>CM032776.1:2593716-3986216 GCA_019155195.1 Avicennia marina
GTTGTCTGCAGAGTCTTCAAGAAGAAACCCCACACCAGAGGCTTCCATCCCGAACTCGACCAAGAAGACAGCCCCATGGTGCCTTTCAATGCAGGTGGTGGTTCTCACACATTGGAGCAGAAGCAGAATTCCAATCTACAGCACTTTAACAACTACACATTTGATCACGGCAGTTCCATGCATCTCCCACAGTTGCTCAGTCCCGGCGTGATTCCGCCTTCGCTGATTTTGTCCTCGACTCCATTGAATGCCGCCATGGATGTGCAGAGTACTACACAGAATTTGTTGAGGTTGGCATCAGGCGGTGCCGGGGCTTCCGACGTTGGTGGGCTCATCCAGCCGGAGAAGCTATCCGGCGACTGGTCATTTCTGGATAAGTTACTAGCCACGCATCCGAACAACATGGATCGTATCGGCAAATGTCCCCAGTTCAATTCACTGCAGGGTGCAGATTTGGTTCCGCAGGGTCAGAGGTTTCCATTCCCTTATCTTGGTTTCGAACCAGATTTTTCAAGATTTCCCAAGTAGACGTTTGACACCGATTCAAGATATTTGTGCTGTTTCCTGACAACCAGCCTGGTATAATTGCTGCCTTTGAACCTATTTGTTTATGTTGTGAACTAGCATATTAGAAATTCAAGTACTTTTCTTGCAAGATAGTTTCTTCCAGAGGACACAAATCAAATTGATTTGTATAAGGCAAGACCCGTGAAACCAATTGCAAATACCGATTTCTGTGAATCATCGAACGCTAAGGCTAGCTAGCTGAAGCAATAAAAATTGTAGAAATCATAACTGCATACTTTAGCTGAAGTTGCAGTCAAGGAAAAGGGTGTGCCACGACACTTTTCTACACCCAGAACATAACTATGAATTCGTGCTTGTTTGAGGCGAATGAGAATTTGACAATTAAACTTAAACCGGAACATTGAAGAGAGCTATATAAGCATAAATATTGAGCTTAATGGAGCTCGTGTGTATGGCTTCACCTGAATAGACCACAAAGAAATTAAATGTGATGTGACAGAGCAAAATTGAATCATTCTATGGAATTATACATAAGGGCATATTGCTAAACTAACTAAGAAACCCAGCAATGCGCCTGCAGCGACTTCAATTTCTGTGTGACCAATTGATTCTTTCAATGGAGATTGATTATGTGACAAGCTTTCTGATCCTCCCTTGACATCAGATACCACAGTAGAGGAATGTTTAAAGGAGGTATTATTTTTCTTCCTATCATCAGACTTGAGCAACAGAGAAGAATTTTTCAGCTTTGTCTGGAAAGAGCTCTCGTCCTCTAAGTAAACAGGGTCAATGTTCTCTAAATTTGAAGATGAATCTCCGAAAAAGGAATTGATTAAACCATCAGCATCACTTCTAGATGAAGTTGATTGTAATTTAGTTCTTCGTAGAACTCTATTTAGTTCTTTTGCATGAGTGCCCACTTCCCTTCTAACTCCCTGCAAAGCATGAAGGGAAGTTGAGTAATCTCATCTAAAAACTGAAAAGGCACATAGGACAGCAATGTAATGGTGATGCAATTATTTTGCAAAGTGGACCATACAAAAGCATGCAAATCAATGGGAAAATATTAATATTAATATTAAACTATAAGCTTCCGATGCAGTGCTGAAAGGCCGTGTATGGATATGCATCTCTTATAAGCTTCATTTGCTAACAGAAAATTAATTGCTAAAATTGATGACCATTTCACATAGACTGGAATCTTGAACTTATGCAAGTGTAAGGCAGAGAAATTAGAAAATATACTAACAACAGGAGCTGAGGGCTATAATCACATGTGCAGGTCTAAAAAACAGGTTCTCAGCAGTTAAGACTAATGCATACTATGTCCACTTAGGTTCCTTTTGTTGTTACATGCCAAAATTAGGGGTGTTAATCGAACAGCTTCACTGGAGCTTGATGGGTATTGAGCTAAAGTACTCAATTAAACGGGTAAGTGGAGCTCAAGTAAGGAATGCTCAATTTCAAAAGCTTATTGAGCTATTCATCTAGATATAGGCAAATCTATCACTCAGTTCTTTTTCTTCTTCCAACTTTCCTTTTTTTGTTTTTTCAAAAAAGACACGACTCGGTTTCAGTCCTAGTCAAAATCTTTAAGTAACAAAAAAATATAAGTAGATGTCAGGTTCATTACCAAGTTGGGCAGAAATAAGTTTCAGATCTTTCATTTTAAAAATCCCTATATTTTGGAAGTTCATGTATCATTTCCAATTTATAAACACATCATTAACTCCAGATTTGGCATCACTTCAATTAAGTCAAAGAAGAAGAGACAAGCTTTGAACACAAACCTGTGCATCATACATGATAAGGCTAGCATAAACCACAGCTAAACCAAATACTGCATCAGAAAACCCTCTGCAATAGAAACAGGGCAAAGACAATAACTTCGACACAAGTCCAACAGTAAGAATAATCAAAACCCTAAGCACACTCAAAACCCAACGCCGCAACATTTTCCCCCCGGGAAAAGACCACTTACTTCTACAAGAGCTATAATAAAACAAAATTCATAACCTAAACACCAAAAAGGAGAATCATGTATACACCTCTCAAGGACAAGAGATGTTGCAGTTGCCACAGCAGCCTGGAAGTCGGGAATGAACAACGCGCAATGAGATTAAATCCAATTATGGACCAAACACAATCCGCTCAAGGAACCGTTGATAAAATTTATTAAAAATTAACATTACAGAAGAATGTGTAGAAGGAAACCCTCCAGCCCGAACGGCAGCCTTCAAATCAAATTTCTTGCCATAAAATATAGTCGAAGTAAACGGTTTCGCTAGTTGCCCAATTGCTGCAGATACAGCCGCCGCTACCAAAACCTACCCACCAGATCACGGAAAAAGGAAAATTCAATCAACCTGGAAAGGAAACCAAATTCGAAAACGAATAACACTTTCTGACATCAATAACCGAACCTTGTTGTGGAAAACGCCGGCTATATCGTCTACCGATACGCTTTGGCAACCGAACGCAGAGACACAGCGGAAGGAAAAATAGGGAGCTCTGGGAGTTCTCCTTGAGAAGGGAAAATCATTTCCGCTTCTCAGAATTGGGCCATTGGTAGAGTTGCAAATTTGCAGTAACATTACTGATTTTAGCTACTGCTTCGGGAAGTTCCCTCGAAAAGTCTAACTTGGGGCTTGTAACCGTCTGCAAGACAAAATTAATCGCACGTTTTGGATTCGACGTCCTCGAGGTTTATGAAAAGTGCAATATACCTCACAAAGTTTTCGTATTTAGAAATCTATACGCAATTGTGGATTGTATAAAATATAATTCTTGACATGACCAAATCTATCGTTAAAGCTGGAATAGCTCAGTTGGTTAGAGCGTGTGGCTGTTAACCATAAGGTCGGAGGTTCAAGCCCTCCTTCTAGCGTTGTTTTCTCATTTTTAATCTTTTGGGCCCAGTGGACTACTTGAGAGCCCACTTAATGAAGAGTGAGCCTCTGTAGTAATGGACCGAACCCCACTAAAATGTTAAAGTTTTCTACAGCTTTGCAAATGTATTTGGGCCCAGTTGTTTGTTTTAGAGCCCACTAAATGAAAGTTGGCCCGTGGAGAAATGGACCGAGCTACACTCGTTGGACAGATACCTATCTTTACAATAAGCAGATTTGACACTGCATCCGAAGCGTTAGTTTATTTGTGTTATTTCATGACATATTGTCTTAAATTTTTTTGGCCCATCTAATATTTTTTTTTTCTAACTTACACCTTATCTTACTTGCATATAATATTATTAAATATAGCTCTAATAATTTTTTTCTACTCACTGAAATGCTATATTTAATTTCATTATCATATCACATGATTTCAACAAAGACACACCACTCAAACAATATTTTATTACTTTTTCACAAAATTGTCGTAAATATATTTTTCTTATAAAGCTCATCAAATCACAACGTAATCTTACTATTTACAATCAAATATTAAATTTCACTGTGTCTCTCAAAATTAATTTTGAAAGATGAAAGTATTACCCATTTGCAAACTCAATTTTCCTTGAGAAGACATTAAAAAATTATTTTGATAATATTTGTTTTTATTCATACACCCAAAAAAACACACACACTACAATCGTTGCACTTTTTAAATTTTATCTCTATCTCTCTCTTACTTTTACACACTTTTATTTTAATAAAAATACACTTAAAAACACACGTCCAAAAATCAAAACAAGCATAACCATTGCTTCTAAATAGCCCGCAAAGAGGATTGGCTTGTTTTTAAAAAACATTGCATGACAATAGTGCAATCCATCTATCCTAAGCTATATTATTATGGCTAAGTCTTGTTTTTAATCGAAACGTGCATATTTTCAAAAACCATCCTACTTAAGAAAACAAAAACGTCTTAGATTGTAAACTTCTTTTATTCTTTTAATGGCTTGGGCAACTTTTTACTTCTTCATTGTTGTTTTAATTTCTCTCAAATTTGTAACTTTTACTCGTCTTCCTCACGTGAAATGCTAAGATGCCAAAATCAAATTACAGATGCAAATATTTCTTAGTTTTTCTTGACTCCTATTGGTGTAAAAGATGATAATGTTTTCGTAATTTGATCCTTCTAAAGTAATGGAAATTTGACATTAGAAAAAAAATATTAATTTCACTATCTATATTGTCATATTGTGCAAGTTAAATGAAAAGTAGACAAATGTTTTGCTTTCAATTTCATATATGTATACAAATTTATGCACACAATTGTATTTTATTTTATTTTTGTATACACTTTGTGTGTGTCACTACTACTTGTAGCATATGTAAAGCACATGCCCCTACGCCATGGTTACATAAAATGATATTAACATATTATTCTGTATAATTTCTTTTTTTTTTTCTCTCTCTAATATCTTTTCTTTCCTTTAACTTAATTTTTTTTTATCTTTTTCATTTTTATTTATAATTCTTTTTTCTTTCAATCTCTCTTTTGTCATTTTAAACTTTCGTAATTTAATTCTAAAGTCTAAGAGCTTTCATTATATTATATTATATTATATGTAATAAAATTATGTAAATTATAAATAATTAATCTATATTTATATATAAAGCATATGCCTCCTATAATAACCTCCCTAGTGACATCAAGTGAAATTACAGTAATATCTTTTATTATTTTTATTTTTTCTAATATTTTTCTTTCTTTTACTTAATTTTCTTATTTGCTTTTAATTTTTTTTTATTTCTAACCTTTTTGTCCTTTTCGTATTGTTTTGTTTTTTTAAAAACTTTTCTAACATAATTATAATGTTTAAAAGCTTTTCTTTTATTATCTTACACTTAATAAAGTTGTATAAATTATAAGTAATTAATCTATACTTATTTACATATCTGACCCTCTACTCTAACCACCAGATTACATAAAGTGAGATTACCACAACACTTTATATCTTTTTTTTTTTTCTTTTAATCTCTATTTCATCTTTGTAAACTTTTCGGAAGTTCTTATAATGTTTAAAACCTTTTATTTTATTACATTACATGTAATAAAATCATATAAATTATAAATAATTACTCTATACTTATATATAAAGCAACTACCCTCAATAGTAATCACCATAATTACATAAAGTGAAATTACCATAATACCCCTTATTATTTCTATTTTTATTCTAATACCTTTTCTTTTTCTTTAGCTTAATTTTTTCATCTCTTTTTATTTTTATTTTTCACTTTTTCTTTCCATCTCTCATTTGTTTTTTAAACTTTTCAAATGTTATTATACTGTTTAATAACTTTTATTTTATTTTACTATGTGTAATAAAATTATATAAATTATAAATAATTAATTCATGTATTTACAGTACGTCATTTTTGCTATACCAAGAAGGCTTAAAGCCAAACTCCTAGTTGAACCATGGAAACCCTATTGTAAAATGTAAATACACAGAATACCCCTTGAATCCCTAAGGCAAATTATTTACTAGTAAAAGTGGCATAACTAAAAAATTATATAATTTTATAGATATAGTAAAACATCATTAATGTTGATTTTGATAATAAAATTAATTATTTACAATTAATATTTTATTAAAATCTATCTGTAAAATGAGATGGCAAACAAAAAGTTGAAAGAGAAAAAAATTAAAACGAATAAAATGAATTAAATATAAAAAACAAGAGAAATGAATATAAAAAGGAAAGGATATATTATTCAATGAACATTTGACAGCAAAAAAAAGTCGCTTTAACCCCTTCATCTTAGTATATTGTATGAATATAGATAAACCCTCTTTTCTCTTTTTCGAACATTGAATAATAGGAGGAGGTGGTTAGGATTGAACTTAATAAAAAGAGTATCTAAGAAATCTATTAAAATCATTAAAAATAATTAGAGAAGGTCTAGATTTAAATAGTATTGATATGAAACACGTTAGTCTAAAAAGTAATCCGTGAAATAAAGCGCATTTGTTCGTTGTTTTTTTTCTCCCCTTCTCCAAATATATACAACACTATGCGGATTTCTTTTTGCACATCATAGATATTATCATGAATTTACTCTTAATTGTTTAACTATTAATAGAGACTAGAGAAACAAGACCCTCAGACTGTGTACATGTGTGCAACCATGGAGGAAAGCATCTGCTAAAACAACTGTTTTTCCCTCAAAGCTTTAAATTCAAGCATCACCATATATGTTTCCTATAGCCATAATTTTACCATCCAGTTCGTAGAAACTCAAAAGAGTCTCGGATGATGGCTGGCGTTAAACTGCCAACTCAGTGTACAGATTGCTATCAACAAAAAGATATGTATGTATTGTAACAGTATCTAGAGTGCCAATACTAAAAAAAATCAATATAAGAATCATCAGTAGAGCTACTTTGGCTCTTGTCACTCCCCATATCTGCAATCTTCTTGTCAGGGCGGGATGGATCTTTCCGGGCATACTGCACAAGGTCTACATGTTCAGGGATATAAGGTGGCACTGCACTTCTTACTAGAGCCCAGCTCACACCCTCAAAGAAAGGATGTTGTTTGATCTCGGTGGCGCCTCTCTTGTATGCAATTCGCTTTTGTGGCTCCTTCACCAACAGCCCTTTTATGAGATCTCTTGCTGTTAAACTTGTCTGGGGGGTTTCTGGAAACTTTAGTGGTTGGCCAACTACGTTGAACAACGTTGCACGATTTCCTGAACCCTTGAAGGGGGTTGTTCCATGTAAGAGCTCATACAAGAAAATGCCAAATGTCCACCAGTCCACTGCGCTGCCATGCCCCTCTCCACGAATGATTTCTGGGGCTAGGTACTCGTGTGTTCCAACAAAAGACATGGAGCGTACGTTTGTGGGCTCTGCCATTAGCTCAGGAAGGGAATTTGCGTTGTTTCCTAGCCCAAAGTCAGATTTGGATTTGCGATTCTTTTTGCTGGGGAGGAGGCGCGGAAAGAAGCCTGACGGCTGCATACAGCCACGCAATGCATTGTCATCGTGTAAGATGCCACCAGCGGTGTCACTTGCATTTCCAACATGAACAGATGGTGAATGTACAAGTGTTGGACTGACAGAGCAACGAAGTGATAGATCAAAGTCCGAAAGCATGATATGACCCTCCTCTCTCACTAGCACGTTTTCTGGCTTTAGATCCCTGTAAACGATTCCCAGCATATGCAAATACTCAAGTGCCAACAAGACCTCTGATGCATAAAATCTGAAAAAAATTTAGAACAATATATCAGACCTGTAAACATTGCAAATAAAAAGACCTCTTGTTTAATGCCACGTAATAATTTCTTTACATTCTTAAGTTCACAGATTTTCTGATTAAATACTTTATGCTGCATGATTATTCAATTCTTAGTTCATGGATAATCACAAACTTAGCAACAGATAAAAGTATTTATCAGATAGTCTATGCATCCATTGCAAAGGAAATCATGATTTACAGGGAAATTGTTCCTCATATAAGAGAGAAAAGCAAAAGAAAAATAAATCAATACTAGAGATTCAAACAGTATTAACCCACTTATTTACCAGCAAACACTCGATCAATAGCAGAATATAGAATACAGAAAGCATGGAAAGAAAAATCATGACTACAATCTTTTACGACACATAAGGCATCGATGAAGCTCCTTCTAGTTTAAAGTGTAACTGACGTGAAAAATTGTGCAACTAGTTAAATCCCAAATGGACTCCATATTTAAATTTGCAAGCATGAAATGGAAAACTACTGAAACAACAAGTTAATAAGAGACGCAAAAAGAACAGTAAAGTAAGTAGGTAGTGACCTAGCCGCTTCCTCTGTAAAATGCTTATTGGGTTGCTTTTGCCTAAGCATATGGAGGTTACCTCCACTGCAGTATTCCATGACCAAGCAATAATACTTTTCAGTCTCAAAGTAACTGTATAAGGTAGGTAAGAAGGGGTGGTCAAGAAGACCAAGAATCTCTCTCTCTGTTTGAGCTCGAAGTAGCTTATTCCGGCTTGCAAGAGAACCTTTATCCATAATCTTCATGGCAAAGAAGGTACCAGTTTCAATGAGCTCAACAAGATAGACACTTCCAATGTCTCCAAAACCAAGCCTCTTTAAGCGACGAAAGTTACTAGGTCCAAGTGCAGAATCTCTTGAAGAAACAGAATTTATGGCATCCCATCTAACATCGCCACCAGTGTGGGGCTTGAGGGGTGCAGTTGTACTGTCTATGCTGTCACTGTGATTGCTGCCACCACAGCCTCTGCCTTGATTCATACTAGATAAACTACTTTTAGAATTACTTTTTTTAATGTCAGATGACATTGCGGATGATTCACTTCGTGTTGTACTTGTCATACAATCGGCATTCATAAATACGATAGAGCCAGGCAATGGGCATGGATTTGCACCAACTGGGATTGCTGCCTCGGCTCTTCTAAAGTCATTTGGAGGTTTATGAGTTGAAGCTGAATTAAATTGGGAGTTTGTGTCTACGTATTTAGGATCACATGGCGAGACATGGCAAGGATTAGCACTTCTTCTTGCAACAAGTTCCAATTTCTTCAAGTCATGAGATGTATCTGAAGTTGACGTGGCAGAACCTTTGTCAACCAGGTCCATATTGCCGCGCTCACAGGCATTGTCCTCTGATAGTGTGTGACTCATCTACATTTGAAAAACAAGAACATAAATCTAAACCATTTATGGGATAAATGAATTATGAAAGCTAAAATCCTCTTGTGCCCTATGCCAGCAATTTGGTACCTTGCACCTTATCATGACCAGAACAGCCCAGTGAAAAGGGAAGCCGATAAGGAGAGGAATAAAACAAATTAATCCAGCATAAAGTTTAATCTTAGAGTATTCATGAAGCTTTGTTGCATGGATGTGCACAACAATAGACGCTAAAGATAGGTCAAAAAGTCGATCTCAACCGTTTCCTATTCCTTCAAATTCCACCATATGTAAGTGAGAAAATTCTGCCACTCTCCTATTTGCAATCAAATTTAAGATCATAATTAGTGCCAACGCACCAGAAAATTCTTTTATCCACAACCTTCTGGTCATGTTTTATTGGATTTGCCTCCAAAATTATAGGAAACTAAGAACATCTAAATTAGCATACCCTTCATTAACTATACCACCTTTAATCAAGAAGCTAACTTCTGTTACATCAAATATAACATTAAAAGAAAATACAGGGAGCAATTTCTAATTAAGTATCCTGCGTAATTTCAATTCATGCAGAGCTTTGAAGTCTAACGAGTTTCCGTTGTTTCGACCGATCGTACCTTTTCCTGTCAATCAAACGACAGGAAATACTGAGAGCGTCCCAGTCTTCACCGCGAGAAAAAAATTTACACGGCCAGCGGCGTCCAAGAAGAGATCCTAACCGAGAACTCTGCGGCAAAAAAAATCTGTTAATAAACAAACAAAAATGAACATAAAAAATGCCGAATTCTAAGCCAACCATCCGCGCGCATGTAGGTGTTTGATTTCGTCCATGGACATGCCAACGGTTGACGAGACAAGAAGAACTCACCGAGAGATACCCTCCCAAAACAATTCCAATAAATTAACAGTCCAACAAAGCCGCCATTAGAGAAGGTTTGGGGTTAAGGCAAGGGAAGCAAGACAAGGAATATCCCATCTGGAAACAAACGGCGCGTCTGACAAAATCCATCGCCTCTACGTGCAATGGAGTAAGGTATTTGACATTGTTGTGGTCGTTGCTACAATCATCGGCATTCGATTGGTTGAAAGGTGAGGAGAGAAAAATGCGGGAAGCGAGGAAAGTAAATGCGAATGGGAATGGAAAATCCATCTTCTGGATAAAGAACGTCGAGAGAGAGAGAGAGAGAGAGAGAGAGAGAGGAAATGGAGAAGCGGTCGGGGCAGGTGCCAGACCACAGCAAGGATCCGCAATTGAAACTCCGAAAGTCGTGGTGGCGTGAATTTTCGAGATTGTCCTTTTCGCCCCAAAACTCTATTCTATTCGCTTTTGCAACCGCTGTAAAATATATGGAATTACATTTTGATGCATTTATCATGCTTTAGAGATTATTCCACTTTACCTTTGTGCAGTTATTTACCGCTCCACGCCTGCGTATATAAAATACAATTTATTGTTCTGATACATAAATTTATTTAATAATTAACTATAATTATATTTTAGAATACAAAATTAATAGTAAATGTATTAATTAGATACAAAATACATGTGGCTATGTATCAACCGGAAAAACAATGTGTTTAGGTAAATTAAATTTTAATTATAATCGTATTGTCATATATATAGTCTGGTGAAGTCTAGAGCTTGAATAAATCCAATTACATCGCTTACAGTTATCTTTGATTTTTTTTTTTTATAATATATATAAGTGTAGTTTTAATTATTAATTTTAGTTCAGCTATAATTATGTAGCTCTTCTTTTTACCTTCTTCCTTTTTTTTCTTGCTTTTCTTTCATCTTAAATGTCAAGACAAAAACATGTACATTTAGTTTTATTTAAAGAATTGATAATATATATATATATATATATATATTTACACGTATAGCCTTTTTAATCTTAGTCTCATGTTTGTTTTCTAAATGAATAAAATTCACGTTCTTCATTTAAATATTATGTGTTGTATAAAAATATAAAACATGACACTATAGAAGTACTTACTATTAAGGTTTTTGAAATGAGTTATACTTCCAATTATTTATAAAGTAATCAGATTTAACTGAATGAAAATCTTTAATTTGATCACATTGTAAATAAAGGGAATTGAGTTTTTTTTTAAAATAAAAAATCGTATAGAATATTTTTGTAATTCTTATAATTTTATTCCAAGAAGGGGATGGTTAAATTAAATATATTTTGGACATTTGGCATCCGAAATTTAAGCTTGACTATAACAATATACACAGACAGAGAAAAATAAAATTCACTAATTTCTTCATTGGAATCTTAAAGGTGGAATAGCCCCCCAAAATTACTAAATCTTGACTACGTTAATATCAAAATTTATTAATTTGGTTAGTTTATTGAATTGAATACTTTGCAGCATCAGCATTTTAAATTGAAAACTATTTCCTATAACATACGTAGGCAAATCATAAATGAACATAAATAAAGTTCCATAACATCCATAACTATACAATATTAAGGTCCAAGGCTTCTTCTGTTACTTTCCCCTCTCAATTTTTGTTTATTTTATTGTCTTCCCTAAATTTTAGTTTATCATACTCTCTTTCAATCTCTTTTAAAATATATATTTTTCCCTTTTATTCATGATATAAATTTTGTATTTAAAAATTTGTTAATTTGTTTATATAATTACATATAAGGATAGTGTGTGTGTGTGTGTGTATGTATGTATAGCAGTGTTTGTTTTTGTGTTTGAAAGTGTGTTTTTATGCGTATTTCTTTAGAAAATTGTGTAATTTTTTTATAAGAGAGAAAGGATAAAATTGAATAAAATTTATTAATTGTAGAAATTTGAAAACAAGCAAAACCTACGTAAATGTGATGGACTGGTCTATTTTAATTTCTATGTAATCATTGCGGACTAAGAACATTGGACAAGGGATAGGACCTAAAACAACGTTGGACTGTTAGTATTTCTGTGGGCCTAAATTTGAACAGATGACTCGTGAGTCATGAGATTGAGAGACAACCATAACTGAGTTACACCAACTTTCTAGCGCGCTTAAATAAAAGGATTTAGAAGACTAAATTTCAAATTTATAATAACAAATTCATCATTAAATATTTTAGATTCTTTTGTTCTTATTATAAATTATATTTACCTTAATTATGGTGAATTTCAAATAATTATGTGAAATCTTTTTTTCTAAATTTAAATTCTTTAATCCAAATGCACGTGTCTTCCAAACTAGCAAATAATTAGCTTACTTTTGTCAAAATCAAAATGGTAAGATTGAAGTTTTATGATCAACATATTTTCGAATTCATTTTTTAATGGTATAAATATACTTGTGCTTAGAAATATAATCGACACCTAAGTTGAAAATTGCTTCTAAAATTTCATTTTCATTGAAATTAATATATAAAGATTGCATGCATTCTTTTTTTTTTTTTTTGTCATTCTGCAAAAATTAAAATTTACCCAATTTAGAATACATATAATAAAAGCATGCAAAAAATAGATTATTAGAGTTCAAATTGTATTTAACGTGATTAACAATTAAAGCAAATTAAGATGCTGCCTTCGACTTGAGGGCCACAATATGAAGCAATATCTAAAATGACTTCTCACTTTACAGTGATTTTCTGACATAGTTTAATCTTATAAATCCAAAATTTTACCTATATCTATGCTATACCTATACGATTATATTATTAATAAGATCTTATTTGAGTTCTGAATATTTTTCCTTGAAATATTTTTCATAACTAATTATTTATATAACTCATGCTATGTATTCCGACTCCATCTCCTATAACTTAACTTTAGTCATTTCAATAAATTCCATAAAATACCTCCCTTAATAAATTATTTACACTACATAAAAACTACGTCTAGTTTTAAATATAAGTGAATCAAAATAAATTCAAATTTTCTTTATCTTTTCGTTACTATTATTCTAAATTCTTTCATTTTTATTAATTAACATATATTTTTTCTGCATCTTTATTAGATCTATTTTTTGTATTTTTAATGAATATATAATTAAATAATTTTATTTTATGATTGAACTGCTGAAAAATATAATAATTTTATGTATTATATTTTTATTATAATTACTTACATTATACATTTTGACATGTACACATATAAAGTGTATAAATTTATTAGTATTAAGAGTTTTAGGACTAATTTGATTGTATTAAAGACGAATTGAAGGGAGTGTCGTCCAGTTAGGTCAGGCTGTGACCCTCTAAAGAAATATTAAACGAAATATACCCTCCGTTGTATATAATGACATATATATTATATATGGTAAGCTAATTTTTAGTATTTGGCCACACCAAAACAATGGTGCAATTGAAATATAATTTCAACATTAAGTATAGGAATATTTTTTTTGAAAAAGTTTTATATTTATAAGCATGACAATTTCTATGAAATAATTCTGGTGACATTTTTTTTTCCATTTTCATTTATAGTTATTTATTTGAATTAATTTGAAGGTATTAATTTTTGTGATTGTGAGTCAAACACCTATATTATATTTTTCTCACCTTGTCATTTGTAGTTAAATTTATTAGTGTTTTATATTGTACACATAATGGTAGGAGTTTTTTTTTCTTATTAATATTACTTATAAAAATGAAATCGATTTAATAACAGTAATAATAAAACAGTTTAACGCGAAAGTCAACTAACCACAAATTCATTGAAAGAAAATTTGATGAAAGTTGATATTTGAATGTCTTGTATAATATTTATTTTTATTGTGAACCACTTTGTACATATTAAGTTGCCAATATAATTTAAACAGTAAAAATTCATTTATACTCAATTAGTCTAAAAAAAGTTCAATTTTTATAGTTGAATTTACTAATTTATCTAGTATATTCACATTTTTCATCAAACTAAGTTATATTAAACAACATGACAAAAAAATAAAAATAAAAAATATTAATAATATCAGTATTATCAAAACAAAAAAGAAACATCGAGATATTAAAAGTTTGACTTTATACTATAACAGATGGAATTTGTTTTTTTAGATAGAGAAATATTTTATAACTTTATTATTTTTAAAATAAAAATTAGATGCCAACTTTAATGATTATTGAATATAACTACATGAGAATGAATAGTAACTTGTTGCCCTTCCTAAGCTCTTTGCCTACTAGACTGTACATTATAAATTTAGAATATTAATTTTAATTAAAAAAACAAATATACTCATATACATGAACTACAAATGTGTTTCTGCTTATTTTCTATACTATATATCCATACCTATATCATTGTGAAAGTAAAGCTTTTAGTTACACATTGTAAAATCATACAATTATCCTTAGTTAATTTTTTTTATAATTTTTATTTTCTCTTCTTTTAACTTATTATTTTTTACCTATTTTCTTTCAATTTATTTCCTTTCCAAATCTTTGTACTTTTCAATTATATATTATTATTGAAAGTAAGGCTTGTTAGTTGCACATTGTAAATTAAACAACTACTCTTCATTTTACTTTATTTTATCCTGTTCTTTTTCTGTTTTATTTTATTTTTTCTTATTTTTCTCTCAAGTTTTCTCTGTCTTCAATTTTTTTATTTTTCATTTATTCTTATTTTGAATATTATTTATACTTCTAATTTTAATATTTTTATTATTTAAATATAATAATTTTATAACTTACAAATAAATTAGCACACTAATGGGGTATATTATTGTTTTAATGCAATGCATATGTATAACATGTAAAATTATATAATTCATCTTTTGTAATTAAAAAATATAATGATATCACTGTGATCTTTCGACTGATTGTCCATATTTTATAGATGAAAGAATTTTTTGGGTCAACGTCAAAAAATTGAATGCAGACAACTATTGTCAGTCGACTTTTCCCTCCTTTCTATTTGTTTGGTTAAAAAAGAAAAGAAAAGAAAAAGAAAATGGTCCAATGCAATAAACGATTGTGATCTGTGTCTGTCACTGAACACTCCCTTTGCCTTTTCCTTTTTTTTTTCTAAAATAAAAAATTGCTGTCTCATTATTATATTGAGACTTTGAATTTTCTGTTCAATTAATAATATGTATCTTTGAAAATTTTATGTATCTTAGATATTCAATGTTGAAGTAGTTAGGGCAAGGGCTGTGTTTCGCTCCCATTTTAAACACATAAACAATACAAACAAAGCGTAAAATATTATTATTTTTCTTTCTTTTGTATAGATATATATATTTATGCATACGACAAGTCAATTATTAATTTTATACAAATTAAAATATCACTTACAGAGACACAGACATAGACACACATTCAATTAACCGTACATGATACATTTAAACACAAATTCTTCTTACCAAATATAATTTATAACGTAAACCTACAGTAATTTTTATTTTTAAAAATTGCACAAAATAATCGAACCGAGCAAAAATTATCATAAGTGTAAAAACGTAAAAATGTAAATAAAATAAAATAAAAATTGTCAAATTTCAAATAACATAGAATATAAATAATTATAATAGTGCTGCAATTAAATGGTGTAATTTTACATGCTAATAATTTGCAAATAATTTATTCAATTTTTTAAATAATACCCAATTATTCCATTTGACAATATAGTATAAGTACTTATTTTAGAGAAAAATTAGAAACTAATCATGTATTTTTTCATTTAACAAAAATATTTCAATTAAATTAGCTTATTTTTAAGCTTTTATGATTCAAGTACAGAACACAAATAGTATATTAATTTTATGAAAAGCTATGAAAATGATCAATAATATGTATATATTATGTAGATTTAGAAGTTGGTTTTTTAGTACGTTCATAAATTTAATATTGTATATATTTTTAATTATTTTTTATAACATAAAATAAGGGCTAAAATTCACGTGCAAAAGACGTTCAACTTACTAGTCTATCAAAACTAAGAGGTACTGGATTAGAATCCAATCAAAATAACATTTTTTTAACCTACTTTCTATAGTAGTTCTTGAATGATTATTTATCAAGTATTCACTGCATGTACACCATGGAGGCAGGAAGTAAACATCACCAATAATTCAACATGTGAAGAAGATTCATAACGTAGCAATGCTTCATTGTATTACACGAGCCAGAACTGGGCATTTACCAGCATAGGGAGCTTGACGGACAATGATCCAGATGTTGATAATTACATAGTGTCGAATGTTTCTATATCATATTACTCTACTATGCCATTATAGAAACTAAAAAGAATTGGTTGCATCACTCCCCTCTCTAACTTATTATGGGCTTTGTTTATTCAATGAAACTACATTGTGAAACTCCACTTTGCAGAAATTATTATTTGTTGCAAACGAAAATTCATTCAATAGCCTCAGTAGGCACATATTTGATGTCCATTTCCAAGTACTTTTGACATAAATATTTAAATTGGAGTTGTCATTGCCGAAATGTTTTGTAGTGTTAGATTGCTTACAATTTACTATAATTGATAAATGCAGGGAAAGTTAATTTTGAAGGAATCAATGTTGCAGATAAGGCAGGTGAGCTTGGTAAGCCCATCATAATTATCATTGCTATCATGCTGTAGAAAAAAAAATTCACATCTTAAGGTTGGTGGGTGCTAATTTGCAACTAATTAAACACATTGAGATTGTATCTTCATTAAAATTTGTACATATTTGAATTGATCCTTCTCTAACTAGGAGACATCACTTTCACTAGCATGATTGTGGCGGCGTACTAAATCTTTCACATCACTGTCTGCATACAGGATATATGTACCTTGTCGCTTAGTTAAGAAAAATTTTTCTATATCATCGTGGCAAGCAATGTATGCTGGGATCCTTGCACTCCAAAATTGTCATGCTTGTGATTGGGTCATTGTTGGAGCCACTTGGATCATTTTTTTAGTTACAAGTTAGCAGTTTAGTTGCTTTAGAAGGAAATTTAGAAATTATGAGAGCACATATAAGATCAGAAACGTGAGAAGGGAAAGGGCATTGGTTATCATGTCGTGAATTGGCATGCCTTAAAATTCTTGGGAAGGATTGACTCTGAACACTTGCTTTGAAGCAGATTTTAAACCTCCTACTCAATGAAAAATGAATAAAGCTGCTATGATTTCCTGAACAATAGATATAGCAATTTTTGTACCTCTAATTCTCTACATCTTGTGTAAGAAAGGATATCTTGGAGGCAAAATTTTTGTAGATAAAGGTATAGCTCTTCCCAAAAGTCATCGCTTACTCTAATTTTGTAGATATTTTTTTTCAATCACCAGTCAATATTGGCACAAGAATCATAAGTAAGTTAAATAGTAAAAAAAAAATACCTTGGCCATATAAATTATTACAATTCTTACTATGGTAACTCAAGCATCCTCCAAGTTCTTGGTAGATTCTTTCTTAGATACTTATATTTTATAGCTATGTTATATAAGACATACAATAGATGCTCCCATATTTGCCTTTTTCTATGTTTTACTTTCCAACCATTCTTAGGCCAAGTTATCTATTTTTTATACTTAACGATGTAACCAAAGAGAAAAAAAAAAACTCTAACAATGAAAATGTGAATCAAGTAATGAGCACAAGAGTATGAGATAGAAGAGTCTTTTTTTTTTTTATGAGACTTTTTATTTTTCTTTATGCAGAGAATAGAAGGCTTGATCTAAAAATAGGTTTATTCAATTTAAAACAAATCATGGTTGCCACATAACTTTGGTCTAGCCAACAAGATGGCAAGGGTGGTTTTGGTTAAATTTACTAGGTATAATAATTTTTTTGAATTGCAATTACAAATAAATCCTATTATAGTTTCAGCATTCACAGCCTTCTTTAAGTAATACTACATTCTGTCACTTCTTACATTTTCTCGTGATTTTTGAAATATTTTTTTTGCTACGATGACATAGGATTTGTTTTCAAATAGAACCATAATAGCTGAGCAGTGGCTTTCCTAAAAGTCTAAATATGGAACACGTGAATTTGTTAATGGAGTAGGAATGATTTCTACATTGCAACACTTGAATCTGGTAAAGCTTTATCGATGTTGTGTTGAAGGAAATCACTTAATATTAATCTACAAGTACGTGGAAAACAATTGTGTATCTCGTGCTCTTTTGGGTGAGGATTGAATTCAAATTAGTCGAAATTCTGCAATTTGACTTGCATTGGAGCTCTCATTATCTTAAATTTTCTATTCTTCTAGGAAAGAAACATACACAAGAGCTAAAGTTAGAGTGGCCAAAAACAATGAAAATATGACTTGTCTTTGCCAAATATTTAACTTACCTCCATGAAGAGTCGTGATTGAAAATAGTCCATTCAAGACATCTAAGACTAGTAATGTTTTGCTAAACTGAAATCAGAATGCAAAGACATTAGATTTTGGCCTAACAAAGCTTATCAAGGATGATAAAGGTTACGTAAGTACTCAAATTGCTGAGACAATGTGAGTTTTACCTTAATTTACTAGATTTTACAATAATCTCTTATGCTTTTGTTTCTTACAACATTCATGCAACATCATACTTTAACACTGATACTTCATGTGTTATTTGGCTCGAAGAGGTTTATATAACTTCAAAATATGCAATGAGTTGCCCCTTTACTAACAAAGCAAATGCCTATGGCTTTGGTGCGGTGACGACGGAGATTATTCATAGTAAAAGTAACACCAACTATAGGCTAGGCAATTTTGTGTACTTTCTTGATTAGGTACTCATTGCTTTATACTTTATATCGTCAACATTTAACTTCAAGCCTTGCTTCTTCTTTGTAATTCTATTGCAATTCATGAATTTTTGAATCCTTATATTTACATAATTATAATAATATACCCATGTTTATGTCCAGCAAGAGAGAGGCAATCTAATGGAGTTAGTGGATCCAAAGTTGAGGTCCACATACTCGTCCCAATAGGTTGCTGCACAAACACGAAATTTACATTTTACATGCAATGAAAGTAAAAATATAATACTTTGCATTCTAATTATGTGCATTTACCAATTATGTGGAAAAAGTATGAAAATAGTAGATAATGTATACATATATGTGGATTTATAAGTTTAATTTTTAGCATGTTCATAAGTTTTAATGATTAATTAACATTAAATCAATTTTTAAAACAAAATAAGTGCTAATAAATCATGAACAAAGCATGTGCAATTTACTAGTACAATATTTTATAGTACTAAAAGAACATTTTGACTTTAGTATATTTATTAAATACTAATAAAATTCACACACTTTATTCATGTGCAAATTGTTATATAAATTATGAAGTTATTTCATTTAAAATGTGATGACTCCGCAAAAGGAGTTATTGATCCTATGAAATTTGTGTACTTAAGCAAAAATCCTTTGAATTGTTGGGCACTTTATGATATTATTTTTGTATTTGTGTGACTAAGGAGATGAGCTTCATTTAATTAATTAATGCATAATTACGGTTAAAGAAGGTGCTGTTAATGTTATTTTGCAAGTTGGAAAATCTTTAGATAAGTTTACTTGAAAAAGTGAAACAAATTTGGAAAGTAAGCAATTAAGAATGAAAGATTTAACAGTGACAAGCCATTTTTGGTGGAATGTCCAATTAAGTTGAAATTTTACAAAATGAAAGAAGAATGAATTAGATTTAAACCAAACAAATGGCAAGTAAATTGAATATCGAATGAGAAAGTTACATGCAAAAGATTGTACTCTATTAGAGAAAAGATGGACGAATGCAAGGAACCAATATGAAATTAGTCATTTTCGCCCTTTTCTTGCTATATATAAATATTAGCATGTAAGGTTTTGAAAGGGGGAAATTTATCATCCACCCTTCTTCACTTTTTCTTTCCAGAACAATTCTTCTCTTTTAATTTTATAAGAATTTCAAGGTTAGAAACTACAAGAATTAAAGATTGTGAAGTGAACACATGCAAGGTACATTGTTTTTGAAACAAGGTCATTGAACTCACCTTATTCTATTTGGTGAAACACTTGTGTCTAAGTGTCATTTTCTTTGAATTTTAGGAGGATAAGTGACAATAACTTCACGGGACAAATTCCTAATTTTATCAACAACTAGAGAAAAATTGAAAAATTGTAATTTGCCTCATCTTTTCTTAAAGTGGGATAGTTACTACTTGTGCTAATTGATTAAGTGTGTGAGGTTGCTAGTAGTGGTATGGTTAACGGTGGGCGTATGTCACAGGCACATGCAAGGTTGCTCTTTTAAGGGTCTGACTCCTTCTTTTGTCATTGCACTAACAAAATTAACTGATTTGTGAGTAAATCCAAATGATTTCTCTTGATTCTTTCTATGTAATGGATGCATTGATTTTTATCTTTGAGTTACATTTTTCAGGAGGATTAGTGATCTAACACATGAAGGATCTAAATTTCCTCCACTCGTGAAATGAAGTCCTTGAAAGTACTTTAAGTTTTAATATTTTTTTCCTTCTTGTGAGACATTGGACATGTTTTGACTTTGAGATTCTTCAGCTCAACTCTTGTTTATAGGATACTGAGGAGTTGCTTAAAACATAGATAAATCTAAAATTATATTGGAGACATGAAAAAAAAGAAAACTCTAGAAGTATTTTGGACTTTGCTACATGATTCATTAGTAGATAACGCTTTTAGGTTATGGTGGAAGTATGACATTCTTCATTTTCCCAAATAGTTTCACTTAATGCATAGTCTAATGTTATACCATATGTGATGCCAAACTCAATCTTATATTGAGTTTTGCATTGTAGGGATCTAAGTTTTAATAACTTGACTAGAGAAACTCCTAATTCTTTCATCAATCTTATCAAAATTGATTTTTTGTAAGTACAATTCTTTTGTCATATCTTATTCTTTACTTACGAGTGTATTGATGTCAAACAATCATTCACCATTTTTACTCATCCCATATGTTGTTGCACAAATGCAAAATATATATTTTACAAGAAATGAAAATAAAAATATAATATTTTGCATTCTAATTATGTGCAGTTACCAATTATATGGAAAAAGTATGAAAATAGTAGATAATATATCCATGTGTGTGGATTTATAAGTTGATTTTTAGCATGTTCCTAAGTTCTAACAATTAATTCAGTTTAAATTAATTTTTAAAAATAAAATAAGTGTTATTAAATCACGTGCAAAGTATGTGCAATTTACTAGTACAATATTTTATGGCACTAAAAGAATATTTTGACTTTTGTATATTTATTAATTACTAGTAAAACCCACACACTTAAATCACGTGCAAAGTATTGTGGCGTATTAAATCTTTCACATCACCATCTGTATACAAGATATGTGTATCGTATCGCTTAGTCAAGAAAAATTTTTCTATATCACCACGGCAAGTAATGGATGCTTGGATCCTTGCACTCCAAAATTGTCATGCTTGTGATTGGGTCATTGTTGGAGCCACTTCGATCATTTTTTCTAATTACAAGCTAATAGTTCAATTGCCTTAGAAGGAAATTTAGAAATTATGAGAGCACAACATATAAGACCAGAAATGTGAAAAGGGGAAGGACATTGGTTATCATGTTGTGAACTGACATGTCTTAAATTCTTGAGAAGGATAGACCTTGAAGACTCACTTCGTAATAGATTTTAAACCTCCTATTCATTAAAAAATGAATAAAGCTGTCATGGTTTCCTAAACAATAGCTAGAGCGGTTTTTGTAACATTAATTCTCTGCATCCTGCGTAAGAAAAGATATCTTGGAGACAAAATTTATATAGATTCTTCCCAAAATTTATCACTTGGTCTAATTTTGTATATATTTTTTTCAATTGCGAGTCAATATTAGTACAAGAATCATAAGTAGGTCAAATGGTAAAAAAAAACCCTTGTGCATATAAATTATTACAATTCATATTATGATAACCCCAGCATCCTCCAAGCCTTTGGCAAATTCTTTCCTAGAGACTTATGTTTTATAGTTATGCTATATAAGACGTATAAAAGATGCTCTCATATTTGCCTTTTTCTATGTTTTGCTTCCCAGTTATTCTTGGGTCAAGATATCTATTTTTCATATTTAGTAATGAAACCAAAAAAAAAAAAAAACTCTAATATATGAATCAAATAATGAGCACAAACATATGAGATGGGAAGAGTTTGTTTTTTGGATGAGACTTGTTATTTCTTGTCGGGCAAAGCTTAGAAGGCTTGATCTATAGGTAGGTTTATTCACTTTAAAACAGATCATGGTTGCCACAGAACTTTGATCCAGAAAACAAGATTGGTAAGGGTGGTTTTGGTTAAATTTACAAGGTACAATAATTTTTTTAATTTCGATAATAAATAAATCCTATTATAGTTTCAGCTTTCTTTAAGCAATACTACATTCTGTCACTTCTTACCTTCTCTCGTGATATTTAAAATATTCTCTTTTGTTACGGTGACATAGGATTTGTTTTCAAACAGAACCATAATAGTTTTGAAGTGGCTTTCCTAAAAGTCTAAATATGGAACACATGAATTTGTTAATGAAGTAGGAATGATTTCTATGTTGCAACACTCAAATCTAGTAAAGCTTTATGGATGTTGTGTTGACGGAAATCACTTAATATTAATCTACAAGTACGTGGAAAACAATTGTGTATCTCATGCTCTTTTGGGTGAGGATTGAATTTAAATTAGTCAAAATTCTGCAATTTGATTTGCATTGGAGCGTTCATTATCTTAAATTTCTATTCTTCCAAGAAAGAACGATACACAAGAGCTAAAGTTAGAATGGCCCAAAAGGATTAAAATATGCCATGGCTTTGCCATATATTTAGCTTACCTCCACAAAGTGTCATGATTGACAATAATCCATCGAGACATCAAGACTAGTAACATTTTGCTAAACAAAAATTTGAATTTGGAGGCAATAGATTTTGGCCTAGAAAAGCTTATCAACAATGATAAAAGCCACATAAATACTCAAATTGTTGGGACAATGTGAGTTTTGCCTTAATTTACTAGATTTTACAATAATCTCTATATGCTTTTCTTTCTTACAACATTCATGCAAAATCATACTTTAACATTGATACTTCATGTGTTATTTGGCTTGAATAGGTTTATATGACTCTAAAATATGCAATGTGTTTTCACCTCACTAACAAAGCAAACATCTACGGCTTTGACTTAGTAGTGATGGAGATCGTTAATAGTAAAAGCAACACCAATTATAGGCCAAACAATTTTGTGTGCTTTCTTGATTAGGTAGTCATTACTTTATACTCTATATCATCACCATTTAGCTTCAAGCTTCATGTGTCTTCTTTGTAATTCCATTGCAATCCATCAGTTTTTTAATCCTTATATTTATATAATTAAGTGAGCAAGACTGCAGGCTTATAATACAGGCACATGCAAGGTTGCTCTCTTAAGGGTCCGATCCCCTCTTCTGTCTCTGTGCCAACAAAATTGACTGACTTGCGAGTGAATCCAAATTTTTTCTCCTGATTCTTTATGTGTATGGATGCATTGATTTTTATCCTTGAGTTACAATTTTCAGGAGGATTAGTAATCCAACATATAGAGGATCTAAATTTCCCCCACTGGGCAAAATAAAGTCCTTGAAAGTGCTGTAAGTTTTAATATTTTTTCCTTCATGTGAGAACATTGGACATGTTTTGACTTTGAGATCTCTAAGCTCAACTCTTGTTTATAGGATACTGTGGAGTTGCTTAATACATGAACAATCCCAAATTATATTGGTGACATGAAAACGTTGAAAATTCTATAAGTATTTTGGACTTTGCCACTTGGTCCATCTTGTAGATAACACTTTCCCATTATGATGGGACTATGGCATTCTTCATTTTCCCAAATAGTTTCACTTAAATGAATAGCCGGATGTTATACCATATGTGATGCCAAACGAAATCTTATATTGAGTTTTGCATTGTAGGGATCTTAGTTTTAGTAACATGGAGAAATTCCCAACTTTTTCATCAATCTTCTCAAAATTGATTTTTTGTAAGTGCATACTCATCTCAATAGGTTGCTGCACAAACGTACAATATGTATTTTACATTCAATGAAAATAAAAATATAATATTTTGCATTCTAATTACGTGCAGTTTACAATTAAGTGGAACAAGTATGAAAATAGTAGATAATATATAAATATATGTGGATTTATAAGTTTAATATTTAGCATGTTCATAAGTTTTAACAATTAATTTTTAAAATAAAATTAAATAAGTGTTAATAAATCATGTGCAAAGCTTGTGCAATTTACTAGTACAATATTTTGTGGTACTAAGTGAACATTTTGACTTTAGTATATTTATTGATTACCATTAAAAGTCACATACTTTATTCATGAACAAATTTTTATACAAATTATGAAGTTATTTCATTTGAAATGTGATAACTCCACAAAAGGAGTCATTGATTCTATGAAATTTGTGTGATTAGGCAAGAATTCTTTGAATTATTGGGGTAAAATGGGTTTGGCTGATTTGTAATTCCTGGCTTTCATCTTTTATGCAATCTATATATTTCTTAATGGACAAATATTTTCTTCCAATCATTAATATAAAGTGCATCCATTTTTTTATTTTTTAAATTTTGGATTTGGTTGAATAAGTGCAAGTCTTTTATGGGAAACAGATTGTCTGATCCATTTTCTAAGACTATTGCTAAAATAACTACCCCAGTGAACCTATACGATGCAATCTCTCCTGATTTCCTTTCTTCTCTTGTTTGGCATTTGGACAAGTGGAGTGCATGCTTCCTGCATTAATAATGCTCTTAATATTAATTACTTCATACTGATTAAATTATATTAAACCAAAACATGATAAATTAGAGTTGTTTGTTGCCAATCGATTATCTACACTATATTATTAAGAGTTTGATGCTACGTAAATTTACATATATGCTTCTCTTTAATTTAATCTATTCTTATCTATACTATATTACTAAGTTTATTAGGCTTGTTAGTCGCATATGCATAGAGTGTGCAACTATTACTAATATTAAGAGGTTTTTGTCTACTTTGGCTATATTAAGTTAATTTACATATACGTGCTTCTTCAACTTAATGACAAAGAAGTTATTTTTTGTTATTTTTATCAATTCTTTTTCATTGTATTTCTTTTTTAATTGTAATATCTTTTCCATGAGTATGAAATAAATATTTAAGTAAACTAAATATATTCTACAAATAAAATAAATTAAACAATTATTTATAATTTTATGTTATGTAAATTTAAACACACACATAGTGTGTGCCAATATTATTAGTATTATAAAAGTATAAGCTATTAAAAACTCTAATCTTAAGTTATTATGCTGTCTCATTTGAACTACAATTCTACTAGAGATATTCAAATTGACTCTGAGATTTCTATACATGTGCAAGAGTCTTGAGGGCAACTAATTTTCCAAACCTCTTCCTTCAAAGATTAGACTCTTAGTTAAATTAGAAAGAGTTGTAAGGCTATGTTTGTTTTCAAATTATCCAACTTTAAAATCACACACTCAATTATTATACTTTTTAATTTTATCTTTTTCACTTATTTTTACTCAATTTTCAAGACAAAAATACCTAAAAATACACACCAAAATTCAAAAACAAACAAAGCCTAAGTGTTTTGACACTTAATTCAATATTCCTATTCTTAAAGTTTGCTTCTAGCTTCCATTACAATTATCTTAATTTATGCTCTACTTCTATTCCTTTGCAGAGTTTTAGCATCAAATGCATTCACTGGATATTTACCAGTGGCACTGTCCAAGCTTACCTCGTTAACTGATTTGTGAGTAACACACCTCTTCATTTCAAATCTTTGTTATCATTTTGAGCTTAGCTATCAAACTTCATTTAAACATTAGTTTTCATCTCTATATATAATTCCTAATAATATTAGGTTTTGGGCACAAGTTTTGCACTCGCGTGCAGTTTGCATGCTTGAATGCCCACAATAGCCGCCACGGAATGGAAAGGAAAAAAAAGAGAAATAAATTGATTGTCACAAAACCTTTGTGAAGCCTCATATTGCTGTTTCACTTGTGAAATAAAATTTCATTTCGCTTAAAGCTCCTCTAAGAGGACGTTTGGCTAAGCTTATTTTCAAGAGTTTATAGGATTGTATAACTTATAAGTTGGTTTTAGAGCGTATAAGTTCATAAATCTTATTTTAAAAATAAACTAAAAAGTGTTTGGTAAGATGATCTTATAAGATTTTATTGAAATTTATAATTATAGTTTATTATAATTTTTTGATATAATAATAATAATAAATAACTTAAATACTATTAATACATTGTAATATAAGGATATTTGTACTATTTTTAATATATTAAATGAAGTAGTTTATAAGATGTTTGAAATAAAATAGAAAAAGTCAAGTTATTTTTAAAGAGTTCATATGCTTAATATCTTATTTTTTAAACTTGTAAATTCTTTTATTAAAAAAATTATCAAATACTTATTAGGAACTTATAAACTTTTAAGCATCTTATAAAAGTTTTTAAGTTCATCTAAACACTCTCTAAACACTAATTTTATTCTAAGTTAATACACCATTGAATTTACCTTCTTTTGTTCGTAAAACACTTGCATCTAAGTATCATTTTCTTTAAATTTTTAGCAAGATAAGCGACAATAATTTCACGAGATGGATTTCTAATTTTCTCAGCAACTGGATAGAAATTGAAAAACTATAAGCTACCTTATCTTTTCTTTAAGTGGGACATTTTCTACTTGTGCAAAATGATTAAGTGAGCAAGATTGCCAGTAGTGGTATGGTTTTAACTATGGGTTTATGTCACAAGCACATGCAAGGTTGCTCTCTTAAGAGTTCCACCCCTTCTTCTGTATTGTCTTCGTGCTAACAAAATTGATTGACTTGTGAGTGCATCCGAATTATTTCTCTAGATTCTTTTTATGTAATACGTACATTAATTTTTATGCTTGAGTTACGATTTTCAGGAGGATTAGTGATCTAATAGATGGAGATCTAAATTTCCTCTGCTCAACGAAATAAAGTCCTTGAAAGTGCTATAAGTTCTTATAATTTTTTTCTTGTTGTGAGAACATTGGACGTGCCTTGACTTTGAGATTTCCGAGCTCAACTCCTATTTATAGGATATTGAGGAGTTGCTTAATACATGGACAGATCCCAAATTACGTTGGAGATATGAAAAATTGAAAACACTGTAAGTATTTTTGAATTCACCACTTAATCCATTAGTAGATAACGATTTTTCGTTATGATGGGACTAAGGCAATCTTCATTTCCCCAAATAGTCTCACTTAATGCATAGCCTAATACTACACCATATGTGATGCCAAACAAAATCTTATATTGAGTTTTGCATTATAGGAATTTAAGTTTTAATAACTTGATGGGAGAAATTCCTAATTCTTTCATCAGTCTTATCAAAATTGATTTTTATAAGTACAATTCTTTTGACATATCTTTATTCTTTACTTGTGAGTGTATTGATGTCAAACTAACATTCACCATTTTTTCCTTTTAGGTATTTGACTAGAAATGAACTCACTGGGCAAATTCCAGGGTGGATTTTAGAGAGAAACAAGAATGTGTAAGTATCTTACGTCAAACATACTTAATTTGATTTTTTTGCCATCCCAAGGTTTCTCAGCTCACTCAATTTGATTCAAATATTTATGATACAAGATCAAAAACATGAAAAGTGGAAAAAACATTTGTTATAATATTAACAGCTAATTATATCTTTAATTAACCTAATTAGCGAATGCCAATTCTTTTTTGCCCACTTTTCGACTATGTGTGCAAAACTGTTTCTCACATTGATATTGCCATGTGGCATGCAGAGATCTCTCTTATAACTATTTTACTTCAGAAAGTTTGTTGCAAAGTGAATGCCCTCGAGGGAGTGGGTAAGTATTTTACAGATTCTCAAGTGAAAATTTCTTATGAATTTTCGAGTGATATTAACACTTTCTGCTTATTTATTTCAGAAATTTGGTCGAGAGTTACTCATCAAGAACTAATAAATTGTAAGTATCTTTATTTTTGAATTTGATTGTTTAACTTCAATGTGATATTATTCTTTAACCATGCCCATAATCTTATTTTTTATTTGGAGAAGTGGTAGAGTACCCTCATGTATGAAGCAAGAGTTTCCTTGTTCAAAACCACGAGATAAGCCTAAGTAATTTGTCCAATTTTGAATTTGTTAGGATGAAGTTGCTTGGCCTTCTTTTTTCATTGTGCTACTAGTTTGGGTCACTTGTAATATCTAAATATGTTCAATGATAGGAGGTAATGATACAAAAGACACATTTTGCATTTAATTGACTGCCGTTTGAGTGGGAGATTGGTCGTATTGAAATTTACCCATAAGTTGGACTAGTCATTCATTGATAATGTTTCATACTATATTATTAATTATTTGGATATATTTCAGTTTCAAATTTACCCCATTTTAGTTGCACAATATGATGTTACATATTTATTTTTATTTTAAATCCTTTTATTATTTTCTATCTCTTTTTTCTCATTTTTTGTTAATTTATCTTTATTTATATTATCTTTCTAGATTTTTTACACACGTATATATAGAGTGTGCATTTTACTAATATGAATTAAAACTTTTCTTATGCAACTTTTAGGACACCATAAAAAAACAAACAAATGACCTATTATTTGATGATTCCATCAAGTTTGCAAATCTTCGTACTATTCGAGTAAGTCCTGATAAATCTAATGGAATTGTCTACCTGCAGAGCATTATTCATTGCACATTAATTGTGGAGGCAAATATCACCAATAATTCTACATGTGAAGAAGATTCAAAACCCAGAGGTGCTTCACTATATTGCTCAAGCCAGAATTGGGGTTTTAGCAGCACACGAAACTTCATGGACAATGACTAGATGCTGATAACTACACAGTGTCCAATGTTTCTACAATGTATAATGCTATTGCACCATTATTAGAACAAGTATGAAAATAGTATATAATATATACATATATGTGGATTTATGAGTTTAATTTTTAGGATGTTCACAAGTTTTAACAATTAATTAATTTTTAAAATAACATAAGTGTTAATAAATCACGTACAAAGCGTGTGCAATTTACTAGTACAATATTTCATGGTACCAAAAGAACATTTTGACTTTAGTGTATTTATTAATTACTTGTAAAAGTCACACACTTTATTCATGAACAAATATTTATACAAATTATGAAGTTATTTCATTTGAAATGTGATAACTCCACAAAAGGAGTCATTGATCCCATGACGTTTGTGTGATTAGGCAACAATAGGGGTAAAATGGGCTTGGTTGATTTGTAATTCCTAGCTTCCATCTTTTATGCAATCCATATATTTCTTAATTGACAAATATTTTCTTCCAATCATTAATATAAAGTGCATCCATTTTGTATTTTTTTTATTTTTAAAATTTTGGTTTTGGTTGAAAATGTGCAGGCCTTTTATGGGAAACAGATTGTTTGCTCCATTTCCTAAGGCTATTAGCAAAATAACTACCCTTGTGAACCTGTATGATGCAATCTCTTCTAATTTTCTTTTCTTCTCTTGTTTAGCATTTGGACAAAGAGTGCATGCCCCATGCATTAATAGTGCTCTTAATTCATGTTCCAGTTAATTACTTCATGCTGATTAAACTATATCAAACTAAAACACGATAAATTAGAGTTGTTTATTGCCAATCAATTATCTACCTTATATTATTAAGAGTTTGATGCTTTTTAAATTAACATGTATACCTCTCTTTAATTT
Organism: Avicennia marina; assembly: GCA_019155195.1. Classification (NCBI taxonomy): domain Eukaryota; kingdom Viridiplantae; phylum Streptophyta; class Magnoliopsida; order Lamiales; family Acanthaceae; genus Avicennia; species Avicennia marina. Next base: position 2,623,547 of record CM032776.1, read on the forward strand.
AATTTATTCTTATCTATACTATATTATTAAATTTATTAGACTTCTTGGTTGCACGTACATAGAGTATGCAACTGTTACTAATATTAAGAGGTTTTGTCTACTTTGACTATATTAAGTAAATTTATATATATGTCTTTCTTCGACTTAATGGCAAAGAAGTTATTTTTTGTGATTTTTATCAATTCTTTTTCACTGCATTTCCTTTTTAATTGTAATATTTTTTGCATAAGTATGAAACAAATATTTAAGTAAATTAATATATTTTACAATAAAAAAAACTAAAAAATTATTTATAATTTTATGTTATGTAAATTTAAACACACACATAGAGTTTGCTAATATTATTAGTATTATAAAAGTATAAGCTATTAAAAACTCTAATCTTAAGTTATCATGCTGTTCCATTTGAACTACAATTCTACTAGAGATGTTTAGATTGACTTTGAGATTTCTGTATATGTGCAGGAGTCTTGAGGGCAAACAATTTTCCGAACCTCTTCCTTCAAAGATTGGACTCTTAGTTAAATTAGAAAATTTGTAAGGCTATGTCTGTTTTCAAATTATTCAACTCTAAAAACAAATACTCAATTATTACATTTTTAAATTTTATTTCTTTCTCTTTCTTACTTTTACCTAATTTTTGAGACATAAATATCTAAAAATACACATCAAAATTCGAAAAAAAAAAACAAAGCATGTGTGTTTTGACACTTTATTCTATATTCCTACTCTTAAAATTTGCTTCTAGCTTCCATCACAATTATCTTAATTTATGCTCTCCTTCCATTCCTTTGTAGAGTTTTAACATCAAATGCATTCACTGGAGCTTTACCAGTAGTGGTGCTATCCAAACTTATCTCGTTAACTGAATTGTGAGTAACACACCTTTTCATTTCAAATCTTTGTTATCAGTTTGAACTTAGCAATCAAACTTGCATTTAAATATTAGTCTTTAGCTCTATATAATAATTCCTAATAATATTAGGTTTCAAGCACAAGTTTTGTACTCGTGTAGTTTGCATGCTTGAATGCCCACAATAGCCGCCACGAAATGGAAAGGCAGAAAAAAAAAAAAGAGAAATAAATGGATTGTTACAAAAACTTTTTGAAGCCTCATATTGCTATTTTTACATGTGAAATAAAATTTCCTTCTGTTTAAAGCTCCTCCAAGAGGGTGTTTGGCTACGCTTATTTTCGAGAGTTTATAGGATCACATAACTTATAAATTATTCTTAAAGCTTATAAGTTCATAAATATCCTATAAAATTTTATTAAAATTTATAATTATAATTCTGTGGAAAGTGACATATGATGCACAGTGTAATGTTGCACTTGTTGGGAAAGCTTCAAAGGTAAATCAACAGAGAAATATATCTTGTAGCATCTCGAGCGTACTGTGTGCATTGTTTGAACCATCCACATTTGGGAATTTTGTTTTTAGTTATTTTCTTTGTCATGTAGCAGCTTGATGGATTGTCAAGATCTGTTTTTAGGATGAAGTATCCTGCCCAGGTTAATTTCATGTATGGGTTTGAGTCTTCATAGATTAGTCTACCTTGTCTTCTTAGATTATATTAAAAAAAACTCTCTTAAATCTTCTGTTTCCAATCATGGCAATGAGAAATCTGGTTTCTTTTTCTTTCAATAGGTAGTATTCGTCTATCAAGTTAGTCTTAAGTTCTTCACGCTTTTGTATCTTTGCTGAAATCACATACGGTTTATTCACACTCTTTTATGCTTGGATGCTGGTTATTGTATGGTGCAACCCTATCATGGTTCAATATGTGAACAATTTTTGTATCTTATATGCTAATTTCTCTTTGCTCGTGTCAAAAGATTGAAGAAACTCATTTTGGGTTACTAGAAGCCTACCGTCTCCCTGCCCTTGCCCTTTCTAAATTCTTTGTTAGTGGACCTTGATTGACCATGGCCAGGAAGGTATGGGCTTCCACATTCTGATACAAACACTTCCCGTCTTAGAATTTTTCTCCTCTTCCAATCTTAGACCTAAATGGTGGGAGGCCAGGAGTAGGGTGTGCTTGGCTTTTTGACAGGGTTTAAGGTCTTAAGAGCGACATACACTTTTCCTCTAAAAACAGAACATTTGAGCAACCCATCTAATTGCTGGGCTTGCATTATTGTGTAAATGATATTCATCTTATTCAAGAACAATTGAGAAGTGATTTAACTGAAATGTGTGACAAAGAAACATTAGTTTTTTGAAGTCAAATGGGCTAAATTCATGTTTGTCATGCCCTAACTTAGTCACATAATATGACAATACTCTCAAGATAACCATTTTAAAGATACCCAAACTCAAATGTATCCAAATAACTAATATATATTCCGTAAAACTTACAAAAAAAACCATTGATACAAAATAGTGTTTCATTATTAAGCTTGTTTACGTCACTAGCAGCGGAAACTATATGATTACATTACGTATTTCTTGATAAAGTAAAATGCAACTAAATCCTTTAATTTTCTAAGTGTAGCATCTACCAACCCAATGTATATTTATCCTGAGCTTTGCTATCTGTAAGGATAATTCACTTGTGAGCGATTAAACACCCAGGAATTTACCTTCTTTTATCATATGTGACAAAGATAAAATAGTTTCAAGACATTTATAAAATCATTTTCATCTATAAGACATTTCCAGTGCAAGTTTGATTTCAATCATTCATTTGCTATCATGTTAGTTTGCTTATGGTTTGGACATTTTGTGTATCAAAATCTACTGATTAGGGTTTTAATTTATAATCACAACTAAAGAAAGTCATATGCAATTGAAACAACTATTTCAATTTTTTATCTCAATTGAAAGGGTTACATGGCCCAATATTTAATCCCCATTAAGAGAGTCATATGCAAGCAAATAGCTATCTTAATCGAAACTATTATCTCAATCTTTAATCTCAATTGAAAGAGTCAACTTAATCCTCGTTAAAAAGTCCAAAACTTCTACTGAATTGGAAAAGTCGAAATTAGTTCTCTTGTATTAGTGAATGTTTTAATAAGCATCATAACAATAAAAACTTTTTGTATGACCTCCGTGTTCAGTATAAAAACATATCAATACTGTCATTCACATCCAAACTCGAATAAAACAATTTTCAAGTTAGTGAAAATATAATTTTAGCATGCAAACAGTAAGATTTATGAAAATTCAGAATCATTTTCAATAAAAAAAAATCATGGTAATTGAAAATCATAATTTTCACTACAGTTATGGCAATTTTTTTCAGGTAACTCAGTTACTTGATATTAATTCGTTTAAATGATGGTTCGCTGGTCTCATTTCCTTGGACTCTATTCAATGAAAATAATTTTTTGATTTAATCTCAATTTGTAAGAATTAAATTCTCATGCATTTCTGGAATATAACCTGGATTTTTGAATTGTGATTTAAAAAAAAAAATTGCATGGTTCTCTACCAATTTACGTCATTTTCTATGATTTTACCTAAAATTAGAGGCTCGATAAAATCACCACGAGACACTATCACGTACGGTTTGACTAAAATTGAATGCTCATTGGAAATATAGACCTCTAAGAACTTATTCGCTTGACTAAAATTGAATGCTCATTGGAAACATAGATCTCTAACAAAAAACAAAATTCTTAATCAAAATTAAAGTTGTGTCCAACAATCTGATGTCACTTTTGGAGAATTTTACGGCAAATAAATATTTGTGGCTCCACCTAAAATTAGGAGAACGAAATTTTCTAATGAAGTCCTGAAATTCCTTTGTTTTTTTTGTTTTTTTCATAACATGCAACTTATTTCTGGAATTGCACTGACAGTCTTGAAATATTAAATGGACCTAATTGATGGTACAACGAAGACTAATGAGATTCACATAAAAGCACCCATTAGCCCCATACTTCCATATAATAATTAGGCTCGCAGCAAGAGATGCGTGGCAGTTATCATGCCATCAAACATCAATATATATAAAATACCATCTGCAAAACTATACGACTGTTCCATGTTGTCCATCTACACGAACACACACACCTTAAACTTCTACATATATAAGGTCTTTCTGTCGACAAATTCAGCAACTCCCAAGGCTTTCACCCATTGTTATTAGGATAAGACAAATCACTATGACATACAACCATGTACGGTTTGAAACATCTATTCAATGTCAAGTTTCTACGCATACGATTATATCCACATATCCTACTTACAAAATCAGTCTGTCGTGCGTAGAAAATTCAGTTATAACTTGTATGGTCCACGTCACAGTTGTCTATATCATTTGGAATTGAAATAACGAGTGGGTTTTCAAAGATTACCCTGTCAAAGAAGTTGCACAAGTCACTGATTTTCCTTGCTCTTGATTGCTGGTGGAGAGGGAGTGCACGAGAGCTTCTTCGCTGTGTTTGGTTCTGCGTTCCTTTATTTCCTAATGTCTTTGAACTTACCCAAATCTGTCTTTATTACCCAAAATCACACCCTTAATCCATGTTTGACCAAATAACTATTCATTCACCTGCTCTCATTCCTCCAATTCTGCAGCCCCAAACTCCTCTATTCCCTTTTCATGTTTCCTTGACCAGCCGTTTTTCTCCATCAGTCGTCCCCTATCCAAACGGCCCGGTCTTCATTGCTCCAACAGTTTAAATGACAGATTGTTTATATAGAAACACATGCACGTGTATTTACCTATACTCATAACCAGTAATAAAATCATTATTTATTGCTCGGTTATTACAATGTCAGCTACTTGCCCTGTGTGCCCTGCGAAGTATGGAGTAAACTTAGCCAGATGTCAGGCAACGGTCTTGACACTTTATTTTTCGTGGGGACGGACGGAAGATAAAAACCAAGTCTTTAAAACGTTTATTGGAAAATTGGCTTACACGGTTGAGATGGCCACCAGCCAGTCTCACAAGTTTGCATCCGTCCTTAAAAAGCTTTGATGCAATCTATGAAAGGTTGTGATGCATAAATCAGTAACTATGTATTCTATTAATTTTGTTGTCACTCTTCAACGCCCTTTCGTCCATGAACAATTGAAGTGACCCAAATCAGAGGAAAATGCAATTCTGTAGAGAAGTATCACCAGCAGTGGGGCAACTGATTCACAGTAAGTACAATTGGTTCTTTAAGATTGAGTGATCATTTACTTTAACTCAATAGATAGAAAAAAGTATTTAACATAGCGCTTGAATGCCCTACAGATCTTCCATTACGCCATAGAGATTTCCATCCGTTTTTATACGTGGCACTATGTGCATTGCAGAAGTAATCTCCTCCAGAATCCCAGTGTGTTTGCAAGCATGGAATTGTTTGATGACGGCTAGGTTTGTTTTTAAATTTTAACGTGTATTTGTGTATCGAAAATTATGTACAGAAGGAAATATGAAATTTTAAAAAATATAATGATTTAGCATGTAGTAAAATTTGAAAACAAATATAGCTTATAGACTTTAAAAATAAAAAGTTCAAGTTCATTTGCAACTTCTATGAAATATTTTCGTGGCAACTCAATTCCCAAAGACCTAACTTAATTGTTGCTCTTAGTTTATAATTTTTTAATACAATTTGAATTTAATATGAAATTTGAATTTGAAGGAGAGATAAGCTGATAGACTTTAAAAATAAAAAATTCAAGTTCAGATTTGCAACTTTTAAGGGATATTTTTGTGGCAACTCAATTTCCTAGGACCTAACTTAATTGTCGCTCTTTGTTTATAATTTGAATTTAATATGAAATTAATATTTTTTTAATTTAGCATCCGCGAATCTAAGTTAAATTTGGGTTTGACCCGATTAACCTGGAAAATAAATATGTTAGGGTGAAATTCACATTCACGGACTCATTTGAAGTGCATCTGTTTCAACAATTCATGAACAAACCTGATTTGCCCACCCTAATTATTTCTATCAGAATAAACTCTAAGCCGTACATAGTATGGAAGGGTGGCGCATTATGACATAAGGCATGGGTGTTTGGGACAAAATCATAAATTACATGCACAGACGTTCCTGACCCAGAATTTGAGAAACTCAAGGACAGGGACATCCATTTTATTACTCTGAGATGCCCATTTTGCCCACCAAACCTGGTTGAACAAAATGAATGGGGTAGTTTTGAAACAATTTGGCACAAGGATCCATTTCATGAGTGGGATTTAGCATGTGCGGTGGGACCCAACCCGTCATCTTTTGCCAGCTTTATCTTTATTCCCAACACTTTCCTTCTCACTCCCTCCTCTTAATTATTATTTCCTCTCCTCCAATAGTTGTTTGGAAATCAGAATTATTATTATTATTGTTATTATTATTACTGCATTATCTTGGTGTCCAAGAAAAACATCAGCCCCGTCATGACGTGTTGGACTCGGCAATGGAAGTTTATTAATAAAATTAACAACATGATTTTCTTCAAATAATCAGGCCAACACAAGATCTTCAGCTTTCCCCGACACTCCCACGTAGCACGCTTATTTATGTTCTTATGTATTATTCCTGTAATGGGCATTAATTGTAAACTTATTCCATATATATTTAGTTGTGGGATTAAAAAAAAAAAACATGGCATAAATAAACATAGAAGATTCCCAGCAACTCACTCCACGCGTTTATATCCTCAGTGGAGACGAACGAACTGGCAAATGGAAATTCTTCATTCTCAAAATCCTGCAGCCAGCTGTTCATTTATACAAAGTCAAACCCGTAGCCGATGAAGGTAACGACTGTCGGAATATCTTGGGAAAATTTCAGGACATTCTGAATAAATGTGTGTTGAGTGGGCGTTTGTATCCACTTATAAATTTTTCAAATTCATATTTGAAATTTTAACTTATTTAAAAGTTTTTGATAAAATAATTTATAAGGTTAAAAAAACAAAATGTATGAAACTTATAAACTATTTAAAAGCAAGGTGACTCTTTTTTATTTATTTTAAAACATCTTATAACATATTTTATTTTATATACTAAAAATTATTCATTAGTATAATCAACTGTGATTAAAAATTTTATAAAAATTATAAGATTACTTAACACTTTATTAATTTATTTTTTTAGAATATTTAGGAAGACATATTTGATAATATTTTGTATCATAGTTGTTATTTTCTGTAGGTATAAAATATCTTATTTCTTATTTTACATTCATATTATTATGTTTGGAATCTTCCATAATTTCTGGTGATGAATAAAATACGGTTTAAATCTTTTAATTATTCCAACATTTTTAAAATAAGATCGCTCATAATCTCTAGAAGCATATAAGGGCATGTGATTTTATAAGTTCATAAAATTAAATTTAGCCAAATAACTAAATCTGATTTTAATTCAGAATACTATGTAACATGATCTGGATCGAATTTTCCGTGTTATAAACTTTGGTTGATACGAATAAATGGATGAAACTCGACACCAAAGGTTTTGTGTACAGAAAGAAAGAGAGTATTCAATTAATACAGATAAAGTAAGAGGAAAAAGAAAAAGGAAGAAAGGGGAAGGTAAGGACATATTGTGTGATAAATCAACCATTTTCTACAGCCCATAATAAATAATGCATTAAATAAAACTGTTAAATTTACACCAACACAAGGCCTCTTCCCTGTCTTAAATTTATAGCTATGTTTCGGTGTGTTTGCCTGCAAATGGACCCCTTTGTCTACTAAAACCCCTTGAAAACATTTCTTCTGAAAGACATGGCATCGTATTAGCTATCGCTCCGTTCTCAACGCTCCCTTGTCTCAGTTATTTTTGTTCAAACAAACCATTGTCTTCTCTTGTTACATATTCTTGCAAACTCCGGTTAGCTAAGCTGTGGTGTTAAGTATGGCCATGTGGAGGAGTCAAAGAGGCCTTTTTCTATGCATCTTCTTGTTTATGGTTGTTGTTAACTCAGTGAAGTTTTCAGAGGGTGATCAAGATTCACTTGGAACTAAATTTGAGCTGATTCACAGGCATGATCCGCGAAGAAGCTGGCCTCCGACGACTCAACTTCAGCGCCTAACACGATTACTCCGCAGCGACAGAATTCGCGTTCATGGAATATCGCACACTCTAAGGCACAAGTATGATCAAATCAGCAGTTCAATCAGGAGAAAGCTCCAGGAGAGCAGTACCCATCATCCAGGTTGCACCAATGGCACTAAGGCTTATAATGTCTCCGGGGAGATGTCAATGAACTCCGGCGCTGACTATGGCGCAGGGCAGTACTTCGTTCACTTCAAGGTTGGATCGCCTGCGCAGACACTTGTGCTGATTGCAGACACCGGCAGTGACCTGACTTGGATGCATTGCAAGTACAGGTGCCATGGCATTAGGTGCATGAGGAAATTGGGAGGTGGAAGGGTGTTTCTAGCTGATCATTCCTCATCTTTCAGGACTGTGCCATGTTCGTCTAGCATGTGCAAGATTCAGCTTGCAGATCTCTTCTCCCTCGCCCGGTGCCCTTCTCCAATGGACCCATGCGCCTATGATTACAGGTGGATCATATGCTCATGTTCTTTGCTGGTTCTGAGTCACCGTTTTTCTATTAATAGCGCGTATCGTGCACATATAAATAACTAAAGCGTGAATTGTTCAATTATATGCATCAGTAGAACAAGCTAATATTGGAATTAGTGTCTGTCATTTGATGAAAATTACTAATTTCCTTGATTCTTGTTTTCATTCATCTGTTAATGGAATTTGGCACAGCAATGTGTCGGTGAACATGAAGAGTAAAGCTTCCTATTAATGATTTAGTGCACACACTTTTAATGCTTAGCAGACCAAATTATGTATCAGCGAACTTTTACTGCATCTGGTAATTGATTAAAGCTTCCTAACTGCATCCAGCCAAGCTACAATGACATCTATATAGAATGATATTGGCACTTACATTACATATCTGCATCAGTGCAAGACCTTGTTTGGTTGACATAGTTCCACATTTTTCACCTGACTGTTGGTTGCATGCCCCTCTGCTCCAATTTCAACCATCTCAGATGTTATCTTGAGCACTTGAATAAACTTGAAACTTGGTTTACAAGCATCAGCATGATCTAATTCTTGAAACCCTCAATGGTTTACAACTAGGTACTCCGATGGATCAGCTGCACTAGGCCTGTTTGCCAAAGAGACAGTAACGTTTAGCCTTACGAATGGAAGGCAAACGAGGCTCCACGACGTGCTGGTGGGGTGCAGCGAGGCCTTCCATGGCCGGAGTTTCCAGGGCACCAATGGCGTTCTTGGGCTGGGCTACAGAAACTATTCATTTGCACTAGAGGCAGCCAAGAAATTTGGGGGCAGGTTCTCATACTGTCTGGTTGATCACTTGAGCTCCAAGAATGTGTCAAGCTACCTGATTTTCGGATCACACAAACGGGTGACTACAACACTCAACAGAATGCAGTACACAGAATTAGTCCTTGGAGTGATGGCACCATTTTATGGAGTGAATGTCAAAGGAATCTCCATTGGGGTTACAATGCTGGAAATCCCAGCAGAAGTGTGGGATGTGAATGGTGCAGGTGGAGCCATAGTTGACTCAGGATCAAGTTTGACATACTTGACTCAACCAGCATATCAGCCTGTGATGGCGGCACTAAAGCTACCACTTTTGAACTTCAATAAGCCGAATTTGGACATTGGGCCTCTTGAATACTGCTTTAATTCAACGGGGTTCGATGAATCCTTGGTGCCGAGATTGGGGATTCATTTTGCTAATGGAGCAAGATTTGAACCACCTGTGAAGAGCTATGTGATTGATGCAGCTGAGGGGGTGAAGTGCCTGGGGTTTGTGGCTGTTGCCTGGCCTGGTGCATCTGTTATGGGCAACATCATGCAGCAGGATCACTTCTGGGAGTTTGATCTTGCCAATAAGAGATTGGGTTTTGCAAGCTCCTCTTGCACCTAGACTTGACTTGTTAGTGTAATTCATAGTCCAAGAAAGTGTGGCCACAGGGCATTGGATTGATAAGCCCTTTTGCTTTTTGGGTGAGCTCATTGTTATTTAATTTCAACTCTTGCTTAATTTATAAATATAGGAGGAGTAATTGTCGCTAATTTTTTTTGTTTTTTCTTTGGATTTATGACGGAAGAAATGGCTGGAAATAACTTGTTATGAAAATTTCTCAGACACTTTGTCAATGAAATGAAAGTTGCATTGAATAATAGGTTGATTTTCCAGTTACAAGGGGCTCATATCTTGGGTGGGCTTACTACTAGTTTTGTAGATGCCACGGTGATGTGTTGCAGATTGTGGCGAGTGTCATTGGGCATTTAATTTTTAAATTTAATTTCATTTATATATAATTAATAAATTATTTTTAACAATATATTTTAAATTTGATTAGAACATAAAAGAGTATGCCCGAATATTGATTTAATCTCTGGAATTTTAACATAAATTCTTTGTCAATTTTTTTTTTTTTAAGTTCGAGTTAATTTTGACATATGTATTTATAGAGAAATTTCAAGCATATTTTTTTCAATTATTTTCAAAATACTTTATCCCTACAGAAAGAAAAAAAAAATCAAGTATTCATATGCTATCAATTGCAATTTATCCATTACTAAAAAAAAATAGAATTTGAAAAATCAAACGTAAATTTAGAATTAAAAAATAATGAAAATAACACCCCCCACCCGCACCTCGCACGTGCTTGAATGGACGGGCACCACTTCAATCCGTTCAAAAACCATCGAATTAGTCAACTGTAATACATACGCGCGCGCGTGTGTGTAAAAGTAATGTTGATACTCAATATGTGCATATTATTTTTTTTATAAACTGTAAGATTTATTATTTATAACAAATTATAATTTTAAAGAATAATTTTTCAAAATTTAAATTATAGAACTAAAAATAAAGTAAAAATTAAAAGAGTGAATTGGAACACATTGAAAATATGAGAAAATTAATTAAAAAATGTTTAAACGTTTTAAAATATAAAAATTATTAAACTAAAAATATTATAATAAATTAATAATATGCAATCAAACTATTTTTACGTCTTTCATAAACACACACACACACACACACACACATACACGCATGTATGTTATGAAGAGGTCCTACGAAAGTACAGAAATGGAGGCCGTAAGGGCTATTTGTGACATGATAGTGATAGCGACTCGTTGGTCCAACGTGTGACTTTTGATCCACATGAAATTGAGAAGGAAAATTTAGGACTATAACTTATAAATCGGCAACATTTCTTCTTAACAACCAATTTTATTAGTAGATTGGATAGGAACCATGAACATGTGGTATCAGATCCCAGATTCCATTGGAGAGCTCGAAATGAACAATCTAGATGAAGGGTTGGCTCGTGTGTAATTTTATGTATGTGATTTGGAGGATAATTCCATACATAAATAAGTTCTTGCAATGGCCAAACGCATAGGGATTGCACAACATGAGGACATGCATGAATATGGATGGATGTACTTGGATGAGAATGAATGTAACATCTACTCCACGAAAATTGAAAAAAAAGACTCTAAACCACTTCATGAATTGAGTCAGTCTTCCTCTTTAATAAACAATTAATTGAAAATAAATTGGAACCTGTAAGTATGGTCGGAAAGGGACAAATACAAATTGCTTCGCCTCATTATTGGTGATTACGTATGGATGTCAGAATTTAATCGCCAGGAAGAACTCCGGACCAGTACCATTTTGGATAAAATTCACCCTCAATTTCCCCTCCTCACCCACGCAACTAACAAATAGAGTTGGAATTTGAAACTAATCCATTTTCTTCGTCTTGGATGAATCAGCAAAAGCTTATCAATATGTGGCTCGAAACCTCATTTTAATTGCAGCAAGAAGAATAAAAGCATCTATAAGTAGAAAATGAATCTCAGTACACTATATCTTTCTAGTTTTTTGAAAAAAAAAAAAAAAGCGAAAGAAGAAGAAGAAAATATACTTTTCCAGTGTGAAAAGCCAGATTATAATAAATATCTACTAATTATCCGCTATTTCGAGTTGCATAAAATATCCCACAACCATTTGATACAACGACACTGCCGGAGCCAAGCGTGAGGGAATGCTAAACGTTTGGTAATTTCTCCTCTGACCAGGATAAAAGATCCCAACAATGCTTGGCACCCAAAACAAAAGGAAGAGATCTGAGTTAAACTTGGAGAGTCGAGACTAATAGGAATGTATAAACCAATGCTTCCCTTCTTGAATTTGAAAATGGACTCCTTTATTTAGTTGGTGTACCTACTACTCTAAAATCCCATCATCCAAACTACAAAAAACAGAGAGGAGAAGATTCCGTTTGACCAACAGAAGTAAAATGAAAAGAAATTTAAAGATACCGAATCTGGACAAACATGTAGGATTCCGGACGTGAAGAACCCAATTCACCAGTATTGTCATTATCACAAAAATCATTGAACATCAATATCATAAAAATCTGTAACAACACATTTTCGGGTTGTTCAAGCACTCCTGCGAGGGAATCCATCATGTTATAAATCTGTAAGTGAAGTCGGTACTATAAAGTACTAAACTTCCTAACCAGGTGATTGTCCACCACGTGCAGGGCGGCCACCTCGTGCACCACGACCGCGAATTGCTCTGCCACGAGCTCTGCTTGGTGAAGGCGTAATCATCCCAGCCTGTCTTAGGTGAGCCCTTTGCCTTGCTCTCTCCTGCAGATTGATTGTCGTTGAGCTGCTGTTTATAGGTGAAACTGGTTTCCCTCCTCCTGTGTCTGGTGGGGGAGTGGATCCACCCTGTTCTGAAGACCCAACATCAACAGAAGTGCTAGTCGAGCCTTCCTCAGCAGTCGTATTAGAAGACCCAGGGGCACGATCAGTTTCTGCAACCTGATCAGCAACGTCGTTAGGCTTATTTGAACTGTCAGAAATGTTCTCCATTGTGTCACCGTTCTTCTCTTCTTCTGGGATCTGGGAAGGATCAACCTCTCCCGCTTCCAAGCCCGCTGAAGCCAGTGGTTCAGTACTCGGCGAATTCTCTGGATCTAATGATTGCTCGGCCTGTAATTCTCCAGTACCTGAGCCCCCCATCTCACTTGATATGTTGGCATCGCCTTCATTGTCAGCAAAATCTGCTACCAACTCTCCCTCTTCTCTTTCACCAATTTCTGCAACTATTTGCTGGATGTCTTGTTCCGTTTGATCTCTCAATTGATCATCAGACAACACAGTTTCACTTGGTTTGTCCAATTTTTCATCAGTCACCTCGCTTGTCTCAACCGATAGCCCAACCTGAGTTTGTTCAACTGTTAGCTCTTCCGCTTGCTCAACTGCAGTTTCAAACTCATCTCTTTCGGCATCCAAAGCTTCATCTTTATCAATACTTTGCGGAAGGTTTCCAGCATCATCTGATGATTCCTCGATGGCTACAACTTCTGAAGGCTTCATAAGAGCAGCAGACAGTTCTTCACCTCCCTCTTGTAGGCTCTGATCTGAGCCTTTCGACTTTTTCAGCAGCGGAGTTGGCACATCAGAACTAGGGTCCTCCGGAGCCAGTATCTCCTCTTGCAAATCAGAAGAAAGTGAAGTTGACGGGCGCTTACGCACGGATGCTGCAGTTGGTACGGATGCATTTCCTTGACTTTCTGTATTGTAGGATGATGAACCAGGGTTCGATTCATCTGCTTCAGGCATCTCTATGTCACCTTGAGGTTCCTTGGGCCTCTTAATACTAGGACGCACCAGTTTCCTTCCCATTTTAGCACTTACCTTAGGCATAGCAAGTCTCCTCTCTTTTTCTTCGTTTGTCCTTGTTAAAGGAACACTTGCAGCAGGAACTGCTGGGGTTTGAGAGGAAGTTACAGCTTGACCTGCAGATGATGTGTTATCTGGAGGAATATCAGAGGTCGCAGAATCGAGTTCAACACATGCTGGTTGTGCAACCTGTTCAAAATTCTCAACCGCCTGCAAATATGCAGAAGCAAAATCCTCTAATACAGTATTGGAAATATGTTGGACCACAGATGTGCTCTCAGTTTGACTCCCTCTGGAGCTCTTTAATCTCTCCACTTCATCTTGAAGCACTTTCAGAGCTTGTCTATGCTTAGTCAACTCTTCTGAGAGCTTTGTCTTTTGCTGAGTTACAATCTCACGAGATTCAATAATTGTTTTCCGAATCTTCTGACTTTTTTCTTTTTCTTTGTAATGATCCTCTTTCTCCTTCTTCAAGTCCTCTCTGTGCCTCTCCAGTGTTCTCTCCAGAATTTGTAATCTGGTATCTTTCTCCTTCTCCTTCTCCCTTAGAGCCTGTTCACCTGCAGAGTCAACTGTATTTCTTTTAACCTGTCTGGAATCCTCTAATTGTTTGGACAAGGCCTGTATCTCTTTGCTCAGGTCCTCCTTTTCCTTTAACAAGTTGTCATGCTTCCTCTTTACCTGAACATTTATTCGCCTTACTTTTTCAACTTCAGATTTAAGAGATGCCTCAGCTAGCAAGACTTCGTTGATCCTTGTCTCCCTTTCACTCAATTCTGTTCTGCTTTTGGCAAGGTCTTGCTCCAAAAGTGATACTGCATCCTGCTTTTCTGATAAGAGTTTCTTAACTTCCTCCAACTGCACATCCCTTTCTTTTAAACTTGCTTCCATCTGTCGAGAAGATTCTTTCAGTCGATTATAATCATCAACATCAATATCCTTGCACTTCTCCACCAACTCATCGATTCTCTTCTCAAGGTCTCCTTTTTCAGTCCTTAGACTTTCAATTTCTTTTCTATTAGCTTCCAACTCAGTGTCTCTGTCCCTAAGAAGCTTCTCCACATTCTCAATTTCAATCTTAGCATTTTCTAGGGCTTCACGTAGTTTCTGGCATTCCTTGAAATTATGCCGGTTCTCCTCTCTGAGCTGCACGTTACTTTCACGAAGTAAAGTTAGTTCGCTAACCTGTAGTTGAAGAGATTTGAATTCTTCTTCAGAGAAAACAGACGATTGTATTTTTGCCCGCTCTGCATGAAGTGTCGTCTGTGCATCCTCAGCTGACTTCAGAGCAACCTCCAGTTGAGATTGCAAACGAAGCTTTTCTTGTTTCAACAAAGAGATCTCAGTTTCCGCTATATCCTTTGACCGCCGAAGATAATTCACAATGTTTTGTAACCCATCATCATCAGCCAAATTGTCAGAACTGCTTCCAGAAGCTATTCCCCGTTCCTTATCAGCTATTTTAATATGCAGGGCATCAAGGCGACTGTGCAAAATCTTGTTCAGTTCATTTATTTCATTGTATTTCTTATCTGCTTCATTTTTATACACTTCTATAGCTAACTTTTCCGCCTCCCACCTTGACTTCAATTCACTCTGCACAGATAGACAGTTCATATATCAAAAGTAGTTCTTAACCCACAGAGACAAGGGATACAGGAATAGAATATAAGACAGAAAAGGACTGTACATTTTCAGTTTTTAGTGCATCCACCACTTTATGTAGCTCAGATATCTCCTCTTGCGCTGAAGCCAGCGCTTGTGATGTTTTTGTCAACTCCTGAATTGTTTCTGATTGTAGAACAACCTGGGCAAGAAGAAGCAAAATCACAAAGAAAACAAGGTCTCCATTTCCTTGATCAAAATTTTTAAAAATGGAAACAAAAAATGTCATCAAGTGCATGGGCAACTCCAAGAAAAATGTAGTTCAGATATTATAAGCCGGCAAACCAATTGAACCAATCACACCTAATTTGCCAGCTAGAAAGAAAGTGGAAAATCTAGCAAGATGGGGTCTATTATACAGCAATTCCTTTCAAAACCATATATAAGATGTCAACCACTGATAATCAAAATAGCCCTACTAATTTCAGCAACAAAAACATGCTATATACACATTCATCCGCAAACCAACCATCAAATAGAGAAAGTACACATGTTGGATATAGATTTTTGATATTTTTATTTTAATTTACAGGCGATGAGGGAGATCAGGATAGGTCAAAACCTTCCATTAACAATTAAATTGCGGTGATTTAGAAGGCAGTAACAGGAGAGTAAGCAAGATTGCAACTTGCTTAGTTCAAGAGAGTTTGCGACGGACAGGACTGATCAGAACTTATTAAAGAGTAACAGCACAGACAACATGAATTATACATTCACAGGCAACTAACTAATGGGAAATGGATATATCAAGTACCACCCACAAGTCTGGACTCCAATTACCACTGCATTTATAAAAATTGCAGCTCTCACCATGCGAGATGAGAATGATTGATCTAGAAAACATAATATCAAACAAAAATTTGTAACACATATTTAAACTGTTTTAAGATAGATGTGAACATAACTCAATCCAGTCAAGGGTTCATGATCCAATGAAGATAAACCAAAAGATTGAAAATATGAATGAAACCTGTCTTTCATAATTGTCTTGAGCAGTTCGCCATCTTTGATGCTCTCTCTCCAGCTCTTCTTTCAAGGCAGATATTCGTGATTCCATCGCCTCAATCTGTGACCTAGATAAGTACAAGAACAAACAACAAATCCATAAGAAGTTGACAAGTATAAATATAATAATATCAAATTTTTCCTCGGCCATATTACCTTAAGTACTTTTTACTTGGCGAATGGAAAATTAAATTTAGCAGGATGCTTATTTCTATTGCAAGGAGTAGGTCATATTTAATTAGTCGACATGTCTGCCAGTAAATTTCCAAAAATAATTCTTCAATATTGATTATTAGCAAAAAGTTAATCATTGTTATAAGCTTTCATTTCTAGAGCTGCATCATGTGGCTCAATATTCAAAAACTGATTGTTCAGCATGCATAGTGATCAACTATATTCAAACCTCCAAAAATTTTCTTTCCCGTAATTAATTCCATCTTTTCATTTCCTAAGACTTCACCTTAATCTCAACTGTCCAAATCTCAAGATGGTGCAATTAACATTTTTCGATTTTATGAACTTCATAATAATTAACCCTGCCAATTGTTCTTTGACTTGCTTAAATCTTGAAAACCAATGTCAACTTGGTGTAGCAGAATTCAACATCATGAATGTTATACTAAAAGACCTTCTTCGTCCATCCATAAAATACTGACTTCTGTGTAATGCAGGCTAATTAAATAATAGAAAGTAATATTGCACTGGAAAAGGAAACTCACATTTTGACACAGCAATCATCCTTCAGACTGGCAATTTCAGACAATGCACCAGCAAGAGCCTCTTCCTTTCCAGTAGTTGCAGAAATTGCTTCTTCAGTCTTCAGTTTACATTCATTTTCAAGTTCACTAATATGCCCTTTAAGTGAATGGAGCTCAGCTTCTAGAGATCTCTTAACTTCATCGGCCTATAATCCAGAACAGAAGCAAAATGAACCAGCAAGCAAGGCTATAAAAGCATGGAACCAATGGAAAATTATGCACACCAAAATTACCTCATTCTTAAAATTCTGATACGCCACTTCTATCTCTTTGAGTGCTTCTTCATTTACTTGAGCAATGCTCTTGTACTGAAAGACAAATAAAATTCAGCACGAGAAAGTTGGAATCCAGATACACAAAAAAGAATCTTGCATACCTGAAGCATGTGCTCATTGCTAGCCTGTGCTTCCGTTCTCAATCTTTCAATTTCATCCCGGAAACTTGCCAATAGCTAGAGCACATTAACAATAATATAAGCAACATGCAGTATTTAATCAAATCATTTTTAAATAGCCAATTCAATGGAACATTTCAAACATGAATCTTGGTAAATGATCTTGAGAGTGCCTAATAATATAGTGAATTGAATTAAAATAAGAAAGAAGAAAAAAGAAAGCCACACCAGGCCTCATACAGAATGGTCATAGAATATAACACTACTATTAATTTGAATTACGGCCAATAATACACCAGAGGATTTATTAGCCAAGTGAAGAGTTGGCTGCTCAAGAGAGATTCCTGTTAGATCTCATACAATGTAAATCCTGCCAAATGAATTATTGATAACAATGGGTAACATAATCCATAGGCTACCAAATAAGGGTGCACCAAGAAAGTGCATGGACTACAAAAGATGGAAAATTTAACAAAAATGAGATATAGAACAAGTATTAAAAGCAGATAATTAAAGGAAATACCTGATCACTAGAAGAAGAGGATGAATCACCTTCCGCACCCGTAGAATTCTAAAGCATTTAGCAATTTATTCACAATAAGTAACAATATATTTGATCAAAACATTTTCGGAATACTTAATGAATTGATAGAAGATTATTGAGATAAGGATTTGTTCCAACATACAGGGAAAAAAAAAAACGAAAACCAGACCTTGAGCATGGGGCATTACTTATACGGGGGAACAATCCTGCACGGTGGCCTTCTTTTATTCCATTTTTTATTTTGTGTGTGTGTGTTTGGGGGGTGGGGGAGGGGGTGGGGTGGAGGTGTCCATTTATTTTGCTTTGGGGTGTTGGAAGCTCAGTGTACTAGGAGGCACAAATGTTCCAAGAAAGCACCTTCTTTCCTGCAGACTCCATAATCTTTTCCAAATCAGAGCAGCGAGCCTGGATAAAATACTCACAAGAGTCAAACAACCTACTACTATCCAAAAATAAAAGCATAAAAATTCAAAATCTAACAAAATAGTCACTAATATCACAGAAGAATTAATTTTTTGAGTAGGAACCTCTGCAACTGCAGCCCTAGACTCAGCAGCTGCAATGGATTGCAGGGTATTAGCCAATTCTTTACTCAATTCCTCAACTTGTCTCAAAGCATCCTTCAAGGTACTTTCACGATCGAGAGTAAGATTCCGAACGGTATCTCGCTCTCCCTGGAGCTCCCTTTTAGCCTCAGCCCATTCTCTCTGCATAAAGTAATTTGTAATGCATTACAAACCAAACGGATGTGAGAGTCAAGAGACAAAAAAAGCTAGAAACACATGTCACAGCTGCACATCCAAGTTGGACATACAACAAAATGGCAGGTGAAGTACCTCAATTTTGTTGATATATTCCTCTTGTTTTCTCCTCTCAATACCTCTCGCCTCCTAAACCATGCAGACATTAATAATTAGAACTTCAATAACTAACTTCGGGTGGAAAGAATTTTCAGTCTTAAAGTATCAGCAAATAGAGATTTTGTGGAAACAAAGCTACCTCACGCACTTCCTCAGTACTTTGTATGGTATCTAAACTCGCCTGAAAAAGATTCACAAATCAATTAAGATAAAAATGTTGGCAAAAGACATGAACACCAGGAACACATTCTATATTTATTTATTAATTTTATTACAAATATTTAATGGGAGGGATGCAGACCTGCAACCGGTGAACCCTCTCAGATAAACTACGAACTTCATCCAAAGCTCTTTTCTCAGAGTTCTGAAGTATTTCCTTTTCATGCTTCAAAATTGATACCTGAAAGTGCATGTCCCATTCAATATTATGATCGAAATAAAATTCTATTAGCATGGGCAGGGCAAACAACCTCCATTGTTAGCTTCCGAGAAAGTTCATTCGAAGCATCTAAAGACTCAGCACTTTCACGCAGCTTTTTCTGGTAGTCAACTATCAACTGCGAGAACTCAACATTTCTAGCTATAACCCCATTATGCTCTTCTCTCTGGCATAAACCATAAAAACGAGTTTTATGTCAGACCAATAATCATGAGCTTCAAATAAGATATGTCCATTCCCAAGAGTCAAACCAATGTCTACAAGTTCAAATAAGACAACCTGATGCTCAAATTCCTTCATAAATCTATCAAGCTTTTCTTGTGCAAATTGTGCTTCCAGTGCTAACTTGTCACGCTCAGCTCGCAGCGAAATTGCCTCTTTCCTAAGTAGTAGATTAAGCCCAAGCCAATTAGAGAATAAAGTGAAAATAAATAAAGATAGAAGTCACTTTCCTAGCAAAAATACAATTAAATTGGAACAGGAGTGCATAAACAATGGTTTGAAAAGTTCACCCAAAATGCCATCTTATCCATATCAAAATTTATGATGATAAATTGCAGTTAAGACAATTCAGAGCCAACTTATCTGAGAAACTCAACTTTTTCAAGCAGGCATCTCATTTAACAACAGAAAACAAAGTTCACCAAGCTCCAGCCAGCACCCACAACTCATGCACCATTCATTTTTTATCAGCACTAACAGATTTCAATTCACAAGAAACGAGAGGAAATCGTGCCCTGAATACTCAGGCCAATGGGATATGTATTTAATGAATACCAAAGAAGTAAAGAAACAATTCAAAGAAAATAAGACGCCCTATTCAACACCTCATCACGTAGACAAGATATATTATAGCAAGTTAGAACTTTATGCTTTACATTATGTCAAACAAACAACCAACTGAACATTCAAAGTTGAAAAGCCATGTAATTCAAACTCATTTTAGTAAAATGGCAGTCCCAATTTAGACAATAGAACCATGCTTTCCCCCAGATAGATCCTAAAGGTACACACATCATAACATTCAACTCATGCCTCATCTAAAGATTACTTCACCAAGACGTGCCAGAAATCATTGGTCACTGGACCACTAAAGCACATACCTTAACATTTACAAATGGATGTGAAAAATAAAAAAAAATGCAAAAGATAATAGTTTTAAACCACAACTACAAGCACATAAATAAGGAAAATAAATGAAAATGTAGCAGAGGAAGAAAGAACATAGCAGTTAAACTTTATGTAAAATGCAAAATAACAAACCTATATTTCGCTATATCTTCTTCAAGATTTTTCAGATGCTCAAAAGCCTGATCTGGCACCTTTCTTGACACATCCTATAATAAAAGCAATAAGAAAATTACAGCAATAAGGGATGGCAACACAAATGGATATTGTCCAAAGATTCTGATGGAAACATACATGACTACTTTCACGTAAAAGCACAACCTCCCTATTTCCTTGCTCAGCAACTTCAAGAAAACAAAATTCAGTTAGTGAACAATAGACCAACTACCAATAAAATAACCATAAGGCATGAAGAATATATAAAATAAGGGAAATTGTCTGCTTAACTGGGTAGGTCTCAGGAACCTCAGGCAAAATCATGGACAATAGCTTGTAATGCAATTTTACTTAGATGCCGCCCTAATTTAAAAAGCAGTTGGCCTAAGCATGCCCTCACCCCACTCAAGCAACCACCACAAATAAAAGGTACAACCACCACAAAATTAAGTAAAATGGTTTGAAGAACAGAGACAAAATAAACATGCGAGCCCGAAAGAGAGTATGAAAAAGAAAGATTAAGCATCGGATAGCTTGAGGTACAGGGAAAAGTACTTGGTGAATAAAAAGGGAAACAGATGATAAATAAAGGAACATTCAACAACCAGCCCTGGAATTCCATGGCTTATTTATATTTCATTGTGAATGAACAAGATATCAAAGAATTGTTCAAATGATTGATGACAAGAAATGGCAAATATAAAGTCCATCTCAAAACAAAATATCACCTCAAATAATTTCAATACAAGGTGGAAAAAAAAAACTCATTCACACATAAAAAGTTGTATTTACATTACGATAGTGCATACAGGAGGACAGAGGACATCAAAGTTAGTTCAAGTTACTACTTATGATTCAAATGAGTCAGACCAAGAAATAAAGCAAACATCTAAAATTAATAATTGTTCTTTATTATTCCTGTCTGCAATAGAATGACCACCTCTATCTATGCAAATTTCCACAAAAATGAACTGTCCCAAAACAAATCCCAGAATTGTTTAACATTGAAGTAATTGGGAGCTGAGCACTTCAAAACAAATCGATTAGCTTGTCTGAAAAATCTCAAGTTATGATTCGTCCAGCTGAAGTGCACTAGTGTAGCCTGAAAGCCTCGGCTTCAGCTTCAAATCCCTCAATCCAACATGACTTAGAAGTACTTGATGTTTCTCGCTAGCATCACGTAAAATTCATTTTTAGGTAAAGCCAAGAACTCACCATCAATAAACCAGTTGTTCACTTTCTTTCTAATAATCAAATTAAGATATCCAATATAATGAAGGATTCAAGACTCCTTTTAAAATGTCTGACATATTGATTGAGAACAAGATATTTCACACAAATTTATGCAACAGAATCAAAACTTAGGAACGCAGACACAGTACTTATGAAAGTAGACAAAAGGGATGTGAGTAAAGACTGGATGAAAGAAGGTAGGACCTGGAATTGCTTCTTGCCGATGAGAAGAATGAGACCGAAGTTTATGTTCCTCTTCATATAATTTCTTGTACATTGCCACCTATTTCGACATAAAAAAGCAATTTGCAAAATGAAGATATAATTAGGCCAGTTTACAAAATATTTGTTCCAGTATAACATGATTAACTTGAAGAACAGACAACATTTGAAGAACATGCCAAGCAATTAAAGAAACTTACAGAGGAATGAAGTGATTCAATCATCTGTGCCTGTTCCTCTGCTCTCTTCAATACTGCATTAACTTTAGATGCAGTCTCCTCAGTGTGTTTCTGAAGTTCATAATGATACTTTTCCTGGAAATTTTCAAAACACATGAGATCAACATTGTTGGGATAAAGAGAACTTAAATAAATAAAGCTTCCAAGGGAACTTAATAATGCCTTCAGTTCTGCTTCTTTATCCTCGTACTGGTCAGAAAGCTTGCGAGCAACACTTCGCAGCTGGACATTCTGTTCAACTAATCCATTGATATCCTTAAAGGTCAACTGCACAACAAAAAGAACCAATGCCCATCAAATCCCTTTTTCTTAAGTAAGAAAGCATTTGCATGGAAAGCAAGATAGCACAAATATGTACCAGTCGTTCAGATATGACATCATCAGCATTGGATTCAAGATTCAATGGTGCAGCAGAACCAGCAATCCTCTCATCATCATGACTAACAGCTGATCCACAACGCAGCTGGACATCTCGACACTCTTTTAAAAGAACAGTCACCTGAAAGGCAACAACAAATACAAGTGGAAAAAGTTGATAAAAAAAAATAACCCTCACATGGGGTACATGCTGCAGAATCCACACAACAAATCAAATGCACAAATGAAACCCCCAGCAAAGTTACTAATAACTACGTCTCACAGCAAAGTTACTTATAACAATGTAATATCTTAAAATCTAAACAAAAACTGTGATCCCCAGCAAGTCAAACCTGCTTTTGGAGGTCAACAATCTCCTTCTGAGCAACAGCATATTCACGCTCCTGCCTCTTCAAGCTAGCCTAAAAATGAATTGGTGATGTGACAACCTCAACAACAGTACTCCACAAAACAAATGTGTTTATTCAACCTACGTCTAAAAACAAATCATAGCACAAACCTTCAGCTCATGGATGGTCGTCTCCAATGCAGAATGTTCAGATAGGGAATGCTGCAGTTTTTGTTCTAAAGCAGAGTATGACTCAACAAGTCTCTCATGTTCCTCTGCAAGATGACAATTCTTGCATGATCAATTCAAAAAATTTTTCTTGGGCTTTCACAATACACGCACATAAAAAAGTAGAAAGACCATAAAACAAGATATTTTACAGGCAATGCACTAACAAAAATACATTGACAATAACTTCCCTAGTTGACTAAGCCATACTTTCCTCCTAATAATACAAAACAAGGCAATAAAACAATAAAAGACTCCACACATGAGAAGAAAGAAAGGGTGGGGCGGGGGGTGGGAGCAAATCAAGAAAAATTTTAGATGGACTGTGCCAAATGTGTAATGATGACACAAATGCACGGTCAAACATTGAAAGATATGAGTTGCTTAATAGTAGAAGCTGAACAATTAGAAGGCAATAAGTTCTTGTGCAGTGCAATGTACAAAAGTAATTCCAAGTCATCTACTGAAAAAACTTATATTCTTCTATCAAACATCTCTCTGCTAGCTCATATAACAGTGTGGAGCAGGTTTTACAGGAAGACTTTAAGCCATCATTTTTGCCCTGGGCAGATAATAACATATGCTCATGGACCTCAATCCATCCTCACATAAAAGGATAAATGAATCTAAAGGCCTCTTGCTCAACTTAAAAAGAAGAGAAACAGCAAACTTGTATATATAAAAGAGGACCCTGTGATTCGTGATGCAGCCAATCCAACAGGAAGCACATACCTCTTTCATCCATGATTACTCCAGCTTTTTCTTCTATTTCGTAAAGCACCTAAAATTGGTCAAGAAAGGTCAAAAAACACAACAAGAAACAATACACATTCAAAGTTTGTTCCACAAAAAAAAATAGGGGTCAACAATGGGAATACATATACGCAGATACATCAGGTTAAGATTGTTTTTAACAGTGATGCATCAAATCCATTTTCAGCATTCTACTTTTTATGGTGTAGAACATCAAAATGGAAACACTATGACCCACAAAAGTTAAACCATGAGAATTTCTCTTGAAATATCCTAACCCAAGAAAATTAGAAAGAAACACAGACAAGGCAACCACTTTCTAGCTCTAAATATTGCATCACCGATCAACAAAAGGACAGGTAAAACAAAGTACTTTCACAGGCAACACAAATTAACATGGGCAAAGATTGCTTTGATAGAGAACAGAAAAGTAAGAACAGCTCAAAAGTGATCCAAACAATAAGCTTCAACATATTGGCAAAATGAAATAGCAATTGGGATACATGAACATTACAAAGGACAATCCCAGGCATACGATAAATAGATCAAGTATTTGTGACTTGATACTTTACAGCAAAAACATTAGCCATGGTTTAACAAAACATACTCGCTCCAAGATAGCTTGGGTTTGCTTTCTTCCCAGTTGCTCATGCCGCAATGCGTCAACAGCTTCTTGGTATTTGGCATACATTTTGGCCAGCTTCACAAAGCATGTAAAAATACTAAGTGAGCAGAAAAAGATTAAGGCAATGAAACTAACAACCAAAGTTACCCCTATGTTTCGTTATTTTTTTTTTTAACAAAGTGTAACAAAGAATGCCGAGGCTTTCTTTGAGGTTTAATACAATAATTATAAAACAGCAATATGACTCACAGTCCATCCATCCCGAAGAAGTGAAGCAGCTAGTGCGGTTCCCGAAACACCAGCTGGAACCCTAGGTACAATGGCTTGATCGTCCTCAGCTCTCTCATTGGTATCCACTGAGTTCAACAATCTGAAATGAAAGTAAGAGAACATCAAAAACAGTACACGTGCATCAATAGGTGTGGTACAGAGAGCACTATATTTCTATCTTTATTACAATGTCCACATAGCATCAGTGAAACAGAATTGTATATATTCTAGTACAGTCTCATTTCAATTTATTAAATTCATTTCCCATAAGAAAAGAGATTAAAAGTACTTACTTTGTTTGGATGCAAATTATGGTGGGAAAATAGGAGTGAAAACTTAGAAATAGTGTAAAAGTAAAAGAGGGATAAAAAGGGTTACTTTTTTGGGTAGTATGTTTGGAAGTGTAAATTTTGATAGGATGAAAATGAAAGGAAACTTGCATCCAAGCAAAGCCATTATGAGCCTCTCCTATGTAGATTTGACAATGTATAATCAGGCAGAAAGAATATAAATTCAAGACATCAACCATTCCACCATGGTAAAGATAATGAGGAGAATGTGTAACACAAGCAGGTTGAATCGTCATCTAGAATTTGTTAACACTAGTAGCTTGCAATGTCACTCACGAGTCGGTTGTAAAACTACTAAGAGGAAGATGTTTCAGCTTGTTCTCTTTCCTTAAACTTTCCAATTCTTCTAGATTGGCCTGAAGCTTCTCCTTAAAATCAGCAGATTCCTAATCCAGACAAAAAGGGAAAAAATGATTATTTGCCAAACATGCATAAACTATCCTACCAGGACTACAAAGCCAGTAAATGCAAGAAAGTAGCAAAGGGAAACAAGACCTGAACATGATTATACAAATAAGCTATGGTGAGATTGAGAACCATGACCACAACATTAGGCCAACGAACCAAAGGAAACTAACTTTAATGTGTAGAATTTCATGAAGATACATAAAGCATTACTGGAATTGCTGTAATCCAGTGGCATTCCAAATACTATGCTAATAAAATTCTTTCCTAATAAATAAATATCATAAGAAGAGTATACACGGAATAGACAATCAACCAATCATGTTTCGCTTCCAATTAGGTTATGTTTGGATCATGGGGACAAACAGGGGATCAATCAGAATCAAAAATACCAAATCTTAAAAAATAGTAAAAATAATAATCTCTGCGTAGTTATCAAAAAATGCAATATCATACATAGTAATCATAATTGACCTGTTTTTTACTCTTTAGTTGTCTTAAAGGTAACACTGAACAATAAGAGAGGTAGGGTATTAACAAAGAACTGACTTTCAGAGAAAATGAATATGAAATTTGATATACCTTTTCCACTTCCTTCCTTGCCAATGCTTCCTTTTCAAGCCTATCTTTATATTCACTTTCAACTTGATTTAAGTGAGTCTGCTCAGCAGTAGCAACATAAATGTAACATTCCAAAAGTAACAATCATACTAAATCAGCAAACTACTGCAAGTTCACCCAAGCAATGAGGTTAAGTGCATCTTGAACAGTTCTAGTCAAAAAAAAAACAACATAGAGAGTACTCACTTCTAAAGCCTTGATGACTCCCTCAAGCTCTCCTGCTTTCTTGGACCATTCCTCCGAGCTTTCCTTGTATAAATCCACAAGCTTGTTTACCTATGTGGTTTAACAACATTCGAACATAAATCAGCTAAGCGCAATCAATTTAAAAAACTGCCGGCATCACACAATTCTTGTCAAATTATCACTAAAGATGGAATCCGAAAAATGCACTCAACAGTCAACACCACACCCCTTATATAGTTTGGGAACAATTTAGAGTTTGTATAAACCATGCCATGCCATTCCACCCATAAATATAAATCTATGAATCTATTTATTTTATATTTATCATTAATCTCAATAGTTACCCATGAATTTTTAGGCCTAATTCAATAATTAATGTATGATACTTACCAACTTCAGGCACACATTTTTAATTTTTACTCATCTCAAATATTAAGGCATGGAGCGTGTATGCTTAACTTCAATTTTTAAAATTTGAATGTTTCTTCTTTCTTTCTTTGGATTAAAAGTAACAAAATAGATTAGGTAAATTATTCTTTTTAAAGATTATAAAATGCGTAATATTAATAAAAAAGAAATTCTGAAATAAAATAGAAATTAATAGTGTATATTTTGCAAAAATAATAAAAAATTATACAAATGCTTTTTATCTATTTAATTTATTCTATTTATTGAATATATTATCATTTAAAAATTAAAAATATAATTAAATTTTGAGCCATTATAGTATATAGTATAAAATTTTAAGATGGCTTGTGTTATAAAATAAGGCATGTAATTAATTTTTATAGTTTAAAGCTCAGATTAAACCACGCTAAAGACCGCGAAACAATCCCCTAATGCAATGAACCCACATTTTTTAAGTTTTTAAAACCTCGCTGAACCACACATAGCAATTTGGTTTGGCAATAATAGAAAAATATTTAAAAAAAACTCTGTCATCACCCCTATTAATAATCAGCAATCCCGTGCATTAATAGAGTAAATGTCCATGAATGGATAAGAATAAGCAGTAATGACTACATCATTAAAAAAAAACAACACAAAAATTATCTCAATGCTCAAATTTATGGAACAACTAGACTTCAAGAAAAAATATAAGCCTGATCCACGAGGCCAAACTTACTGTTGAGATTTCAGCAGAGAAATGATCCTCTGCAGCTGCAGCTGCATCTTTAGTTGACAACAACTCCTAGAGAAACCAGATAAATAACAATAATTATGGACAAGGAAAAAAGAAATCAATAGTACTTAAAATAGAATAGAAACACAGAAGAATCAACCTTTTCCATGGAGGCAAGCTTTTCCTCCAACTCCCTTGCTTTGTCCTCATGTAATTTCAAATTACTAGAGCTCTCCTTAAATTTCTTTTCAACCTGTCAAGATTGCAATGAATTAATGAAGAGCTTTTCAACTAGAAAATCAAAATAGTGACACATAAACTCAAACAAATAAATCCACTTTCTCCTCAGAACAGAGGACTTGAAGAAACTGATTCTTACATCAGCAAGCTTAGAAGACATATCAGCCTCAAGTTCTCCATTTGCTTTGCGCAGCTGGACAAGATTGTCAACCTTAGCTGTTAACTCCTCATTCAGCCATGTGTTGTGCCTCTCTAGAAGTTCCTTTTCCTGCTCACCTCCAAATTAGTACTATGATAATGGAATCACCATATCCACAACATAAATTTCTCAAAGAAAAGCCAATACCCATTATCAGATAGCACAACATGATGATGCTTGATTAGGGATTGTGGGGAGGTAGTAGGCGGCTGAATCCAGTATCAATAGCATTTGAACAAGAAAACAGATTCTCATACCCAATATATGTTCAACAAATGTAACTCAAAATGTAAATGTTTTAACTCCCAACATTCCAATGCTAAGTTAATAGCTATTCATGAATAACTTACTCCCTACAAGTAATACAGAATCACAATAAATTTAAAATTTCGAATAAGGACCATTGATCTACATAGTGCAAAAATAACCATTTTGTGGTAAACAGGGATTATCCATAAGATCAAAAAGTACATCCATTCCCATTTCACGGCCAGAGTCCCAGTTGCTTACAACACCAAAATGGGAACTCCTGATTTATATATATATAAGTCATCTAGTATTAAAAAAATAGAAATTTGGAAGGATTCACAAAAGCACACCCCTTTTGAAATTATAGGCGACGACACAGTAGATCGTGGAAAATTAAAGATCATCAGTAGTGATTTGTCCATAATTGAAACTGCAAACATCATCGCACATAAGAAAGATCAACTCACCTGCGAAATACGGGCAGATGTAGCCTGCAACCGTCCCAATTCAGACTCCAGCTCACCCAAACGTGCATCTTTAGATGCAGCGTTTTCAGATAAATTGACCTTCAAAGATAGGTTATCAAGGAACAAATGTTCATATTGAGTTGAATGAGCATAGATTATAGTTCAATTATTCACATAACATTAATTTTTAAGAAAATATAACTAGAGACGAAATCAGGACGAGAAACAGTTGGTTACAATATTTTTCATTGCTATGCAAACAACACGAGTTAAACAGCACAATTCACGGCATATATAGCTCACTATACTTCCACCAAAATTATAAATTCAGGCGCATGGTGATACTCAGAAGAAAAATAAGATGGATTAAGAAATAACATACAATTTTATCAAGATAACTCTTAATGTTGGCATTTTTCTCGCTGACTTCCAAATCCTTTTGCTCCAACAGTTCCATCAGCTGCCTTTTTGATTTATGGAGTTCAGATGCTTCCCTTGTCAGCCTCTCAATCTCCCCATCTTTCTCAGTCTTTTCGTTTTCACAATCCAGACAGAACACAATTAGTTAACAACCATCCAACAGCAAACCGAAGTAAGTTACGAAATACTTACTGATTGAAGGACGAGTTGCTGCTTCTCGGATTGGATTTTTCCCAGTTCAGAAGTTCGCTGTTCAAGTGAAGAGTTGAGCTCCGCAAACTGCGCCTGAAGCGATGAGTATTCCGCAGAAAGGGAAACATATTTCTGCTCGATGAGGGAGCAAGTTTGCTCGTGGGTGATGGAAGCCGCCTCAGCCTCCGCCTTGACTGTTTCGATTTGACTGTAGAGTTCTCCGATAAATGCGTCCGCCTTCTCCGCCACCAGCCCGGCGTCGCCCGAACACCGCCGGAATTCCTCCTCGGATAAAAACAGCGGCATATCCGTCCTTTCTTCTTTTTTATTCAAAATTTTAGCAATATTACCCTCAAAAAAGTACCATGCCCCAATTTCTTACGAATTACAGCGTCCTTAGCTTACTCTTTCAAAATTTCAAAATTCAACTAGGATCTTGAAACAGTCTGTGCCCTAGTTATATTTTTATAAAAAATGCAAAGAAAATCATCAACAAAAATGCAAAGAAAACAATAAGGTGATATTATTGTTGAAGAGAAAACAAGCGAGAACATAGCCAAAGTTTGAAGACTGGGGCTCGCGAGGTCCTCTTACCAGAGCGGAAAAGAAGACCGTTCGGCCAACGTGCGATTTTCTGAATCCAAGTCGTTCTCTAAATTCAGGGAAGAAGAAGAGAGAGGTCGGCCAGGTCGGTCTGGTTTGGGCTCATACGCTAACTGAAGCCCGATTAGTTTTGGGCCTTCTATTGCATAGTCCATCTTTCAGGCCTATTAACTTCCCCGATTGGGTGGGTTCGTCGTTAACAATAGGTTTAGAGGGTGTTCGGCTATGCTTTTTTTTTTTTTTTTTTTTTTTGACTTATAAGATTATGTAATTTATAAAATATTTTTAAAATTTATAAGTTTATAAATTTTATTTTAAAAATATGTTAATAAAATTTTTGGTAAAATTATCTTATAAGATTTTGTTAAAATTTATAATTATAATTAATTATATTTTTTGTGTAATAATAATAAAAATAAATTATATATTATTAATATAATATAATTGAAGATATTTATATCATTTTTAATAAATATAATAAAGTAACTTATAAGATGTTTGAAAATAAATTAGAAAAAATCAACTTATTTTTAAAGAGTATATAAACTCTAAACATCTTATTTTGAAAGTTCATAAACTTTTTTATCTTAAAATTTATCAAACATTTTTGAAAATCTTAAACTCTCAAATATCTTATAAAATATTTAAATGAGTTTATAAGCTCAACCAAACACTTTTTCAGCCTCCCCAACATTTAATATAAAAAAAAATGGCACAATGTTTGCTTTATTTCTTTGATCAAATGACTCAAAAAAACATAAAATATAAACCAAGCATATAACACTTTAAAAATTATTTTTTCTCTTATTTATTCATACTTCTATGCTTCTTATAATGAGTGAGACCCTTATAAAAATTGCTTTTGGTCATTAAATTTAATGAAAAAGATAACCTTATTGCTTTTAACTTAAAAAAGACGATTAGTTGGTAAACTTAATTAAGCTTTATAAACGTTTTCCTTTTTAAAAAAATTTCAATTGGTTACACATTCAAGTGGCATACACTTTTGTTAGGTGTTTTTTCACTTAACTACCTACATCCATCCTCCACTCTTAATCATCTTCACCTGCTTATTTGTTATTTGATAACATGGCTCAAATCTAACATAAAATTAGCAAGTTTTGATGGAGCCTTCGTTGGTATAAGTCGAAATTGGGTTAAACTCAATAAACTTGACAGAAAAAAAAAAGATTAATTTCAAGTTATATAAAGTTGACTCGTTATCTCTCTTATATGTATAAAATAATTTAATAAATATTTTTATTAACTAATTATTTTAAAATGATTTATTTAACTTATTATTTTGTTTATTAATTTTTCCTTTTTAATTTTGTGAAATTATTTATATGAATAGTAAACAAATTAACTAAAGCTAAAGATTAAAATAATAAATATGTGGAAATTTAAATCTAAATGTTAAACTAAAGCTAGCATACTTCACAACACATACTAGCATTTCCACTCAAACAAGTCCAGGTTTGAAAATTGTAGCTTGGAATGCATCTTTCTTCTACTATTATGAATTGTTTTCCAGTCTTTGTAATAGCAAGCTACAAGCACCAACAAAAAAACCCTTCTATTCCAATAGTCCAACCCCTCAAATTAGTGTAAGATAAATAAATTTCTCTCATCTTACCCAATATTTTCACATTTTCCAAGGAATTTTTATTTTTTGTTTCATTTGAAAAATATATATTTGACAATATATTTATATATATGAAGAAATGTTCATTTTGATCTAGTAAACTCAAGAATATAAAAACTACCTCTAACTTTATTTTAGTCAAAATAAATTAGTTATTTTTTTATTTGCATGCTGGCAAGTTAGGTTAAATTAAAAAAACTGATCCAAAAATAAATAAATCAGATTCTAGTTAATAACTTGCGTGTAATACTCGTATCTCAACCCGACCTCTAACCCATGCTTCGACCCAGTTGCCCCCCTTATTATTTTGGTCCCTTTTTACTTTTTTTCCTTTAAATTTCACCAACATCACAAACTATTTAATATGGAGAACAAACAACAATCTAAGCCACACCTAGAGACACCAACTCCTAATCAGGTTTCTTTATGTGTTGATATTGTTTTCATTAATATGAATGTTCTTTGTTTAAAAAGTTTCATTTATTATTTATGCTTGGTTTTAAATGATGCTTTAATAAGGATGATTTTGAGGTCGGAGAGGCTTGACCAATTATCCTCATTTGTTTTGTAGAGTTTGATATAAGATTCGATTGTATATACAAGGAGGATGAGCACTTTTACAATGCCAATCAAAAGCCACTGAGTTTAGCTATGAAATAGTGTGCATGTTTATACACTTATACATGACCACTGAGTTTAGCTATGAAATAGCGTGTGTGTTTATACTTATATATGTGTTCTTTTTCCTTCCTTTGCATTTTGATTTTAGTTTAGCTTTGTTACATGTTTGTTTTCTTGTAGATTCGATTCTTTTGATTTTATTCAGCGACCATTAATTTGTCAAAGTTTGTCCCCAATCTTTGCTTTGGAGAGTGGGCATGTTCTTTGACCATCCTTCATGTTTATTGTAATGCTTGACCTCCTTAAAGACTAAGGTTTTTTCCTTCCATATATTGTTTTTAAATTATTTTTTTATTGAGAGAATGAAGAATTTCTTGTTGGATGTTACTCATTCATTGTGTCATCTTTTGTTTCTTAAATTTGTATATTATTTTTTAACTTCTTTATATGGTCTTTCATCAGTATTTTCCATTTAATTTATTTACAATTGATTTTTCTAATCACTATCTAATTAATTTTTCTTTTTTTATCTCATTATACATTTTACTTCTTAGATTATGTTGGTTGGTTTCTTCTATACAGTGTTTCAATTTTGTAGCTCTATGGGTGAATTTTCCATTTTTTATAGAATTTTGTTGCTTTCATGCTAAACATATTTTGAAGATATTTGCTCTAATTGAAGAGATTATAAATTCAGAAGATCAATGTATCTATGTTTGGTGCATAATCTTAAATCAGTCCATTATTTCCTGATTGGATAGATGCCTTCAAGGGTAATGATTAGCAAAGCCATTAATTAAGTATATTTTTTTATGTTAATTTGATTTAATATTTACTTTAAAATTAATTTTATTGATTCGAATTTTTCTTTGTCTTATTTGTATCATTGCATAAATTATATGTTATTATATATAAATATATTTTTAGTTATTTTTACACATACAACAAGTGTGCTCCATCCACTCATGTGTGTGCGCGTGTAATTTGATTGGCACCTTGATTCAAAGACTAAATGGATACCTAATTTTTATATGTTCACTTGCAATTATATATTTATACTCTAAAAAATATCTTACTATTAGTACTATAATATTGTTGAATTGTTATGTATTACTATATATAATATAAGGTACTTATTTTACAATATTAATAAAAATTTTATAAAAATGCACACTACCAAAAAATCAATAAAGAAATATCTAGAGTCATGGTTTGTTTATAAAATGGTAAAGTGAGTATCTAAGAAAATTTACTAATAATTTTGTCCTAAACTTGCATATAAACTCAAACCTCAAATTAAAGTATTACTTACTCTCTTCAAAAACTTCGATTATTAGAAGTTCTACAATTTTTTTCTAATCATTGTCAATTTTTTTGGCGTAGACATGATATTAGGGGAAAAGCCCACATACCATATGCCATACAAACTTGCACATGGTTTAACGAAAACATAGTGTAGTCGAGAATTTTAGATTAGCACTTGTGTCAATAAAAAAGTAAAACTAAAAAGGGGTAAGATTATATTTTGAATAATTTGAGCTTGAGTTGTGCTAAATAGGAACATTGTCCTTAAGGACTTATTCAAACGAAACCAAAAGATCCCCTGAGATTAAACAAACTTTTATTTTTGAATGATTCAAAAATATCCAAGAATCAACAAAGTCAAATGTCTCTAGCATTGTGATTTGGAAAGGGATGCAAGTGGAGCGAAGAAAATGGAAATAAAAGACATGAACCAAATGTTGGAAATTGACAAGAGTACCTGTCTTTCTCAATGCCAGTAATGGGTGTGTGGTGAATTGCTTTCTTTTGAATGTTTGGACCATAAATCAAAAAATAAAAACGTTGGTCACAAGGATTAAAAATATCTGAACATTTTCAGAGAGACTTTGGCTATGAAAAAAATGTCTGAACACTGGCCATCCTTCAAGGCTTCGTTTGGGAAATTTTTAATATAAAAATACAAGGCTTTGTTTGGAAGAAATTTCAACTTTAAACTAAAAGAAAAACAATCTCGACTCAAAATATGTACAATTTGGCCTTAGGTTTATCTCTCTTCATGCGCAGGGGGCAAATCAACCCACTTGAATTGCATGACCTAATGTGAGCGAGCCCACTTTCTTAGCCTCTTTTAATTACAAGCCCAAACATTTGAAGTTCAGTATATGTTGTTGTTGAAAATGTTATTTTTCCTATATGAGAAATAGAAAAATCTTTTGAAATACACCAAGCTCCATTAATCTCCTATATATTTCAAAGGATTTTCAGATAAAGTATGGATTTCTTTTTTAAAATTGGACACGAGAAGACACTATTTGATCTATCTAGTTTCAATGCAAGGGGTTTGGTATTGGTCAAATTATGAACTAAACTTAGACCAATAATTATTGATTTTATAAACTAGTAATTCTTGTTGTAAAACATTGATTTTATTAGTCACATTGATGACCTCTATAATTTTTTGTTCTACACTATTTTGTACATTTTGATCTTGCACCTGGTCTTTCACAAGAGCTCTGAAGAGTATGCCAAATCTTATAGGAGCAGTCCTACTTCAATCCTATATAGGTGAACTCGTCATATGTGCGCTACCTTTTATACACTATTCATAAAAATTATGAATTCATTAATAATTTAAAACTCAATCTCACAGAGATATTGACAGATTAAACACTCTTATCAACTAGGGCTTGTATAACAAGTGTTTCAGGGTTAATTTTGACTTCGTTCTTACCCATATGAACCTACTTCATGAGATTTTGAACCATATAGATTGAATTTCCATTACTATTAACCTTTAATTAGCTTAAGTCCCGTTTCCTTTATTTGAATATTTATCTTTCTCTACAAGTTTGATTAGAGGATTGGCCAAATTCAATTATGTAATCAATAGAAATTATTTTATCTCTCATCAACTACTTTATGACATCATACCTTAATTTCATATGTCAACTTTTAATATTATATAATTTATTTTTAGATATGTTTATAGTCGTCTTACAGTTACATAGAATCTAAATCAGAGGTGTCACATCTTAATTTAAAGGAATATGAGATAAAAAAAA
Source organism: Avicennia marina (assembly GCA_019155195.1). Classification (NCBI taxonomy): domain Eukaryota; kingdom Viridiplantae; phylum Streptophyta; class Magnoliopsida; order Lamiales; family Acanthaceae; genus Avicennia; species Avicennia marina. The sequence continues at coordinate 2,658,829 of CM032776.1, forward strand.
TTTTAATCAATCAACCTATGAACTACCCAACTCTAAAACTATGAACTTTAATTTCATATTTGATTTAGCAATAATAGTTTGCTTAGATATCTAATTGATATCACTTTGTCTCTCCAAAGAAATAGAATATCCACTATATAGTATATCATAATTTATGATACATTTCAAATAATTCATTAGTCTTTCTAATGCAAACCAATACTCACGATTGGGATTATGAATATATTTGCTCAATCTAAGTATAGCATAGGCTATATCAATCTAGTAAAATTCATCAAATGCATCAGACTCTCAATAATCTAAGCATATTTAGATTGACTCGCTGTATCTCTTTTATTCTGTTTTAATTGTGAGTTAGGATCAAAAAGAGTACTCATAGATGTCACATTATAACATCTAAACCTCTAAAGAAATTTCTCAATATAATAATCTTGTGATGACATAATTCCATTATTTCTCCTTTTGACAAGATCAAGACTTATGAGGTGATGAGGATGCCACCAAATTAGATGGGAAAGGATGTCACGCCTCACCAACTCGAAGCACGCAACAGATGAGCTGTCATAAAAAGAGTTTATGACACATAATATCAAAAAGAGTTTTTGTGAGTTAGGATCAAAAAGAGTACTTATAGATGTCACGTTATAATATCTAAACCTCTGAAGAAGTTTCTCAATATAATAATCTTGTTATGGCATAATTCCATTATTTCTCCATTTGACAAGATCAAGGCTTATCAGGTGATGAGGATGCCACCGAATTAGGTGGGAAAGGATGTCACGCCCCACCAACTCCAAGCACTCAACAGATACACTTTTGCATGCAAAGTTAGGCTTGAAGGTTCTCCTAAAACAATTTAGTTCTTGTACATAATAGATAATCTAGAACTTTCTAATCGGTTCCAGTATGCACTAGAATAGTGTAGAGTTTGTCAAAATATTTCAAATTGTACACTAGATTATTCTAAAATTGTGGGGAGTTTGCTCGCACATCATTCTAAGTTCTTCAACGAATTTTTCACACATTTGCACAAATCACTTTGGGATGGGTGACTAGGGCCAGACTAGCTTAGCTAATTGTTGAGACTATCAATAAGCTAAGTATTGTACGACTAGACTTATTTTAAGAACAAAGTTGAAACAAGTAGCATCAAAACTAAGGTTCAGCTCATGTGAAGAATTAAGCAATGTAGTGGTAAACAACAAGGCTGTTATGTTAGGCACCATAACTAGGCATGGTAGGAAGACTACTCCTATCAAAGGAAAGAAGAAACGGAACCAAAGCAAGACTAAGACTTGAGCTCATAGGAGGCCACCCTTATAGAGGTGGGTAAGAGGCTTAAGCAAGTTGAGCAGGCTTTGGAAGAGCATGTTCTCGACCAACTTAACACCAACAAAGAAGACATTGAGGTGATTTATGTCAATGTGTAGGGGGACCTTGATCTTGATACTTGACATTGCATTCAGCATGAGATTGAGACCATAACAGCCATAAAGAAATTTGAATTAGCCCTTTCCAAGCTTAAGGAAGAGATAGCTATGTTGAAGCGAGCCATTACTAACAATTGTGATGACACGAATGGGTGAGACCAAGGGTGGACTACCCTAAATCAAATGAGTTTTAATGATAAGCAAGATGACAAGGAGGTTGAGAACTTCATTTGGCAAGTAGAGCTCTATTTCAAAAGGGTCAGCATCACAAATGAAACTACCAAGGTACGAATTGTTTCTCTCTATCTAATGACACGGTAATGCTCTGGTGGCATATAGAGAAGGGCATGTGCAAGATAGACACTTGGGAGGACTTCAAATGTTAGCTAAAACACCACTTCTACCTCGAGAATGTAGTATACAAGGCATAACACAAGCTACAGGACTTGAACCACAAATGTACAATTCATGAATATGTTAAAGAATGTACTACTCTTATGCTTCAAATTATGAATATGTTAGAGGAGAATTTGCTTTTCTTCTTTGTAAACATACTCCAAACATTGGGCTAAGCAAGAGTTTGTAACAATGGGGGTGTGAAGATGGTTAATGAAGTCATAGCCATTGTCAAGTCTCTCACGGAGTTCATCCACAAAGGAAATAAAAATAATGCCTCCAAAGAAAAGGAGAAACACAACTCGAGCAAAGGCAGAAGAGACTGGCAGGAAGGCAAGAAGACAACCCCCAAGGAGAACAAAAGAAACCTATCAACTTGTAAGAGTATGAGCAAAATAAGCAAACCTTTGTGCCAAAAGGAGGTTGCTTCAATGTAAAGGTCTCCATGCCATAAGGAATTGCGTGACACTTGGGTCTTTATCCACCCTTTAGGAAGAGAAGGATGTTGCACGACCACAACCAAGATGAGCTCACTATAACTTCTCACTGTCCTCAAAGCTAAGACTGTGTCAACGACATCAAGTAAGAGACTTATGTTTGTGAAAGCACAAGTGAATGGCAAAGTTACCAAAGCGTTGGTGGATACGGGGGCAACTCCCAATTTTATATTGATAAACATCAGCACCAAGCCACTCAATGAAGTAGCTCAAGGAGTGGAGACATGATTGGGGACTTGGAAAGGCCAAGTAGGTTACTTTGTTGTACTCCTTGATGATTTTAACGTGGAGCTGGGAATGGACTTATTGTGCCAGGCAAGCTTTTCGAAACTAGATCCGTGATCAAACTAGTCAATTTGTTGATTCACTGGTTCAACTAGTTTTAAAAATCTGGTTAACACGAATTATATTATATAAAATTATGTAATTGATTTGACTTATAACATATATTAAATGGGTGCAAAGTTTATGTATTTGAATTAATTACACAATAAATAAGAAAAATCACAACTAGCAATGTGAAAATGAAAATTAAAAACAATTATCCTTAAATACAAAGCATTTAAATATGACTCTATTTTTAACATAACAATAACTAAAAAGACGAATGATCATATAAAATTTTTCTTTCCATGTTTTTCTTATTGGGATATAAGTTGAAGTATTATTATTATTATTATTATCATAAGTGATTCAATAGTTTTTATAATATAACTAAATATGTACTTAATTAATAATAAAATTTATTCATATATTGCAACATTATTACTTATATTTTTAATATTCTTTGTAATATATAATTTTAGTACTTGTTTTGAAAAGGGAAAGTGTGGCAAAAGAAATTATTGTTTAACACCCATATTTAATGAAGTAGCTACACAATGCTAGAGGTTTGTGTTTTCAATATTGTTTCTTGAAAATGTTATTTGTAATATATATTTTAGGTACTTTGTTTTTTGGAGAAGAGAAAGTGGTCCAAAAGAAATTAATGCTTAATTTTAATATTACACCTCTGTAGAGGTTTAAACATTCAATATTGTTTCTTGAAAATGAGAGAAAGTTAAACATTCAATATTGTTTCTTGAAATGAGAGAAAGTAATTAAGGTTAGCAACCTCAATTAAATGTTTTTTTTTTACCTTTTTCTTTTTTCTTTAGTTTTTATTTAAGAAGAACCAGTTTGATTGGGTTGATAGGTTCACCGATTTTTGCTGGTTTTGATTGATTCATGGTGATTTTTTTATACTAATCCGCCTAAAAACATGACTTATGAGCCAATTCTAAAAACATTGACACTGGGTAAGTGACATTCCTATGCATGTTGTGATTCAGTTTGTATTATGTAGAAAGGGATATTGTACATGGTGTAAGTCACAAGTACAAATCCAACAAAAGGCCAAAGGCAATTATCTACAATGCAATTGACCAAAGGCATGAAGAGAGAAGAACCGACCCACTTGGCAACATTTAAGGAAAAGCTGCAAGAGGATGAGGTTGATAAGGTGCCACCTAACATCAAGGAGGTTTTTGAAGTGAATGAAGACGTTATGCTCATAGAGTTGCTAAGCAAGCTTCCACCTACAAGCGAGGTAGATCATGAGATCCAATTGGAGCTAAGGGCTAGACCACCTACCATGGCCCCCTATCGAATGTCACTATCAAAGTTGGAGGAAGTTTGAAAGTAATTGAAGGAATTGCTAGACAAATGGATGTTTTGCCCATTTAAGGCACCCTATGGTGCGTTCATGTTATTCCAAAGGAAGCACAATAGGTCATTCAGGACGTGCATCAACTATTGGGCACTAAACAAAGCCAAGATCTACACCAAGATGAATTTGCAAAATGATTATTACCAAGTCCCCATAGTGGAGAGTGATGAGCCAAAAACAACGTGCATGACTTTGTATAGAGCATTTGAGTGGCTAGTCATGTCATTTGGCATTAAGTAATGACCCAACAACATTTTGTACCTTGATGAACCAAATTTTCCACCTGTATAGACAAGTTCGTGTTCGTGTACTTGGACAATATTGTTGTCTATAGCAACAACTTTGAGGAGCATGTAGAACATCTAAGGATTGAATTCCAAATACTGGAAGAGAATCAACTGTACATGAAAAATGCACTTTTGTGATTGAGGAAGTACACTTCTTGGGACATATTATTGGGTGTGGGATGTTGAAGATAGACCCAACCAAGGCCAAAGCCATTAAGGAGTGGGAACTACTAACCAAGGTGAGTGAGCTACACTCTTTCCTTAGTTTAGTTAGCTATTATTTCAAGTTCATCAAAGGCGATTTGAAAAAAGCTGCATTCCTCACCGATCTCCTTAAGAAGAACAAATTGTGGGAGTGGACAGAGGAGTGCCAAAGATCCTTTGATGAGTTGAAGGTAGCCATGTGCAACGAGGCGGTCTTGGCACTACCAAATTTTGAGGAGACGTTGAAGGTACACACTGATGCCTTAGACTTTGCCATAGGTAAAGTGCTATAGAAAGGGCATCCTATAGCCTTCAAGAGCGGGAAGCTCAATAAGACGGAGAACAAATACATGGTCTAGCGAAAGGAGATGTCGGCCATCATCCCTTGCCTTAGGGCATGACGACATTACTTGCTTAGTGCTAAATTTGTAATCTACACCGAAAATGTGACCATAAGTTACTTCTAAAATCAAAGGAAGTTATCTCCCAAGTAGGGTTTCCTAGTTGAATTTGAATATATGATGGAGTACAAGCCAAGGTGAGCAAACGTGGTAGTAGATGCATTAAGTCGAAAGGTGGAGCTTGTCACTATAAGCTAAGTCAAGAGTGAGTTTGAAGAACTTATATAACAAAGCTTAGAGCATGATTCCCTTGCCAATGAACTCGTGTAGCTACCTAGCAAAGGAAAAACACGACAGTTTTGGATAGATGATGGCCTACTCTACATTAAGAGACGGCACTTGTACCTGCCAAAGTGTGGGAACTTGCGTCAAACTTAATCAAAGGGTGCCATGATATTTAGAGGGCGGGACATCCTAGCCAACATTGCACGATAACTGTATTGGAAGCCTAGTACTTTTGGCCACAAATGCAAAAGTCAATGGAGCAATATGTAAGGACATGTTTCATTTGCCAACAAGACAAAGGCGAGAGTTAGCAAGCCACGGTATTTCTAGAGCCTTCATCGGTGGCTGAACGTCCATGGGAGTCGGTCACACTCAATTAGTGTGTTGCCAAAATTAGATGAGTATGGTTCCATCTTTATAGTTGTTTAACTCTTGGTATCATATTTGTTTTACCAAAATCTTTTATATTAAAATTAGATTACAAGAACAATTTAGTATGATTAATAATATCTAAACTTGTTCCAAAATTCAACACGTCATCTACATATAAATTAATTAACACAAATTGTGCATTCACAATTTTTGTATACTCAAGTTTATTCACTTCAAAGAATGAAAATTCATTTGTAATGAGTACTTGATTAAATTTCTTATCCTATTGCTTAGGAACTTGTTTTAGACTACAAGGTGATTTTAAGTCTTCTTTTCCAGTTCTACGGGTCGTGTTATATAAATTTTCTCGTCTAAGTCTCTCATTTGATTTTCTGATATAATATTATTTCAATTTTCTTAAATTAAATAGCATTTTTTTTAATGGAAGTGACAAAACCAGAAAATATGGTTTAAATCAAACGCCAAAACTAAAAACAGTGACTATGGACTGCACTGAGTGGGTAAAGAAATTGTGTTGGGCCAAAAAGGAAAAGAAAATGGGAATCTGAAGCACGCAAAACCCTACTTTCAGCCTGTCATTCGTTGCTCGATCCAAACCCTTTCTCCCAAAATCCCAAAATGCGTCGGAATTTAGCGAAGCTCCCGTACCCAGTGATCGGCCGTGCCACCTCTTCTGCTTCCTCCATTTCTGCTGGTTTCTCTAGCTCATCGGCCGGCGGCGGCGGCGGCGGCGGCAGGGGCCGTGGCCACCCCACCCCTTTCCCATTTACTGTCGACGGCCCCTCCAAAAATGAATCCGACAATTCCAAATTCGAGGATCCATCTCCATTGCCGCATGGCCGTGGCCGCGGCAGAGGGAAGCCGCTTCCTTCCTCCCCCGTTCTCCCTTCTTTTTCTTCCTTCTTGAATAATGACTCGGGCGCTCCCCCCCGAGGCCGCGGCCGTGGTTTTGTTCCCACAGAGCCTATCACACCACCACCGCGAGATGAATCTCAGTCGACCTCCCGCCAACCGCCAAAACATAATACCAAAGCACCATTTCGCTTCGTTAAGGACCAAAAAGCGCAAGATGATTCGTTTGAAAGTGAAATCCCGGCCAGACCCGAGGGAATACTCCCCAGCGAGATTACCAGTGTTATATCAGGCGCTGGCCGGGGGAAGCCAACAGAAGTAACAGGAGCTCAGTCCGAAAAGCCTAAAGTGGAGAATCGGCATATCCGGCAGCGGGAGCAGCCTAAATCACCAGTGGCTGCTAAGGTAGCAGTGGATAAGAGTTCTCCTCGAGAGCAATTGAGTCAGGAGGAGAAGGTGAAAAAGGCAGTGGAGATATTGTCTAGGGGAGAGCAGGGAGGCGGGAGAGGTATGGCTGGAGTTAGAGGTGGTAGAGGTGCACGGGGAAGGGGAAGAGGAAGAGGAAGAGGAAGGGTTGGTGGGAGAGGAAGGGGTGATGAGAGGTATGGGGAATCTGATGATGAACCTGTAGGGCTGTATCTTGGCGATCCTGCTGATGAGGAGAAATTGGCTCAGAAGCTTGGGCCCGAGGTTATGAATAAATTGGCGGAAGGGTTTGAGGAAATGTCAAACAGGGTGTTACCATCCCCAGTCGATGATGCTTATTTGGATGCACTTCACACTAACTTATTGGTAATGCATTCGTGGGTTTCTTTTTGTTGGATTGGCTTTTTGAGATGATCTCATTTGGCTGTTATTCTCTGGGTTTTGTAATACAGATTGAGTGCGAACCAGAGTATTTGATGGAAGAGTTCGGCACAAACCCAGATATTGATGAGAAGCCTCCTGTTCCTCTTCGTGATGCACTCAAGAAGATGAAGCCATTCCTGATGGCATATGAAGGGATTCAGAGCCAAGAAGAGTGGGAGGTAAAATGGGACATACTTCTTGGTTTTGATTCTCATTCTCTTGCTCTGGGCATCTGTATATTTGTTTTAAACCATCGTCTGATTACCTATTGCAATTCAGTGGTATTTGAGTTCTGTTTATTCAATCGTTGGAAGTGTGTTAGGTGTAGTTGAAACCTTCTATCTCTTGAGATATTCTCTTCTTTGTTGATTTGCGGGTAATTGATGTCCTCGTTTTACTACTATGGGTTTTGGGAAATTTCCACGATCAAACTGAAATTGGAATATATTCATGCTATGACTTAAGGATCAAGACATGATAAATGGAAACATGATATTTAGGTGCACCGAATATATAGAAACATAAAAGGTGACTAAAACTTGGATTTTTGTATCTGTTTTCTAGCGCATCATTCCTGTTCCTTTTGTATCCAATACGTGAGTTCTGGTTTGAAGTATGTGTTGGCATATTCCTGCATCTGGATCCTTCTTACTTCATGGTCTTACTTGTGTTGATGGTAGGAATGCTTTATGTGCGGCGTAATTTGTATTATTATAAATAGCATACTTCCCTTATGCGAGCCCTATCATCCTGATCAGCGAGATGACATGTATGTTAAGCTTAGTTTAACTGCAGAAGTATTCTTCTGACAGAAAAGGCGATTATTCATTTGCTTTAGTGTTATATTGTCTCTGCTTTTATAGATGTCCTATGAAATATCCAACATACCATCATTTATATTTAATACGAGTGTTCCATTAATAGCTTTCTGAAGGTACATAAATTTATGTTCTTCGACTAAGTAGGCTGCTCTGTTTCTTTTATTTCTTTATATGGATAAAATCATTTAATCTCTGGTTTTCTTTTGGATTAATTACTTTAGCTGAACTATCTTTTTGCTTTATAGGAAGTTATGGAGGAAACAATGAAGACGGTTCCTCTTATGAAGGAGATTGTGGACCATTATAGTGGTCCGGATAGAGTAACTGCAAAGCAACAGCAAGAAGAGCTAGAAAGAGTGGCCAAAACTCTCCCAGCTGGTGCACCTGCGTCTGTAAAACGTTTTACAGAGCGTGCTGTTCTCTCCTTGCAGGTTCAAAGTCTTACTATCTTGGACTTGTTTATCTTGCCATAAAATTATCATTTATTGGCCTTAAGTCTGGCTTCTTTCTGAGTGCGGCCTTCTGCGTAATATTTTATTTCACTTTTTTTTTCTGCTTGAAGGCAATTACAGCAAGAATATGCATTTGACACCCATTGTGAGAATCATTATTCTTCTGAAACAGTATAATCTTTTATCTAATTTTATTGTTTGACTTTGTAGAAAATGTCTGGTGCAATATATGTTATGTAAATAGGTATGCTCATCTTTGTTTTTATGGATAAATAGGGTTTATTTCTTTGAATGTCAGGTTTACATATTTAACTCATTGGTTTAGGTCTGCTAGTTATTTCACTTGTTTGATTAATTGTTCATTCAAAATTTATGTGAGCCTGATGGGATAAATTTGAAATCTCACTAATCGGTATTCTATGGGCATTAATTTTTTATATCTTTTAGATCTCTTCGTCATCTTATAATTATTTTGATTTGATCAATTGAAAATATGCAGAGCAACCCAGGCTGGGGATTTGATAAGAAATGCCAGTTCATGGATAAGCTTGTAATGGAGGTTTCAAAGCAATACCACTAAGTGGTCATTGCTTTTCCTGCTAGTTCTGGATGAAAGGAAGCTTCATGCTTCCAATCATGCAAGATCACCCCAGTGGTCGCCACATGCATGTCATTGAGTAGTCTGTTTGTTTCCTTTGTTGATAATGGTTGATGATCTCTTCAGAAATTGAGGTTGTAGCAGATTTTGGTCTCAAGAATTTTTAAAATTTAGATAGCATGTTTCCTTCTATTCATGGACAAGTATACCTATATGCTCTTTTTCTACCATGTCACCTAGTCATCAAACTGGTGTAAGTTTTTGAGCATGGCAGCTTGATGTTAATAAAATAATTTCTCACTGTTAGGGTGTTTCTTCGTATTTTAATTTTTATGGCCTGGTCTTGCTATGGCACGTTTTATTCACGATGGTAAAAATATGTTCAACTCATATAATTGTACCATCATCGGAACTTTATTCTGATACAAGAATCCTGTACTTCAAGAATTAACTTTCGAACTTTTTCATTATACTTTTACCGGCTGAACATTAATGTTTTTCAACTTCTGAACTTGTTAATGAGCTGCACCAGGGGCTTGACAAGGGCAACTAGCCTAGGTTATCCTTGGTACTAAATTTTGTGGGGATCAAAATGATGAGGATCTTGTTGGAGGGTGCTGATGAAGTCCATATTAGGCCATTCTCCTAAGTTATCTTTGGTAGGAAATTTTGTTGGGGATGAAAATGACGGGATCTTGTTGAAGGATGAAATTATATTTGGTGTTAAAATTTTGATTTATCTTCGTAATCGATTGCTCTCATGGAATAGCATATAAGCCGCTGGCATGTAAAGTGGAGGCCATGCGTGAAAGGACGTAATCATGATAAACCAAGGCATTCAACTCGATCAATGGGTAGCTCAGTATGTATTAACCTGAGTCTCTCCAGACTTGATGGTTGGTCAAGCTGCTCAAATTGCCTTGTGCGTAATATAAATATGGATTCGCATTAAAATGTATTAAAATAGGTATTGGGCCTGATAGTACGTATTAAAGATAGCAAGCCCAAATACTTAGGCAAAGTGGTGGATTTGCATTTTTCATTTCTTATTGCTTTATTTAAAAACTCATTGAATGAGCATTTAATTTAGTGGTCAGAATTTTGTTTAAGGCTTGAGATGTCCCAAAGGTCAACTTTTACTCTGTTTGATTTTAATAAGCTCGAGCTTAAAATTTCTGCAGCCCAGTGGAGTTCTACAATTTTTTTTGGTCAAGCGAGTCATTGCCACCCCACTGTCCCATTTATATTCCTTATTATTGTTTTATCATTAGATTAGATTTTCCTATTTCTGTGACAAAAATTAAGAAACAAGAATTTTGACTCTTTGAATGGAACTAAGTTTCTGGAAATTAGAGGAAACACGCATAAGTACAGCCATCAAAATATCATTCAAAACGAGAACTGTATTCTGCTTTTTCAAGGGAAATGAGACAAAAGATTATTGATGAAGCTGAAGGGAATCATGCCCATTTTGCCAGAAAGGACATACATCCAGCACCAGAAGTGAGACGTGCTCCCAATTGAAGCCTGATATTGCTTTGCATCCCTGAGTTCATGAAATCTGCTGCTAATAAATCCACGAGGGCCATGTAAATCAAGATCCCTGCTGAAGCAGAATTGAACACCCCCTCAAAAATGAGAGCCCTGGAGCTATTCTCCTTGTAGACACTTGAAATTCCAATTGCAACCCCTATCCCAACTGGAGTAGACGGGGAGAAAAGGAGGGTCATAATCGTCATAATCAAAAACTCAAACTTGGCCTAGTTATGCAAAGAAACATGAGTTAAGTGTTAGACTCTTGGATGTGGCCTAGTTCAGAGACATATAGGGCTTGCATTCAGTGACATTATTTGATCAATTTGCTGATAGCATGCTGAAGAGTTGAAAGCATTCAGTGAAGAATTAATTGTGGGGACTGGAATAACTTTCTTGTGAGGATTGGAATATACGATCAAACCACAATGACTGTATATAGGTGGCCACAAGATGAAGGGATATGGAAACACTATGACAACATCTGTAGGTTCTGGATTCCCGCAAGTGAAGACTATATAATACCAGGGAGATGCATCCACCAAGCCCCATGCCCTCAAGAACAGGTGGAAAGACAGGGCAAACAGAAGAGGTTTTATTGTGTTAGTGCTCTCAGAAGCCCCAAGTTAGATCCCAATGATTACTGAGTGCACCAGAATTCCCAGCTCCAAAACCTATGCAGCCGATCATTTGATCAAAAATTGGAAGAAGAGAAGAAAAAAGGTTTGTTTTTAGGTGTACTTTATGGAAATTATGTAAAAGGGAGAGAAAGAGATAAAATTTAAAAATTATAATGATTTATTTTGGAGGAGGGAAAACAAGCATAGTTATTGTTTCTAAGATCATGTGGAGTGCAACAAAACCAAGGACCTCAAGATCAAATCAAAGTTTAACGATCTTACTTGTGATATTATGCGCTGTCGGACAAGATCTGACAGGCTGGTGTCATTTGAGGGAACCACCGCTCCACGAGCGTGGCCATGTGTGTACATGTACATGGACAGCACGCTCATCATCACGTACCTCTTCATCCACATTCACCTGCTTGTTCAAATGCGTCATATTCTTGTAGAAGCTGGTTGCAACTGTGTCCACCATCAATGTTCCAATGGAAGCCATCATGGCTATAAACTCTGCGAAGGGGAATTTCCTCCACGGGTTCTCAGCCAGGCTAGGAGATGTCAAGGTGGCGAATGCATCAGGTAGGATGTGAATGAATCCGGTTGCTAATATCACACCCGAAGCAAAGGCCTTGATCATGAAGAACACGTAGTTTTCAGGCCTCAGGAGCTCAAGTTTCGGGCCTAGAAAGGGGAGGCTCATACCAACGCCACCTGCTGCAAGAACTGAGGCAATGGCAACCAGTTTGAGCTCGAGGGCCTCACTCTTGTTGTGCTGCTCAGTTTTGCCATGGCACATGCAATCTCCCGAAGCCGTTGCTGGAATCAAAACCGCGATAAGGGATAACAAGATCACAATATTACAAGCACAGTTGAGAAGAGATGTCATGATCGAACAGACGAAGAAACTGAGTGGACAAGAAAAGCCTCTGCAAGTTTTCAATTTGTAGGGAAAAAGGTAGTGTGCTTCTGTTAATGGTTGCTGAGTTTGCAGTGTCTTGAAGCCTATCCAGTTGGAAAATTTAGGACATTGTAATTCTAGGACTGGATTGGTATGTGCTGCATGTAAGGAACTTTCCATGTTGGTTGCACTTAGTCCATTGGATGGACCCATCAATCTACTGGTCTTGGTGCATCCAACGTGGAATTTTCCGCCATTACCATGTTGTGTAGTGTGACTGAAAGAGGTGATGTTAGAGATATTATTTCGGTATTTGGATGTTGATATCATTGCATGAGAGAACTAATGTATGCCTTGTCTTGCATCACTTTCTCAATGTGATGAATTAAGACATCAAACAATGCAAAACATATATTCAGTTGGAAAATTTCAGAACATGTAGGAAAAAAAAGGGAGCCCATCAACTTGGTGATCCAGTAAAGGAAATAATAATTCAGATTCCCAGTATATGTGCACTAACTTTCATCTGTAGAGTTGGGTGGAAGTGGAGACAAGATGTTGTCATCCAAGTCCATAGCACAAAAAGAGTTTGCCGTGCTGTTTTTGGGGTGGAACCATTGATTATCTTTATGTGATCTTTTTGCTCTTTAGTTTACTATATGGAAAAAAATAGTTGTAGTGTTGGTTTCTTTTGATTGAAACAAATAATTGTTTTTTTCCCATCTAAAGGTAAAATTGATTAAAATTTATTATATGGAATACCAAATATCAATATCTAAACCAAATAAGAGAAAAAAATAATACTATATGTTAAGACTGAAATTCCTCGGTAAGGAATTAATGCTAATAACTCTAAAGGTTTATTTGGATGGAAAGATTTAAATTTGGACCAAGGGTTTAGAAGGAAAGATTTCAAATTAATCCAAATAAAAGGAATTTTAAATTCACCCAAATTACTAAAATTATAGTTTAAAGAAGAACTCAAAGATTTGAAATTTATTATTATCCAAACAAGTATGTTGAGTTATTTATCCTATATTATTATTTCACTAAAGATTTTTAGTTGCATAAAGTGAATTTACATAACTACTCTTATGTTAAAACTTTTATTCTTTCTATCATATTCTTCTCTCTTTTATTCAACTTATATATATAAGTTCTATCAAATTTTATCATTTTTTTAATTCTTTTGATTTTTCATCTTTTTTATTTTAAATATTTTTCACAATGTAAAATCACATAACTTTCTAATTTTATTTTTTATTTGTACTTTCTCTCAATTTTTTTGTTCTTTTTTCAAATTCTCTTGATATTACTTTATTTTATTATTTTAAATATTCTTTATAGTTTTTAATATTAAAAAAAATCTATTTTTATTAATTAAAATACAATAGGTTTATAATTTAAAAATAAATTCTCATACACATAGAGTGTGCAAGTTTTATTATTACATTTAGATTATATTATTATTTCAATAAAGATTTTTGGTTGCATGAAGTGAATTTAGACGACTGCCCTTATGTTAAATACTTTTATTTTTCTATCATTTTTTCTTTCTTTTCATCTAACTTATAGTTTATATTTATATATTCTCTCAAATTTTATCATTTTTAAATTCTTTTCATAATCTTTATTTTAAATATTTCTATACAATATAAAACCACATAATTTTCTTATTTTAATTTTTAATTTTTTTCTTTTAACTTTTTGTTTGTATTTTCTCTCAACTTTTCTCTTCTTCTTATATTTTTATTTTATTATCTTATTCTTTATACTTTTTAATATTAAATAATTCCATTTTTATGAATCAAAATATAGTAATCCTATAATTTACAATTAAAATTACACACACATAAAATGTGTAAATTTTACTAGTTATTATGAATTTGAAATCCATCATTTCAAATCTATCAATCTAAATACACTCTAAAATAAAATAATACTGGGGCTCGAAAATATATTTGCTTTTGTTAATTCTAAAGTGCAAATAATCAAATTTGTTTTCTATCATTATACATTTTATCTCACTAGTTTGTGCATTAGCCATTGTGGCCTGACGATGTCGTTATTATGTCCCTTCTCACGTTCACTTAAATGAGTAATGCGATTTCCTTTCCACTTTTATGTGCTATGTAGATTGTGATTTTGATTTGTGTCCCACCATACAAAGACAATATATGTAATTGATAGTTTAAGCAATAAAGTTTTGTAGTAAAGTTTCAAGTCACACACTTGGTATCAATTTTCATGGAAGCTTTTGTGTTTTATGGAAACTTAGTAATTAGAATTATATCAAATTGAATATCTTGATGTTACAGTAAGGTCATCATTGATGTTTATTATCTTTCATCTGGCAATGACACGAAATGCATGCCATGGTGGAAAAATATCACCTTCAACATCTAAAACCCTGCAACATTTTTCTTTTCCCTAAAAATGCTACCACTTGATAATAATTAGTGAATATCACATGATACATAAACGTGAAAAACTATTTCTAAATTATTTCATAGAGTGGTAAAGGGATGGGCCATAAGATTGTGCAGAGGGTTCAACTCACACGCAAACATCTAGTTTGTGTAGGTGACGTGGAGTTGTGTTCGAACCTGTGTACAAGAGACACGTGGAGGAGTGGGCCAGTTCTGACTGTTATAATTGGTGTTGACATCTATTATATTTGGCTTGGCTGAAGGATTGAGGTGGTGGAGAGTGGACACGAAAACAAACATCGAGGCATTGGGATGAATATTGTGGATTGAGCTCATGAAATTAGATGGGTTCACTCTGTGGATGCCTTGTGCTGTTTTTCTGTTGTTAGGCATTGCCTTTTCCAGTCGTATTGTTCACAATAGCATGAAAATAACTATTATTTAAAAATGATTTACTAGCACGTCTTTATCTCAGGCACAGTGCTAATACAGTGCTCCTTTTTAAGTAGCTCGGAGCATACTGCTGCGTTTAATTTCAAGTTTCACATTATAATTATTAAAAATATATAAATTTTATTTTTATTTCTTTTTTTATTTTTATACAATTTTCAATAAAATCACATTTGAAAAAAAACAAAAAAACTAAGACAAACAAAGCCTAAGCTCAAGGTATTACTATTATTATTATTATTATTATTATTATTATTTATCTATACTACATACTAAGGACATGTAAATAGTTAGTCTGAAGCTCTAAACATAATTTAATAGCATAAAAATAGTTTAGATAAACAATCTTAAAAAAATCAATAACAGAGATAACAAAGTCAAACGGGTGATAAAAATAATAATGAAAAAGAGAACCAAATATATTAGGAGATAGAGGAGAAATAAGAAGGTCAAAAATAAAAATAAATGTAATTTAATAAGCTAAATAGAAGATAGAGGATATATATATATATATATATATATATAAAGAACAAAATAGATAAAAAAGGGGAAAAACAAGAAAAAATAAATAAATAAAGCTAATTTAGTAATGTTACATTTAGTCAAGTGAAGTATAGGCATTGTCTTTAATTATATGGGAATCAAATTTGAATTTTCCCCAAAAGCCTCTGGTTTATGGTAAATCCTAAAATTTTTTAATGTGATTCCCAAATTTGGATTAGAATAGTAGTAAACCAAATAATACTCATAGGTTTCATTTCAATTTTTGATTCCAAAATCCTCTTTACTTGTTACAACATTTGCCAATATTACATGGTATGCTAACGAGCCCGTGACGTTAATATTTGAATTAATTGTTCCTAAACCATGTTTTTTTTATTAAAAAAAAAACGAAGTACTTAACTTTACTAGCAGCTTTCAATTAAAATTATCATCATAAAATTACTAGTATTAAGTACCGAAGAGTAAGACAAGAAAACGGTCTTTTTTCTTTTTTTCTTTTTACATTAAATTACAAAATACACAACCAATTAGCAAATTATGGCAAACCGTAAGGAATTAAAAAATTACCACAAACCAACCACCCAAACTTCAGTTTCAAAACCAACTTTCCATATTTTGGTTTTGAAATCATCCTATCAAACTTTGTTTTTTAAAGAATATTAAATATCATTCACAAATAAAATATTAGTCCACTTTATATATTTTAGACAATAAAAATGTTTTATTTTTGTATTTTTAGCTAATATTTTGATTGAAATTTCTACCATCTATTTATATATGATTAACAAAATTACACAAAAATAAAATTTGTAACTAATATTCATTTTAAAATGCCCTACAAACCTAAGCTCGAAGATATAATTTTAAAACCAAAATATAAAAAGTTGGTTCCAGCCAAAGTTTGAAAGGTTGGCGTCTGTTTTGTGGTAAATTTTAAATTCTTTAAAATTTACAATAACTTGACAAGTAACTATTTATTTTACAACATTCATGTCCATAAGCCAGGAAAATGGACTACTTATCTGCTAACGGGAAATTAATGAATTCAAGTTCAGGCCCAATTGGCCCAAATCCGTAGCAGATAAAAGCAAACCCATGGGCCACACCGTAATAAAATTTGGTCACAGGCCCATTGACGGTCAAGCATCCAACCCCAACCAGTTCTTACATGGAGACAGGGATCCTAGGATTTCTCTTCTTCGACGCATTCCGAAAGTCATCTCCAAACTATTTTTAGCAGTATCCACTTCAGATGTTGGAGATGACTAGGATACATGGATTCGACGATCGCATGTCCGAAAGCTCGAGATTTCAAATTTCTACATTTCAGTACATGACCAAGTTTGTCTGAGATCTCACTTCTCACTGACACCATATTCGAAGAACAAAGGCTGCTGGGGGAGGGGCAGGAGCATGCTCCCCACAACACACCGGTGTGTCCAAATCTGACCCAGTTGCTTGGATACCCTCATGCAGAATTTTGTGTCTTTTATAAAAATATTCTAATTTTTAAAACTTTTACTAAAATAACTCATTTATGAGACAGTAAGCTAAGACACAACACCATCAAAGAACGTAGAATTAGTAGTAAATTTCGCAGTCTTATACCGTGGAAATAAGAACGTAAAATATTTAAAAAATAAAAAGCTAACGATAGTAATTCTGTTTAGAAATGAAAAGATAAACCCAATTTTGCCCTTCGAAAGAGTGGATTTTGAAAGGTCAGCAGCAAAAAATGTTAAGCCACCAAACAAGCCTAAAACCCCTCTCACCCCATATTCTTACATCTCACTGAAGCAAAAAATCTAACCCTTCTATCAACAAGTCTGTTTTTGAAGCAAATTTTCAACAATTTGTCAATAAATTAGACGAAATCAAGTGAAAAAGCTCATCCATTTCAAAAATTATCAAGTATCCATTTCAAATTCAAGTTAAAATTTAATTGGTGTTTGTTTTTTTATTTTTTTGTTGACATTTCAAGTTTGTTGGATGGAATAAAATTATTTTTTTTACTTTTTTATTAATCCCACAAGGCAGTAATACCGTTAACTTTTTATTTATTTTTATCAAGCTACCTATTTCAATGTCTGATACGGCGCTGTGTCTTAGCTTGCCAACTTCCCTAAAACTGGGTTATTTTGGCAAAGAATTTTAAAATTAGAATATTTTGATAAATGACCCCTGAATTTTCTCTCTTTCTCCGTCTTCCTAAGTACAATAAACCCACACGAAAACAGATATAAATAACATACTTGTGGCAGCAGTAGAGCATGACCTGTTGGTGTGACATGCAGATGACATAAGTAGATGAGAAGGCCCAACACTCCAGTTGTAAGATTATTGATCCATGTGTGTGCAATGCACAACATTTTAATTTATTTTTTGCTCATATTGATAGCAACTTGAATGTCTCAGCAAAGTCTTAGCACCTTTTTTTTTTTTTTCTTCCAATCCTTACCATTCAATACAAACGCAACTTCTAATTAGTTTCACTAAAAAGAAAATTAGATTGTCTACCAGAAATCTTACTTGATGTATGTAAGTCTATCTTTAACTTGCTCAAAGTAACTGCTATCTTTCATGCCCTCTCTCTTCTCTATTTTTCCCCACCCAGACTCAGTGAACTTATAGCCTGCATTAAAAGAATAGGAGTTGCTGCTGGGGTGGGTATAGGGTAGGTTTTACACAAACTATGTTTCCTTTGTGTTTTTAAAGACAAGAGAAACAGCCTTCTCTTGTGTTAAGATTCATAAATAATATAAAGATAAACAAGCGTGTGAATTTAGATTATTAACTTTTGTATATAATATTATATAATGATTGAATAATGTAATTGCATAAAAGTAATAGCTAATATTTTGCATTCGTAAATAATATAAAGATAAGCAAGCATGTGAATTTAGATTATTGATTTTTGTATATAATATTATATAATAATTAAATAATGTAATTACATAAAAGTAATAGCTAATATTTTAGGTATAAATATACATAAATGCGAGTGTGTGTGTATATATATAGGTAATGATTTAATATTAAACATATATAATAATTGAATTTTAAATATTCGAGTATATATATAAGAGAGAAAAAATTATCTTTAAAAAGTGGTCACTTTATTTGGTTCAATTTTTTGTATGTTTTTGATCTCACAAAAACACACAATTACACAAACACCAAATATATAGGACTTCAAAAATAATTTGTTTCCCTCTTATACACATACATAAATATTTAAAATTCAATCATTATTTTTATTCAGAATCAAATCATACCTCAACTCCATCCCCACTCACATTCACATATATTTATACTCTAAACATTATTACTTTTATATATCACTACATCATTCAATCATTATATAATATTATATATATAACACAAAAAAATTAAACCATACACTTCTTTAGCAATATTTTACAAACTTATAAACAAAAAAACCCACTGTTACTTTTTCTGAAGTTGCCTATAGAATATTTCAATTCATTCAAAATATCAATTTGGTAAGTCAAGGTGACTTGGACATCCTAGGGAGAGTCTACACTATTCTATTGTGGGCCCTACACATGAAAGTCTAAAAGCGATGTGACTTGTAATGTTTTCTAATCAGCTCAAGCAAACCTATCCTACTCGAGCACGAGCCCAACAAACTCAAGTAGTTGAGTATCGAGCTCAAATTTGGTGTATTTAAAAAATAAATTATTTGCCACCAACAAGATTCAAACCTCTGCCCTTTAAAAAATGAGAGTATATCCATTGGTTGGTTCTTGAACTTGGTCTTGGACTTGGGTTATGTCACTAGGTAGAGTAAAAAGCTAGATTTATGAAAAGGCCTATCAAGCTCAAGCTTGAGCTCGGGCAAAAGGGTTTCGTGCTCAACTCAAGCTCACAGTTGACCAAGCTAGAGTCGAGCATTGACTGCACTACTCAACCAAGGCAAGTCAAGTAGCTTGGTGTGCTAACACCCCTAGGTAAATCTCTGGACATCCACACTGTTTATAATGCAGGCCCCACACATGAGACTTAGACTATGAATGATATGAATTCTCCTGGAAGCTATCCAATACAAACCTCAGATTTCCATGGAGGATTCCCCTTAACACAAAGAACCACCTGTACTCTCAGTACAATATAAGATCTTATCAAATTTCCCAGTTCACATTTGTTATGCAGACTCCTCTCCATTTTGGAGGAACTTGTTGACAAGCCAATTGCGCATACTTTATCAGTTGTTGAGAGTCTCACTAAATATCAAAAAATGAGACGCAAAGCAAAATAATGAGGCATGATGAAAGAAGAGCTCAGTCTTCTCTGGGGATATGCCAATATTGAGGATAGATCAGAAAGTACTTTTGAAAAAATAAACTTTCAACTGGTTTCGGAATTTATACTTCTACCTGTTTATGTGAGTGTCTACTGAGCCTCTCTCCTTTAATTCATGCTTTTGTATTTATAAGGCCTCAGCAAGGGAAGGGCAATGTTTTCACATTGACATCATTCGAATTCATTCATAAGATCTCGAGCATCTAGCATAGGTAAAATCTCCTAAATCATCAACTGGTTGAACTTTTCTATAACTTCAGATACTGTTTGACTCTCTAGCTATGCAGGCGACAAATCAAGCTGCACCTAATTCGTCTCCCATTAAATCCATACGAGTCAGAAAAGCAATGCCTCAATTACTCATGACTACCATTTGTAAATTGTTCACTCTAGCCCAACAAAGTGAATGCCTAATGTAAGTAGTTCAAATGTAGAATTTACTAATTACAGCATTAGCAATAGGGAATGATAAATCAATGACAGTTTTCTAGAACGGCTAACTACTGCATTGGAAACAAAGGAAAAACTTACCAACAAGAGAGGAGCAGTCTCAACATATGTCTATAAAGGTCTCACGAACTTTGCTATACATTTCTAACGCTAAAGCCATATATGCCAGTATAGAGACTTAAGAGAACATAAAGAAAATTGTCTAATGGTACTAGGGATGGATGATCCACTTTCTCTACTGCATTGTAAGCAGATGGGACACTTAGAACCACCTCCCTGTCTCTATATACATCCCTAATCTCCATTATTTATGATTAAAAAGCAATATATATGAAGTGAACAATGCTTACACTACAGCAATACATCAAAAAGGAGACAGAGAAAGCAGCAAACCTCCTACTATGAACAAGTTGCTAACCAGTCTGGATGAATCACTAAACTTTGGCTATCCACAGTCTCCTTTACAGCCCTATACAACTCCACCCATGGAGACGGATGACCATCCACAGGGCCCCATAAAAAAGTGGGATTTGGAGTAGGAGGGCAAGCAGCAGCCAGGTCCAAAACAGATGCTGCAGGTTTTATCGTCTGAGGGAAATTGAATGCCAAATTGTCGACCTTGTGCTCGTATATTTTCCCATTTCTATCAAGCTTGTACCGAGATGTGCCTTGAAACTGCCCTTTCGCCTCCCAAGGAACCCTAGGGACACCCCTCAGGTTCCATCTAATAAGAATCATGTTATCAGAGGGCTGCCAAACCCTCAGAACATCTAGAGATATGTCCCTGAACAAAATTTTACCATGAAATCTCAACGCCCAGAATATCAATTTGTAGTTTTCAATTCCAGTAAACGTGTTTAGAGGATCCGTAAATGTTACATCATCCCTGCAAGTTGAAAAAGAAAATCAACGAATGACAACTGGAGATCGGTCACTGAAACTCCAAGAAGCATGACTATTACAAGAAACGCATAGGGGTACCTGTATATATCATAATTGAGGTCTTTGGTGAAAATCAAAGGTAAATCTTCGCGAAGAGTCCGCACGGCTAGGCCTAAATTGACATAAAAATCATTCTTCTGGTCTCCCTTCTTGTCCTCCGCAACCGAGGTTGGGCTAACCTGAACCACACCTCGGAGAGGAGGAGACTCGAGCTTCGTCTGAGACGGAGCTGGAGAATTGAAGACCGACGACGGGAAAAGATATACGGCGGAGGGCTTATCTTTGGGAGGGAGAAGAGTTGGAGAAAGATTTGGCAGAATATAGGCCATTTTCTTGCTTACCTCGTTACGGCGATTGGTGAGAAATCGTTGGACTTTGATTTTCGATTGTGTTCTTTGCGACGAATGAACAGTAGAAGGTTTTGGAAATGGGCAGGATTTCTGAGTTTGTGACGTGGAAGGGAAAGGTGAGTTCTTGAATTTGAGTGGTTTGAAGCCGGCCAAGATTTTCGGCTGTGCATTTTCTGACCGTAAGGATTATAATATCTATGCTATCTATACCGTATTATAATGGCTGAAACCTCCAGACTAACTGTTTTTTAATCATTAAATTTAATTACAAAATAATCCTAACTTTTGGTGAAATTAGTAAAAACCAATAAAAAAACTGCTGTAAAAAACCTACCATAAAAAAACTGCGAAAAGTCATGAGAACCAACCACCGCCACCACCTCCAGCTTGGCAAATGCTGCTCAGGCTGGCTTCCTATTGTGTTCTGCTTCTCTATAATTTGCTTATAAATGTCCAGCATTGTTTGTTACTGATTTTTGTGATTTTATTTTAGCTCTATCAGCAACTTTAAAGAAGAAAAATTCAACAGCTTCTTCTTTTTGAACATTTATTGTTAAATTAAAATTGACTTTTAAAATATGTTATCCTCTTTCTTCTTGTATATACTTCTTTCTTCTTCTTCTTCTTCTTCTTCTTCTTTATTTTTCTCATCTATCTATCATTAAATCTATCTACTGCTATAAAAAATATTTTTCCATTATATTAATTTTTTAAAAATATAAAGACTATAATCAACCTAATAAATATAGCTTATATTTTTCTACTATTATTTTATCTCTACAGTGATTTTTTAATTGCACATGCAACGAGTGTGCAGAAATACTTGTTTATATAATTTTCCATACATTGCAAGTTGCACATTGAAAATGTTATACAAAAATCTCTTTTTATAGTTCCGGTTTTGTTTGCTAATTTTTCTGAAATCCAATTCTTAAACATATAGTACTTTAAAAGTGATTATATATATAAATATTTAAAATTTCACTAATATTTTATTTAACACAAAATACAGTACAAACCATTCTCTCATATTATACAAACATCTAACCATTAAATAAATTTCATTCAAACACATCGATATCGAAGCACTGACAGTTACATTTATATATTATTATAAAATTCAATTATCATACAAATACAGAAAAGTAAACAAATAAATCAAATATACAGAGTTATTATTTTTTCATTATTTTAAACATAAATAAGTAACAATAATTTTAATTTTTTTTTGTGTTTGTATATATAATATTATTTAATTAGATTATACAATAGTAATAATATATAAAATTAATAATTTATTTTAAAAACAAATGCAAATATATATAGAGGATATTTAATTTTATATATGAATTTTTGGATAATTATTTTTAAAATGTTATATGTTTATGACTATTTTTAAAAATAAAAAAATAGCAAAAGAATATGCTCCAAATAAATTTTACACTGCGTAACATAATCTCATAAAATATGTAAATTTAAATTGTCCATCTTAAGCAAGGATAAAGGAGTTGGAATATTCGTTTTGATAATTCAGTCAAATCATTTGACTTTATCAAAAATCAAAATGAACCGTGCATTTACAGGAAAGCTAGTAGGAGTGCAATAACTACAATAACATTTTAGATACTGTACACAGATAACATACTATTAGTTGATAATAATGTTAGGATGTTAAACTTAATTAAGATCTGGTTATCTGGTATGTTATTCAAAAAAAATGTAGAAGAAGCAACGTAAATCTTGAGCATTCACATCTATAGAGATAAAAAAAAAAAGATTGTTAAGTCTCTTTAAAGCCTTGCACATAGACAAACTATTGAAGAGGTTTAATACAGAAGTCTCTAAAAGCAAATTGCTACTAATCAGACGTGACATCTATTTCTCAAAATCTATATGCAAAAAAATACATGATAAGAGAAGGAACTTGGAAGTTATTCATATGCTTTAGTTATAGAAAGTTTGATGTATACAATGCTGTGTATAAGGTTATATATTACCTATGATGTAACTGTTTCAATCTAATTTCAAGTGAATCTTAATAGAGAATATTAGAATACTATCAAATATATCTTTAAATACTTGATAAAGACTAAGGATGTGATATTGTAAACGGAAATGGTGATTTAAGAGTACATGAATACACTGACTTTGACTTTCAGTCTGATGTGGACGATAAAAAACTTATCTTTGGGTTTATATTTACTCTTGATGGAAGAGCGGTCAGAGTTCTAAATAGAATACAACTGCAAACTCCACCATTGAGGTTGAATATACTACAACATATAATGTAGTGAAGGAGGCTATTTAGATAACAAAGTTTGTAACAAACTTTAGGTGATTCTTGATGTGGATCAACTACTGCCATTTTATTGTGACAATAATAGCATGATTGTAAAGGCAAAGAAGCCTAAGTTTCATCAAAAGTCTAAACACATAGAGAAGTGTTACCATATTATTCGAGAAATTATTGAAAAGAGTGATGTAACCATTTAGAAAATAGTTTCAAATAATTAAAAAGTTGGTGTAGAATGGCCATGGGGCTCATGTTTTGAATCTTAGTATTACAACTATTTAAAAGAGTTCAAAACATACCTTGAAAGCAAGATTCGTGCAGCCCCTTGCAAGAGAAAAGAAATCACCCTACCCACCCTCGGCCATGCACATTTAGAACAACTGCTTTAATATATCATACCTAACAGTACAATTCTAATCATCATATAACTCTTGCAGGTGATATAGGATTTCTTAAGCAATACCCATCCCTTCATGGGTTCTTTGAAATTCATTGATTAGCAACCAACGTATAATTTTTGACCCACAAATTGTATTCCATTCATTTCTTATGAGTGCTTTTATTCTCACACTAGTTGTGTTGAGGGGTTGGTAGGATATCAGCCTGTAAAACATAGCTAAGGTGCTTCCAATTGAAAACAATTCTCAAATTTCAAAACTAATTAACATAGTTAGGCTCAATCAGAATATTGATCTCAAGTAATTTGTGAAAGACGTTGACATTATTCAAATATTAAAAGAATTGCAAAAAATAAAAAATATTTTGTTAGTGTAATTATATTATGTGTTACTCTTTATGATTATGAAATTTACATCAAAACAATCTTCCACTATATTTTTCTAACCCTACACTCCCTAGGATAAAAATGAAAATTCCCTTAGTGGGTAATTGGGGCCTTTGTTAAACATATTATACCTCACATGACTAAATCTTTGCATGTTGAGCCGCAACTCTTATTAACACATCTTGTATACAATCCAATCTTTCCCTTTGACCCATAACTAACAATACCTCAAATCATCAAATCACGGCACTGTGAGTCTATTTAAATTACATATATCGACTTACAACTAGACGAATTTAAATCTGATCCATGACCATATGCTCTTGAGGTGAAATATCTTTTGAACGTTGCATTTAATGCACCTAAAGTCATAAATTTGTTGACGTAATATAATATTATTAATTTAATAATATTACACACTAAAGTTACACTTAGGCCTTCGAGTTCAGTAGAGAATCACGACAAAATCTTTGCCGTTACAATTTAATAGTAGCTAATGAAGTTTTTTAGTCCATGTAGATTAAGTTTCATTTGCACATTATTTATTTTCATGCATTTCATACATCCAGTATAAATAATATATAAAAATAAAATGTGAAAGATTATAGATTTCTAGATCCAAATGCAATTTAAAGTAAAGTTAAAAATTTTTACCTTTTGGAATGTGTCACACGAGTTGTTTGTGATCCTCCAGGCCATGGCATTCAAAACTCAATCTCTAGTTTGTTCACCTGAAACGATCACAAGCTCCTCCTATACTTTATAAAACTTTTCTTATAGATTTCAAAGACAAACGCTTTAGATAAAATGAATTTTAGGAATGGTGACTGGGGTGGCTTCTCTTCTTGTACAAGGGAGTTGCATGAATTTTGCTCTCAACGTGTGTTTTGAATTTTTTAAATACTCCGTTAAATATTTATAACATTAAAATTTAAGATATAAATTTAGTATGTGGACATTTTAATCAATATTAACTCATAAACTTTTATTTATTAATTTCATTAATAAATCAACATATATATCTAATATTATACTAACATCAAACCATTAAATAAATTTCGTTTGAACACATTTATACCAAAACACTAACAATTACATTTATATATTATTATAGAATTTAATTATCATATGACACTATATATACAAACACAAAAAAGTAGACAAATAAATCAAATATAAAGAGTTATTATTATTTTTAATTACTTTTAACATAAATAAGTAACAATAATTTAGATTTTTTATTTTTTGATGATAAAATGGTGATAATATATAAGATTAATAATTTATTTTAAAAAACAAATGCAAATATATATAGGATATATAAATTTACACATAATTTTTTGAATAATTATTTTTAAAATGTTATATTTTTATGAACTATTTTTGTATATTTTTAAAATAAAAAATTCAAAAAATATGTTCAAAATAAATTTTACACTGCCAAACATAATTCAATATTTTTATTCAAATCAAAATTCAAATTTTTTCATTTTTTACATATATAACTAAATAACAATTTATTAATAACTACACTTATTTATAATCAAATCAATACATATATTTCTACATTAATATACTCACATTATATATATATATATATTTATATCTTAAAAATAATTATTATTTTTATATACAATCATATTATTTAATAATTATTATATATTATATATTTATATATATTTAAATAAATTAAAAATTTTAAAATATCAAATTCTTCGCATCCCAATATACTAATCATTCTTACATGTAACTTCAGGCAAATCCATCAGCCACCAAAACCTTTCTTCCAAAAGTATCCAAAGCTTTCA
Organism: Avicennia marina; assembly: GCA_019155195.1. Taxonomy (NCBI): domain Eukaryota; kingdom Viridiplantae; phylum Streptophyta; class Magnoliopsida; order Lamiales; family Acanthaceae; genus Avicennia; species Avicennia marina. The sequence continues at coordinate 2,685,329 of CM032776.1, forward strand.
TCATATCTGCGGGATTATTCCATGATTCAAATATTGGCGTGATAGACCCAATACGGATCATGTATTACTTGCCAGTAGATCACAACCTAACCCAAGTCAATGATTCATAGGAATTCACTTTAAGCTTAAACCATTCATTGTATCATCTTTCATTATCCCTTTCAATTTTCTTCTAAGAACAAATTATATAAAATTAGATTTAATTAATAAATTCGACGTGGATCTAAAAACACCTAATTAGAAGTTGAGCCAATCTGATAGTGTCGGCGCATCTGAATGCATCAGCTTCACAGGAAAGAAGCCAATGCCAGAATCTCAGCACCAAATGAATTTCTATCGGCAACGTAAAGCGCTGAAAACACCACCGCAGATCAAGTGCATCAGTGACTCTAATTTGTTGCCTTCCCATTCAAGATGCATTTTCAGAAAGCTTATAAAAAAAACTGAGGAAAAAGTCGCAAGCGTCATAGAGTAATGATTTAGAAGTATCAACAATCCCCAACAGAAGGCTTTCATCGTTCGAGGATATAATTTCGACATCACCACCTCTTTCTGTATCAAAATCACCCGATGCAACAAACGATAAATAATTACTTTTGAAAAAACAATTGAAAAATCGCAACAGAAATTTACATCGGGGAAGGGAGACCTCAGACAAAAAGGAAAGAAGTCACATCGATGAAATCTTTCGAAAAAGATACTCAGATGGTACGGACAATTCTGTATGCATCACCGATCTCCATGGTTAATGTTACACGGAAAATCTAAATCAAGCAAGTGACAGTGCGTGCTGCGTGTTGTTTCAGGCGGCCAGGGTTTGACGATGAAGCCATCCCGAAAGCGCACAGTGCTTCTAGAGTGCGGAATATATAGATAAAGAGAGACGAAAAACCCTAATTTTAGATATGCTGTCGAATTTACAGCAATGCCCTCGATCTTTTCCAGTCGCCACCATGCGCCGCCTCCTTCCTCTTTGAATTTTTTTTTTCGTGCTTTGGCCAATATTTTAAAAATCCGACTCGAATCAACGGTTTAAATTTTAAATTTTTTTTTAATTCTCCTGTCCTCTTTTTAATTATTATTATTTACGCTCGATATACAAGATCTTATTCCAATACTGCTATGTTTTAATTAAATATTTTAATAAGATATACTAAATATTTTTTACGTTTTTATTTATTAAAGTTTTATTAATTATTTTTTATTTATCGTTTTGTTTTTTGTTGTATTAATGTTGCATATATATAATAATTATTAAAAAATATTTAAAATTAAATTCAAATGTTTTTAAGTATTTATCATTTTTGTGTATTTTTATTATATTAATTAATATTTAGAATATAAATATGACAGGTTCGATTAGAATCAAAATATCAAATGATTGCTGAACTCGTAAATTTTTTAATTTCACGATCGTCTGATTTTTAAAATACTTTTTTTTACTCTAAAATTTAATATGTATTTATGTATTTATAATAATATTATTTTCATTTTTGCTCACAGAAATGCACTTTCAAGCATCGCTGTAGCTTTATCATTTTACCCAAGTACGTCCGATTTCTAAAAAGTAAGAATTTTGATAATTATTATCAGCGTCTTTTCTGTACCCATGCGAGGCGTGGAAATAAAACGATTAAAATAAACTAGTATTGCTTTGTTCGATAAAAAAACAATAACAGAAGGTTGACTGTGCCAATTTCTTGTTCTGTTTCTTCACCCTTCAAAATCTTACATAAAATCAGAAGAAATCTAATATTGTCATCAGATCTTTCAGACACCCGTAAACTCAGCTTGTTCTGCTCATTGGTCACCACTCATCAAATGAATTCACAGACTACTGTCCAGATACATCAAATGGTCTTAAATTGAATCATCTTTACGACAACCTGTGTCCACAGCAATGCTGCAATCGAGCATGCAGGCAGCACCGCAGCAGAAGCAGCAAAGTAGGTCCAAAAATGCAACTGAAACGAAGTCAAGAAGAATAAACAGAGTTTACACTTTACATTCAACATCAGTCAGATCTTTTAATGTAAGGATTTGCTGCAGGGCCGTTCATGGGAGATCATTCATTGGTCTTATGTTCTGGTCTATGAGTAAACTCAAAGTCAATGTGAACAAAAGTCTCTCTACCTCAGGGAGATACTCAAAGTCTACGTGAACAAATGCTGATGATTCTTCTATGTGCAAGGAGGATATTTAAATAAATGACATATGTACTTCTCTGTTTTGGCAACACTCTATGTCATATGCGAGAGAATGGACTTACAATGATGGCACCTGTAGGATCAATCCACTAGTAGAATCGAACTGCTAAAGCAGCAGTTACCAATCCGACTGAATTCTTGATGACATCAAAGAAATGATCTTGAGCATAGGCTCTAACAGTATCATTGCTAAATCTGCGGCAATAAAGCATAAGCAGAAACTTGACAATGGCACAGACACCATGATCCCAACCATCCACTTCTCCTTCTCATGGTCCATAACTGGACCAGACTGTCCACGAGGAAAAGAAATTAATTGTTAATGCAACATTTATTACCAACAAAGACAAATATTCCCGCAGAACAACCAGCATGTATTAGTCCATTTTCTTACAGTGAACAAGTATTAGGAGTTGGCGGACAGACTCCAATATTATTTGAGTCCCAAAGTTGACATTACAGAAGCGAAAACAATAATTCCCTGGAAACAGCGTATCAGCTGTAAGTAGACAATCTACAAGAGCTCTATCATGTGCGCTGACTGTGACAAATGGTTTGATATCGAACAAAAAAAATGTCTTATCTCTTCAACTGCATGAACCAGTTGAAATTTATCCAGCGAATCTGCTATTTCAATTTCTGCTTAAGTCTTGATTAAAAGAAAGAAAAACTGGAGTACAGAGGCATATAACCACGCGTTGCCAATCGTCTCCTAGCTGCCCGCAATGCAGCTAAACTCCTTCATAGATTGCAGTAAATATAACTAAGCCGTCACCGTAATTCCTGCCCAAATCATAACAAGTCCGATTTGTAAGACAAGAGAATAGCTGGAAGACTTACCACTGGCTGCATCCTTTTCTTTCCAACTGGGTAGTGATATTGGTTTGGCTTTTCATGGCGTGGGAAGTAAACCACAGATTCAGCTCAGATAACAGGTCTAGGAGAGAATCCATAGTTGACGCAATTACGGCTAGAGATCGACTCTCGATTGAAGTACAAATTTTTTCCATAAAAGTAACAGATTAACTACATTTGACACATTAACAGCCATCCTCCCACTCCTGGCCAGCTGTTTCATTTCATCCTGAAAGACATTCGAGCTGAACAATATAACAAAGGTAGTATAGCTTCATAACAAGTTAAGTCCACAGAATAATGTTCGGCATAGCTTCTCAACAATTGTCAAACACAGTGTTGACACTTGAGATTAGGACCAAATGAGAAAGAACAATGAAAAGAAGTTAATGCATGCCAGTTTACATGACATGTTTTCTTCTTACTTGAGCTTAAAATTCCTTTCCCACAAACAGAATATAAAATGATCAAACATCATTGTAAGTTAAAAGAGACTAGAATTAAAAGTTGTTGTCCTGGAAAGATATATAGATAAGAAACCAGAATCAAATTGGATACTTCTGCAGAAGCTTAATGTTATTAGAAAAAGAAGCCTACAGAATGGACCGTGTTTCCACGAAGTCTTCAAATCATGTTATGCCGAAAGCTTACATTAAAAATCAAATAATATCTGAAAAGCCCAATATAGCAATTAGGTAAAAGATAATTCGTCATTTTTGCAAGACTGCTGTCGGTTTGATCCATGCTCTATCACATCCGACTGACAATCCAAAACCTTCTTTCCCACGCGCGTCCAAGAAAGTTTCTAGCTTTCCTTTTCATTGTCAACCAAAACCTCACTTGAGAGAAGTCCATTAGTCCATTGATACGACAAAATAGATTCATCAAATTAACTGGCAATCAACCAGGGTATCTTGAGGTTCCTATGACCCGAGTTAAGTCATGAAAGTATGTAATTACGTTTCATCACTGATTATCAATTGTAGCTTTCTAAACCATAAATGTAAAATCCAATCTAAAAAATATATTATATATCTATATTGAATGTAGCATGGCTTCACAGACTCCGCCGGATCTGTAAACTGTGGCTAGCTATTAACAAGTTCATGACAAAATTCATTCCAAATCTGAAGAATTCGCAATAAATGATATTATTAAAGTAAGAAACCATTGAATGGCGCCATATATCTGCAAAATACATACGTACGTATCAACAACATACCTTTACTGGGAAGGAGGCGTCTGAGACTGAAAGACTGGCGATGATGATCGTAACCGCGCTCCGGCAATCGGAAATCATTTATGTCCAGTCTCCAAGACGACAGCTCGCCGTCGACCTCAACCGAATGCGCCTAAAAAAAACACCTCCTTTTATCTTAAAATCAAATTTCAGAGAACTGCTGCTTATCGTTATGTTGTATCATTGCTTTGTGACAGACAACTTCCAGATGGATGAATGTGAGATAATTGACTTGCTAATATAAATATTATAAATAAAAACATTTATAAAATTATTGCAAAAACTGTGACTGTAAAAATTTATTGTGAACCAAACTCCAAAATATTGATCTTTTAATTTCAAAACTTTTTCATGAATGCGACAGTTCTCAATTGATTTTTAAATTTTAGTAGTTTACATTTATTCTTAAATAAATTTTATTCTCTAATATTTATATAAAGAGAACAATTTCCTTGGCCGTCTAAAAGTTTTAGAACCAACTTTTCGAACGTTGTTTCACCTCAGTATTTTTTATTTGTGTTAATTATTATAACATTGTAAATTATTATTTAATTTATTATATTTATTTAAATAAGTCGTCCCATTTACAGGGTGGTTTGGGTGAAACAAAATCAATTAAATCAAAAGCATATTTAGCTATTTTCATTTAGGATTAAAAAATCCTTTAATAATTAAAAAATTCAGAACTTCATAAATGAAATTATAATATTTGAAAATACTTTATAATTTTATTATATATTCTAATAGAAAATCAAAATATAAATATTTGAACACACACACACACACACATAAATAAAATGTTTAAAATAGCTATTTAATTACTAGTATATTTCACGTATTATATTTATATGTGTCAACTGTTTTGCTTATGTTGTGTTTTTTAAGCATTTCAATAACATACTTACCACAATTCAATTATTCAAACACATATATGTAAATTACAATAGTTAAAAATATTTCAATTCTATATTTCATAGTATATTTGAAATAACTATAATAAATATATTTTATATGTATATATGTAAGTTTATATATATGTGTATAAAATATCAGATATTTTTTAAACATACGACATAATAAGAAATAGAAAATATAGTTTCAAATATTGTAATTACTTGGTACGTGTTTTTGAAATAATTTAATTATGTTAAATACATTTTTAATTACTTAGTATATATTTTATCCTAAGTGAAAATAAATATATTTGATTTTCTTCTAATCGATTTTAAATTGTGGCATTTTCCATATCTTTTAAAATCTTAATATTGAAAAAATCAATTAAATATGATCTAAAGTATTATAAATATAACTCAAATTTCAAAAATCTTAGCAACATTTTTAGATTCCATAATATGTTATCTACTTTGTTTAAATAATGAAAAACATATCATTTCAAATTAAATTTATATTTCAAATATGTTAAAAGCAGAAAATAAATAAAATTATTGTGTATTCTAAAATATATTTAATACATTTCAAAAGAGATTACCGTGTATTCAAAAAAATATATAAAATATTTAAGAAAAACACTTTCTGTTAATTTCTTTATATTTTTAATTTTTGCTTTACTATTTACATTTAAAAGTTTTTAAGAATAATAATTACTTTTAAAATGAAAAAAAATTCCCGAAATTATTATCTAAACAATTTAGGTACATTTCAATTTCTAAATGTTTAAATATATATTTTTAAATTTAATGCATTATCCAAATTATTTAAATTATATTTTAATTTTTATAAATGATATCTCTTATTTTAATTTTCTGAGCTGGCATGTAGTTTGGGGTGTCGTAGCGTTTGTCTTGTCAAAATATTTTCATTCTGTAGGCCAATTCAACATTTTTAGGGGCACCCGACAATCATGCAAAAAATTTGTTCCAATATTTTTTTTCCCCATTTTTCAGTAAATGGGGATTTGGATTTGTATCTGATTTTTAGAAAATTAGGGCTAAATTGATTTTTCTATATATAGTGAAACTGACAAATGTTTTTAGGGAGACAAAATGGTAATTTTGCCTTTCTGCCATACTAGTGAACTATGTTCGCAGTGGCATCTCTGTCCCCACGACGATGCATGGGAGATAGTTATTTGTAGGATTTCATTTAATTAATTTCTATTATTTTTTTAGTCTATGCAACATAAAAAATTAATTTTCAGTCAGTAGAAATAATTTATAAATTACAAAGACACGTAAGACCAATTAAAAACACAAAACAAAAACTAACAAGCGCAGAAACCAAAATAATACATGGTCTTGCAATTTATATATATGAAAAGATTCATCTACATCTATACTACGTATTTATAATATAAGATGTTTTTTTAATAAATATAAGATTAATAATATAAGTTTTTTTTGTTACCAAATAAACGACTACTATAATACCCTTAAGCTTTTGTATATTTTCTTTTTTACTTTATTCATTCAAATTTAATTTATTGCACTTTTTCTTCTAATCTTACTTGTTTTTTTCTAAATTCCTTCCGTTTTTTGTTCCACTTTATAGAAAATATTTAATTAAAATTTTAAAAATATTATCAATTCATTTATCCAATTATGAACGCGTAAGTGTCTCTTATAATTAATATATTATTTTTTAAAAGTAAAAAAAATAAGAAATACTTCTCGTATTTTAGACTATAGGTTATTAAAAAATACGCAGCAATAGACCCCAGTTTTTTTTCTTCTTTGCTCTTTTGTGAAGAAACGAAAGAAATTTATGACGCTATTTATTGAATATTAAAGCATGAATATATTGTTTTATATAAAAAATAAAGGGTATGTTTGATTCTTCATTAGGGTGGATAGAAAAATTAATGTTTGGTATTAATATTTAAGTGTAGTAAAATTATTTTTATATATATTTAACATATAATAATAATTAGATTATTTGCTAACAAATAAGTTTGTAGAGTAAAAATGAATGTGAGTAAAAAAATTATATGAATATCTATTGATTTAATTGTAGATAAATATAATAATTAAAAATAATAATTATAAAAAGTAAGAGAAAAAAATTTTGAACGTAAATTTGATAAAATCTATATGATGAGATGTTTAATCTGCAGGACTTATGAATGGGGTTGAATGGTCAGAAATGGGAAGCCAAACAAAATAAAAAAAGAGTGAGTAATATATTATTAATAATAAGTCACAAATTTCATATTTTAAGATTTTAAATAAAGGCATAGTATTAAGTTTACGAATATTGTTGGATTGGCAAAAGCTCAAACAACTTTTTCTTGATGGAGATTTCAGTGGACTAGTTCCTATGGCCACGTTCTCAATTTCGACATGTCAAGTAATATATATTTTGCAAAATTGAAAATTAATTTTTAGTTTGCCGTTTGATCGTGCATTAAATTCAACCAGATCTACAATCTTACCATAACAATCGGGCAACGCAGATAAAAGGGTGTTTCTTACAATAAAATATGTTTAAAAATAAGTTGTAATAAATTAATTTATTTTGAAGGAGTTTGTAAAGTTTAAATATTTTTTTTAAGTTTATTACTTTTTTATAAAAAAATTATTAAAGACTTTCGAAAAAGTAAAATATTTTGAGAGATTTATAAACTCATCCAAACATACTCCAAGATGTTGGCCCAAATAATGAGCCCATTTAAGTGATCGAGCTAAGTCTAGATGCCGTTTCGAAATCCAAACTCCAGCAAGGGCAAAATCGTAAACGAACGGAAGGCTCCAGGGGCTGCGCTGCTTCGCGCAACCATTAAAAAACTGTAGGTAAGAGGAATCCCATCCTCAGAAGAAGCAACGAACGGAGAAAAAGAGGGGAGATTGAGGGCGACTCGCTGTGAGGAAATCTAGCGATTAATCGAGACCCTAGCTCCTCTTTCTTGCGATTCTGCCCACAATCTTTAGCTCTTGAATCAAATCTCGACAATTAGGGCTTTCTATTCGCTTCTCAATATGGTGAAGTGTCAATATTTCCCGTTCCTGAAATTTTGTTTGTATATATTTTCTAATTGTAGTTCCTTAGATTTCTGTTTCGAAGAAACAGCTGAAAAGGGCCAAATTGTGCTTTCTTTTGGTGTTTCTTGGAATTGATTGCGGTGCGGTGCTGTTTTCTTAATAGAACAAGTTGGGCAGAGGACAGCGTGACAAGGTGCAGCAGTTTGTGTCCATCACTGGGGCGAGGTATCTTAAATACTCAATTGTATGTTGAGATTTGGGAACTTCTGTCCAGTTGTTGTAAAATAGGGAGTTTCCATCATGAAATAGCGTGGATTTCCTGATTTTGCTTATCTGGATCTCAGCTGTTCTTTTATCGGGGTTTTTTTTAATGATAATTGGGAAATTGCAGTAGAGCTTATTTATCTATTTTTGATTTTGATATGGATGTAATGTTACTGCAGGATTCTGTGTTTTTCTGTAATGTTTTACTTCAGGTTGTGACTTACTGTGTATAAAAAATGTTATCTTTGGAGCGAAAATTTTAGCTTTGCACGAATTTGACATTATCCTTTTTCTTAGCACTTACCCAATTCATTCACTGAAATATTATTACTTACGCTATGCATATTGTGTTTCTGTGCTTAATCAGTTAGTACACTGCTCTAAATCCTATGATACAATCTTCTGAAAAATCTGGTCACTTTTCTTCCTATTTTATAATGTTGGGGACTAAATGATGTGGTGTTACTGGATTTTCTTGTTGTGCTTATCGAGAGCTTAATCACTTTTGATGTTTTCTGTGATTACTTCTGGTAGTGCCTTGGTATGTCATTTCAGCATTTGGTCCTTTGTTTCTAGATTTGATGATTTGGAATTTGTGGGTGGTGATCTGTGTAGTTTACCTCCCTGCTCTTGATGCAGTGAAAAAGTCGCTATTCAAGCTCTGAAGTCCAGTGATTGGCAGTTTGAAGGAGCATTTGATATATTTTATAGTCACCCCCACATTAAGTCAGTTGCTGACACTAGGCATTTGGAGGAGCTTTACAATAGATACAAAGGTAAATCCTGTGCTTTGATTAGAATTTGTATATGTGCTGAAGAACACACTGTATTAATTTAACGACTTGCAACCTCATCGTTAATTTTCAAGCTATATATTGATTATAAATTTGAATATATGGTAACAATATGCGTATTCATTTATTTTCTTGTTTCCTAAAGTGGCAAATTTCTGTTTTGGTATGTGCCCATGCTATGGAAAGCATGCCTGTTTCTCATTTGCCTTTTAGCTGTCACTTTTGTTGTGTATTCTTTCTTTCTTAAACTTCCACTTCACTATTCATCTAGAAAAAGGGTATACTAATGGAAAATGTGATCTTCACTTATTGCTCATTTCCTATTATGATTTATCCCTTGGCTCATATAATATGGTATCGAATTTCATATTATCTCATGAAAAGCTTTTTTATTTTACTAAGTTGCTTTTAAAATTGAAATTGATGTTGTGAAAAAGGTTCTCATATTTATTCTAATTCTCTCCTTGTATACTTTCATGGTGATGTGCTAAGGCTTTTAATAGAGTGTTATACCTCTTCTCTTGCTGTGATGCAACTATGCTGAATGGATCTCTTTGTAAAAGAAACAGTTAAAACAAGTAGCAAGTTGTAGTCATATTCTCTAACACTTAAATGTTTTACTATGAATTCCATTAGCCTGGTAGCTTAGTTGAAGATCAACTAGGAACAGGCAAGACGATCTTTGAGTTCATTAGGTGAATTGGTTATTGAAAAAGACTTTGTGGATTGCTACATCCTCATGATTCTATAGCCATAGTGCCTTGTAATTTGATATGCTCAGCCCAAATATATGCATATTAACGGGTCAGAAGTCCCCAGGTTAATTTAGATGCCTGGGAACAATTACCCTTTTACCATGTCTTCCTATTTTTGGCAAATTGAAGCTTGGGGTTCTTTGTGCTTCTGTCTTCTTAGTTCTGGTTCATGTCAATAGAGAAAGTATCCTGTGTGCTGATTAAATGGTTGTCTATGGTGTGTTTTCCTTTCATTCTCAATTCAGTCTTGCCTTTGGAATATATACTCTTGCAATGGGCTGTCTCATTTTTCAGATCCCTATGCTGATATGATCTTGGCTGATGGAATCACTCTTCTATGCACCGACCTTCAGGTATAGCTCTCAATTTTTTTATTCTGGTAAAGCGTGGAATTTCTTGGATAATGTCCTGACATCCCTGCTGCCCTTTTTTTTGTAAAATCCACTTGAAGAACTCATTATTTTGTCATGGCAGGTTGATCCTCAAGATATTGTCATGGTAAGTTACATATTACATTGCAAACTACATGCAGTTTCACCTATATTCTTGATTATATGGGATTGGTCAATTCTGTATTATCAGTCATACCATGCCTTGACTGAGTGGTTGTAAACTTCTTGTCTTTTTATATTCTTCTGTGTTGTTGATTTAATGCTTAGTTCATTTTATCCTTGCTGGACAAATGAGACATGGAATGTGCTCGAACAATGCTGTGATATGCGATCCCAAACAACTGTTGATTTTGTTACCCAGAAACATTTATTTTGAATTCATAATATTTACCTGAGTTTACCCAAAAAAAAAAAAAATCTTGCGGTGGAGAATTCTAAACTACAGTGATAGCAAGTTATAACCATTTGAAAGGTTATAAGTAAATATTGGAGGAGTCCAAAATATTATGACGACAAATATAAAATTCTCTTTTGCTCATCTATCTATAAATATGTTGGGTGATTTTTCTTTTATTTTCTCTATGTTTACTTAGGGTTTGAATTTGATCTACCGAGTGCTTCTTTGCAAAACGCAGTTAAATGATATTACTTATATTGTCCGTGCCAATTAGCATATTGAGAAGCTTATATATCTTGTTGGATTGTTCCATTTGAGTGCTTTGTTTGATTGTATTGAGTTTGAGTAATTGCTGGGGATTTTCATTTAGGCTTCTCAACATGTTTGCTTGCATTTTTGCTTCAACTCTTTTCGCCTTCAGGCCACTTAAAATTCAAAGCCATGATTTTGTTCCATTCCTGCTGCCTAGTTGAAATGGATATGGCTGAGAATACTCCCTTGTCAAGATTTTGTAGCTTGGAGAAATAACTTTAACATTCAAATCCCACCCTCCACCCTCATGAGTTTGTTACCAAAATGATGATAATCCATCATTATTTAGGATAAAAGATGTAATTTTTTTTAATATAGGATTCTGTTTTTCATTTTGATTCTAGCTCAATTTTGATATGTTATGTCCTGTAGTTGGTGTTGTCATGGCATATGAAGGCTGCTACCATGTGTGAATTCTCGAAGCAGGAGTTTATTGGTGGATTACAATCTCTTGGGTGAGTATATGTCAAGTCTTCTTTCATTTTTTATTTGGTTGATGCTAAAATGAACTCTTGTTCTGATATAATTGGCAGGATAGATTCGCTGGAGAAGTTCAGAGAAAGAATACCGTTTATGCGTTCTGAACTGCAAGATGAACGTATGTCATGCCAGGATTCTTACTGTTACTCAACAGTTTTACAAATTTTTCCAAATAATGTTTCTTTCAGCACTTGGTTTACCCTCAAATGCTTTTACTTTATTATCGTACTGAATTTTTAATGATTTTGTGCCATGTTTTAGTTTCTTAATTTTTTGTAAGAGAAATGGAAGTCATTGCAAGCAATAAATCACCAATTTAGAATCCTGTTTCGTGCCAAAAATTTTAAAGGAATAAAGGATAACAAAAAGGCTAAATACCTGGAACTTTATTAAATAATGTCTAAGCTTCTGTTGCTAATTTATACCTTTAATTTTCAATGTCCAGCCAAGTTCCGGGATATCTATAACTTTGCATTTGGCTGGGCAAAAGAGAAGGTATCTATTCTCAATTGGACATATGCTTCTCTTAATTAAAATCGGTCTTATATGATCAAGACTATTAGCTAAATTAGTCTTTTGAATAAAGGGATGTAGTGCAAAGCATGAGGTAGCTGATAATATTGGCTTGATTTCAGGGTCAAAAGTCTTTGGCATTGGATACTGCAATTGGAATGTGGCAGTTACTATTTGCAGAAAAGCAGTGGCCATTAGTTGATCATTGGTGCCAGTTCTTGCAGGTGAAACAACCTGAATCCAAATTTTCAATATGTTATGCAATGAGTTAATTAGCCATTACTATGTAAAAATCGATGCACCCCTGTTGGGATTAATATATTCTGGAAGAATCTTTTTACTGCTGCTTTTAATATATGTTGTACATTTCCAGTTTTAATGAAGTTTGAAAGAGCTACGTTTTTTTCCTCCGCAGAATATTTACTGTATGCTTATATATGTTTGCGTGTATATATTTTTGACATTCTTAGTAACGTGTTTTTATACCTTTGGTTTTGATGTATCAGGCACGGCATAACAAAGCAATCTCTCGTGATACCTGGTCCCAGCTGCTGGAGTTTGCCAGGGTAAATAATGAATGTGAACTATTACCCACTTGTATTTTTCCTGTTTGCCTATATCACACAATTCGTGTGTTTATCATTTGCATGACTTCTGAGTTCTGGATACATTTTTTGCTTTCCATAGAAATGCAGGATCTAATTTAAATGCCTGACTGTTATAAATTCACCCTTTTGTTCAAATGCAGATCGTGGATCCTGCATTGTCAAACTATGATCCAGATGGGGCGTGGCCTTATCTGATTGATGAATTTGTTGACTACTTGACCGAAAATGGCATACTTGGGAAGGGCAAGTTGAGTGATTGGAGCTACCATCATTGATCGATTTCCCTGGGTACTGAGTTGTGGGTTGATTTCCTTCTGCCTTTTCCTTTTAATCGATTGTGTAAAATTTAAAAAAGGAAAACAAAAACAAAAGCGAAACATAAAACATGTGTGTAAAATTGTGGGGCTTGTTCTGAAATCATAGCTTGATATACTTATTCCAAATTGAAAATGGTATGGTATGGTCAGCCATTCTTGTAGAAGCAAATGTCGAAGTGGTCTCGGTTTCTCCATCCTTTTGAGAAAATGATTCCAAAAGTGATCCTGCTAGGATTATTGTTCGTTCGTTTGTATGTTTGAGATTCACCTTTCTTGACGTTGGGAAGGACAGATTCATTTCCTGCAATGATGATTGTAATTGATGCAAACAGAGTCAATGTACTACCGCTGCAATATGTCCTTTTTCGTTTTTTGATTGAAGAAACTGGTTGGTTTAAATGTTGCTGCCTGCATAGTTAAGGAAGACAATGCCCCACTGCCCATCTTTATTTCAGAATATTGCCCAATTTTTGGCCTTCCAACTGTTTGAGGAATTCATTTTTGAAAAAAGTTTAAGAAAATTTTTCAAGTTTTATTGCTTTCATATTACCATTATGAATCTCTTCCTCTCTCCCGACCAGCAAAAAACGGATAAAAAGGTATTAGGAAAAAGAAACAAATAAATAAATGAACAAATACTTAACAACGTTATTGAAAGTCAAATGCTCGAGGCCCATTATGGGTTTGTTCGATCCTAGAACGGGTGTGTATGGTTACCTATTTTTTATAATTTTGTGCTTTTTAAATTTGTAATTACTTTTGATTACAAATAACTTAATTCAAATAAATTGTTTGTAATATATTAACTTTAACTAAAGCTAATGGTTTTATTTTTTAATTTTTTCTGAATAATCAGGAAATAAATATAAAACTATTAAATAAACTACATTCTCTTTAAATGATTGAAATACATATAATATTTTTATGCATGACAAATATTAACCGAATATTAGAAAATTTCAAAGCACTAGATTAAATATATGTTGTTTGAAAAAATGGTACAATATGTTTATATATTATTTTCCATAATTATCTCTAAATTATGGAATATTCAAGTATAAGCACATGGTACTACAAGAGAAGAAAAAAGTCGCATGAATAAAAAAATTTGTTATTATTAATTTTGTTAAATAGAGAAGAAAATAAGAGACTTGAAAATTTCCATTATTTTTATTAATAAATATTTAAAATAAATTTGCTCAAAAATTTGAACTAAAATTAAAAGGCAACATAAAGAAGTAACAGAATGTCAAACTTGCAAATGGTACACATGTCACAATCTCTCACGCCCCAGTGACTGTCACCGGGTGCAGGATCGAGTACACCGTCCAGTAAGTTTGCACCATGCACCAGGCAGACAGTGGATTCAACTTTAAAAGGTTTCAATAATAAAAATTATTTTTCAATAATTTTTTGAATGATAAAAATTAATTTGTTTATTTTTTTATAATAATTAAAATTAAATAATTACTTTTTATATTCTAAATAATTTATCCATTTACAATCGTCCAAAGCCTGCCCTCTTAAGTATTTAATTTATCATAGAAAATTTTGTTTATATATATTTTTTTATCTTAGCATTTCATATTATTTGATAATATTACTTATTTTTAAAACATATAATTATAAATTTATTAAGATAATGATTAAATTAATTAATCAATTGTAACAATTTATTTTTAATCTCTAATTAAGAATAATGAAGATTAAATATCTATCTTGAGGGTCTTTCATTACATTATTCCAATTTCACAAAACTTTATCAAAATAATCCATTTTGAGGGTTTTTAATAAATTAGGATATTTTGCTGTCCCAAATGGCGGAATACGCTTCCTGTGTTATCATGCGCCGTTGTGGCCCCAGTTGCCCGCGGGCACGAAAACCTTAACCTTATTTTTTCTAACATTCTATTACGTGATTTAATAAAAGAAGATAAATTCTAACTAAATTTTAACTTGAATTAAAATTGGTATCCGATAATTTTTGAGTTAGATGATTTTTAAATTTGATGTCTTCAGTTTTGTTGACAATTTGTTGAGGATTTTTGCTTTAAAAGAACATGTTCAATGTAAAATGAATGATGATTCTGCTGCGTTTTGATAAAGAAAATGTTGCTGGTCATTGGTAAAGTATTCGAAGGGTGTGTTTGGTAGCCGTGAAAAAAGGGCGTCTTTGGTGGCTTATTTATGGTACTTTGTTGACCGTTGGGAATTTTTTTTTTTTTAACCCTTTAATTCCGCCTTTACAGAGAACATAATTGATTGTGCGAAATTAGAATGGCATTTCTATTGTTAACGATTATCTTATTTTTTTAATTATTTATCAATTCTACTGTCTGAAATAGTGGAATTTTCTTATTTCCACCGTCTTAAATGGCAGAATATCCTACTTTAATAAAACACTCAAAAATGAGTTATTTTGATAAAGATTTTTTAAATTAGAATATTTTATGAGAAGACCCCTATCTTGAAGTATATGAAAACTTCAAATGTCTAATATATTGTATAATATATTTACATTTAATTGTAATATTAGTATTATCTAACTAATTTTATGTCAAAAATATATTAATTGAAAAATAAAACTAAGATACTCGCTGCAATACTATTGTTTTAAAAAATATATATATTAAATTTAATTGTATGTGAACAAAACAAAGAAATATTACCCTAACAAAATAATTATTATTCATAATTAACAAGTTATCAAATACTAACACCGGCTTATTTATATAGAAAAGCGACATTAACTAATAAAACAAAAATTATATATTACATTATTAAAAATACTTATATATGTCCTTTTTCATATATATATATATAATTATTTTTTGATAAAAAAATATATAAAATCTTTGACAATATATTTTTACTTAGAGTAGATAAATATGTTAAATTAATTATATATTTATTCATATATCAATAAACATAGAATAATATATTTATTTCCATCAAGGCAACCATAACTGGTACACCATTTCCATTGCCCTATTTAGCCAAATATATGCACATTATTATCGTATTGGAAGCAATAGGGTCAGTTATCGGGCCCATCATGGTCATCTGCCGAGCCGTCACCGCCATTATCGCTCGCCGGGCTGTCGCCATCGTCACCCTCTGGTGGGCCTCCGGTAGGGTTCCCGGAAGGGTCAGTAGCAGCACCACGAGGGCCCCCATTGCCGCAATCTTTAGCGCAAAGGCACCTGCGGAGAAAGCCCTTGCAATGGCCAGTCAGGAACCCTTCATTCCCGCAAGTTGCAGCACAGTTATCGTTTCTGAAGCACAGACCTCTGGAACAGTTTGCTTCTTGCCTCGCACACATGTGCTTCTGATTGCATGACGACTGCATATTAATTTCAGACATTCAAAGAATATGACATTAGTTCACATAATGCTCAGCAAAAAGATCATAGCATGGGTTGTTGGATCAGTGCTTACAAGAAACCAGGAGGACAAGCAGGAGGAATGCAAACGGTCTCGTACCCATGTAATTGTTCCACCGCCTTAAGATGGAATGTTTGAGTTTAGTGAATTAATCCACACATATATATATAGCATCCGAGTGAGAGAAAAAAAATCAAACACTTGGAAGGGAACTCTTTTGCCCCACTGCCCATGACTCACAAGTGGCCTCAAAAGCACACTTGAGAACCCTTCTTGATATTTCTCAGCAATTCAGCAGTGCCCAGGCCAAAAAATCAAAATCCCATTTTCCCTATCATTAAATTTTGATTGAAAAATAAATAATATTGATTAAATAAAGGGCTGTTTCAAATAAATATGATCTATTAAAGATTATTTGACTCATCCATAGATAGGCATCATCAAAACTTATTGCTGCGTGGAAAAGATGATTCTACAAGATAACTTCTTTACTTTTTTTGCAGGAAAAATAATTTAGTGTAATGTTTCCCTTTTCTCCTAGATTAAATTTATGATGTGTAGAAAGCCATCTGATCTTCATGAGTAGTTTCTTCTTCAATATATGTAAATAAACCCACAATGACTTTGGATGGGCAAAGTCAGGGCTAGTTAACAATTACATAGCACATTCATTGTCTAAATGTGGATTAAACCAAGATTTACCCTAACTAGTTTTAAAAAGATATATTGGGGTTTGGGCTGATCCTACTTAATCTTATTTTGTCACAATGGTACAGTCAAGATCCAAGAATTGGCTTTGCTTCTATCTATACATATAGAGATGACAATATGTGCAGAGTACTGATATTCAGGAAATTAATAGTCACTTAATAAAATATTACTAAGAAACAAGTAAAAAAAAGGACCCATGAAAAACAGATGCATAAATGTTGAAAAAAAGGATTCTAAAACTTGTAAAAGATGCATAAATGTTGAAAAAAAGGATTTAAATTACGTTGAACATGAAAAACAAGCCAAACAGGCCTGACGTGTATAAGTGGAGGCGCGACATGCACATGACGGGTGAGCAACGCGTGTTGCAAGGGACTTGACGCGCGGGTGGGCGGCACGCTCGTGCTGTAGGGGATCTGACACATAGGTAGTTGTGGACTAGCCACTCATAGGTGAAAGCCTCAGCTTGCGATTGCAAGGTCAGAACATGGGGACTTTCAAAACATCCTACGCCCTGTGCTGTAGTCGTGGATCCATTTTTTATGTAGCGAGCGATGATTTTCGGGCGCAAGACCTGGAAAGCGGACAGAATTGAGTTTCAATGTAATTAAAGCCTAATTTCTTCATTTTTAATGTTAAAATATGTTAAAATATTTGTATTAAAGCCTCACACAGGATATTGAAAACTCCGAGAACTAAACTAGAAAAATCCTATTAAGGGAAGAATTTTATCTTGAAACTAGTAGGAATTGGCACAAAACCCATGGGACAAGAATAGACTCATGATCCAAGACCCTAAAATTGTATTAATAACATGTAGAGACTAAATTCCTGTTTTCTTGGGAATTAAAATTGGTAATTGTTTTGATTGAATAGAAATTCAAGATACCAAAATTGGTGAAACTTAGGACGAGTGAATTAATACTAGGTAAGTGGTTGCTTCCCGTCAACTTTTTCAAGTGCTTTCAAAATTGCTTTAACAATACAATGAAATTTTTGGCGTATTTATTTTCAAATATTTTATTCTTGAATTATGATGCTTAACATTTTACTATGTTGATTTCCTGCGAAAGTTGAAATATTTTGATTTCATAAAAATTGGGATGTCAGTTATTTGCAAGTGTAGTTTATGAAAACAATCATTTTGGAAACAAAATATGTAATAAATGTAAAAAGCCTCTTATGTGATACCAGTGATAATGCGGAGTAAGTGTTGCTTTACCAATTATGTAATACATTGGGATTCGTCCAATTGGAATAGAAGTATTGGATTTGTCAGCGAAAGGAGTTGATATGTGATCCTACCAATCAGGAGTATAGATTGAGGTTGAAGTATTGGGGCTCACAAAGGGCATAGCCGATATTTCACGTGATCATTTTTAGTTGAAGTATAGATTAAGGCCTTGATAAGTGGAAATAGTATACAAAGTATGCATCCCATAAGCAGACTAGTGAACAAGGACATGTAAATTTTGTAAATGATGAGAGTTCTAGAAAAGTTCTGACATGATGTGAATTTATGAACTGTTTAAATGTGATTCGTATTGTTTATTTTCAAAATGTGTTTTTATGTAAATTGTTGTGATTCTGCTTACATTCCATGGAAAATCAAAGGGCAGAGGTACCACTTATTGGACAACTTGTTGCTCATGATTTCAAAATGTTCTTCTCATAAAGGAAGCCAATGAGGATGGACTCACATGGGAACAATAGAAATAGAAAGATGGAGACTTTGATTCAACTTTATTTTTCCTTCACTTCTAGCAAATAAGACATCCTGATGTAATAGATAGGTCTATTTTATTTCTGTTGTCAGACAAATGCTACATTATTCCTTTTGGATATTGAATAACATTTAATGAATTAATTGCTTGACATCTATTGGTATTTATTCAGGTTGTTTGTGGGTACTGTTATGTTATGTCTTAAATTTGAGGCGTGACAGTTTTTTATGTCAGAAATTAGAGGTATGATGACACAGTTGTTCGAAATTGAATTTCAAAAATTTTTGGATGTGTTTATCATACGAATAAATAACATTCTTAAATTTTTTGAACAATTAAGCTTAAGTTTATTGTATATCTATTTCGACTTTCATGATAAATTATTTTTAGAATATGAAAAATCTATTGAAGATATTTGCATAACAATTTCAAGTAACTCCTTTCATGACTTTTTTCATAAAAAAACAAACATTAATGAATATATACATTGAATGTTTGGTTAATTTTCAAAATTTTCCTGTGGTTTGGTTAGTGCACATATAGAGTTTGAATATAATTCCCCCCCCCCCCCCCCCAAATTGTTATGTGGGATTAAATATAAAATATGACTTTTGTCTTTGCCCTTTTGGTAATTTTATCATTTATTTTTTTGAATTGACAAAAATATCCACAATTTCAAAAAAATTGACAATTTGAGGATATTAAACACTAAAATTACTTGAAATTATCACGTGTCATGCACATCTTGTTGAAAATTGGGGGATTCCAACCACCATTGACACGCTAGACCCCCATTGATGTTGACCCATGTTGGGTGACACCCACATGACACCAAGACACTAACATGTCATGCTGACATGGAAAAAATGACACATCATTCTAATTTTGGAGGGAATAGTGATTGGGAATAAGAAAAGCTTTCTTATATTACAAACGCATATAACCCCTGCAAAATCATCTCCATTTGAGGCTAATTTCTCTTAAAATTCTCTCTTGAATTGCTGTTTCCTGAATAACCTATCCATTTTTCTTGAAACTTTGGATAATTTGAGGAAACCTAAGACAAAAGACGGGGTTTTGGTGACACTACAGGCATTTGGCACTCCCACCTCTAACATACCGTAAGGTTTCTTTTAAATTTCAATAATGTTGTAGTGTTTGAAGGGTGCATTTTAGGACAATGTGTATGCTGTGTTGTGTGATAGTGGTGCAATAATCCCCTTTTTTTGTTGCATTTGTTTCCTAATGGTCCCCCTATTGTCCTTATTAACTTGGTGTACTTTTGTCTGGAGTATGGGCATGGAGTGGTTTTGTTGAATGTTGATAATTTAAACCCTTGGTATGGTGTGATTTTGTCAAATTTTGATGATTTAAACTTTTCTTTTTTTTTTTGTTTGTTATGGCATGCAGATCCTAGATTTACATCCATAATTGTTTGTTTTCATTTTAGGAGCACAATAGTCCATATGCGAACTGCAATCTACGTGGGTGGGTTAATGAAGAAAATAGATTACAAGGATGCATGTAGGCTTTGTATTACTGAAATGGGTCGGCTATGTGACCATTTTGGTTCAGGTAGGAAGAGGAGATTTTACAAAATTGTAAATAATAGATTTAAATTGACGTTGGATGACCAATACTTGAGGACGGAGGCTGTAAAACATCAAACTAATAAGGAATTTCATGTTTTTGTAGAGGTTGAGGATGATGATGGAAATGAAACAGAATAGGGAATGGAGTAAGGTTTAATGATGAAGAGGATGAAAATGAAAGAAGTGATGAAGATGTTGTAGAGGATGAACTTAGTGAGAGTAGTGGGGAGGATGACTTGCTATTTGATGAGCATGTAGATCCAGAAGGTGAGTTGGAAACTAAAGAGCAATAGGATCAAATTACCGATGATGGAAGAGAGGAAGTGGATGTTGCTATTGAGGATTAGATGAGACCTTATTATTTGGATAGTGTGGAACAAGAAATAAGGCATTGTGCAAGAGAGCATGAAGTGGAGAGTGAAAGTGGTGATGAAAATGTTGTGGAGTCTAAACTTAGTGGGAGCAGTGGGAAGGATGACTTCCTGCTTTATGAGTACGTGAACCTTGATACTGAGTTAGAAAGAAAGTAGCACTGGGAAAAATTGCTAACTTTGCAACAAATGTTATAGCAACTAAATTGGAAATAAATGATGAAGAGTTCCTACATAGTGACCCTAATGATAGTCTTAGGGAAGATGATGTGGAGTTTGAAGAGCATGTAAATCAAGTTGATGAAAGAAAAGATGAGCAAGGGTAAGAGTAGAAAAAGAACCTATTGTGGACAGTGATGAAGAGCTGGACGAGTTTGCTTTATGTGATGGATAAGGAAATAAAGGTCACTCTCAACTTGCATTTAATCCAACATAATTGCATGACCTTTCATTTGAGATTGGCATGATATTTAGCAGTAAGGATGAATTTAAAGTTGTTGTGCAATCCCAAGTGATTCAAATGAGAAGAAGTGTCACGTTCAAAGAAATTGACAAGATTAGAATTTATGTTGAGTGTGCAGATGATACATGTGGTTGGAAGATTCATGCTGTAAGAGTTTAGGGTGAGTGTATATTCAAAATAAATCTTTACAATTCTTAACATAGTTGTATACAAACTTTCAATGTGAAAAATGTGAAAACAAAGTGGTTGAGTGAGAGGTATATTTGAAGGTTTAAGGCAAATTCTAATAGATATGCCAAAATGATTCAAAGTTGAGGAGATCAATAAGTTAAGGTGCAATATATCTTAGGGTCAAACATATAGAGCAAAGAGGGGGGCATTAAAAATGTTTAAGGGAGACCTTACCTACTAATATAGTAGACTGTGGGACTATGCTAAAGAGCTTAGAAAAACTAATCCCACAACAATAGTTATATTAGGGACGGATGATGATGAAGATAGATAGCATAGGCTGAGTAGGTTCTATGTCTACTTTAGAGCATTGAAATCAAGGTGGAAGGCAGGCTGCAGCCCAATCATTAGTGTAGATAGGCGCCATTTGAAGGGCCCACATGGTAGGGTTTTATTGACAGTTTTTAGCATTGATTCTAACAATAACTTATGTCCAATTACTTGTGTAGTTGCATGTAAAGAGAACATGTAGACTCAGGAGTAGTTTTTCATAGTCCTCAAACAAGACTTAAACATTGTTCCTGAGCAAGTGACTTTTATGTTTGAGAAGCAAAAGGGACTAATCCAAGTTGGCTAAGAAGTGTTCCTTAGAAGTAATCACATATTTTGTGTAAGACATTTATACAACAACTTAAAAAATGCTGGTTTTAGAGGATTGACTTGCTTTAAAGAATGGTTTATGAAGGATAGCTAAGGCCAGTACTCTTGGAGAGTTTAGAATGACAATGACAAAATTTAAACAGCTTATTCCAATAATATTTCAATGGTTAAATAACAAGCTGGTAACATAGTGGAGTAGATCACATTTTAATGAGGCTTTAAGGTGTGGCATGCTTTTGAACAATGTTTGTGAGACCTTCAATGGATGTATCTTGGAGGTAAGGAAAAGCTTATGCTGATTGTGTTGAGTATATAAGGAAATACTTGATGAAAAGACTTTTACAAAATAGGGATAAGGTATTAAATAAGTGAAAGGACAATATTGTCATAACATAATAAAGCTAATCTAGAAAAGTGCGTCCAAGATTGCAAATTGTATGCCTATCAAATGTAATAATAGGCATTATCAAATTTCTTACTTTGATGGAATCCTACATTGTGTTGATTTGGAAATGATGAGCTGTAGCTATAAAAGATAGCAATTGATAAGTATTCCTTAAAAACATATAACTGTTGCAACCTTAAATTAAAAGTTGAATCTAGAAGACTTTGTTATTGAATGCTACACTATGGAGACATATAACAAAATGTATGCTCTTACTTTCATAAGTGTGAGTAGTGGTTTGTTATGGAAGGAAACATCTTTTATTCTTTCTTTGCCCCTAAATTTTGAAAGAAGTGCAGAGAAACCTTCAAAGGTAAAAAGAAGGGAACTTGATGAACCAATTATAAATAGGAAAAAAGGCATAACTTGGATTTTGAAAAGACAACAAACCACTGTGTATTGTAGGGCTTGTGGTGAATTTGGGCACAATGCTACTAGATATTTAGAGATAATGAGAGTTGCTTTAGAAGGATTGAACACAATTCAACCAGATAGAGAAGGGAGAAACAATGTTGGAAATGTGGCAGCTAGCCTAAGCAAGTCTAAGAGAAAAGCGTTACTCCAAAGAGATTCCCCTCAAGATATTATTTCCCAAACATGGACACCACCATAACCACAAAATGAGGAGATTGTTCAAGAGAGGATTAAAAGACCTACATCTGCCCTGGAAAGTGATGAGATAACCAGGAATGTGAATTTTAAATTATGCTTATGATAATTTACATTGGCAGCATCTAAGTGTAACTTATAAAGCATATGCATTATTTCTACTCACGGTTGAGCCAGAAAGGAAAGGAACGAAGGCCTAACTTGAGGACAATGAAATCTCCCCTAAGGAGGAGTGTGAATACTAAGACAAAAATCTTATTTTGCTTATATTATTATACTTATGTTTGTCAAGGGCTAACATTAATTTCCTCTGTGTCACTTGAAGTCGAGGCACATGAGAAAATAACCCAAAAATAGAGCACCCAAAGATTGCAACATAGTTATCGTTTCTGAAGCACAAACCTCTGAACAGTTTGCTTCTTACCTTGCACACATGCATGACAACTGCATGTTTATTTTAGACATTCAAAGAATATGACATTAGTTCACATAATGCTGAGCAAAAGTTCGTAGCAAGGGTTGTTGGATCAGTGCTTACAAGAAATCAGGAGGACAACTCGACAACTCAACATGTCCAACACAAACATGGCATCACATCCTTAGGAAGCTATGACACATCATGGTATTCAAATTAAACAACCTACATTAATGAAGAGCTCAGACTTCACACTAAGTTTTTCAACCTCAACTCAAGCACCAAAGGTAGTAACTAGACAGAATGAACTTGAAGCCATTATACTAGAGTACAAAAAATTTGTTTAGCTATTAATCTTAAATACGGATGCTTCTTAACGATCTAAGTCACTTGGAAAGACTAAGAGGGGTAGGAGTTAGGATTTAGTTGAAACTAGAAGGATATGGCTCATGTTTTAGAAGACCATAGTATTTGTCAACAACTTGTTCAATAGTATATAGAATATTAACTTCATTGTACTGTTTTTTTTTTATTTGATTTTGGTTCCAATTTATTTTTTATATATCAAACTACATTATCCTTGTCCAATGCATGTTCATGAAACTAAATGTAGTTCAAAAACCATATACATCATCATTTGACACCAAAACATTAAAAACGTGCACATCCTTGTCCATATGCATTGACAAACATTAACAAAATTTACATCAAAGTGTACATTGCACCACATATCAAAATTACATCAATGTGCGCATACTTACAAATTCATACTTAAATTACTTGGTAAATACTAACCATTACATACAACTTACACATGCTATAAACTAAACAAATCCAACAAGTCTATTAAACATTCCTTGTACACATTCAAACCTACAAGTTAGGCAAAACAAATCCAATAAGTCCAGCCAAACTAAGGGAATTAATCCCCAATTCAACTCCTTCACTGATAATGCCATCATCAACACATTTAAAATTCTAGAAAAAATGACCAAGAATAGGACAATTATAAGCAACAAATATACAAGCTTTCTTGTTTTTGCCTTCAGCCTTACATTTTCCAGCTCTTGCCCATTCATCCTCCTTAACAAGCTAGGAATCACCACTTTTGCCCTTTGACAAATTGAAGGATTTTTCCTAGGGGTGGCAATTTATAACTTGACCCGAAATTAGCGGGTTTCACATCAAGCTATCGCGAGTTCATGTCAAAATTGAGTCAAACTAGCGAACTTAAAAAGATAAACGAATCAATTTTAGGCTGACTCTTCGGTTGACTTGCGCACTTACGAACCCGCAAAGTTGCAAATGTATTTTAAATAATTTAATAAATATTTATATAGAAATAAAAAATTAATTGAATTAAATTTAATGGTAAAATTGTAAATATTTAAAACAATAAACTTTAATTTTAATTAAATAAAAAAATAGTTTTTTTGTTGGCGGGTTAGGTTTCGGGTAACCTATTAAATTAGCAGGTTAGATTTGAAAATTTTATTTTCTGTGGATATTTTTGTCAATTCAAAAAACAAAGTACAAAATTGCCAAACGGACAAAGATAAGGAACGTATTCTGCATTTAACCCTGCTATGTATGCCATATAAGAGTGCAACCGGTACTTGACATTGGAAAATTAACGCAAATTATTAAAAAGCATGGCCAATAAGTACACTCTTTTATTCGAACATTCTTGTATTATCACAATTAGTTAATTCCAGGACTGGAATTACGACAGCAACAATGCATGCCAGTGGCTTTTTATGTCATGGAGGGCTTTCACGAGAGAGGTCTCACTCCCACATGAATGCCGTCGTCATGCGGCTTTTTGTTGGACCCTCGCCGCCTGATGGCGCTTCGCCTGGTGTCATACCTCCACCTTCGACGCCACCTTCTTGGCCTCCACCTCCTTGGCATTCCACACAGCATACGCACCTTAAGAATCGGCATCTTCCGCCGCTAAAATTCTCTCTCACAAATCAAAGCGCAGTTTCTACTGCTGAAGCAGAGGCCGGAGAATAATCTGCTCCGCGCCTCACATAAAGCTGCTTCGGCCGGCTGCAGCGTCACCGTCTTCTCTGCATCAACAAACACATTTCCTTTCAATGTCATGCACCATTATCCGCATAATCACTAAACACAATAAAAATACAAAGACTTACGGTAAATCAGGAGAAAGGCAAACAGCACAACACATTGCACTTTGGAAGCCATGCACCTCATACAAATCACAGAAACTGCTGTGGTTGGATGAAATCCCAGTGCCTCCTCCGCCCTCCTTTTTATACTCAAAGACATAGGAACCAAAATTTTCCTTGTTATGGGGTTATCCAATTCAAAGCCGATTGCTGGAAATTGCATTAATAAGTATTTCCCATGAATATGTAGTGTGCGAAGCTCAACATCCCTCTCTCTTACAAAAATTGCAAATTTTAATGGAAAATTTTGACATCGGCACTGTAGACACACTGCTTAGGAGTGAGTAAAAAGCATTAATATATGATGCTGCTAATCTATAATTTGGCATAAGGTGTTTGGGTCCAAGTTATTGCCAATATGTAGAGTGATAATTTTTTATCGTCATCACAGATATCTTAACGTGACAAATGATAGTTTTAGGTATATTTTGAAAGTCTGCAGACGGCTGTTACGAAACTAAAAGATTTTGTGGACTCAGAGACAAACAGGCGATGATATATTGTACTACAATAATCAAATAATCCATTAAAAAAGTGGCGTACATTAATTAATTTAAGAGGTATATATAGGAAACACTTTCAAATAGTGAAATTCTCTTGATTAATTGAGAAAGTGATATAATTGATAGTATGTTGCATCTTGGGTTTAATAATTGATTGATTAATTACATACAGAGTGCATCAAAGATTATGCTAGAAAATTAAGGGTAGGGTTTTTTGGGTTATTGAGGAAAAAAAAAACAGTAATATTTGAGAATCCTACATTCACTGCAATAAAATCTATGTTGTACTCAGTGAATATATATCGAGCGACTTGTAATTTAATAAAAATTACACACACACACACACACACACACACATATATATATTTAACACATCATTATGTGATGAGCACAGTGCAGGATCTCTCCAAAAATAATTTCACGTGGAGAGTTCCATACAGGCATTAAGAACCATGGCACAAGCCCTATCCAACACCCGGGCACTTCGTATTAATTCCTTTAAGTTTGCTTCTTTTAAAATATTTTTGGTCAACACACACATATACATGCCACTTGCTTAGATCTATATATGTATGTATACGCAGACATATATTTTGAAAAATAATCGTTACCCAAACATCAAAATATTCAATCATCATATAATAATACATGCACACATTTACACAAAAAATCTCGCAAATCAGACAATTTGACATTTATACTATTATAGAAAGCATGGAATCCTTTAGTTGCCACTTTATGTCTTCTATTAATTTACTAAAAATCCTTATTTAATTTACTTTTAAATGATATTTCTAGAGTTTTGGTGGAAATTGTGTGGAGATGAAGGATTTCATTGTAAGATTTTAATGGGACGAAAATTTTGATTTATTTGAATATATATATAACATATATAATAAAGATTAAATGATATGACAATTTATAGGAATAATAATTGATTTTTAGGATATAAATATGTATAAATGAGAGTGTGTGCGCGCACGCGCGTGAATTTGTATTAACTTGATTGTGAGAATAATTAAATAGTTATATGTAAGAGAGGAAAATTTTGAATTTGAATTAAAATTTTGCTTAACACATGTTTGGCTGTATGACATTTGATGTAATGTTGAGTGATTAAAGATGGTGTTTCAGACATAGACAAAATGTTACATTAAAAATGTTAATAACATAAAATTTTGGTCATTCGGTAGCAACCCCTTGAGGATAACAAATGAAGTTATTATGCACACTAAAATAAAGGGCACCAGGAAAAGAGACAGAGAGAGAGAACTACAGACACACGGAAAAACCAAAAAAAAAAAAAAAGTTAAGGATACATTGCTAATTGTACCAAGAAAAAGAAAAGAAAATAAATAAAAATTGTACAAATAAACAAATTGAAAAAATTGCAGTAAACTAAATAAAACTACTTCCAAAAATAAATATTTATGTGGGTTTATGTTTTTTGTTTTTGGCTTTTTCTTGTTTGGTATTTTGAAATGGGTTTGAAATGAAATGATTATTCCATACTCATTTCTATTTTTATTTTTTATGATTGGTATTGTTAATTATTAATAATCTTAATTCCTTAGGTAATGCTTATTCCTTTAGATGAAAGAATGGTAATTCCACTTGACCTCCAATGACTGCAACTACTCCCAATATATTGGAATGAACTATTTTTCTATAATCTTAATATATTTTACATTTATAAGATTTATATCTTTAGACATCGTGTATTATCAAATCATTAAATATTTTAAATGTTTTTTGAAATAAGAATACATATAAATTAGTAGAGTACTCCTAAAGTTAAATATAAACACGTGTTACCAACGTATATATGTGTGCGTGTTTATATATAAAATATCTTACTTTATTTGTAATATACTCTTAACATATTCTAAATACGTATAATATTCATTCATACATATGCATAAACACATACCCTTTTATCAAAAGCAAATTGTATAATTGAGCATAATTTAACACACACCCCATAAAATTAATTAATTAATTTATAAAAATAAATATTGTCAAATATAGTGTACATGTATATAAGTACTTAACAAATATATATAACATGATAGATGTTTATACATATTTTCTATCGTAAGTGCATAACATGTTTTTTGTAAAGACATTGTGTATGAATATATCAATTTATATATTTTAGTTTTAATATAATGAATATCCATATGAAATTGAAAAGAAAAATTAAATAAATACATAAATATATAGTTTATACTTGTATTAGTTAATTAAATATATTCAAGCACATAAGCAAAAATTATAATTAATTTATTTTTTTGAAATAATATTCTTTAGTTTAAAAAGTTATTTATTATTTAATCATTATATTTATATTTAATTGCAAATAATAGTTATAACTCAAACAAAATATTGACAAGTCCAGTCTTTCTCACTCCTTATATATATACACACCAAGTGTGGGATATTTTGCCCTATTTTCTTTCTTTTTGATTCTTTTTTTTCATTCGATTATCATTTTATTCTATTTATACACACCAGTCATGCTTTTAATGCATTTACTTTTTGAGCCTTAGGTATTCTATAAGTAGCATAGAAGTGATGAATGATATATTCTCCAGTGTTTGGCAGAGAAAAACATTACTATATATGTCAAATTATGGATGACAAATGAGATTTTTCTGTTTAAATGTGCAATTATTTATACTGCAGATCAAGGGTTTGCCGGCCCCGGAAAAATTTTCATGGTTGGCATTAAATATATTTGCATATATAATGCTTTACAAGTTAATACTGCCAAAGTTATTTTTTCATTATTATCATTTTTATTTTTCCCTCTCTTTCTATTATTTTTTCTAATTATAATGTTTTTTTCCATAAGTATGAAATATATAGTTAAAGTTAATTTTTTTTAATTTTGTATTATATAAATTTGAATACGGAATGTGTCAAAACAACTAGTATTAATATACAATAATTTAATACTTTGATTTTTATACACTAATAATGATTGACTAAAAGTATGAATATATTTATAAGGTTAAGCAAGGGTTTATATATATATATATATATATATATATTAAATAAAGATAATGGTTTGATTTTAAATATTAACGTATTCGTGTTAATTTTGTTTGTACTATTCGGCGTGTGTATTTTCATCTTAAAAACAAAAACAAATGATTGTAGCCACGGAGCATATTAATTAATACCTCTTTGAATATAAAAAACTCCCAAGCCCTAAGAAAAATCTGAAAATCGAATGTCTAACTTGTTGCTGCACTTCTGATATAAATTCAGCAGACAACCTTAAAATTATTTCCTAATTTTCTACTATTAAGTCTAATATAAAAGATAAAAGAATATAGTTATGTATCTTTATTCTTATAATAGAGGTAGGCCCCAGCCAGGTATGAGCTCGAGTACCTATACCCGGTCTGAGATAACTGTTGAGGGGAACCTCCGAAGCGTCTTGTTTAAGGATATGTAAGTATGGTCAACAACAATCCCATAGACTATCTTTGGAGAGGGGTTTTTTTTTAATATTATATTTGGTAAAAGTTGCGATGATTAGTATGTATACAATGATTATTTTAATAAAATGAATAATATAATTTATTATTTATAAAGATAATAATTATATTATAGGATATAAATAAGAATGAATGTGAGTGTATAAGTGAGTATATTATAGTTATGTTTTGATTATAATCATGATTGTAATACAATAATGAGTTTGCTTTGAAAAGGATCCAAAATTGCGACAAATCCTTTCACTATGTTTAGAACACAACGTTATATTTCAAACCATTGTCTTAAACTATAAACTATCTAACATACTATTTAATAAAAATTTCATTTAAATTCAAATTTGATTGTTTTCTCTTTTTACGTGTATAACTAACTAATTATTTTTCAATCATTATATTTATTGATAATCAAATCAATAACTACATATATCACATATTTATTCACATTTATTTTTATGTAGACCCTAAAAATTAATTATATCTATATACTATCACATCATTCAATTATTATTCTATATTTTATATAAATATTCAAATAAATTATGCTATCCATCCTATCAAAACTTTCGTTCTAAAAACTGTTCATTCCAACGTTACTCCTACCAAATATGTTCCAAACAAAAACCCCTCTTCCAACATAGCCCTTATTATTGGCATATCACAATATTTAAAAATAATCCATTACGTTTTAACATATTATATGATTACGACGGATGTTAAGATCTAAAGTACCTGGTATATTTACACTGAATACATAATCCCCTAAACTATTTGAAAGATGGCGGAATCGATTTTCAGTGATATTGTTTATCCTTTCTTGTATGAATATCCCACAGTTAAAGTGGAAAAGCGCAGGGATGAGCATTCAATTACTGGTTTACGCCACTTACGAATTTAAATCATATAATTAAGCTATGCTCAATAACATCAAACCGTGTATTGCCAGTACGATTGGATAAATAAATAAATAAATATATATATATATATATTATCATGAGATTAGAGAAACTGAAATTTGATTATTGTAGTATAATATTCAATCGCTTGTATGTTTCACAATTATGCAAAATCTTCTAAGTTTCTAAATTGTTGTCTGCTGATATACATAATATATCTACAACCATCACTTGTCACGCCAAAATGATCATGATCATAAAATCATTCTATGTACTTCTAATTTTGAAATTTGACACACTCAATGTGCTTATATTTATATAATATAAATATCAAATTAATTATTTTTTATATATTTTTTAGTGGTATATATCAGTTTATTTAAATATTTATTTCATACTTACAAAAAATATTTTCATTAAAAAATAGAAAATAAAAAATAACTTTGTCCTTATAAAGTTGAAGAATGATATATACTTAAATTTTCCTAGTTCAATTATGATTGTTACTTAAGAGGTCGACAAATTGAAGTCTTATATCTATAGATTAGCAATAACTTGGTTCCAAATATCTTATGTCTAAATATCGTTTCGCAGGATTGTATATTAATGCATAGTTAGTGTCTGCCAGGTAATGTTAAATGGTTTAATTATGATTTGCTGTTGATATAAGAGATACGGACATTGGATTTCAAAAACTATATATTCATGGGAAACAGTTATCAATGCAATTTTCAATAATTAGCTTTGAACTAGAAAGGGCTTCGGCATGACCATTTTGCTTCCCATGCATCTCGACTATAAAAGACAGGGCAGAGGAGGCAGTGGGATGTCATCCAAACAATATTGCAGTTTGTGTCTTGAACATGACATGCATGGCTTCCAAATTCCAATATGTTTTGCTGTTTGCCTTTCTCTTGGTTTACCGTAAGTCTCTGTGATTTTTTTTGTCTATTGCAGTATATTATTTATAAATCTACGTATTTCAGATGTTTAAGTACTATGCAAGACATTGAAGTGATTATTTTGTTCATGCAGAAGAGACGATGAGAGTGCCGGCCGAAGCAGCTCTGTACGAGTCACCCAGCAGACTATTCTTTGGTCTTTGCTTCAGCATAGAAACTGTGCATCCATCTGCGTGGAAGAGAAGTTCACAAGTGGAAGGTGCAAACACTTGAAGTGCATATGCAGTAAGGACTGCAATGGAGGTGGAGGCGGAGGTGGGCCACCAGGCGGAGGCCCTCCAGGCAGCGGGGGATCTCCGGGGTATGAGCCCCCAGGCGAAGGCCCTCCTTGTGGTGGGGGATCTCCTCCAGGAGGCCACCAGGCGAAGGCCCTCCGGGAGGCGGGGGATCTCCGAGATATGAGCCACCCAGACTGTACAGATAAAGAAAGAAAATTTCGACGTGAAAAGAATGAAATTTGAGGAACTATTAATAGATAAATAAAAATAGCCAGAATTTTTAAATATAAAATAAAGAAAAGTAACTACTCTTTCAAAGTCCAAGACAAACTTTGACTTAGTCAAACATTCACCTTGGAGTACGCATGCGGTTCTGTTCAAATTTTGGTTTGGTCTTATTACCATTTTTCTAGTTATGAATGTAACCATGGCCGTGTCTCCTTCAATGTAATGCTAGTAATTAGGTTATATATTTTTAAGAAAAATTTGTTTATTTAATTCAAACCGAAATTTGAATTCTCAAAAAATTAAAATTTTCATTTGTATAGACCAACTAATTTCCAAAATAATGGTTTGTGATTAGATAGATGAATTAGGAAATTCATAAAATAAGAAAAATGCAGGTTAATTAAATAAAGATACCTAAATTTAGCCATATGGGTTGGGTCATTTGAGAAATTGTATAATTACTGTAAAAAATAGAGAAAGTCTTCATACTTCGAAATTTTCGTTTATGTGATATTACAGTTCAAACAAATGCGCTAAATTATTGTTCCAAAATTTTCTATTTACAAACTGTAAGAAAGGCAATCCATTAATTAAATATAAAGAAATATCAGTGAGCTTAATTAAACATGATTGTTTACAAAGATGTGACCAAATCCACTTAATATCTTATCTAGATTGAATTAATAACTTATAAAACACCATTATTTAAGTTGATTAATGACTATTCAAATACTTAAAAATTATTGAACCTTGCCCCAAACTTAATTTGCTGGCGTTTGGATGAGGAAGAAAAGATTCACATCAAAATATTTATTTAAATTATATATTTTTATCATTAATATTATTTCCTCGATGAGTTACGATACATCTTTATTTCTCATGTTCACTTCTATTATGTTTGTGTTTTTAGGCGTGAGAATTTTATATAATTTTTTCGAAAATTGTATAAAAATAAAAATAATAATAATATTAAAATTTTAAAATATATAATAATTACAAGATATATTTGGCAAATAAAAAAAAGCACAAGCAGCATAATCTCAATTTTCACCATAGGTAATTGAATTTCTTAAATTTATTTTGTGTTTCCCATTATGTTCATTTTTTTACTAGTTTTATTGATCAGATTTCCTTTTTCTTGGTTAAATTTCAAGTACCCCAACAGATTCTTCTATCACATTTTCTTCTTATTATATTTCATCATTTATTTTTACTTTAACATGCAATTTCAAAACACATGCGCACATACATCCCATTTCGACACATCTATAGTTCCATTGATTTGGCAATAAGTGATTAAATGAACAAAATTTTAGTATTACTAAAATTTTTAATATCACACTTTATCTTATAAGTAATAAAATTATATAATTTTTAATAATTCTTGCTTAGCAAGAGACACGCACTACTTACCATTTACCAATTGTTTAAAGGCATAGCCATCATAAAATTGGACACAGTTGAAAATATTTGTGGGCAATATGGTAATTATATCAAAGGTTACCATGTAGTTTCAGCACGAGAAACAGGGCTGAAATAAGAAAACAGATCCCAGGAAGAGTAAATGTTAGAACAAGATCCAACACAGCAATCAAAACAGTCGCACAAACAAAATCAAACACTGAATTCGGCAACAAGAAGAAAAGCTAAGTTGGGGACAATTATTCCACTTCCTGCAAGTAATCATCTACTTCGGATGGGGTCAAAACCCTGCAAAAGACCAGCCGTTGTTACTCCAGAGTTCAATACCATTTTAGCAGATACACTCACTGCCTTCAAAAATGGATACACTTACTTGAATATTTTGTCGTTGCCAATCACACCAATCTCAATGTTTTTGCCTGAAATCTGTCCTTCAAATCTGCAGAAGAAAAGTTAGGGAACCACATTAGTGGTCGGACAGACAAAATTAGAGTTAAAACAAGCAAACCATTCACAGAACAAGTCAAACAAGTCATTTTTTCTCTAAGACAAGTCTGAGAAAGGAAATCCGTTTGCGTCAAGCTGCCCCCTTCTTTATCAAGAAGATGTACTTACCCTTCCTTCAGCGTCAAAATTGCGGTATGCACAGCATCGTCAAGTTCCATATCTTCTGTGTACCTGCAAAAAATGTTAACAGATAACCAAAGACAAAGACTTGATTAACATCAGAACAGTCGAAGTTAACAGACCAGGGAGAGAGTTAGGGCAAATAGTGAAAAAACATAGAACATTAGTATGCTTTAAGTTTGGAGTGAGAAAACATGAAAGGTTGGCCAGGACCAAATGGTGGAACATGACAAGTGCACATGACTTGGCCATAAAATTTGTCCTCTAAAAGAAGTATTTTATTTTAGGATTCGCCAATACAATGACAGCAGTTAACAACTCTAGCAACAACAGTGTTTTAAAAACCAGCCCACCTATAGAACTGAAGAATTTAGGGCCACCACATATGAGTTGGATTTACAATAACACGTTTTTCTCGAAAAAATTTGTTAAAGTTATTGAGTGCATTAAATTGTGCATTTATAGCCAACATTTAAGACATAAGATATTCA
The DNA here is from genome assembly GCA_019155195.1 of Avicennia marina. Lineage (NCBI taxonomy): Eukaryota > Viridiplantae > Streptophyta > Magnoliopsida > Lamiales > Acanthaceae > Avicennia > Avicennia marina. The sequence continues at coordinate 2,719,985 of CM032776.1, forward strand.
CATTACCAACAGAGAGAAAAATATAAGAAATGGTGAGCAAATGACCAGCTCCTCTGAGAACAGGTTTTCAGGTCACTACTCGACTGGACCTGAGACCAGTTCGTGGTTTAAAGAGCCAGACTGGCTGGTCTGATCTGGTTTTGAGAACATTGAGCAACAGTTCATCAACTCATGTATAGTTGGGCGGCAGAGGTTGATCATACCAAGGTGCCAATTAGGACCCAGAACTTATATTTCTGAGAGTTTAATTCATTATGCTTATCGCATACAATATTACATCAATGGGAAGAGAAGACAACTGAATTTCATCAGGCACAGTAAGGAAAGCCTCGACATGTAAAGAAAAGGCAATTGAACTTCATCAAAAATAGTAAAGAAAGCCTCAACATGTGAAGAAATAAATAACAACCAACCTCTTCTCCAGAAATGTTTTTGCATTGGATACATTCTTTCCCATGGCCGAAGCTTTCCAAGAGAAGTACGAGCCAGACGGATCCACCTTCAGAAGAAACAAATAACATTTTTAGAAAATTAAGGAAATAAAATGATTAGGTCAGGGACCATAAGCAGTACTTAGCATCAAAATTACAGCATCCCATAGAGTTATAGAGGTGAATCACCCGATCATTCATTGGAGCCATGCTAGGGGACAGCAGTGAAGCATGACAATCAATATTACATGCTCAAGAAAAATTATAACATCATCTCAGCAACAATTAGTACAGGATAATGCCACTATGTCAGGATTATACCAGGGGAAACACACAACATTCAACCTCCACAATAAAAACTGGAAAAAAGTGACAACATAAAATGACATAATGGAGAAAAGCGAAGAATAAAAATTAAATGATTTTAGGAAAAAAATAAAATAGCGCAATCCAACTATTCCAAGTTTCCAACTTTGATCAAAGTAAAACATTATCCACTCAGGGATAAAATGGCAAAAGGAACCTAAGAGAAGCTGTATCAAGAAGAAAACAAAGAAACACACTACTAAAAAAATGAGTGACTAGACACCAATGAATAGGCTTTCATCAATAAAAGGAAACAAAGATGCAAGGACAAATCCAAAAAGAAAGTTTGTGCACACCTGATACAGTTGTGGACCCTTGTCATCAAATCCAGCAACCAAGAGCGATACACCAAATGGCCTCACACCACTATCAAGAAAAGACATAAAACTTTGAAAGCACCAGCATATTGAGATGACGAAAGAAATGAAGAGATCACATCAGTTTCAACTGCTTCAAATTTGCTATTCAACTCATAATTCCACAAGCCTGAGCTTCATGAAACAATTTTCCACTATACCTACGTCATATAGAGGTCAAATCAAGTTCCCTAGTTCCCTATCTGATAACAGATGTTAACAGTAGGTGTAAAGAAGTGACAAAAATAAAATGGTGAAGAGGGGAAAGCATGATTCACATGAAAACCATCTTCACCAACCATTACAAGTGAATATAGCTAGAATAATCAGTATACCAACAGTTATATAAAGAAGCTTTGCAGCTTCCCACATAAACAATGTTTATGAATATTCACAATCATTCGCAGTGCAGAAATTAAGAGATCTGATATCCACATTAATTTTATCCTGTCACATCCAATAGCACACATAGTGCAGATGTTACATAGCACACATACCCTGATTGAGTGAACTCCTGCATAACAATGGCAGTTTCTCTCACCAACTGAGTAACTGGAATAGGTTCCTAGTTGTGTGGCAGATAACTCAGAAGTCAGTATAATATAATATGCTATGGTCATGCCACACCAAAATTTATGTCAAAAATTCAAAATTAAAATGTGCCAAGGGAAGGGGAAGCCTTTGGGATAGGAAATATTACAAGTACATCTTCAGAAATCAGAAGAACAAATCAGAGGATCTAAAGCCTTTGTAGAGTTTTTCAACAATTAAAGCACAACCGCTACAGCAACTGCCTTTTATTTTAATTCAAACAAAGTTATCAGCAAAGCTCACTTCCAAGAAGAAAAGGTACTGCATGCATTGGTTTGACTAAGTTCATTATAAATTCATGCAATTACATATGGACAGCAAGCAGAATTTATGTCTTTGAATGATCATAAGAGTGATAAGATGCTCAAACGTTTGTTTCAATTTGTCATAATCTCCCATCATAAAAGATAAATGTCCAAGCCAGCAAAGATGCCAAGCAGTTGCCTAATGGGATTGTGACTAGCCACTAGCACAGTTCGAGTTGAGCAAAAAAGAATACTTTGTATAGTCTGTAATACTGCTCTGCCTGTTTTCTGCTTTTGCGCACCAAAACTCGAGAATCTGGCCCCATGCCACTGCAAAAGAAGAAACACATTAGCAAACTATCAGAAACTCTTAGGCAACAACAGAACTGTTTCCTTAAGAATACATATAAGCAGAGAAGATTTAGCAGCACCAACATTTGCTACAAAATATGGAGGCTTGTGTTGAATAAAAGAACTCACCGTCACGCAAGCACATTCTTGACTTATAATTTGAATCAACAATTTTTATAACATTAAAGAAAGATAATTGAGTGCAACTTTGACATGGCAGAGATAGGGTTCGTATAACCCAGGTGCCTTTAACACAGAAGGGAAGATTTCAAACAGCTTTTTAGCTTAAATAAATATTTCTCCCAAATTGCCTCCAGAACAAATCAAAGATCAGTCACAATTTCCCAACATAAAATTTCTCATGTGAGATTTTATAATCAACATGAGCAGTAATATACTCACACAACCCAGAGGCTTCACTAAATTATTTTTCTGCCTCCATATGTTTTACAATTTAGCAAAAAATACAGCAAGGGCAATATTCATATTATAATGAATGGACTAGTAGGAAAATATCAACCTGTAGACGACTCCAATGTTTGGGGTCAAAATCTGAATCTTTTGTACCTGCAAGTAGAATAATGAACCCTGATTAGCCAAAGCTCAAAATTGAATATAACTACGTTAACATATGAGACGGTATGCACAAGAATCAATATACAGTAGAAACCACATTACCATCCTTGAAATATGAAAAATATTAAATATTTGAAAGTTAAAGGCAGAGATCTACATTATTGACAACAAAATGCCTTGTTATCCAGGCAGATATTGCCTTTTGCAATAGTCCAATTGAAATGGTTGCAAAGACATTGAAACTTGAAATCAATAGTATGGCCATAAACACTTACAGATGTCTCGTCAACTAAAATTGATGGTAATTTCTTCTCTGTTGCAATAACAACGCCATTAGAAGCTGCAACAACCCCACAATATCATCAGAAGTTTTCTGGGACTTCTTTTTCTTTCTTTGTTTTCAATTACAAATATTTCAATATACTAACACATGCAGCACCACTCCATGAAAATTATTATTATCCACACTCTAAAGCAATAAGAAGTAAAACAAGAAACCAGATGCTTCTTAAAATATAGATTGTATCACATGCCAATATATCTATGAGCCAACTCATTGTCAAAACAATCGTATCTTCAGATTACAAAGTGTTGTCAATCCATCTAACAAAACTGTGCAGTGATAGAAGTAGACATTTACCTTTAATTCCTAAGGATGTCTGACCAGATCCAACTGCCGTCAACGCATGTTCAATTTGAACAAGCTTTCCTGAAGGGCTGCAGCAAGGACAAAAGTCACCTTATCATAACACAGTTTCAGTAAACAAATCTGATTCAAACATTTGTGCACACCATCACTGCAAACCTGAATGTGGTCAGGGAGAAAGAGTACTGACTGTCACCCATCGAATTCTCGAGTAAACTTCAATGTTCTAGAAGAACAAGCAGCATTAAAAAAAAAAAAGGAATAAGAAATAAAAATTGATAAGCACTCCAGCTCCAACTCATCTATGCAGCTGATACTAATACAACACATTGACCATGTAAACCGCCACTTTTGAGGCTCAATAGAGAGGAAACAGTAAGGCCCCAGAAGTGATAATAGCCCTAACGAGGCCTCAAACTCTGACGTTGAAAATAAAAATTCCACAAACAAAATATACAGGTGGATTTCTTATAACCCGAAAAGAAATGGGTCTTTACTACAGATCAGGATTAGGTATATGATCTACGCGAAATGCAGTAACAAAAATCATACACCAGAAAACACATACAATTTCAAAGGAAAATAAAATAAAGACGCCTTTCGTGGTAACCCCCATAAAATAACTGTTTATCACAAACGAAATTTAAGCAAAAAATTAAAGCTCGGAATCGGAAAAATACCATACATACCTTATGCTACTCCTGTGAAACGAATGCGCTCGGAATTGCAGTGTGAGTCTACAAGGAAAGAGAATTAGCTGCGTTGTTTCTTGTTGGGGAAGAACGGGGAGGCTGAAACTTGGTCAACTGTTGTAGGCCCATTTACGGGTGTACGTTAGCCCAAGTAGGTGGGTCAATTAAAAGTGGGCCTAGGCCCAATTAATACATCGTAAGTTTCAATTTTGATTTTGGTGGCTATTTAGCCCTTTAATTCGTTTCGAAAAACAACCTTATAGCTACTATTCAACATCATAACGCACTCATCTTCTCTATTTTAAACTTTATTGACATTCAATTATGTTTTATTCGTGTAATCAACATATAAAAATACATTTCATTATTCCTGCACAAACACAAGTGTATTGTTGTTGCCTTCTAAAATTGATTATCCATGTCGAATTTGTTGAATAAAAATTCTATTTCAGAATGTTTTTTTTTCCAGACAAGACATTTATGTTTAATTGTTAAAACATAAATAAAGCTCTAAACATTCCTTCCAAACAAGGCCTTTCGTTTTGACGTTTCCTTGCAGATTAGTGTCCAACGTCTCTCTCCTTCTGGTTTAAATTATCCAAACAAGCCTTAATAAGCTCGACAGTGGTCAATTCTTCCTCATCAATAGCCAACATATTTCTACTTAGTGGCAAAATCATTCAATCTAAATAGCCAAACGTTAGTGATCAATATTTCACTCCGACAGGCCGCAGATTTATTCACAACGTTTTCTTTCTTTAAATTGCAAAATAACAATCAGATTTTAATTATTGAGAGAGCCAACGTTCTGCTTCAAACGTTGTTTGATCTCTTCAAAATTCTATGATCCTTTTTATTTATTTGAATTAATGCCCAAATCAATGCAAATGTTGCTGCCTTCATCACAAATTACCATCCAACGTTTTATAGATCAACGTTCTAGTTTCATTGCAATATAAATACCCCAATAATTTGTTCTTGAAAAAAAAAGAAAGAAAGAAAGAAAGAAATTGGCCTAACAAAACCTGGTCAGTTCTACCTCGGCAACAAATTTCTTGTAACTTCACAATATACACAGATGATACTTGTCCGTACCCTCAACCTCTATCATTCATTCAAGAGTAATTTGGCTGCTGACAAAATTATTTAATTTGTTAGTTCCTGTGTCTTTATAAATTAAATTGGGAAAAAGGCTTGTTTAATCTCCGAGTGTATTTCTATTTATTGGAATAATTTTTTAATGACAATGTTGGATTAGGACATGAATTCTGTGACTTTCAGGTGCTGAAGTTACCATCCAAAGCTTGCTACAACATTTTGGTTATTAATTGCTGTTGAATTTTTAATTCGAAGTTTGTGGTTGATTTAGATATTGCCCTCTAATTTGTTGTTGTACCTTGAATTTCCACAACAGAATTGATATTCAATGGTAAGGTCGTGTTCACATACTTATGTGCACTATAACAAGTCCGATTCTAAATAATAATTTGAGTTGGATGCCTATTTAAATTTGGTTGAGTTTAATTATGTAATGTTTGAATTAAAGTCAATTTTAAACTTGAATCAAGCAAGAATTGAGTTCAAAAGTATTTTCAAAGTTTAAGTTTAAACTTGATAGTATGCACAAAAATTTTTAAATTTAATTAAATTCAATTCGAATAATTTGACTTATTAATGCCGCTTACACTATACACACCTTGCATTATTTCACGATCAAGAATAATTGGTTTTGTCTGGACACATAATTATGTCAGGAGAAAAAATTGAGGCAAAAACTTAAGAATGGTATATACAAATCGGAGAAAAGAGTAAAAAATAATTATTTTATTGTGTAGCGTATTTATAAGTATAAATTTTATGTAATGAAAATGGAGCAAATTCAACTCCAAATATAGTTAAATTCGGCTAGCACAAATATGAAATTTTACATCAAATATGTAAATTAAATCTTTTTAAGCAGTAGCAAATGAGTAAACAAAACATAAATCACAAGGAAATTAGCTTGTGATAAGACAAGAGATCATTTCTTGAAATTTGTTGTTAATATATTGGATGAGATTAAAGTAAATAGTAAAAGGTTTTGCATTATTTGATGGATTTCATGAAATAAAATAAAATAATGATGGTGTTTTTGTATGATAACATTGCGAGTTATTCGATATCATAATTATTTTATTTATTTGTAAAAATCATAACTATTTTCGAATGCAAATTCACATCTAAAGAAATCAATTTTTTCGACCACACTACACATCCAATCAATATTTTTTAATCTTTATTTTCTTAAGTTTTTATGTGAAATTTTTTGCTACAAAATTTGCATCCAAACAGGATGCAAGTGATATGATTGTCGAATAAAATATTAGTAACATAACATATTTATAGGTACAATGTTACATGGGATGGTATCAAAGAAATAAATAAACCCTTCTGTTGTTCCATCTATCCTTTAAAATACTGCCAACTATAGTTCACTCATTTCATTTAGGTTAAGGCGTGAAGTTGGAATCCTTTTTATTTAATGAACAGTAGCTAAATAAAATATAATTAGTAAGTGAGGAGGATAGAGAAAAGATAGACGAATAATAATAATGTTAAATTTTTCATATAATTTTTTACAAAAGAACCATGAAAAAAAAATAATTTTATTGAGCAAATAAGAGGGGACAAGTATTTTAAAAACAGCATGTCAAGCTATAACAATAGGCTCCATTTCACCGGGACATGTAATAAATTATTCAATTTTTAAAAAATTTTAACAAAATGACTACTAGGATTTCCCATTGTTGGAAATGGCAGAATTAGTATAAAAAAATATATATAGGTTGTAAGGGCAGAATTGGCTTTTTATAAAATAAAATAAAATAAAATCAATTCTGCCCTGCCAAGGGCAGTAATATTAAAAAAAAAAATCAATGTCTGTTTTTTTTCAAAAGCAGGATAGGCATACACACACACACACACACAGTTTACTATATATAGTGGTTTAGGGTATTATATTTGGTAGTTTAAGTTATTTATGTATAGTAATTTATTAATATGTAATTTTAATAGTTTAGAATTTTTTAGAAGAATTAAGATTGATAGTGTGTATAAATATATTTTTATAAATAAATTTTGAATTTGTATATATAATCAAAAAATTGTAACAACGTTTAATGCATATTAATAATACTAGTGATTTTATATGCATTGGTCAATACATAAATAAAGATGATACTTAAAAAAAAATTAAATTTTAAACTTAACAATCGAGACAACCCCCATATGTTACATAGAGATCATTTAGCTATGTGTAGTAGATAACGTCTCTAGTCTACCTCAAATATAGTACTATCATATGAATCATATTGTTCATTTTGATATGAAAATGACAAAGAATTCACGAAGAATACGGGCCATGCATCAAAGTAGTGTAATCTTAATAGTATTGTGTATCCAATTTAAAATTAGGTAAAACTAAATCACAATTGAAAATTTGTAGATATGTGGTTGCTTACAAGGGAAACATAGTTGTCCAACCAGGTGTAAACAACGTCTGTTTCTAAGTAGTGCTTGGTGGGTCTGATATATAGATATCAATGTGCTTCTCTTAGACAGTAAAACATGCAGTTAGATAAGTGCTACCTTCGTACCACTTAAAAGAACACATTGATGTCCATATATCGAGTCAACTAGATGCCACTTACAATCAAATGTTAGTTACACTAGGTTGGACAGATCATGTTCCCTATTTAGAAGCAATATACCTACAGATATTTAGTTGAGATTTGATTTGTTTTACAATATTTCAAATCGGATATACAACCCCACTACGATCACTCGACTTTGATACGTTATCCATATAATTTGTGGATTTCTCACATTCTCTGTTTTAGAATGAGTAGTATGACTCAAAAGATAGTACTTCATTTAGAGTAGATCAAAAACATTATCGACGACACACAGCTGTACCGCCTCTATGTGGCACATTGTAGATCAAAAACATCATCAATAACACACGGCTGTACTACTTCTATGTGGCATTCAATGTTACCGTAATTGTTAGATTTAGAGTTTAATTTTTTTAAATGTCAACTTTATTTATGTATTAAAATGTTCATGTAAAATCATCACTGTTATTAACATGTATTGAGTATTGTTACAATTTTGTAATTATATATTCAAATTTATAAATTAGAAATTTTTTTATCAAAATATAATTTGACATATAATCAATTTTAAATCTTCTAAAAAATTCTAAACCATTAAATCCTTAAAAGGGCATAATATACCTTAGCTTATATATATATTTGTTTTATTGAGAATAATTCTGTCGTCTCACATAGCTAAATATGGCAAATTCCATTTTCCATTATAATAATTTGACAAAAATTTTTAGAATTGGAATATAACAATGGACCCCTGTTTCATCAGCTAACTTTAACCATTTTTATATTTTTTTGTAACTTTATACAAATGGAAAAATGCACAATCCATCTCCTTGGAATTTCTCCAATATATATTGCTTGTAACAAAATTTTAAATGGGCCATTTTGCCCTTTATTGATCTAACCTCAGAAACCCCGAAAATTTACTTCAACTGATACTGACATTGATTCTCATTATCACAAAAATCGCCAGCGGCTTCTGTGTTCATCGATTCAATTCTCGGGTCTCAGAGCTCAGCAGAACGAAAATTCCGCTCTGCAATTGCTAAACCCTTTTTCTCCAATTCTCTTGGTTCGGCAGAAGAAGACAGAGAAGAAGACAGAATCGAAACAGGAGCACAACAGCCATCTCTTATCTAGTGGACCAAATTTCTGTGATAACTCCGAGTCGTTGCTCCTCTTCTGTGGTTATATACAATGGTATCCACCGTTTTTTCCAGAGCCCTCTTTGCTCGTCGCACCCTTCAGTCATTCTTTTCATCACCGCCACTTTTCCAAAAATCACGATTTTTTACTTCGGTCCACGCCGTAAGTCCTTATTCGTTACCTGCAATTGTTTTATTTATTTTCTGCACGCGTAATTCCCTAGTTAGTTGTTCTTTCACTTTACAATAGAATTGATGTTTATTAGAGGAATTTACTTCTATTGAATACTTCCCTCGCGGGTTTGCCAATTTTAGTGTTTGGTTCTTGCTTCTGGACTTGGTTTGAATAAATGTTTTTTATTTGACTCGGTTTACCCGCGGGCCTCCGCGGGCCTTGCCAGCATTTCCAGGCCTGGAGCCTGGGTTCGTTCTTGCTCAATAAGCTGTTGTTTGTCCTTAATGTCGATGGCAGTTGAGAGTTTGATTTGTGTAGAAAATTTCATTTTTCCCAATTCAATGAAGAAACTGTATATATATAAAGGGATAAAGGGAAGTATGGGCGGAATGAATCCAATTGGAAATCTGTTATATCTAGGTGTTTTTGTCTAAAAAATCGTAAGTAAGACAAAACAAGAGATAAAATTTTAAAAAGTATAATAATTGCTTACGCATTTTTTGGCTACAAAATTTGAAAACAAACATAGTCATGTTTTAACAGGGAATCATGTGTATGCCCATTAAATTGCACCATATTTGTATTAAATTTGCTCTAAGGAACTGTTCACTATATATTTGGCATATCAGACTTCAATATTTTTGGTCTTGCAGAAGAGACCATGTCACTCGGGGCCAACCTTCCCTTGTTTGGCACATAAGACTCCAGGATCCATTTCTTGTGGCATTTCTTCAGCAGCAGTTTCGTCACAAGCTGCATTCTCCAGGCAATACTTGTCCACCAATGAGCCTGTTGTTTCAGTTGATTGGCTCCATGCTAACCTCCAAGAACCTGACATGAAGGTTTATAGATTGCCTTTTCAATAACTAATCCAAATAATTTAAATTGCATCTCAGTACTTACTTGTTACATTTTTTGAGATGCATGGGCTGTATCTTTTCCATGTCCTGCTTGCCAAAGAATATTAGCTCCAAACATCTGTTGGTATTTTATTTACTTGTACTGGATCTTGTAGATAGTTGGGATCCCTTATCGACATTTTATATATTTTTACTACTCTGAGAACTTCTGTTATGTGCTATGGACATCCACAATAGATCATTATTATTTCCTTAAGGTTCCTTTTCTTCCAAACTTCACCTCCCTACTCTAATTGTGATAATTAAATTTTACTGAAGGTAGTACTGTAATTCTTAAATGAGATGCCCGTGGTGTCTATATTTATATTCAGATTATGATTTTATGTATCTTGTTGTTAAATACTTACAGGTATTGGACGGCTCCTGGTACATGCCAGATGAAAAGAGAAATCCACTTCAAGAGTATCAGGTGATGATCTTTCATTAGCTATTTCAAGTGCTTTTAAATTTATTTTCGATTTAGCACCACAGGCCTCAGAAGATAATTCCTATATGATTCTACATTCCATACTCTTTCTTCTAATTGGAATGAACTGCAACCATACAATGACACTTGATATTGATCTGTAGGTCACATGATATGTATTTGTTACATCTGTTCTAGTGTTTGACTGTTTATTAGATTTTTATTTTAGATACTTTTATGGTTCTTTTGAACAGGTTGCACATATTCCCAGTGCACTTTTCTTTGATGTTGATGGCATATCAGATCGAGCTACCAATGTAAGATGCTATTTCCTTGCAAAAGACAAGTTAAAACTGCTTCCTAAGCACCCTGCACTTCTAAATATGTATGTTGAGAAATAAGTCATATTTGTAGTTCTGCATTTCAGTTGTGTAGCTTCTTTTAAATGCATGCCTAATTCAACAGTATATGTTTGCATGTGAATTATCTGAAAATGTGCTTTATTCATAAATGTTGTGTATATAGTTACCACACATGTTGCCATCAGAAGAAGCATTTGCTGCTGCTGTTTCTGCTCTTGGCATTGAGAATAAAGACAAGCTTGTTGTTTATGATGGAAAGGGAATTTTTAGTGCAGCTCGTGTTTGGTGGTGAGGTTTTGAGTTTGAGATCTTTAAGTTAACATCTATCGCTGGATCTTATCAGAGATGTCCTCCGTTTATCATAGACATAATGATCTAGCTACTGTTTTTGTTCAATAAACAGGATGTTTCGAGTATTCGGGCATGACAAGATTTGGGTCTTGGATGGAGGCCTGCCAAGATGGCGTGCTTCAGGATTTGATGTTGAATCCAGTGCATCAAGTGATGCTATCCTGAAAGCTAGTGCTGCTAGTGAGGCAATAGAGAGAGTGTATCAAGGGCAGTGGGTTAGTTTTGTGTTGTTTATGTGATTATGTACTTCTCCCCTAATTTCCCCTTGATGTCTCATTTCCGGGCTAGCTCTTTACAACTTTTAGTTTTAGTTACCTCTCAGACGCTTTTCAGATTACTGTTGGATGTTTTTGTATGTTTTGTTTTTGCACTTCCTTTTCTTCAGGAATAATAATTAGCACTTGATATCTGCAGGTTGGACCAATTACCTTCCAAACCAATTTTCAGCCACATCTTGTGTGGTCACTTGAACAGGTCTGTTTTTTTTATTTTCTTGAATTTGTTCATGATGTAGCTACCAAATAGTTATTGGCATTACTTATGTGCTATATTGGTAGTATCCCTTGGAGATTTTTTTTTTCCTTGGGGATAGTCAAATGCTCTGACTAAAAGGTAAATCCTTGTTGCATGCATGCCATGCTTTGTAGATTTGATTGGGACTGTTAAGCTCTTATGAGCGATACCAGCTGACAAGGAAATCCTATATCAGTTAATTAAATACTTTATTCTTCAGAACTTAAGCGAGAATTGTTGTTAATTAACATTTTTTCGCTTGTGTTTTGTGTTTGTATGGTTACGATTACATTGGTTTCTGTTCTCTCTGTGCAAATGGTTTGCTTTTGCCCTTCTGTTAATACTAACTATTGAAATTGGGATGGTAGGAAAAATTTGGACTTGGAGTTTTGTCTAATTGATTATCACCAACCTCTTAGGCCTGAATGTCTTTTGTGTCTGATTGATTTTGGCTGTGACAATTATATTCGCTTATATTTAAGGTCTTGATTTTGGTTTGTTTCAGGTTCAGAAAAATATTGAGGAGCAAACACATTTGCATGTAGATGCTCGCCCGAAAGCTAGGTATATCATTTTGCAAGACAGTGGTCTATTAATGGTTGACAGTAAAAGGAGTGCCTTTTTGATGCACAACCTTTTAAATTTACTCCAGAAATATTAGCTTTAAATGTACACTGAATGTCGCACATGGGGTTTGTTAGGCAAGAGGAGGACAGAATTTTGATTAACTGAAAAAACTTATGTACAAGTTAGGCTGCCTAAGAAGACACATCTCTTTGTCACCATTCATATCCCAGAAAGTTTAAATTTGTTTTTCTTTCACAGATTTGATGGAATTGCACCAGAGCCTCGAAAGGGAATTAGAGGTGGCCATGTTCCTCGGAGCAAATGTATCCCGTTTGGCCAGGTAGAATACACTGCAATCAAGTGGAGCAATTGGAGCTTGTGATTTATTGGAGCCTGGTTTTCTGAAATCTGGAAATATATCTGAACCTGAAGCATTTTCATAAACCCAAGAAACAAAGGACAATCTTAATTGCTGTATATATATATATTCTATTTATGAATATAGTCATCTATCTTTTGCTGCATTCCCATATATACCACATTTGTGCTCTGTTAAAACATGTCTTTGATTCAGGATAATGAGTTTGATAATTGCAAAATGAACTTCTATCGAGTGATTTTCCCCCATTCTGGTCCCTTCTTGTTGCTATTTGCATGGTTGCTGTTTCTTTGTAGTCACTGTACGAGTTGTAAAGATCCTTATGAATTTTTATGGCATTTTTTTCTCTGCAGATGTTGGATAGCTCTCAGACACTCTTACCTGCAGATGAGCTCAAGAAGAGATTTGAACAGGAAGGTTAGAAATACAAGCGTTCTTACTTTTGTGCGGCAGGCATAGTCTCTGAGTTTGAAAGTTGAACAGAGCTACTCTACTGGATTGTTCTCTCTTTATTGCGACACAGTCTGCTGCTGTTTTGTTATTATGGCCTCAATTCGATGTCCTTTTCCATTTGAGGCAACAAATGCCTTTAGCCATGTGTAGTTGCTCTACGAATTTCAACCAAGTGCTCAATCTTTCTCAGGAATCTCTCTGGACACATCTGTATTGGCGTCATGTGGCACAGGTGTAACTGCATGCATTCTGGCCTTGGTGAGTTCACTATTCTTCTATTTTCGGTCACACCTCCATATAGAAACAAATCAAATCCTCAAATGTTGTTCTCTTTTTCAGCAATTGATTGTTTTTACCTAATCACAACTGTGTTCATTAGCCCGTATGAGGCACATGAATGAAAAATTAGTTCGTTGCCACACCATAATGGAAGATTCATTTTCAGGGCCTTCACCGGTTAGGGAAGACCAATGTTCCAGTATACGATGGATCATGGACAGAATGGGGAGCGAGTCCAGATACTCCTGTCACCTCTTCTCAGGAGTAGATGCAAGTGGGGCTTTTGACACCGGTTGGTTGGACGTCCATCGGATGCACATGCTCTGCGAAATTCATTTGTTGACTGAACATTGTTGATTGTAATGAAAAGAGGATGTAAAAGCCACAGATAGACTAACAACCTGGAGTATGCAATTTGTGAATGCACATGAATCTCTCTGTTATTTTGGTGGGCTAGCATGGATGCATGCTGGTTTGTTGGGATGGACAAGAAATGGGAAGAGGGAAAGAAAGGGATGGGGTCAGAACGGTAATTTTGTTAGATTTAATCTTGGTATAAGTGAATTTTTCCTGGGTATCCATCAAGGCTATGCTTCATTCGCTATCATTACTTTATGAGGTCTATGTTTAATTCTGGTGACTTCGTCATAATCGCTTTTTTGATGCCGAGAGAGGCAGTAAAGTAACAAATCGACATGAATCTTTTTGGTTTGCCGTGGCATCAAGAAGGCTCTTGCCTTGACTCACAACAATATAGTTTGTAAGGGCAGAGTGGTCCTACTAGTTTGTTCTAATTTTATTTATCAAATTTATTTGGCAATCCTAAAAACTAATACGCTAAAATGAATAGTGTGGTTAAGGGCATTAATAGATTGAGATCGAGCAACAATCTAAACTCAATAATTATTTGAATTTTACTTGTTTCAATTTGTAAAATTCAAAATCATACTATTGGTTATGTTTGGGAGTAGGGTTTTTGTTAGAGGTGGGAGTTAAGATAGGTGTTATGTTTAGAAAGAATATTTTGATTAGATGAATAGTATAATTTATTTAAATTTATATATAAAATATACAATAATAATTAGATGATATGATATTATATAAATATTGATTTGATTGTTAATAAATATAATGATTTGAAAATAATTAATTAATTATATAAATAAAAGAGAAAAATTAAATTTGAAATTGGATAAATATTTTGTTGAATTTTATATTTGATAATGCAAAGTTTGATAGAAATTTTTTGGATTGAAAATTGAGTTTTAAGTATAGCCACCAAAGTATGAGTTTAACAATTGTTAAAATATTGTTGAATTTAATCAATTTAATAAATTAATATACGTACCTAATCAGTCACTGATGATCGCGTGGCCTAATGGATAAGGCGCTCGCCTCCGGAGCGGGAGATTGTGGGTTCGAGTCCCATCGCGATCGCCAATGTCTGTCGACCCCTGTCTGAGATAGTTTCACTTCGTTTCTCCTTTAAATCCCTTTTTCAGTTTAACCCTTTTTGCAGAGAAGCAGGGGTAACTGTGCCGATTCCACGAAATCGTGATTCATTTGTCCATAGTCGTCCCTCGAAAGGGAAATAAAAAGAACAAGAAGAAACCCAACAAAGATGAAAAGGAATAAAAGGCTGAGTTGGGATCCTTTGAACCCCTGCATCTTCACCAATTCCTACCGGTTTGTTCCTTTAATACTGAACCCACTTACAACGGATGAAGAAACCGTTAGAAGAATTAGCCTTGCCAGCTCAAAGATCAGACAAGAAGCCGAGGACTACACTTAGGCATCCCACATACGGATTAACAAAACACGTATACCCGGTTTATGCGTTTACGGAACACTAAAGCCATCGGCGAGCTCTGTGGCGCGGGCTCGCAACCCGAGTGGGGGCGTTAAGGTAGCTGGACGTTGGGCCAGTTTAATAGGCTGGACTCATGCATGGGCTACACTCTGGTCCGCCCTCTCTAAGCTGAGGGTTGGGCCGTGTTATCTGGGCCAAGGCCTAGTTTAGTGGGCCTCTAGAGTGGAGGGCACTGCGTCGGGCTGGATTCACATAGCAGCGACAAACTCCCGCTCTCCTCAGTGGAAGGACAACGGGCTGGTCCACATGGATCCAATGTCAACATTTTGGGCCTTTTTTGTTGGAGTTTTGGGCTGCCTTCTCTAAAGTCCAAAAAAACTGCATTTTTTTAAAAGAGAATTGCATTTTCATAAACAAGCGCCTTTTTTAGTAGGATGAATGGATTAGTTAAAAAACCGATCAAAATCGGTGAGAATATACTAAAAACTGATTAATTATTCCTATTCGTATATTATCGAGTTACAGAAAATTCGAAAACGACATCTTAAAATATTACATTATCATATTAATTGTGCTATCTTAAACAAAACTAATTTGTGATATTTATATTTTTGCTTTGAATTTAATTAAGTTCCTTTTATATTTATATAATAATTTTTCACTATTTTTGAATTATTAAAGTCTTAATGTAGCATCTAAAACTTATCACTTGCCAAATTACTAATTGAATTCAATTTATTTGACAACATTGATTTTATATTACTGCATATCTGTATATAAAATTATATATAATTTAAAGTAACCAATTTCTTGAGTTCAATCACTGATTTGAGTTTAAAAACATTGTTATGAGTATTATAGAAAAATGAAAAGTGCTATAAAAATAGTTATAATGAGAACGTTATTTGATGAATAGAATTAAAAGTCCAATTACTCCCTCTCGTTCTATAATTCTATAGATTATTAGATTTTAAATAATAGAAACAATGTCATTAAAATAGTAAAAAATGTTATGAGATAAAAAATAAGAATAAAAGAGATAAAATAAGATAGGTGGGAGAGAAAAAAAATATATATATATATATATTTATTTTGCAAAGGAAAATATAAATAAAGAATAAAAAATCAACATGTGACAATCAAAGATGGTTATTACAAGAGCTGACTCTTATTCAAAAGTATATATGTGTGCATCCGTGTTTGTTGGTTTGTGTGTGTGTGTGTGTGTGTGTTCATGCATTTGTATGCACAATACTAATAGAATTATAGAGAATAATTCAATTCAATTAATTTGTTAAGTGATGAATTTCACATGTAATATTTAAAAATTTAACAATGCAACAAGAAATGAAAATTATTGTCAAACAATAAAAATATAATTAAAATAAAATAAAATAAATAATATAAATATCGATAAATTAGTTTAGTAAAATAAGCAAAACTCAATTAATACAAAAAATAACTACTTTCAAGTGCAATATTCAAAATATGCATATTCCAATAATTCATTTAGAATAATACACGAATATAAATTTTAATTAAAAAATTCAAATAAAACAAGAACAAGAGAAATTCCATAAGTGTCTGAATTTTAAAAAAAATTATGTAAAAGAATAAAAGCTTTTCTAATTTTCTTAACAAAAATCAACTCAACCAGTTTTCAATCGGTTTACACTGATTATCAATTTTTGAGGTACAAAATTTTATATTAAAAATTTTCAGTCGGTTTAATCGAACAGGTCTGATTTGATTTTCAAAACAATAGTCAAGATTGAATCATTACTAAACTTTATGTGAATCGAAAATATTTTCATTTTCATTTTTCTATTTTTACCAACAGGCAAAGGTTGTACAATTTTACAAGATCTATGATAATAAAACCTTTGAACGCGTTTTCTGGGAACCATTTTCGGTTGCCTTTCTGAGTAACTATTTGGATTTGAAGGCAAAAGAAAAGATATGTTACAAAAATAATAATAATAATTTTTATTGGTTGATTAGTTTTTAAAAAAATAACCAAGAAGAAAATCCTTTCATCACAAAGTGATAAAAGGGGGAAAAGGACTCATTTAAAATTCTCTCTACAAAAAAATAAATTACTGCCTTCATTTCTTTTTTATCATTCCTTCCATTTTTTGTTCTAAAAATTAAAAGATAATTTAAAACTTTTGTTTCTCCTTGTTAAAATTAAATTTCTGCTTTCTTCAGTTCCCTTTCTCAAACATTCTCTCTTCTTCTCTTAAATCCTAAAACCAAGACACACTGTTGAGATAGCCAGAATGATTGTTCATACACCAACGTAGCTAGCTAGAACCCGATATTCATATCTTTTGAGTTAGTTTCGATCCTCGTACTAGAATTGGTAGATACAGTAGTAGCCTCAAAACCGAACTGCAGCATGCGAATAGAGCAATTCTCAAGCAGTTACACAATCTAACATAATTAGAGGCACTCGTTCATCAACCATTACCAAGCATTTTCATGGCGAAGGCAGGGAATTTAATACTCAGCGACTACAACATTCAAAATACATCAATAAGCTTAAAGGGGATGACATTTTATTTTAGTAAACGTGCATTCCCAGTTCCGACAGCGATTATTCATTATAAGATCTACCAACTCTACAAAACCAGCTCATACATTCATCTCAACAGACACTGGCAAAAACCAGGCACGAGTATGACAACAGGCAGGAAGGCAAAACAACGAAAAACACCAGAATGGGTATGCTTATGCATCATCGAGGGCAAGAACTCCAGGCAGTGATTTCCCCTCGAGAAGTTCCAGGCTGGCACCCCCTCCAGTTGAGATATGGCTCATCTTGTCTGCCAGGCCAGCCTTCTCAACAGCAGCAACAGAGTCGCCTCCACCGATGATTGTTGTCACCCCTTTGCCACTAAGTTCCGCCAATTTCTTGGCAATGGCCTGAAAATAGTAAATACATCTTAATTCCGAAACTAATGAAATCGTATGCAACCAAACACAAGAAAGCTGAATGTTCAATGCTATATTAAATACCTCAGTTCCAGCAGCAAACTTATCAAACTCAAACACACCCATAGGTCCATTCCAGATTACGGTCTTGGTTGTCTCCAAAGCTTCCCCGAATGATTTGATACTATCAGGGCCAATATCTAGACCCATCCAGCCATCAGGAATTGCAGATGCCGGAACCACCTAAACACAAAGAGATACATCAACATTTTAAACATGGATCTGTAAATTCCAAAAGCCTTCGTGGCATCAATTTCCAAAAGGTGATGGGGTATTCATTTTAATTGTTGACCAAGGAAAATTTGACAAATACAGGCATATAGCACAGGAGTATAGCCTGTAAAGAGGTAAATTAAATTAGAAAAAATTGCAGATGCAGCGATGTACTTAAATGTTGAGCTGCCCACCTTGCTGTTAGCATCAGCAGCAAACTTGTCAGCAACAACCACATCAGAAGGTAGCAAGAGAGACACGCCTTTAGCCTTAGCCTTCTCCACAAGTGAAGTTGCAAGATCAAGCTTGTCTTCCTCCACAAGTGAGGATCCCACAGCATGCCCTTGGGCCTTGTAGAAGGTAAAGATCATTCCTCCACCGAGAAAGAGGATATCTACCTTCCCCAGCAGTGACTCCATAACACCGATTTTAGTGGATACCTTAGAGCCACCAACAATAGCAGCAAATGGCTTCTTTGGGTTAGCCACAGCTCCAACTAAATAATCAAGCTCCTGAAAATATGCAGTACAGAGGCATTAGGAGACAGGTTTAGCTATAATAATAATAACCAATCATGGCCGACAAACTACGATAGTAGATGGCACGATGAAATAAGTTCCAAACGAATCTAATTAATTGCATGCTAAACACCTCTGAAGAAATTATGATCAGAAATTTACAATAATTTAAAATATTAGAAGCAAATAGCTACATGGTTCACGGGTAAAGTTTTTTTGAACCAATTGTTCTTTCAAAGACAATAAATACTAGTGACGTATAGAAGTGAAGCATTTCAAAACCTTCTGCATAAGAAAACCAGCAACAGAAGGCTTCAAGTACTTGGCAACCCCCTCGGTCGAAGCATGAGCCCTATGCGCAGTTCCAAATGCATCGTTGACATACAAGTCTGCAAGGGATGCGAGCTTTTTTGCAAACTCAGGATCATTCTTCTCCTCCTCTTTGTAAAATCTGACATTCTCCAATAGAACAACACCACCCTCAGGCAAGCCAGCCACCAATTTCTCAACTTCTTCACCAATACAGTCATTAGCCATAGTGACCTACATGTACCTCGGTCAGACAAGTAGAATCATATTGCGGCACAGTCTTTTAGGTAGATCCCTATTAGATATACCTCAACTCCAAGAAGCTCAGAGAGTCTGCGAACAAGAGGCTTCAAGCTGTACTTTGGTGTGACGCCTTTTGGACGCCCCTGAAACCCAAATTAAATGTATTACAGCACTTACAAATTGAATAATATCATAGGCACTACAGTTGATTGATCACTGACGCAGTATGGAAACTAAGTTAATTATTTATGAAAGGATACCCCACAGGTCATCACACATTAAATAACTTGTACCAATCAATTTTCTAATGCGATAAAAGAGCACAGAGGAAAGTATCAGAAAATGATAACACGAATTTGAATATGAAAACCAGAGAAGCATAACATAAACAAGTAACTGATATAACTTTCGAACAGTTACTAAAGCAATCATCATTAATTCACCGATCGATCCGCGACTAAAAAGTCTTTAGAACATACGAGGTGACTGGAGAGGATGACTTTAGCGCCGTGGCTAATCAAGTACTTAATAGTGGGGACAGCGGCCCTAACTCTAGTATCATCAGTGATGTTGAAGTTATCATCCAACGGCACGTTCAGATCTACTCTGACGAACACTTTCTTCCCCTTCAGATCGGCTTCCTTCAATGATCCAACGCTCTTCTTCGTCGCCATTTCGTATATTCAAATCCTAAACAAACACAATTCCAAAAAGAGATTAATTAAACAATCAGTTCTAGTAGCAGATGATATGAGATTTCGGAGGACAAGATATATTGTTGATTGAGCTTACGCTGAGTATCGGATATCTAGAACGGAATGGAGGCCCTTTGTCCACAATCTGAAAAACGTAGCGTAATAAGAGATCGCTGACAGCTGACTAGTTAAAGCAATGGAAGGATCCAGAAGGTCTATACATACGTTTAATATATATATATGTGTGTGTGTGTTCAAGAAAAAGAAAGCAAAATCGGATTTGCGGTGAACAAGATGGAATAAAATCGCACTAGCATGTAAGCGCGACATGTGTTGTACTTAATTTCGGTGGGGACAAAGATAATCTGTGGTTCTCTGAAAGGAACAGTTAATGGACAAAAAATTTTCAATGTGGTTTACAACCGGAATATTCGCTCCTTACCTATATTTCTCTAATTAGTATTAATTGACTTGTGATTTCAGGGACATTCAAATGGCCCTCCCCTTTTACCTCTATTAAGAAGTCATGAATTCTAGACCAGAGGTTCAGACTGGAGACAAGAAAAAGGTAGAGCAAATGAAATGGTGATTACACAGTACATTTCCAAATTCCAACCCCAATTGTTTCTGGATTCATTACGGTGGTGTCAACAAGAAAAATGGTGATTACAGAATAAATTTTCAACCCATATCTTGGGGCAACAAGCCAACCACTACTACATGAACTCACATTTCACTACGTCTCTCTCTTACAGAAAAATGAAATGAAACATCAGTACAGGATTGGTTTTAAAAGAATGGACTAAAATGCCTTCTTTCTTCTGCCTCCACACGGCACCACCGCCGGTTGATATGTGGCTCACGACACTAGCAACTCCGACTTTCTCCACAGCTGCAACGGAGTCTCCACCGCCTATAATTGTGGTGACCCCCTTTCCACTAAGTTCAGCTAGCTTCTTTGCTATTGCCTGCGAACAAAATAGCATTTTCAACAGCTGCCTTTTTCGTTACATTTTCGCGAGTTACAACAATACTGATCCAGCATGTAAACATACAGACGCACAGAAGTCGCCTAGACTAATAACAGATCTGAATTCTGAAACACAGCGCAGATCTTCTAGACCAATTTTTAAAGATATCTATAAGACAGTACACATTTTGAAGCACCAACTGCAACTCATATGGACGTATTTTCATGACTACACATATTGACGGAATGAAAACGGCGTATTTAATAAGAAATACCTCTGTGCCGACAGCAAACTTGTCAAACTCAAACACTCCCATCGGTACATTCCAAATAACTGTCTTTGTCGTCTCTAGGGTGTTGCTGAATGTCTTGACAGAATCTGGTCCAATGTCCAACCCCATCCAGCCATCTGGGATAGCAGATACAGGCACAACCTGCACATTCAGATATCAACTGTCACCAGTGTGTTGGAAGACCAACAAAGCATTTTTTGGAGAAATGAATCAAATTCAGGCAAGCCAAAGCGTTGGCATTAGCAGACATGAGGATGGCACAATCCACACAGAGAATGGAGCAAGCAACGAAAGATTACGGAGTGAAGGCTCAAGGAATAAGACCTTGCTATCTGCATCTGGAGCAAATTTGTCGGCCACAACATCAGTTGGTAGCAAGAGATTCACGCCTTTGGCCTTGGCCTTCTCAAGTAGTGATGCTGCAAGATCTAGCTTGTCTTCCTCTACCAGGGATGATCCTACCGAGAGGCCTTGTGCTTTGTAAAATGTGAAGATCATTCCTCCACCCAATAGCACTATGTCACACTTCTCCAATAGTGATTCGATCACTCCAATCTTAGAGCAGACCTTTGACCCACCTACAATGGCAGCAAATGGTCTCTTTGGGTTTGATACTGCCAAACAAGATAGTCCAGCTCCTGAAACAGCAAAAGTAAAATTGAAGGTCAATGGACAAGAAAGCTAACTGCTATACTTGTTTCGCTAGTCCACAAATGCGTAATCTACCCATAGACTCAAACGGAGCCCCCAAACGATTAATACTCAGCTAATTCATCTAACCTTCTGTAAGAGGAAACCAGTAACAGAGGGTTTGAAGTATTTTGTAACTCCCTCGGTAGAGACATGTGCTCAGTGCACAGTACCAAAAGCATCGTTCACATATAGATCAGCTAATGAGGCAAAGCTTCTTAACAAACTCAGGCTTGTTCTTCTCTTCCTCTTTATAAAACCTCGCATTCTCAGGCAGAAGGACACCACCATCAGGGAGTGAAGCCACCAATTTCTCAACCTCGGGACTGATGCAGTCATCAGCTTTGCCAACCTAAATCAGTTTAGACAACATAGAAAAGTTCAATTAGTCACAACAGTAGCCTTCAGAAACAGAATTAGATTCTGTTACGTTTCTTATCACATCCTTCCTCTTTATCAGCAAACTATTTTTCCTACAAACGTTACGTCGACGCCAAGGAGTTCAGACAGCCAAGGAACAAGAGTTGTGAGGCTGTAATTTGAAGAGACACCTTTCGGCCGTCCCTGAAATGTCAAGATCAAGAATAAGATTCAAGTGTGAACTCAGAGAAATCACTTTCTCAAAGCATACAGCATGCATAAATGAGAGGCCAAGACGGACATATATCACTTGATAAAGAAACAACACAGAAACACCAGCAATGAATGAACTAAACAACTTAATGAAAAGTGAAGGGGCATCTCCGTCGAGCGTTCTCTATAGTCTCGGAGGAACAATGAATTGAAATAATAAATTAATAAAAACAATATTACATAAGCCCATGGTGGTGCCATTTGCGCCAATTAAAATCATTATCTCTTGAGATCAAGACAAAATCAAGCACTGCATATTAGCTTGTTTCATGAAAAGGAATGTAATTATATCGTTTATAATCGAAAGCAGAATTAATAAGTACTCATCGAAATCAGAGTCCAGTGAACAATAAAATCGTAAGAGCAAATCAGAATGCGTCAACATCAGGTCAAATAAACGGTATTGAAGAATTGCAACAAGAGTCCATAAAATCAACGAACATTGCTAGTTAACTCACTCCCCAAGTGACTGGAAAGGATGACTTCAGAGCCATTGCCGATCAAGTGCTTAACGGCGGAGACAGCAGCTCTGATCCTGGTGTCATCCGTGATATTCTGATTGTCATCAAGAGGCACATTGAGATCAGCCCTGAAAAGACCTTTTTGCCCTTGAAGTCTGCCTCGGTGAAGCCCCCCACGCTCTTCTTCGCCATTGAGGCCGCGGCTCTCGCGGGCCTAGCCGAGCTCTTGAACGACATAAGCTTGGCGGCGACGTGGTGGGAGAGAAGAGAGTCTGCGGCGGCAGCGGCGGCGAATCCCAGACTGCGGAGAGGCGTCTTTGCCAGGAAACGCGTGGTGGGGGCACTGAGGGAGGCCCTGGTGGCGGTTAGGCCTTGGGGATGCCCCAGAAGACTGGGGATGCGGCCCTGGACGCCACCATCAGTGTGCGTCGTGCAATGGAACGGCCAAAGGAGGGGATTAAGGGCGAGAAGTATTTGTGGACGTCGAGAATGAGACGTGGGGACTGGGTTTTGAGGGGATTCCTCTTATCGCGGAGTCGAGGCTGAAGATGTCCGATGATTTTCAGGCTCACTGCGCTTTTTCCATCCTTGTCTTGTCATATATTATATATATGAAGGAAAAAATAAATATAAAAAGGGTTATATTTATGTAATGGGCCATGTGGGCCCATAAAGAATTACAGAAAGTCCAACTTCGCTTACACAATCTTTGCGGAGAATCACCTTACAAACTTGGCCTCACTTAATTGAGAGCATAGTTGTTTACTGCTCAAGCTTTCTATTGGCAAGTCTTTTAAAACTCTAACTGTGATAATTAATCATTTAAATCAGTAATTTGACAATTTGACCAAAAATTAAACACAAAAAATAAAAGTAATAAATTGTGATTAAATCTACTTTTTGTCATAAAAATTAATTTTTGGCTCACAATAAAAACACCTATGAAATTTAATAAAATCAAATTAATTGAAATAATCTAAAATGAAAAATATAAAAATCCCAATTTACTTGTCTTGACAACTTGTTACGATATATAAAATTAAATCCGAAGTCTTTTGTTGCGCAAACAACTCATTTAGAATGTTTAGTATTTACTTCTATTTTTATGCATGTGAAATTTGGAAAAATTAAGGTTCTTCCCCAATGAGTGGACAGAGAAAAGCATAAACGAGAGATGGCTAGGCCTAGAGAAATACATGGCAACAAAAACGGAGAAGGGAAGACATCGTCACCCGCACCATCGTCATCCTTCGAGTTACTACTCAAATTCAACTCAACACTCCTCTGGTTTCTTCGAGTGGCACAAAGAGGTTTTCTTGCTTCAGCTCCATCTTTTCTTCTGTTCTATCTTGAAGATTGGAAGGTGAGGTTGAAGTTCTCCATAGATACACAAAATGGATGTTCTACGTAACAGTTTTTACCCTTTGTTAAGTCATCTTTAAAATCATCCCAGCATCCATTGAGATAATCGAAACGCCACGGCAAGCATATCTAACTATGACAGTACCCATTTCCTACGCCACAACAACTAACCATAATATGACTTCCAGACAAAATACAAACTTGGCCAGTCCAACAGAGTCTAGCAGTGGTGTTACGATTCTAAGTTACGAGTCACTTGGTTGCTGGTGGGACGGCGGCGGCTGTGACGGATCATGACCATGCGACTGCGGCCACTGCATGAAAGAAAGATGCGGAGGAGGATGAGCCTGCTGACCTCCGTAGACGGCAGCCTGATCAACTGGCTTTCCTGCCATCAGTCCAGTTGCTCCCACCGGAGGCTGCTGAGGTATATAATAATACGGAATGGCATCAGTCGGAGATCCGACTAACGGAATGGAAGCCTTGGTGATGCCGAGCCCCTCTTCCTTCAATTCGTCTCTGGGAATAATGTCGACCAAGAAGTCAAACACGTCGGTTCTTGAAATTGCAGCCGCGATATCATTCTTCTGAAGCGTCCGCCTTTTGTTCTCCTCCGTGTGAATCCAAGACCGCAGCGTCAGCTCCAAGATGAACATCTCGCATGCCTTGGCGAACACAATCGGAGCCTCGGCGGATATCATCCTGACGTCCTCATCAGCTTTCATTATCTTCTTTATTCGGGCGAGTGGGAGGCTGTGGTTCTTGAAATCAGTAGTCTGCTCGACTTCTTGCATTTGGTTTGCCCAGAACGCTTGGAGCTGCTGCTGCTGCTGCTGCTGCTGTTGGCTATGAAAGTGCTGGGGTTGATGGTAGGCGAGCTGCTGTTGAGGGGCAAGAGTGGTGGGAGGTTGTGTTGGAGAAGAAACTGTCACGGCCGGATTGCCGGCGGCCATCGAGGGTGTTGTTTGGTAAGGGGCAGAAGCATAAGCCATATGACCGCTTCCCGGTACAACGCCCACCGCCGGCCGCTGCTGTTGCTGGCTCTGGAGCGTGAATTGCTGCCTCTGGTCCGAGTTATCCACTTGCAGAAAAGAAAAAAATGAGAACACAACTTCAAAGGTCGGTTATAGCTAAATATGAACACATGACACAGCTTGCCAGCACAATCTTCATTGGTTTTAATTACTTCTACCACTGGCAATGAACAAGTAATTACATCAGAAACATAAACAGATTATAAAATTCTTTATTTCCAGCTATGTATTATTCTAGCAAAAGATATGACAGTGTGACCGAAGTTGTGGCAGTAGAAAGTGCAAGGCCACTTTGCAATGGTTAGTACAAAAAAACATAAACAGATTATAAAATTTTTCTTCAAAATTCAATACACCAAATCCGGCGGACGGGACAAACACTGCAAGCTTTTATTATGTATATTTGTATCTCTCTATACATGAAACTGATGCCATTCAAGTGAGACCCTAACATATCTTTCGGAGAACATTAAATTCATCAATATGAAACATTGTTCTATAGCAATCTTCGGGCCTATCAGAAAAACACTGGGGCAAAAGCTACCCCCACACATAACCAAGGAAAATAAACCAATACACGAAATGAAACACACAACTAAAATATATAAAGCAGAAAGATGAATACAAAACCCATATTACAAGAAGTTAAAGAATTTTGCTTTTTTTATGTCCCAAGATTGAAACTTTAATTCGAAAATTAAGTAGCAATAATAAAAAAAAAAATCAAGTCCTTTCAGTGCCCAACCCTGCTGATCATCAGGCCAACACAACATCACACACACCCCCCCCCCCCCGGAAAAAAAAGAACCTTTGCACAGGAAACCCCAAGAGCACAAATTTCAACATCATAGAAACGTTTGAGCAAAAAAGAAAAAGACGGAAGAATCAGACAACGAGACGCACATGGGTAAAGCAAGAACATACCCATACTTGCAGGAGACAGAGCGAGAGAGAGCACAGGACGAGACGTAAGAGAAACAAAGACTCGATACGCTTAAAAACAGGAAAAACAGATGCGTGTGCGTGTGCGTGTGCGTGTGCGTAGGGGGAAAAAGGCAGTAGAAGAAAGAAGACAGAGACGACGGCAGAGCTTTTGAATATGTGCCGACAGACGCCAGAGAGAGGGGGAGACCTGAGACACGTGTTGTCTATGTGGGGACTCTGGGTATTGAGAGGAACCGTGCATGAGGTGTCCACGTGTCCGGTAACAACTAGCCGACAAAGCCAAGGTTGAAGTTCACAAGCGCGTTTAGGACAGTTTGTTCGTGAGAATCGTGGTTTGCTGTAACCACGTTTCGGGGTGGCGCTAGTTTATTCCCGGGGGTGAAGTAGGGTTTTTGTTTGGGTTTGGGGGCGCGTGGGCCCGTAAGTGTCACGTGACAAGAAACCCCAAAACTTAACCCCTCACGTGACATTAATGTCTTCTCAATAAAAAAGTGACATTAATAGTTTATTACAACAATTTAATATTATACAATCAAAATCATACCTTTGACCTTGACATGTAGTGTGTGTGTGAATAAATTTATAATATGCGAAAGAAATTTGAAAACAAAAAAATAGTTTATAAAAATATTTTATAAAATATTTAAAGTTTTATAAATTTTTTAAAAAATATTCTTAATTATATTATAATAATATTTAATTCATTTTTATCATTATTATGTAAAAAATTATAATTATCTATAATTATAATTTTCTCTAATAAGACAATCTTATCTTTTGTTTAAACACTTTTTAATTTATTATTAAAATAAATTTTATAAGCATATAAATTATAAAACTATCTTTTAAGTTACATGATGTTATAAACTTTAAAAAATAAACTTGGTTATATATTTGAATAGTATTTAACATCAAGGTATGTGTAGTCATGTTGTAATTATTATATTTTCTACAATCTATCTTTGATAGTATGGAGTTTACATATAAATCTCATACAATTAAAGGTAAAATTTATCGTGTCTTGTTTTGAAAAACTTAGAGGGTATTTGAGTAAAATTATAAGTTCATTAAAATATTTTATAAGATGCTTTACACAATTCTCTACGAGTTTTTGGTAATTTTTTTTTACTAAAAAAAGCTTATAAATTTAAAAAATAAAATACTTGAAATTTATAAACTCTTTAAAAGTAAATTGAGAAAAAATAAATTGACTATTTTTAATTTATTTTTAAACATCTTATAAACTACTTTATTTTAGATGTTAAAAATAACATGAATAATTTTTTATCAAGCTACATTTTATTAATAATATTTTGGTTATTTTCATTATTATTAAGTAAAAAAATTATAATTAATTGTAATTATAAATTTCAATAAAATGTTATAAGATGATTTTACTAAACACTTTTTAATTTATTTTTTAAATAAAATATATGATTTTATAAGTTTTAAAATTATTTTAAAAGCAACATAGTCTTATAAGCTTTTAAAAATAAACTTAACCAAACACCCTTTTAAGTACATGTCAAAATTTTCATCTAGTCAAAATACACAATTTAGTACACATCAAAATAACTTTTTATTTTTTTCTTAATTTACATTATTTTTAAATTTTTACACTAACTTTCAACCTTGTAAAACATTGCTATTTTGATTATTAATCTACACTCATACCTTTACGGTATCTTTTTTGATAGGCACAATCAACAATTATCCAACTATCACTAATAATATCTCACCAACCAAAATTGAGTATTAGACCAAAAATTAGAGAAATGTATGACAAAAGCGGTAAAATAGTCATTTTGAAGAATACCTCTTAAATGCACAAGTGCAACTCTACGTCTCATTTTCAATTATAAAGAGTGTATTTAGTTGTTGACTTAAATGTGGTTGAAAGTAATGGAGATTTTTCATTAAGTATGAAATTATGTTTAGTGGTAATATTTTGATGGAAAAAAATTGTTAAAATTATTTAAATTTAAATATTTGTATATGTATATAATATATAATAGTGATTTAATGATACGATATTATATATATTTATATGGTATAAATATATATAAATACGAGCATGTGTGTGTGTGTATTGAGATTGTGTGCATTTTGATTTGATTATTAATTGGTGTAATGATTAAAAACTAATTAGTTATTTGTATACTTGCAAAAAATAATTTTTGAATTCAACTTCATATGAAAAATTTTGTAGTGTAAAATGTTTAATTAATAAAAAATTAAGTGGATTGAGATTAGTAAAAAATGAAAGTTCCAAACAGACCGAAATTATGTTTGGAAATTACAAAACATCATAATTAAATATATATATATATATATAATTTTTTTTTTTTTCATATTTTAGAACTATAAAGAACACTCTCGCGTGTTTCCTCTTAACTTTATTTATTCACAATGTGAGGCTCACGGTTCCATTTATCTCATTAGTCATTTTAATTGCGTCGCTTTTCATCTATATATTTTGCACAAAACATAATTAAGTAATTTTTGTCATTTTAAATTTTTAAATTTTTTTCTTTCTTCTTGTTCATATAACTCATTATGTTTTCTTTCTATTCCTCTCTTCACAAATTAGTTTGATCTTTCTTTATTTTCTTATTTTAAATATTTTTTTCCTTTTAATCTATATCTATTCTGTATATTAGACAAATAAAAAATTCAATTGCACAATTTATTATTAATTAAATACTTTTCATTCTTCTCATGCTTTCTTTTCACTCCACTCTCTAAATTTTCATTTATTTCATGCACTTACTAATTTTAGTTTTTCTAATTTTTATTTCTTGCAATTGTATTAAGATTAAAAATATGATTTTGGTTGTACAATGTTAAATTATTGCAATGCCCTTATTAAAATATCTTTGACTTTTCTACTTTTTGTTTTCTTTTTATATAATAATTCTATACTTTTACTCTTATATTTTTATATCTTTTAATTTACTCTTTTTTATTTTTTATTTCTATGTATACTTTGATTTCAAATTAAATTTATTTCTATTAAATTTTTATGTAGATAAAATATTATATTTTGTAAAAACATTTACACACGCATTAAGTGTGCCACATACCTAATTTACCAAAATCTCAATAGCACAAGATTTTTAAGCCACATTTGATTTGTTTTCAAATAATTGATCTACATATTATTATTATTATCAAAATATATTATTTTCCCTTTTTGCACATGCCCAACAGCAAATTATTAATTACTGACAGGAGGTAAAGGAAAATATCTATCTTTTTTGTTTAGTTTGTGTGCTAAGTTTGGTTGAATTTCTCTTTCAAATTAGTACACAATTTCTAATTTGGAGGACCCTTTTTCTGTCCTCTACTTAGGTTATGGAGAAGCAAAATTTAGGTGAAAGGGTTCACTTGAAGGGAACAACAATTATGTGTTCTATTTATTAAGTGTAAGCCTTTAAATAAACCTATTTGTTGTCCATTTATACTCTTCTATATATACTATATTTATGTCTAAAAATCCTGCATTAACTATCTTTAGTTCTAGATGTACAAAAACTAAAATATCAATCTTTTCTTCTCTATTGATAACTACTATTTTTTTTTTTTAACTATTTCTCTCTTCTTTTCTAATAAAAATTGAGTTTTTATTCTTCTCTTATAATTTATCTTAACTCTAACATTTTTCTCTATCTTGTCTAATTTTAATTCTAATTTTAAATAAATTTATTTAATTATTCAATTTTTAAATGATATACATTTTATAATTGTATAATTTTCTTTTACTAGAATCTATTAATTGTAAAGTATAACATATATAATTACATCTTTAATGCATCAATTTATTCTATATTTATCCGTTATATTTGTGCTGTAAATTTATGGACTGCAATAAGCATTATATTTTTTACCAGAAAGATATAAAAAAATACAAAATTATTATTTTAAATAAACTAACTCTCATATTAACGCCACTCCAGCATATGTAACTCTTAGTTAACTTCTTACTAGTAAAAGTAGTACACCCTATAAATGTGCGTATTCATTTATAAATTATAAAATTATTTTACTTCAAATAATAAAATTTATTGAAATTATAAATTAAAAATATTTAAAATAAGAAAAAGGCATAACAAAAGTTTTAAAAAAGAAAATTCAAGGAAAAACAAAAAAATACGCTAAAAGAAAAGAAGAAACAAAAGATAGAAAAAAATAAAAACTTTAATTAAGGTTAGTTATATAATTTTATAACGTGTAACTAAAAAATTTTCATACATAATAATATAATTATATGTGCGTGATATACGTAGAAAAGAAAAAATAATATATTAGTAATTACATCTGAGTGTGCTTGGTCATTTTAATTAAGAATAATAATATAAATTTACTAATAAAGAGCAATACTGTATGTTCACAATATGCAATCAAATTATCATTAAACTCTTAATAATATGGTATGGATAAATAATTGTGTTGTGGGGTTTCTTACATGTAAACTAACATTATTGTTTTCAACGTACTTATTGCCACTTTTAAGTATTAACTTTCTCATTTTGTATTCTTAGTTGCAGCAGAGTGTCTTTGATTTTGAGATTTAAAGAAAGAGATCTTTAGCATTGTTAATTAACTAATTAATTTTTCTTAATTGGATGATTTAAATTGCTAATACTCATACGAGACAAATGGCTTATATGATTGGGATTCCCCAATAGTGAGCCCACTTCATAAAAGAGCACACTCTTATGGTTGCATAATTTAATTTGCAACAACAAAACTCTCTAATGGGCTGATCCAACTCGGATAAGTGACTTATTTTTAATCATCACAAAAATTTAAATAAAAAAACCTTCCCCTAAAATAAATAAATAAATCAACAAATTAGTTGAACTAACTATTTGAGATTCCCGTTTACTTCTTTCTTGAAGGGCTTTGTGAAGAAAAAAAACTGATTGATTAGCTCAACAAATCTGTGATTTTCTTGGAGGATTCTACAGCCAAAAAAAATAAAATTCAGAGGGTTTGGTGCTAACAACTACTTAGATGCATTCAACTATTTCCATGACAAAGGGAAATCTTTCTCTAGAATTCTAACCAAAATCACTCCTCCCATCCTACAACAGGAAATCAAAACAAGGAAAAAAAAAAAAGAAACCAAACATGACCTTAGACGACAAAGCATGGGCCAACCAAAGTTGTCTCATCGATTGTTGGCCGACCTCTCACTCTGTTGACATTGTGACAAACACACGAAAAGCATTGCTTAGTGGCAGATAAGCGTAGGCTTTGATGATGGGATTTTTGGTAAAATTCCTCGTAGACCAATTACATTAATTTTTGGCTGCTCAACATAGGCCGGCTAAGCCTTTGTATTGCCCAAAAATTAGTGAAGATGCTTAGGAAGAAATTAATGCATTTTGATGCCATTCACAACCACACATATAGTATGTCTCTTTCATTTCACGACAACCGAATTGGTTGGTTCCTTTTAATTGCTCATTAAATCTTTTGGGCGCTAAGAGGCTGTAACGTTTCACACTTTTTTTTTATTAGAAAAGATTTAAAGTCGAGAAAATCCTTAAGAAAATTGATGTGGCTTCATTGAAGACATTTGGTCACATTGCTGGAAGTAGTAGTTATGCCAATAAGGCACCATATTTGTTTGTCAATGATAACTTTCATGTTTATTTTAATGTGCACTTTTTCTTTCTTTTTAGTTTCTTGAACTTGTGTATGATTGTAAAGGGCGTTGGGATTGAGGATTATGTCAAGCCAGACGCCCAAAAGGGTCATCAAAAACTGAGTTTTTATTTAATTTTATCTGATAAAAAAGATGTATAAAAGAAGAGAATATTCTTGTCCAAAGATGGTTAAAATATAGACACGCCACGGCTACACATTAGCACCATAGCTTTGCGGCAAAGCCCCACCCTTGAGTGCCTACCTCAACACAAAGATCTGCATAGAGATCAAAGCCATGGAGGCCATGATGAATGGATTGATCACCCTACCCACATTTGACCATCTCAACCAAGATTTCGCCATTCGACAGTTCTGCCCCGCCCGAGTGGAGCAAGAACGAGGAGGAGAATGGGGAGGAGAGATGTTGCTAGATGAAGAGGTGGAGATATGGCCAAACCTTGTTGACGAAATGCCTCAACTAGCCTCCTCCGAGGTAGAGGATGTTGTGGATGCTTTCTTCAACGTGGAATGCTACGAAAGGGATAATGCTAACAAGTCCTTAGAGGAGGAGGAGGAGAAGGATGCAAATGAGGCCTTTTATCTGTTTCAAGAAGAGGGTCTCCAAGATCTATCTATAATGGATGATGTTTGTTACGAATCAAAAGCTTCAGTGGTGACCGGAGGGGATGGGTTGGGAGGGCGAGGCTCGAGCAATGATCTTGGCTTCCTCATGCCTAGTAATGAGGCAGAGGATGTTGTTGCAGTTGGGGTGGATCAAGGGCTGCAGTTGGTGCATTTGCTGTTGGCGTGTGCTGAGGCCGTGGGTTGTAGAGATGCCCAACTTGCTAATTCAATGTTAGCGCAAATTTGGCCTTGTGTCAGCCCTTGGGGAGATTCCCTGCAGCGAGTCTCCCATTGTTTTGCCATGGGATTGAAATCTAGGCTGTCCCTGCTCCAGAATGTGAACCCAAATGGCTCCTTTGCTGCTAGGGCCAGTGATGTCTCCTTGATCAATAGGGAGGAAAAGATTGAGGCTTTCACTTTGTTGCACCAGACAACCCCTTATATCGCCTTTGGTTTCTTGGCTGCAAATGATGCAATATGTGAAGCAGCAAGTGGGAAAGACTCCCTGCACATAGTTGATCTAGGGATGGAGCATAATCTTCAATGGCCTAATTTGGTAAGGACCATGGCATCTAGAAGTGAAGCCTACCCGAGAACTATAAGGCTCACCGGCATAATTGGAGATCGAGATCCTTCGGAGCTTGAGAGTAGCCTTAAGGGGTTGTGTGAAGAAGCCATACCTCTCGGCATTTGCCTTGACTTCCTGTTGTTGGCAGAAGAAGTGTCTCCATTGTCATTAACTCAAGAAAAACTCAAACTAAGAGAAGGAGAGACGCTGTTCGTGAATAGCATAATGCACTTGCACAAACATGTCAAGGAGAGCAGAGGGTCCTTGAAGACCATTCTCCAATCAGTCAAGAAGCTAAATCCATCTCTGCTCACTGTGGTTGAACAAGATGCCAACCACAATGGACCCTTGTTTCTTGGAAGGTTTCTGGAATCACTTCACTATTATTCTGCCATTTTTGACTCCCTTCATGCTAGTCTCCCAAGAAACAGCCCACAGAGATCGAGGATTGAGAAATCCCACTTTGCTGAGGAGATTCGCAACGTTGTGGCATACGAGGGGTGTGACAGGACCGAGAGGCACGTGAGAGCAGATCAGTGGCGGAGGCAACTTGGGCGCGCTGGTTTTCAAGTGGTGGGGTTGAAGTGTCTGAACCAGGCCAAGACGATGGTGTCTGGCTATGGCTGTGATGGCTACACTGTGGGCAGTGAGAAGGGCTGCCTTCAGCTCGGATGGAAAGGTAGGCCCATAATGTTGGCATCAGCTTGGCAAGTGCACAATGTGCCTTCTCCTTGATGCTTACAAACACCATACTTCTTGTCTTGATTGATTGTTCGTTCAATTGAAGAAACTTCTGCATTCCATGAATTCAAACCATTTTAGATAATGATCCCATTTCATTTTTCCTGTCATGTTCTTTGTTGGCACCGTCGTGAATCAACTCTGGTTGAGCAACTAAGAAGATAGAAGCACACACACACACACACAATCAACATTGCACTTATTCTGAAGTATTGCTACACTATTCCTGACTCGGCCAAGATAAACATGTGAGTTCACAATGGTCTTAAATGTCACATTTAGGGCAACACGAACCGAGTGCTAGTCTCTTGCCACGTGTACAAATGTTGGACATTCGTTCATTTTCCATACGCTAGTGACATAGAATGAGCATTTAATGTATGTTACATTGGGTGCAGTATCTATCCATTCGAGCCAAAGCTCAAATATGCTGTTACCTTTTTCTTTTCTTCCTTTTTTTAATCAAATTTCCTAACCTTAATCCGTAGGTTAACGAAAGACGTTTATTATTGAAAGTGCTGAAGTTCAAAGGAACATATAATGGAGCCATCTCTTGTATAAGAACTAAAACTGTAGATTTAAAGGGTTTCTTTCTAGCATGAATCTGAAAATTAATTAATCCCAATTACAATCACAAATTTTAAAACCCAACTCATTTCAAAAGAACTGAATCAGATCAAAGTCGTTAATAATACACACGTCCAACTTAATAACATCACCTCCAATGGTGCCAAGTAAGTTCAATGCACCTTAAATTTAATTCAAGGGATGTAATTCTATTACTTCAACAAATGGGGGTATAAAGATTGGGCATTGGACATTTAACAAAAGAATTGGTCTCTAAGAAAATGCAACTGTTTTCTTAGAAATCCTTATGTTAAAAAAAAAAAAAAAAGAAGAAAAATCAAAATCAGGCTTTTAGCAAGATGATTGTTAACCAGGAAAATGTAATCTTGACATTCACTGTTGTTCCTTGTTCCTTCATTTGTGTGCTTATTGCTTCTTCTGGCTATGGATTCCCAAATTGAGCTACCGAACATAGCACAATTAATATATCAAACCTATGGAGGGACGTATGACGAAGAGAGTTTTGAAAAGAAGTGACTTGAGAGAGAATGGATGCCGGAGTGGAAGCTAATAAATATTTTTTTCCCCCTGTTTTAAAGTGGGGTGGTGGACAGGGGCTTACCCCCAATCACCCACCCCATCTCCCACTTTAATATTTATAATATATTGTACAATTTATAATTAGTTATATGAAATATTTTGTAACAATTTTGTTGATAAATTTTTATATAATCAATTTTGAATTACTCAATTATATTGCCAGTTTGCTCACTCCGTAAAAATTTTAAAAAAAGAACTCTAAAAGAATTAATTGTGATATAAAATATATTTTAACTGAGATAAAATATACATCTTGTTAGAAAAATTAATATGTTTCTTCATAATGAAAAATTATAAAATATGACAATGAAATTCATCACTATTTTTACTACTCCATTCTAGTTTCTTATTTTTTATTTTTCTTTATTTTAATATAGTGATTTGAGATAAATTTTAGTTATTATTCATAATTCATGTAACCCTCAAACAATTTATTATTTATCATTTCATTTCTTTTATTTAATTAATAAATAAATTCAATACATTCTGTTTTTTGTATTTACTTATTTTGAATTAAATACATAGATTAAATAAAGAGTTGTCATATCATTTTTGGAACGCTCTCTCTATCAATACATGGCATTTGCAGATTATTTTTGTTTTTTTGCCTTAATGTAAAATTTACTAAAAATATAGTCTTGTGGCTAACATCTTACAAAGAAATTATATTTTATCAAATTAACCATACTAATATGAAAATATATTGATCTTCATGATTATTTTAAATATATTTATATGACAAATATACTGTGTTTACTAGTGAATTATATTATTATGAGTTTGTATGCAAAACAAACATTAATTAATTTTTTTATCTCTTAAAATAGAATTAAATCTGTTCTTCCCCAATCTAAATTAAATTAGATTTGGGTATGGAGCTAAACATCCTCGAAGTCGAGTACAGTCATGTTTATCATCTATTCGTACATAATTAAGCAGTGGTGTTCCCCTTCATACCCCTAGAAGCCCCATCAATCTCACAAAATGTAGGTTCCAATTCTGAGTCCAGCCAAAGATCAGAACCAAACAAGAAAAACAGAGTGATCCATAAACATGATAAGGTCAACTTTGGGAGTTGGAATATGATGTTTTACCATAAACTTCATCTACAAATACGTGTATTGCATTATATAGGTCATGTTCTGGTGTTCTCATTGTTCAGCAGTTCCTCACGCGCATAGCACGCTCTACCCATGCATGCGTACAATTGAATGAACAAATCTATTGGTTTCATTAGAAACCAAGAAATCAGACCGTGAAGCTTATTACCTATGAGCCGGGCTTCCTTGTCTGGGCAGAAGCAGACATTACGCGCAACCGACTAGCTATTTCAGCAAACGACGGCCTCAAAGCAGGATTAGGTGCCCAACATTGCCCCATTAATCTTCTCCATTCTGGATCACAGTTGCTTGGTATGGCTGGCCTCAATGTGTTGTTCACAATGCCTCCTGCATTGGTGAAAAAACACGGATCAAATTTGCAAATCCACATTAGACCTCATACCTAGGTCTGGGGTAAGCATTTAACAGATTAATTTTTTAAAAAAATAATTAAAAAAATTAATTTTTTGTGTAATTTTTATAAACACAAAATTAGGTGCAAATTTGTATATTTTTAATAGATATACTTAATTTTTCTAAATAGGTAAATTTTTATTTTTCAAAAGATATATTTATTTATTTTTTAGTGTACACACACAAACACATGTTAAAATCTAATACACATATGCATACAAATAATGACCTGTGTCAAAATCTTAGCACAT
Organism: Avicennia marina; assembly: GCA_019155195.1. Taxonomy (NCBI): domain Eukaryota; kingdom Viridiplantae; phylum Streptophyta; class Magnoliopsida; order Lamiales; family Acanthaceae; genus Avicennia; species Avicennia marina. The sequence continues at coordinate 2,757,129 of CM032776.1, forward strand.
GGTGTAGGGGCTGAATATGGTGAAGATATTGGAGAAAGAGACAAGGATTCTCCTGACTGAATAAAAATAGACGACACATTGCTTGGGACCATTCCGGAGAACCATTGGCATATCCTGACCCTTCACAAGAATGAACTAAAAATGTATAGAAGTTCCAAGTTTTTTATCAACATGTCTCGGAGTAAAATCTGATCTTTTCTTTTTTTGGGTGGGTGGGGGTTTCGCCAGTTAGAATCAATACCGGGCACTCTTTCCTAAAAGCATATGTTTTTGACAGACGGAATCAAGCAGTCAAATCGCAAATCTAGCAACTAGAAACTTCAGTTAGTGATATCATATGGAAATTTTGATAAAAATTTATATATTCCAAGAATATTCAATGAAATAATAAAGATTCGTGGTTTTCAGAATTCAAGTAAATATTCATGCAAAAGTATTAGGACAGTTAATTTAGCTGGGCAGCAGAACCATATTGTCACAAGCCCCTACTGTAGACGAATTTTTCTCACTTTAACAAGCAACTTAAAATTACAAACCTATGATTGCACCATAATGCATGTTGGCGTAAGGCTCTTCCCCAGTAAGAATCTCCCACAAAACAATCCCAAATGAAAAGACATCAACCTGTTTGATGAACAAACCCAAAGATTAGAGGATCCAACTATTCTAGAGATTTGAAAGTTAAAACCACTGAACTAGCTAGTTAGCTAGTCAATATGAGAAAGAACACTTGTTTAAATTACTCTACAAGAAAGAAGTTCCACAAACCAAGGATAGTTTTGCACCCATAGACAATTTTCTGAAGATGCACTTATAAAAAGTACCATCTGACCTTCTCAGAGACTTTATTGCTACTTCCATTTAGCAGCTCTGGAGCCATCCATGGAAGAGTACCCCTTACTCCACCAGAAACCAAGGTGTTCCTCTTTATTTTGGATAAACCAAAATCGCCTACCTGGAAAATTGCATAACATCATAATTCAATCAGTTACACCGTGGTCTTCCTAATAATGTATGTTACTTCACAAATTAATGAGGTAACTTCTGAAAATCCTAATTCAAAATACACCACATCAATCAAGCTGACAAAGAAAGTCAAGTTTCCAATGAGGCAACCTTGCATATTGGTCTTGAAGTATCTTTCAAGTTAACCAGCAGATTGTCGCATTTCAGATCAAAGTGCACTATATTTTTTGAATGCAAATATTCCATTCCAAATGCTGCATCCTTGGCAATTATGAGCCTCTTCAAGCGATCAAGATGCCTTCAAAAATGAATCAAATGGGAAAGAAATGTTATTATGAAGGGAATCTAGTAAATTGAAAGGAAGCAATAGAAAAAGGTTAGTACTCCATGCACATTTATTTACAGTTAAATATATAACACAAGCCAAAGAGGATTTTGAGGCAGATTCATAGTTGCTTACTATTGGATGGCAAAACAAAGTTTACCACCCCCCATGTATGAATACCTATCCTTCCGAAGTAAAACATGTCTCAGAGAACCATCAACCATGTATTCTGTAACCGTAGCCAATGTTCCTCCTGGTCCATCTTGTACAACACCATAAAATGCAAGAATGTTTGGGTGGTGAAGCTTCGAGAGAATTTCAGCTTCCCTCCAAAATTCGACTGTCTGAAAGTGGGAATAACGATAGTAGCCATTTCAGCAAGGGTCGAGCCATGCACATTAGTAGCAACACGAAACAATAGAAACGCAGCAACATTGATGCCAATGCTTTCGCTTGGATTTATATGAACTTGGAAGTATTGCCTTGTTGATTAAGCTTTTAGAACATAAACAAGCAAAAATATCAAGAAAGGCATACGTCAAATAAAGCCTATAATGAGAGGAAAAGAAACAAAGGAAAAATGGTAGAATGTTTAAAGATTAATGAATAACTACCTACCAGTCTCTCTTGCTCTGATTGACGACCAGTGAAGCAACTCTTCTTTATGCGTTTGATTGCTACATCTGAGCCTCTCCATTTTCCATGATACACAGTCCCAAATGTACCAGAACCAAGCTCCCTCAGTTCCTCAAGATCTGCATTCTTTATTATCTGCAAAGCCACCAAATAGTTACATAGTCTAATTGGTAGTTCATCAATCTAGTGATTGTGCTGCAACTAACAAACAGGTTCATAAAACAAAATCACTCTCAACAGTTTAAAAATGAAATGATAGATGATTGACAATAAAAAATAAAATGGTAGATAGGTGATTAAAAACATTGAATCAGGTTTCATTTACCAACTCATTTCATTTAGCCACAGGATATATCATTCCACATACCAATTCTGACTATGATGGCACTGCTACTTCAAGTAATTTCTTAATATCAAGGAGAAGTAAGAAGCCTTCAAAAAAGGAACAATAAGCTAAGTATAAACATTTTCTGAGTCCTTATGGCAAGAAAAACTAGAATGAACTTAGAAGTGGCACATTATCATATAAGAATTCTTGAAGTGCAAAAATAGGCACAAACCTGCAGTGAGTTGATATCAAAATTCACCAGAGCAGGATCTAGAGGAGGAAAACCAATATTTCCAGTTTCTTCCTAGAGTATGGGTAAGAATAAGAAACAGTCATTGAAAAGCCATATGTTCAGTAAATGATTCAATTTGAAAAAATTTAATACAAAAAACAGAAGTACCTCATATTCTGAGTATTGAATTCTCGTATCATCATACTGCGAGACTTCACTCATTTTCACTTGTGCTGCAACAGCTCTATCTCCACCAGGTATGCTTTTTTGATCATCTTTGCCATGCATCTCCTGCACTCCCCTGTTACCTGGAAGAATTCCATCTCTCATCATTGGCACGAAGTCATATGCTAAAGGAGCCCCCTCTTCTACTTTTACAAGTCCAGATGTAACCACAACATGGTCTTGATCAATAAGGGAAACATCCCTTCTTGTAAAGTCATCCCCTGCCAGTCTTTGAAAGAAGGACCAGTGTTTAGGATCATGGTTCTCTATGTTCACACTTAAGCCAGCTCCATCTTGCTTTAGAGGACCAAAATCAGATGAAATATCAGAAAGAACAGCTTTGGAAAAGATATCAGAAAGAAAATCACGAGGGAACCGGTCATTGATATCAATAAGAATGTCTCCCTGCTCATTCCTGGGAACACCAACATTGGGTTCTTCCCAAGTTCCAGTAGATGTTGGAGGTTGAGGGACATCATTAGCAGTGGACTGACTGCAAACCCTTTCTACCAAATGAATAGAATCTTCAGAATGTTTCGCTGAATCCACATGGCTTGCAGCAGGGAGCTTCAATCCAAGTTCTGCCGCCGTGTCGAGAACTTGATTTTCACGAATGGAATCTTTAACATCAAGGCCCTCTGTCCGCCTCAGCTTTTGAGTTCTGGTAAGCCCATTATCAAGGGTTTCAGGTTCCACAGGGAAGGGCTTTTCAGTAGAAATTGACTGCTCTCCAGAAACATCTACGTGCCCTTTTTGTAAGTTTTCAACAGATGTTGTAATTAAATCCTGCTGGGAAATATCAGTGTGTGCTTGATTAACAAGAAACTGGGAACTGTGTAAATCATCTGACTTTGATATTCTGCTTAGCATCTCAGCCTGCTCTCGAGGAATCCACTCAGAACGGAAGACCCTCTGAGGAGGAATAGAAGACTCTGAGCAGATGGATTCGGGTACAGAAGCATTACCAGAGATAGGATACTCAATGACACTGGATGTAAGAAGCTCAGATGGAGCAACAGCATCTAGAGGTTTAGACACCTGCGCAGGTTCACTAGGCTTCGAATTGCCCTCTGAAGCCTTAGATGAAAATTCTCTATGTAGTTTAGGGGCCACTTCTAGTGACTGCTCAACAAGAAAACTAACTTTAGGGTCATCACTGTGTGACTGAGAAGGCATAAAGTGCTCATTAGCAAACATTTGCTTGCTTTCACTTTTCAGTTGAACTAAACCATCATCTATTAGTTTTGCCTCCTTTTCTTGCAATTTTGTGTCCAATGTGCCTGAGCTATCTGGAGACTTACCTTCAAGACCTTTCTGTTCAGAAACAGGCCCATGAGAAGATTGTGTCCCAGTACTTTCAGGAGGCACATAATTATAACCAAATTGTGGAGGATGCTGCCTTTCATGATCATAGTGCGTAGTCTGACCATGATGTTGGTGCAAACCAGTTTCATAAACTTTGGAGGAACTTGGTTCAATTGACTTAGAAGGTTCGATTGCCATTGACGGAGCAGCAAAGCCTGACAAGTCTGAGCTACTAACACCAACAAAGTCAGTTGCACTCCTATCAAAATCCTGATCGATATTCAGTGTGCCTAACTCATTTAAATTTTTCCTGGAAGAGCTTTCTAAACCACATGGTATAGAGCCTTTTTGAGATCCAACGTCCACACCATTGACAGCAACTACATATTTCATCTCAGAATCACCATCAGAATTGGCCAGACTGAAGTGAGCATCATCCAAATCCCCAGGAGAGAATAGAAACATCCGAAGCTTTTTTGATCCTTTTCTGTCTTCCAGAAGATTGCACTCCTCCATCATGTTCAATAAGTCCTCGTCACTTGAAATGGAGACTAATGAATCAAGATCCTCCCCAGGAAGCTGGTATTTTATGGTACATGTTTCATCATAAATTGCAGTTGCTTTCTGCCACAATTCCTTCCATGTAATGTCCTTGTTTATTCGAATGATGCGTGTTTCCCCACCAACATATCTGAGCCTTCCATCACTTGGCCGAGGCAGGATTCTACCTCCAAAACTGCAGAGAATCTTAAGCTTGGTCAATGAGCTATCAGACACTCCAGATGAGCTGTACACAAGTTTGTGATGGCTGTTGTACTCTGATGAAGCATGAAACGCAGATTGCATGAATTGAAATCCCCAGTTGCCCTTGTTCCCAAGCAAAGATAAATTCTTTTGTTCAAATTCTCTCATAGATTTCTCAGCTGGGGCAGTCATAGAGATATCTGAGCCACTTTCAGAGCCAGGATGGCTGCTTTTCAAAATGCCTTTCAACTCAACGTTATCAGTCCCATAACTGGAATCCCCAGATATACTGGCAATAGATGGCTTCCTGGGATTGACCCGATCACGCATAAATTCAAGAGCAAACTCCTCACCAGTCTGTATAGAGTAATTATGTACAGGTTTAGCTTCTGGAAAAGTAATCCCTGGAGACTTTAAACTTACATTTGCATGACCTGAAGGATCCACCTTCACAAATTGGGATTCAGGGCCATGTTCTTCAGTTCGATATTCTGAGGAATGGAATTGCACAAAATTATGAATTTTTGATGATTCCATATTGAAATTTCTGACTCTCTCCTCTTTCAAATATAAATTCAATGGGAACAACTTTTGATGCCACAATCCTGTGATGAACTTGCAAAAGCCACAGAGAAGCACTGCAATCCTCACCAGAAAGCAAAAACTTTGCTTGAAAACAAGTTCAGTGGTATTTAGGTAATACATATAAGAGGACACTGATGAACATTTTCCGACTCAAGTTGTGGAGGAAGCACCGTTAACAACAATGACCATTCTGTACCAAACACACTGTCAACAGAGGAAATATATTTGGTGTTAAAGTAGACGTGGAAAACTTTTATTTTTTCTGGAGTTATAAGGTAATAAATATATAATCGGAATTTTATTTTCAATTTCATTATCTTTTTGGATGTCAATAGGGTGGTAGGATAAATTCCTACTCGAGGGATTTCCAAATAATGTGACGACAAAACTACATAATCATTTATAAAGCAAGCACTCTTTTACAAGATAACCAGAAAAACTCTAGCTGAGTTAATGAGAAGTCAAATTGAGATTTGCCAGTTCAATCAAACGTTAGTAATGTGCAGGATCCACAAGGGCATCACATTTGTAAGCCTCTTGGGAAATATAGCAGTTGAAATCTAAAACCTCCAAACGATCAGCTCTTCGTCCACAAACATTGAACGTTTTGGACGATAAGAGCTCACATAGACAATCCAACAACATTAAACCTGAAAACTAAAAGTGCATCATTTAACTGCCAGACGGGAAAACCCCATGTCGGTTAGTTTCCGTTTTTGGGTGTGCATTTTTTGGCATGAGTTTTTAGGTATATTTATTCAAAAATATGTAAAAGCAAGAGAAAAATAAAGAGAGATTTAAAAATTGTACGGATTGTATTGTAGCGTGTATTTTGAGTCCAAAAATAAAAACAAACATAGCCTATAATTTCTGCTAACCGAGCACATCATCGCTAAATTCGTGCTGTCGAAGAGATGATAAGCTTCGACAATCCAACGTCTACGTCCTAATCAGAAAGTAATCAGCAATAAATGACTTGCTCCTACTGAGAACCCTAATGTTGTGAAGAAACTACTCCGCGAAACAGCAACGAAAGAATCCATCGCAGTAAAACTTACGCCTATAGGTACACAATAATTATAGATCGGAATGAGTTTAATCACAGAATCAGTAGGGTTTACCTCCGGAAAAGTATGAAGAGCTTAATCTGTTCACCAAATCCGCCATTGCCGCAACCCCATTTTCGGTGTTAAAAAGGGTAACTAAAAACAGAGCACTAATCGAGATAGTAAAATTCAGAGAGTAATCATGTATTTATTTGAAAATCCGAGAAAACCAATCTTTATATCTAGCGCTTCGTCTTTTTCTGAAGAATTTCCAAAAATTCGCAGACGCCAGACAGCGACAGCTCGCACTCGGACATCTCCTCTCCTCTCTTCTCTCGCCAAGGATGAAATGATGAAGACTTGGAAGACGCTGCTGCGTTCTAGTCAAAGCATAATCATGTCTTTCCATTTGACTAATTGAAGATTTGGATTCATATTAATAGCGCCTGTGAAAGGATGCATGTGGATAATTATAAGAAATGCATAGATACATAAACTATTAAGAAATAGAAAGAATAAAATATAAAATATAAAATGTGTGCTACTATTTTAGACCCATGTTTTTAGATATATTTTTTTAAAAATATGTATAAAAATAAGAGAGATATAAAAATTAAATTTTAAAAATATAATAATCATAGTGTATTTTTGGGTAAAAAAAAAAAAACCATAACCCTCATAAGATTTTTAACCTTAATATAGTTTTATGATTAATAATAAATAAAATTTATTGGCGAAAAATTAACTTTGAGATGTTGTGAGGACGATGACTACCCAAAATTGAGCTTGGTGGATTCTAGGCCCATGCCTTAATAGTATTATTGCAAATAAAAGTAAGATTTTGAATGGAAAAAAAATTAATTAATTTAAATATATAAATAAAATAAATAAAAATAATTTAATAACGTAAGAGTTATATAGAGAATGATTAATTTTTTAAGTTATAAATAAATATAAATATAAGTATAAGTACAGTACATATGTGTTTGTATATTAATTTAATTGTAATTAAGAGTAATAATTAAAGAATGATTAGTTAATTATATATATAATTAAATTTAAATTTAACTAAAAATTTAGTAGAAGTCTAATAGGGAGTAGGGGATTGAAAATATAATTGCAAAATATTTGTCACTTCATATCGTTAAAAGTTGTGTTTTCAAACAACCACGAGTTATTTCTTCCGTCTTAAATTGATTTGGACAAAGGTAGACGATTCATTAATCAAATATTGTGTGCTTAATTGCGTACTTAGTCGCATAATAATTTTGTTTTTTTAACTAGCACGTGTTCAATTTTATTGTTAAAAGACTCAATCACAATTAGAGATATTCTAATGGCCTTGACCTTGTCTTTGTCTTGGTGATATGGATTTAATATGCCCACTTGGAAGATCTAATGCATGATATATTTGGAAGGTTATACGGATATCTTTTATTTTAAATTTGTCTACTTTTTTAATTCTTTTTTAGTTTTTTTCTTTTCAACTAATACTTTTATTTGTATTTTACAATCAAATTTTCTCTCTATCTAATTTTTTTTAATGTTGTTATGTTTCCACTTTTAGCTTATATTTATGCTGTATCATCTAAAAAAAATAAGATCCTTAGAATGTACAATGAAAAATTACACAACTATCCTTATTTAAATTTTTTTATATTTTTATTATTTTCTTTCAACTTATTGTCTTTATTTGTATTTTTTTTCTCAAATCTTATCTCTTTTCATTTTTTATTTTAATGTTTAATTTAGAAATTCTTTTATACTTTTAAAATATTTTTATATCTATTATTTAAAATATAATAACATACAATTTATATATAAATTTGTATATGCATAAAATGTGCTACTGTAGTTAGTTTAAAGAAAGCCATTTAGAGATGATGCAACTTACCCATCACATAGGGTGTTCACTTGGTATAAATTGAATTGAAAATTTGATATGTTAAAATTTTGGTATATCAAATTTATATTCCAAATAAATTGACAAATGAAGAATAATAATAAATTAATAAAGTTATATCTAAAATACAAATTTTAATTGCATGATTTATTAATGAATACTAATCATTCTTATTTTAATATTTCGTTGTTCCAATTTAAATTTTCAAAGATAAAAATTGCACTTATAATAACATCTACATATATAATACAATGGCACAAAATTATTTTAAAATTAAACATAATAGCCTAAAATCAAATTGTAGATAAATAATGATTTAAAAGAAAAATGAGTGAATATTGGTAAATAGAAACAAAATTTTGTAAATGGTGCACCTAGTGCAAATGTGCCAGTCAATAAGATTATAACAAATATCACAATCTTAATATTTAATAAAATTTTTACATATTTAAATATAAAATTATAACATTTATCATTATTTAGTTCAAATATATTGAGTGCATATTCAAATAGTCCCATAGTTGATCACCAAATCACTCGTTCCAAGCACTGATACTTGAGAATTTTAATGCAGATACATGCCCCGGTTAAAATCGTCAACGGTGGACCGAAGAAGTTGCAAGTACCAAGGACAAAAGCGCACTCTAAACTTACCCGACTTCAACCTTTTGTCGATGTGACACGGTGGCTGACGCGGACGGTGACAATTCGTTCAACTCTTCACTGCCTTTGGCAAACACGGCTGTTAGTAAGATTCGCGACTTTATTATTAATCGTGCACAGACTATCATAATTCATATATGCAACTGTGCAGTAATTAACATAATTCACATGTTGGTTGACTTTTTGATATGACCCTATTATTTTTTTTTAACAAATACAGTCAATTTTAATAAAAAATACAAGGTGGTTTTAATCAAATGTGCCAACTACCAGAAGAGGAATAGGATGTGAATAGAGTTCAGATTAAGTTGAATTGGTTTTTAGTTGGCTTGAGTTTGATTGGTTAAAAATTATATATGTGCGTGTGTATGTATATATATGTGATCTAAGAGATTATACAAATCTAAATTTTTAAAAATTAAATGTTCAAAACCTACCCGAATTTTAACTAACTAAGGTTATGCTTGTTTATGTATTTAAGTGTGTGTGTGTGTGTGTTTTTTTTTTAAAAAAGGATATAAAAGTATGAAAGAAAAAAATATAAAATTTGAAACATGTAATGAATATATCGTGTGTCTTTTGATAGGTTTGAAACAAAACAAACATGGCCTAAATATTTTAAGCCATGGAATTTTCATTTAAACTTAAACTCATTTTTTATATATTTTTAATTAACTAATTATTCTTCTATTTTTATATTTATTAATAATCAAATCAACATATACACAAACATTTATAATAAATATATACTATTATATTATTTAATTATTGTTGTATATAAAATTAATCAGATTTAAAATAATTTTGAATTTTAATCCCATCAAAATGTTATTACCAAACATACACCCACACCCTTTAAAATTCCATAATTTCCCATCCCATTCAAATCAACAACCAGACGTGCCCATTATTTTCGCTTAATAATTGTCTTATAAATAATTATTCGGAGGATAAATTTCTAATAACCGTATAAAAAATACAGATTAAACGGTATTTAGAACCGAATACAAGATTAATTAAATCGCATGTAATGTCAACAATTAAAACAGTGGACGTGACAACTAATTTTGGTAATTCACATGACATTTGTGTTGCAATTTTACTTTATTTCATCACAAGGCTACGTTTGTTTCACTTGTTTTAACATCTTAACATTCTATCAAAGTTCTCACATTCAAATATTTTAATTAATAGAATTTTCGTCAAAATTCACATTCAAATTTTTTTCTTTTACATATATAATTAACTAATTATTTTTAAATTATTACACATATTTATAATCAAATTAATATATATACATACACTTTCACATTTATATATATATATATATTCATATTTTAAAACTAAATCATTATTCTTATATATTATTAATCATTAAATCAATTTTATATATTTTATACATATATTCAATTATATCAAAATTTTTCTACAATTTAAATCATTGCAATTAAATACACTACGTAACTCCAATTTAAAATCTTTTTTTCAACAAAAAATATCCTTCTTCCAAATAAAATTATTTAAACATTACTAAAAGCATGACAATAATTGCCATAATACAAAATCAAGGTTGCAGTGGGACCCACGATAGTGGGGGACAGGGGGAAGCCCCGGCGATGCCCGACGAGGCTACCAACCAACGACGCGAGCTTCGCTGCGCAAAACGACAGCTTCACCAACGTAGGAACCAGAGAGAGTGTTGTCGTTGTGGGGTTAGGTGGCGATGTTAGCCTTTTGCCCTTTTTTGTATTTTTGACGTAGCTATAAATTAAAGTTCCTTTTTGGCATTTGGGCATTGTGGACACGGCGACAGCGCGGTTGGTGGGGAGGCATTCTTAAGAATCTCCGTCTGGGCTCTCGATTCTCCACGCAATTAAATACTCTCCCAAAGTTAGGCAGCTGCTTTTTCCTCAAAGGCCCTGAACTTTCCTTTCGTCTCTCTGTCTAGCGTTTTGCCGTTCGTTTTCTTCCATTGCGGTGTATTAAGGAAGGAGGAGAGAGCGGGAAAATAACTGGGCTGATCTATTGTTTGGATTCTATTGAGGAATGGCGTTATCTGCTTCGTTAATTGGATCTGCGCCGTCCCCCGTTTTCGATGTCGACGGTTTATCGTCGTCGGGGAGATCCAAGGTGAGGGTTTTTGCTCGGATCAGTTGTTTTAACAAGTAATGTTGTTTTGTTTTTATTAATTTCCTTTCCGTCAGCCTGCAATGGAAAGATGTCAACCCATTTTTTTTTCGTATTTTAACGGCGGTCTGATTTGGACATTTTACTGCATTTTAGGTTTACGGAAAGTATCAAATAACTGAGCTGCGTTTGCAAGCGAAAACTAAATTGACGGGATTTTGCGGTTTGTTGTAGCGATTGGAAGAAAATAAAAAAGGAAAAACCCGAAAAAAACGGGGGGAGAGAGAGAGAGGGGGACTTCTAAACGGATTCGCATTCAAGTATGTGGGCACGGTGCCGTTTGTCTTGCTGGGCGGTTTTTTATTTGTTCTTGATCGGGTTTATGGACACAAAATTAACGGATAAATTTCTCTTGGATTAGAAACTACATAAACCAAAACTTTCTTTGTTTTTTTTTTTTTCTGTTATAGATTTATCTATTGTTACCATGAAATTTAGTTATCTTATATGCCTTATCATGCTATTTTACCCTTCTTTTAGGTGTCAGGTGGCCGCCTTAACGTTAATGCTATGAAGTTGCAATCAAGCATCTTTGGAACTAATATCCAAGTGAATTCCTCTTCGTTACAGTTGAGTGATACATAATCCCTTTCTTGAAAAATTTTATATATTTTAATCTTCATATAAGACTGATGCAAATGTGAAAATTATATAGGAAGTTTACTGTCCGTTGTGTTCAGCCTATTAAAGCAACAGCGACAGAAGTTCCTCCAACAGTGCCGAGTAAGGCCTATACACTTAGATTTGTTTCAGGTTTAGTGGCCAATTCTGTAATACAAGTTTTAACTTCTATTCTGCACTTTTCTGATTTCAGAATTCAGCAGCAGCAGGAAAACAAAGATTGGCATCAATGGTATGTTTTATCATTTATGTTGTTCTGATCTTGCTTCTTTCTCCACCCCCCTCTTCTATTATTGTTACTTGCAATTTCAATATTTTTGTTGGTTATTATGGTTTACCTCATGTGACTTGGGTTTTCTGTTGCTTGCCATTTTACTAATGAGTAATCTATACACATATATTTTGTGAAAAGTTGCTTCCATTTAGGCTTATTGCTGGGAAAGAGATATTGCAACATTAACTGAGATTCTTGAAACCTGCAGGTTTTGGACGTATTGGGAGACTGGTTTTACGCATAGCAACTTTTAGAGATGATATTGATGTGGTGGCTGTTAATGATCCTTTCATTGATGCCAGATACATGGTAAGCATATCTGCTACATTTTAAGGTATAATTTATAGATTCTTCGGCTATAGTTGGTTGATGCACTCACTAAAGCAATGCTATTTGTTGAGTTTGTGTTGCTAAACCTCAGTCTTTGGGATTTTTATGACACATCTGCAGATTCCTTTTCTTGTCTGACTAGCACTTGCTCATTGTTTGGCAAATGCATTGTTTATCTTCTCAGGCATATATGTTTAAATATGACTCAACTCATGGACCTTACAAAGGAACCATCAAAGTTGTAGATGAATCCACCCTGGAAATCAAGGGGAAGCAGATTAAAATTAGCAGCAGAAGGTATTGCCACTATATGCAGAGTCAAATACTTGGTCTGGGCCAATATACTAAGTTACCATTGTTGCTTGCAGTATCATGGATTCTTTGCCGCCATTGCTAACTTGTTATTCTCTCACTATAGGGATCCATCAGAGATTCCTTGGGGTGATTCTGGGGCTGAGTATGTTGTTGAATCTTCTGGTGTCTTTACAACCATTGAGAAAGCTTCTGCACACATAAAGGTTAATTACTGAGCTGGCATTTTAAACATCATCTCCTCTCCTTATTTAAGAAGCTCCTCATTAGAGTTTATCATGTAGGGCGGTGCAAAGAAGGTTGTAATCTCCGCTCCATCAGCTGATGCTCCTATGTTTGTGGTTGGTGTAAATGAGACTACTTATAAACCGAGCATGGACGTTGTTTCCAATGCCAGCTGTACCACCAATTGCCTTGCTCCACTGGCTAAGGTTTGATTAAAATCTGAAAAGTTTTCTGGATTGTAATTGCTTGCTGCTGAGGCAAATAAGTTCCGAATCTCCAAGTCTATTTATTCATTTCAATTTGTTTTAAGCATGTTATTTCTTTCCATTGTTTGTTTGGTACTTGTTATATATGACAGGTGGTACATGAAGAATTTGGTATTATAGAAGGTCTAATGACAACTGTCCATGCAACAACGGGTAAATCTCTCCCCTCCTCAGAATTTTACCTTTGCTCGTCTTGTCCTTACTCCTTATCTTGTCTTTCTGATTCTTGCTCATGCCCAGCCACGCAAAAGACAGTTGATGGTCCATCAATGAAGGACTGGCGTGGTGGCCGTGGTGCAGGGCAGAACATTATCCCTAGTTCCACTGGTGCGGCCAAGGTACAAAGCCGTCTTCATTTGAAATTATTTCAACTTCCAATTTCTGCAACCCTTTATGTGTACACCACATTAAATTTTAGGCCGTTGGAAAAGTTCTTCCAGAGCTCAATGGCAAGCTCACTGGAATGGCATTCCGTGTTCCTACTCCCAATGTCTCTGTTGTAGACTTGACTTGTCGACTTGAGAAGAGTGCTTCTTATGAAGATGTTAAAGCAGCCATAAGGTATGTGGGTTGTTTATGGCTTTGTCTTCCCATATGTCTGATTGAATTTTGAGCACTTATCATTCTTGTGCATAATTTTTCATGAAAACAACAGGTATGCATCAGAGGGTCCACTGAATGGCATCCTTGGGTATACTGACGAAGATGTGGTCTCCAGTGATTTTGTTGGTGACTCAAGGTATGCACTTCCCTCTTCTTCTCTCTTAGCTAATTCTATAACTTAATGGAATGAGAAAGCCTCAATTTACTACAATCCTGTTGTTGCTGATACTGATCAGCATCATTATGGATTTTCCATAATGGCGAATGACTTAGTTTTCTCTGAAGTATGACCGAAGTTGATTATATGTTGTATATTAGCCGACTCCTAGTTTTGTTTGGTTGCTGGACTACGTCATTTTGTCTTGTTAACTTTATTATGTGCTTGTCTTTTTTGGCTTTCTGAATTGCAGGTCAAGCATATTTGACGCGAAGGCTGGCATAGGTCTTAGCAAGTCCTTCATGAAGCTTGTTTCCTGGTATGATAATGAATGGGGTTACAGGTACGCTCTCTTCCTCTCAACATGCTTTTGTTTAGTATGCAAGTGCATGCGCAACTTGGTCCAATTATGACTATTGTGGTCTTTGCTTTGTTTTGCAGTAACCGGGTGTTGGACCTTATTGAGCACATGGCTCTGGTGGCTGCTGCCAACTAGAGAAGTGGCTGCTGCCAAAGTTTTTGCCTACTTGCGAGCAAGAATTATGGATGGGAGAGTAGTCACAAAACCATGAGCTGTTTTTTGTTCTTGATGTTAGAATGATCTTCCTCGTTTGTCATAATAATTATCATCCCCAAGCCAGATGAGGGGGTTTGAAGATAATAATGTATTAGTAATGTATGGGTTTAGAAAAACTCATTTAGATATACATGTATTATTGAGTACCGTCTAATTTGATCGTTTAACCAGTTTGGTGTACTTTGGACTCATACAAATCTGTATTCCATCCTTTGTCTAGAGTTTTCTGTTTTATATAGCCTCAACGCTACCATATCTGTTGCCGCCTGTTAGGATTAACTCCGGTTAGCCCCTTTTATTGTTATGTGGATCTTGATATCTCGAACTGCTAGAGCACATCTTATTCTTCAAAACCTTAAAAGCCCATTCCTTAAAACTAGCCAAGCTGTCTGATTCCAGTCATGGTTGATCGTTCTGTCAATTGGAAGTTTTGTGCCTAGTCTGATGTATCTTTTAGTCGGAGCAATAAATGACTCTCTCTGTAGAATGGCGGAGCACTTCTTTCAGCTTCGTGTAAGTGTTTGAAGCCCTATTCTTAGTAAATTACTTTATTCATGTGAGAAAATGGAAACAATAGTAATAGAAGCATTGTTCTCACCGTCAAACAATGGTATGAGACCCCACTCACCAAGCTAACAATCTTTTGCCCCATCACCTTTGTGAAAAAAACCCTGTTTTGATTTCTCTAAGAATTCATCTATATACAAATTACTGTTAAATGAAACGTTAGAGTAAAGGTGAATGTATAAAAACTTGCCTCCATGTTTATTTATATAGTCCTTTTCTTATGAAGTTAATTATCCCTCAAACATAACCAGTGAAGGAGGTCATGCCTTGTATAACAACGATTTGGAAGAAGTGGACACTCTAACCCATATTCAATATTCAATACACTGTCAAACGCATATACTAAATATGTTACTAAATAAAATTTTTATTTAAATTTAAATTCAAAGAAAATTTTTTTTGACTAATTCATTATTATTTTATCATTACACATATTTCTAATCAAATCAATATCTATACATATACTCACATTTATATATATTTGTACCTCATAAATTAATTATTATCCTCGTGTATTATTATGTCATCTAATTATTATTATATATTTTATACATATATTCAAACAAATAAAAATTTTTAAAACACCAAAATCACGCTACCAAACACGTTCCTTTTTCTAATACAATTTAGGCCAAACATTACTATTCACCAAAACCCCACTTTCCAAATAATTATGACTGTGAATAGTAACATTCGAACAGTAATTGTAAATAATATTTGATACGACAAAGTACAAAATCTGTGTGGTTATGTTTGAAAACCAAATTTTAATTTCAAAATATCCTTTCAAAGTTCACATTATTAAATATATCATTTAAGTTTAAATTCAAAATTTTCTACACTCATATGTATAACTAATTAATAATTTTCCAATCATTATATTTATTTACAATCAAATCAATACATATATATATATATATCACTCATATATTCATATTTATTTTTATTTATATTATAAAATATAATCATTATCTTTATAAATTATCACGTCATTCAATCATTATTATATATTTTAAATGTATTTTCAAATGAATTATATTATCTATTTCCTTAAGACCTTTATTTTAAACACATTATTTATCTTAATAACTCCTGTCAAACATCGTGTCTAACAAAAATACTTCTCCCAAATATAGCCTATATAAGTACCCTCATTCTGTTTTTTTTAAAGAATTGATGTCAGAGTTCATTTTCCAGCTATTGAAAACATCAATATCCAAATATCAATTCTCAATGGCGCGATCATTTTTTTCATATCCCTCTATTTTCTTATTTTTCAAATTTTGTAACATTAGGGTCAAAAGGATGAAATTATTTATAGTTGACATTTATAAACATTTAAATTTATTTTCATTTTTGACATAACAAAATAAACTTTACAATCATTACATTTTTAAATTTTATTTTTATTTCTTTTTTACTTTTATATAATTTTTTACAACTTCAAAATAATAAACAAACGTAGTCTTAAAGGATATAGATTTAGGGTCAGGTAATAAATTTTTCAAGTAATAGTGGTCAAATTTAGCAAAACAATTCAAAGTAAAGGGGCTAGATTCTAAATATCTCATAGTTGAGGGGTTTTTATCAATATACCTCTGCTATATAATGACAGTAGCTTGAAACTTCCCTCCTTGCTCCGCTGATGTTTTTCTTCCCCTCGCCACCGATTTCTCACGTTCTCCCAACTTGTGCCTCGATAATGCCCTCGAAATTCTTTGTTCTGTCTCTCCTGAAGAAGATGCGACTTTGAACATGGAGAAGGAAATGTTTCTTTTTGTGTTTTCAGTGATTACCATTTTCTTCCCTTTCTTTGTTAATGCTGCTTTACGATATGATGCTTATCGAGATACATGTCGGAATGCGGAGAAATTAGTGTTGCGTGAGGTCAGAAAGATAATCGCTGAACACGAGAATGCCCCGGCGCAACTGTTGAGGCTTCTCTTTCACGACTGTTTTATTGTGGTAATGCTTTGCTCTAAGATTTTTACTCCTGAATCTCTTTATGTGTGTTTTTAACCTTAATTTATTGATAAATGTTCGAAGACATAATTTACTAGCGAAGTTTCTTCTTGATGAAGTCATGCCATTCTTCTTATTTTTGTACGCAGTTTTGTGACATTTTCTTTGCTGTAAGGAATTTTTCCATATGCAGTTTTGCTATGGTTCCGGGTCTAAATATTAAATTTTCTATGATAATTCTTTGTTGTAGGGAACAAAATTCTTCTTTGTAAAGGTTCTCTTGTTAGTTTATAAAAAGTAAACTGCACATTGGTATCTCTTACAGCGGACTCCAATAATTTCCAGAGAACCTCAGGGAAAATTTTTGAATAATCTGTCCTTCACAATCATCTGATTGATTGTGCTGATGCTGCATTGTGTATGTGCTGGTATTGTTGGGTGATTCACATTTCACGTCACTTTGTGTCTTGATTTTATGTATCCAGTCCATGAAATGCTATATTTTGTTAATTTTCCTTGCAGTTTTGCGGTTCTTAAATTGTGATGCTTCTGTTTTGCTAGTCCAGCGATTCTCTTAGTTTTTCAGTTTGAGTTGCTTGTTGATGGAGTTAATGTTGTTACTCAATGGGATTGTTCACCTTTTCCCCTTAATTTGAATTTTGTATCTTAGTGTATTTTCTTCTGTGCAACGGAATGGGCTTTTCTGTTTTTCGCTTACTTTATTAATTCCATGTTGCCGTGCACCTGACTCTAGGTTCAAATGGATTTTATAATCAAATTTTTTATTTTATTATTTGTATCTAAACATGATTTTTAATTAGGTTTTATGAAGTGGGTAAATTGGCAAATAGATTTTTGAGCCAAGAGTGTTAAGAGCATATGGATTTTTTGTGTCGTACCTGTTAAGAATAAACAAGCAATGTTTCAGCAGAGCTGGGGGTAATCTATGGGTTTTGCCATTTAAATTTTTATCGTTGCTGTTTGTCTCATTTATCACTCCCATGGACATGTCTTGATAATATGAATTATTAATTGTGTTGATATTATTCATTGCTGTCTTCTCTCAATATGGTAAATCTGTTGTCCTCATAATTTCTATCTTGATATCCTTTTGTGCATTGTCGTCTTTCAGGGTTGTGATGCCTCTGTGATGCTAGATGATAGCAACGGGATGATGAATCACTCTGTTGAGAGACAAGCCATACCAAACAAAACTCTAAAGGGGTTTAACCATATTGATAAAATAAAGGAGGTGCTAGAGGGCCAATGTCCAGGGGTGGTTTCTTGTGCTGACATTCTGGTGCTGGCAACCCGTGATGCTATTGCTTTGGTATGAGTAATACTTTGT
The DNA here is from genome assembly GCA_019155195.1 of Avicennia marina. NCBI lineage: Eukaryota > Viridiplantae > Streptophyta > Magnoliopsida > Lamiales > Acanthaceae > Avicennia > Avicennia marina. Next base: position 2,775,516 of record CM032776.1, read on the forward strand.
ACTTGGCATCTTTACTATTGGCCTATGTCCTTTTCATTTTGTCATGCACTTCCAAGGTTTAATTGTCGTTCGCCAAAAATTCTGAAAGATACATCCTCTGAATTCAGGACTATGGACTCTTTTTGTTTCTGTTTAAACTCCAAGCAGCATATTGCAGGTGCATATTTACAACTTGTAGCATTTTTGTTATAGTTATGGAGCAAGTAAATATCTGAAATGGATAAGGACAAACTGTTACAAATGGTTTCTTCAGTGAACATGATGGAAAAAAATTCACTTGCTTTATGTATCCCGTTATTGTTATATCAATCAAAATCATAACTCATGTATCTCATCATTGTTTTCTGCTAATAATTGTGATATGTACCTGATATCATTTGCATTACCTCATCTTATCTTAAATATGTAAGAGGACTAATATTGAATGATAGAGTAGCATCTCCTAATTTATTATTTTGTTTCTTTTCCACATATTTTTTGACATTCAAAATTGGATTGACCCATTACATACTTCTTGGTTCATTCTTCCTCTTGTCAGTTAAAATGCATTTTAATGGGCAGTTAGACTGACCAGTTCTGTTGTCAGTTGAAATGTGATAGTGGTTTTCCTCGCATTACTGTGCTCATTTTCTGCAGTCTGGCGGACCATATTACCCAATATTGACTGGAAGAAAGGATAGCATCCATTCATATTACAGCAAGGCTCTTGATGAAATACCCAGACCAGACAGCAATATATCACAAACCCTTTATCTCTTTGCTCAACGTGGATTTAGTGAGAGGGAGACAGTTGCTCTTTCGGGTATTCCCAGCTTCTCTAAGCTTGTAAATTTTCCGATTATTTGTGTCGATGTTCTTATCGTTATATTTTTCCTACTTTCTCGCACACTCTTTTTCTGATGTGAAAGGTGGCCACAACATAGGAAGCATTGGCTGTGAGTTCATCCAGCCAAGGCTTCTGATGGCTGATGGATCAATCCCCCTCGGTTTCCTCTTAGAGATGAGAAGGAAGTGCCAAGAAAGAAATGGTAGCATAAGCAACATAGATGCCTCACAAAAAGCCAGGCATCTGACTGAAGCTTCACAAGGCATGCAGGATCATCAGGGACTGGCATCTGCTCACTCCACTGGAGGAGGATTTGATAGTCACTATTATCAGGCCTTGATGATGGGCAAAGGCCTTCTTACAGCTGATCAGGAATTGATGGCAAATGAGAAGACAGCAAAAGCTGTACTGGAGTACGCAGGTGATGCAAAGTTGTTCAGGTTTGAGTTTGCTGGTGCCCTGATTAAACTTTCCAATCTATATGTGTTGGTAGAATCTGAGGGAGAGGTACGACGCAAGTGCTCCAGTGTGAATTCTTCTTAGGCAGTTGCTCTTAAATACTTACTTCGAACTTCGGGTAAGTGTAGTTTCACCGGTGAAAACCGGATTTTTACAGCCTTAATTCTTGTATCAGAATGCTGTCAATGTTACCACGTAAATTTCCTAGACATTACTTGGAATAACACAACAAACATTGAAGGCAACCTCACAAATAGTCTCTATGATAGGTTTTGCATTACAAAGATGAATTTAGCTTCAATTGCACTGCTTAAACTTACGATTTCACAGTTCCAGCCTTTGTTCTCATTAGTCTAAGAAGGATGTCTTATTCATCTTGTAGAAACAAATGCTTTCTGAACAAGAAAGGGGCATTTACCCAAGCATCTTGAATTCCTTTAACCTAGCTACATGACATTCCTATCACAATCCCACTGGCCTCTTTGAACGCTTCTTGCAACGCTCAAGCACTTCTTTTTCTCCCAGCCTAAGCCTGAAATCAATTCCTGCAAGCTTTAGCAAAACAGTGAAACTTAAATATCTTAGTTGGCTTTATGTGGAAGAATGAAAAGTTTATTGGATGGCCAATTCCTTTCACTATTGGAGATAAACACAGCTTAAAAACAGAGTTCAAAGTATACCCAGCACTTTCGAACACTAAATATACCCAGCACTTTCCATCGTAGTTTGGGGATCAATGACATTTCTGTGACTCTGCACTTAAAATACTTTTATGCTTCATAACTGTAGCGGCATGTAGCCATTCAGGTTGCGATTGGATACATGCTCCGTTCCAAAAAAAAAAAAATGTGCTTGGAATAAATGGAAAAGAAGTGAGATAAAATATTTTAGGGATATGAGATAAGAAAAGTGGGGTATTGTGTGTGAATGGATAGTGTTTTAGAGATAATGTAATAATTGTAGTGATGTGATAGATAGTTATAAATAGAAATTTGTATTGATATGATAACTAGTTATTTATGTAAAAATAAATATTTTTTAATTAATGTAATAAATTAATATATATTATATATATTAATATTATAATATACATATATAATATAATATGTAATGTTTTATACACATATAATAATATATATATTATATGTAATATTACGTTAAAATATAATATATTAATATATGTAACATATGGTATATTACACATATATAATAACATATACATATAATATAGTATATCACACACACACACACATATATATTATACATACATAATCATATATAAATATAATATACATTATATTTATGCAATATATTATATATAATATAATGTATATTATGTATATGTGGGTGGGAGAAATGAGGAAGAGAAAGTGTGTATAAGAAAGATAGGAGTATATGGGGAACTGAGATTAACACGAGTCTGAATAGTGTTAGGACTGTTGGATAAATGAGATATAAGAAAAATTGAAAAAATTTTCAGAGATATAATCAAAATGAACCATGTTTTTGGAAAAATGAAAATGAGACAGGAACCGTTATCCAATCTCAACCTTAATGTCCCATGTTTCCAATTTTCGCTCGTCCAACAACTGGTACGATTTCTCTTCACTCTTCCGCTTGTCCACACACGTTGTGTTTTATCTACGAGTTTACGAAGTTAATGTCATATATAATCAAAGCAGTAAATAGATTCCAAGCATCCCAGTCTGGTCCAAACTCTAGAACCCTACTTCACAAGAATCATTAAAATTTATTTATTTATTTAGTGGTGATATCAAGACAAGTAAATTTACTCTTTGCTTTTCTGCTGGTTGTCCCTTCATTTGTGCCCGGTATGATTTAATTTTATATCAATATTATAAAATCAATTCCAGTTGTATCCTATACTTTCTTTCATGCACGGCATTTGTCTTATGTGGAATTTGGTGATCACACAAAAATGTCCTTGGACTCAAAATGCAAGACATGACCAGCAAGTCTCTGATTAATCAATGATGATTAGACGTAATATCCTGTTAATTAATAATGATTAGAAGTTGATGTTTGATCTGAACTATTCATGCCTATCAACTGTAATATCTACCAGAAAGTATATGTATGCTTTATTAAAACATGGACCTTTCATTCTCCATATAGTGGGGACAAAGCGAACACTAATTTGCATGAAATTTCAACTTAAGTGGTAGGTAAGCCAGTGGGAAGTCGTAAATCTCGCCTACCCGCTTACCTTGTTTGGGTATTCTTCATATGGCTAACACTAAAATAACATGTGTTGTTGTGTCTGGACTATTCACTTTTGTGATAGAACACAGTATTTGAAAATGATCTATTTGCCATTTTGCACTGTTTACATGTAAGAATACAGCTGACTAAATGTATTAAAAGATGAAAAATAGATATTGGCCAATTTTGACGAGTTTTCTAGATTGACCGGTTCTGATTGGCTTCTAGATGCCAAGATTCTGAGGCGAGGAAGGCCATATTGGAAAATAATCCAATCCAGGACTGATTTGTGGCTCCAAATTGTTGGCCAGTAGTGGAATTGTTGGGATCATATTTTGGCCCTTAGGCTGATTTTCAACGTCACTTGCTAGTCCAAGATCATTTTCCAAGAACCTCAACCACTTGCTACATTCAATTTCATTGTCTAAGTTTTCTTCTGGTTTGGTAAGATTGGAGTCTTGATTCCCACCATTCTCTACCGTTTTGCCACACCGTGAAGGATCCAAGCAATCCAACAGTTCCCAAAACTCAACATCAGATTCCAAAGGAATTTCAATTTCAACAGCATCTGCATCTCCTCCCTTAGGGTTTATAACCTTGCTCTTCAAAGATTCGGGTGCTTCATTAGGCCCGTTGTTGAAAATGGAGAAATTTGATGCATAAGATGTTGGAGATATCCGAGAATCTGAAGCATTGTCTTCTTTTGCTTCATTGTGATGATCAATTGGATGTGTAGGTTTTTTTAGGTTTAGAGATCCGGGGCTTTCGTCAGGTTTCTTGACCTCGGATTCTTGGAGCCCCTGATCCCCATCAACTGCCTTATCCATGTTCTGATCACCAGATGATGTGATGGAACTTGAGGCACAGGATGGAGAAGCTGAACAGCTTGTTTTGGAGTGCTTGCGATGATCTGATGCATTGTTGTTGGGCCTCTGTCTTTTCTTCAGATGTGTGTTCCATACATTCTTGATCTCATTGTCCGTTCTTCCAGGCAAATAAGATGCAATCTTGGACCACCTGCAGATCACAGTATACATAACTAACAGCAACAAGATGAAAAAAAGTTAATTATTGATCATGAAACACGTTACTTGTTGCCAATGGTGTTGTGAAGATTGATTATGGTCTGTTCTTCTTCAGGGGTGAAGTTCCCTCGTTTGACGTCGGGTCTCAGGTAATTAACCCACCTCAAACGGCAGCTCTTTCCGCATCGGAGTAGTCCTGCATTGAACAGCAGATGTGAACAAGCAATCTTATTCATGAAATAGCAGACAATGTGTTATTTTCTTTAAAAATACATTAAGGTCTTTTCTTTTTCCCTTCTTAATAAAATCACCGAAGACTTGCAGGTGAAGTCCCCAACCACTCTTGAAGGTGAACCTAATCTTTTAAGTCAAGAGTAAGAAAGGTTCATGAGAGTTGTAGATTGCCCTCATAAATTAATTTAAGAAAAAATATAAAGTACCATGTCAAAAATAGCATGCGTGTTGTTTAGCTAGAGAATAGAGAAAGCTGTAAGTGGCTGAAATTTTCTTCAAGCCTAAATTGACAATTAATCTAGTTTGCCCCTGAATCTCAGAATTCAGAAAAGAAAATAATAATCCTAATAATAGGTTCAGCCAAATGAACTGGCTCAGCACCATTCCAAATGAAGTAAACTGGGCATGAAGTGGGAATCTCATTCCATAAAAATACTAGGCGCTGGGTATCTGAGTAGGTATATCCACTTATAATTTCACGTGCTCCAAAATGCAAGAGGAAAGAAAGAACCAACAAAGGAATGATCAGATCAGATCATCCACCACCAGAAATAAGGAAAACGTTCCATTTTCTTGGATGAATGCAGTCACGTCCAAGACTTTAATATCTAATATCCATTTTCTTAACACAAACGAGGAGATCACAAAAGAATCTGAGCCATCAGATTTCATCGATCACAAGGTCAGAAGCTATCTATCTGTCCAGCAAACAGACAGCAGTCCCCACACGCGTCTTGCCCACAGATGATGACACAGAAAACAGACACGCACACACAGAGTTACCTGCTTGTTTTGGGAGAGCCCGCCAGTTACTGTGGCCGTGGTTCTGAATGAAAGTGATGAGCCTCAAGTCCTCCGCAGGGCTCCATGGCCCCCTCTTCACCTTGTTCTTGTCGCAGCATGGGGCTCGCCCTCTCCCCATGTCTTTAATTTTCCTCTGCTGACTGATCAATGGGAATGCCCAGACTAACTAACAAAGTACAGACAAAAGTTTAAGGTGCAACAACTCCACCACCCCTTATGTGTCTCGACTGAGATCCTTTCATCACTTCACCTTCACTATATATATATATATATATATATATATGTATGTATGTATGTATATATGTATGTATGTATGTATGTATAAAGGGTTAGATACGTACACTTGAAGCCTTCCATGATTTCCTACCTTGGCAGTAATTAGTGGCAAATCAAGGGATTATTTGATGCTCATTTTTTTGATTTGTGGATTTATATATATGTCCATCAAGGGATTTTATTATATATTTGCATGATTTATGCTATTGTGGTTTTGGAATTTTTATGCTGCTTGTAGATGACGCAATACTAGCATTAAATGTCAAATCCCAATTAACAAATGGATTAGAATTTAAAAGGGAAATTGTTAAGGGATAATTAAGGATGTGTCCTATCTCAATTAAAGTACTCCTCTGTGGTTGGATTATGATAAGACTAAGTCTTGGCCGGACTGATTACGTATTTACGTGATTATAACCTAAGCATGTAGATGACTTTTTGCTCTCTATTAAGTGTCACAATTAATTTTGTTTTTTTTAAATAAATGTGTGAATTAAATCGACTAATCCTTGATAATTTTATTTAGTAAGTTTAATTATTGAAATAAAAATATATTTTTATTTTGACCTTAGTATATAAATAATTTAATTAACTATAAAAGGATTTGAATATATATGAGATAGGTTAAACACATTGATTATTCTATTATAATTTTTAAAAATAATTATTAATTTCATATTAGGTTCTTGTCATATTATAAGATTTTATTTTATCATAAATATTAATTACTAAATAAAGTTGCACAATCTTGACTGTAAATGTTGTTGTCTAATTGTCATTTAAATTGAATATATTTTAAGCACCAAAAAATCGTAAAATACTTTGACTAACAGAAGGTGTTTGGCATTAACATACCAAGTCAAAGTGAAATTTCCCAATTAGAATTCCCATATAACGAACTAATCAGTTGGACTTGACAATTTATTAATTTTAATTTTGATTTTCATATATAGATGTATTAAATCCTTTTTAATAAAAAAATAAATATGATTTTTATTTTATTTTTCTTTTTAAAATAGTAAAGAAAAGGCAATATCATCCAAATAAATATATAAAATAATAAAATATAGGAGGCCTACAAGTCGATTTTTTTGTTTTCGTACTTGTCAACTTGACATTCTTACAAGAATGATAGATAATATTGAATCTAAATTGGACACGGTCAATATAAAAAAAAAACACTGTAATAATATTTTAATTGAAAATTCTCATCGAATTAATTGAAACAAAATTTTATTTTATGATTCAAATTATAAAAATAAAATGCATAGAAATGAAATTAAATTGCCATATCAAATCTTAAAATTATGAAAGACAAATTAGGCTTCATTCTACTTTTTAAATTTAATATCTCACTTTATCATTTTTTACACAATTCTCAAGATAACATCATTCTAAACACACACAAAAGTTTTTTTAAAAAAAATATTTTCTAGTTTTCTTTTTTGCTCTAAAGCCAAAACTTTGTCTAAAATAGCAGCATATAGTTCTAAAATTTTACTGCCAAACATACCAAAACAAACATAAATGTTACAATAAAATTCACCCTGAAAAAATTTTCCAAATTTAAGTGGTCGAATGGTACATAAAATTTGATCTTAATACAGTGATGGAAGGCACACTTGGAACGGCGACGTTTTGCACTACAACTAAAAAGTAAGAGCCACCGTAGGCAAGAATGTGTTGCTTGATTTGTGGGCGTGCATGCACTAACGACAAGGTTGTGCTGATGTCCACGTCACGTAAAACGAAACCCCATAATAAGTCCAATGATTTAGGTCACCCGACCTGTCCTCTGGATGAATAAGTAAATAATTAATTATTATTACAGTACTAAACCATGTACCAAGATTTTGAACATTAGTCATGCAAAAGTCTCCCATCACATTAATCACAACAAAAATTACATATGCGATACTGAACATGTATGCTATAATTAGCATTATTTACCAGAACCCTAATCAAGTCTTGAATTAGGAATGCGGACATGTATTGCTTTACAAACCAATTGGCACCTAATCTTGACATCTTTCTTCGTGGGTTAGTAAAGTTTTTCACTTACTTGGAATGACTTTTATTCAAGTATTTATTTAATAACGACAATTTAAAAAAAAAATAAAAAATCATGCGTGTGTATTTATGTATGTGTATGCATGACGTGTAGCTTACAATAACGTATGGGAGTAGCACTCCAGTTATAGTACATGAAATGCTTACTAAAAAATTTATAGTACATGAAGATTATGTGACACACTTCGCATTTTTTTAACAATAATGAGCAACATATTACTTTGTTATATGAATATAACATGTGTCATGTGATAAAAATATTCATAGTGTTTGCACTAAGTACACAGCTAGTGTGTTTATTTTTATTTTTAAGTATGTACTTTTAAATGTAAGTTTTTTTGAGAAATTGTATAGTATAAAGTATAAAATGTAAAATGATTATAATGGCTATGCTTGTTTCACTAATTTTAATCTCCTAGCATCAAGTCAAACTTTACTCAACAAAACGTAGTCAAACTTTACTCAACAAAACGTACTACTCAATATATATTTTTTCTAGATATAAATTCTTTTACACACACACACACACACACACACATATATATATAATTAGTTATTTATTCTTCCATTGTTACACTCATACACACACCTATTTAAATATATTTATACTTTACAAATTAATTATTATTTTTATTAATTATTGTATCATTCAACCATTATTATATATTTTTAAAAAATAAATTTTCATCCAACAAATTCTTACTATCATAACATATCTCCTATTAAAGATCTTTTCCCACAAACTTCCCTACCAAATATAACCAATGTGTTTTTTATGTGGAAAAAGAAAATGTAAGCAATTATTAAACTACACTGGGGAAGAAGGATACAACAATTTCAAAGGTTTTGCTTCTAACGTACACGCGGTTGTTACCAAATTGTTTTCTTTTGAGTTGGAAATTTTAGTTTGACAAACAGAGGATTATGAATTTTTTTTTTTTAATTTTTTTTTTTTTATTCTTCTCCTTTCTTAACTTGTACATAATGAAAATGTAAGCGTACGCTACAGTACCTACGCTCCAGAAATTTGCCACGTGGAAGAATTGGAAGGTGGGATTAAACCTTGCCAGAAATGTTTAGGTGACAGACAAACCCCAGTTGTCTGACTCTGACCGTCACTTCACTTCCCATCAAGCCCCATGAAATGAAAGATCGTTGTCCTCAAAGAAAAGGTCAACCACCAGATTTAATGAAACAAAAGTGGGTACGCAATGGTTTCTAAATTTGACTCGTCAATAAATCGGCCAATTTATTGGTTCATTGCATCGATCAATTACACTAAATAATTCAAATATCGGTTGATCCGTTACATATGACAGTGAAATTTGCGTTCACCGTGCGTGCACGATTAGCAAAATGTTAAATGATTTTGTTCATAAGTATAAGATACAACAATATTATATTTAACATCACGTTAGAAAATTTACAAAGGGTGTAGATAAAAAGGGAAACCATTTAAAGATTTAAAGAAGGAGATGGGAGAAAAGGAAAACAAGGAGATAGGGGTATTTTGGTAAATTGATTTCACTTTAAAAAATATATATCAAAGGGAAGGTGTTTTTTTTTTTTTTTTTTTTTGGGTGACTGCCCTTTTGACAACTAATAAGTGTTCCTCATACTTAATTTATAGTAATAGTAATAGATGAATAAACATTTTTATATATAAGTAAATTGACAATTAAGCGCACGCACACACATATATGGTCTATAATATAATATATATGCAATATCCAGATAATTGCATTTACGTTCTTAAAGTCAAACCTTTTAAATAAAAGTTTTGCAGTATTAATTTATGCAAAGTTCCACATAAACACGTTAATTATTTAATGGGAATATAAAAGATTAAACCCTATAATTTTCAAGAAAATTTAATTATTTGTAATAAATCCTATGCTACATGGCCTTATTATTAATTAATTATAATTTATTGCGACGCCAATTTTTACCCTTATTGTCATGAGTCATGTTTTTTTCCTACTATTTTTATTTTCTATAAAAGAAACCGAACCAGATCGTTGAAAACACACACACACTTGAAAACATTGATTATACTTGGTTCCAATTAATCACTATTCACCTTCATTAAAAAAATCTTAAAAATCAAATATTTTACCATATTGATTTTATTCAAATTCAAATTCAAAATTTTCTTACACACTTTTTCTCTTATATTTTACAACAAACTAATTATTTTTTAATCATTCTACTTGTTCAAAATAAAATCAATACATATTCCTATACTTTTTTCAACACACATTCATGTATTTTAATATCATGTAAACTTATATACCATTACATCATCTAATAATTATTACATATTAAATATATATAATTTAATTTAACAATTTTTCCCTCTTTTACAACTTAATACCAAAAATAATTTTCATCCTCAGTCAACTCACCCAAAATTTCCTCTCTCATCCTAAATAGGAAACAAACATAGCCCATAGTTTTTTGCTTCAAATAATATAATTTTCTATTTGCTTTTTGGAGACTCTTTGGCCTTTTTTCTTTTAATCGCGGAAACTAAATTTCATTTTTGTACATAACCTTCAATTTTCAAGATTAAATGAAGCTATAGTTGGAGTTATCGGTACTCTTTATTTAAAAACATGCAATAAGACTGGACCTCATCTATATGTAACTAGTAAAATACCATTTCGCTCTATATGATAATTATATTATTTTTTAAGGTATGCTTTGTTTTTAAGTTAACGCTATATATATTAAATATGCGGGACGTGTTTTGATGTCTGCATGGATTATTTGCATTAAACAATGAACCGGGCGAGAATTGCTGATGGTAGATCTTAGTAGGCACATAAGAGGAATATGATCCTTAAACTCCTAAATAAATTAATGGGATTGGTCGATTAAAAGGGAAGACGTTTGACCCTCCAACCCAGAGCCAATGAAGGATCGAAATTAGGTCCTGAAAGTTTAAATACTCAAATCTAGTCCATCAACTTCTTGACTATTTCTGCGTGTAATTGATTTTGCATTGATACTAACGACTGCATCAAATATCTTTGAAAAAATGTTGCATAATTTTAATATTGTGTAAATTCTTAGTTCATAGTTTTGATTAAATGTAACATCACGTGTTGCTAAGAATAATTACGTTGGAATACGCCTGTAATGAACACCAAAAGTAAAGAACGTGTATTCACGATGAACATCACAATTGTTGATGCAATTTAGGGCTTCCTCCTACATTTGCGGGATACAGTCCAAGTAAAGAATTCTATCATGTCAAATTTTATTAAGAGTACAATCAAATTTCAAGAAAAACACTACATATATTTAATCCTTATTAACCTCAACCTGTTATGCATTTCAAGCAATTCTATAATGTTTAACTGCACACTTGACTAATCCTACTAATCCTATCTAAGTGGTATAGGATACGTTTGTCTATTCCTTCACTTGTTCACTCACTTTAATAAGAAATCTAATTTTCATCACAAGGGGATAATGTATTCTTTTAATTACACTCGACTCGTTAAGTTCTCAAGGTCTAAGTTGCATTTTGAGGTATTTAACTTTTATAATTTTCAAAGGTCAACAAATTCCATCTATTTAGAGACAAGATCACTGAAAATTCCATGCCAAATCTAAATTACAGCACTTCTCACCTTACTTTGCATTAAGAGTTTCACCACTAGTCTGATTTTTTATCCAAGTTGAGATACTTTCTAACCTACGTGGATTTTGTTATGATTCCTAATTTAGGTCCATACATGAACACTTAACTAATTATAATCAAATCAACAAAATAAGCAAAGAAATTACATTAGAATTTTTCCAAATGGCATGGGAGATTACAATAAAATTTTTCTAAATTTGTTGGCACTGCATCATTATCAACTCATATGTCACGTTAGCGCCTTGTTAAACTACGTCAGTTGCCGTGGCATCACCATATCACTTGTGACGTCAATTGTCGCATCATTGCCCTGCAAGCGCCATGCCAACATTAATATTAGCAATTTGTTTTGGCATTTGCTTGTGTGTCTTACCATCCAAAAAATTGCTTAATTATCTAGACATTTTTTCTTGTACTCAAAGGGCTTTCCTTGCACCATGACGCTATATTTGGCTCTTGAAATTTGGAGAAGAAAAGGAAACAAAATATTGAGGAAAATGATTTTGATTGTTTGGTTAAGATGAAAAATTCTATGAAAAAGAAAATTAGAGGAAAATTATATTTTAGTGAAGGAAAATGAAACGAAAACTATTTCAACTCTTATTCTTACTCCATTAATTTCACTAATTCTATTTCTTTTATTTATTTCTTCATTATTTTTTTTCAAATTATAAAAAATTTCAATTTTAAGTTTTTGTTTGATTTTATTTCTGTTTTATTAATTTTTTCTTTTCTTTTTGAAATCCTTTCAACTAAACACTATATAAAATTTTGAGTTTCTTTCATTTTCTTTTCCTTTCTTTGTCATTTTCTTTCCCACTCTAAATTCCTAAAATCAAATACACTGTAAATGTTCTACTCTGGCTGAGGTGTTTTTGATTAACTGATGAAATATCATGTTTTATGTATGTTGTTTTCCTCTCTCTCCCTCTCTTTGATCCTTTTTCAGTACAATTTCTAGTGTAATTTTAATTCTTAAATAACTTGGTTTTTTCGTGGAAATTATTCAATTGATTTATTATAGTTTTACATTTTAATGTCTATACCATTTTTTAAGAATATAAGATAATTCGGTTGCACAAAATATATAATTAGTAAGTTACCTTTAATTCTTTATATATGATCATTTAAAGGGTTTTTTAATTTAATATTCCTATTTAATTTTCAAAATAACTACTTTAATGTGGCATATTTCAAACGAACAAACCATTCAGTCATATGAAATGAAGAAATGAAAAAAAAGGAAAAGAAAGAAAAAGAATGCCAGCGTCGGCATTCCATCGTTTTAGTATTCTAGTATTCTACATTTTGTTGTTTCAAAGTATAGAACGTAGACCTTAATAATGCCATAGTTTGCCCTGACAGACCACACCATGTGAAACGAACAGCGAAGGCTCCATTCCATAGCAAGACGTAGCCCCCATCCCGTAGCTCATTTTCAACCTTCAACAGCTCCTTTCCTGTTAAATTTCTCCACACACATAGAAGCCCCTCCCCCCTTCTTTAGCAAACTCTCCAAATTCCCTTCTTCTCTCTATTCTCTACACACAGAAGTTGAGAAGGAAGCCCTCCCCTTTACATGCAAAACCAAGGAAGCCAGGGTTTGTTTGGTCCAAATCCACTCTAGTGAGTATTTCCCAATTCAGGTGTGTAGTTTAATTTTATTTTTTTACCAAAATTTATTAATTCCTAATAATTAGTTTTTAAAATGATCAATATGGGAGGATTTTTGGGAATGATTTGTTCTATCCTTTTAAAGGATGGAATTGTTCAAATCTGGAAACAAAAACCAAAGATGCATATTGAGGAATTGGAAACTTTAGGAGTAAATTTTGGAATTCACAAAACATGTAAGGATAATGTGCAAATCTTGAAAAGCTTAGGGTAGAATTCACAATTATTAAAAAGTTTAAGATGATTTTCATAATTATAGAAAAGTTTTGGGTAGAAATTACAATAATAAAATTTTTAGGGTAGAATTTACAAAAATTCAAAAGTTTAGGCTAGAATTCACAAATATTGAAAAGTTTAGGATATTTCATACTTATTGAAAAGTTTAGGGCAGAAATTACAATAATTAAAATTTTAGAATAGAATTGACAAATATTAAAAAGTTTAAGATAGAATTCACAATTATTGAAAAGTTCATAGTAGAATTTACATTTTTTTGAAAAGAATAAGGTAAAATTTATAAATATAGAAAGTTTAGAGTAGAATTTTTAATTACGAAAATTTTTTTGGTAGAATTTATAAATATAGAAACGTTTAGGGTAGGATTTTCAATTATGAAAAATTTGGAGTAAAATTTACAAATATAGTAAAGTTTATGTTCGAATTTTCAATAATGAAGCGTTTTTGTTCTTATTTAGTGTATTAGTTGTTTATCATATTTGATACTATATACTTGTCATGAGATGTCTTTTTGTTATTTATGAGTGCATTACATCTTGTTGATTATACATTATATTTGTTTGTTGATTTAATTTCATGTATTATTATAAGATTTTGATTTAGTATATTATAATAGGAGAAATGTAATTTGATCTTTCTATTATATTAACAAAGATTTTGTTTTGTGAACATTTTATTAGTATGTTATATTTTGTTGATTGTGCATTATATTTGTTTGTTGGGCAATTTCATGTATTATTATAAGATTTTGATTTAATATATTGCATTAGGGTAAATGTAATTTTATATTTTTATAGTATTGACATTGATTTTATTTTGTGAACATTGTTGTTTAGTCAATTCATTTGAGAATGAGATACAAATTGTTTTATATTGAGGATGTGTTATCTTGCAGTATTTAATTTCTCTGAGTCAGAACCATGGTTTATCAATAGTGACCGTCATGTCATGACATTGACTTTGATCAATTAATGATTATTATGTATCAATTGTCTGGCTTTGATAGTACTAGAGTTTCACTTAGAATTTACACCAAATATTAAAGGTTCAGTTTAATTGGCAGAGGTTAGTAGTATTTTCTATTGATGGTGGATAAATTTGAACTTTCTACTAAACTCGAGGAATTAGTTGAATTACCTAAAGTTGTACATACAAATAGATCCCAGACAATCTATTGATTAAACTACATATGTCTCGAGGGGACTGGACATGGACATGTCATTGCATCAAACTTGCTTAGTTGACGATGATGTAGCTTGTGTACTAAGAGTTATCGAGGTGCTATCTTACTTCGATATTCATGATTCAATTGAGGTGTTTAATCTAAATGACTAATTTTTAAGTTAGTCAAGAATTGATTGCTCTAGATACCAAATATAAAGATTACTAACTCTAGATATGGAAAACACGAGAAAGAGATAACATTGACCAAGGGAAACAGAGGAATAGTTGGAAAAAAGATTATACTGATCACTTCTTGGATTTTAGTAGCATTTTAAAATCGAGCTGAACCAGATAGTTGAACTGGTCGGACCATCGACCGATTAAAAAAGCAATCTAAGTAGGACTTAAAAATTAAAATGCAATAAAATTGAATAAAACTGTAGTCGAATCACTAAACCATGTAAACCAATTACGGTTTATTAAAACCGAACGGTCTAAATTGATAAATAAATAAACTTTTAAGTCTTAATTTTCTTTTTCAATATTTAATTTTCATTTAATTATTGTAATTTATTTTCAAGTTATTCTCTATTATAAAGAAAATTTTATTAATAAAATAAATTATCTTTCAAAATATCTAATAACTTTTGACTTAAATATAAATTGAACATATAAGACGTTATTAAAATTCTATTATATTTTGATTAAATATTTTAATAAGATATATTTCTTTGTATAGTTTTACATTAATTTGTGGAATTAGTATACATTATTTTTATATTTGTGGTATTATTATTGTATTAGTGCAATAAATTTAGCTATTAATAGTAATTAAAAATACTTAAAATCAGATTCTAAGTATTTTTTCTTAATATTCACTATTTTACATATTTTAATGTATTAATTAATATTTATACTATAAATATGGTTGAACCAGTAACCCTTAAATCAGTAAATTTTTTGATTTGATAATCAATCTAAGTTTTAAAACATTGGATTCCAATTCACACCAACCTTCTTTATATAGAAGGACTATACATGGTTAAGAAGAGCTATTAGCATCATCTGCTATCAAAGCATCAGTTACAGTTGCTAACTACTATGGCTGACTGTCACTTATTAATTACTATAGGTAACCATTGCAAGCTCAAAGTTGATTGAGCTTTTGAAATCTTTTATTGACACTTCTATTTTTCTTGCTTTTGATTCAATGGCTGAAAAGTATATCATTCTTTCCTTCTAAAGATGTTACATCAAACAATTATTTGGAGTGGCATGTTTTTTCTTTGCAAATTTTAAAAGAACTATGTTGGTGAATAAGTGTGACTGAGAAAATCACAAAAAAAAAAAAAAATTAGTTAATAACTCAGCTAGATAAATTAGGATTTGTTAAATTGATTTTTATGTTTGAGAAACTAAACGTATTGAATTCAAGATTGAGAAATTGGTTTAAATTAAAAAATATAGCTAGAAATATAACTTTTAAAGTTTATATTTATTAACTAGCATATTAATGTATTATATTATATCCATTGTTATTTGCGACACTGCTGCTTCTACCGTGGTTGATTAAAAAATTTAAACCAATGACCCTAGCTTCCACTATTAAATTTTTGTATGTGTAATGATTTGATCTCTATAAAAGAAAAAAGTTTTATGTTAGCAATTCTGGAGGGCAAATTAAAAGTTGTGTAATGGTCTTTCACTCTTTCCACACAATTCCAATTGAAACAGAACCAAAATAAAAATGAATAAATAAATAAATAAGAAAAGAAAGAAAGAAATAAGAAAATCATAAATTAAATAGAAAGAGAGAATTACTAAAAAAAAGAATCGTGGCACAAAAATTTAAAAAATAAAATAAGTCTAAATCTTGGACTTAAAAATTCAGCTTTTGACATTACTTGTGGATAAGAATACGGAAGCCCAAACCTTAAAAAGCCCAACCTTCACACAAAATGTTTATAGCCCCAACCCAAAGTCCATGGAAAATAACCCATAACTCTGATACACAAATAATATATAATTATAATAATTACCCAAAAGTGTGATAAATAAATATTTATTAATGTTTAAAAGTAAATTATAATGCAAAATAATAAAATACACGCATAAAAAATTAAAAAAGAAAATCAAAATCAATAAGTCCCATTTCTCAAAAGAAAAATCAACGCTTTTAATGAGGAAATGCACTTTATCTATCCTTACAAGCTCTTAACCCGGATCTATGTCAATAAGATTTAATTTCGTTCATTACCTAAAAAATACAGTAAGATATACGTCTTAATTTTATCAAAATGAAATAAAATGTAAAATATTACCGAAAATGAAAACACATTAAAAATGAAAAATCATCATACATGCAATTTTACAGAAAATAAAATGGAGCTCAAATTTAGAAAATAAAATTTAATAATTTTATCCATCATTAGTGTATTAATGTCTTAATGGTATATTATTTCACTAAGGTTAGGAGTAATTTATAATAAAAAACACTAATAAATTAATACATCTAGATATAAGTATCAGTAAGGTGGCATTTGATAAGAGAGTATTCAAATTGGAAACTGTAATGAAATATGTAATTGTTATAATCAAAATTTGAGAATTATATCTAAAACTTTAAGATGCATCAAATTCTTAATAAGGGGCAGATGGTTTTAGGGAACCCAAGTTTGATTCTCATATATTTAATTTAAAATATATAAATTATATTAATTTCATAAATATATAATACATACACTATGCATATTAAAGATAATGCCTATACTTTACTTAATTAAATGCAAAATCACTAAATTAGCCTCATAAAAAGGACTTTTGTTTTCTTCCTTTTTCATATATTTTGTTCCTTTTTTTTAATGTTTTTCCTCTATCTTTCATTTGACTTACTAAATTACTCTTATTTTTATTTTCAACTTTTTTTTTTATTTCTCTTGAATCACCTAATATATTTTATTCTCTCTTTTTTTTTTTTTTTTTTCATATCACTCGTTTGAATTTGTTTTATCTTTGGTATTAAGTTTTTTTAAAATTTTTTGTCCAAACTATTTATATACTATTAAAGTATGCTTTAGAGGTTTAAGCTAACTATTTTTTCTTATTTTTTAATTAATGTATAACATTTATTTTTCTTTGACACTCTCTTCTCTATAAATTTTTATATTTATTTTTTATTTATAATATTATTTAATTTTAAATTTTTTATTTTTATTAGTTAAAATATAATAATTTTATAATATGTTATAATTAATATTAAATTTATAAATAATTTTCATATACAATGTTGAATTTTTAACTTATATAAATCAAGATTAAAATTGAAATTATTTCATATGCCATTCTAAAAGAGTAGTTTTAAAGCAAACAAATGTAGTGGAATAAATAAGTTCATTCCAAAATTGAGGTGAATTATTTCAAATTTGATTCCGATTCTAAATGCTACCTAATTCATATAATGTTTTAATTTCTCCTCAACTCCTAATAATGACCAAAAATATTTGTTATCACACACACACACACATATTTATTGCTCGAAAACCAAGATGAAACTGATTTTTATTTCTGATTTATTTAATATTTAATTTTGTTTTGAACACATTAATATGTTTACAAATATAATGTTATTGCATAATCAATAATTTATATATAAGTGATAGTAATTAAATTTATTATTTGTCTACTGTTTAAACTTCAGTGTTTAAAACATTATTTAAAATTGAACATTGAAAATATGATTTTAAATACTGTACAACAAAAAACTCATAAAAACTTACTAAAAAATTTAAAAAGTTGAAAACATACTAATGAATTTTTAAAATAAAAATAATAAATTATAAAAAATCACAATTAGACAAATATAGCATAGATAAAAATTTTTATTAAATATTTTTTTAAAAGGAATTGTTTGATTGATATGTCGTTGAATGTAAAGATTTATGTAATTTTTTCAATAAAATTTATATTTATCCAAAATAAAATTTAGTTAGATTAAATTTTTTTATATTTATTTAAATTATTTTGCATTATTATATATATATATATATCATATAGCGGAATTGGTTTGCTTCGCTATTAGTACGTACTCTTTTTTTTAAAAAAAAAAATATTCTGGGTTATAGTTATATATAAATATCTTCCTAAATAAAAATGTAAAATTTTTTTGACTTTTTACTATTAGTGTATTTATTTATATTTATTAATACAATTAAGAACTTTTATTATTTTCATTAATTTTGCATTGAAGTTTGGTAGAAAATAATCTTTACATTTATAAAAAAACGTCAATTTAATTAAATTTTCATTTATTAAAAAATTTATATTTAATTATCATTAAAAGGAAGATAAGATTTGAGATTATGCACTAGAATAAATAAATTGCACTTCTTTATTTAAGGAAACAATTAAAAGAGATGGGATGTATTCTACTTAAGAAAGTTTATGTAATTAATAATGACATAATTTTTATTCAGTGATTACACACATCTTTCTAATTTTTGTCATATTTATCTTCTCAAAGAGTGCTAAAGTGAAATTGCCGAGGTTAAATAAACCAATCAAAAATCAATCAGTATAATAGTACAACAATATTAATTTTATCCATTTATTATATTGGGTCCCATATTTTTGCAATGTTAAGATCTCAACAATGGGTTCTTCTGCAATGTTAGCAAGATTCGTATATAATTATTTTCTAATGTTTAGAAAACAAAATTGAAAAAAGGGAGCATGTGAGGCCAATTTATACCAATATCCCCTCATAACTTTTTAAATTTAATAATTTTAAATATCATACTTCAAAATGATGTGAAAAATTAATTTATCCTTATTTGAAGGAAAATTAGACAACATGCCGTATTTTATTTTACAGGACCATAATGAAAATTAAACTAACATCCTCAATTATTTTATGTTTAGACCCATTTTCTTGTAATTTTTAGCATAGTATTTATTGAAAAAAAATATGTAGATCATGGTGACGTATGATTGTTGTCACCACAAAGATGTGACATTTAATGTCCCTGTCAAAGTGTTTGACGGCCACTTTTCACCTTCATATGACCAGTAACTTTCTAAATATGTTACGATGGAAATTGTTCATAAATTTTTATTTTATTTCCCTCTTATAACGAGAAAAAAAATCGTGACCTAAAAAAATAGAAATAGAAAAAAAAACCTATGCTAATTTTATGGGTTTGTTTTATAAATATCATATGTATATATTACTAGTTTTTACCATTTAAATTTCACAATCTGCCATCTTTCATTTTCTTCTGTTTGGTTAACCAAAAAAAGGGAGGCGGATAGTCTTTTAGAACTACTAAATAGATATTTCTGGGACAGAATTAAATTTTTTGTGGTCCTTTTTCTTGAGTAAATTATTTTTATGGCAATTAATTGATTCTTACTTTTGGGACATTTATTAAATTTCACACAGAAGTCTCATGGGAAATGCCAAACTTGCACGCTACAGTATTGACATTATTGCAAAGTAATTTGACATTAATTTTGCATTAATGTTCGAAACATTATTGCAAATATTTAATTATTTACATTACCAAAATAATCTTTACTTTTCTTTCCTTCTGTTGGAAAATAGAAATCTACTAATACTTGTCGTAACAAAACCACATTTGCAAATTACATTACTAAAATCCTTGAAAATTAATTTGCTCTTATACACGGTGAAAAATGAGAAGCACATAATTTACTAAGGCCATCTCTATTTTGAATGATAAGCTGTGATTGATTATTGTATTTAGACTAATCAAATATCTATTTAAATGATTGAAACCCTTAATATATTAAAAGATCAATCTAACTTCATATTACTATTTGAATTATTTGCATGCTAAAGTTATAATGAAAAAATAAATATAATCTCTTTAAATAATTGTGCTTACTAAACAAATTTTTTAATAAACAATTAATCTCTGCAGATTTTTTTAATACATGATAAAGTTGTTAATAATATAGAAACTATTTCTTAAAGAAAAATATCCAAGGGCCCAATTAAATATGATCCACCAATATCTCCACAATTCACCAATGCCCATTACCTTTATTGCTCCATTCAACAAAAGTGAAAGTGGTAATACTTTTAAGGTGGTCAAAATGGAAACTCTTCTTTTAGGTAACAACCAATTGCATCTAAGGGCTCTTTGTCAATCCAATTTTTAGCATATGGTTGACTATAAAAAGCTTTGCAAGTACTTTGTAGCAGTAAATGTGTGCGTGCGTGAGTGCAGTTATCCCCATGACTCATCATGCAGTGCCACAACACTAACAAATGCACCAAAACTTGATTGAAAGTCCAAGGAAGGTAATTTATTTCAAGTCAAAACATATAATTTAATGCTACTACCAAAAAATCAACATAATTGTTTTTAAAGTTTGCAAGAATCCACAAGTCTCCGTTTGCCAAAAGCAAAGCTTGAAGTATAATCATACTTGCGACGTGGATCGTCTCTTTATTATTATTATTATTATTATTATTATTATTATTTTGTTTTTGCCCTTCTTGGGATAATTGGTGATTTAAGCTTTTCAATCTCTACAGAAAGATTATTGTGAAAAACATGTTTTTTATATGTGCATACATACATACATATATATATGGAATTAAGGGATCATATAGGATGGACATACGTGTACTCTTTCCAGTCCATGTGACAGCTTTAGTTATGTAGTATATTAAAAACATTTCTCATTATTTGTTTCAAAAGTCAATTCTTGTTAGATTTTCTATATCTATAATTACCTATTATATTATTGCTAAGACCTTATTTAGTCTTTTAATGATTTTTCTAAACGCACTATTGTGCTATAACCAACATTAGTCATTTCAATAAATTTTTTAAAATACTCCTCTTAATAAATTATTTGAAGCATTTAATAACAACTTTTAGATTTGAAAATAAATGAATTAAAATAGTTCTAATTTTTTCTTTTTTTCTCTCTATCGTTATTATTTAGAATTTTTTTTCTATTTTTAAATATTATTTAGGTTCTTTTCTCTTGATTCCTTAATTACGACTAATTTTTTTTTTATCATTTTAAAATATATAATCAGGCAGGTTGATTTTATTATTGAACTACATAAAATATAATAATAATTTTATATTTTATTATAATTAATGAAATTATATATTTTTTTTATAAACATGCACACACATAAAGTGTGTAAGTTTACTGATTATAGAGAAAAAGACCTGCCTGGCTCACACAAAAAAAATAATTTGGAATTTATGGTTTTGAATTGGGGTCAAAGTGTCAATGTTTGGAATTTATTATCTTGAATATTTAGGTTAATTGGGCACGCAAGCTTTTTTATTTGTTTTTCTTACAAGAACATCGATTTTTGATGCAAATGTGTGCGGTAAGGTACAAAAATAAATTTGCTTTTGTGAAATATAAAAAAAGATAAAAAGAGTGGATTCAAATATATAAAAAATAGAAGAAAAAATAGAAATATATTGCATGAGAATGAACAACTACAGAAAATTGATAAATATTTAAATAAGGATGTTATAATTATTTAAGATTGTATAATTAAAATTATGTCTTTAAGTTTAACATAATAAAATAAATAAAATTTAAAAAAAGAAGAGAAAACAGAGTAAACTAAATTAGTAAACAAATGAAATAAATAAAAATTGAGAGAGTGCGTGAAAGGAATATATAAAATGAATTAATGGTATTTAAGTAATTATGAATTGTGCAAGAAATTTTCTTATCTGTTTAGGACATCCTTTACATATAAATTAAAAATTAAATATAATTAAAATGAAACATAAAGTTGAAAAGAGAGAAAATTTTGAGAGAAAATATAAATAAAAATAATAGCTTAAAAGAAAAAGAAGAAAGAAAATCATAAAAATCGATAAATATGATTGTGTAATTTTACTTTGTCCGTCCATAAAGCTTTATTTGCATTAATAATTCGTCCATAATTAATACTCAAAATATGTTTTTACGTAAATTTTAAAATACAATATATCATGTTTATACATAAATTTTTACTTTTATAATATAAATATTTTGAATCATATACATGCATATTTTATTTTTCAATTTGTAACTCAATCAAAGTTTTCTACTTTAAATATAATAATTTATATAATTTTGCTAAAGACAGTAAAATAATTATGTTTTAGAATGTATTAATTTTTTTTAAGAAACCAGAGAAGAACGAAAAATTTAAGAGAAAAATGAAATAAGAGGAAATAACTTAAATGAAATTTAATCAGAAAGGATTAAAGAGAGAAAAGGTCAAAAACGAATAAAAGAGATATATTTTATTCTTTCTATTTTAAGTTGTAAAATTTAATTGCTATGGAGAGCTTAATAGTTTAACTAATAAATAGTACACAAACACACACGCATATATTAACAAAAACACTTTAAGAAATCTATCAAAATGACCAAAACAAGAAATCCAAAAATCTCACACTTAATACAGTATGTATATACAAATGTAGATTTTATAGTTACGAAATCCATAAAAAACCAAGAAAGCCAAGCCAAACAAGGCGTAAGGGCGTCAACTAAAGGCTGGTGGTCATTAATGCAGACAACAAAGGGTGATTAATGCATCAAACACAAAATTTCAAAAATTTAAAAGCAGCCATTACCAGCATTAATTAATGAGGAGCTATCAAAGGAAACCCCAAAGGTCTTGTATTATGCTTGGCATTAATTCACAGCTGTCCTTCACTGTTCTCATTGCATTTAATGCCACCCCTTCAGACGGGCCCCCTTACCTTCTCTTCTCTCTCTGTTCAACTATGTCATAATTTCTAAACTATTTATTTAATACCAGATAAATGTAAAAGAAAATTCCCATAAATATACACATAAATCATCATTACATTAAATTCTTCATAATGTTACTTTTAATAATTATAGTAATTTGCATCGTCGTCTTCTTTTTACGTAACGGATTGAATTTCACTCATTGCCCTCCACCACACCCCACCCCCCCACCCCCCAGAGCCCATTTAAGATAAATCCATCCACTCGACCCTGTTGTTCCTCCCCTGTTTGTTTTCCTCCCTGCACTCCGCCTTTCTATCCTCTTTTTCCTGTTGGGATGGCCGCTGACGTCAGTTATCTGGTCAGATTGATGAACGGTGGCGATACAAACGAGTCAGCAGCGTCTGGGAAACCGACGGCCCCGATTACTAGGGACTTGCTCGGAGGATGTTGCGTCGTTGACTCCAAGGAATTGGACCTCGACTCGCAAGTGCCTTGTGGCTGGGAGAAGCGCCTCGACTTAAAGGTCCAATCTTATTCTGCGTCTGTTTTTTTTCCCCTTTTTATGGGACAAAACAAAGAGATAATTTGTTTCCTCAGTTTTGGTTCTTTGTTGATTGGTTGTTATCATGGATGTTTCGATTTTAAGGGATGAACATATGTAAGAGGAGCTGGGTTTTCTGTTAGGATAAAAAAGGACATCGGTTTGTTTGTTTTGTTTCGCTTCATTCTTTGCTGCCTCATCTTATCAGGACTCTTTTGTCTTTGGTATTAATGGCTTAAATTTCTTTCCTTTTTTCTCAGGCCTTGGATGTTTCGATTGTCTTCTGGATGTTATTTCTTTTGAATTTCCCATTTTTAAGCGTGCGTTTGCCTTGTTATTCTCAATTTCAATATTGAATTTGTTGTGATTTACATTTCTTTGGGATGATGTCTCTGTAGCATTAACCTTGTCATTATTTGATTGTGTGGGTATTGATAATTCTTTCTTGTTTCCATGTTTGTTAAGTAAATATCCAATCCATCAATCTATGATATCTGTAGCAAATATATTTGGTAACATTCACTACTAAGTTCAATCTTCAATGGTCTTGTTTGCATCAAATCAATGGTAGAAAACGAATCAATTGATTGGTCTCAAGAAACTTTATAACTTAAGTTACATGAAAACATGAAAATTAAATCATTCCACCGTTGATACTTTGACTGGGATGTGGAAATATTTGCTGATGATTACAGAAAGTGTTAACTCTGGTGCAATTTTGCATTATCTCTAACTGCAGTCAGGAAAAGTCTATATCCAGAGATGCAACTCTTCAAATTCATCCTCTTCTACTACTTCAGAAACCATGCCACAGAACAACAAATTTGTTGCCAAGTTTCAAGACCTCAACTTCCCTCCAGCGTCGAAGCAAACGTTAAACCTCATCGACGATGCTAGCTTGGATTTGAAGCTTGCTTCGTCGTCCTCCGCTTCTCCGTCATCGTGCAATTACCAGAGCGTGTGCACTCTGGACAAGGTGAAGTCAGCGCTGGCGAGGGCGGAGAAAGAGACGGTGAGGAAGCGCTCCATGTCAATGTCCAAGTCATCTTCTCCACGCTCCACTTCTTCATCCTCGGTCAGAGACAGTGATCTCGATCAAGAGGAGAAATCCTCGGCCTCGTTTGCTGCCGGGTGCCCCGGCTGTCTGTTTTACGTGCTGATCTCAAGGGACAACCCGAAGTGCCCTCGATGCAACGTTGATGTCCCGTTGCCCGTCGCAGCCAAGAAGCCTCGAATTGACCTCAACATATCTATTTGAGTGTCTGAATTGCAGATGGTTCTATTTTTTGTAAAGATAGAAAATAGGATATATATATATATATATATATATTTATATGTAAGTTATATAAAATGTTGTTAAAGGTTTGGATTTTCCTATCTGCATTAGCAAAATAGTTAAAGCTGCGAAGAAGGTTGAATGAATCCTTTGGGCCATTATCTCATCCAAATTGCTTCTTAATGCGTTTCCCTCTCGCCGAATCTGCCTGTTCTCATAATTCTTTATCTTTTAGCTTCCTATTTGTGTTGTGAGGCAGCAGGACGCCTTTCATGGGGTGGTTTAACTGTCATGTGATTAGCTGTTGTTTCACAGTATGGTTGAGAGCTTAGCTTCCTGTCCTCAAGGAACATCGAGGATGACATTAATGCATGATCAAGGGCAGTGCTCTTTAAGTTGAATATATGATGGTGTTCCTTACCCAAGCTGTGAGAGCTGCCACATTTGCACAGAGCCGTCACATCTGAAGGCAATTGCATCTACATTTCAGTTGAATTGCATGCATCATGCAAGATTGGCACATCTGGAAAGACATGAGAAAGGATTGTTGAGGACTGTACAAGATTTTCTTAGCATTAAGGTTAAGATATATTACTCTGGGTCACCTCTCAAGAGTTTTGTGGGGGGGTTGGATTGCAGTTCATTAATGGCGGTGACGGTAAAAGTGAGGGGGAAGAAGGGTGTGCAGTCAGTATTATTGAATTGAATTTCGATGTACCAAGTTTGTGTATTGAAGATTGAATTGAAAATTTTGGTTCAAATTGGTGGCTTATCAGATTTCATAAGTATATTTGGTTCGCTATTTTGATAAATTGAATTTTTATTTAGAAAATTAAAGATAATAAAAATAAATGAATTTATTTTTAAAAATAAAAAATTTAATTCTACAGCTTCAGATGAATATTAAATATTTTTATTTTAATATTTCATAGTTATAATTTAGATTTTTCAAAGATGGGAAATATGTAATAAAATATTTTTGTTTAAGAAATATAAAATATTAGTATTTGTTGCAAGTTAAATATAATAATCAAAAATTAAATTATGAATACGCAATAATTTAAAAGAATAAGAGTGAAAATATGATAAATATTGAAATATAAAATTTGATATTGGATTTGGTACACATACCAATGTCAAATATCGAAATCAAAACAAAAAATTATTAACCAAAAAATTTACTATTCAATTCATTGTTTAATACTCATCAAAATTTCAAGTTTTATTCGGCTTGGATCGGTATACAAAGTATGAACCCTTGATCTCGACTCTGCAGAGCCTCTGTCACAGGATAGAGCTGTGAATGATCTATGGTGCTTCATGACGCAAATGACTGCAACTCACTAGATAGTTTCATTGATGCACCTAACAGATAATAAAGGAGAATTATTTCCTCCAACCATCTTTGAATACGCACACCTACTTTCTTACAAGAGTCACATTGACAGCATTGTCTGCAAATTTTAATTGCAGTTAATGCCTTTTTTGCTTGAATGCGCTTTTGTTGTTTGGACTTCGGATTACTTTGAGACCCAACTCTGGAGATAAGAAGCTAGTAATTTTGTTCCATTCTAATTTATTACACTCTGGCTTTACACTCAGCTTGTTAAATTCCAGACAGGGTCAAGAAAAAAGTTGGCTTTGAATTCATCCAATTCTCAATATTTATTAACTTGTGTAATTGAATAGACACACATTTAATAAAGCATCAACTTCGATGCCTTTTCTGCATTCAAGTGACATACTTTAATACATACAAAAACATTAATGCCCCCACAAGTTATTTCCTAGAAAGGATAATATGTATATATACACATACACACACACACACGCACATACATGTATATCTATGTTATATTATTAAGATTTTGATGCTAATTAGAGGGCACGTTGAAAATTTATAAGATTATCTTTAATTAATAAAGTTACAGTATTATTCTTAATTAAAAAGATAAAAAGATAAAATACACTTAAATATAATTGATAATATATCATCACCTTTTTCTACTCTCTCTATATATATATACAATGTTAAATTACTATAATACTTTACTTTATATATATATACATATATATATATATATTTTCTTTTGACATTCTTCCTCTCAATTTTCATTTATTTCACTCTCTTCTCCTAAATTTTAATTATTGTATTTTTCTCTATCTTTTATCTAAAATTTAATTTATTTCATTTACTAATCCATCTGCATCTATATTATTAAGGGTTTATCTCTTAACATGGTTATACTAAATAAATTTACACATATATATATATATATATATATAGATAGCTTCTTAACCTAATAATGAAAAAATTTGTCTATTTTATTATATCTTAATTTTTTGCTTTTTGCTTTATTCTTTTTAATTATTCTGTTTTTCACATAAGTATAGAATATATATTTTAATAAACCAATGTATGCTATAAATATAATAAATCAAGATTTTATTTTATATAAATTTCAGCGCGCACACATCAAATGACCCAAAATTCGTAGTTTGTATGATCACACACACATATTTAGTGTGCCAATAATTTCTAGTGTGTATATATATGATTTTTATGGAGCTAGGCAAAGATATTAACACGATAATATGTTACTAGGGAAAATAAAAAGGAAAACCACGTATGTCAACGGTATGTTAAAATTCTTGCCTCAAAAATTATCTCTAGCCTTTGTCTCCTTATATTATGCACTGTAACTATTGGCTTATACAATTGTCACTGACGAAAATTACTACACGTAATTTTTATTATTAAAACAGAGAAACATAGAGTAAAAACATAGAAGAGAAGTGAATGAAGGCAAAGGGCAATTGTGGTAGAAAGTGAGAAAGGAGAGTGAAGTTAGTGGCGTTCACACATGAAGCAAAGTCAGAACAATATTTCGGTTATTACATTAATGTTGGAAGTTAAAGGCAACAGAGACATACACGAGGGACTGGCACAAGTGTATTTACGTATACATCTGTGGGTCCAAAACGGTACCACGACATTAATTGTAATTATCCCTTCGGTAAGAAAAGTCGAAGAATTCTGATATTAAATTCAATCCCGATGTGGATTATCTTTTATGTTAATGGATTCGGTACACCTAATTATATGACGTGTGCCGAATGGACACTTTATGCATTCTGCTCATAATATATAAATATTTTAAGTTATACTTTATATGCTTTTTATTTTATAATTTATTATCTAGTAAGATATGTGTGTATATATATATTAGTGATAAAATATAAATTAATATATTTCGGGTAAATATTAACAATAAATTAAATTATTGAAAAATTAAAGATATTTTAGAAATATGTATAATAAAATGAAATAGAATGAAAGAAGTTAGAAAGATAAGAAAACAAAAAGGAATACAATAAATCAAATTTTAGTTGAAAAGGATAAAAAGAGGAGATAATATTAAAAAAAAAAGATAAAGAAGTAAAATATAAATAAAGTAGAGACAATTTTTTTCCTCCTACATTTAGTGCTAAATTATAGTTTTATAAAGAGATTCCACATTCTATATAATAATGGATAAAGACTATTTTCTCGAGTTAAGACAGCAGAAAAATAATTTACAAATTTAGTTGACTTTTAAAGAGCAGACTTTATATTATATCATATCAAGATTCCATTTGCTTTGTTTATAGTTTTTGGCATGTGCATTTTTGTATTATGTTTTTAAAATTGTATTTAAGTAAAAAAACAAAGAGATAAAGAATTAATTTATATAAAGTTAATCAAACAATTAAAGTTTGATTTTATAATATAGTAAATGAAAGAATATTTAAAAATAAAAACTATTTTCCAAATTTATATGTTTTTAAATGTAAATCAATTAATTTTTAATCATTTAGGAAATAGAAAAATAATTCCCCCCAACCCTAAATGTAAAAACTATTTGAAACTTTGCAATTTTTTTTCTTGAAATTGAGTAGTAGAATAACAAGATTTTATGTTTGCCTGCAATCCCCGCGTGTTAGAGTTAAATCTTACAAACATGGGTTCCTTTAACAATCGAATAAAACTCAAACAAGATTTTAAACATTTGATAAAAAAATATATTCTATAATAATTATTTAAATCATATCATTTTTTGTGTATTTTCTTACTTTTCAAACTATACATGTAACGTAATATATTTGAGTTCTGGCCACACATCGGCCATGCTTGTTTGTTTCTAAATTTAAACTTATTCTACTTTTAAATTTTACTAAACAAATATTTTATCATATAAATTTTATTCAAATTTAAATTTAAAATTTCTCATCTCTTGTACTTTATAATTAATTAATAAATTTTCAATCATTATACTTATTAACAATTAAATTAACACTTATTTACATAATTTTTTTGATTCACATTTAATTTTTTAATTATTCTATAAACTTATATACTATTACATTTTTTTATTATTATTATATATTAAATATATAAAAAAATATTTTTTTTATCTATTCAAATTTTATAAATTAGACATAATTTTCGTCTTCAAACGAACTAGCCATCGTTGATACTTATAAGTGCCATTGGACAAATTCTTTGTTGTGGTTAATGCAACACGTGAAATTCCCCATTTAACCAGCCAATTTAATATGCGTCATATATTCAATCATATAGTACAGTATATCTTTGTGAGTTGTACATTTCCATGATATGACACTGGACTTGTACCATTTGACATAGTCTGGTGTTTACAGAAGACTCTTTCCCTTTACACACATCTTCCAGTACAACAAATTTTCATTTCTATACGTGTTTCCCGAATTATAATTAAGGGGAAAAGTTAATTTGTGATTATTATTGAACTCAGACAACTACTTGAATTCAGTTCATCAACTCATTCTCATAGAATCCGAACTCAAATTTGAGTTTGAATTTAATAATGAAATTAAGTTTAAAAAATCCAAAATTCAATTCTAGTTTTACTTAGACTTAAAATTTAAACTCAAGTTCAATTAGTTTTAATAATATTTTTAAATCTAATTAAAGTTGAGTTGAACATCTTAAATTTTCTAGCAGTGCTACACTTTTAAATGTGAGTAATGCATACGTAACTTTGGAGTTTTAGAGATGTTAAATCTAATGCATTTATATACATGTGCATATGATCATTATAAATATACACACACGCGCGCGCACATTACAATATGAACGATTAAAATATATGTGTTTGTTTAATTAAAGCTCTTGATGCGATATTAACTTACAAAATTATAGAATAAGTAATATTACTTAGAAGTTGTGACAAGATAATGATGTTACGGTTCTTTTATTTATAATTTAAATGATTTTTTTTAACTTTATATCCTTAATTAAATTATTCGTATAATAAAGTTGTAATTGAAAAATACATATCAGCACCTTAAATATTCAAATTTATTAAGCATAATTATCAAAAATTAATTAATTAATACAAATTTTATTATGCTTCCAAATAATCAATTGAACAATACTCTTTCCTAATAAAGTGAACATACTCCTAACAGACCGTCCTTGGATTGGTCGATGCATTGAATTCCACATAAATCCTGCAGCAGGAGTTCTAAATGCAACCGTGGAGAAATTTCCAAAAAGGAAATTAAAGAGCTGCTGCCCATAGAATAAATGATTGAAAACCGTATCCACCTACAAGGATTAATATCTTTACCCTCCTCCATGAAACTCATTGGCATTTACTCACAACCATTCATTATTTGCACCTAACTTACATTAAATTCCATAATTATTGCTGTTCATCTTCTTAAAATACCACACCTACCCTTTCAGATGAGAGGGTTGAGGCGACCCTGCACCCGGTCATACCCATCGGGTGAGAGAATTTTGACACGTGTTTACATTTAGATATCTAATTGGTCAATTCTATAGTACTTTTTCATTTTTATTTTTTTTTTATTTCTAATTTATATGTTATTGGTGCTTTTATTAATGACATTTATTATTTAATTTTATAACAAATTTAAGTTTTATTTAATCATTCTATAACTTAACAATTGTATAAAAACATAAAAAGAAAATATATTATATTGCAAGAGTATATTAAAATCACATTTTGTTTATTTTATTTTTTATTTGTTAACAATTGTAGTTAATTATTACCAACACATACGATGAGAGTCAAATATATGATTTTATTGAATAAATAATTTTGGTACATTAACTTTATTAGACTTTTATATATGATTTAAGAAAATACACTTTAATGTATAAAGAAAAAAGTTGGTAAAAAATAATACATTAATTAATCAATACCAAATTGAAACTTATTATAAACTTAAAATAAAAGGTAAAATTAATAAAACATAAAAACACAATTGTAAATTAAAATCTTCAATTAATTATAATGAATAATTTTAGGAACCAAAAAAAAAAAACAGAAATGTTAAAAAATAGAGAAAAAAAAAAAAAAAAAAAGCTCCCGTAACATGTCCGGGGGCAGGGTCGAATGGACCAGATGAGAGCAATGTTTTTATTACATTTATTATCCTTTTTATTATGAACATCAGTTTGATCAGTCCTTGTCAGTTTCATTAAATGCTCTATGCTTTCCCCTTTAATGTTTGTCGGGTTTTCTTTAAAAAAATTTTAGTATCAGTAAATAGTATATTGTCAATGGAACTAGCGGTGAGAATTTTCAGTAATATTAACAAAAATACTACGTGAATTTAACATAAAATTGATGAATTTGGGTTGAATCTTCGTAATTCAAGTCAAAATTAAGTTTAAGTCAAACTGATTTGAAAAATATAAATCATGTATGGGTTAAAGATTTGTCATATATGTCCCATCCTCTCGTGACCCGGTTTGATGGCCTGATTTATACTACAATTTTTGTATACTACAATTTTTGACACCATTGAGATGTGACATGAAATTGATGAATATGAGTTGAACATAACATGAATTTGGATTGAATTTTCACATATTCAATTTGAAACGATGTCGAATTTGATCAAGCCAAAAAGTTTGTAATACATATATTTTAACTTAGCCGACCAGAATCAAATTCAATGAATTTGTGTTGACCTCGCAAGAGTTTAGGTTAGATTCAAAAAATAACGAATCAAAATTGGACTAGTGACTTATTTAGTTCGAATAATACTTAAAGTTTCAATCCAATTCACCAATCCCTAAATCATGACTCAACCTAATTACTACCATGCATGTTAAAATGACCAATTAGGGTTGAAAAAGTGGAGCTTTTTAGTGTAGTGATCACACAACAGTAAAGCTTCTTTGGTGCTTATAAATATGCAGCAGCAAGGGCCTCTAATTTGTATTATGAAATTAATCCACTAATGGTTGAAGACCCACAATATTATTAATGCGGTATTGGGTTTAAATTTTAGGTGTGAGTGTGTAAATTTATGTGTATTAGTTGAGGATTAAAAATCAATGAAAGAAAGAAAGAAGTGCCACTAATTTATGTCATCTAAGGAGTAAAAGCAAGGATATGTATGTACAAGCCAAAATTTCCATTTTCAGACCTGTAATGATACATTTATAATCTATAAGACCATGGGCATAGAGCAATAGTGTAATTATTGTTGTTGGTTTGAGGATTAAATAATAGAGGAGCAACAAACGATTCGAGTTCAGCTCCGAATGCAGACTTGAAAGAATATTCAGTTGGGTCTGCCTAGTCTTAATGACCTGAGCAGAAATAATAATTACTACTAGTAAATTTTGTACGCGACAACTAATTTATAAATTACAAATTTTAATTAATAAAAATAAAATTATTTAATATTTAAAAGTATAAAAAATATTTAAAGTAATAAAATAAAGAACCATCAAGAGACTTTAAAACAAAAGAGAGAAATTTTTAAAGAATACACAAATTAAAAAATTAAAATTAACATTAAAATTAAAAATTATATAATTTTACATTATACAAAAATATTTAAAATAAAAAAATAATGAAAGATCAAAAGAATTTAAAAATAATAAAATTTTAGAGAAAATATAATATAAATTGTAAGTTGTATGAAAAAAAAATAATTAAAAGAATAAAAATATATAATTTGAGAATAATTATATAATTCATTTTATTCAATAAAATTTTTTTATTAAAATAATAATACAATGCTCATGCAGTTAACAATATTTTTAGTTTTCAACTCATGATGAGATGAGTTGAAGAACAAAAATAATTTGTTAATACATACTATGATTAAAAATAGGATGACTTGATTTATTTACTTTATATGTATTATAGATAGGGGTCGCCTACATCCGTAGGCACCCTTTTCGTTTTAAAGGTGTTGGATCTTTTTAGGGCATGTCACTGTGGCCATTCCGTAAATAGCTAATTTTGCTTGTACCCAAAATAAATTCAGCTCTTCGGAATGGTCAAACCTGACCCTTACGTCATGCCAGGACAAGAACATGGAGATATTTATGGTAGCTTGAATATAATCTAAGAAATTGAATTAAACTAAAGAATTGGTGAATAAATACTAAGTAATTGATTTAGAGGGTGTTTGCCTAAATTTATTTTAAATAATATATAAGATCTATAACTTATAAAATATTTTTACAGCTATATTTGTATTTTTAAGTAAGTTAATAAAGTATTTGAAAAGAGTCATTTTATAAGATTTTTTGAAAATTTATAATTATAGTTAATTATAATTTTTTGATGTAATAATAATAAAAATAAATTAAATATCATTAATATAATATAATTTAAGATATTTATTTATTTTTTTAACAAATATAAATAAGTAATATATAATATATTTAAAAATAAGTTAAGAAAAGTCAATTTATTTTTTAAAAATTTATAAACTACAAATATCTTATTTTAATAGTTTATAAACTCTTTCATTAAAAAAAATTATCAAATACTTATTTTAAAGAACTTATAAATTAACCTAAACTAAACACTCTCTTAATATGTCTTATCCAAGTGCTCTACATAGTATCGTTTTAATTAATTACATTATGTCATGAGTTGCGGGAGTTAAGCTGATCACTATTGTGAATTAATATTTATCTTATTTTCACTATTGTATATGTTTTTCGTGGACAAAAATTTATAGGGACTACGCAACGTATAATTTAAACACACAACATGTATATATTAATTAAGTAAACGTATCTTAAAATAAAAAATCTAAAATGACTACAAGCAAATCGTTACTCTACAATATTACGCTCAGACAATATATACATTAATTTATATATATATATATATATTCATACATATAGATAGATATCTCCTAAATTTATAATTTTCTAAAAATAAACAAGACAAGTTTAACTCTTACGTTTCCACGTATTCTTAAACCACCATACTCATCACACGTGTCGACAACTTACCTAAAAATTCAATACAATTAAGTAATATCCCTAATTTAACCCTTAGTTACAATTAAGTAAGAACCCTAATTTAACACTTAGGTAAGTTAGAAAGGAACCCTTGTTTCGGGGGAAATTAAAATGAAGATCAAAGAGGCCATTTATTCTCATCCGAGCCAATGTTAAGACAAACGCAGTACAGTGTGGAAGAGAGAGATGAATGCAACAATGAACTTGTCGTGTGTTAGCATAGCATGCATCGCTCAACTAAAACCATTTATTGATGGTCAAAAAATTGAATGTCTGGTTGGTTGCATAATAAAATCTCGTATGTAATCTTAGTAAATATACCTGTACATACATATACATACATTTAAATATATATAGATTGAGGAGGTGTCCGATCAACCATAAAGGGAGCATTCACTAATGGGATCTTGATGAGGGATAAGCCCTTTTCAATTTCTGCAAGTAGCAAAAGCCATGGTTAAGTTGACTTTTGCTCACTAACATACCAACACTACGTTTGAAAGCCCTCTTTCAACCTTTAAGCCATCTATCATATTTTATACTGCTAAATATATTAATTAATAAAAATTTTATTTAAATTTTAATTTTAATTCTAATTTTTTATCTCTAACATGTATAGTTAACTAATTATTTTTTAATTATTATACTTATATACAATTAAATTAATACTTATACATATACAAACACACACTCACATTTACCTATCCGAAGGCAATTTTCACCAGTCACCATTCCCCATCACAACCCCTCTTCCAAACATATAATTAAATAGATTTAGTTTCTTTGGAATGCACTGAAATATTTAACTTCAATTGGTTCTGTGAAAATTTTGTCAAAACTTCGAGTTTGACTTCCCATTGAATGTTCTAATAGAGAAACAAATAAGATATGTTTTGATCAAAGATTACGATCGTTGCCATCTTCAGTAATCGTTTTTCTAGAAACCAATTAACTCTAATGGCCAATTTGTTTATGTTTAAAAATCTAAATCAGTTGTTATATAGTGCCGTGTAATTAAAGGAAAAATTAAGTTTTAATTTGACAGCAATGGTATACCTATTTTTTTTTGTATCTTTTTCAAAACTTAAAAATTTTAGTTGAATTTTATATTTGTCTCTGATTTCACGATATCAAAATTCCAGGTATGAATTAATTACATGTACAATTTTTAACTTCCAAGTGTACATTTTAGCTTTATATATATTCAAGTTATTTAATTAGATGCTCAATAATTGTCATATCAAATATTGGTTTGAAGCTATTAAGGGCTCCATAATGAAACAAAAGTTGTAACACGCAACATGGGCATGGTTTATGATTGTTTAAGTAATTAGTTCTTCCTTCATTGATCACCCAAACCTTAATTTTATTGCTGATATTGACATTGTTTCAAGAATTTAAAGTATTTTGGTTTTATAGTTGTCTAAAGTGTATCAAGGAGCCCACCCACTAATTAATGTGTGTGTGTGTGTGTGTGTGTGTTCTAAAATAAAGGTTCTGGAAAAGTGGCATATATAATTAGTAGCAAGTAATTCATGGTAGCAACCTATAAATGATTCATTGAAAATAATATTTATCCACGTTTTGGTGGAAAGAGATTTGTCATATGGATTTTGAATGGCGTTTAATATATATTTATTAAAGCATTGAATACCATTATTTATTCATGTACCTAACCCACGCCAATGCCAATTAAAGTTTGGTCATTATGCTCAAAAAATTGTTTTGTTTGGTTGTATCCGATACTTTTCTTTCTTTTCAATGAATTGGTATAAAAAGGGGTTAGATGCTATTCCCCATATATTTATGATTCTCAATCATGGGTAGACATTAGCTATGGAATAAAATGATAAATTTCAAATCCAAAAATAAAGTTAGGTCCAGCTTAATATAAATAATTAATTAACAAGACACTGCACCATTACTCAAAACACTTGTTGCAAATTATAACTTTACAACTTGATCCCTTGTGTTAGTGTAGTCTTTATGATAAATTGTAGAAGCTTCCATTTAAAAAAAACAAAAAAACACAAAGAGCAGTAAAAAACAATACCACAAATTCCAAAAAGAAATGAAAAATAAGAAATAAAAAAGATCGTAGTAGAAGTAACTGGAACTGCTCTGATATAAACGTATGATATTATATAATATCGAACCCATTAAATTATATATCGAAAATTTAAATTTTAGCCATGAGTCCATTGATGAACTTCCGTTCATTCAATGACAATAGAAATACTGCATTTTCTTAAATTTTTATGGGAATTGACACATCAATTACAAATAAAATATTTTAATAATTGATATAGGCGAATAAATATTCATAGCTAATATCAGATCCATGTGCAACTTGGGCTTAAAAGTTGGACCAAACTTTCTCAATCCCATTAACCGACCCAAATTCTCTCAAATTATTTTAATTTGTATAAAGAATATACTGGGCCGACGGGCTTTCAAGGCCCAAATCCAAATCATGAACTTATTTTTACAATGGAACTACCAAGTTTATGTTAAAAAGGTCACACGGGCTACAAAAATTTTCAGCCTCGAATCGAACGATTAGAGCAATATCTGGGGCAACTTATATTTTTAGGGTATCTGTCGACATATTAAATCACAATTTTATCCTTTTTATGCTTAATTTAGGTGGTTACATTCATTTAATGAAGATTAACTAAGTAAATTTTAATGAAGATTAACTAAGTAAATTTTATTAATTAAGACACACAAGTTTACTTATATTATACACACACAAGCACTCATATGAGAATCATAGATTTAGGTTTCAAGGGAGATAAGTGGAGGGCACAACGTATGACAACATGGGAGGACCTAAACCCTAAGGACATGTTTGGAGTTAAAACAAGGAAAAATGATAGTGATTAAAGGGCTGGAATGCAGAAGCTTGTCACCAATAAACAGGAAAATTGTGAAACCCTAGGTGTTGAAGAGAATGTGATGCATGGGCATGTGAAAGCAAGTAGCAGCAGAGGAGACAAGAGCTTGCTTGCCAAGTGAACAACATCACCAAGTTGCATGTTCCCTCGTTTCTTCGATTGTAATTTTACCTGGTTCCAGCATTTTGCCACACTTGCTGGGTGCGAAATTAAAAATATTATATGAATAAATATTTAAGCAATTTCTATAATTTTATGTTATATATTGGGAATTAAACATTAATTATTTTGATAGAGTTTTCTAGAAAAAATAATAATAAAAAAAAAAGATAGGCCTAAAAGATTACATGTAAATTTTAAAATATTTAAATTTTTAATGATAGAGAGAGTCATTTTTTTGCTAATGGACCATCTATTTTATTTTATTTTTCATGTTGCAGAGTAGAAGGAAGTGTTATAATTGAATTTGCTAAAATGATACTTTAAAAAAACTTACTAAATGATTAAAGTAGTTACTAGATATAGTATAATTTTTTTTAATGAAGAAGATAATCAGTTTTTACTAATAAAACATTGAATTTATATTTTATTTT
The DNA here is from genome assembly GCA_019155195.1 of Avicennia marina. Classification (NCBI taxonomy): domain Eukaryota; kingdom Viridiplantae; phylum Streptophyta; class Magnoliopsida; order Lamiales; family Acanthaceae; genus Avicennia; species Avicennia marina. Next base: position 2,813,555 of record CM032776.1, read on the forward strand.
TTACTGTAGAAAATAGAGGAAACTAATTAAATTGAATTTATTAATGAGTACTTTAGAAAATATATCTCATTTTTAAATTTATTATACTTTTTATATTTTATTTGTGTGTGTGTCTCTCTCTCTCTTCATTTTTACACAATTTTCAAAAAAAATATACTTAAAAAATATACAGTAAAAAGTGAAACAAACATAACCATTACTACTTACGCCTGTATTATACATGTAACTTAATGGAATTGTATTGAACAATTTAATTAGTTACTTGTGTTGATCAAAATGAAGAACAATATGGAAATCCATATGCACGTTTAGCAATCCTTGCTCCGTTATCCATATCCATCTTAGAAGCATAGATTAGATGAAGTGTGATAATTAAATTAGTGTCGGATAACTACAGTTAGAAGGATTAAGAATTGTGTGGGATGTATTCTTTGCCACATTAATGAAGTATACATTGACCAACATTGTAAATGACTAGTACATTTGGCCGGTTTGTAAAATTTTTTATAAATTATTAATTTATTTCATTTTAAGTATCAATACTAATATTATTTAAAATAAGAAAATTTAAAAAAAAAAGACAAAAAGGAGTTAAAAGAGAAAAATATGGGAAGAAAGTACAAATAAAAATAAACTAAAAGAGAAGGGTGACATGAAGGATTTAAAAGAGCAAGAGAATTTAAAATAAAGATAATTTTATTTTGTAGAACCAAAAGAGGTCTAGACTCTTTAAAGATAATTTTATTTTGTAGAACCAAAAGAGGTCTAGACTCTTAAAAATACGGTATCTATACTATATCTATGTTATCTCTACCATATTATTATTTCACTTAGAATTTTTGGCTACGCATTATACAGTTACATAATTACACCTATTATGAATTTTTCTATCTTTTCTATCCTTTTCAGTATCTTATTACTTTTATTCGTGTTCTCTCTCTTTTTTCTTTCTTTTTTTAAATTCTTCCAATTTGTTTCATTTTTTCCTCATACATCTATTCGATTCTATGTATCACGGATATATGCTAATGTTTGGTTATACAATACAAAATTATAGTAATATCTGTATTTATTTATATATTTTCTTTTTAATTTCTTTCCATTATTATTTTTTTCAATTTCATTTATCAAATTTAAATTATTCTATTTATTTTTTAAAATTTCTTTTTCTCTTATTTTGTAAATGACATAAAATTTAAATTTAAAATTATTAACCTGTTCATATAATTATGCACACCATCCAATGTATCTTTAATGGCTAGTATTATTTATTTCAACAAGGATTCTTAATTGCATAAAGTGTATTTACACAATTGTCCTTATTTAAATATTTTTATTCTTTCTATTATTTTTTTCTTCTTTTTTTTTTTCATTCAACTTATATGTTCTCTTAAATTTTATTATTTTTAAATTCTTTTGACATTTCATCATTTTTTATTTGAAATATTTTTTACACAATTTAAAATCACATAATTTTTTATTTTATTTTTATTCATTCTTTATTCTTTATTCTTTTAAGTTTCTTATTTGTGTTTTCTTTCAAATTTTCTCCCCCTTTTTTTTTTTTTTTCAAATTCTCTTGATATTTCTTTATTTTGTTATTTTAGATATCATTTGTACTTTTAATATTAAATAATTATATTTTTATTAATTAAAGTACAATAAATTTTATAATTTATAAATAAATCCGCAAATGTATAGAGAGTACAAATTTTACTAATACATAATTGATTAAAACAAACTTGAATTTAATTTTATGTAGTTAGAATCTCATCACATGTGAAAGAGGTCTCATGCTTAAGTTTTATAAACACATACTTATAAATTGTCCCTTCTTCATCATACTATAAATCATGCATGTTATCAGCATAAGGATAAATTTCACTACGTATTGCTTTGAAAGTTAACTAGAATATTAATATATACGGAGTCGCCCGGGAAATCAATACGCTGTTTGACTCGTTCACCTACGGTTGTTTTGACCCTTAATTATAAAATAAATAATTTTAGTGATAAAAAATATGTATTAACTTCATGAGAGCAAAACCCATCTGACATGATGGATACAACGGTCTTTATGCTACAATCAGCAATTTGCTTCAACCTTTGGCTATTTTCATTTTACCATCTTTCACCTTACTCAATCTCGTTAATTTCATACAATCAAGCATCTTACACTATGAAATTTTCTTTTAAATGCAAATCCAAATTTTCTTTTTTTTACGTGTATAACTAACTAATTATTTTTTAATCATTATATCTATTAACAATTAAATTAATATATATATATATATATATACACATACTTACTCTGGCATTTAACATATACTCACACCCTAAAAAATAATTATTATTTTTACATACTATCATATCGTTCAATCATTATTATATATTTTATACATATTTAAACATACAAATTCAAATAAATAATCATATCAAAACATTCCTACCAAACATATTATTAATTCCAACATAACCCACCAAACATTATATCTCAACAAAATCCCCTTCCCAAATGTAGCGTTTGATTTTCATAGTTCATCCAATGTTTTTAAAACATGACTGGTGATTCAAATGGTTAACTTATTGAGTCACTAGTTTGACCAGTTCAACTGTTTTCAAAAAACTAGTTGACCATATTATAAATATATATATATATATATGTGTGTGTGCATGTATATACATACATATATTTATATAGGCATACCTGTGTATATATATTTTCATGAATAAATTTTCTGCACAAATTATTTCACAAAAATAGTAAAATAAAAGTGAGTTTCAATAATATAAAATATTTAGTACGATAAATACGTAAGTTTTAAGATATAAATCTAAGTTTTAATACATAAATTTAGAAATTACAAAATATCATAAAAGCAATTCAAATAATACAATTAAATAAAATCCTAATCAATTCCAATTATCATTGACATCAACACTCTCACGATCACCATCAATTACAACTCGACAACCACACTTTTCAATATTAACGCCTTTAACTATCATTAAGTTTTTTTCTTCACCTCAAACAACATCTATATTAAATAACGATGAAAAATTAGTAAAAAAAATACTAACATTTTTAATAAACCTATAGACGGTTGAGAGCTTGACCCTTCTTTAAGTATATTTTTCAATTCATCATAATCAAGTTCACCTTCAAGAATATTTTCAATGATCCAAAATTCTATCTTGTCAATACACTTGCAATCAATATGATTATAAGGCCTTCTATTGTACTTCACCTTACAATAATTACAAATATAGAAATAAAGAAATGATAAAATTATAAATACATTAATGAATTGTATAAAATTAAAATAATAATAATAATAAATATTCGTTTACCTATTTTGCAAACACAAGTTGTAATGTATAAAAACCAAATCATTTAACTTTTATGCTCTAACCTATTTTTCTTCTTAGTATACTCTAGTTGCGTTCACATCTCGAAGAAGAAGTTTCTTGACTCAATATTCTAATAACTAACTTTTGCAAGTAAGGAGTATCAATCCAAAACAATTTCCATTAATTATCTACAAATTTAATCATTGAAAAATTAAATTAGAAAAAGCAAAAAAATAATATGATATAAAAATAAATATGAAAACCAATTCAAACTTATGGATTACCTAACTGAGTTGATCTAATAATGTTCAGTGCAGTTGGTTTAGCAAAACTCTTCTGTCTTTCCCTATAAATGGATATTTCATTATATGTTTTTTATTCAATCATCATCGCCAACGTTATTAATAATATAATCCAATAATCCTCTTAAAACCTTTAATTTTGTATAAAAAGATTCTTTATTATTTTGAAAAATAGGGTTCAAGTAATATGCAAACTTTTTCTCAACAACTTATCTTATCTAGCATTAATAATATTAATTTACTGTTGATACAACTTCTTTTTATTCTTAAATAACTCTTTGATTATTTTCTTTACTCTGTACATGCCATCATACGCATAGCCCAAAATTGGTGTTTCGTTAAAATCACCAATCCTCAATAAACTTATGAGTGGAGTTCCAATCTTCACAACAATCATACAATTATTCCAAAAATTCTCATTCAAAATAATTTGTTTTACTTCTCTTACAACAATCTTCTTCAAACACTTTTCAAATTCTAAAATATCATCATTGCTTACAAATCTTCTTTATGTTCACTTAAACTTTTTAAATGCAATAAGAGTAGTGGCAAAGTGAGTATCTCTAGGTTGGATATTTTTTGCCCATGCTTGCTTTTACTCAGTCAATTACGTGACCACCTGTTTTGTAATTAAAACAAATCACTTTAGATGCAAAAGTAGTTAAATCATTAATACGAGACAATTCACTGATATCTTTTAGGGTTAAATTAACACAATGGGCAGTACAAGATGACTAACAAATAGTTGGATATTTATTTGAAAGTAATTGACCAACTACTTAATAATTACTTGCATTACATAAACCATATTGCTTGGAGCAACCATTTCCATAATTTCAGCAAACAAGTTGCACGAACTTTGAGTATTTGCCTCAATATCAGATAAATCAGTAGACTTAATAAATGACATTCTAGAAACACAATAAACCAAAAGGTTAATCAATATTCTTTGTCTAGAATCTCTCAATCCATCACCCATTATTGTATAACCAGTTTCTATCCACTTCTATAGAAATCAATGATCAACTTAATTTGTTTTTAATATCTTTAAAAAAATTAACATGTAAGGCATGGTAGTTAAGTCCAATATAATCATCACCTATTGAAACAATTTTACTTATAGTAACTTGAAAGTAAGGAGAATTTCAAGCATTTAATGGTATACAAGTTTTATAAAATCATAATGCAATTGTCATATCTTTATCATGTAATTATTTACTTTGTAGACAAATTTTATAGTAGATTGAGAGAGATTACGAATGCCATTTTGAAACAAGTTTCCAATCCAATTGTTGTTTTTCTCTCTCTTGATGATGTGTTGGTTCCCCACGAGTTAATACTTTTTGAGATAATAAGGCGGAAATTTCTTAAATATTATCATCATCACTGCCTTCACAAAATACATCTTCATGAATTTCTAAATTGTTCCATATTTTACTTTTCACTATATTCCTATAAAAATCTTTGAATTATAAATTGAACTTCAGGTAGCACTTTTTTGCAATTTGTAACATTCCTTTTAACTCCAACAAGATGTTTCTTTATACGATTAATCCCTTCACCTCTAAGAGATGATAAGAAAAATTCACAAGTAAAAATCTTTTTTTCTTGAGCATTTATAGTCTCGATGACATACTTTCATGCTATATTCTTTTTTTAACGTGGATTGCTTATATTTCCACATAATTGTTCCTCTTCTCTACCAATAGAATGAGAACTCATACTCTCTATTAAATTACAAAAAAATTATACATTTAATACACACTGTGGTTATTAGAAGAATCTTTATCATAGTGGGTGTACATTTAGAAACTAGAATATGTTTGCTTGTGTGTACATTTAGAAACTAGCATATATTTGCCTCTGATAATCCAATTTTGAACAATTTTTTCTAATCTTTTCCATAACCCCATTGGCTCAATAGCCACCTCAACTAGTTAATTTTTTTTTATTTATGAATTCTACTAAATCCCACCGTGTTTTTAGATACTTTTCAATATTCGTATTGAACACCCACAACCACTAAAAATCGTGTTATAGTATATATATTCTAAAGTAAGGATGCATCTTAGCACACAGCTAAGACATTAGGATCAAACTTACAAATGCCCAAAAAAATCCAGAATCCAAATTCCAATCCCAAATACATCTATTATCATATTTGTCAAAGTGTCTTAAAGGATTGAACATATCCAAGGTAAGACTTAACTACACATATAGCAAATAACAGTTGAACTAAGCAAACAAATCCCTATTATTTGAAAGCCAATGACAGAAATATGTGAAAAAGGACCAATTCACAAATGACAAGTGAAATTAAAAATCAATAGACTAGATTTGGAAGCCTGAATAACATCATCCAAGAAGTTTGAAATTTGCAGTGTCGTAGCCAAATTAGACACACCCAAAACATCAACGACTAATAACCAATTAATAAGCCTTGCTCAATTCAACAATACACACAATAACAAGAAACCAAGGACCCATTCACGACATCACATAGCTTTATTTCAAAGAATCTCAACACCAAAAATAAACTATTGCAAAGCAACTCATTCAAATGAACGACTATTCAAGATTGAAATTGAAATAAGAAAGAAGGGATGTTAATAAACTTACGTGTGAAGTGTGAATGTCTTTAATGCAATGGATTTTATGTGAGTTTTAAGATTGACGTTGAAATAAGGAAGAAGGGATGCTGGATGATGTGAAGATTGCAACTGACCACCTAACATGGACGACGTTGGCGTGAAGTGTGGAGAAGGGTTTCTCATTGTGTTTTGTTTGGTGTTCTCATCCTTCTGGCTTTGTTTTAGACTTTTCAGCCCTTTTTAATATTTTTTGTTTTTTTAATGAAGTGACTTGATTAAAACGAGTTTTAACGGGGTCACTAGTTTTATCGATCTTAGTTGGGTCGTGCTTGGTTGATTGGCCATTAGGTTTTATGTTGTAACTGGCTTAGAGACCTAGCCAGTTCCCAATTGAACGGGTCAAACCATTCTGTCGGGCCAGTTCTGAGAACATTGATTTTATCTTTTGTTTTGTAAATTGCTTGGGCAAAAATAAGAAACAATTTCTCTAACATTGTAAATTGCTTTGGCAAAAAAATAAGAAACAATCTCTCTAATGTATAAATAGTCCCTGTTGAGGTATGATACCATAGAAGAAAGTTGATCATACATTACTAATAAGTCTAAAATTGATTTTAAGTTGAATCAATATTGTATCTCACTTGACTCACCATCCTCCATTTATGTGTTGGAGAGATCATTTTCTTATTTTGTGTCAAAACAATTTATAGAACACAAACTTGAAAGCATCTAAATAGTCAGTCCCATCCATGATGAGGGCTCTCCTACTCCAATTTTCTCAATCGGGATATGCGATTCTAGGTAAAATCCGTTTAGAATCCTGGGATCCTGAAAAAAATAATCAAGTCATTAATGGAAATGGAAGAGAGGAATATACTATATTACTAAGGCTATGTTTGGATGCAAAGTTACATCCATCAAGATAGAACACGCTACTCAATAAAATAACTCATTTTATCTTTTTCTTTCTTTTACGTTTAAATTATTTATAGATTTTTGTGCCAAATTTTCTACTAATAGAATTTGTATCCAAGCAAGGCTTAAGTGTTTAGGTCAATTTTGGTAATATAAAGTAAAATTACACATTTATTTTCTTAGTTGCATAAGGTAAAATCACAAGTTTATCATTATTTCAAATTATTTTGTTCTTTTCTAACATTTATATGTCCCTTTTCTTTTGATTTATCTTTATTTTTTCTAAAATGTTCACTTCAATTTCTTGTTATCTTTCTTAATTTTCTTATTTTAAATATATTTTTATATTTTTAATATTAAATAACATTATTTATATCACCTAAAATACAATAATAAAATTATAATTATTTTGCACACGTGGAGTGTGACAATTGTACTAGCATATGTACTATTTGTCAATATCATAACAAGCAATTAACTAATGAAATATAGTCGATTGACAATTTTCCTACCATCGTTAAAGTTGGACCATGCCGTCAAACATATTTTTTAGGTTAATGCTAATACTAGTCAACACCAATACACCCACCCCAATTTAATTTTAAAGTTTCTTAAATCCATGACTTAATAAATTTAAAATATATGCATGTTTTGACCTGATCATGATAATAATTATTAGGTGGGAGATGTACGTTGTTTTAGGTGGAGAAATTTATAGTACCCTAACCTACGCTGCCCTGCAGCAAAAAATTTTATATGAGACTGAAATGTAAAATTTTAATTGATGGCAGCTTTTGTCGTGCTCTTATTAAGAAATGGAATTAATGACTAGAGATGACTTGTCAAAGCAATGACTAATATAATTAATAGTTGCAACCAATATTTTCTTTAAAATGTTTTTTACATAGATTATCAAATCAAGATTCAGAGCATCGATGGAGACAGAAACAATGAAATTATCTAGCACCATATTTGTTTTCAAATTTTGATCACCTTTTATTCCACCAAAATTTATACAATGCAAACATTTGATTTAACCAAAGTTCCATTTAAATTTTAAATTTAAATTATTCTCTCTTTTATATATATATTCAAATATTCAAATTCTATTATTACATTTATTAATTACAATTAAATTAATAGAGACACGCGTGCGCGCGCACACACACAAATAAAGTTGATCATCAGATAAATTAAAATGTCTATTTGAATCAAAATTTTACTCATCCTCATTTCAACAAAAATCACCAACCATACCCTTGAAAATTTCTTTTAAGCGTGAAAATAAATCATCCACGAATTGATCAATTGACATGAAAAATCATCGATGTTTTCCTCAGTGGCAGACACAAGCTTTGCTCCATTAGTTTTATAGATGCCGCAATTAATATAAATATATTAAATGATAAAATTGTAACAAATGTTATAATTTTTATATTTAATACTTTTTTTAAATATTTTTAATATAAAATTATAACTTTTTTCACGATTTTAAACATTCACTGCATGTTTGAATAGACTTGCTCCATTTGGTAGTTAGTAGGACCAAAATAGAGGCTGCAACCCAAGTCTTGGAAATAACTACTTGACCATTTTTGCGCCACAAGAAAATGTACCAGCCACGAAAATTAAATTTCACCTAACAAAGAGGTGCAAATATTAAATTGAAGGGGAAGATTACTAGTAAATGTTCCATGATAATTGACTAAAATGAAGCACATCCGTGAAATCCTTCAAGATATTCCTTCGTCCTTGGAATTGATATTTCCATGACGAAACTGCCCTTGGAAATGGACCGTCGATTTACTAGTCGACCCCTCCTCCCCGCCAAAATCCAACGGTTTAGCTAGCCCAAGGGGAGACCATGTGTGCGACAAGCGCCACCGGAAATCGCGGCATGGAAGGTGCGACTCTGCTTTAACTCTGCAATAAGTGTACGGACCGTGCAGTTGGCCCTACTGAGTTGGGTTAGCATGTTTGGTCATTATTATCACTTCTTCTCTCATCAGAATTATTTCACAGATATTCAAAACTCTGAACAAATTCAAATCAATTTTACGTCAAGAAAATTTTTATTTAGATCCGTGGACATTAATTAGGAGGGAAACTCCATTCTCACTTTCTACACCATTCATGAGGACAAAAACCCACAGATCGTCACCGACGCCCGACTCTTCTCGACCCTCCAATTCGATCATCAACAAGTATTTACAACGGAGAGCGCCAATAAGAAAAAAAAGGAAAATATAAAAAACAAAAAACTGGTCTACGAGAGGTGCGGCGCAGCATATCCATAGCCGGCATCTAATTAACTAAACTCCGTCCACTTATCTCAATACGTCGTCGTCCGACCGTCACAACTCGTTTAGCAGTTCCTGCAGGTCACGCGCGTCGCCGCCGGTGCGGAGGGCCTCGAGCACGCGCTCGAAGAGGAACACGTGGCAGGGAATCCGCAGCACGCCTTTCTGCCCGTACCCGTATTCCTGCGCCGATTTATTGAGCAACTTCACGAAGATCGGGTGATTCAGCGACTCCGCGCTCACCACGAACCTCTCCATCTCCTCGCCGACGCAAATCGGGAGGTGTCCCCCAGGAACCCCGCCGGATGTCTTCCCGAACGACTCGGCTCTCGTCGCCCTGCAGTGGGAGCGCAGCAGACAGTACTGCGAGGAATCGGCCACTTTGGACAGTCTCCTCATGAACTTCTTCATGGTGTGAGAAATTGAAGTTGAGATGAGAGAAAGTGAAACGAAGGGCTTTGAGACAGGAATGCGAGGCTGTGAGTGCATAAATACCGAGGGAAAGGCAGTAACAGACTACACAGGACGGTATTAAGGGTACAGATAAGCGTACTTGGAAGGTACAATTATTGTCTAGTGCTGTTGAAGATAAATTAATTATTGTGCCCTTTAGAAAATTTGGTTAATTTAAAATATCTTAAACTGTGATAATTATTCATAACAATCGTATTAAAATAAATTAGATTTGTTCTTTGGGACGGGGAAAAGTCTTGTAGAGAATGAAGATCGTGTCCATTAACTAGTCGATGGAACTTCGCATATATGTCATAGTGGTATCTCGGTTTGAAAAAATGAAATTGGGAGAATGTTTTGAGGAATATACCTTTTGCTTTTGATTTTAAAATGTGTTTGTAATTTTTCGATAGAAATGGAATAAAAGAATCACAATATTGGGTTGGGAAATGTCGTGGGAAATGTTGATTGCGATTTTTCTAGGTTGGGAAATGTCGTGGGAAATGTTGATTGCGATTTTTCTAGGAAAAATCGTAATTATTAGCTAACCACAAATTATGAATGAGACCACTTTATTTTGTATGTGATACAATACTCTCTTTATTAGTCAACTTGAAGAAAAATTTTATTGCTCGATTTTCAACAATAATATCATATATATATATATATATTAAAAATAATGTATACATATCTAAAATTAATTATATCTATATCTTAAATCTGCCATATATAATTAGTTGTATTATTTATTAATAGCATGTCACATAATTAATTTTTTTAGGTGCAAAAAGATTCAATGAATAAATTTTCGAGGAAGTCTTAGTCATTTTACATAGCAATTGCAGAGACCATAGTTTTCATTTTTAAAATCTTTTCATTCCATTCAAATACGCAAAATCCAAACACATTATCCATGAAAAGTTAATTCTCTCTCATATTTTTACACTATTTCTGAATTTTACATTTAAGACACACTATTTAATTCCACAATAAAATTTACATCCAAACAAAATAATGAGTTTTGCATTTTATGATTATTTGTGCAAATTATTTGTGTTAATTAATGGGTCATGGTCGACCAGCTTATTGATAATTATTAAAAAGATTTGACAAAAGTCTATGAGTAGTGTTATCTCTTTTCTCTTCTATTTTTACCCCAACAAATAACGCTTTTCAATTTTACTATTCATCAATATCACATTTTTATTAATCTCCCTCTCATTTCTACACTATTTTTAAGATTATACTCATTTTTATTTGTAAGTGTGTATTTTTAGATATATGTATATATATTTTTAAAAATTATGTAACAGTAGGATACCGAGAGAAGAAAAAAACTAAAAAATGAAGTTGATAATAGCAGCCAATATATGACATAAAACGTTCGAATTTGTTAGTTTATTTGAGCCCAAACAAGAAGAATGGCTTCTCTGGTGACTTTTAAGTCTACTGTAAGCTTGTGTGGGCACCAATATTACCCATTTGGCTCTATTTGTTTCATCGTTAACTACTTTCCCCACTTTGCAACAAACTTACAAACTAAATATCTTATTATATAAATTTTATTCAAATTTAAATTTAAATTTTTTTTCTCTTATTCTTTATAATTAATTAATTATTTTTTAATCGCTATACTTATTTTTAATTAAATCAACACATGTCCCTACAATTTTCCTATTCACTTTCATTTTTTATATTCCATAAACTTATATAATATTAAATCATCTAATTATTATTACATTTTAAATATATATAAAAATAAATTTCTTATCCATCCAAATTTTAATACTAAATACAAATTTTCCTCTCAGTCAACTCACCAATGTTTGTATGTAAATTTTAGAGGTAAAAAGTTTGGCATGAAAATTTAGTAATAGTATAAAAGTAAGAAAAAAAAAAGATAAAAAAAATTATTATTTTGATGATTAGTATATTTAAAAGAATTGGCTTGGAGGGTGTTAAATTTGCATCCGACAAGGAGTTCCTCCTGTTTTATCCACACATACATACTAATTTGTTTACACTTTTCAACTAAAAGTTAAATTTTTAAAAATTGATTTAAAGTGTAAGCCTTTTTTAACTTGTTTACATCTATGAAATTATCCAATGGGCGAGAAAAAGCAGTTTTGTAAAATATGTGCCAACTTGTCTTGGGTTTATCTCCATTCAATCAGGAATATCTGAGTTTGCTACAAATTACACACTTTCTTACAATCTCAAAATTTTTTGTGTAATTTAAATGAAATTGAAAATCACCGTGTCCTCTTCAAATTCTCAAAGCTATAGTCCTTCTTTATCAAATATCAACCAAAACAAAATAGATTTCATCCCAAAAAATTTGACCTTTGACCCTCGTCCCTGCATACAATAATCAACCAACTTTGCTAACAATCAAGCAGAGATCCCCACGCATTTGTGGCTGTGAATTGAGACACAAGAAAAAGGCAGCACAAGTGCTGTTAAGGTATGGCACAAGTTGAGGGGTAGAGGTTAGGAAGTAGGTAAGGGGGCAACATTGAATTCCTATGCACACGCAACAGCCACTCTACCCACGTCGTACAGGACAAAGATATCCTCCCAATTAGTTATCACAACGGGACAAGTCGAATGCATGGGCTCGTGACTTCTATTTTTGTCGTGGGGCATAAAAAAGTTGGGAGAATTACTGCAAAGGGTTTTTCACATAGTTCTGATTAACTTTTCTTTTATAATCTAAAGTGTACACTAAACGTTGATGTATATGAAACTATATCATCTTCCAGTTGATGACAATGTAACAAAAATGATTTCTAGAACTGTGACACACACACACACACATATATATATGTACAAACACATAATTCATGTCTAAAATCTTGCTTTAATTATCTTTACGATTAATAAGTGTTTCTTGGACTAGAGCTGCATTAAACGAAAAATCACGAGGGAGTATTGTCTTTTTATTTAAATTTATTTAAGAGGGCGACATATCAACAAACCTACATACAGGCACCCTACTTGACGGTCACAAAAGGTTTTTTCATGTGCCAAAAGGAAATCAGACCCCTATTAGAGAGCTCCTTATTCCTATATTTTTGTTGCCTCTTAATGAGTTTAATTTAAAGCCAATCGAGTGATTAATAAGCTTATGATCCAGTGGGAGAATGAGACACATTTGGATTAAGAGAAACAAGAGAACAAAAGAAAGGGAGAAAGTGAAGGAAACCTTCGGAGACGTTATTAGCGGTTCGTCTTCTTACAGCTGCTTTTACATTGATTCCTCTATTTCCGTAATGCAATTATCATTCTCATCTCTTTGATGCCTCTCCACCTCTTCATTCGTCCCCAAGCTTTCATGACATGACGTTGCATAATTATTGAGAAGGTAAGGATTTGGGATTACGTATAAGACTTCTTTATGGCAAATAAAAGAAGAAAATAGCATTGATATCATCATGTCTTTGAAGGGCTTTTGATTTTTGACGTGTCGTACCAATCAAATTGCTTGCATTGGGTTCCTCGCAACTCTCTTTCAACTTCACATTTATTGTGCAATTCACATCTTTTTCCTGTTTCCAAAACCCAAAAAGGTGGTGTGAACCCTTGGACCAAAGGAATCTTTAATCAACTTTTATAGTAGGCAATTGGCTCAAAAGCTGGCAACCGGAACTGGGTTTAGGGTCACGTGGGCCATAGTTCAAATCGGACGACAACAAAAACCACCGTATCAAAGAGATTGCAATTCCTCATCTCCCCAAGTTTATGTTCGTGTCATTAAACATATAAAGTTCTATTTTCCTTCAAAAAAAAGGGAAAAACTTTAAGAAGCATATATATATACTCGAAAAATTTTTAGAAGCAGGTCTCCAGATTTTCAACTTGGCAAGTGATACAATTAATCTCATTCTGTGAAAGGTAAGACCAATTAAACTAAAATAAGAAATATTGAATTCCTAATTATCTGATTCCCAAAAGGGTTCTTCAATCTAATGACAATTGATCGGGCTATCGGAGTTTAGAAAAAATCCAGATTAAGTGTATCTAAAGTAGGTTCATTCAGGGCTCAGGCTACACTATTATTATTATTATTATTATCATTATCATTATTATTATTAGTATTATTAAATGAAAATGGCCGCACAGCCAGAAAACCCACGGGCTAATAAGGTACTTAAATTTACTATAAACCCTGGCTATGTTTGGGAGTGGATTAGGTCGAAGATGATGCTTGTGAGTGTTATATGGAGATTAGTAATGTGTTTGGTTGTAAGTTTTTTATGTGATGAAAATTTTGATTTATTTGAATATATATATAATATATATAATAATGATTGAATGATGAATAGTATATATGGATAATAATTAGTTTTTAAAATATAAAAAATATTAATATAAATATATGTATGATACATAAAGGTATTGATTTGATTGGAATAATTGAAATAATTAAAAAATAATTAATTAGTTATATACGTAAGAAATGAAAATTTTGAATTTAAATTAAATTAAAATTTTTGTTAAATAATATATTTAAAACATGGGTTTCAAACATAGCACTTTTTAACATTTTTTTAGAACGTATATTCATATATATGTGTGTGTGTGTGTGTGTTATTTGTAGACTTATTATAGTTTACCCAAAAAAAAAAAGGATTAACTGTTTTAGCATTACAAATTAGTGTGCGCAAAAGTTAAAAAAATGAAGTTTTAAATAATTATTAAATTTATTCCAATATAATGTGTTATAATATCTGGATTCCATGTCCCCTGTCCTCGTTTTGGCAGAATTCTAAGATTTTGATTTGGTTCGAATTGGATTTTTTATTTCGGGGCCAACAATAAAAATTTTTGGCATCAAAGTTAATGTTATTATATTTACATACACAAAATTTTAAAATATAATTATTATACTTTTTAATAATCAAATTAATATTCATACATACTGTTATTTACATAAACACAAACCAAAAAAAATTGTTGCCTCTATGTGTCATTATCTAATCATTATTATAATATTATATAATTACACATATTTATATATATCAAATATTTTATTTTATTAAAATATTACAATTGAATAGAATTATCATCCTTAATGAAATTATTTTTACTTATCCATCAAAACTTCAAACCAAATGAAACGGATCATGTTTTCTTGACTCCAGCTATAACAAAGGCTATGTTTGTTTTCAAATTTTCACTTCAAAAAATAGACGATAATTATTATACTTTTTAAATTTTATTTTTTTATTTTTTATTTTTACAAACTTTTAAATAAAAAGTTATCAAAAAAAATGTACATTAAAATTTTAAAATAAACATATATTGTGAATCAATACCTCTGTACGCCGTACGTTTGGGTTTAAGAATAAAGGTAAATAAAACAGTAGGACCCATCAGAGCTTCGTTTCTGATGCAATCGATGGCCGCGATCTTCGCCGCATGGTGTGGCCTCGTAAAGTTGTACCACGATGGCTCGAGCCCGCCAACCTCTATTGTAATATTATTTTTTTTTCCACAATTTCAACTTTAAAAGAATAAATATTAATGTTGGGAGTAAAGAAGGCTGTCGTTACACGCATAGCAACTAAAATGTTATCATTCGATTGATGGAGTAATTTGTAAAAAATAATATAAAAAATTATTTATGGTACAAATACATGTACGTTTGTAAAACTTTGCCCAATAGACATGAATTCATTATAGTCCAATGGGTTTTACAACTTACACCATCCTAATTCCCTACAAACACAAGTTTATATTTAAGTGGTATTTTACAAATTTCAATTGTTAAAATAAAAATCAAATACCAAAAGTTCCAACCCTTTGAGTCAAGTGAGCAAAACAAATGAGATAAACAATTCTAAGACTTAGTTACAAAAACTTCACTCAATAAGTTCAACATTTTCATTGATACGTGAATATTACATTCAAGCTCACCAAATTAGTCCGTAAACACTTTTTGAGACTTGACCAAATTCAACATGATCACGCTTTTGGCTTGAATGAATCATGTCTTGCATTCTCTGTGTAAATAGATTTTTCTTTAACAACTTTCATAAAATTTGAAATCTTTCTGATTTGTCAAGATTTCTTTAATTTAGTCAATTTAAAAGTTCCTATAATTTGTAGGCTTTATGTTGCAATATTAAGTTAAGACTTTTCTTCCAACACAAGATTTTACACATATTCAAATCCTTGAATTATGGAAACTTGATCTCCCTTTTTTCCTCTAATATGATCGACTTATTTTTTGCTTGGATATGATCTACCCTACTTTAGTTGGATGAATACAAAATATTTGCATAATTTTACCAAATTTTCAATATCACAAATCTATTAGGAAACTTATCAGCATAAAATCTTTTGATTTTTAGTAAATAATTTGTTGCTTTGAAACCATACATGTAAGTATCAACATACCATAACGCCTAACAACCATTAAGAAGATTTTTTTGAACTAGAATTGCATTAAACTAAAAAACACAAAGTAGTATTATCTTTTATATAAATTTATCCAAGAGGGTGACATTTCAACCAACCTACATATAGCCATCCTACTTAACGTTCAAAAAAGTTGTTTCATGGTGACAAAAAATCACACCCTAACAGAGAGTTCCTAATTCCTATATATATTTTTTTGCTTTTTCATCGTTCAGCCTGCTACAATTATAGGATACGTAAATCTATGTTCATGTAGCATGAATTTTTTAGAAATAACTAATCGCATTTTATCATGTATCAACTATTAAAGATTTGATTCACAAAGTATGGACGGAATTATTTCCATAATTCCTACAACTTGGAGAGTAAGAATGTGCAAGAAAACAAGAAATCAAGATCTACTATAATTCTTGTTATTTAGATGGCAACTTTTATTTATGATTTGATTTATTTTTTTATTATATGATTCCATAATTAATGCTTTGTATTAAGTTAGGATATTGCTTTATTAAGGCTAAGTTTGGCAGTCTATATATGAAGTTAAATGGAGTTTGGAAAAGCACAAAAGAATCAACTGGCTATCTCTATTTTTCTTTTACTATTGTAATAGTGTTATGTCTTGTTTGGTTTGTTTTTTTTATGCAATAAAGTTTGAAACTTTCTTTCTCAATTCTTCTACTACTTCAACAAATTCACAGCTTTATTTTCATACTTTTTGTATCCAAAATCCAATATTGTAGTATCAGAGCTATTGATTGGGCTTGTGGTAATGGCAACCAATGGCAATTCCCTTACCCAACCTTTACTATCAGTGTTTAAAGGAGATAATTATGAATTTTGGAGCATTAAGATGAACACGTTATTCAAGTCTCAATAGCTGTGGGACTTGGTGAAGAATTGATACAATGAAAGGGATGATGAGGCATGATTAAAGGAGAATGAGAAAAAAGACAATAAGATATTGTTTTGCATCCAACAAGCAGTCTCTGAGTCTATCTTTTCAAAGATAGCAGAAGCTTCTATGGCAAATGAAGCTTGGACAATCTTGTGGATGACATACTATGGATCATCCACTGTGATAAGAATTAAATTACAAAATTTTAATCGTAAGTTCCAAAATTTGTATATGAAGGACGGCGAAAGTGTACAAGAATTATTGACCAAAGTTGAGGGCATGTTTAACCAAATGAGGTCTTATGTAAGGATGTCTCCGAGTGCACTGTGGTGTCGAAGGTACTTCGCAATCTCTCTCTTAAATTTGATCATGTTATGGCAGTTATAGAAGAATCAAAGGATTTAGCAATTTATTCCTTTGATGAGTTGATGGAATCACTGCAATCCCATGAGGCAAGAATCAATAGGATGGAGGAGAAAGTAGAGGAGAACGCCTTTCAGGTAAAAGGCGAAGGAACCAAGGACCAAGACAAGGGAGTTGAACGTGGCAAAGGCAAGGGAACTCAGCGTGGCAAATGTAATTACCGTGGAAAAAGTAAGGATTCAGATCAAAAGTTCAACAAAAAACATTTAATGTTTTAATTGCAAAAAAATTGGACACAGTAAGGCAAATTTTTGGTATAAAGATAAACAAGCAAACTATGTTGAAGAAATTAGTGAAAAAAGTAGGTTGTTCATGGCCTACTTAAACCCAACTGACATGGGGAATGAAGTGTGATTTGTGGATAGTGGACACTCAAATCACATGACCAGTAAGAATGATCTCTTTAAGCATATAGAAGAGGATCAAAAGAATAAAGTGAAGCTAGGGAATGACCAATAGATAGATGTCGAAGGCAAAGGTATCGTGGTCATCCAAACTTGCTAAGGAACATTAAACCACTCCATGATGTTCAATATGTCCCTAACTTGGCTCACAATTTACTTAATGTTGGGCAATTGATGACAATTGGATATTCTTAGACGTTTGACGATAGTGACTGCATCATCAAGGAAACACAATTAGGACAAGCGGTAGTAAACATCCAAATAATAAAAAATATGATGTTTTCACTTAAAGTATCAAAGGTTAGAGACTTTGCCCTTATTGTGGGAGAAAGTAACGAGTCAAGGACATTGCACTTGAGGTATAGGTACCTCAACATTAAAGGACTATAACTCTTGTAGATGAAAAGTATGATTTATGGCTTACCTAAAATTCAAACTTTAGATACGTGTCATGGTTGTATTTATAGAAAGTAAAGCAAGAAGCCATTACCCAGAAGAAAGGCTTGAAGAGCAAATTAGAATTTAGAATTGGAACATACGAACTTGTATGGACCAATGAAGCACTTGGAGGTAATTACTATTTTCTCTTTTTCATGGATGATTACTCAATGATGAGTTAGGCGTATTTCGTGAAGATAAAGGAGGAGACCTTTGAGCACTTTAAGAAATTCAAAGCTATGGTGGAAAAGCAAAGTGGTACAAGCATCAAGGTTTGACGGTCCGATAGAGGAGGTGAGTTTCTTTCCAAAGAATTTTCTTAGTTCCTTTATGCTAATGGTATTAAAATAGAACTATCTGCACCACACATTCTGGAGTAAAATGGAGTAGTCGAAAGGAAAAATAGAATAGTTATGGAGATGGCGAGGAGTATGATGAAACGAAAAGGCTTACTTAATAGTTATTGGGCTGAAGTTATTGCAATTGCCATCTATTTGTTGAACATCTCTCCAACAAAAGTTGTTCAAAATAAAACCCTATATAAAACATGGAGTGGAAGGAAACCATCAGCAAAACATTTTAAAATATTTGGTTGTATACCCTATGTTTGACAAGAGGAAAGTAAAAGACACAAACTTGATGAAAAATCCCAAAAGTGTATTTTTGTAGGCTACTGTAATATGACAAAAGCATACAAATTGTATGATCTTTCTAATCACAAAATTGTTGTTAGTAGGAATGTTGTTTTTAATAAACTTACAGGAGGGAATTGGGAAAAAGAGGAAGAAAATTCATCCTAAGAAGTTTATCATGGAGAAAACATAATTCTACTGCAGAATGAGTTCGATGGCAAGAGCTAGAGTCGCGACCGCAAGGACCCGATGATTTTGATGGGGATACTCCTCCAAGGTGATACAAATCACTCCGTGAGATCTATGAAACTAATGAGTATGCATTTTTGGCCTTTAATCTAATTTGTTTTAAGGAAGTTAAAAGAAAGAAAAAGTGGGAGGATGCAATGAAGGAGGAACTACCATCGATTGAAAAGAATATAACTTGGGAGTTGTGTGACCTTCCTCAAAGTAAAAATCTTATTAGACTCAAGCGGATCTTTAAAACCAAGTTTCATGTAGATGTGAGTAGACAAAAGTACAAAGTAAGGCTAGTTGTAAAGGGCTACAGTCAACAATAAGGTGTAGATTACATGGAGACATTCTCGCCAGTGGCAAGGTTTGAAATTGTAATACTCTTAATTACATTAGCAATTCAATTAAGATAGAGTATATATCAATTTGATGTTAAATTTGCATTTTTAAATAGAGAATTGAGTGAGGAAATCCATGTAGCTCAACCCGTAGGGTTTGTGGTATACGGTAAAGAAAGAAAGTGTATAGATTAAGAAATGCGTTGTATGGATTGAAGCAAGATCCAAGAGCTTGGCACAACAAAATTGATAACTACTTCCATTAGAGAGAATTTGTAAGAAGTGAAAATGAACCCACCTTGTACTTGAAAGGGAATGATGAAATAGATATTATCATATTATGCTTGTATGTTGATGATATCATTTACATAGGATCAAGACCGTCATCGTTGGAGACATTTAAGTAAGACATGATGAAGAGATTCGAGATGATAGACTTGAGATCCTTGCACTACTTTCTTAGACTTGAAATTTTGCAAGTAGAGGATGAAATTTTATTTGCCAAAGAAAGTATGCGATGGATTTGTTGAAAAAGTTCAACATGTCAAAGTGCAAGATGGCATCTACCCCAATGGATGTTGACCAAAAACTACAAATTAAAGATGGGTTGGAGAAGGCCAATTCAAAGCAATTTAGGAGCTTCGTTGGAGGTTTGTTATATTTAACTCACACTAGACTTGATATTGCATTTTCAGTTGGAGTTATTTCAAGATTTATGTCTAATCCGTCCATGGAACACTTTGGAGTTGTAAAGAGGATTTTGAGATATGTTGCAAGTACTTTGGACCATTGAATATGGTATACATATGTTGAGGACTTTAAATTAATTGGTTTTAGTGATAGTGATTGGACAAGTGTTTTGGATGATAGAAGAAGCACTTCTGGTAATGTGTTCACATTGGTTTGGGAGCTATCACTTAGAATTAAAAGAAGTAAGCTACAATTGCATTATTTATGGCTGAAGCAGAGTATATGACAGCAACATTGGCGGCTTGTCAATGTGTTTGGCTAAGGAAAATGTTGTTTGATTTGCAACAAAAGCAAGTGGAAGGGACTATTATCTTTTATGATAATAAGTATACCATTGCAATTACTAAAAATCTCATCTTTTATGGAAAAACAAAGCATATTGAGTTGAGATATCATTTCATTAGAGATTTGGTGAATAAGGGAGAGGTGATGGTGGAGTTTTGTAGCACACAGTTTCAAATGGCCGATATTTTCACTAAGGCATTGACTAAACCTAAACATGAGTTTTTCAAAGCACTAATTGGAATGTGTAACTTTGAATCAAGGAGGAGTGTTAAAGATTTGATTTACAAAATATGCAAGAAATTATTTCCAGAATTCCTACAATTTGAAGAGCAAAAATGTACAAGAAAAGAAAAAATCAACCTACCATAATTCTTGTTATTTAGATGGCAATTTCAATTTATGGTTTGATTTATTTCTTTATTATATGGTTCCCTAATTAATGCGTAGTATTAAGTTAGGATATTGCCTTATTTAAGGCTAGGTTTGGTAGTATATATATGAAGTTAAATGGAGTTTGGAAAAGCACAAAAAAATTAGCCGGCTACCTCCCTTTTTCTTTCACAGTTGTAATGGTGTTAGGCCTTGTTTGATTTTGTTCTTTTTATGCAATAAAGTTTAGAGATTTTTCCTTCAATTCTTCTCTTTCAACAAATTTATAACTTTGTTTTCATATTTTTTGTATTCAAAATCCAACATCAACGACATGATAGAACTTTCACGAAACTAAGTTGTACCACGTAATCTCTTATCAACTATTTCACTCATGTAGTTAAGAGCAATTCAAATTAGTTTTTAAATTCTAATTGCATTTTGAACTTGCAAAGGTTCCAACAAGAGGTTTGAGAACAATAATGAAAGTGAAAACACATACAGTTTTGATTTTTAGTGAGGTTAATTTAAACCAATCGAGTGATTAATAACCTTATGATCCAAGGGGAAAACGAGACACATTTGGATTAAGAGAAACAAGAGAATGGAATGAAGGGAGAAAGTGAAGGAAACGTTTGGGGGCATGATTAATTACTAGTTCATCTTCTTACAATTGCTCTCACGGTGATTCCTTTGTTGTAGAAAGCAATTGCCATTGTCCTTCTCTTTGATGGCTCACCACCTTTTCATTTGTTCCTCAGGCTTTGATGATATTGATGTTGCATGATGATTGAGAAGGTAAGGACATGGATCACTAATCAGACTTATTAAGAGAAGATAAAAGATGAAAAAGCATTGATATCATCTTTTCTTTCAAGGGCTTTTTGATTTTTGACATGCCCATAGTCCCAATCAAATTGCATGGATAAATTGCATGGGTGGTGTTCCACGCAATTCTCTTTCAACTTGTTATTTTTCTTTCAAATCACATCTTTTTCCTGTTTTCCAAATCTAAAATGGTGGTGTGATCTATTGTGCCAAGGGAATCTTTAATTAAGTATTGCGGGTAATTAGTTCAAAAGATAGCAATTGGGAGAGGGAATCTTGGGTTATATGGGCCATTGTTCAAAGCAAGGCAACGCTGGTTTTTTGTTGCACGTGACAAGGTTTGGTGGTGGACGACAACAAAGTCACTATTTCAAAGTGATTGCAATTCCTTGTAGGATTATCCCAAATTTATGTTCCGTGACATCCCTAAATATATAGAGCTCGATTTTCTTTTGAAAAATGTAATTTTTTTTTGTGTAAAGGAAATAATAGCGCGGCATTACTAACTCTTCATCCTCGTGTGAAGTTAGTTACAATTTAGACATTGTAAATATATATTTTTCCTCGAAATATTTAGAAGGAAAGACACTTTTCCCATTTTCACTCGTAATTGGTCATGAATCCCGAGCATATACACTCGAATTTTTTTCAAGCGGCTCAAGATTTTGAACTTGGCAAGCAATACAATCAATCTCATTATGTGAAAAGCAAAACTAAAAAATAATATTAGGGGCCTCCAATCAAAATTTTTGGGCTTGAAGTTAATTTAAATTATATACTTCCTATATATATATAAGAATATTTATTCTTATTCACACTCAAATTAATACTTATATATACAAAACTATACACTTACATGTAAATACAACATAAAAATTATTTGTCATTGTTTCTAAATATTATTACTTCATACAATTATTATTATATTATATATATAATTGCACAAACTTAATTAATTTAAAATTTTTATGAGATAAAAAATTTATAACTAAATATAATTTTCGTCTTCAACGTCGTTCTTGTTATTTTTAAATCTCCGTCACCACATCAAACCAAACAAAGCCGATCTTATTTTCCTGACGCCCGCTGGAAGAAAACCCGCATATAAGTACCTCTACACGCCGTACGGCTAGGTTGAGGCCAAAAAAGTGGGACCCACAGAAGCTTCGTTTCTCATGCAATGAATGCCGTGTTCTTTCCGTACGGTGTCGTACAGTGAAGTCGTACAGTCTATCCGCCGACCTCTATTTTAATATTATTTTTTTTCCACAAATTCAACTTTAAATAAATATTAATGTTGGTAGTAAAGCACGCGCATTGGCCACTGATTTGGCCAATCTGTTAGTTTTTTCAATTATGCAGATAAACGAAAACGACGTCGGTTTTTCTTTGCCGGGCCTAGGTAATTAATTACATAATCTTCTTTAATATTTTATTAATATTCTTGTTTTTAGTGGCCACCCAAGTTCCTTTTTATCTTATCGGCTGCAGACTGCACTATTTTATAAAATTAATCTTGTTGGACTCAATCGCAATATGTGGTGTGACAATTAACTACTAAAGTGTTGTGATTGTAGCAAAATAGAATTGGTGTGAGACTAAAGGATAAAGACATTCTAGGTCTGAACCTGTGAATTGATAAAGTCTATAATGGCAGGAGACAAGGTCTTCGTCTTTCAACTAAACTAATACAGACAATTTGGGCTTAAGCTGACGTATGGTTATTTTTTTAAAGCTATCTATCTATGTTATTATTCTGTAATAACAGAGGAAATTGTGGCGGAGTTTGGAACACTATTTTCAATCTTCTAATATCATGTCAAATTCTAAGCAACTAAATATGTTACTCTATATTTTTTTATCTAAATCTTAATTTAAACATTTTTAATTATATAGATAATTAATTAATTAATTTTTAATTATTATACTTATTTATAATATAATAAATGCATATATACACACGTATCTCCTCACATTTATATATACTAATAAAAGTCACGTACTCTAGCTACATGTTTGTAAATTTGTTTAAAACTTATAAAACTATTATATTTTAAGTAATATAAATAAAACTATTTAAAATAAAAAAGTATGTAAAGATTTACAATAAAAAATAAAGAAGCATTGAAAAATTTGGAAAAAGATGAAATTTGAGGAAAAAGCACATAAATGAGAATGGTTAGTTGAAAGAGATTAAAATAAGAAAATGATAAAAGAAATAAAAGAGTCTATAAAACGAGGAAAATTATGTAATTTTACATCATGCAATTATAAAACTTTATTAGCTTAATATATAGTAAGTATAGATTTATACTTTAAGAATTGATCATTATACTCATCATCCAATTTTTAGTATATTTTTTATATTTGTATTCAAATAAATTAAAAATGTTCATCCGGTTAAAATCTTATAACCAAATATATAGCCAACACAATTTTTATCAAATATCCTCCCAAACAAAAACCCTCTCCCAAATGTTTTGCGTGTGTCAACATTATTTCTGATTAATCAGACTCGTTGTAGTTGATCTACAATTTTAGTTTGAATCACTTGGGAATCATGTTACTTGGATTGTAGATGTTATCAAAACATTTTGTTGTGGTTACATCAAGGGATCCAAACATTGCAGTAACTCAAAAACTGCATGGTTTTATTTGAATTAAACTGACATTTGTTTGGCTCCCTAAAATTGAAACCTAGGGCTATATTTTTAAGTTTATTTTCTATCTCACTAAAAACCCGCTTGAAACATACTACCCATTAAAACAGTGTATTTTCCTTATTTCTCTATCTTATTTTTGTACTTGTTTTTTAAAAAAAGTTTACACCAATTTTGATCTTAATCAAATATATATATCCAAACACAACCTAACCAACTTTGAGAAGAATGATTTGAGCAACAGG
This sequence comes from Avicennia marina, assembly GCA_019155195.1. Lineage (NCBI taxonomy): Eukaryota > Viridiplantae > Streptophyta > Magnoliopsida > Lamiales > Acanthaceae > Avicennia > Avicennia marina. The sequence continues at coordinate 2,838,391 of CM032776.1, forward strand.
GGCCTGAAAATGGGGTCTGATGTTTGTCCTGTAGGGGTATATTTTATGCACGCATAAAAGCCAGAATAGCATCATTAATTGACTAGTGGAGAGGTGACTTGAAAGAACACTTATTGGGCCAAGTGCCTCAATTTTGGACCAACCTTGCAGCTTCTTTGTCCAATTTTCGGCCTCCTGCAAATGACAACGTCCGTACGTGTCGTGTCAACACTTAATCACTTTATTCTTACAATGATGCAGAGATTTCGGAATGTAATTGTTTGCTAATTATTGTTTTTTGGTGAGGATGATTGTGAATGGGATCCAACTCCTAATTGCATCATCAAATCTTATGGTATTAGAGCTTCTCAGCTGTTCTAAAATACCAATGCTGTTCTTTCAGCTCATGTTTGGATTTTGGGTTTTAGTGGGAAATTGTAATGGAAAAATCAAGATAGAAATTTCATATTTTTACGCTGTGCATTAAATTTTGATATTTCCTTTCTTCTCTCTGTTTTTTTTCTCCTTTATAAAAATTCAACGTCCAAACCCGCGTAAAGGTTTTAATTTGAGGATTTAATTTCATAGGAGATTGAGGATCAGATGCAATACAATCAGATGGGCGTATGGGAATGGGCCTTCAGAAAATTTCCATAGTCCATCTTGGGCCTTGGGCCTTGAGCCCTAATGCAACCTAGTTAGCTCAATCCACAATGTCCCCTCTTCAGTGGCGTTGTCGTCACTGCCCAACTGGTGCTATTTACGAATTGGGTGTGACTGATAAGAGTCCAAAATTTAGGTCACCATTGGATGGCATCTCCATTGCGCTGAAAAATTTTTATTAAAAAAAACGAGAAAATTTTTTGGGAGTAAATAGCAGACGTTTGGATATGTATGGACGAGAGATTGAGAGAAAAACATAATGATGATATAGTAATGTATGTGTAGTGACAGGGTTGAAATGTAAGAGGTTGTTGTGTATGGAGTGTTGAGTTGATTTGATGTGTTGATATATATATAACATTTTAGTGTGTCTTTATGAAAGTGATTGAATTAATTTATTATTATTATTATTTTTGTTGTGGTTTATAGTAATATTTCGTAGAATTATTATGAAAATTATTATGATCAGTATTGTAATGTGTTATTAAAATTATAATTATTGTTTGTGTAAAAGAAAAAGAGAGGAAGTGTTGAAATTTAAAAAGTATATTAATTATATATGTATATATATATATATGTGTGTGTGTGTGTGTGTCTTTTATGTTTAAGTAATACTATGTTTATTATAACTATGACGACATGACGACAGTAATAACACTATACAATTAACAATAATAACAATTTATTATTTTTTAATGTGGGTTGAGAAGACAAACCGAGGTTCAGTCACATGGGCTGCGAACATTCCTCAAGGAACAGTAGTTTATTCCCAAACGTCAATTTAACGTTTTGGTAGATATTTTTCTCCCAAACACGTTTTCCCTAGAGAGAGCGTGTCCTCTAAGCATGCCCTTATCTCTTCGTTTCATCTTCTTCTCCACTTTTTTTTTTTTTTTTTTCTCACATACTTACACGTCCATTATTTAAGGAAGAAAATTTATTTATTATATAAATTGATTCCTAAACTTCTTTTCTTATTGATACGACATCGTGATATTTCCCCTCAACCAATGTACTCTCACTCTCGTGGTGTGGGCTCCATCATGGGTTAGATAAATCAAGTTGGCTTGGCTCGTTTGGTCAACTCCCATGAATTTTTACAAGCATGGATCTCTCTCTTCAGACATGGGCATTCTAATCGAAAGTCGGACATGCACATGGAAATTTTACTTTAACGCCACTTCGTCCTAGATTCAATTCCGATTTTAAAAATTCGATTATTTAAAGAGCAGTGTTATTATTCCTTAGACATCGTTACAAAAAATTCAGGAAAATACGCAAATGACATTTGCATAACGAAGTATCATGTCATTAATTGGATTTGCTCAAACTAAATTCAAAATATCTGTATATGTAAATATATTTTTGAGAAGTAGTCTAGAAGTCTTTTGTTGTATTTCTTGATTGAAAGTACGGAGAACAAATATATAGTAAAGGTCGCCAATATATATTTATTAGACACGTACATTCGACACACACACACTTGTTCTTAATGTGACAAAATCAACCGCCAGATTTAGAAAATTCGCCGAATTTATTAATATTTATTAGCAACAAAATAACACGACGGCAAAATGATTCCAATAATAATCAGTTGCACAGCAATTTTATATATTCGTAATAATCAAATTATTTTTTCATCTATAAAAATATCAAAAAGAATTATGTGTAAACATTGCTTTACAGATGGCCTTGATCCCAGTTACATATGTATATTGTGCCAATTGTTATTTCATTAACCACTTGCATAATCGCTTCGTTTGTTAATGATGGTGATAACTAGATTCTTAATGCCTGTCTTGAATAATCACAAAAATATATTCATCAGAACTTTTCTTTCTTTTTAGTTGCTGCAACTTTCATCTCTAAATAATGGGACTAATAAATTCAAAATCTGGGGAACACGCCCACGTCAATCGTTGTCAAAGTCAATTGGAATTTATTTTTAATCCAAAATGTCGAATAATTTTTACATTATGCTACCCTATTGGTTTTAGAAGGTGACACATGCACGCACAACTCGGCTGCATAAAATATCCGTCTTCTTCCGCTTTGGGCCGTCACAACTCTACACCACCTTTCCTTATAGTTCTTCTATCGTTTTATCTGCAAGTCTCTCAACTTGAAATGGCGGCGCCACCTCAAAGGCTGTTCAACTCGCGGCGGCACCTCTTGCTTTTTTGGTTCGTTGTCGCCTTCGGATTCGCGGTGGATACTGTCCGAGCGCAAAACAGGACGGCGAACGGCACTATCGATCCTACCGAAGGTGCGCTGGCTTCTCTGTTTCACCTTCCGTGTTTTGCACTGAATTTCATACTTTGATTGCATGCATAGCCTTGGAAGTATCACTCAGCTCACTCCTCATACCTCTCGACTGTGTTTTATATTTACTGATTTTATTTTAGTTTTCGTTTTATCAAAGATGTCGTGTTTCATCCATAAAAACCGTTACTGTGAAAACTTGGGATCTTAATTGGGTGCGAAAGGGTTTATAATCGAATGTGCGTTTTAGCGCAGTTACTGGATATTAGCGTAACATTATCTCATTGGCAGGAATATGTTCTTCTCATCGGATGTGATTTTATTTTATTTTATTTTGGTTTATCTGATAGCTCTTGTCTTCGTCTTTTGACTTCATAATTATTGATAATAAAACTTAATACTTGCATATTTTATTCATGAATAAATTTATTTATAAATTATAAAATTGTTATATTTTGATTATTGAAGGTACAATTATTTAATACTAAAAGTATAAAAAATATTTAAATAATAAAATAAAATATCAATAGAGTTTTAATGAAGAAAAACTAGAAAATTTGAAATTTAAAATAAAAAAAATGTGTGATTTTAAATTGTGTAAAAAATATTTAGAATAAAAAATAAAAAACGAAAAAATTAAAAAAAGAAAAATTGAGAGAACATAAATATAAATTATAAGTTAAATAAAAAATAAAAAAAATGATGGAATAAATAAAAATTAACAAGAAATTATTCCGTACGACAGGAAAACTTTATCCCTGTATGGATTGGCTTTGTTTTGTACCTCATCTTACATTATTCTTTTATATTCAAATTTTTATTAACTTAATATCTTTTGTCACAAATTTTTAATTAAAATTTAAATTCAAATTTTAATATTTCACATGTATAAATAATTAATTTTTTTTCGATACTTATTTACTACCAAATTAACACTTATATACATACATGTATACGATCACATTAATGTATATTTAAACTATACAATTCTTTATACAATTATATTATTCAATAATTATTATATTATATATATATAATCAAATTTAAATATTTTAAAATAATTTATAATTTGCCTCAGTCTTTACGTACCTACCATTCTTACCCGCTCAAATCTACCACCGAACGTACCCATTATTGTCTGATTTTCTATTCGTAATTGGGTCTGCACAGTATATAAATACTCTGATATTAAGAGTTTCCATCAATTCATATTAGGGCAAAATTGGGTACTAAATTCTTTTCCTATTTTGGTTTCTGGTTCATTGACGATATTCGATGCTGTACTATCCATGCAAATAATGCAATTATCTCATGCTCTTACTTTGACTTACAGCAAGAGCTTTGAACGCCATGTTCGATCGATGGAGGATTTCAGCCACAAATCAATGGAACATTAGTGGTGAATTGTGCAGCGGTGTTGCAGTGGATTCAACTAAAATTGGAGACATTAATCCTGGCATTAAATGTAGCTGCTCCTTTAATGGGGGCACTACATGCCGCATTACTGCTCTGTAAGTGAAGGCTTGGGCTTAAAGCACTAACGCCTGATGTAGTTTTACATTCAAACCAAGCTTGTTGTTTTTCTTTATTATCTTTTACTTAAATCAGCTTCCTCGTCTACTTTGATGTGGTCCAACTGGGAAAATTTGACTAATCGTGCCCGGTCTTTATAATTTAACAGGAGAGTTTACGCAAGGGACGTTGCGGGTCCAATTCCAGATGAGATCTGGAATCTGACTTATCTCACTAACCTGTAAGTCTGATTTCTGAATTGGATTTGCTGCGGTTGATGGTATTATAAACAGTATAGCCAGTCACAAAATAGTGAATAAGTCGCCTGACTTAGAAATTTTGTATTGGCTGCTACGTGGTTTCTTAGGTTTTGGGGACATCAGATCATTAATTTTCTCTTATTTGTACCAGAGATTTGCGCCAAAACTATTTGACAGGTCCTCTTCCTGCATCTATTGGCAGGCTCACTCGCATGCAGTACTTGTATGCCATCTTTCCTTTCTTGCTTCCTTTTTTTTTTCCTTAAACTGATTCACAACCAATCTTCTTTGCAAGGGAAAAATGATGGAATTTTGTGATTTCATGGTTGTTAGGACTGTTGGCACTAATGCATTATCAGGCGAGGTTCCCAGAGAACTTGGATTGCTGACTGATTTAAGATCATTGTGAGTTCCTTTTTTGTTTCATTCAAGCGGTTAAACTAACGAAGTGGTCTCTCCTTTATGCAAGAGCATAATTATGCAAACGCACATTCAGTCTAGAAATTGGCAATTTCTCCTCATATTGGATATTAAACAATATAGTGTCATCTACGTCTTTGCTGATGTGCAGGGGATTTGGCACAAACAACTTCTCCGGCCCTTTACCATCTGAGCTAGGGAACCTATCAAGATTAACACAAATGTAAGTACCAATGCGTTCCACACTTACTGCAAAATTCACTAAAGCACAGGAAATTCAGTATGTGCTGTTTCTCATATTCAATGGCCTATGGAAGCCAAGAGAATATTTTCCAGATGATTTTGAACATTAAATTCTCCCGCCACCTATATTTCATTGCTATTGACTTGTGGTCATGCTGTGATGATCTGCATTTTTTTATTATTTCTTAAGACTTGTATGAGTTCAAATTAGTCTGAAGTGTGGAAGTTTCCAAGGAACTTACTCCTTTAAGAACTTCTATTTTCAATGGTTCCCTATCATGAAGCATGAAACAATTGTTTTAGACAATCCTGACCCAACACCAACTTGCCTTTGCCTGGTTCATCTTGACTCATCCTCTTGTTTGAAGCAGCAGCTGTTTCGGTGGCTGGAAAATAGAAATATTTATTCTGTCTATCATCTTCACAGATACTTTGATAGTGCTGGAGTCGGTGGTCCAATACCTGAAAGATTTGCTGATCTACGGAGCATGGAGAGAGTGTAAGAGCACTGAGATAAAAATTCATCTCCTCTACTTTCTTCAAACCTATAGAGGAGTTATCATTTGATCTAACTGTGAATGATCATATGCTTTGGAAATGATTGTTTGGATTTCAGGTGGGCATCAGACAACGGACTCACAGGGCGGATACCTGATTTCATTGGAAATTGGTCAAACCTTGTTCAACTGTGAGACAAAATCCAACTATTCCTGTACCCTGATTATGCTTCATATATATATGTGTGTGTGTGTGCTTGCATTTTTACTTCCTTCTAATAACTTAGTACCCGAAAAATTGCTGTGGCAGTTGTGCATGAATACTCCAAAAGATTTTCTAAGCTCCATTATACAGCTTACAACCAGTTTTCTCAAAACATGTGTGCAGGGAGCTTCAAGGAAATTCATTTCAAGGTTCAATACCACAATCAATTTCCAATTTAACCTCTTTGGATGACTTGTAAGTGTTACCACCTCTTTTTTTTTTTTTTTATAGTTTCGTAATATTAGTCATTATTTTGTCTTTGTTGAATGCTTGGCTGAAGCTGATCTTTTTATTCATATACGATGCATAGGCGAATTAGTGATATATCTAATGGGAGCTCTTCACTGGATTTCCTTAGGAATATGAGTTCTCTTGCTACCTTGTAAGGATATGAACATACCTTCTAATTCTCTAGTTATGATACTTCTTTGAACTCTTGATTGGCAAGTTCTAAAGATGACTGATCTTTTGGCAGAGTTTTGCGGAACAATAATATTTCTGGTTCCATACCTTCATATTTTGGGGAATTTCAGAGTTTGACGCTTCTGTAAGTATCCATGTGTTGAGAGTGCGACATACAAGGCTGATGGCATTTTACTACAGCCAAACACATTAGCCTAGAGAACACATCAACCCTGCATAAAAGGGGCAGAATGTGAACATGTTCATCATATGCTTGTTCTTTGACTAACAACAAACATTGTACTTTTACATTTCAGGGATTTGAGCTTCAACAATTTGACAGGAAGAGTTCCAGATTCACTTTTCAATCTCAGTTCTCTTACTAACTTGTAATTAACCATTAACTACTGATGATTGAGATCTCAGTCTCCAAAGCCCCTTCCTCCTCCCCCCAGCCAAATAAAGAGAGGCAACAAAATTAAAAAAAAAAAGAAAAGTTGATTACTTATCCTTTACCAATTTTCAGGTTTCTTGGTAATAACAAGTTAACTGGAGCACTGCCATCCCAAAAGAATCCAATTCTCCAAATTATGTAAGTTTTTCATGCGATAGTGCTCTCTTTCTTTCTTTAGTTTTATTTTATTTTTATATCTATTAACTTCTAGAAGTTGTTGAGACCCCGATGTTTTCTGTTAGGCCATCTCCTGTTGTAACATCCAATGTACTTGGGGAACTTACATTTAATAGAATGTTGAATTTTTTTCGTGAAGATTTAATATTGTATTTTCCAATAGTATTAAAACAAAATCAAGGCCATACGGTCTGTCAATAATAACATGTAAAAGATTACTGTTAGGAGGATGGAAAGTCACAAACTTCAGTAAAAAGGATTCATGGAATTCGTATCTGACATCCTTTTATTTGCCTGCAGAGATTTATCGTACAATGAATTTTCGGGAAGCTTTCCATCTTGGATCAGCAGTCAGAACTTTCAACTGTATGATCAAACAAGCCCAAATCTTGTGCATTCTTAGTCTAAATATATCATGTTCTATTATCCTTTCTCACATTTTCTGCCCTTTCAAATTGATCTAGCTCATACTGATATCAATATCTTTCTTTGGTGTAGTAATTTGGTTTCCAACAACTTCACCAACAACAGTTCTAATGGCAGGTGAATTTATGAATACACGTGCCATACAAAATTTCAATATAATTTTCAGATGATCAGCTTTTCAGGAATATTTTACTTAGGTTCTTTGTATAAAATTTTCGCTTTCTCATATTCTGATCATGATTTCCTGCTTTTTAGTGCTTTGCCTTTTGGATTGAATTGTCTTCAGAGGAATTTTCCCTGCAATCGAGGATCGCCTATTTGTAAGTGATATAAATCTCATTTGGTGCATTTGAGATTTTGTTAAGTAGAACTCTATGAAGCATAAAAACACATGGTCGTGTATATGGATGTTTGCATATATAAAATGAAACTTTCTGTCATCATATGGCTGGACTAGAGGTTCACCCCACAAAGAACCACAAAAGTCAAATAAAGGTTTAACAACTTCAAATTGTTTAAAAGTCACACAACTTGAACAATGTATTAGTCTAGCAGACCTGGCTGGTCCACGTTTCTAAGTTCGGCATTAGTGTCCAGTGAACCGTTTTCAATAACGAAAATGAGGTGGAACACTGTTAAGTGGCCTTTTCTCCTAAATATTAATTGCTAACTGTTTCATGTTTTAGTTCACAACAGAAAGAAACTTTGCCAGAGTGGATTGTAATATATGTGGTTGTCTAAAATTTTATAATAGGGATATATTAGTCTATTGCATGTAGTAATTACGTTGCATCATTATGTTTAGCGTGGTCCTTCAGAAGTTAATACAATTGAAATTTGAAAGTTTCTTTCTGGATGATGATCTGCAGATTCCAGCTTTGCAGTTAATTGTGGTGGGCCACAGATTAGGTCCTCTGATCAGGTTGTATATGAGATAGATAATGAGACCCTTGGTCCTGCAACATATTATGCGACCAGTACAGGCAGATGGGCAGTTAGCAATGTTGGTCTGCCTGCTGACAGCAATAGTCCACAGTATGAAAGCTCCTCCTCCTCACAATTCACAAATACTTTGGATTCTGAGTTGTTCCAAACTGCTCGAATCTCGGCTGGATCATTAAGATATTATGGCTTAGGCTTGGAAAATGGTAATTACACTGTGAGACTCCAGTTTGCAGAGATAGGCATCCAAGGCACCAGGACTCGGAGGAGCCTCGGAAGGCGTGTATTTGATATATATATTCAGGTCCGTGTTAAAGTAGAACCTTTTTTTTTATACATGTTCTGATTCAAATATATTGTGTTTGACCAAAAAATATTGTGTTTTACCGCCACAATTAATTGCATCAAACAGAACTCGAAGGGAGAACTTTGACTTGCTCTAAATTATGCAATGTTTTTCAGGCTTGGAATTGAATATGTTGACTTTTGGTTTTTGAATAGAATTACTGTGCATCTAGAGAATGTGTGTTTGGTTAATTAAGTTTGTTAGAAATGAAGACAACAATCACCAAAACCATAGGGTTTAATTAGTGTCTTTTGAATTACATCTTAGCTCTTCTGTTTATTCGTATTTGCCATATGATATTAATTAGTTCTCTTTTAGTCTCCTAATGAAAAATTTTCTGCACAGTCTATGATTCGACATATGTTTGCCACATAAAAGTTGAAGCATGCTACTACTTATTCCTTCCCAATCATCTTATATTTTTTCTTGTTAAGGGTAGTCAACACATCTGTATGTATTTGTATGCCTCTTGGTTTAGTGTTTAAGTTTTATTGTGCTCCAGGGAAATTTGGAGGTGAAAGATTTTGACATAAACAGAGAGGCCGGGGGAGTCTCTTTAAGAGCAGTTGCAAGGGATTTCAGAGTTCAGGTTTTGGAAAACCATCTCGAAATCCATTTGTTTTGGGCTGGAAAGGGGACTTGCTGTGTACCTGCTCAAGGTACATATGGGCCTTTAATTTCAGCGATCAGTTTAACACCAGGTACGTGCAAATTCTGACAACAGCAGTGTTCCCGGGACATTAGAAGTTTGTCTTCTTTAATCCCATCCAATTGGTTACTTTATTTTAATACAGATTTCGTTCCGACTGTTTCAAACATTCCTCCTGGTAGCAAGAGGAACCGGACTGGTCTGATCGTTGGGATTGTTGCTGCAGTTGCTGTAGCAAGTTTGATTTCTTTAATTGCTGTATTTTATGTGCTTCGGAGAAGGAGAAGGCAGAAAAAGTTCGAGGATGAAGGTAAGAAAGTCAAAACTCAGAAAACCTGGTATTGTTGCCAATATGGGCAAATTGTTTGTGTGAATTGTGTTTGTTTATTGAGGCTATGTTTATTTTTACTTTGCCATCCAAAACACATGCTATAATTATTACTTTTTTTATAAATTTTATTCCTTTCTTATTAACACAATTTTCAAAAAAATATACACCTGACAATAAAAGCAAACATAAATTTAATCTTTGAGATGTGGACTAGAAATATGTTTTCTTTTACAGAGGCCCTGACCAACTTTGCTACAATCAAGCAGAGGCCGGGGCAGAGTGCTGTAAGGTATCTTTGAAAGACGCAGTCTGTCGTACAGGGAGTTATTCGAATGCAGACTTCTATTTTTGTCGTTAAAAAAGTTGGGAGAATTACAAAAATCACATAGTTCTGAAATCCGTTGAAAATATGTCATCTTGTTATGACAATGGATTTCTAGAAGAAGGGATCTTGCTTTAATTATCTTTACTAAGTGTGGACCTGCTCACGAGGGAGTACATTTATTTGGGCTACTTGACGGTAATTTCATGTGCCGAAATCAGACCCCAGTTCCTATATTTTTGTTGCCTCAGCCCGAGTGATTAATAAGTGATCCGAATGAGACACAATTCAAAAGAAAGGGAGAAAGTGACGGAGACGTTATTAGCAGCTGCTTTTACATTGATTCCTCTATTTCCGGGACATTATTCGAAGCTTTCATGACATGACGTTGCTACGTATAAGAATGGCCCATCATGTCTTTGAAATTTTTGACGTGTCGTTCAAACTTCCTCGCAATCTTTAACTTCACATTTATTGTGATCTTTTTCCTGTTTCGTTCCAAAGGAATCTTTAATCAACTTTTATAGTAGGTTGGCTCAAAAAACCGGAATTCACGTCATAGTTCTGGTATATTGCAAGTTTAGTGAATTTTCCTTCCTTTAAGAAGCATATATATATACTCTAGAAGCAGGTCTCCAGACTTGGCAAGTGTTGAAAGGTAAGACCAATTAAACTAAAATAAGTTGAATTCCTAATTATCTGATTGCTAATGTGATGCTCCAGATTAAGTGTATCAGTAGTTCATTTGATTATCTAAATGAAAATACCCACGGGCTAATAAGGTACTTAAATTTACTATAAACCCTGGCTATGTTTGGGAGTGGATTAGGTCTGATGCGGTATGATACATAAAATTGATTTGAGAATAATTGGCATTTTTGAAAACAGTTTCAAAATAGAGAACGTATATTCATATATATGTTAAGACTTATTATAGTTTAAGGATTAACTGTTTTAGCATTACAAATTTTTTGATTTTTTTTTAAAATTATTATCCTTGAATTTGGCAACCAATATGACTTAGAATATTTTTCATATTGTTATTCATATGTGATAAATCAAATCATATTGTATAAGGTTCTTTGAGGCTATGTTTGTTTTCATTTTCATCAAAAAATAACGATAATTAATACTTTTTAAATTTTATTTTTTTATTATTACAAACTTTTAAATAAAAAGTTATCAAAAAAAATGTACTAAACATATATTGTGAATCAATATTTACATTAGGACCCATGGTTTCTGTGCAATCAATCTTCGCCGATGGTGTCTCGTAAAGTTGTATAATTGCTAAAGAATGCCACAAGCAACTAAAATGTTTATTTGATGGATATTTGTTGGTACAAATACATTACAACAATAGAATATTCATTATGATGCTGTATTTTACAAATTTCAATCTACCTTCCAATGACTATGAGATATTTAAGACTTAGTCAATAATACAATTGATAGTTTCACCAAATTACTCCTTGAATTCAAAGATCACGCTTTTTTGAAGAATCAGTCTTGCATTCTCTGTGTAAATAACTTTAACAACTTTCAAATCTTTCTGATTTGGATTTCTAATTTAGTCACTATAAAATGTTGAGGAGATATATTTCCTGAATTTGGAAACTTACTCCTCTCGAAATATGATCATAGTTGGAAATATATTTCATAATTTTACTTCTCACAAATCATTACTTTTAAAATGAGAATAGATGGAGCATTAAGAAGATTTGAATTTGCATTACTAGTAGTATTATCTTTTATATTTTATCCAAGATGATGCCATCCTACTTAACGTTCAAAAATAATGTTTCATGGTGGTCTTTAATCACAAACAGAGAGTTCTTAATTCCATATATATTTTTTTGCTTTTTCATCGTTCAGCCTGCTCAATTATATGACCGTAAATCTATGTTCATGTAGCATGAATTTTTAGAAATAACTAATCGATTTTATATGTATCAACTCTAAAGCATGGATTCATAAGTACGACGGAATTATTGCCATACGTAACCACAACTTGGAGAGTAAGAATGTCCAAGAAAACAAGAAATCAAGATCTAGATAATTCTTGTTATTTAGATGGCTTTTATTTTGATTTGATTTATTTTTTTATTATATGATTCCAGAGCCCAAAGAAGAATTAAGTTAGAATATTGCTTATATTAAGGCTAATTTGGCAGTCTAGAATATGAAGTTAAATGGAGTTTGGAAAAGCACAAAAGAATCAACTTTTATCCTATTTTCTTTTACTATTGTAATTTTTTATGTCTTGTTTCCATGTTTTTTTTTGCAATAAAGTTTGAAACTTTCTTTTCAATTGTCTACTACTTCAACAAATTCACAGCTTTATTTTCATACTTTTTGTATGGAAATCCAATATTGTAGTATCAGAGGATTCTTGTGGTAATGGCAACCAATAATTCATCCCTTAAACCTTTACTATCAGTTTTAAAGGAGATAATTATCATTTTGGAGCATTAAGATGAACACGTTATTCAAGCGTTCAATAGCTGTACTTGGTGAAATTTGATACAATGAAAGGGACATGAGGCATGATTAAAGGAGAATGAGTTGCATGACAATAAGATATCAGTTTTGCATCCAACAAGCAGTCTCTGAGTCTATCTTTTCAAACTAGCAGAAGCTTAAAACAAATGAAATTGGACAAAAGAAAAATGACATACTATTCATCCACTCGATAAGAATTAAATTACAAAATTTTAATCGTAATCTCCAAAATTTGTATATGAAGGACGGCGAAAGTGTACAAGAATTATTGACGAAAGTTGAGGGCCGTTTAATAAAATGAGGTCTTTGTAAGGATGTTCCGAGTGCACTGTGGTGTCGAAGGTACTTCGCAATCTCTCTCTTAAATTTGATCATGTTATGGCAGTTATAGAAGAATCAAAGGATTTAGCAATTTATTCCTTTGATGAGTTGATGGAATCACTGCAATCCCATGAGGCAAGAATCAATAGGATGGAGGAGAAAGTAGAGGAGAACGCCTTTCAGGTAAAAGGCGAAGGAACCAAGGACCAAGACAAGGGAGTTGAACGTGGCAAAGGCAAGGGAACTCAGCGTGGCAAATGTAATTACCGTGGAAAAAGTAAGGATTCAGATCAAAAGTTCAACAAAAAACATTTAATGTTTTAATTGCAAAAAAATTGGACACAGTAAGGCAAATTTTTGGTATAAAGATAAACAAGCAAACTATGTTGAAGAAATTAGTGAAAAAAGTAGGTTGTTCATGGCCTACTTAAACCCAACTGACATGGGGAATGAAGTGTGATTTGTGGATAGTGGACACTCAAATCACATGACCAGTAAGAATGATCTCTTTAAGCATATAGAAGAGGATCAAAAGAATAAAGTGAAGCTAGGGAATGACCAATAGATAGATGTCGAAGGCAAAGGTATCGTGGTCATCCAAACTTGCTAAGGAACATTAAACCACTCCATGATGTTCAATATGTCCCTAACTTGGCTCACAATTTACTTAATGTTGGGCAATTGATGACAATTGGATATTCTTAGACGTTTGACGATAGTGACTGCATCATCAAGGAAACACAATTAGGACAAGCGGTAGTAAACATCCAAATAATAAAAAATATGATGTTTTCACTTAAAGTATCAAAGGTTAGAGACTTTGCCCTTATTGTGGGAGAAAGTAACGAGTCAAGGACATTGCACTTGAGGTATAGGTACCTCAACATTAAAGGACTATAACTCTTGTAGATGAAAAGTATGATTTATGGCTTACCTAAAATTCAAACTTTAGATACGTGTCATGGTTGTATTTATAGAAAGTAAAGCAAGAAGCCATTACCCAGAAGAAAGGCTTGAAGAGCAAATTAGAATTTAGAATTGGAACATACGAACTTGTATGGACCAATGAAGCACTTGGAGGTAATTACTATTTTCTCTTTTTCATGGATGATTACTCAATGATGAGTTAGGCGTATTTCGTGAAGATAAAGGAGGAGACCTTTGAGCACTTTAAGAAATTCAAAGCTATGGTGGAAAAGCAAAGTGGTACAAGCATCAAGGTTTGACGGTCCGATAGAGGAGGTGAGTTTCTTTCCAAAGAATTTTCTTAGTTCCTTTATGCTAATGGTATTAAAATAGAACTATCTGCACCACACATTCTGGAGTAAAATGGAGTAGTCGAAAGGAAAAATAGAATAGTTATGGAGATGGCGAGGAGTATGATGAAACGAAAAGGCTTACTTAATAGTTATTGGGCTGAAGTTATTGCAATTGCCATCTATTTGTTGAACATCTCTCCAACAAAAGTTGTTCAAAATAAAACCCTATATAAAACATGGAGTGGAAGGAAACCATCAGCAAAACATTTTAAAATATTTGGTTGTATACCCTATGTTTGACAAGAGGAAAGTAAAAGACACAAACTTGATGAAAAATCCCAAAAGTGTATTTTTGTAGGCTACTGTAATATGACAAAAGCATACAAATTGTATGATCTTTCTAATCACAAAATTGTTGTTAGTAGGAATGTTGTTTTTAATAAACTTACAGGAGGGAATTGGGAAAAAGAGGAAGAAAATTCATCCTAAGAAGTTTATCATGGAGAAAACATAATTCTACTGCAGAATGAGTTCGATGGCAAGAGCTAGAGTCGCGACCGCAAGGACCCGATGATTTTGATGGGGATACTCCTCCAAGGTGATACAAATCACTCCGTGAGATCTATGAAACTAATGAGTATGCATTTTTGGCCTTTAATCTAATTTGTTTTGAGGAAGTTAAAAGAAAGAAAAAGTGGGAGGATGCAATGAAGGAGGAACTACCATCGATTGAAAAGAATATAACTTGGGAGTTGTGTGACCTTCCTCAAAGTAAAAATCTTATTAGACTCAAGCGGATCTTTAAAACCAAGTTTCATGTAGATGTGAGTAGACAAAAGTACAAAGTAAGGCTAGTTGTAAAGGGCTACAGTCAACAATAAGGTGTAGATTACATGGAGACATTCTCGCCAGTGGCAAGGTTTGAAATTGTAATACTCTTAATTACATTAGCAATTCAATTAAGATAGAGTATATATCAATTTGATGTTAAATTTGCATTTTTAAATAGAGAATTGAGTGAGGAAATCCATGTAGCTCAACCCGTAGGGTTTGTGGTATACGGTAAAGAAAGAAAGTGTATAGATTAAGAAATGCGTTGTATGGATTGAAGCAAGATCCAAGAGCTTGGCACAACAAAATTGATAACTACTTCCATTAGAGAGAATTTGTAAGAAGTGAAAATGAACCCACCTTGTACTTGAAAGGGAATGATGAAATAGATATTATCATATTATGCTTGTATGTTGATGATATCATTTACATAGGATCAAGACCGTCATCGTTGGAGACATTTAAGTAAGACATGATGAAGAGATTCGAGATGATAGACTTGAGATCCTTGCACTACTTTCTTAGACTTGAAATTTTGCAAGTAGAGGATGAAATTTTATTTGCCAAAGAAAGTATGCGATGGATTTGTTGAAAAAGTTCAACATGTCAAAGTGCAAGATGGCATCTACCCCAATGGATGTTGACCAAAAACTACAAATTAAAGATGGGTTGGAGAAGGCCAATTCAAAGCAATTTAGGAGCTTCGTTGGAGGTTTGTTATATTTAACTCACACTAGACTTGATATTGCATTTTCAGTTGGAGTTATTTCAAGATTTATGTCTAATCCGTCCATGGAACACTTTGGAGTTGTAAAGAGGATTTTGAGATATGTTGCAAGTACTTTGGACCATTGAATATGGTATACATATGTTGAGGACTTTAAATTAATTGGTTTTAGTGATAGTGATTGGACAAGTGTTTTGGATGATAGAAGAAGCACTTCTGGTAATGTGTTCACATTGGTTTGGGAGCTATCACTTAGAATTAAAAGAAGTAAGCTACAATTGCATTATTTATGGCTGAAGCAGAGTATATGACAGCAACATTGGCGGCTTGTCAATGTGTTTGGCTAAGGAAAATGTTGTTTGATTTGCAACAAAAGCAAGTGGAAGGGACTATTATCTTTTATGATAATAAGTATACCATTGCAATTACTAAAAATCTCATCTTTTATGGAAAAACAAAGCATATTGAGTTGAGATATTATTTCATTAGAGATTTGGTGAATAAGGGAGAGGTGATGGTGGAGTTTTGTAGCACACAGTTTCAAATGGCCGATATTTTCACTAAGGCATTGACTAAACCTAAACATGAGTTTTTCAAAGCACTAATTGGAATGTGTAACTTTGAATCAAGGAGGAGTGTTAAAGATTTGATTTACAAAATATGCAAGAAATTATTTCCAGAATTCCTACAATTTGAAGAGCAAAAATGTACAAGAAAAGAAAAAATCAACCTACCATAATTCTTGTTATTTAGATGGCAATTTCAATTTATGGTTTGATTTATTTCTTTATTATATGGTTCCCTAATTAATGCGTAGTATTAAGTTAGGATATTGCCTTATTTAAGGCTAGGTTTGGTAGTATATATATGAAGTTAAATGGAGTTTGGAAAAGCACAAAAAAATTAGCCGGCTACCTCCCTTTTTCTTTCACAGTTGTAATGGTGTTAGGCCTTGTTTGATTTTGTTCTTTTTATGCAATAAAGTTTAGAGATTTTTCCTTCAATTCTTCTCTTTCAACAAATTTATAACTTTGTTTTCATATTTTTTGTATTCAAAATCCAACATCAACGACATGATAGAACTTTCACAAAACTAAGTTGTACTACATAATCTACTATCAACTATTTCACTCAAGTAGTTAAGAGCAATTCCAATTAGTTTTTAAATTCTAATTGCATTTTGAAACTTGCAAGGGTTCCTACAAGAGGTTTGGGAACAATAATGAAAGTGAAAACACATACAATTTTGATTTTTAATGAGGTTAATTTAAACCAATCGAGTGATTAATAACCTTATGATCTAAGGGGAGAATGAGACACATTTGGATTAAGAGAAACAAGAGAATGGAAGGAAGGGAGAAAGTGAAGGAAACGTTTGGAGGCGTGATCAATTACTGGTTCATCTTCTTACAATTGCTTTCATGTTGATTCCTTTATTGCCGTAAGCAATTGCCATTCTCCTTCTTTTTAATGCCTCACCACCTTTTCATTTGTCCCTCAAGCTTTGATGATGTTGACGTTGCATGATGATTGAGAAGGTAAGGACAGGGATTACTAATTAGACTTATTAAGAGAAGATAGAAGATGAAAAAGCATTGATATCATCTTTTCTTTCAAGGGCTTTTTTATTTTTGACATGCCTATAGTCCCAATCAACTTGCATGGGTAGTGTTCCACACAATTCCCTTTCAACTTGTCAATTTTCTCTCAAATCACATCTTTTTCCAGTTTTCCAAATCTAAAATGGTGGTGTGACCTATTGTGCTAAGGGAATCTTTAATTAAGTATTACGGGTAATTGGCTCAAAAGCTGGCACTTGGGAGAGGGAATCTTGGGTTATATGGGCCATTGTTCAAAGCAAGACAACACTGGTTTTTTGTTGCATGTGGCAAGATATTGGTGGTGGACGACAACAAAGCCATTATTTCAAAGTGATTGCAATTCCTTGTAGGATTATCCTAAATTTATGTTCCGTGACATCCCTAAATATATAGAGCTCGATTTTCTTTTGAAAAATGTATTTTTTTTGTGTGAAAGAAATAATAGCACGACATTACTAACTTTTCATCCTCGTCTGAAGTCAATTACAACTTCGACCTTATATATATTTTTCCTCAAAACATTTAACAGAAAAGACATTTTTTTCATTTTCACTCGTTATTTGTCGTGAATCCCCAGCATATACACTCGAATATATTTCAAGCGGTTCAAGATTTTGAACTTGACAAGCAATACATGGCAAGCAATATAATCAATCTCATCCTGTGAAAGGCAAAACTAAAATATAACATTGGGAGCCTCCAATCAAAATTTTTGGAGTTGAAGTTAATTTGAATTATATACTGCTTATAAGAACTTTTAAAATACTATCGTTATTTTTATTAACACTCAAATTAATACTTATATATACAACTATACGCTTACATATAAATACAGCATAAAAATTATTTGTTATTGTCTCTAAATATTATTATTTCATACAATTATTATTATATTATATACATAATTACACAAACTTAATTAATTTAAAATTTTTATGAGATAAAAAATTTATAACTAAATATAATTTTCGTCTTCAACGTCGTTCTTGTTATTTTTAAATCTCCGTCACCACATCAAACCAAACAAAGCCGATCGTATTTTCCTGACGCCCGCTGCAAGAAAAACTCGCATATAAGTTACTCTACACGCCGTACGGCTAGGTTGAGGGTGCCAAAAAAGTGGGACCCACAGAAGCTTCGTTTCTCATGCAATCCATGCCGTGTTCTTTCCGTACGGTGTCGTACAGTGAAGTCGTACAGTCTATCCGCCGACCTCTATTTTAATATGTTTTTTTTTTTCCACAAATTCAACTTCAAATAAATATTAATATTGGTAGTAAAGCACGCGCATTGGCCACTGATTCTGGTGGCCGGTGTTGGCCAATCCGTTAGTTTTTTCAATTATGCAGATAAACGAAAACGACGTCGGTTTGTTCTTTGCTGGGCCAATGGTAATTAAATACTTAATCTTCTTTAATATTTTATTAATATTCTTGTTTTTAGTGGCCACCCAAGTTCTTTTTTATCTTATCGGCTGCACACTGCACTTATTATAAAATTGATCTTGCTGGACTCAATCGCAATGTGTGGTGTGACAATTAACTACTAAAGTGTTGTGATTGTAGCAAAATAGAATTGGTGTGAGACTAAAGGATAAAGACAATCTAGGTTTGAACCCGTGAATTGATAAAGTCTATAATGGCAGAAGTGAAGGTCTTCGTCATTCAACTAATACAGACAATTTGGGCTTAAGCTGACGTATGATTATTTTTTTAAAGCTATCTTTCTATGTTATTATTCGGTAATAACGGAGGAAATTGTGGCTGAGTTTGGAACACTATTTTCAATCTTCTGTCAAATTTTACGCAATTAAATATGTTACTCTATATATATATATATATATATATTTTATCTAAATATTAATTTAAACATTTTTAATCTTATATATATAATTGATTAATTATTTTTCAATTATTATACTTATTTATAATATAATAAATACATATATATACACATATCCCCTCACATTTATATATACTAATAAAAGTCACATACTCTAGCTACGTGTTTGTAAATTTGTTTAAAAATTATAAAATAAGGAATTTCTTATCATATAAATCATCCTGAAATTTTAGAATACATTTAACAATAGCAAGAATTTCTTTTGCTATAAATTACCATAGAAAGTCAAGGAATCTACCTGTTCACTTTAATAAAGTTGTCGGCTAATAATATAAGCCACTGTACATTTTCCTGTATTTTATTTTCTTTGGCGTCCGCCCTATAAAGTTTTTCTATTTATAGTCCTTCTCTTCTCTTTTGTATTCAGGCGTTCTGACCTGTAAATCCTGCTATAATCATCTGAGCTATTCTCTTATCAGTATTATTCTGTTGCTTACAAATGATAGAATACATTAGCATTCTTTGTATAGTATTATATACCTGATGATCTGTGAATCCTCATTTATGGTTCTAAAACTTAATTCTCTTAGTTTTTCTTCTAAAATTCTTTCTAATTGGGACATAGGTTCAGTCTGGAATCTTTCTATATCCAAATTATACTTATGGAGAATTAATTGGACAATGTATCCAAGAAGGACTGACACTTTGCAATGAAATTAAATTAAATAAACAACTACCCATTCTATAAATAATCCTTTGTAAGGCTCTGGAAGTATTTCCATTGTTGCACCATGATTCTGCCACCATCTGAATATTCAATTTGGAAATCTTTTCTAAACTATTATATTTTAAGTAATATAAATAAAACTATTTAAAATATAAAAGTATGAAAATATTTGCAATAAAAAATAAAGAAGCATTGAAAATTTTGGAATAAGAAGAAATTTGAGCAAAAAAAAACATATATGAAAATAGTTAGTTGAAAGAGATTAAAGTAAGAAAATGATAAAAGAAATAAAAGAGTTTATAAAACGAGGACAATTATGTAATTTTACATTATGCAATTATAAAGCCTTGTTAGCTTAATATATAGTAAGTATAGATTTATACTTTAAGAATTGATCATTATACTTATCATTCAATTTTTAGTATATTTTTTTATATTTGTATTCAAATAAATTAAAATTTTTCATCATGTTAAAATTTTACAACTAAATATATTACTTAATCAACACAATTTTCATCAAATGTCTTCTCGAACAAAAACCCTCTCCCAAATGTTTTGTGTGTGTCAATATTATTTCTGATTAATCAGACTCGTTGTAGTTGATCTACAATTTTAGTTTGAATCACGTGGGAATCATGTTACTTGGATTGTAGATGTTATCAAAACATTTTGTTGTGGTTACGTCAAGGGATCCAAACATTGCAGTAACTCAAAAACTGCATGGTTTTATTTGAATTGAACTGACATTTGTTTGGCTCCCTAAAATTGAAACCTAGGGCTATATTTTTAAGTTTATTTTCTATCTCACTAAAAACCCGCTTGAAACATACTACCCATTAAAACAGTGTATTTTCCTTATTTCTCTATCTTATTTTTGTACTTGTTTTTTAAAAAAAGTTTACACCAATTTTGATCTTAATCAAATATATACATCCAAACACAACCTAACCAACTTTGAGAAGAATGATTTGAGCAACAGGGGCCTGAAAATGGGGTCTGATGTTTGTCCTGTAGGGGTATATTTTATGCACGCATAAAAGCCAGAATAGCCTCATTCATTGACTAGTGGAGAGGTGACTTGAAAGAACACTTATTGGGCCAAGTGCCTCAATTTTGGACCAACCTTGCAGCTTCTTTGTCCAATTTTCGGCCTCCTGCAAATGACAACGTCCGTACGTGTCGTGTCAACACTTAATCACTTTATTCTTACAATGATGCAGAGATTTCGGAATGTAATTGTTTGCTAATTATTGTTTTTTGGTGAGGATGATCGTGAATGGGATCCAACTCCTAATTGCATCATCAAATCTTATGGTATTAGAGCTTCTCAGCTGTTCTAAAATACCAATGCTGTTCTTTCAGCTCATGTTTGGATTTTGGGTTTTAGTGGGAAATTGTAATGGAAAAATCAAGATAGAAATTTCATATTTTTACGCTGTGCATTAAATTTTGATATTTCCTTTCTTCTCTCTGTTTTTTTCTCCTTTATAAAAATTCAACGTCCAAACCCGCGTAAAGGTTTTAATTTGAGGATTTAATTTCATAGGAGATTGAGGATCAGATGCAATACAATCAGATGGGCGTATGGGAATGGGCCTTCAGAAAATTTCCATAGTCCATCTTGGGCCTTGGGCCTTGGGCCTTGAGCCCCAATGCAAATGCAACCTAGTTAGCTCAATCCACAATGTCCCCTGTTCAGTGGCGTTATCGTCACTGCCCGACTGGTGATATTTACGAATTGGGTGTGACTGATGAGACTCCAAAATTTAGGTTACGATTGGATGGCATCTCCATTGCGCCGAAAGTTTTTTGTAAAAAAAAATGAGAAATTTTTTTGGGAGTAAATAGCAGACGTTTGGATTTGTATTGACGAGAGATTGAGAGAAAAACATAATGATGTGCAGTAATGTATGTCGACAGGGTTGAAATGTAAGAGGTTGTTGTGTATGGAGTGTTGAGTTGATTTGATGTGTTGATATAATATAACATTTTAGTGTGTCTTTATGTAAGTGATTGAATTAATTTATTATTATTATTTTTGTGGTGGTTTGTAGTAATATTTTGTAGAATTATTATAATCAGTATTGTAACGTGTTAGTAAAATTATAATTATTGTTTGTGCAAAAGTAAAAGAGAGGAAATGTTGAAATTTTAAAAGTATATTGATTATATATGCACATATATATATGTGTGTGTGTGTCTTTTATGTTAAGTAATACTATGTTTATTATAACTATGACGACATGACGACAGTAATAACACTATACAATTAACAATAATAACAATTTATTATTTTTTAATGTGGGTTGAGAAGACAAACCGAGGTTCAGTCACATGGGCTGCGAACATTCCTCAAGGAACAGTAGTTTATTCCCAAACGTCAATTTAACGTTTTGGTAGATATTTTTCTCCCAAACACGTTTTCCCTAGAGAGAGCGTGTCCTCTAAGCATGCCCTTATCTCTTCGTTTCATCTTCTTCTCCACTTTTTTTTTTTTTTTTTCTCACATACTTACACGTCCATTATTTAAGGAAGAAAATTTATTTATTATATAAATTGATTCCTAAACCTCTTTTCTTATTGATACGACATCGTGATATTTCCCCTCAACCAATGTACTCTCACTCTCGTGGTGTGGGCTCCATCATGGGTTAGATAAATCAAGTTGGCTTGGCTCGTTTGGTCAACTCCCATGAATTTTTACAAGCATGGATCTCTCTCTTCAGACATGGGCATTCTAATCGAAAGTCGGACATGCACATGGAAATTTTACTTTAACGCCACTTCGTCCTAGATTCAATTCCGATTTTAAAAATTCGATTATTTAAAGAGCAGTGTTATTATTCCTTAGACATCGTTACAAAAAATTCAGGAAAATACGCAAATGACATTTGCATAACGAAGTATCATGTCATTAATTGGATTTGCTCAAACTAAATTCAAAATATCTGTATATGTAAATATATTTTTGAGAAGTAGTCTAGAAGTCTTTTGTTGTATTTCTTGATTGAAAGTACGGAGAACAAATATATAGTAAAGGTCGCCAATATATATTTATTAGACACGTACATTCGACACACACACACTTGTTCTTAATGTGACAAAATCAACCGCCAGATTTAGAAAATTCGCCGAATTTATTAATATTTATTAGCAACAAAATAACACGACGGCAAAATGATTCCAATAATAATCAGTTGCACAGCAATTTTATATATTCGTAATAATCAAATTATTTTTTCATCTATAAAAATATCAAAAAGAATTATGTGTAAACATTGCTTTACAGATGGCCTTGATCCCAGTTACATATGTATATTGTGCCAATTGTTATTTCATTAACCACTTGCATAATCGCTTCGTTTGTTAATGATGGTGATAACTAGATTCTTAATGCCTGTCTTGAATAATCACAAAAATATATTCATCAGAACTTTTCTTTCTTTTTAGTTGCTGCAACTTTCATCTCTAAATAATGGGACTAATAAATTCAAAATCTGGGGAACACGCCCACGTCAATCGTTGTCAAAGTCAATTGGAATTTATTTTTAATCCAAAATGTCGAATAATTTTTACATTATGCTACCCTATTGGTTTTAGAAGGTGACACATGCACGCACAACTCGGCTGCATAAAATATCCGTCTTCTTCCGCTTTGGGCCGTCACAACTCTACACCACCTTTCCTTATAGTTCTTCTATCGTTTTATCTGCAAGTCTCTCAACTTGAAATGGCGGCGCCACCTCAAAGGCTGTTCAACTCGCGGCGGCACCTCTTGCTTTTTTGGTTCGTTGTCGCCTTCGGATTCGCGGTGGATACTGTCCGAGCGCAAAACAGGACGGCGAACGGCACTATCGATCCTACCGAAGGTGCGCTGGCTTCTCTGTTTCACCTTCCGTGTTTTGCACTGAATTTCATACTTTGATTGCATGCATAGCCTTGGAAGTATCACTCAGCTCACTCCTCATACCTCTCGACTGTGTTTTATATTTACTGATTTTATTTTAGTTTTCGTTTTATCAAAGATGTCGTGTTTCATCCATAAAAACCGTTACTGTGAAAACTTGGGATCTTAATTGGGTGCGAAAGGGTTTATAATCGAATGTGCGTTTTAGCGCAGTTACTGGATATTAGCGTAACATTATCTCATTGGCAGGAATATGTTCTTCTCATCGGATGTGATTTTATTTTATTTTATTTTGGTTTATCTGATAGCTCTTGTCTTCGTCTTTTGACTTCATAATTATTGATAATAAAACTTAATACTTGCATATTTTATTCATGAATAAATTTATTTATAAATTATAAAATTGTTATATTTTGATTATTGAAGGTACAATTATTTAATACTAAAAGTATAAAAAATATTTAAATAATAAAATAAAATATCAATAGAGTTTTAATGAAGAAAAACTAGAAAATTTGAAATTTAAAATAAAAAAAATGTGTGATTTTAAATTGTGTAAAAAATATTTAGAATAAAAAATAAAAAACGAAAAAATTAAAAAAAGAAAAATTGAGAGAACATAAATATAAATTATAAGTTAAATAAAAAATAAAAAAAATGATGGAATAAATAAAAATTAACAAGAAATTATTCCGTACGACAGGAAAACTTTATCCCTGTATGGATTGGCTTTGTTTTGTACCTCATCTTACATTATTCTTTTATATTCAAATTTTTATTAACTTAATATCTTTTGTCACAAATTTTTAATTAAAATTTAAATTCAAATTTTAATATTTCACATGTATAAATAATTAATTTTTTTTCGATACTTATTTACTACCAAATTAACACTTATATACATACATGTATACGATCACATTAATGTATATTTAAACTATACAATTCTTTATACAATTATATTATTCAATAATTATTATATTATATATATATAATCAAATTTAAATATTTTAAAATAATTTATAATTTGCCTCAGTCTTTACGTACCTACCATTCTTACCCGCTCAAATCTACCACCGAACGTACCCATTATTGTCTGATTTTCTATTCGTAATTGGGTCTGCACAGTATATAAATACTCTGATATTAAGAGTTTCCATCAATTCATATTAGGGCAAAATTGGGTACTAAATTCTTTTCCTATTTTGGTTTCTGGTTCATTGACGATATTCGATGCTGTACTATCCATGCAAATAATGCAATTATCTCATGCTCTTACTTTGACTTACAGCAAGAGCTTTGAACGCCATGTTCGATCGATGGAGGATTTCAGCCACAAATCAATGGAACATTAGTGGTGAATTGTGCAGCGGTGTTGCAGTGGATTCAACTAAAATTGGAGACATTAATCCTGGCATTAAATGTAGCTGCTCCTTTAATGGGGGCACTACATGCCGCATTACTGCTCTGTAAGTGAAGGCTTGGGCTTAAAGCACTAACGCCTGATGTAGTTTTACATTCAAACCAAGCTTGTTGTTTTTCTTTATTATCTTTTACTTAAATCAGCTTCCTCGTCTACTTTGATGTGGTCCAACTGGTAAAATTGACTAATCGTGCCCGGTCTTTATAATTTAACAGGAGAGTTTACGCAAGGGACGTTGCGGGTCCAATTCCAGATGAGATCTGGAATCTGACTTATCTCACTAACCTGTAAGTCTGATTTCTGAATTGGATTTGCTGCGGTTGATGGTATTATAAACAGTATAGCCAGTCACAAAATAGTGAATAAGTCGCCTGACTTAGAAATTTTGTATTGGCTGCTACGTGGTTTCTTAGGTTTTGGGGACATCAGATCATTAATTTTCTCTTATTTGTACCAGAGATTTGCGCCAAAACTATTTGACAGGTCCTCTTCCTGCATCTATTGGCAGGCTCACTCGCATGCAGTACTTGTATGCCATCTTTCCTTTCTTGCTTCCTTTTTTTTTTCCTTAAACTGATTCACAACCAATCTTCTTTGCAAGGGAAAAATGATGGAATTTTGTGATTTCATGGTTGTTAGGACTGTTGGCACTAATGCATTATCAGGCGAGGTTCCCAGAGAACTTGGATTGCTGACTGATTTAAGATCATTGTGAGTTCCTTTTTTGTTTCATTCAAGCGGTTAAACTAACGAAGTGGTCTCTCCTTTATGCAAGAGCATAATTATGCAAACGCACATTCAGTCTAGAAATTGGCAATTTCTCCTCATATTGGATATTAAACAATATAGTGTCATCTACGTCTTTGCTGATGTGCAGGGGATTTGGCACAAACAACTTCTCCGGCCCTTTACCATCTGAGCTAGGGAACCTATCAAGATTAACACAAATGTAAGTACCAATGCGTTCCACACTTACTGCAAAATTCACTAAAGCACAGGAAATTCAGTATGTGCTGTTTCTCATATTCAATGGCCTATGGAAGCCAAGAGAATATTTTCCAGATGATTTTGAACATTAAATTCTCCCGCCACCTATATTTCATTGCTATTGACTTGTGGTCATGCTGTGATGATCTGCATTTTTTTATTATTTCTTAAGACTTGTATGAGTTCAAATTAGTCTGAAGTGTGGAAGTTTCCAAGGAACTTACTCCTTTAAGAACTTCTATTTTCAATGGTTCCCTATCATGAAGCATGAAACAATTGTTTTAGACAATCCTGACCCAACACCAACTTGCCTTTGCCTGGTTCATCTTGACTCATCCTCTTGTTTGAAGCAGCAGCTGTTTCGGTGGCTGGAAAATAGAAATATTTATTCTGTCTATCATCTTCACAGATACTTTGATAGTGCTGGAGTCGGTGGTCCAATACCTGAAAGATTTGCTGATCTACGGAGCATGGAGAGAGTGTAAGAGCACTGAGATAAAAATTCATCTCCTCTACTTTCTTCAAACCTATAGAGGAGTTATCATTTGATCTAACTGTGAATGATCATATGCTTTGGAAATGATTGTTTGGATTTCAGGTGGGCATCAGACAACGGACTCACAGGGCGGATACCTGATTTCATTGGAAATTGGTCAAACCTTGTTCAACTGTGAGACAAAATCCAACTATTCCTGTACCCTGATTATGCTTCATATATATATGTGTGTGTGTGTGCTTGCATTTTTACTTCCTTCTAATAACTTAGTACCCGAAAAATTGCTGTGGCAGTTGTGCATGAATACTCCAAAAGATTTTCTAAGCTCCATTATACAGCTTACAACCAGTTTTCTCAAAACATGTGTGCAGGGAGCTTCAAGGAAATTCATTTCAAGGTTCAATACCACAATCAATTTCCAATTTAACCTCTTTGGATGACTTGTAAGTGTTACCACCTCTTTTTTTTTTTTTTTATAGTTTCGTAATATTAGTCATTATTTTCTCTTTGTTGAATGCTTGGCTGAAGCTGATCTTTTTATTCATATACGATGCATAGGCGAATTAGTGATATATCTAATGGGAGCTCTTCACTGGATTTCCTTAGAAATATGAGTTCTCTTGCTACCTTGTAAGGATATGAACATACCTTCTAATTCTCTAGTTATGATACTTCTTTGAACTCTTGATTGGCAAGTTCTAAAGATGACTGATCTTTTGGCAGAGTTTTGCGGAACAATAATATTTCTGGTTCCATACCTTCATATTTTGGGGAATTTCAGAGTTTGAAGCTTCTGTAAGTATTCATGTGTTGAGAGTGCGACATACAAGGCTGATGGCATTTTAGCCTAGAGAACACATCAACCCTGCATAAAAGGGGCAGAATGTGAACATGTTCATCATATGGTTGTTCTTTGACTAACAACAAACATTGTAATTTTACATTTCAGGGATTTGAGCTTCAACAATTTGACAGTTGGATGTACTTGTCCCACTTCGTAACAGATACGACTTTTAACTATTGATTAATAAAAAAAAGAAGCTAACTAGCTACAGTCAACTAGATTAACACTTGTCGGCAGCAAGTATGAATAATAAAATTGATAAAATATAATTAATTTTAGAATACTTGAAATCTCGGGACTGCTTCTTCTATTAAATTTCTTTTTCTATTTCGTTAACACGAGAGAAAAGATAATTTGATTTGTTTATTATTATCACCTTTTTATAATCAAGTGTAATAATGCAATAATTAAGTATTATATTATTTCAGCAACCATTCAAAATAAAAAGGAAAAATAAAAGAAAATTCAAGAACGGGAAGTTGACCTAAAAAACTTAATGCAAAGCAAAATCTCAAAAATTTAAAATTAGAAGTGTAATCTTGGTTGTTGCTCATTCACGCATGGATTACACCCATACATAATTTACTTTGTATTGTACATTATTTCAAATATATTTTATATTAAATTTGATTGTGGTTAATTTCATGGGGTTATGCGTATAAACAAAGAATTTGACAAATTAAAACATAACTATAAATATATATATATATATATATATATTATTTATTTATTTTAACAAAACTCCAATCCGTTTCCTTGCATGTCTAAGAGTATGTATAACAATTTTCTTTAAAGAGTTCATAATAAGTTCTTAAACTAGAATAAATTTTTGAAGTTTATGGACTTTCAAATTAAATGAGATGTTGACGTGTTTGAAAAAAACCAATTGAGCTTGTAAATTGTTAAATTTTATTTAAAATAGAATGTTAATGTATCTAGATAAAATAACATTAAACTTCTTGTAAGTTTTTAAATTTTATGAACACAAGTAGTTGTAATTTTTTTGTTTAAAAATAATAAAAGAGCATATAGTACAGTTAAAAATATTTATACCATTTGACTAAGAAAGAGAAGAAACCTATAAAACAAGAATTTTTATAAGAACTGAAAAACTCCAAATTATTTATTTTCAAAATTTACTGTCTAAAGTTCATCAAATATTCGTGTATATTTTTCCAACCTATTCTCAACCAAATAATCAACGCCTCAGCATGTTTACTTTTCTTCTTGTCTGATAAATGAAAATATAATCAGTCAAAAAGAACCCTCCGCTGTGAAGCGCATACGCACTCTGACGCGCGTGTGAACTTCATTGCTTTATCTATCAATTATTGTAAACTCCACTTCCTGGAATTTCTCTTATTATATTATTTTTCATCTCCTAACTATCTATGATATCATCGTCAGGACAAAGAGGCAACAGCTTTGATAATTATTCCCACTCCCATGATTCAAACTTTGGCCCAGTTGCCATTCATAAATTCTGTCCCGCTTGATTTGTTGGACTCTTGACTTTTATCATAGGTTGCTATGCACACAACTCGGATGCATATAATATCCGTCTTCTTGCGCTTTGGGCCGTTCACAACTCTACACCACCTTTCCTTATAGTTCTTCTATCGTATTATCAGCAAGTCTCTGAACTTGAAATGGCGGCGGCGCCACCTCAAAGGCTGTTCAACTCGCGGCGGCACCTCTTGCTCTTTTGGTTCGTTGTCGCCTTCGGATGCGCGGTGGATACTGTCCGAGCGCAAAACAGGACGGCGAACGGCACTATCGATCCTGCCGAAGGTGCGCTGGCTTCTCTGTTTCACCTTCCGTGTTTTGCACTGAATTTCATACTCTGATTGCATGCGTAGCCTTGGAAGTATCACTCAGCTCACTCCTCATACCTCTCGACTGTGTTTTATATTTACTGATTTTATTTTAGTTTTCGTTTTTATCAAAGATGTCGTGTTTCATCCATAAAAATCGTTACTGTGAAAACTTGGGAGCTTAATTGGGTGCGAAAGGGTTTATTTGACTTTTAACAATTCGCATGTTTACCAAGCATTCTTTTTCTTTTTGTCAATTTTTATGTTTTGAGATTAAGTATGTGTTGTTGTAAGTAAAATTTTTGTTTTAAATATAGTTCATTCAGTAATTGGATTCATACAATATATATTAAAAATTTAATAATTTTATATTAATTTTCTATTCTCTTTTAACTTTTATTTTTTCATTCACTTCTCTCAATTTTTACTTATTTTACTTTTGATTTCTTTCACGTTATTTTATAAATGTTATTATTAGTATATAATTCATATTTCAAAAACATTATTATCTTTTTTATATGAAGAAGTATTGGGCTTCTTCAATTTTAATCTATTATATTTTAATCTTCACATTTCGTTTTAATTTGTTTCATTTTATTGATTTTTTATCACTTGTTTTATAATAATGCAAAACATTTTTTATTTATTTATACAATTATAACCGAATGTGCGTTTTAGCGCAGTTACTGGATATTAGCGTAACATTATCTCATTGGCAGGAATATGTTCTTCTCATCGGATGTGATTTTATTTTATTTTATTTTGGTTTATCTGATAGCTCTTGTCTTCGTCTTTTGACTTCATAATTATTGATAATAAAACTTAATACTTGCATATTTTATTCATGAATAAATTTATTTATAAATTATAAAATTGTTATATTTTGATTATTGAAGGTACAATTATTTAATACTAAAAGTATAAAAAATATTTAAATAATAAAATATAATATCAATAGAGTTTTAATAAAGAAAAAATAGAAAATTTGAAATTAAAATAAAAAAATCTGTTATTTTACATTGTGTAAAAAATATTTAGAATAAAAAATGAAAAATTAAAAAATTAAAAAAAAATTGAGAGAGCATAAATATAAATTATAAATTAAATAGGGTTCTAAATTCGTTTCCTATTTTGGTTTCTGGCTCATTGACGATATTCGATGCAGTACTATCCGTGCAAATAATGTAATTATCTCATGCTCTTACTTTGACTTACAGCAAGAGCTTTGAACGCCATATTTGATCGATGGGCGATTTCAGCCACAGATCAATGGAACATTAGTGGTGAGCTGTGCAGCGGTGTAGCAGTGGATTCAACTGAAATTGATAACATTAATCCTGGCATTAAATGTGGCTGCTCCTTTAATGGTGGCACTACATGCCGCATTACTGCTCTGTAAGTGAAGGCTTGGGCTTAAAGCACTAACGCCTGATGTACTTTTACATTCAAACCAAGCTTGTTATTTTTCTTTATTATCTTACTTAAATCAGCTTCCTCGTCTACTTTGATGTGGTCCAACTGGTAAAATTGACTGATCGTGCCCGGTCTTTATAATTTAACAGGAGAGTTTACGCATTGGACGTTGCGGGTCCAATTCCAGATGAGATCTGGAATCTGACTTATCTCACTAACCTGTAAGTCTGATTTCTGAATTGGATTTGCTGCGGTTGATGGTATTATTAACAGTATAGCCAGTCACAAAATAGTGAATAAGTCGCCTGACTTAGAAATTTTGTATTGGCTGCTACGTGGTTTCTTAGGTTTTGGTGACATCAGATCATTAATTTTCTCTTATTTGTATCAGAAACTTGGCCCAAAACTATTTGACAGGTCCTCTTCCTGCATCCATTGGCAGGCTCACTCGCATGCAGTACTTGTATGCCATCTTTCCTTTCTTGCTTCCTTTTTTTTTTTCCTTAAAGCGATTCACAACCAATCTTCTTTGCAAGGGAAAAATGATGAAATTTTGTGATTTCATGGTTGTTAGGACCGTTGGCATTAATGCATTATCAGGGGAGGTTCCCAGAGAACTTGGATTGCTGACTGATTTAAGATCATTGTGAGTTCCTTTTTTGTTTCATTCAAGCGGTTAAACTAACAAAGTGGTCTCTCCTTTATGCAAGAGCATAATTATGCAAACGCACATTCAGTCTAGAAATTGGCAATTTCTCCTCATATTGGATATTAAACAATATAGTGTCATTTACTTATTTGCTGATGTGCAGGGGATTTGGCACAAACAACTTCTCCGGCCCTTTACCATCTGAGCTAGGGAACCTATCAAGATTAACACAAATGTAAGTACCAATGCATTCCACACTTATTGCAAAATTCACTAAAGCACAGGAAATTCAGTATGTGCTGTCTCTCATATTCAATTGCCTATGGAAGCTAAGAGAATCTTTTCCAGATGATTTTGAACATTAAATTCTCCTGCCACCTATATTTCATTGCTATTGACTTGTGGTCATGCTGTGATGATCTGCATTTTTTTATTATTTCTTAAGACTTGTATGAGTTCAAATTAGTCTTAAGTGTGGAAGTTTCCAAGGAACTTACTCCTTTAAGAACTTCCATTTTCAATGGTTCCCTATCATGAAGCATGAAACAATTGTCTTAGACAATCCTGACCCAACACCAACTTGCCTTTGCCTGGTTCATCTTGATTCATCCTTTTGTTTGAAGCTGCAGCTGTTTCAGTGGCTGGAAAATAGAAATATTTATTCTGTCTATCATCTTCACAGATACTTTGATAGTGCTGGAGTCGGTGGTCCAATACCTGAAAGATTTGCTGATCTACAGAGCATGGAGAGAGTGTAAGAGCACTGAGATAAAAATTCATCTCCTCTACTTTCTTCAAACTTATAGAGGAGTTATCATTTGATCTAACTGTGAATGATCATATGCTTTGGAAAAAATTGTTCGGATTGCAGGTGGGCATCAGACAATGGACTCACAGGGCGGATACCTGATTTCATTGGAAATTGGTCAAACCTTGTTCAACTGTGAGACAAAATCCAACTATTCCTGTACCCTGATTATGCTTCATATATATGTGTGTGTGTGTGCTTGCATTTTTACTTCCTTCTAATAACTTAGTACCAGAAAAATTGCTGTGGCAGTTGTGCATGAATACTCCAAAAGATTTTCTAAGCTCCATTATACAGCTTACAACCAGTTTTCTCAAAACATGTGTGCAGGAGGCTTCAAGGAAATTCATTTCAAGGTTCAATACCACAATCATTTTCCAATTTAACCTCTTTGGATGACTTGTAAGTGTTACCACCTCTTTTTTTTTTTTTTCATAGTTTCGTAATATTAGTCATTATTTTGTCTTTGTTGAATGCTTGGCTGAAGCTGATCTTTTTATTCATATACGATGCATAGGCGAATTAGTGATATATCTAATGGGAGCTCTTCACTGGATTTCCTTAGGAATATGAGTTCTCTTGCTACCTTGTAAGGATATGAACATACCTTCTAATTCTCTAGTTATGATACTTCTTTGAACTCTTGATTGGCAAGTTCTAAAGATGACTGATCTTTTGGCAGAGTTTTGCGGAACAATAATATTTCTGGTTCCATACCTTCATATTTTGGGGAATTTCAGAGTTTGACGCTTCTGTAAGTATCCATGTGTTGAGAGTGCGACATACAAGGCTGATGGCATTTTACTACAGCCAAACACATTAGCCTAGAGAACACATCAACCCTGCATAAAAGGGGCAGAATGTGAACATGTTCATCATATGCTTGCTCTTTGACTAACAACAAACATTGTACTTTTACATTTCAGGGATTTGAGCTTCAACAATTTGACAGGAAGAGTTCCAGATTCACTTTTCAATCTCAGTTCTCTTACTAACTTGTAATTAACCATTAACTACTGATGATTGAGATCTCAGTCTCCAAAGCCCCTTCCTCCTCCCCCCAGCCAAATAAAGAGAGGCAACAAAATTAAAAAAAAAAAGAAAAGTTGATTACTTATCCTTTACCAATTTTCAGGTTTCTTGGTAATAACAAGTTAACTGGAGCACTGCCATCCCAAAAGAATCCAATTCTCCAAATTATGTAAGTTTTTCATGCGATAGTGCTCTCTTTCTTTCTTTAGTTTTATTTTATTTTTATATCTATTAACTTCTAGAAGTTGTTGAGACCCCGATGTTTTCTGTTAGGCCATCTCCTGTTGTAACATCCAATGTACTTGGGGAACTTACATTTAATAGAATGTTGAATTTTTTTCGTGAAGATTTAATATTGTATTTTCCAATAGTATTAAAACAAAATCAAGGCCATACGGTCTGTCAATAATAACATGTAAAAGATTACTGTTAGGAGGATGGAAAGTCACAAACTTCAGTAAAAAGGATTCATGGAATTCGTATCTGACATCCTTTTATTTGCCTGCAGAGATTTATCGTACAATGAATTTTCGGGAAGCTTTCCATCTTGGATCAGCAGTCAGAACTTACAACTGTATGATCAAACAAGCCCAAATCTTGTGCATTCTTAGTCTAAATATATCATGTTCTATTATCCTTTCTGACATTTTCTGCCCTTTCAAATTGATCTAGCTCATACTGATATCAATATCTTTCTTTGGTGTAGTAATTTGGTTTCCAACAACTTCACCAACAACAGTTCTAATGGCAGGTGAATTTTTGAATACACGTGCCATACAAAATTTCAATATAATTTTCAGATGATCAGCTTTTCAGGAATATTTTACTTAGGTTCTTTGTATAAATTTTTTGCTTTCTCATATTCTGATCATGATTTCCTGCTTTTTAGTGCTTTGCCTTTTGGATTGAATTGTCTTCAGAGGAATTTTCCCTGCAATCGAGGATCGCCTATTTGTAAGTGATATAAATCTCATTTGATGCATTTGAAATTTTGTTAAGTAGAACTCTATGAAGCATAAAAACACATGGTCGTGTATATGGATGTTTGCATGTATAAAATGAAACTTTCTGTCATCATATGGCTAGACTAGAGGTTCACCCCACAAAGAACCACAAAAGTCAAATAAAGGTTTAACAACTTCAAATTGTTTAAAAGTCACACAACTTGAACAATGTATTAGTCTAGCAGACCTGGCTGGTCCACGTTTCGAAGTTCGGCATTAGTGTCCAGTGAACCGTTTTCAATAACAAAAATGAGGTGGAACACTGTTAAGTGGCCTTTTCTCCTAAATATTAATTGCTAACTGTTTCATGTTTTAGTTCACAACAGAAAGAAACTTTGCCAGAGTGGATTGTAATATATGTGGTTGTCTAAAATTTTATAATAGGGATATATTAGTCTATTGCATGCAGTAATTACGTTGCATCATTATGTTTAGTGTGGTCCTTCGGAAGTTAATACAATTGAAATTTGAAAGTTTCTTTCTGGATGATGATCTGCAGATTCCAGCTTTGCAGTTAATTGTGGTGGGCCACAGATTAGGACCTCTGATCAGGTTGTATATGAGATAGATAATGAGACCCTTGGTCCTGCAACATATTATGCGACCAGTACAGGCAGATGGGCAGTTAGCAATGTTGGTCTGCCTGCTGACAGCAATAGTCCACAGTATAAAAGTTCCTCCTCCTCACAATTTACAAATACTTTGGATTCTGAGTTGTTCCAAACTGCTCGAATCTCGGCGGGATCATTAAGATATTATGGCTTAGGCTTGGAAAATGGTAATTACACTGTGAGACTCCAGTTTGCAGAGATAGGCATCCAAGGCACCAGGACTTGGAGGAGCCTCGGAAGGCGTGTATTTGATATATATATTCAGGTCCGTGTTAAAGTAGAACCTTTTTTTTTTATACATGTTCTGATTCAAATATATTGTGTTTGACCAAGAAATATTGTGTTTTACCGCCACAATTAATTGCATCAAACAGAACTCGAAGGGAGAACTTTGACTTGCTCTAAATTATGCAATGTTTTTCAGGCTTGGAATTGAATACGTTGACTTTTGGTTTTTGAATAGAATGACTGTGCATGTAGAGAATGTGTGTTTGGTTAATTAAGTTTGTTAGAAATGAAGACAACAATCACCAAAACCATAGGGTTTAATTAGTGTCTTTTGAATTACATCTTAGCTCTTCTGTTTATTCGTATTTGCCATATAATATTAATTATTTCTCTTTTACTCTCCTAATGAAAAATTTTCTGCACAGTCTATGATCCGACATATGTTTGCCACATAAAAGTTGAAGCATGCTACTGCTTATTCCATCCCAATCATCTTATATTTTTTCTTGTTAAGGGTAGTCAACGCATCTGTATGTATTTGTATGCCTCCTGGTTTAGTGTTTATGTTTTATTGTGCTCCAGGGAAATTTGGAGGTGAAAGATTTTGACATAAACAGAGAGGCCGGGGGGGTCTCTTTAAGAGCAGTTGCAAGGGATTTCAGAGTTCAGGTTTTGGAAAACCATCTCGAAATCCATTTGTTTTGGGCTGGAAAGGGGACTTGCTGTGTACCTGCTCAAGGTACATATGGGCCTTTAATTTCAGCGATCAGTTTAACACCAGGTACGTGCAAATTCTGACAACAGCAGTGTTCCCGGGACATTAGAAGTTTGTCTTCTTTAATCCCATCCAATTGGTTACTTTATTTTAATACAGATTTCGTTCCGACTGTTTCAAACATTCCTCCTGGTAGCAAGAGGAACCGGACTGGTCTGATCGTTGGGATTGTTGCTGCAGTTGCTGCAGCAAGTTTGATTTCTTTAATTGCTGTATTTTATGTGCTTCGGAGAAGGAGAAGGCAGAAAAAGTTCGAGGACGAAGGTAAGAAAGTCAAAACTCAGAAAACCTGCTATTGTTGCCAATATGGGCAAATTGTCTGTGTGAATTGTGTTTGTTTATTGAGGCTATGTTTATTTTTGCTTTGCCATCCAAAACACATGCTATAATTATTACTTTTTTCAAAAATTTTATTCCTTTCTTATTAACACAATTTTCAAAAAAAATATACACCGACAATAAAAGCAAACATAAATTTAATCTTTGAGATGTGGACTAGAAATATGTTTTCTTTTACAGAGGAGTTTAATAATCAACTTTGCTACTGTTTTTAATAGTTTATGATTCAAAGTGATCCACAATGAGGAATCAATGAATCCATGGAACTTAAGCCACCTTCCTCATCCTTTGTGCCTTTGAATATTGTAATACAAAGTAAGCATGAATTATCTTCCCAAACTCAATGGTGCACGCGTGTTTCTGTGAAATTGCAGAGTTATTGGGGATTGATGCTCGACCATATACATTTAGTTATACTGAGCTTCGAGGTGCAACAGAGGATTTCCATCCTGCAAATAAGCTTGGAGAGGGTGGATTTGGACCTGTTTACAAGGTAAATCCTACTTTGAAGTCAAAGCTTACAAAATGACCGAGCAGTAAATGCCACCTCATTCATAGCATAGAATAGAAAACACCGAGGGAAAATTAAGGTAACAGCAAGATAGAAAATTATTCCCTCTCATTGTGCAGCCTGTGTATGCAGAAGAGAGCTATGGGATAATTGTGATAGAGTTTTGTGTAAGTAAGAGAGAGAGAGAGAGACGTTAATAAACATCTACTCTTTGAGTAGATTCTATAATATTACAATATTATACATTTCTCTGAACTTCTATAGCCATCAAGGAAATCACATGACTCTCAATGTAATAATAACCAACAGGGAACACTTGGAGATGGAAGAGTAATTGCTGTTAAACAGTTGTCTGTTGCATCACATCAAGGAAAGAGCCAGTTTGTTGCAGAGATTGCTACCATTTCTTCCGTGCAACACCGTAACCTTGTGAAATTGTATGGTTGCTGCATTGAGGGAGATCAACGGTTGCTTGTTTACGAGTATCTCGAGAACAAGAGTCTTGATAAAATATTGTTTGAAACTGGTAAATCACAAGTCTTGAGTTTCATACCTATATCTTATACTGGAGAATTTGTGCACCGAAGATTGAATTGATTTGCCCTAATGGAACAGGAAGTCAAAGTTTGTTTCTTAACTGGGCAATGCGCTATGACGTATGCATGGGAGTTGCTAGAGGTCTTGCTTATCTTCACGAAGAATCTCGACTTCGTATTGTTCACAGAGATGTGAAGGCCAGCAACATTCTGCTCGATTCTGACCTCACCCCAAAAATTTCAGATTTTGGCTTGGCCAAATTATATGACGACAAAAAGACCCACATAAGCACTCGAGTTGCAGGCACAATGTAAGGATTCAAGATTTCATGCTTTTCTTTCTTAATGTCTCGATTCATGGCAACATTTCTTCCTTGAGCATAATTGAGTTCTTTATTTGAAAAACCTATGTAGTGGGTATCTTGCGCCGGAATATGCTATGCGTGGACATCTTACAGAAAAGGCAGATATATTCAGCTTTGGAGTTGTAGCTCTAGAAATCATCAGTGGAAGGCCGAATTCTGACTCTAGTTTGCAAGATGATAAGATATATCTCCTTGAATGGGTAAGCTCTTCTACTTCAAACACATAAGCGAGTCTATCCATTCTTGTATAATATACTAATCTCAACTTTTAGCTTAGTCCAATGACCTCCGCCGTTGTCAGATCCATATTAGAAAATTCCTTTATAAACATGGCCAAATCAACCTCACGTGGTCTTGGTTCTAATGAATATATGGTACGGTATTTCAGGCTTGGAATCTTCATGAAAATAACAAGGAAATCGAGCTGGTTGACCCTGCTTTGCATGAATACGACGCCAGTGAAGTAACAAGGATTATTGGTGTAGCTCTTTTATGTACTCAAGCATCCCCAGCCTTGCGTCCTTCAATGTCTCGTGTGATAGCGATGCTTTCTGGAGACATTGAGGTGGCTTCTGTCACTTCAAGGCCCGGATATCTAACCGACTGGAGGTTTAATGATGTAACTACCTTTATGTCAAACACTGACAGTTCAACATCCAATGCTGATATTGGTCACCATATCAGTTCTTCCACAAGCACAACCGCGGGAGCAGATCAGGCCAATTCACCCATTGATCCTGGCAAACCCATGATTCATGAGATAATTGCTGAGGGAAGGTGATGAATTCTTCGTTGTGTGTGGTTGTAATTTTTGATTGCGTATAGATGTGCTTTATAACTCTGATGATTTTTCATACAAAAGCCTTGTTCTAGAGCTATTAGATCGAGAGTTTGCTCATCCAAAATGTATTACAGTGATGCATGGATTTTGGAATGATAATTGCTTGTTTGTTATTTTTTTTGTTGGTGAGGATTGCGTGTTAATTATTGTTTGTTGGTGAGGACTTTGTGGGTCAGACAGCACTCCTAAATGCATCACCAAATCGTTTGGTGTGAATTTCATGGGCTACAGTGACTACTCCCCTTACAGGACTGCAAGAGGCCATTCAACTGTTCTATAGATCAGTCTGTGCATTCCTTTAAACTCAATATTTTTTATACTTCCCCATTCTGAAATATTTTATCATTTTTGTTTTTATACTTTTTCCTTTACAATCATTCAAGGTTCAACGCAAAACCCACGATATTGTTTTGATAATTAGCATAATTATAGCTAGTGTTGTTGCAAACTTAATGTGTGTCCAGGGATATTTAAAATATCATTCTTTAATATTTGTTATTTCTATCAGGGAATAATAGTTTAAAATTATTTTATTATATTAATAATTTGATATGGTGAGACGAAAATTAAATCAAAATTAAAATAAAAAATAATAAATTGAAAAAACTATATAATGGAAGGTTTGTGAATGATGGTGAGAAAAAATATTAAGGATTGGAATATGTTAAATTAAAGTTGAGAATGAAGAATATAAAATATGAAGTAAATAAATGTTTAAGTAGAAAAGTGAAATTTAAGAGAAGAGAAAAGAATTAAATAGGTATTATGGGTGTTTCAGTCCTTTCGAGTGAGATGGAGTTCTCCAGCACAATCCCACTTCATAGTATACTAGTAGAACCCAGAATCACATAATATAGGGTAGATTAGTCACAATATTTTCTTAGTTTATATTAGTTAAAGTGTATATTAATTTGTTTAAATATTTATTTTATAATTATGAAAAAATATTATAAAAAATAAAAAATATGAAAAAATAAAAGCAATATACAAAAAAATGATGTTGTTGTTAAGTTAGAGAACCATACATATGTGTAATTCTACATAGTAGCTGCCACAACTATCATGATAAGAGTTGAAACTTCAAATCTGTGGATATTAATTTTGTGACATATGTCTAGAAATTAAACTGAACCAAAGAATGCATTGATTCATTTTAGATTGCCTCCAATTTCAAGTGTCACTGTGTCCAAGTCGTTGAAGAGCACAGCATAGTCGTCGGTCGCCTACAAGTTCAGGCTATGTTCGGTTTACAATTTTGATGAGTTTTTGTCACATCAAAATTTACAAAATTCAAATATATTCTCTAATAAAATTGTTATTCCCATTCAAAATTTTAATTATTATCTCTCTTATATATACACTCATGTATTTAAAATTTAATTGTTACATTTATCTATATTCATACACTCACATTTGTATATTTATAACTTAAAAAATAATTATTATTCATATAAAATATTACATCATCTAATCATCATTAT
This sequence comes from Avicennia marina, assembly GCA_019155195.1. Taxonomy (NCBI): domain Eukaryota; kingdom Viridiplantae; phylum Streptophyta; class Magnoliopsida; order Lamiales; family Acanthaceae; genus Avicennia; species Avicennia marina. The sequence goes on from CM032776.1 coordinate 2,878,415, forward strand.
ATTATATATATATATAAAAATTCAAACCATTCAAAAATTTTAACTCCGTGAAAATTTCTCTCATTTTCATTTCCAATAAATTCACCAATCAAACATAATCTTTGAAATATTATATATATATTTATTTATTTATTTATTTATATGACGAATTGTGGATTGGAATATGAATGTTGTTTTCAATAACTAAGTAATAATAACGCACCCAATGCATCTGTGAAAATTTTATAACTTATAAAATTTTATTTGTTACGGACAAATTATAATAAAGAATAAAATTAACGTTGTCATATAAAATGATAACATTAAAAAAGGGAAAAAGGACTGCTCTCATTTAATTTCTTTTGCTTTAACAATATACAGTAGCATATCATCTCAACAATAAGTATATTTCTATATGCCCATATGTTAATCATCTCATGGTTTACGTACCATTCCACAACCCATATACTCAATATTAATTCTTATATTATTAAGAAATAGAAGAGGATTAATTTTTATAAAGAATGCCTTTCATGAAAAAATTTTGGGAATTTGGCATGCATAATCTGTTAGATCTAGAATAAATGTCTAAAAGGCATTTACCTAGGCGCCCGAATTTTTATTTATTAGTTGTTATTTTATTTTATTTTATTTTTGTTGTAATTGAATTTTATTATATTTTAGTTTAAATGAGCCGTAGGATTAAGGTTTGATAGCTTTACCATAAATATTTACTTATTCAATACATGATTCAGATTGTTTGGATTTTGAGTTTGAAATAATAGAATTTTTTTTGGTTTCCAAAATTAGTTTAGTGACTTTTAATTCTATCATATATTCAAATCGATTCATTGAAGAGTAATTTTCATTGAGTTGTAATATATCAATTGATTATAATATATCTATTATGACTGTTCTATTACATTGTTTATTAAATTTAATTTAAATTTCAACAGGATGAATGAGTATCCTCCAATAATTTAAAATTGAATTTAATATATTTTCATTCTTCTCCCGCCGCCTTTCTCATCTTAAAAGAAGAAGTGTACGGGATTGTAACAAGGAAATTTGTTAGAAGACTAGTGATGCGAAAATTAATAATGAGTAGATGGAGAGTCATCATCATAATTATTGACGTAGAAAAATTCTGCCCATGGAGAAACTATCGTGTATGTTGTCTACGAATAATAATCACTACCGGACGTTTGTATCTGAATATATCCATCCATCTATCTATCTATCTATCTATCACACACACACACACACACACACACACACACCCACACACACACCACCCACACTCTCTCTCTCTCTCTCTCTCTATTTATATAATATAATATTAATTCGTGATAATATATATGTTTATAGGTATAAATATATGTAAATATATGTTAGTATATATTAAAGTATGATTTGATTACGAATAAGTATATTAATTAAAGTATAATTAGTTAGTTAGTTATAAAAGAAAAAGAGAGTAAAATTTTTTAATTTAAATTTAAATAAAAATTTACTAATTAAAGTGTTTTATTTATAAAATTTTAAATGAGTGTGAATATCGAAAAATGAGAAAGAAGCATAGCCTAAACAATCACGGCGTTTGATGACAAGGATGCCATTAATTACCATCTTACAATTTTGTCCAAAGGAACTCTCTGCGCCTTTGGCTGATGTGAAATAATCGTGTGGATGGCATTGTTATGCATCCGATAAATGATTGTTTGAACTAGATTTTATTCATCGTGATAATCTAATTCCATCACGAAATTTATTTTATTTTACGCTATATTTTGTATTTACAGTTCTCAATTCTCCAAATATGCCAATTAATTCATTTGAAAATAAGTTACGCTTTTATTCCTATATAATATTAAAATATCCCTCTTTTATTTATTTTTACTCTTTTGATCAATTTTTATAGTTTCTCTTTTTCTTCTTTTTAATTAATTTTTATTTTATGCTTTTATTCTTATTTAATTTTCCTTTTAGACGTTTTTTTCTTAATGTAATTCTCGTACTTGCTATTTTTTCATATAAATTTTAATACATTTAAAAATACAACAATTTATATTTTATCGTCAATTATAAAATTATATAATTTCAATATATTTAAAGTAATACACATAAATTAAAATATTAATCTAATTAAACCACAATTTTATATGTATATATTTTAAATTTTGATATATCAGGTTAGTAATACACACACACACATACTAAAGCGTTCATACTTTTTAGTATTATATAAAAAATTATGAATGTTTTTGTCAATTGTGAAATAACATATATATATATATATATATATATCCTTATTCAATATTGATGTTATTATAATATATAAGGTTATATAGGTAAAAATAAAATTCTATATAAAATAGTTATGTTTTAGTAGTGAAAGACTAATAAATTTCTAATATATCTAATCAACTTTTGTAGTTATTTTTAAATTATGTAAAATAGAAATCTTTTAATTGTAGGAAATTAATAGAATTTTTAATTAATAAATATTTTAGTAGTGGAAGATTAATATAGTCTCAACATATTCAAACTAATATAATTATTTCTATATTGTGTAAAATGAAAATTAAGTGGTAGGAAACTAATAGAATTTTAAATTACTTATAAATTAAGTAAAATTAAAAAATTAATAGAATCCTAATTTTTTATTATAAAGAAATTCCATTATAAAGAACACTATTCTTAAAATAATATATCATGAAATATCTAAAACAAATCAATATTTGCCCATCATTTTTATTAAATATGTGATAATTCTTTGAATATTATTATTTATTTATAGTTAATTATATTATGATAAAATATCATATAAAATAAATAAAAAGAAATATGGTTCAATAATGTGCTAAAATTTTAAATAAATAAATAACCTATAATTTAAAAAATAAAATTCTTAAAATGTACATTAAGAAAATTTAAAATATAAAGACAAAAAAATATTTTTGAAAATAATAATTAAAAATATATTGATGTGATATTTTTTGGATTAAGTAAAAAGGTAAAAAAAATGAAATAAATTTAGAAATGCATTGACAAAAAATTATATTAAGAATTTTAAATATTATATGCAAGAAGGTGCTAAATGATAAGTTCAAATTCAATCTAATTAACGTTGATATAATTAGCTACATTTAGAATCAATGCAACACGGCAGAGAATCAAAATCAATAATTTAATTATATAACTTCAAAGTATAGTCTAAATTATGTTAATTTTAAGATAATTTTTTATTTCAAGAAATTTTAGTTTATAGTGTATCATTTAAAAACAAAAAATGTTGATAAATAAAATTGAAAAAAAGAGAGAGAGAGAGAGTTAATGCAATAATAAGGTAATTGAAAGATCATTTCCTATCAATAGTTAAAAGAGCAATTTTGATCTTTACATTTAACTATTTATGAAACTTAATTAATTTTATCTCAATTTAAAGTGTTTCTTTTTATAAATTATTAATTTTAATTATTGTATAAATTACATTTTATTATGTTGTCATAGTGCTAAACAAGCGCAAACAACAAACGCGAGTGCATATTTAAATCAAAAGCTCAATATGCTAAATAATACGATAAGGTAATTTTAATTCAATTTATTTCACTATAATTTTATACACATTCTTATACAATGATTATAAATAGTATTTCTTTTTTAGAAGAAATGTCTAGAAGGCATCTTTAAAAAAAGTATAAGGTATTATACTGAGGAAATTTGGTTGAAGTCCAATGATGCGAAACTTAACAATGAGTAGATGGAGAGTCATCGTCATAACTATTGACTTAGAAAAAGTCTGCCATGGAGTAACTTTCATGTATGTTGTCCACGAATAATGTTGATTATTAATTGCTGGAGTTCATTTTAGTTGCTTTAGACTGATTTGAATGGGAATACTGTCAAAATGAAAAGCAGCAAAATGTTATACGTCTCTCCAACTGACTGTAACTCATCTAACCGATGACTTTGAGAATCACCATGCTTGAAAATTCGCCATGGTGTTTATAGTTTCATTCACATAGATGATTGGTGTAGAATTGTTGGCCTCGAGACAATTGATGCACACAAGTACACACGAACGAACATCTTCTTCCACCCACCGCCGTCACAACTCTTCATCACTTTCTTAGATATACAAATGTCGACGGCGCCACCTCGAAGGTGTCTCAACTCACGGCGGTGCCTGCTGGTCTTGTGGTTTCTCTTCGCCTTCGAGCACACGGTGGACACCGTCCGAGGGCAAAGTGGAGCTGCCAATGCCACCACGGATCCTTCTGAAGGTGCCAACTCGTTTCTCCTTTATGTTTTGCCCTAAGTTCCATACTGGGATTTCGTTTGAGTTGGATTCTCAGTGTGGCCACTGCATGTGAGGATCAAAGGCCGACAAGGATTCCGCCGATCTCCATGCTGGCCTATTACTTTGCGAATTATATTTTTCTTTGTCAAAAAATATGTCTGATGTGAACGATAGTTTTTGTTGCCCGTAAAGGAAAAAATATTACCTCTATTCCAGATTATTTCTTTCCTTTCCTTCCCTTTTATTTTTTTTTTAAGGCAAAGTTTGACTGTTATTATTCTTTGGGAGATTTACATCAACATTTTTGAGGTATGATTTAATAACATCCACCTCTTAATTTGCCAAACTATCAAAACTCTTCTCATGAATTTAACAGTGTTGCGGTGAGACTCTTTTCTAGAGTTTTAATGAAAAAATTGGATGAAGAACCAAAAATACTCTTTAGTCAATGAATGGAAGAAAATACCCTTGCTGGAAATTATCACATTGTGCAAGAACAAGTAGAGACATTTTTGTAATTTTATATTTTTTTATTTTCTTTTTTCATTTTTCTTTGGCTGAAAACGTAAGGGTATTAAGGTTTTTGGCCTACTTCGACAATCTTCTATAAGATCTTTCAATTTTCAAGGGGGGTTTTAGTAATTTTGTGAAGCAAAGCGGGTTTCATATTATTTGACCAAATATCAAGAGGTATAGGTGTAATTCACCCCGATTCTTTTACGTAGTTCTTCTACTTCTATTATTATAATAAAGGTTTAATTGCACTAACCTCCCTCCTTGAGTAACTATAATTATAAGTCATACCTCTTTTCTTTTAATATATTACACAAATTTCCCTTTATATTCAACATATTTATATTTTTTTCTCCATAAGATTTTGGATGAAAATTAATGATTTAATCAATTACTCTTTTTATTTACACTTGACTTTCATTTGTACATTTTTTTGTACTCTTTTTATGGATGAGGCCACCCTTGAAAATATGTTAAGTTTAAAGATATTTTCTTTGTAATAAATTAAGATTTTAAACTAGATAACTATAATTATTAATATTCGAGCTTCTTTTTTAAATTTTTTAACCAAAAGCTAGAACTTAAGTATTATGATAGAAAAATTAGTTGATTTTTTTAAAATTTATGATATTATCAATTTCTATCCAAATGTCTAATAGAAAAAGAAGGGTATCAATATTTCAAACATGAAATGAAAGTTTTTGTAATATAAAAAAGAGAAGGAATATGGCTTATAATTATGCTAACTCTTAAGGAATGTTGGTGCCGTTGACCCAAAACTAAACAATACCATGTGTTATCATTGTTACTTTTTACATATTAAAAAAAGTTACACACATATAAATTTATTTATAAAATTATTGAATTTTAAATAGTAAAAATAATATTATTTAAAATTAAAGTATAAAGAATTTTAAAGGTAAGAAAATAAGAAGTATCACAAGAATAAAATTTGATAAAACTCACAAATAAAAATAAAAATAAAAAGTTAAAAGAAAAGAGAGAAGAAAAGAAATACAAACATAAAAATTTAAAATAAAAATAATTATATAGTTTTACATTATGCAAAAAAGTAAAATAAAAAATAAAAAGCTCAAAAGAATTTTAAAAATATCAATGTTTTACTAGTTTTATTTCTAGGTAATTAAAAAATATCAATTTTATTTTCAAGTAATCATTCATGCAACTATCTTGAAATTTATGTTTATACATTTTATGCGACCAAAAATGGACCAAGGTCGGATTTTATTTTTTTCGCTGTGTTATTTGATTATTTTGTGATTAAAGTTTGTAAATTTGGCATCCCATACTTGGTAAAACCTAGTAGTACATGCTTATTGAATCTGGCCAAGTAAAAATGTAAAATTGTGGATTCTGCAAAATCCATGGAGTAGGAAATATTTCTATCACAAAAAATTTGGACTAGCAATTGAAACTGAGGGACATGAGATTTGTTCTTGACTTATCTCAATTGGTGAACTTGATGATGAGACATACTACAACCACTTCTAAAATGGCACCTGTAATCTTACCAAAGGAAACTTAGTAATTGCAAGATGAAATAAGGTAAATATTCTATACATCACATAAGCTAAAGTCAACAAGGAGAAATTGTGTTGTCCAAGAAGCATCTACTAAATTACGACACAAGAGACTTGGGTACCTGAATTAAAAAGGCATGCAAGTCCAGGCAAAGAAATAACATTTGCTAGACTTAAAATGTACCAACTTTCAAACTTGTGTTGAGTGCATTTTGGGTGAGCAACATCGAGTAGCTTTCAAGAAGTTTTTCCCTACAAAAAATCTAAACATTTTGAATCTGTGCACATTGATATTTGCCAAATAAGTAACAGAACCTTTGGAGGAGCCTTGTATTTTGTAACCTTTATAGAAGATCAATCTAGAAAGGTGTGGAGTTTTAGCCTCAAGGAAAAAAAAAAAAAAAACCAAGTCTTGGGAACCTTTAGAAGTTTCTATGTGAAAGCTGAACGTGAAATTGGCTAAAAACTCAAATATGCCCATGCTGATAATGGAGAGGAAAATAGAAGACCCTTCGAAGAGTCTTGCAATAGCCATGGAATTTGAATGAAGAAAATTATATCAAAGAGCCTGCAACATAATGTCATTGTGGATTGAATGAACAGAATTATCATAGAAAGAGTCAGAGCTGTGTTGTCACACCTTTATGGAGAGAAGCCATGAGAACAACAATTGATTTAATTAAACTGTCACAAAAAATCCCACTGGACGGAGATGTCCCCAAAAGAGTATGTTTTGATAAGAATGTTTCCTACAAGCATTTTAGTGTTTTTGGTTGTAATGCTTTTGTTCATATTCTCAAGGACAAAATATTCTTTAGATATAGACATGAAGATATTTTGTTGAAAAGAAATTAGTCAAAAGTAGAGATATTACTTTTTTCAAACACTAAACTATTATTGACATTGAGAAAAGCCCTAAGCTATATTCTAGTCTAGAGATTTCTGTAAATAATCCTCTAGTAGCTTGTGGAGAAGTTGAACATTAAATTCCTATGGAGTAACAAGAACAACAAGAACGAGCAGTGCTTGAACAACCAGCATTAACATTACTTCAACCTCAGCTGGAATAATAACTTAGAAAGTTAGAGAGAGTAAGACAATCTTTCACAAGATATAACCTAAATGAGTACACTACACTTCTTCAAGGGGGAGAACCTGAGTACAGGTCAAAATAGCAAAAAGTGGAAAAAGGCAATAGGAGAAGAAATGAAATCACTCCATAACATGACCTATAAACTTGTTGAACTAGTGCCTGGAAAGAAAGCCTTAAAGAACAAATGGGTGTACAAATTGAAGTCTGATGAAAATAGCTCGCACCCAAAGTACAAAGCGAGGGTGATTGTGAAAAGTTATGAACAAAAGAAAGGTATTAACTTTGGAGAAATATTTTTTTCAATCGTAAAAATGGCTTCAATCCAAGTTGTTTTAAGACTAGTTGTAAGTATGAACTTAGAAATTGGACAACTCAATGTAAAGGTAGTATTCTTGCACAAAGATGTTAATGAGGAGATCTACATGGAGCAAATAGAGGGATTCAAAGAAAAAGGAAAAGAAAACTTTGTTGTCAATTGAGAAAAAAATTTTTAAGAATTGAAGTAAGTGCCTTGACAATCGTACAAAAGGTTTAATTATTTTATGAATACTCATAACTTTCATAAAATTAATACTGATTATTGTATATGTGTTAAACATTTTGGGAACAATAACTTTTTGATGTTGCTACTATGTGTTGATGATATGTCAATTGTCTGTTGAGATACCAACAAAATTTGTAAGTTGAAGAAGGAGTTGAATAAATCCTTTACCATGAAGGATTTGGGAACTACCAAAAAGATTCTTGGAATGCACATCTTCTGAGATAGACAAAATGGTAAGCTTTAGTTATCTCAAGAAATATAAATTGAAAGATTCTTAATAGATTTAGCGTAAGTTAGGTAAAGCTTGTTTTTAGATCGCTTGCTAGACACTTAAAACTTAGTGTACAATAATGTCCCATAAGTGAAGAAGAGAAAAATCACACGAGCGAAGTTCCTTATTCCTCTGTTGTGGGAAGTCTCATGTATACAATAATGTGCACTTGACTGGATATAGCTCATGTTGTTGGACTTGTTAGTCTCTATTTCTTCAACCTAGGAAATGAACATTGGAATTTAGTTAAGTGAATCTTTCGGTATCTTAGAAGTGCTTCCAAGCTATGCTTATGTAATAGTGTAGGAAAACTCAAAGAATATACCGATGTAAACATGACTGGAGATATTGATTTAAGGAATCTACATCAATGTACCCAATAACTTTTGCCGGGGCAGCACTACCTTGACAAAGTTGACTCTAAAAATGTATACCTCTATCTTGCACAAAGGTTGAGTACATAGCAGTTATAGAAATATGCAAATAATTCTTATGTCTATGACAATTTCTTTAGGATTTGGGGCTTGAAGCAATCTAATTATTCCCTTAACTGTGATAGTCAAGGTGTTATTCATTTGTGTAAGAATCAACCTTTTACTCTAAGTCAAAGCACATTGATATTCATTATCATTGAATTTGAAAAGTACCCGATGACAAGATAAGTCTCTTAGAGAAGATTCATACCAGCGACAATAGAATTGACGAGTTGATAAAAATTTTACAAAAAGAGAAATTTGAATTATATCAATATGTGGTAGCCTTTGTAGTATCCCCATTTGTCAGGAGGGAGAGATTTGATATGAATTCTTCTAAACATGAGACCTACATCATTAATTAAAATAAAAAATATAAAAAATAACAAAAAGGGTTAGGCGATGGCTGCCATTGCCTTCTATAAATAGAGGTATGAAGGCCAAAGAAAGGCGTAAAGAATTGATGTGCTAGCAATGATTGTGTGGGCAAGTGATGGCTGGATGAGTGAGCAGACAGACAGAGTTGCAAAATTATGTAACAATAGTGTGATGTTATTTTAGTGTGTTGAAAAATTGTTAGAGTGAGGAGAAATAAAAAAAACATTATGAGAATTTTTCTGTGAGTTAAAAAATAGTAAGATTTGTTCGGGATATTTTTGAAAAACACTTGAGTATCATATTTTTAAAAATTCTCTCTTGTATTTTGACTTATTTAGTAGTAAAATAATTTTGGAGTATGTTTTGTGTACGTAATCTATTGAAGAGTAAACCACGTTAAAAATTATTATGTAATTATTTATTGATTTTATCTATTTATTATTTATTTGTTTTTTGTTTGGCGCTTTGTGACTCTTTTGCTTGGCTATAGATTGTGGCCTACCTTTATTTGATACAAGTATTTTAAATCGGTCAAAGTTTAGCTTGGTGGGATATTTGGTGTAGAGACCGAATCCCCTTACAATTTCCAATTCCCTAATGAAAATTTTCATGTTAGTTTCGGTTTTAGCAAACATGAACTAAGTATATTTTCAACCATTTTGGGTTCATTAAAGACATATGATGTAGTTCTATCTCGTGCTCTTAATTTGATTTATAGGCAGAGCTTTGAACGCCATGTTCGATCGATGGGGGATTTCAGCCACAAATGAATGGAACATTAGTGGTGAATTGTGCAGCGGTGTTGCAGTGGATTCAACTGAAATTGGAGACATTAATCCTGGCATTAAATGTAGCTGCTCCTTTAATGGGGGCACTACATGCCGCATTACTGCTCTGTAAGTGGAGGCTGGGGCTTAATGCGCTGACAACAGATGTATTTTTAGATTCTAACGAAGCTTGTTATTTTTCTTTATTATCTCTTACTTAAATCTGGTTCCTGGTTTACTTTGATCATGTCCAACTGGTAAAATTGACTGATTGTGCCCGGTTTTCATAATTTTACAGAAGAGTTTATGCATTGGATGTTGCAGGTCCAATTCCAGATGAGATCTGGAATCTGACTTATCTCACTAACCTGTAAGTCTGATTTCTGAATTGGATTTGCTGCGGTTGATGGTATTATAAACAGTATAGCCAGTCACAAACTAGTGAATAAGTCGCCAGACTTAGAAATTTTGTATTGGCTGCTACGTGGTTTCTTAGGTTTTGGTGACATCAGATCATTAATTTTCTCTTATTTGTCTCAGAGATTTGCGCCAAAACTATTTGACAGGTCCTCTTCCTGCATCCATTGGCAGGCTCACTGGCATGCAGTACTTGTATGCCATCTTTCCTTTCTTGCTTCCTTTTTTTTTTTTTCCTTAAAGCGATTCACAACCAATCTTCTTTGCAAGGGAAAAATGATGAAATTTTGTGATTTCATGGTTGTTAGGACCGTTGGCATTAATGCATTATCAGGGGAGGTTCCCAGAGAACTTGGATTGCTGACTGATTTAAGATCATTGTGAGTTCCTTTTTTGTTTCATTCAAGCGGTTAAACTAACAAAGTGGTCTCTCCTTTATGCAAGAGCATAATTATGCAAACGCACATTCAGTCTAGAAATTGGCAATTTCTCCTCATATTGGATATTAAACAATATAGTGTCATTTACTTATTTGCTGATGTGCAGGGGATTTGGCACAAACAACTTCTCCGGCCCTTTACCATCTGAGCTAGGGAACCTATCAAGATTAACACAAATGTAAGTACCAATGCATTCCACACTTATTGCAAAATTCACTAAAGCACAGGAAATTCAGTATGTGCTGTCTCTCATATTCAATTGCCTATGGAAGCTAAGAGAATCTTTTCCAGATGATTTTGAACATTAAATTCTCCTGCCACCTATATTTCATTGCTATTGACTTGTGGTCATGCTGTGATGATCTGCATTTTTTTATTATTTCTTAAGACTTGTATGAGTTCAAATTAGTCTTAAGTGTGGAAGTTTCCAAGGAACTTACTCCTTTAAGAACTTCCATTTTCAATGGTTCCCTATCATGAAGCATGAAACAATTGTCTTAGACAATCCTGACCCAACACCAACTTGCCTTTGCCTGGTTCATCTTGATTCATCCTTTTGTTTGAAGCTGCAGCTGTTTCAGTGGCTGGAAAATAGAAATATTTATTCTGTCTATCATCTTCACAGATACTTTGATAGTGCTGGAGTCGGTGGTCCAATACCTGAAAGATTTGCTGATCTACAGAGCATGGAGAGAGTGTAAGAGCACTGAGATAAAAATTCATCTCCTCTACTTTCTTCAAACTTATAGAGGAGTTATCATTTGATCTAACTGTGAATGATCATATGCTTTGGAAAAAATTGTTCGGATTGCAGGTGGGCATCAGACAATGGACTCACAGGGCGGATACCTGATTTCATTGGAAATTGGTCAAACCTTGTTCAACTGTGAGACAAAATCCAACTATTCCTGTACCCTGATTATGCTTCATATATATGTGTGTGTGTGTGCTTGCATTTTTACTTCCTTCTAATAACTTAGTACCAGAAAAATTGCTGTGGCAGTTGTGCATGAATACTCCAAAAGATTTTCTAAGCTCCATTATACAGCTTACAACCAGTTTCTCAAAACATGTGTGCAGGAGGCTTCAAGGAAATTCATTTCAAGGTTCAATACCACAATCATTTTCCAATTTAACCTCTTTGGATGACTTGTAAGTGTTACCACCTCTTTTTTTTTTTTTTCATAGTTTCGTAATATTAGTCATTATTTTGTCTTTGTTGAATGCTTGGCTGAAGCTGATCTTTTTATTCATATACGATGCATAGGCGAATTAGTGATATATCTAATGGGAGCTCTTCACTGGATTTCCTTAGGAATATGAGTTCTCTTGCTACCTTGTAAGGATATGAACATACCTTCTAATTCTCTAGTTATGATACTTCTTTGAACTCTTGATTGGCAAGTTCTAAAGATGACTGATCTTTTGGCAGAGTTTTGCGGAACAATAATATTTCTGGTTCCATACCTTCATATTTTGGGGAATTTCAGAGTTTGACGCTTCTGTAAGTATCCATGTGTTGAGAGTGCGACATACAAGGCTGATGGCATTTTACTACAGCCAAACACATTAGCCTAGAGAACACATCAACCCTGCATAAAAGGGGCAGAATGTGAACATGTTCATCATATGCTTGCTCTTTGACTAACAACAAACATTGTACTTTTACATTTCAGGGATTTGAGCTTCAACAATTTGACAGGAAGAGTTCCAGATTCACTTTTCAATCTCAGTTCTCTTACTAACTTGTAATTAACCATTAACTACTGATGATTGAGATCTCAGTCTCCAAAGCCCCTTCCTCCTCCCCCCAGCCAAATAAAGAGAGGCAACAAAATTAAAAAAAAAAAGAAAAGTTGATTACTTATCCTTTACCAATTTTCAGGTTTCTTGGTAATAACAAGTTAACTGGAGCACTGCCATCCCAAAAGAATCCAATTCTCCAAATTATGTAAGTTTTTCATGCGATAGTGCTCTCTTTCTTTCTTTAGTTTTATTTTATTTTTATATCTATTAACTTCTAGAAGTTGTTGAGACCCCGATGTTTTCTGTTAGGCCATCTCCTGTTGTAACATCCAATGTACTTGGGGAACTTACATTTAATAGAATGTTGAATTTTTTTCGTGAAGATTTAATATTGTATTTTCCAATAGTATTAAAACAAAATCAAGGCCATACGGTCTGTCAATAATAACATGTAAAAGATTACTGTTAGGAGGATGGAAAGTCACAAACTTCAGTAAAAAGGATTCATGGAATTCGTATCTGACATCCTTTTATTTGCCTGCAGAGATTTATCGTACAATGAATTTTCGGGAAGCTTTCCATCTTGGATCAGCAGTCAGAACTTACAACTGTATGATCAAACAAGCCCAAATCTTGTGCATTCTTAGTCTAAATATATCATGTTCTATTATCCTTTCTCACATTTTCTGCCCTTTCAAATTGATCTAGCTCATACTGATATCAATATCTTTCTTTGGTGTAGTAATTTGGTTTCCAACAACTTCACCAACAACAGTTCTAATGGCAGGTGAATTTATGAATACACGTGCCATACAAAATTTCAATATAATTTTCAGATGATCAGCTTTTCAGGAATATTTTACTTAGGTTCTTTGTATAAAATTTTCGCTTTCTCATATTCTGATCATGATTTCCTGCTTTTTAGTGCTTTGCCTTTTGGATTGAATTGTCTTCAGAGGAATTTTCCCTGCAATCGAGGATCGCCTATTTGTAAGTGATATAAATCTCATTTGATGCATTTGAAATTTTGTTAAGTAGAACTCTATGAAGCATAAAAACACATGGTCGTGTATATGGATGTTTGCATGTATAAAATGAAACTTTCTGTCATCATATGGCTAGACTAGAGGTTCACCCCACAAAGAACCACAAAAGTCAAATAAAGGTTTAACAACTTCAAATTGTTTAAAAGTCACACAACTTGAACAATGTATTAGTCTAGCAGACCTGGCTGGTCCACGTTTCGAAGTTCGGCATTAGTGTCCAGTGAACCGTTTTCAATAACAAAAATGAGGTGGAACACTGTTAAGTGGCCTTTTCTCCTAAATATTAATTGCTAACTGTTTCATGTTTTAGTTCACAACAGAAAGAAACTTTGCCAGAGTGGATTGTAATATATGTGGTTGTCTAAAATTTTATAATAGGGATATATTAGTCTATTGCATGCAGTAATTACGTTGCATCATTATGTTTAGTGTGGTCCTTCGGAAGTTAATACAATTGAAATTTGAAAGTTTCTTTCTGGATGATGATCTGCAGATTCCAGCTTTGCAGTTAATTGTGGTGGGCCACAGATTAGGACCTCTGATCAGGTTGTATATGAGATAGATAATGAGACCCTTGGTCCTGCAACATATTATGCGACCAGTACAGGCAGATGGGCAGTTAGCAATGTTGGTCTGCCTGCTGACAGCAATAGTCCACAGTATAAAAGTTCCTCCTCCTCACAATTTACAAATACTTTGGATTCTGAGTTGTTCCAAACTGCTCGAATCTCGGCTGGATCATTAAGATATTATGGCTTAGGCTTGGAAAATGGTAATTACACTGTGAGACTCCAGTTTGCAGAGATAGGCATCCAAGGCACCAGGACTTGGAGGAGCCTCGGAAGGCGTGTATTTGATATATATATTCAGGTCCGTGTTAAAGTAGAACCTTTTTTTTTTATACATGTTCTGATTCAAATATATTGTGTTTGACCAAGAAATATTGTGTTTTACCGCCACAATTAATTGCATCAAACAGAACTCGAAGGGAGAACTTTGACTTGCTCTAAATTATGCAATGTTTTTCAGGCTTGGAATTGAATACGTTGACTTTTGGTTTTTGAATAGAATGACTGTGCATGTAGAGAATGTGTGTTTGGTTAATTAAGTTTGTTAGAAATGAAGACAACAATCACCAAAACCATAGGGTTTAATTAGTGTCTTTTGAATTACATCTTAGCTCTTCTGTTTATTCGTATTTGCCATATAATATTAATTATTTCTCTTTTACTCTCCTAATGAAAAATTTTCTGCACAGTCTATGATCCGACATATGTTTGCCACATAAAAGTTGAAGCATGCTACTGCTTATTCCATCCCAATCATCTTATATTTTTTCTTGTTAAGGGTAGTCAACGCATCTGTATGTATTTGTATGCCTCCTGGTTTAGTGTTTATGTTTTATTGTGCTCCAGGGAAATTTGGAGGTGAAAGATTTTGACATAAACAGAGAGGCCGGGGGGGTCTCTTTAAGAGCAGTTGCAAGGGATTTCAGAGTTCAGGTTTTGGAAAACCATCTCGAAATCCATTTGTTTTGGGCTGGAAAGGGGACTTGCTGTGTACCTGCTCAAGGTACATATGGGCCTTTAATTTCAGCGATCAGTTTAACACCAGGTACGTGCAAATTCTGACAACAGCAGTGTTCCCGGGACATTAGAAGTTTGTCTTCTTTAATCCCATCCAATTGGTTACTTTATTTTAATACAGATTTCGTTCCGACTGTTTCAAACATTCCTCCTGGTAGCAAGAGGAACCGGACTGGTCTGATCGTTGGGATTGTTGCTGCAGTTGCTGCAGCAAGTTTGATTTCTTTAATTGCTGTATTTTATGTGCTTCGGAGAAGGAGAAGGCAGAAAAAGTTCGAGGACGAAGGTAAGAAAGTCAAAACTCAGAAAACCTGCTATTGTTGCCAATATGGGCAAATTGTCTGTGTGAATTGTGTTTGTTTATTGAGGCTATGTTTATTTTTGCTTTGCCATCCAAAACACATGCTATAATTATTACTTTTTTCAAAAATTTTATTCCTTTCTTATTAACACAATTTTCAAAAAAAATATACACCGACAATAAAAGCAAACATAAATTTAATCTTTGAGATGTGGACTAGAAATATGTTTTCTTTTACAGAGGAGTTTAATAATCAACTTTGCTACTGTTTTTAATAGTTTATGATTCAAAGTGATCCACAATGAGGAATCAATGAATCCATGGAACTTAAGCCACCTTCCTCATCCTTTGTGCCTTTGAATATTGTAATACAAAGTAAGCATGAATTATCTTCCCAAACTCAATGGTGCACGCGTGTTTCTGTGAAATTGCAGAGTTATTGGGGATTGATGCTCGACCATATACATTTAGTTATACTGAGCTTCGAGGTGCAACAGAGGATTTCCATCCTGCAAATAAGCTTGGAGAGGGTGGATTTGGACCTGTTTACAAGGTAAATCCTACTTTGAAGTCAAAGCTTACAAAATGACCGAGCAGTAAATGCCACCTCATTCATAGCATAGAATAGAAAACACCGAGGGAAAATTAAGGTAACAGCAAGATAGAAAATTATTCCCTCTCATTGTGCAGCCTGTGTATGCAGAAGAGAGCTATGGGATAATTGTGATAGAGTTTTGTGTAAGTAAGAGAGAGAGAGAGAGACGTTAATAAACATCTACTCTTTGAGTAGATTCTATAATATTACAATATTATACATTTCTCTGAACTTCTATAGCCATCAAGGAAATCACATGACTCTCAATGTAATAATAACCAACAGGGAACACTTGGAGATGGAAGAGTAATTGCTGTTAAACAGTTGTCTGTTGCATCACATCAAGGAAAGAGCCAGTTTGTTGCAGAGATTGCTACCATTTCTTCCGTGCAACACCGTAACCTTGTGAAATTGTATGGTTGCTGCATTGAGGGAGATCAACGGTTGCTTGTTTACGAGTATCTCGAGAACAAGAGTCTTGATAAAATATTGTTTGAAACTGGTAAATCACAAGTCTTGAGTTTCATACCTATATCTTATACTGGAGAATTTGTGCACCGAAGATTGAATTGATTTGCCCTAATGGAACAGGAAGTCAAAGTTTGTTTCTTAACTGGGCAATGCGCTATGACGTATGCATGGGAGTTGCTAGAGGTCTTGCTTATCTTCACGAAGAATCTCGACTTCGTATTGTTCACAGAGATGTGAAGGCCAGCAACATTCTGCTCGATTCTGACCTCACCCCAAAAATTTCAGATTTTGGCTTGGCCAAATTATATGACGACAAAAAGACCCACATAAGCACTCGAGTTGCAGGCACAATGTAAGGATTCAAGATTTCATGCTTTTCTTTCTTAATGTCTCGATTCATGGCAACATTTCTTCCTTGAGCATAATTGAGTTCTTTATTTGAAAAACCTATGTAGTGGGTATCTTGCGCCGGAATATGCTATGCGTGGACATCTTACAGAAAAGGCAGATATATTCAGCTTTGGAGTTGTAGCTCTAGAAATCATCAGTGGAAGGCCGAATTCTGACTCTAGTTTGCAAGATGATAAGATATATCTCCTTGAATGGGTAAGCTCTTCTACTTCAAACACATAAGCGAGTCTATCCATTCTTGTATAATATACTAATCTCAACTTTTAGCTTAGTCCAATGACCTCCGCCGTTGTCAGATCCATATTAGAAAATTCCTTTATAAACATGGCCAAATCAACCTCACGTGGTCTTGGTTCTAATGAATATATGGTACGGTATTTCAGGCTTGGAATCTTCATGAAAATAACAAGGAAATCGAGCTGGTTGACCCTGCTTTGCATGAATACGACGCCAGTGAAGTAACAAGGATTATTGGTGTAGCTCTTTTATGTACTCAAGCATCCCCAGCCTTGCGTCCTTCAATGTCTCGTGTGATAGCGATGCTTTCTGGAGACATTGAGGTGGCTTCTGTCACTTCAAGGCCCGGATATCTAACCGACTGGAGGTTTAATGATGTAACTACCTTTATGTCAAACACTGACAGTTCAACATCCAATGCTGATATTGGTCACCATATCAGTTCTTCCACAAGCACAACCGCGGGAGCAGATCAGGCCAATTCACCCATTGATCCTGGCAAACCCATGATTCATGAGATAATTGCTGAGGGAAGGTGATGAATTCTTCGTTGTGTGTGGTTGTAATTTTTGATTGCGTATAGATGTGCTTTATAACTCTGATGATTTTTCATACAAAAGCCTTGTTCTAGAGCTATTAGATCGAGAGTTTGCTCATCCAAAATGTATTACAGTGATGCATGGATTTTGGAATGATAATTGCTTGTTTGTTATTTTTTTTGTTGGTGAGGATTGCGTGTTAATTATTGTTTGTTGGTGAGGACTTTGTGGGTCAGACAGCACTCCTAAATGCATCACCAAATCGTTTGGTGTGAATTTCATGGGCTACAGTGACTACTCCCCTTACAGGACTGCAAGAGGCCATTCAACTGTTCTATAGATCAGTCTGTGCATTCCTTTAAACTCAATATTTTTTATACTTCCCCATTCTGAAATATTTTATCATTTTTGTTTTTATACTTTTTCCTTTACAATCATTCAAGGTTCAACGCAAAACCCACGATATTGTTTTGATAATTAGCATAATTATAGCTAGTGTTGTTGCAAACTTAATGTGTGTCCAGGGATATTTAAAATATCATTCTTTAATATTTGTTATTTCTATCAGGGAATAATAGTTTAAAATTATTTTATTATATTAATAATTTGATATGGTGAGACGAAAATTAAATCAAAATTAAAATAAAAAATAATAAATTGAAAAAACTATATAATGGAAGGTTTGTGAATGATGGTGAGAAAAAATATTAAGGATTGGAATATGTTAAATTAAAGTTGAGAATGAAGAATATAAAATATGAAGTAAATAAATGTTTAAGTAGAAAAGTGAAATTTAAGAGAAGAGAAAAGAATTAAATAGGTATTATGGGTGTTTCAGTCCTTTCGAGTGAGATGGAGTTCTCCAGCACAATCCCACTTCATAGTATACTAGTAGAACCCAGAATCACATAATATAGGGTAGATTAGTCACAATATTTTCTTAGTTTATATTAGTTAAAGTGTATATTAATTTGTTTAAATATTTATTTTATAATTATGAAA
Source organism: Avicennia marina (assembly GCA_019155195.1). NCBI lineage: Eukaryota > Viridiplantae > Streptophyta > Magnoliopsida > Lamiales > Acanthaceae > Avicennia > Avicennia marina. The sequence goes on from CM032776.1 coordinate 2,897,068, forward strand.
AAATATTATAAAAAATAAAAAATATGAAAAAATAAAAGCAATATACAAAAAAATGATGTTGTTGTTAAGTTAGAGAACCATACATATGTGTAATTCTACATAGTAGCTGCCACAACTATCATGATAAGAGTTGAAACTTCAAATCTGTGGATATTAATTTTGTGACATATGTCTAGAAATTAAACTGAACCAAAGAATGCATTGATTCATTTTAGATTGCCTCCAATTTCAAGTGTCACTGTGTCCAAGTCGTTGAAGAGCACAGCATAGTCGTCGGTCGCCTACAAGTTCAGGCTATGTTCGGTTTACAATTTTGATGAGTTTTTGTCACATCAAAATTTACAAAATTCAAATATATTCTCTAATAAAATTGTTATTCCCATTCAAAATTTTAATTATTATCTCTCTTATATATACACTCATGTATTTAAAATTTAATTGTTACATTTATCTATATTCATACACTCACATTTGTATATTTATAACTTAAAAAATAATTATTATTCATATAAAATATTACATCATCTAATCATCATTATATTATATATATATATATAAATTCAAACCATTCAAAAATTTTAACTCCGTGAAAATTTCTCTCATTTTCATTTCCAATAAATTCACCAATCAAACATAATCTTTGAAATATTATATATATATTTATTTATTTATTTATTTATATGACGAATTGTGGATTGGAATATGAATATTGTTTTCAATAACTAAGTAATAATAACGCACCCAATGCATCTGTGAAAATTTTATAACTTATAAAATTTTATTTGTTACGGACAAATTATAATAAAGAATAAAATTAATGTTGTCATATAAAATGATAACATTAAAAAAGGGAAAAAGGACTGCTCTCATTTAATTTCTTTTGCTTTAACAATATACAGTAGCATATCATCTCAACAATAAGTATATTTCTATATGCCCATATGTTAATCATCTCATGGTTTACGTACCATTCCACAACCCATATACTCAATATTAATTCTTATATTATTAAGAAATAGAAGAGGATTAATTTTTATAAAGAATGCCTTTCATGAAAAATTTTTGGGAATTTGGCATGCATAATCTGTTAGATCTAGAATAAATGTCTAAAAGGCATTTACCTAGGCGCCCGAATTTTTATTTATTAGTTGTTATTTTATTTTATTTTATTTTTGTTGTAATTGAATTTTATTATATTTTAGTTTAAATGAGCCGTAGGATTAAGGTTTGATAGCTTTACCATAAATATTTACTTATTCAATACATGATTCAGATTGTTTGGATTTTGAGTTTGAAATAATAGAATTTTTTTTGGTTTCCAAAATTAGTTTAGTGACTTTTAATTCTATCATATATTCAAATCGATTCATTGAAGAGTAATTTTCATTGAGTTGTAATATATCAATTGATTATAATATATCTATTATGACTGTTCTATTACATTGTTTATTAAATTTAATTTAAATTTCAACAGGATGAATGAGTATCCTCCAATAATTTAAAATTGAATTTAATATATTTTCATTCTTCTCCCGCCGCCTTTCTCATCTTAAAAGAAGAAGTGTACGGGATTGTAACAAGGAAATTTGTTAGAAGACTAGTGATGCGAAAATTAATAATGAGTAGATGGAGAGTCATCATCATAATTATTGACGTAGAAAAATTCTGCCCATGGAGAAACTATCGTGTATGTTGTCTACGAATAATAATCACTACCGGACGTTTGTATCTGAATATATCCATCCATCTATCTATCTATCTATCTATCACACACACACACACACACACACACACACACACACACACACACAAACACACACACACACCTCTCTCTCTCTCTCTCTCTCTATTTATATAATATAATATTAATTCGTGATAATATATATGTTTATAGGTATAAATATATGTAAATATATGTTAGTATATATTAAAGTATGATTTGATTACGAATAAGTATATTAATTAAAGTATAATTAGTTAGTTAGTTATAAAAGAAAAAGAGAGTAAAATTTTTTAATTTAAATTTAAATAAAAATTTACTAATTAAAGTGTTTTATTTATAAAATTTTAAATGAGTGTGAATATCGAAAAATGAGAAAGAAGCATAGCCTAAACAATCACGGCGTTTGATGACAAGGATGCCATTAATTACCATCTTACAATTTTGTCCAAAGGAACTCTCTGCGCCTTTGGCTGATGTGAAATAATCGTGTGGATGGCATTGTTATGCATCCGATAAATGATTGTTTGAACTAGATTTTATTCATCGTGATAATCTAATTCCATCACGAAATTTATTTTATTTTACGCTATATTTTGTATTTACAGTTCTCAATTCTCCAAATATGCCAATTAATTCATTTGAAAATAAGTTACGCTTTTATTCCTATATAATATTAAAATATCCCTCTTTTATTTATTTTTACTCTTTTGATCAATTTTTATAGTTTCTCTTTTTCTTCTTTTTAATTAATTTTTATTTTATGCTTTTATTCTTATTTAATTTTCCTTTTAGACGTTTTTTTCTTAATGTAATTCTCGTACTTGCTATTTTTTCATATAAATTTTAATACATTTAAAAATACAACAATTTATATTTTATCGTCAATTATAAAATTATATAATTTCAATATATTTAAAGTAATACACATAAATTAAAATATTAATCTAATTAAACCACAATTTTATATGTATATATTTTAAATTTTGATATATCAGGTTAGTAATACACACACACACATACTAAAGCGTTCATACTTTTTAGTATTATATAAAAAATTATGAATGTTTTTGTCAATTGTGAAATAACATATATATATATATATATATATATCCTTATTCAATATTGATGTTATTATAATATATAAGGTTATATAGGTAAAAATAAAATTCTATATAAAATAGTTATGTTTTAGTAGTGAAAGACTAATAAATTTCTAATATATCTAATCAACTTTTGTAGTTATTTTTAAATTATGTAAAATAGAAATCTTTTAATTGTAGGAAATTAATAGAATTTTTAATTAATAAATATTTTAGTAGTGGAAGATTAATATAGTCTCAACATATTCAAACTAATATAATTATTTCTATATTGTGTAAAATGAAAATTAAGTGGTAGGAAACTAATAGAATTTTAAATTACTTATAAATTAAGTAAAATTAAAAAATTAATAGAATCCTAATTTTTTATTATAAAGAAATTCCATTATAAAGAACACTATTCTTAAAATAATATATCATGAAATATCTAAAACAAATCAATATTTGCCCATCATTTTTATTAAATATGTGATAATTCTTTGAATATTATTATTTATTTATAGTTAATTATATTATGATAAAATATCATATAAAATAAATAAAAAGAAATATGGTTCAATAATGTGCTAAAATTTTAAATAAATAAATAACCTATAATTTAAAAAATAAAATTCTTAAAATGTACATTAAGAAAATTTAAAATATAAAGACAAAAAAATATTTTTGAAAATAATAATTAAAAATATATTGATGTGATATTTTTTGGATTAAGTAAAAAGGTAAAAAAAATGAAATAAATTTAGAAATGCATTGACAAAAAATTATATTAAGAATTTTAAATATTATATGCAAGAAGGTGCTAAATGATAAGTTCAAATTCAATCTAATTAACGTTGATATAATTAGCTACATTTAGAATCAATGCAACACGGCAGAGAATCAAAATCAATAATTTAATTATATAACTTCAAAGTATAGTCTAAATTATGTTAATTTTAAGATAATTTTTTATTTCAAGAAATTTTAGTTTATAGTGTATCATTTAAAAACAAAAAATGTTGATAAATAAAATTGAAAAAAAGAGAGAGAGAGAGAGTTAATGCAATAATAAGGTAATTGAAAGATCATTTCCTATCAATAGTTAAAAGAGCAATTTTGATCTTTACATTTAACTATTTATGAAACTTAATTAATTTTATCTCAATTTAAAGTGTTTCTTTTTATAAATTATTAATTTTAATTATTGTATAAATTACATTTTATTATGTTGTCATAGTGCTAAACAAGCGCAAACAACAAACGCGAGTGCATATTTAAATCAAAAGCTCAATATGCTAAATAATACGATAAGGTAATTTTAATTCAATTTATTTCACTATAATTTTATACACATTCTTATACAATGATTATAAATAGTATTTCTTTTTTAGAAGAAATGTCTAGAAGGCATCTTTAAAAAAAGTATAAGGGATTATACTGAGGAAATTTGGTTGAAGTCCAATGATGCGAAACTTAACAATGAGTAGATGGAGAGTCATCGTCATAACTATTGACTTAGAAAAAGTCTGCCATGGAGTAACTTTCATGTATGTTGTCCACGAATAATGTTGATTATTAATTGCTGGAGTTCATTTTAGTTGCTTTAGACTGATTTGAATGGGAATACTGTCAAAATGAAAAGCAGCAAAATGTTATACGTCTCTCCAACTGACTGTAACTCATCTAACCGATGACTTTGAGAATCACCATGCTTGAAAATTCGCCATGGTGTTTATAGTTTCATTCACATAGATGATTGGTGTAGAATTGTTGGCCTCGAGACAATTGATGCACACAAGTACACACGAACGAACATCTTCTTCCACCCACCGCCGTCACAACTCTTCATCACTTTCTTAGATATACAAATGTCGACGGCGCCACCTCGAAGGTGTCTCAACTCACGGCGGTGCCTGCTGGTCTTGTGGTTTCTCTTCGCCTTCGAGCACACGGTGGACACCGTCCGAGGGCAAAGTGGAGCTGCCAATGCCACCACGGATCCTTCTGAAGGTGCCAACTCGTTTCTCCTTTATGTTTTGCCCTAAGTTCCATACTGGGATTTCGTTTGAGTTGGATTCTCAGTGTGGCCACTGCATGTGAGGATCAAAGGCCGACAAGGATTCCGCCGATCTCCATGCTGGCCTATTACTTTGCGAATTATATTTTTCTTTGTCAAAAAATATGTCTGATGTGAACGATAGTTTTTGTTGCCCGTAAAGGAAAAAATATTACCTCTATTCCAGATTATTTCTTTCCTTTCCTTCCCTTTTATTTTTTTTTTAAGGCAAAGTTTGACTGTTATTATTCTTTGGGAGATTTACATCAACATTTTTGAGGTATGATTTAATAACATCCACCTCTTAATTTGCCAAACTATCAAAACTCTTCTCATGAATTTAACAGTGTTGCGGTGAGACTCTTTTCTAGAGTTTTAATGAAAAAATTGGATGAAGAACCAAAAATACTCTTTAGTCAATGAATGGAAGAAAATACCCTTGCTGGAAATTATCACATTGTGCAAGAACAAGTAGAGACATTTTTGTAATTTTATATTTTTTTATTTTCTTTTTTCATTTTTCTTTGGCTGAAAACGTAAGGGTATTAAGGTTTTTGGCCTACTTCGACAATCTTCTATAAGATCTTTCAATTTTCAAGGGGGGTTTTAGTAATTTTGTGAAGCAAAGCGGGTTTCATATTATTTGACCAAATATCAAGAGGTATAGGTGTAATTCACCCCGATTCTTTTACGTAGTTCTTCTACTTCTATTATTATAATAAAGGTTTAATTGCACTAACCTCCCTCCTTGAGTAACTATAATTATAAGTCATACCTCTTTTCTTTTAATATATTACACAAATTTCCCTTTATATTCAACATATTTATATTTTTTTCTCCATAAGATTTTGGATGAAAATTAATGATTTAATCAATTACTCTTTTTATTTACACTTGACTTTCATTTGTACATTTTTTTGTACTCTTTTTATGGATGAGGCCACCCTTGAAAATATGTTAAGTTTAAAGATATTTTCTTTGTAATAAATTAAGATTTTAAACTAGATAACTATAATTATTAATATTCGAGCTTCTTTTTTAAATTTTTTAACCAAAAGCTAGAACTTAAGTATTATGATAGAAAAATTAGTTGATTTTTTTAAAATTTATGATATTATCAATTTCTATCCAAATGTCTAATAGAAAAAGAAGGGTATCAATATTTCAAACATGAAATGAAAGTTTTTGTAATATAAAAAAGAGAAGGAATATGGCTTATAATTATGCTAACTCTTAAGGAATGTTGGTGCCGTTGACCCAAAACTAAACAATACCATGTGTTATCATTGTTACTTTTTACATATTAAAAAAAGTTACACACATATAAATTTATTTATAAAATTATTGAATTTTAAATAGTAAAAATAATATTATTTAAAATTAAAGTATAAAGAATTTTAAAGGTAAGAAAATAAGAAGTATCACAAGAATAAAATTTGATAAAACACACAAATAAAAATAAAAATAAAAAGTTAAAAGAAAAGAGAGAAGAAAAGAAATACAAACATAAAAATTTAAAATAAAAATAATTATATAGTTTTACATTATGCAAAAAAGTAAAATAAAAAATAAAAAGCTCAAAAGAATTTTAAAAATATCAATGTTTTACTAGTTTTATTTCTAGGTAATTAAAAAATATCAATTTTATTTTCAAGTAATCATTCATGCAACTATCTTGAAATTTATGTTTATACATTTTATGCGACCAAAAATGGACCAAGGTCGGATTTTATTTTTTTCGCTGTGTTATTTGATTATTTTGTGATTAAAGTTTGTAAATTTGGCATCCCATACTTGGTAAAACCTAGTAGTACATGCTTATTGAATCTGGCCAAGTAAAAATGTAAAATTGTGGATTCTGCAAAATCCATGGAGTAGGAAATATTTCTATCACAAAAAATTTGGACTAGCAATTGAAACTGAGGGACATGAGATTTGTTCTTGACTTATCTCAATTGGTGAACTTGATGATGAGACATACTACAACCACTTCTAAAATGGCACCTGTAATCTTACCAAAGGAAACTTAGTAATTGCAAGATGAAATAAGGTAAATATTCTATACATCACATAAGCTAAAGTCAACAAGGAGAAATTGTGTTGTCCAAGAAGCATCTACTAAATTACGACACAAGAGACTTGGGTACCTGAATTAAAAAGGCATGCAAGTCCAGGCAAAGAAATAACATTTGCTAGACTTAAAATGTACCAACTTTCAAACTTGTGTTGAGTGCATTTTGGGTGAGCAACATCGAGTAGCTTTCAAGAAGTTTTTCCCTACAAAAAATCTAAACATTTTGAATCTGTGCACATTGATATTTGCCAAATAAGTAACAGAACCTTTGGAGGAGCCTTGTATTTTGTAACCTTTATAGAAGATCAATCTAGAAAGGTGTGGAGTTTTAGCCTCAAGGAAAAAAAAAAAAAAAACCAAGTCTTGGGAACCTTTAGAAGTTTCTATGTGAAAGCTGAACGTGAAATTGGCTAAAAACTCAAATATGCCCATGCTGATAATGGAGAGGAAAATAGAAGACCCTTCGAAGAGTCTTGCAATAGCCATGGAATTTGAATGAAGAAAATTATATCAAAGAGCCTGCAACATAATGTCATTGTGGATTGAATGAACAGAATTATCATAGAAAGAGTCAGAGCTGTGTTGTCACACCTTTATGGAGAGAAGCCATGAGAACAACAATTGATTTAATTAAACTGTCACAAAAAATCCCACTGGACGGAGATGTCCCCAAAAGAGTATGTTTTGATAAGAATGTTTCCTACAAGCATTTTAGTGTTTTTGGTTGTAATGCTTTTGTTCATATTCTCAAGGACAAAATATTCTTTAGATATAGACATGAAGATATTTTGTTGAAAAGAAATTAGTCAAAAGTAGAGATATTACTTTTTTCAAACACTAAACTATTATTGACATTGAGAAAAGCCCTAAGCTATATTCTAGTCTAGAGATTTCTGTAAATAATCCTCTAGTAGCTTGTGGAGAAGTTGAACATTAAATTCCTATGGAGTAACAAGAACAACAAGAACGAGCAGTGCTTGAACAACCAGCATTAACATTACTTCAACCTCAGCTGGAATAATAACTTAGAAAGTTAGAGAGAGTAAGACAATCTTTCACAAGATATAACCTAAATGAGTACACTACACTTCTTCAAGGGGGAGAACCTGAGTACAGGTCAAAATAGCAAAAAGTGGAAAAAGGCAATAGGAGAAGAAATGAAATCACTCCATAACATGACCTATAAACTTGTTGAACTAGTGCCTGGAAAGAAAGCCTTAAAGAACAAATGGGTGTACAAATTGAAGTCTGATGAAAATAGCTCGCACCCAAAGTACAAAGCGAGGGTGATTGTGAAAAGTTATGAACAAAAGAAAGGTATTAACTTTGGAGAAATATTTTTTTCAATCGTAAAAATGGCTTCAATCCAAGTTGTTTTAAGACTAGTTGTAAGTATGAACTTAGAAATTGGACAACTCAATGTAAAGGTAGTATTCTTGCACAAAGATGTTAATGAGGAGATCTACATGGAGCAAATAGAGGGATTCAAAGAAAAAGGAAAAGAAAACTTTGTTGTCAATTGAGAAAAAAATTTTTAAGAATTGAAGTAAGTGCCTTGACAATCGTACAAAAGGTTTAATTATTTTATGAATACTCATAACTTTCATAAAATTAATACTGATTATTGTATATGTGTTAAACATTTTGGGAACAATAACTTTTTGATGTTGCTACTATGTGTTGATGATATGTCAATTGTCTGTTGAGATACCAACAAAATTTGTAAGTTGAAGAAGGAGTTGAATAAATCCTTTACCATGAAGGATTTGGGAACTACCAAAAAGATTCTTGGAATGCACATCTTCTGAGATAGACAAAATGGTAAGCTTTAGTTATCTCAAGAAATATAAATTGAAAGATTCTTAATAGATTTAGCGTAAGCTAGGTAAAGCTTGTTTTTAGATCGCTTGCTAGACACTTAAAACTTAGTGTACAATAATGTCCCATAAGTGAAGAAGAGAAAAATCACACGAGCGAAGTTCCTTATTCCTCTGTTGTGGGAAGTCTCATGTATACAATAATGTGCACTTGACTGGATATAGCTCATGTTGTTGGACTTGTTAGTCTCTATTTCTTCAACCTAGGAAATGAACATTGGAATTTAGTTAAGTGAATCTTTTGGTATCTTAGAAGTGCTTCCAAGCTATGCTTATGTAATAGTGTAGGAAAACTCAAAGAATATACCGATGTAAACATGACTGGAGATATTGATTTAAGGAATCTACATCAATGTACCCAATAACTTTTGCCGGGGCAGCACTACCTTGACAAAGTTGACTCTAAAAATGTATACCTCTATCTTGCACAAAGGTTGAGTACATAGCAGTTATAGAAATATGCAAATAATTCTTATGTCTATGACAATTTCTTTAGGATTTGGGGCTTGAAGCAATCTAATTATTCCCTTAACTGTGATAGTCAAGGTGTTATTCATTTGTGTAAGAATCAACCTTTTACTCTAAGTCAAAGCACATTGATATTCATTATCATTGAATTTGAAAAGTACCCGATGACAAGATAAGTCTCTTAGAGAAGATTCATACCAGCGACAATAGAATTGACGAGTTGATAAAAATTTTACAAAAAGAGAAATTTGAATTATATCAATATGTGGTAGCCTTTGTAGTATCCCCATTTGTCAGGAGGGAGAGATTTGATATGAATTCTTCTAAACATGAGACCTACATCATTAATTAAAATAAAAAATATAAAAAATAACAAAAAGGGTTAGGCGATGGCTGCCATTGCCTTCTATAAATAGAGGTATGAAGGCCAAAGAAAGGCGTAAAGAATTGATGTGCTAGCAATGATTGTGTGGGCAAGTGATGGCTGGATGAGTGAGCAGACAGACAGAGTTGCAAAATTATGTAACAATAGTGTGATGTTATTTTAGTGTGTTGAAAAATTGTTAGAGTGAGGAGAAATAAAAAAAACATTATGAGAATTTTTCTGTGAGTTAAAAAATAGTAAGATTTGTTCGGGATATTTTTGAAAAACACTTGAGTATCATATTTTTGAAAATTCTCTCTTGTATTTTGACTTATTTAGTAGTAAAATAATTTTGGAGTATGTTTTGTGTACGTAATCTATTGAAGAGTAAACCACGTTAAAAATTATTATGTAATTATTTATTGATTTTATCTATTTATTATTTATTTGTTTTTTGTTTGGCGCTTTGTGACTCTTTTGCTTGGCTATAGATTGTGGCCTACCTTTATTTGATACAAGTATTTTAAATCGGTCAAAGTTTAGCTTGGTGGGATATTTGGTGTAGAGACCGAATCCCCTTACAATTTCCAATTCCCTAATGAAAATTTTCATGTTAGTTTCGGTTTTAGCAAACATGAACTAAGTATATTTTCAACCATTTTGGGTTCATTAAAGACATATGATGTAGTTCTATCTCGTGCTCTTAATTTGATTTATAGGCAGAGCTTTGAACGCCATGTTCGATCGATGGGGGATTTCAGCCACAAATGAATGGAACATTAGTGGTGAATTGTGCAGCGGTGTTGCAGTGGATTCAACTGAAATTGGAGACATTAATCCTGGCATTAAATGTAGCTGCTCCTTTAATGGGGGCACTACATGCCGCATTACTGCTCTGTAAGTGGAGGCTGGGGCTTAATGCGCTGACAACAGATGTATTTTTAGATTCTAACGAAGCTTGTTATTTTTCTTTATTATCTCTTACTTAAATCTGGTTCCTGGTTTACTTTGATCATGTCCAACTGGTAAAATTGACTGATTGTGCCCGGTTTTCATAATTTTACAGAAGAGTTTATGCATTGGATGTTGCAGGTCCAATTCCAGATGAGATCTGGAATCTGACTTATCTCACTAACCTGTAAGTCTGATTTCTGAATTGGATTTGCTGCGGTTGATGGTATTATAAACAGTATAGCCAGTCACAAACTAGTGAATAAGTCGCCAGACTTAGAAATTTTGTATTGGCTGCTACGTGGTTTCTTAGGTTTTGGTGACATCAGATCATTAATTTTCTCTTATTTGTCTCAGAGATTTGCGCCAAAACTATTTGACAGGTCCTCTTCCTGCATCCATTGGCAGGCTCACTGGCATGCAGTACTTGTATGCCATCTTTCCTTTCTTGCTTCCTTTTTTTTTTCCTTAAAGTGATTCACAACCAATCTTCTTTGCAAGGGAAAAATGATGAAATTTTGTGATTTCATGGTTGTTAGGACCGTTGGCATTAATGCATTATCAGGGGAGGTTCCCAGAGAACTTGGATTGCTGACTGATTTAAGATCATTGTGAGTTCCTTTTTAGTTTCATTCGAGAGGTTAAACTAACAAAGTGGTCCCTCCTTTATGCAAGAGCATAATTATACAAACGCACATTCAGTCTAGAAATTGGAAATTTCTCCTCATATTGGATATTAAACAAGATAGTGTCATCTACGTATTTGCTGACGTGCAGGGCATTTGGCACAAACAACTTCTCCGGCCCTTTACCATCCGAGCTAGGGAACCTATCAAGACTAACACAAATGTAAGTACCAATGCATTCCACACTTATTGCAAAATTCACTGAAGCACAGGACATTCAGTATATGATGTTTCTCATATTCAACTGCCTATGGAAGCTAAGAGGATATTTTCCAGATGATTCTGAGCATTAAATTCCACCCGCTGCCTGTGTTTCACTGCTTTTGACTTGTGATCATGCTATAATGATCTGCATTTTTGTGTTATTTCTTAAGACTTGTAGGAGTTCAAAGTACTCTTTAAGTGCAGAGGTTTCCAAGGAACTCACTCCTTTTAAGGACTTCTATTTTCAATGGTTCCCTATCATGAAGCATGAATCAATTGTTGACAATCCTGACCTGTAGCCAACTTGTCTTTGCCTTGTTCATCTTGTTTCATCCTCTTGTTGGAAGAGGCTTCCGTTTTAGTGGCTGGAAAATAGAAATATTTATTTTGTCTATCATCTTTACAGATACTTTCCTAGCGCTGGAGTCAGAGGTCCAATACCTGAAACATTTGCTAATCTGCAGAGCATGGAGAGAGTGTGAGAGCACTGAGATAAAAATTCAGCTCCTCTACTTTCTGAAAACCTATAGACAAATTATTATTTGATCTGACTGTGAGCGATCTTATGCTTTGGAAATGATTGCTTGGATTTCAGGTGGGCTCAAGACAATGAATTCACGGGGCAGATACCTTACTTCATTGGAAATTGGTCTAACCTTGTTCAACTGTAAGACAAAATCCAAGTAGTCCTGTATACTGATTATGCTTCATATATGTGTGTGTGTGTGTATGAGTGCGTGCTTGTGTGTATTTACATCTTTCTAATAACGAGTAACAGAAAAATTGCTGTGGTAGTTGTGCATGAATACTACAAAAGATTTTACATAGCTTACAATCAGTTTTCGCAAAACATGTGTGCAGAAGGCTTCAAGGAAATTCATTTCAAGGCTCAATACCACAATCATTTTCCAATTTAACCTCTTTAAATGACTTGTAAGTGTTATCACCTCGTTTCTCTTTATATTTTCGTAGATGAATCATTATTTTGTCTTTGTTAAATGCTCAGCAGAAGCTAATTATTTTATTCAAATACGGTGCATAGGAGAATTAGTGATATATCTAATTGGAGCTCTTCACTTGACTTCCTCAGAGATCTGAGTTCTCTAGCTACCCTGTAAGCATAAGAACACAACTTTTAATTCTCTACTTATGATACTTCTTGCACTCTTGATTGGAAAGTCCTAAAGACAAATTCTAAAGATGACTTATCTTTTGATAGAGTTTTGCGGAATAATAATATTTCTGGCTCCATACCTTCATATATTGGGGAATTTCAGAGTTTGACACTTCTGTAAGTATCCGTATGTTGAGACAGCAGTATATAAGGCTGCTGGCATGTTACTATAGCCAAACATATTTTAGCCTAGAGGAACACATCAACCCTACATAAAAGTGGCAGAGTGTGAACATGTTCATTATGTGCTTGTTCTTCAACTAACCCAACAAACATGGTAATTTTATGTTTCAGGGATTTGAGCTTCAACAATTTGACAGGAAGAGTTCCACATTCACTTTTCAATCTCAGTTCTCTCACTAACTTGTAAGTAACTATGAACCACTGATCCCCCCCCCCCCCCCCCCCAAGCCAAACAAAAAGAGGCAACAAAAAAAAGTTGCTATTTATCTACCAATTTTCAGGTTTCTTGGTAATAACAAGTTAACAGGAGCACTGCCATCCCAAAAGAATCCAAATCTCCAAAATATGTAAGTTTTCATGCTATGGCGCTCTCTTTCTTTTTTTATCTTTATTTTATTTGTATATCTATTAACTCTTAGAAGTTGTTTAGACCCCAATGATCTCTGTTAGGCCATCTCCTATTGTTAGATCCAATTTACTTGGGGAACTTTTGTTTAATACAATGTTGAATTTTTTCATGAAGATTTAGTATTGTATACTCCAATAGTATTAAAACAAAATCAAGGCCATGTGGTTGGTCAATAATAACATCTAAAAGTTTACTGTTAGGAGGATGCAAAGTCACAAACTTCGGTAAAAAGGATTCATGGAATTCACACCTGACATCCTTTTATTTGCCTGCAGAGATTTATCGTACAATGAATTATCGGGAAGCTTTCCATCTTGGATCAGCAGTCGGAACTTACAACTGTATGATTAAACAAGCCCAAATCTTGTGCATTCTTAGTCTAAATATATCTTGTTCTATTATCCTTTCTGACATTTTCTGGCCTTTTAAATTGATCTAGCTCATACTGATATCAATATCTTTCTTTGGTGTAGTAATTTGGTTTCCAACAACTTCACCATCAACAATTCTAATGGCAGGTGAATTTATGAATACATGTGCCATACAAAATTTCAATATAATGTTCCGATGATCAGCTTTTCAGGAAAATTTTACTTAGGTTCTTTGTATAAATTTTTGGCTTTCTCATATTCTGATCATGATTTCCTGCTTTTTAGTGCTTTGCCTTTTGGATTGAATTGTCTTCAGAGGAATTTTCCCTGCAATCGAGGATCGCCTATTTGTAAGTGATATAAATCTCATTTGGGGCATTTGAAATTTTGTTAAGTAGAACTCTATGAAGCATAAAAACACATGGTCGTGTATATGGATGTTTGCATATATAAAATGAAACTTTCTGTCATCATATGGCTGTACTAGAGGTTCACCCTATGGAGAACCATAAAAGTCAAATAAAGGTTTAACAACTTCAATTTGTTTAAAAGTCACACAACTTGAACAATGTATTAGTCTAGCAGACCTGGCTGGTCCACGTTTCTAAGTTCACCATTAGTGTCCAGTGAACCGTTTTCAATAACGAAAACGAGGTAGAACACTGTTAAGTGGCCTTTTCTCCTAAATATTAATTGCTAATTGTTTCATGTTTTAGTAAACAAAAGAAAGAAACTTTGCCAGAGTGGATTGTAATATATGTGGTTGTCTAAAATTTTATAATGCGGATATATTAATCTATTGCATGCAGTAATTACATTGCATCATTATGTTTAGTGTGGTTCTTAGGAAGTTAATACAAATTGAAATTTGACAGTTTCTTTCTGGATGATGATCTGCAGATTCCAGCTTTGCAGTTAATTGTGGTGGGAAACAGATTAGGTCCTCTGATCAGGTTGTATATGAGATAGATAATGAGACCCTTGGTCCTGCAACATATTATACTACCAGTACAGGCAGATGGGCAGTTAGCAATGTTGGTCTGCCTATTGACAGCAAAAGTCCACAGTATAAAAGCTCCTCCTCCTCACAATTTACAAATACTTTGGATTCTGAGTTGTTCCAAACTGCTCGAATCTCGGCTGGATCATTAAGATATTATGGCTTAGGCTTGGAAAATGGTAATTACACTGTGAGACTCCAGTTTGCAGAGATAGGCATCCAAGGCACCAGGACTTGGAGGAGCCTCGGAAGGCGTGTATTTGATATTTATATTCAGGTCAGTGTTAAAGTAGAATCTTTGTTTTATACATGTTCTGATTCAAATATAGTGTTTGACCAAAAAATATTGTGTTTTACCGCCACAATTAATTACATCACACAGAACTCGAAAGGAGAACTTTGACTTGCTCTAAATTATGCAATGTTTTTCAGGCTTGGGATTGAATATGTTCGTTTTTGGTTTTTGAATAGAATTACTGTGCATCTAGAGAATACGTGTTTGGTTAATTAACTTTGTTAAAAATGAAGAGAACAATCACCAAAACCATAGGGTTTAATTAGTGTAATTTGAATTACATCTTAGCTCTTCTGTTCATTCGTATTTGCCATATGATATTAATTTGTTCTCTTTTACTCTCTTAATGAAAAATTTTCTGTACAGTCTATGATCCGACATATGTTTGCCACATAAAAGTTGAAGCATGCTACTGCTTATTCCATCCCAATCATCTTATATTTTTTCTTGTTAAGGGTAGTCAACGCGTCTGTATGTATTTGTATGCCTCCTGGTTTAGTATTTAAGTTTTATTGTGCTCCAGGGAAATTTGGAGGTGAAAGATTTTGACATAAACAGAGAGGCTGGGGGGGTCTCTTTAAGAGCAGTTGCAAGGGATTTCAGAGTTCAGGTTTTGGAAAACCATCTTGAAATCCATTTGTTTTGGGCTGGAAAAGGGACTTGCTGTGTACCTGCTCAAGCTACATATGGGCCTTTAATTTCAGCGATCAGTTTAACACCAGGTACGTGTAAATTCTGACAACAGCAGTGTTCCCGGGACATTAGAAGTTTGTCTTCTTTAATCTCATCCAATTGGTTACTTTATTTTAATACAGATTTCGTTCCGACTGTTTCAAACACTCCTCCTGGTAGCAAGAGGAACCGGACTGGTCTGATCGTGGGGATTGTTGCTGCAGTTGCTGCAGCAAGTTTGATTTCTTTAATTGCTGTATTTTATGTGCTTCGGAGAAGGAGAAGGCAGAAAAAGTTCGAGGATGAAGGTAAGAAAGTCAAAACTCAGAAAACCTGGTATTTTTGCCAATATGGGCAAATTGTCTGTGTGAATTGTATTTGTTTATTGAGGCTATGTTTATTTTTGCTTTGCCATCCAAAACACATGCTATAATTATTACTTTTTTCAAAAATTTTATTCCTTTCTTGTTTACACAAATTTCAAGAAAAATATACACCTAACAATAAAAGCAAACATAAATTTAATCCTTGAGATGTGGACTAGAAATATGGTTTTCTTTTACAGAGGAGTTTAATAATCAACTTTGCTCCTGTTTTTAATAGTTTATGATTCAAAGTGATCCACAATGAGGAATCAATGAATCCATGGAATTTAAGTCACCTTCCCCATCCTTTGGGCCATGAATATTGTAATACAAAGTAAGAATTAATTATCGTCCCAAACTCAATGGTGCAAGCATGTTTCTGTGAAATTGCAGAGTTATTGGGGATTGATGCTCGACCATACACATTCAGTTATGCTGAACTTCGAGCTGCAACAGAGGATTTCCATCCTGCGAATAAGCTTGGAGAGGGTGGATTTGGACCTGTTTACAAGGTAAATGCTACTTTGAAATCAAAGCTTACAAAATGACCGAGCAGTAAATGCCACCTCATTCATAGCATAGAAAAGAAAATACTGACGGAAAATTAATGTAACAGCAAGATAGAAAATTATTCCCTCTCATTGTGCAGCCTGTTTTTATGTACACAGAAGTGAGCTATGGGATATTTGTGCTAAAGTTTTCTATAAGTAAAAGAGAGAGAGAGAGAGAGAGATCTACTCTTTGAGCAGATTCTATAATATTCACAATATTATAGGGTTCTCTGTACTTCTATAGCCATTGAGGAAATCACATGACTCTTAATGTAATAATAACCAACAGGGAACACTTGGAGATACAAGAGTAATTGCTGTTAAACAGTTGTCTGTTGCATCACATCAAGGAAAGAGCCAGTTTATTGCAGAGATTGCTACTATTTCTTCCGTGCAACACCGTAACCTTGTGAAATTGTATGGTTGCTGCATTGAGGGAGATAAACGGTTGCTTGTTTATGAGTATCTTGAGAACAAGAGTCTTGATAAAATATTGTTTGAAACTGGTAAAGTACAATTCTTGAGCTTTAGACCTATATCTTATGCCAGATAATTTGTGCGTTAAAGATTGAATTGATTTGCTTTAATGGAACAGGAAATCAAGGTTTGTTTCTTAACTGGGCAATGCGCTATAACATATGCATGGGAGTTGCTAGAGGTCTTGCTTATCTTCATGAGGAATCTCGACTTCGTATTGTTCACAGAGATGTGAAGGCCAGCAACATTCTACTCGATTCTGACCTCACCCCCAAAATTTCAGATTTTGGCTTGGCCAAATTATATGATGACAAAAAGACCCACATCAGCACTCGAGTTGCTGGCACAATGTGAGGATTCAAGATTTTAGGCTTTTCTCTCTTAACGACTTGATTCATGGCAACATTTCTGTCTTAAGCATAATTGAATTCTTTTTATGAATAACCTACGTAGTGGGTATCTTGCACCGGAATATGCTATGCGTGGGCGTCTTACAGAAAAGGCGGATATATTCAGCTTTGGAGTTGTAGCTCTAGAAATCATCAGTGGAAGGCCGAATTCTGATTCCAGTTTGCAAGATGATAAGATGTATCTCCTTGAATGGGTATGCTCTTCTACTTTGAACCCATAAGCATGTTGATTCATTCTTTTATAATATACTAATCTCAACTTTTGGCTTAGTCCAATGACCTCCGCCGTTGTCAGATCCATATTAGAACATCCCTTTAGAGACATTGCCAAATCAACCTCACTTGGTCTTGGGCTAATGAATATATGATATGGTATTTCAGGCTTGGAATCTTCATGAAAATAGCAAGGAAATCGAGCTGGTTGACCTTGCTTTACATGAATACGACGCCAATGAAGTAACAAGGATTATCGGTGTAGCTCTTCTATGTACTCAAGCATCCCCAGCCTTGCGTCCTTCAATGTCTCGTGTAATAGCTATGCTTTCTGGAGACATTGAGGTGGCTTCCGTTACTTCAAGGCCTGGATACCTAATCGACTGGAGGTTTAATGATACAACCACCTTTAGGTCAAACATTGATAGTTCAACATCCATTGCTGATATTGGTCACCACATCAGTTCGTCCATGAGCACAACCGTGGTGGGAGATCCGACTGATTCGCCTATGGACCCGGCCAAGCCCATTCTTCATGAGATAATTGGTGAGAGCTGGTGATGAATTCTTGATTCTGTGTGGCTTTAATTTTTGATTGTGTATAGATGTGTTGTCACTTTGATGATTCTTCATTTTTGGAGCCACTAGCAAAGATCACTAATTTGTATGAATTTGCTTACTTAATTCAATAATTTAAAATTTTAGTGATTTTTTAAAATATGAACTTAAGTTAAAATGTGAAGAATAAATGCCCAATTCAAAAAATAATTGGTTTATTAAATTTTCTTTGCACAAAGAAAATAAATAAATTGGATAATATATTTATTTTCCACTATAGCGTAATTATTTTTTCACCATTTTTTGATTTTTTTTAAAAAATTATTATCCTTGAAGCAACCATGATTTAGAATATTTTTTATTTTATTCATAGGATAAATCAAATCATATTGTATAAGGTTCTTTGATACAATTAACTAATAAAAAAAATTAAAACATCTTCGTCTACCAAATTTCGTTTGGTGTGTCAAGATTCCATATAAGCTATGCCACAAGTTTTTATTTGAATAGTTTATTTCAACAATATTTATGATGCTGTACAAATCTTATACAATATATTTATTGTAAATAAATGTCGTTTAACTCCAAAAAAGAGCTTTAGAGTTTCACAACAAACAAAGGGTTATACACAAAAAGGTGGAATTAGCACTTTTGACGTGCAAAGGTTTGGTGATTACACAGAGAGACAATTTTGGGCAATAAGAGAGAGTCATTTTCACTGGAAGAAGGAACATATGAAGTTAAAAGGAAAGCACACGAGGTTGATAGTAGAACACTGGAGAATTTATAGGAAGCAAAACGTTACGATGTTACAGTAGTCGTGCCAAATTGAGGAGTTGGAGGACAAACGCGACACATTACATCAGCAAGTGCATACTCTAATGAATGCAAATGAAGCTCTAACTTAGCAAATTAACAAGTCAAAAGAAGAGAACAATGAGTTAAGAGTAGTGATTCAGCCACCATCACCATCACCCCATGAAGTGATAAGAGTTTGAAGAAGGAAATCATCAGAGGATGGAGGAACTTGTGGAGGAAGATTTTGGAGAAAATAAGAATTGGAAGAAAAGGAAGAGCTAAAAGAGGAGCTCGAGGAGGACTTGGAAAAAGAGGATCCTAAAGAAGAAGAACTAGTGTAGGAGCCATCTTAAGGAGATAATCTTGGCAAAGGAAGATTAACCATGGAATGGCAAAATGAACTTAGAATTAGAAAGAGAGAATGTGTGAGAATACAAAAACTCTGTGGGAATTTATTAATGGTTTTAGTTATGGAGTTTTGCTACTAAGTTGAATTTTAATTTCAATAATTAGCATTTCTAGTTTCACATATTAATAATAGTGATCTTGTCTAAAATGTTCGCTACTGATTGTTATTCTTTTACATATATCCATATGTACAATCACTTATTCTATTATTGAGATTAAGAGATTCCTATGTAGGTATATGGCAAGGAGACCAAAACATTCTACTAAAAACCTTAGATATTTCACACCCATCGAAGGCAGTAATGCAAATTTCACGTTTGATTATCTGCCACCACCTCTACCCCTTGTTTAACCACAAGTGCCACTCCAACCTCAACCATAAGTGTAAGTGCCTCTAGGACAAATTAGGGGTGAGGCTAAGTCGAGCTACTTGACTCGACTCGTTGAGTAGTTCGACTTAAAACTCAGTTCGAGCTCGAGCAACTTCGAGCTCGAGTCGATCTCGAACTACTCAAGACGCATAACGAGTCGAGCTCGAGTTGTCTCTATGTCGACTTGACGAGTTTCGAGTAACTCGAGATTAATAGTAGTTTTGTAATTACTACTTTTTAGTTATGATATTTTGGACAAAAATCTTCATCAATACTCGATACTCGAGCTCGTGAAGTTCAAATTCTAAGTTCAAGTTTCATGAGCTCGAGCTTAAGTATCGAGCTAGTGAAGCTCAAATCCTGGGTTCAAGTTTCACGGGTTCAAACTCAAGCTGAGCTCATCTGCTCGACTCGAGCTCCAATTTTATTGTCGAGTCGAGCTCGAGTATACTACTACTCGAGCTTGACTCGACTCAAACTCAGTCCTAGGACAAACTAGTCTGAGACAGGAAGATCTTATAGCGATAGCCATTGTCGTAACTTAGGTGGTTGGGGGCAACAACAGCAACCTCCCCTAGCTCTAGTTCAAACGCCTTCAAACAAGGGAATGAAAGTGCACTATGAGACTTTTAGTATAGCCCATGAACCCACCTTTGACGGGTATCGCGACCTTGTGATTGCCCCTTTAACGGTGGCACTACATACCGCATTGCTAAGCTGTAAGTGAAGGCTTGGGTTTCATGCACTAGCAGCAAATGTTATTTTTACATTCTAACAAAGTTTGTTATTTTTCTTTATTATCTCTTACTTAAATCAGGTTCCTAGCCATTATTATTAGTATTATTATAAAGGTGGCGAAAAAGGGATAGGAATTGCGTGAAAGAAGCACGTCTCTGTGGCAGGACAGCGACCGTTAAAGACTTTTTCAACAGTTATATTTAAATTTGGAGAGAGCCCATCCTCGCCATTATTATTATTATTATTATTATTTGCAAGCCCTATCCAAGCCATTTGGAAGTGCCCATCTGTTTTCCCTTGTCTTGTGCATCCATGCTTCCTAGTCTTGCCAAGCGGCCCCACTATCAACACGGCATCTGTCAGTTTAAGTTCAGGATTTTTTTTTTAAAAAATAATTTTTTGTTTAGGGTTTTTGTTGATTGGGTGTTTTTGCTAATTTAGGATTTTTGTTAATTTAAGATGTATAGTTTTTTTTAGCAACAACCAACTATCAACCATATAAACATATATGCATATGCATGCTAAAAGTGTTGAATGATTTTTTAGATGCACCATCAGAAAGTCCCTTCATGATTTTTTGCTTCACAAATTTCCTGGTCAAGTAAGAAACAAACTTAGTTGAGATAATACCGACATTGAATTTTTTGAAAAAATATCATATTTTGCAAATTGATTAATAATTTGTTAGAAGCAAATTTATCTTTTGTTATTAGTAAGAGTGTGAATTTATGTTAATATCTTATCAATAATGTTGGGCTGTAATAATTTTAGATTGTGTATGAAAAAATTTCAAAAATGAAGCTGTGAGTAAAAATTAAGACTGTGTATTACAAATTGTAATGTAATGGTTGAAGAACATTAAAAACCAAGTTCAAATAAATATATAATCAACACATATATGTAATAAAAGAACAAGAAACTGTACAAAATGAACGATACCAAGGTTTCTATGGAATTTGGCAGCTGAGTCTACTCTAGGTAGACTCTTTGGTAAATGACGTGTGTGTCTATGTTGGAAGAGTTGGTTGGAGTGGAGACCTCAATTTTCGGTCATGAGGAGTGTGGCCGATAGAGTGGAGTTGCTCACGTTGTTTGGGAATGTGGCTTTTGGTGGGCGCAAAACAACAGATACAACTTTTGAGAATCGATTTAATGCATTCTCCTCTTTCATTTAAGGAAGGTAACCAAACAATGAATTGTGCATTGAAGGTGTTTTCTTGTTTTCAGCCCTTGCATTAGGCTTCCTTTCTTTAATAAAATGCATGCTTAAAAAATTAATTAAACATAAGCGAATTTGTAAGTTGATAATGCCAGAATTAATTTAATTACGATGAAAAGGAATTAATATTGATTGAGTGACTATTAAAATAACAGGTATATAAAAAAATTAAATAATTGCAAGAGTACAAACTTTGACAATTTTCGTTACGAACTAACGGGTCCTCTATCATTAATCTATAGTTACCGTGATATTCATTAAATTATTTAAAATACTACTTGCCAATTAATCATTCATGTTTTTCATTATTAAGTGAAAAATATTCTAATATAATCACATTCTTTCTTGCTTTCTTTTATATGTGTGTGTGTACTTTTTCAATAAATAATAACATATCAATGCACGGCATCTTATTTTGATGTAGAAAATATCCAATTCAAAAAAAAATCCGGTTGAAGGGTGAGATGAATTTGTTTTAAAATTTAGTTTAAATGAATTAAAATTAAAAATAATTTCATGTTGTATCTTGCTGGATTAAAATTGTATCAAGCCTAAAGCAAGCTTAAATGGATTTTTTTTTTAAAAAAATGCATTCTGTACCAATTTAAGATTAATATCACTCAAATCAAGTTCAACTTCAAATTTAAATAGTTATAAGAGAATTACAATTGTTGAAAACTAAATTAAATTGTTTGAAAATATGTTATAATTGTCTTATGAATTATTTGGCCAATAAATACTGATGAATGCCTTTTGTCTTATTTAAATTTCTCAAAATATTACCTATAGCCAATGTTAAATATTAGTCATCAGTCTCTTATTTTTATATAAATTTGGGGCAAATGCATTTGAAACTAAAATAATATCATTTAATACTATCAAGATATCATCTTAATCATACGGCCAACGATTTTTTTTAACTAATTTGAATCATATCCAATACTTCTTAGCACACCATGTCATATTTAAATAATATATATTAACAATATATATATATATATATATATATCTATATAAACACGCACATGCATATTTTTATAAACATAATTCAAACTTAAAATATAAAAAATATCAACAACAACATATATATGATGCAAAAATTCATTAGCACTATTAGCAACGAATTATTCTGTTCCTAATATATACCAAATATTAGCAACAAATTCATGCGACACAAAAATTTCCTTCCTAATATCAACAACGAATTATTACGTTTCAAAAATTCAAATTGCATATTCCTTCCTATTTTCCTTGCTGATATTCCTTGCCAATTGGTGAATTTCTTACAGTATTGTTCATGTACCATTCCACATCCCATATACACAACATTAATTCTTGTATTGTTAATCCATAGAAGAGGATTAATGTCTATAAAGAATTTGTCTTTCATGAAAATGTGGGCAAGCATAATCATTTAGATCTAGAATAAATGTCTACAAGGCATCTTAAAAAAAACGTATCATATATAATATATAATAACAGGGTGTCATTTGACCAAATTCTCAAATCTCATAATTTTGGAGGAATTTTGATTTTCATAAAAAAAATTTATTAGATAATGCATATCTATATCCATATTCATATATCTAGAATTTTGAGTTTTTTGGTATTAAGTAAAATTTTTTCTATTGGTTGGGCTATTAATAATGCATGTAATGTTTTATTAATAATGAAATGCAACATTAATTCAGTAATAAACACACTTTTATAGCTTTTAAAGCTAAAAATATTGTCTAATCAATATTACACATATATATATATATATATACAGAGAGAGAGAGAGAGAGAGAGAGAGAGAGAGAGAGAGCAATAAAGAAACAACTATAATTTGTGTCCAAATAATAGTCGATAGAAATTACTATTTTAAAATTAATAACGGGCTTTTAATTTGTTTTGGATTATTTTTTATTTTCAAGAAATATTTTATTATTTAAAATATAAAATATATTACTAAGTCGCCTGACTTAGAAATTTTGTATTGGCTGCTACGGGGTTTCTTAGGTTTTGGGGACATCCGATCATTAATTTTCTCTTATTTGAATCAGAGATCTGCGCAGAAATTATTTGACAGGTGCACTTCCCGCGTCCATTGGCAGGCTCACTCGCATGCAGTACTTGTATGTATGCCATCTCTCCTTTCTTGCTTCCCTTTTTAGCTTAAACTGATTCACAACCAATCTTCTTTGCTAGGGAGAAATGATGAAATTTTGTGATTTCATGGTTATCAGAAGTGTTGCCATAAATGCATTATCAGGGGAGGTTTCCCAAGAACTTGGATTGCTGACTAATTTAAGATCATGCGAGTTCCTTTTAATTTCATTCACGCGGGGCAACTAACAAAGTAGTCTCCTTCGTGCAAGAATATAATTATGTAATGTAAACACATATTCATTTTAAAAATTGGAAATTTCTCATGTAATCACTGGGATGCAGTACTTGTATGCCACCAAAAAAATTGACGCCTGTAATCCATCCAAAACACTTCAATACGGGTGTCAAAATATATATCAAGCATAGAAAAAAAAAAAGAAAATGATAATTTCAACGTCAAAAATGGTACGGAAAGACGTAAATGGCGGCGGCTCTCTCCCTTTCGCTGCAATAATGAGAGATAAACAAGGAGAGAGAGAGGGCGGCTCGCCCCCATAAGTTGACTGATGATTACTGTATGCTTCAAGTGGAGTTTGAATATTATTATTCTTTTACACAGTTCATCTCTTATTATAATAAAGGTTTAATTGCAGCAACCCTCGTTAGTATGATTATAAGTCACACCTTTTTTCTTTTAATAAATTACACAAATCTCCCTTTATATTCAATATATTTATATTTTTTCTCAACAAGATTTTGGATGAAATTATTTTTATCAATTTAGATTTTATATACTTTTTTGTCAGCAACGTTGACACTTGACTTTCATTTCTAAATTTTATATACTTTTTTTTAATGGATAATGACACTCTTATTTTAAACCAACCAACTATAATTATTAATATTTGAGTTTTTTTTTTTTAACCAAAAGCTAGAGTTTAAGTCTTATAATAGAAAAATTAGTTAAAGTTTTTTTTTATGATATTGTTAATTTCCATCCAAAAGTCTGATACAAGAAGAAATGTGTAAATTTCAAACATGAAATATACTAACTCATAAGGAATATTGGCATGTTAACCCAATAATCAACAATACCATATGTCATTATTGTTAACTTTTACATATTAATAAAAGTTAAACATATACAAATTTATTTATAAATTATAAACTTATTGAATTTTAAGTAGTAAAATAAATTATTTAAAATTAAAGTACAAAGAATATTAAAAGTAAGAAAACAAGAAAAATCAAAAGAATTTGAAGAAAAAGAAAATTTGATAAAAACACACAAATAAAAATAATAAGTTAAAAGAAAAGAGATTAAAAAAAACATATACAAATTTAAAAATTTAAAATAAAAATAATTATATAGTTTTTCATTATGTAAAAATTAAAATAAAAAATAAAAAAGCTCAAAAGAATTTTGAAACAAAATAAAATTTTGAGAGAAAATATAAATAGAAATAACGAATTACAAGAAAAAGAAAAAAATATAAAAATAAAGAAATTTAAAATAAGAACTATATAAATTTATATTGTGCATTCAAAAAATGAAAAATTGAATTAAAGTCAGCGGCGGTTTTTTCTACTTGCCGGATAACACTTTGCTTAATCTTTTGACTGCACTTGTTGATTAATCATCTGCCAACCTCTGGGGTTTCACGTCTTCTCTTGTTCTTCTTCTTTTTAATTATTGTTATTATTATTTTTGATAACCTATAAGCTGATCTTTTGACTGTGTCAGTTGATTAATCATCAGTCAACTTATGGGTTTTCACGTTTTCTCTTGTTCTTTTATTTTTTATCTAATTATTGTCATTATTATTATTGATTTCCCATAAGCCGATGAAAATTTTTCATTTTAGTTTTGATTTTGGCAAACACGTACTAATCATATTCTCACCCATTTTGGCTGTTTGTTTCTGAATTAGGATAGAGAGGAGATTTTGGATGATTTGAGTTTGTTTGTAAAATTTGAATAGGGGAGAAATTTATTTTTATGTATTTAATATTTAATAATAATTGAATGATGTGATAATATATAAGTTTATAAGTAATAAAAAATAAATATGAGTAGAAAAATTATAAAAATAAGTATTATTCAATTATAAATAGATTTAATAATTAAAAAATTATTAATTAATTATAAAAAATTAAAACAAAATTCAAATTTAAATTTAAACTAAATTTCTAAGATAAGACAGTGTTGGACTTTACAAACTTTTAAGTGGGATGTGTTAACGCTAAACCGATGTGGAGAAAATCTGATATCGGGCGATCGGAGCAAGAGCCCGGAAGTTGAGCTATTGGATCAACTTCGGAGGTTATTCCTGCTGAAAGTTACAGAGAAAAGATGAAGGTGATAGGAGGGCAACAGATTCACTCTTATTCATTCCCGAAAGACGTACCTCATCCAATATATATGGCTGACGATGCAATTGGCCACTGAATTTCAGCTAATAATTGCCAGAATCAACTGTATAACAAGTCTTCATCAGCTAAAAACGTATTACACTCGTAGAAATAGATTTATCCCAGCTAGGTTCATTTTCTAATGGGTGAGGGGATGAATAGTTGATAGCCTTTGGGTTTATCAAAATTTATGATGCAGTTCTGTCTCATGCTCTTAATTTGATTTACAGCAAGAGCTTTGAACGCCATGTTCGAACGATGGGGGATTTCAGCCACAAATCAATGGAACATTAGTGGAAAGTTGTGCAGCGGGGTTGCCGTTTATTGAAGACATTAATCCTGGTATTAAATGTAGCTGCTCCTTTAATGGGCGGTACTACATGCCGCATTACTGCTCCGTAAGTAAAGGCTTGGGCTTAATGCACTGACAGCAGATGGATTTTGACATTCTAACCAAGCTTGTTATTTTTCTTTATTATCTTTTACTTAAATCAGGTTCCTAGTTTACTTTGATTATGTTCAACTGGTAAAGTCGACTGATTGTGCCCTGTTTTTATAATTTTACAGGAGAGTTTATGCATTGGATGTTGCGGGTCCGATTTCAGATGAGCTCTGGAATTTGACTTTTCTCACTGATAATAGCATACAGCAAACTCATTATACGATTGATAATAGCATACAGCAAACTAAAGCCAATACAGAAAACTAACACAAATGTAACCAATGCATTTTTCACTTTTTGCAAAGTTCACTGAATCACGGTTAATTCAGTAGATGCCGTTGCTCGTATTAGACTGCCTACAAAAGCTAGGAAGGTACTTTCTAGATGATTGTGAAAACTATACTCATCTCATGCTGTAGTTCACTGCAACTGACGTGATCATATTGTGATGATCTGCGTTTTTGTAGTATTTGTTAGGATTTGTGTGAGTTTAAAATAATGACGTCTTTGTAGAACTTACTCCTTTAGCCCTTTAAACACTTCTAATTTTTTCTGGTTTCCTCGTCATGATGCACATATTTTTTGTTTGAAACAATCCTGAACTGAAACCAAATCGGCCTTTCCCTTGTTTATATTGATTTATCCTCTTGTTTGAGGCGACATCTATTTTAGTGGCCAGAGAATAGAAATGTTTATTTTGTATTTAATATTGACACATATTTTGATAGCATTGGAGTCCGTGATTGGAGAGTGTAATAGCATTGAGAATAAATCTGTCGCTTTTACGTTCTTCAAGCCTAGAGAGACTCACTTTATGAACAATCATATGCATTCAAAATGACTATTGGGGATTTTAGGTGGGCATCACACAATGAATTCATGGGACAGATACCTGACTTCATGGAAATTGGTCGAACCTCGTACAACTGTGAGACAAAATATAATTATTCCTATATATATTGTTTGTCTTCCTCAGTATAGATTCAGTGACAGAAAAGATGCTGTGGTAATTGTGCATAGATGCTCCAAAAGATTTTCTCCTTCATTTTATAGCCTGCAATCAGCTTTTCGAGCATGTTTACGCGAGGTTGCAAGGAAATTCATTTCAAGGTCCAATACCAATCATTTTCCTACTTATCCTCTTTGATTAACTTGTAAGTCTCATCACTTCTTTACTCTTTGTATTTGCCTAAAATTAGCTATTATTTTGATTTTGTTAAATGCTCTGCAGAAGCTGATCTTTTTATTTTAAAACGATGTGTAGGCGAACTAGTGATATATATAATATATGTGAGCTTTTAACTGGACTTCCTCAATAATATGACTTCTCTAGATACCTTGTAAGGATATGAACGTACTTTTCTAACTTTTGATGGGCAAGTTCGGCTAATGATTGAAGTTTATGACAAAGTTTTTTGGAACAATAATATTTTTGGTTCTGTACTTTCAAATATCTTTTTTTTTTTCTTTGTTAACTTTTGATTAGCAAATTTAACACATTAAAGTTTTTGGCAAGCTTTTGCGGAACGATAATATTTCGCATCCCATACCTTCATATTTTGGCAATTTTTACGAATTGACACTCCTATGAGTATCCATGTGTTGAGACCACAGCCCATAAGTACGATGACATAAAACATAATTTAGAAACCTATCAACCTGACATGAAACTTAATATATGTCATATGAAATATAGTTTAAAAGATTTTGAAGTTTATTTTTATACAAAATTGGTTTTATTTTAAAATTTAAAATATTTAGAAAGCTATGTTGAAAAGAAGTGAACCAAAGTAATTTGCATATAAATAAACATTAATTTAATATTGAATATTACAAAATATCAATTATATCCTATGTCTTCAATATTCTATATTATTAATCAAGGATAAAATTAAAGGATTCAAAAATTATAAAAATCCATTCTTGTAACTCATACTTTTATAATAGTATAGATACTGTTAAGTGTGACAGTGCTAAAAAACTCCCTCTGATTTGAAGTATAAGGACTAAAACACCCATGATATTATTTAATTCTTTTCTTTTCTGTTAAATTTCTCTTTTCTACTTTACATTTATTTACTTTATATTTTTATATTCTTCAATCTTAACTTTAATTTAACATATTGAGCTTAAAGAAATGCCTACATTGAACTATAGAATAGTTGAATGGCCTCTTATAGGACTGTAAGGGAAGCAGGCTTTGTAGACCATGAATTCTTCACATATACGCCATAAGAATTGGTGATGCAATTAGGAGTGGTGTCCTAACCACAATGATCCTCACCAACAAACAATAATTAACAAGCAATTATCATCCCAAAATCTATGCATAATTGTAATACATTTTGAAAGAGTAAACTCCCAATCTCATAGTCCTAAAACAAGGCTCTGTTTATGAAGAATCATCAGAGTGACAAACACATCAATACACAATCAAACATTGCAACCACACAAAATCAAGAATTCACCACCAAACCTCACCAATTCTCTCATGAAGAATGGGTTTGGCAGGGTTCATAGGTGAATCGACCGGATTTGCTTCTGCAGTTGTGCTCGTGTAAGAACTGATATGGTGACCAATATCAGCATTGGATGTTGAACTATTAGCGTTCGACATAGAGGTGGTTGCATCATTAAACGTCCAGTCGGTTAGGTATCCAGGCCTTGAAGTGACGGGAGCCACCTCAATGTCTCCGGAAAGCATTGCTATTACACGAGACATTGTAGGACGCAAGGCTGGGGATGCTTGAGTACATAAAAGAGCTACACCAATAATCCTTGTTACTTCATTGGTGTCGTATTCAAGTAAAGCAGGGTCAACCAACTCGATTTCCTTGTTTTTTTCATGAAGATTCCAAGCCTGAAACACCGTATCATATATTCATTAGAACCAAGACCAAGTGAGGTTGATTTGACCATGTTTATAAAGGAATGTTCTAATATCGATCTGACAACGGCGGAGGTCATTGGACTAAGCTAAAAGTGGAGATTAGCATATTAGACAAGAATGGATCGACTCGCTTATGGGTTTGAAGTAGAAGAGCATACCCATTCAAGGAGATAAATCTTATCATCCTGCAAACTGGAGTCAGAATTCGGCCTTCCACAGATGATTTCTAAAGCTACAACACCAAAGCTGAATATATCAGCCTTTTCTGTAAGATGTCCACGCATAGCATATTCCGGCGCAAGATACCCACTACACAGGTTATTCATAAAAAGAATTCAATTATGCTCAAGGTAGAAAGCCATGAATCTATTCATTAAGAGAGAAGCAAGAAATCTTGAATCCTTACATTGTGCCTGCAACTCGAGTGCTTATGTGGGTCACTTTGTCATCATATAATTTGGCCAAGCCAAAATCTGAAATTTTTGGGTTGAGGTCAAAATCGAGCAAAATGTTGCTGGCCTTCACATCCCTGTGAACAATACGAAGTCGAGATTCCTCATGAAGATAAGCAAGGCCTCTTGCAACTCCCATGCATATGTCATAGCGCATTGTCCAGTTAAGAAACAAACTTTGACTTCCTGTTGCATTAGAGCAAATCAATTCAATATTCAATGCACAAATTCTCTGGTATAAGATATAGGTATAAAGCTCAAGAATTGCGATTCACCAGTTTCGAACAATATTTTATCAAGACTCTTGTTCTCAAGAAACTCGTACACAAGCAACCGTTTATCTCCCTCAATGCAGCAACCATACAATTTTACAAGGTTACGGTGTTGCACAGAAGAAATAGTGGCAATCTCTGCAACAAACTGGCTCTTTCCTTGATGTGATGCAACAGACAACTGTTTAACAGCAACTACTCTTCCATCTCCAAGTGTTCCCTGTTGATTATTACATTAAGAATTATGTGATTACCTCAATGGCTACAGAAAGTCAGAGAAGCATATAATATGATGAATATTACAGAAGTTGCTCAAAGAGTAGATGTGTACGAACTTTTTCTCTCTCTATTTTTTACTCATACAAAACTCCATCGCAAATATCCCACAACTCACTTTTATGTGCATAAAAACAGGCTGCACAATGATAGCAACTAATTTTCTATCTTGCTCTTACCTTAATTTTCCCTCAGATTTCCTATTCTGCTATGAATGAGGTAGCATTAACTGCTTAGTTATTCTGTAAGCTTTGACTTCCAAGTAGTATTTACCTTGTAAACAGGTCCAAATCCACCCTCTCCAAGCTTATTCACAGGATCAAAATCGTCTGATGCAGCTCGAAGTTCAGCATAACTAAATGTGTATGGTCGAGCATCAATCCCCAATAACTCTGCAAATGCATAGAAACATGCTTGCACCATTGAGTTTGGGAAGATAATTAACTCTTTACTTCGAATTACAATATTCCTAGCCCAAAGGATGGGCAAGGTGACTTAAGTTCCATGGATTTATTGATTCCTCATTGTGGATCATTTTGAATCATAAACTATTAAAAACACAAGAAAAGGTGATTATTAAATTCCTCTAAAAAAGAAAACATCTTACTAGTCCACATCTCGACAATTAAAGTTATGTTTGCTTTTATTCTTAGGTATGTGTGTTCGAGTGTATTTTTCTTAAAAATTGCCTTAAGTAAGATAAATTTTAAAAATGTAATGATCGATGTGTCTTGAGGTGGCAAAAACAAAAACAAACATAGCCTAAATAGACAAATAAAAAGAGATCAATTCACACAGACAATTCGCCCATATTGACATAAATACCAGGTTTTCTGAGTTTTGACTTTCTTACCTTCATTCTCAAACTTTTTCTGCTTTTTCCTTCTTTGAAGCACATAAAATACAGCAATTAGAGAAATCAAACTTGCTGCTGCAACTGCAGCAACAATCCCCATGATCAGCCCAGTCTGGTTCCTCTTGCTACCAGGAGGAGTGTTTGAAACAGTCGGATTGAAATCTGCATTAAAATTAAGTAATCAATTGGCATGGGATTAAAGAAGACAAACTTCAAATGTTCCAGGAAGACACCTTTTATCAGAATTTGTACATACCTGGTGTCACACTTATTGCTGAAATTAAAGGCCCATATGTACCTTCAGCAGGTACATAGAAAGTCCCTTTTCCAGCCCAAAACAGATGGATTTCAAGATGATTTTCCAAAACCTGAACTCTGAAATCCCTTGCAACGGCTCTTAAAGTGACCCCACCAGCCTCTCTGCTTATGTCAAAATCTTTCACCTCCAAATTTCCCTGGAGCACATTAAACTTAAATAATAAACCAGGAGGCATGCATATACATATAGATGAGTTAACTACCTTAATGAAAAAGAACATAAGATGATTGAGCTTGAATAAGCAGTGGCATGCTTGAACTTTTATGTAGCTAACATATGTTGGATTATAAACTGTAAAAAAAATTATACTGAAGATATCAACAGAAAATTTTACATTAATTAAGTATGCTGAGAGTAAAAGAGAACAAATTACTTGCATATGGCAAATACAAATAAACAGAAGAGCAAAGATGTAATTCAAAAGACACTAATCTAATCCTATGGTTTGGGTGATTGTTGTCTTCATTTGTAACAAAGTTAATTAACCAAACACGCATTCTCTAGATGCAAAGGCATTTTATTCAAACACCAAAGAGATCATATTCAATTCCAAGCCTGACATACATTGCATAGTTTAGAGCAAGACAAAGTTCTCCTTTCAAATCCTGTGTGATGCAATTAATAGTGGTGGTGAAACACAATACATTTGAATCAGAACATGTATAAAACAAAGGTTCTACTTCCACACAGACCTGAACATATATATCAAATACACGCCTTCCGAGGCTCCACCAAGTCCTGGAACCCACAATACCTATCTCTGCAAACTGGAGTTTCACAGTGTAATTACCATTTTCCATGCCTAAGCCATAATATCTTAATGATCCAGTCGAGATCCGAGCAGTTTGGAACAACTCTGAATCCAAAGTATTTGTAAATTTAGAGGAGGAGAAGCTTCTATAGTGTGGACTAGTGCTATCAATAGGCAGACCAACATTGCTAACTGCCCATCTGCCTGTACTGGTTGTATGATATGTTGCAGGACCAAGGGTCTCGTTATCCATCTCATATACAACTTGATCAGATGACCTAATCTGTAGCCCACCACAATTAACTGCAAAGCTGGAATCTGCAGACCATCATCCAGAAAGAAACTGTCAAATGTCAATTGTGTTAATATCATAAAAGACCGCACTAAACATTGTCATGCAATGTAATTATTGCATGCAATAGACTAACATGTCCCTATTATAAAATATTAGACAAGCACATATGTACAACCCACTCTAGTAAAGTTTCTTTCTGTTGTGAACTGAACCATGAAACAATCAGCAATTAATATTTAGGAGAAAAGGCCACTTACCAGTGTTCTACCTCGTTTTGGTTATTGAAAACCGTTCACTGGACGCTAATGCTGAACTTAGAAATGTGGACAAGCCAGGTCCGCTAGACTAATACATTGTTCAAGTTGTCCAACTTTTTTATAGGGTGAACCTTTAGTCCAACCACAAGATAACAGAAAGTTTCATTTTATACATGCAAACGTCCACGTACACAATGACTCTGCTTTTTTATGCTTTGTAGAGTTCTACTTATGGTACACAAAATTTAAAATGCTACAAATGGATTTATATCACTTACAAATAGGTGATCCTCGATTGCAAGGAAAATTCCTCTGAAGACAATTCAATCCAGAAGGCAAAGCACTAAAAACCAGGAAAAGACTAATCATGATCAAAATATGAGAAAGCGAGAAATTTATATGAGTAACCTAAGTAAAATTTTCCAGAAAAACTGATCATGTGAACATTATATTGAAATTTTGTATGGCATGTATATTCATAAATTCACCTGCCATTAGAATTATCGATGCTGAAGTTGTTCGAAACCAAATTACTACACCAAAGAAAGATATTGATATCAGATAAGCTGGATCAGTTTAAAAGGTCAAAAAATGCCAGAAAGGATAACAGAACATGATATGTTTAGACTAAGAATGCACAAGATTGGGGCTGTGTAATCATACAGTTGTAAATTCTGACTGCTGATCCAAGACGGAAAGCTTCCCGATAATTCATTGTATGATAAATCTCTGCAGGCAGATAAAAGGATGTCAGGTGCGAATTCCGTGAATCCTTGTTACTGAAGGTTGTGCCTTTGCATCCTCCTACCGCTAAACTTTTACATGTTATTATTGACAGACCATATGGCCTTGATTTTGTTTTAATACTATTGGAAAATGCAATAGTAAATCTTCATGAAAAAATTCAACATTCAAGTAAATTTAAGTTCCCCAAGTATATTGGATTTTACTACAGGAGATGGCCTAACAGAGAACACTAGGGCCTAAACGACTTCTAAGACTTAATAGATATACAAATAAAAAAAAAAAATAAAGAAAGAAAGAGAGAGCAAAATAGCCTGAAAACTTACATAATTTGGAGATTTGGATTCTTTCGGGAGGGCAGTGCTCCAGTTAACTTGTTATTACCCAGAAACCTGAAAATTGGTAAGGGATAAATAAGCAACACTTTTTTTTATTTGGTTGCCTCTTTTTGTTTGGCTTTTGGGGAGACTGAGATCTAAATTATCAATAGTCAATAGTTAATTACAAGCTTGTGAGAGAACTTAGATTGAAAAGTGAATCTAGAACTCTTCCTGTCAAATTGTTGAAGCTCAAATCCCTGAAAAATAAATATACCATGTTTGTCGGGTTAGTGAAAGAACAAGCACATGATGAACATGTTCACATTCTGCCCCTTTTATGTAGGGTTGATGTGTTCTCTAGGCTAAAATATGTTTGGCTGTGTAACATTGCCATCAGCCTTATATGCTGCAGTCTCAACACAAGGATACTTACAGAAGCGTCAAATTCTGAAATTCCTCAAAATATGAAGGTATGGAACCAGAAATATTATTGTTCCGCAAAACTCTGCCAAAAGATCAGTTATCTTTAGAACTTGCCAATCAAAAGTTCAAAGAAGTATCATAACTAGAGAATTGGAAGGTATGTTCATATCCTTACAAGGTAGCTAGAGAATTCATATTTCTGAGGAAGTCCAGTGAAGAGCTCCCATTATACATATCACTGATTCGCCTATGAATCGATTTTGAATAAAAAGATCAGCTTCGGCCAAGCATTTAACAAAGACAAGATAATGACTAATATTACAAAAATTTAAAGAAAAAAGTGGTGATAGCACTTACAAGTCATTCAAAGAGGTTAAATTGGAAAATGATTGCGGTATTGAACCTTGAAATGAATTTCCTTGAAGCCTCCTGCAGACATGTTTTGAGAAATCTGGTTGTAAGCTATATAATGGAGATTAGAAAATCTTTTGGAGCACTCATGCACAAGTACCACAGCAATTTTGCTGTTACTCAAGTTATTAGGAGGAAGTAAAAATGCAAGCACGCACGCATACATATATATGAAGCATAATCAGTGTACAGGAATAGTTGGATTTTGTCTCACAGTTGAACAAGTTTCGACCAATTTCCAATGAAGTCGGGTATCTGCCCTGTGAGTTCATTGTCTGATGCCCACCTGAAATCCAAACAATCATTTCCAAAGCATATGATCAATCACAGTTAGATCAAATGATAACTCCTTTATAGGTTTGCAGAAAATAGAGGAGATGAATTTTTATGTCAGTGCTCTTACACTCTCTCCAGGCGCTGTAGATTAGCAAATCTTTCAGGTATTGGACCACTGACCCCAGCGCTATCCAAGTATCTGTCAAGATGATAGACAGAATAAATATTTCTATTTTCCAGCCACTGCAACAGCAGCAGCTTCAACAGGAGGATGAATCACGATGAACAAGGCAAAGGCAAGTTGGTGTTGGGCCAGGATTGTTTGAAACAATTGTTTCATGCTTCAAGACAGGCCATTGAAAATAAAAGTTCTTAAAGGAGTAAGGTCAGAGGAAACTTTGACAACTAAGAATACTTTGAACTCATACAAGTCTTAAGAAATAACACAAAAATGCAGATCGTCACAGCATGAACACAAGTCAACAGCTATGGAATATAGACGGCGTTGGAATTTAATGTTCAAAATCATCTTGAAAATATCCTCTTAGCTTACATAGGCAGTTGAATATGAGAAACAGCATATAATGAATTTCCTGTGCTTTAGTGAATTTTGCAAAAAGTGTGGAATGCATTTGTACTTACAGTTGTGTTAAGCTTGATAGGTTCCCTAGCTCAGATGGTATAGGGCCGGAGAATCTGTTTGCACTCAATCCCCTGCACATAAGCAAATATATAGATAATACTATATTGTTTAACATCCAATGTGAGGAGAAATTTCCAATTTTTAGAATGAATATGTGTTACTTTACATAATTATATTCTTGCACGAAGGAGACTACTTGTTAGTTAACCCGCGTGAATGAAATTATAAGGAACTCACAATGATCTTAAATTAGTCAGCAATCCAAGTTCTCTTGGAACCTCCCCTGATAATGCATTTATGGCAAAACTTCTGATAACCATGAAATCACAAAATTTCATCATTTCTCCCTAGCAAAGAAGATTGGTTGTGAATAGGAAAAAAGGGAAGCAAGAAAGGAGAGATGGCATACAAGTACTGCATGCGAGTGAGGCTACCAATGGACGCAGGAAGTGGACCTGTCAAATAGTTTCTGCGCAGATCTCTGATTCAAATAAGAGAAAATTAATGATCTGATGTCAGCAAAACCTAAGAAACCACATATGACCTGCTAATACGGAATGTAGATGTCAGGGCATGGTGTTAATGGACCAAGTTCGAGTAACATGTGGAGCTCAATAATTGCTCACCTCAATTTTTCAAAATTCAAAACCAAATTAGAATTTGAGTTAAAACAATGAGACTTGAGTTTTAAAAAAATTAGTTAAGTTCAAATTTGAGTTTAGTTAAACTCTAAAATATTATCGAGCCTAATCGAGTTTGCAGGGCTTGCCTTATTAAGGCCTTGCCTAATCAAATTTGAATCTGAGTAACTTGTCTTGTTAAGGCCGCAACTTAATTGACTACTTTGTAAGTCACTATACCGTTGATAATACCATCAACCGCAACAAATCCAATTCAGAAATCAGACTTACATATTTTTGAGATGAGTCAGATTCCAGAGCTCATCTGGAACTGGGCCCGCAACATCCATCTGATAAACTCTCCTGTAAAATTATAAAAACCGGGCACAGTCAGTTAATTTTACTAGTTGGACCACGTCAAAGTAAAGTAGGAACCTGATTTAAGTGAAAGATAATAAAGAAAAATAACAAACTTGGTTAGAATGTAAAAATAACATCTGCTGCCCAAGCCTTCACTTACAGCTCAACAATGCGGCATTTAGTGCCACCATTAAAGGAGCAGTCACATTTAATGCCCGGATTAATGTCATCAAATTGAGTTGAATCAACGGCAACACCGCTACACAGCTCACCACTAATGTTCCATTCATTTGGGGCTGAAATCCCCCATCGTTCGAACATGGCGTTCACAGCTCTTGCTGTAAGTCAAACTAAGAGCATGAGATCATTGCATTATTTGCACGGATGGGACTGCATCCAATATCGTCAATGATCCAATAACAAAATCGGACAAGAATTCAGTACCCAAATTTGCCCTAACTACGATTTGTTGTAAATAATGAAAAATTGGTCGGGATGAATTGATTGAAAAAACTGAGGCATATTTTAATAGTTAACTTTTTTAACTTTTATCTCATTTTTTTATATATAATTTTTAAAAAAAATACACTTAAAAATACAAATACATAAAACAAAACAAACATACCCCTTAATGTCAGAGTATTTAAGTCACGAATATAAAATCAGAAAAAAAAAAAAAATGGGTATGTTTGTCTGTTGATTTGAGGGGGGGAAATGGTAGGTTCGCAAATACGAACATGTTAAATTATTTAAATTTAATTATTTTTATATGTATATAAAATATAATAATAATTTAATGATATAATTATATATAGATTTATATAGTATAAATTTACATGAATGTGATTGAATGTATGTATATAAATATTAATTTGATCATAAATAAATATTAAAAATAATTAATTATTTATATATATAAGATGTTAAATTTTAAATTTTGATAAAAAAAAATTATGGTATAAGACATTTGGTTAATAAAAATTTAAATACAAAGAGAATAATGCAAGATAAGATACAAACAAAGCCAATCCATGCGAGATAAAGCTTTCTTGTTGCGTGGAGTAATTTCTAGTTAATTTTTTTATTTATTCTATCATTATTTTTTTTTTTGTTTAACTTATAATTATATTCATGTTCTCTCAAATTTTTTCATTTTTAATTTGTTCTTTTTCTTAAATTTTTTTAAAAATATTTTTACACAATTCAAAATCATACATTTCTTCATTTTAAATTTTAAAGTTTCTATTTTTCTTTATTAAAATTCTGTTGATGTTTTCTTTTATTATTTTAATATTTTTATGCTTTTATTATTAAATAATTTTATCTTTAATAATAAAAAATGTAATAATTTTATAATTTATAAATAAATTTATTCATGAAAAAAATCTGCAAATTTTAACTTTTATTATCAATAATTATAAATTCAAAAGACGAAGACAAGACCTATCAGATAAACCAAATAAAATAAAATAAAATAAAAAAAAGACGAAGCCACAAGAAAGTAATCCAGAAGTCGAACAGTTACTTGAGAAAAAAAAAAAAAAAAGGGCACTCATCCGATGATAGATAAGAACATAAGTCTGCTAATGATCATTTTGATATTTATTTAAAAACAATTAGACATCACAGAACAATATTTAAATGGTAAAAAATGATAATTTTGCATAATCTTAAGCTAATATCCATAAAGAAAGAGTAGCAACAACTGGGCCATAAAGAGAATCTTAGGCTGCTCTCGAGTGACTGCGCTAAAACGCACATTCGATTATAATTGTATAAATAAATAAACAATGTTTTACATTATTTATAAAAAAAGTGATAAAAACAAATAAAAGGAAACAGATTAAAACTAAAAGTGAAGATTAAAAATTACCACAAATTAAAAATTGAAGAAGCCCAATCCTTCTTCATATAAATAAAATAATAATTTTTTAAAATATAAATTATATACTAATAATAAAATTTATAAAATAACGTGAAAGAAATCAAAAATAAAATAAACAAAAATTGAGGGAAGTAAATGCAATAAATAAAAGTTAAAAAGAGAATAGAATATTCAATATAAAATCATTAAATGTTTAATATATATAGTATAAATTTAATTAACGAGTGAACTATATTTAAAACAAAAATTTTACTTAGAACAACACATACTTAATTTTAAAACATAAAAATTTACAAAAAAAACAGAAGAAGAAGAAGAAGAAAAGAAAAAGCATGCTTGATAAAATTTATAGTTCACGAGATTAGAAAGGCCAGTAGGGTTGACAGTGTTCCTTTTATGAGTTAGACCTACGGAGTTCAATTTAAATAACTACTTCACTTTCAATTCCACTCTGCAGAATTTACACTCTGGTTAAGACTAATCCAAACGAAATTCGATATTCGAATTTTATTTAAATTAAATTAAAAAATATTTTCAAATTTAGAATCGGAAAACTTGATTTTTTAACAACCTTTAAATGTGAACACGCGCACTATCGAAGTCAAAGAAACCCTTCCAATTAAGATGACGAGTTTTCACAGTTACGATTTCTGGGGATGAAAACCGACATCTTTGATAAAGCAAAAAATAAATAAAATAAAGTAAATATAAAACATAGTTGAGAAGTATAAGGTAATGTTTGTTTTCATTTTTCATGCCCCAAAAATACAATATAATTATTATAAATTTTTAAAAAAATATATTTAAAAACACGAAATCAAAAAACTAAAATCAATGAGTGGGCTGGGTGATCATTCTTAAGTCCACGCAGGCAATCAAATTATGAAATTTAGTGCAAAACTCGAAAGGTGAAACAGAAAAGTCAGGCGCACCTTCTGCAGGATCGGTGGTGGCATTCGCGGTCCTGTTTTGCGCTCGGACAGTATCCACCGCACATCCGAAGGCGAAGACGAACCAAAAGAGCAGCCGACGCCGCCGCGAGTTGAACCTCCTTTGAGGTGTCGCCGCCGCCATTTCAAGTTAAGACACTTGTTGCTAAAACGATAGGAGAATTGAATTATAAGAGAAGGTGGTGGAGAGTTGCGACGGCCGATGGCGGAAGAAGATGGATATTATATGCATGCGAGTCCTGTGCATGTCAACTATACGACAAAAACCAAAGAGTCCAGCAAATCCAGCGGGACCGAATTAATGAATAGCAAGTGGGGCAAAGTTCCAAAGATGGGAGTGGGAATATAACTATCGAAGCCAGTGCGTCTTTGCAGAGATTAACGACAATACGATGGACAGTTGGAGATGTAAATTGTAAAATAATATAATAAGATGAATTGCTGGAAGGAGAGTTTATAATAATGGATCGATAAAGAAATGAAGGTTCACAAATTCACACGCGCGTTAGAGTGTGCTTGCCCTTTACGGTGGAGGATCCTGTTCGACTGATTATATTTTTTTTTAACAAATGAGAAGAAAAGTAAAGGTGCTGAGGCGTTGATTTTTCGGTTGAGGATAGGCTGGAAAAATATAAAAGAATATGTGATGAACTTCGGATAGTAAATTTTGAAAATAAATAGTTTGGAGTTTTTCAGTTCTTGTAAAAATTATTATTTTATAGGTTTCTTTACTTTCCTTTGTAAAATGGTATAACTGTTTTTAACTGTACTATGTGCTCTCTTATTATTTTTAAATAAAAAAATTACAACTACTTGTGTTCATAATATTTTAAAACTTATAAGATGTTTGATGTTATTTTATCTAGATACATTAACATTTTATTTTAAATAAATTTAACAATTTATAAACTCAATTTGTTTTATTTAAACACGTTAATGTCTTATTTAATTTGAAAGTCTGTAAACTTCAAAAATGTTTTATAGTTTAAGAACTTATTATGAACTCTTTGGAGAAAATTGTTATACACACTCTTAGACATGTAAGGAAATGGATTAGAATTTTGTTAAAATAAATAAATATCCATTTGTAATTATGTTTAAATTTGTTAGATTCTTTTGTTTATACCCATAACCCCATAAAATTAAACACAATCAAATTTAATTGAAAAAATATTTGCAATAATATATAATACAAAGTAAATTATGTTTGATTTGATCGTGGGTGTAATCCGTGCATTAATGAGCAACAACTAACTTGAGCCTTCTAATTTTGAATTTTTGGGACTTTGTTTTGCATGAAGTTTTTTAGGTCTGCTTTCCGTTCTTGACTTTTCTTTTATTTTTCCTTTTTATTTTGAATGGCTGCTGAAATAATACAATACTTAATTATTGCATCATTACACATGATTTTTTTAGATAAAAATGTAATAATGGTAAACAAATCAAATCATCGATTCTTGCTTGTTAACAAAATAGAAAAAGAAATTTAATAGAAGAAGCAGTCCCAAGATTTCAAATTTTTAAAAATTAATTATATTTTATCAATTTTATTATTCGTAGTTACTGCCTTCAAGTGTTAATCTAGTTGACTTATCTAGTTAGCTTTGTTTTTTTATTAATCCCCAGTTAAAAGGATATGTGATATCGCCCTTGTTACGTAGTTGGATAAGTACAATATTCCAACTCTCCTTTTACAAAAGTGCACATTTTATATCAAACCGGTGATTTTTATTATAAATTTCAATTTTATATAATATATAATACCGGATTAAATAGAACAACTAATTCAATTTATTAATGCAAAAACAGAAGTAAATGGGGACTTCTATGAAGTCAAAAATGTTGTGCGTGCTTGGGTCACCTTCTCAAGCCAATTGGGTGGCATAAACAAAAATTATAAGTCTTTTTGGATTAAAAATAAATTCCTATTTAGTTTGACAACGATTTGATGTAGACGTGTCACCCAGATATTGAATTTATTAATTCAATAATTTAGAGATCAAAGTTGCAATAACTAAAAAGAAAGAAAAGTTCCTTTGTATATATTATTGTGACTATTCTCCATACTTTGAAGGCCTCTCCAACAATTGATGTATTCATACATTCTGGAATCTAGAAATACAACAGATTAAGACGTCTAAACTACTTCTCAAAAATACATTTACATATACGGATATTTTGAATTTAGTTTGAGCAAATCCAATTAATGACAGGATACTTTGTTATGTAAATGTTATTTGTCTATTATCTTGAATTGTTTGTAACGATGTCTCTTAATGTTAAGGCATGGTAACACTGCTCTTTAAATAATCAAATTTTTAAATTTTGAATTGAATCTATGATGAAATTCACATGTTAATGCTCGACCTTCGAGGGAAATTGCCAGAGGAAACAGGTGGCCCATGTCTAAAGAATGAGGGCCATGCTTGTAAAAGTTCAAGGGAGTTGACCAAACGGGCCCTGTCCATGTGCCTTATCTAACCCATGATGAAGCCCACACCACGAGAGTCAGAGTGCATTGGTTGAGAGGAAATATCAAAATGTCCTATCAATAAGAAAAGAGGTCATGAACCAATTTATATAATAAATAAATTTTCTTCCTTAAATAATCGACATGTAAGTATGAAAAAGAAAAAAAAGGAGAGTAGAAGACGAAGATGAAAAGATAAGTTGTCTGAGAGAAAAGATCTACCAAAAACGTTAAATGGTGTTTTTTTGTGGGAAATGTTTGGGAAAAAAAAAAAATACTGTTCCTTAGGAAATGTTCTCAGCCCATGTGACTAAGTCGCAGTTTGTCTTCTAAGTCTACAGTAAAAAGTAATAAATTATTATTACTATTAATTGTATAATATGCGTAGGATTTGTGCCTAGTAAATGAATCAGGGGTGGAAGATGGAATCGCCAAAACCCAAATCTGACACCCTTTCACATGCCTATACGTGGAGGTACCCCCGTGGGCAACTGTTTGGTTGTCGCAAAATCACCATTCTTACACCAAACATATACAGATCTATGAATATATATATATATATATATATATATATATATATGTACACGTAGATATACACATGCACGTATATATTTACGTACATAAGATATATAATGAATGGCGATAAGGACAGATGTGTGCAAAGTTGTTTAGCCCACTAACTGACATGCTGCACCTTCACTCTCTTGCATCAAATGGATGTATAAATATACATAAATATATATATACGTGCACACACACATCTATGTATCTCATGAAACTGTAGTAGTTGTTGAAGTGTTGAAGAGTTAACAAAAAAATGAAAAAGAAGCGTGTCAAGGTCGAATCAAATGACATCACATATCAACTAACCACATTTGTGTGTATATATATATATATATATACACACACACACACACGCTCGCGCGCGCGCGCACATACACATAGACCGGTGTAGGGGTAGTAATGCATGTGTAACATCACCTACTACTAACTAGCCATACCTACTTTATACATACATACATATATATATACATACATATATATATATATATGCATGTGTAGGATGTACATAAGTGGAGTGACGAAAGTTCCATGTTATGTTATATGCTTCCGTTGGGGCTAAAGATAAATGCCTAGAGGGGAAAAGGAGATACATTTGTGTGTCTGACATCATCACAAGCGGGAACCATTGGGTTTTTTATTTTTTAAAAAATCACAAAATAATTTAACTATAAAAAAATTAATTTATTAACCTATCCCATTATTTCAGATGGAACGACGAGGTATTTCCTTGTTCTAACAAAAGTAAAATGGATCGTATTTTGGACGGAGTGTAGGAGGGTTGTGCAATCATCAGCTCGCCGTGTCATCAAATAAATTAAATTAAATTATTATAATTTGAATTAAAATTAGAAATTTTATTTAAATAAAAAATCTTATTTTTCAATAAATTGATATTTAAATTAATTTATTGTATAATAATATGCTACAGTGGCATTTTAATAATAAATGTTTGTTGAAGTAAGTCAATTAAGAAAATTATCCTTATCTTAATTATAA
This sequence comes from Avicennia marina, assembly GCA_019155195.1. NCBI lineage: Eukaryota > Viridiplantae > Streptophyta > Magnoliopsida > Lamiales > Acanthaceae > Avicennia > Avicennia marina. The sequence goes on from CM032776.1 coordinate 2,940,737, forward strand.
TTATGGTTTAACACTTTTCTCTATTTTTAAGCAATTTAAAAATTATGCTTCTAATCTACAAACTTTATCATTTGATATGTAATTATTTTTTATTTAATATATGTATCACTATTTTGATATTTATACATTTTTCTGCTAGGTATAAACTTCTCGTAGGATATGTAGGCAATATGTACGCATCATACTTTTGTTGAACTTTATTTCAGAACTACTAGTGAGATTTATGTAATATTAGTTACAATTTTAATTTATATATATATAGAAGTTTCACATAGTCCATTTTTGTTAATACCATTCTGTAGCTTGATCATTCATGAATAAGCGTACTTGTATAAATTATAACAATAAACGAAATGTGTTAGTCAATCTCATTCAACAAAACATCTAAAATATGTAAGAGTAACTAGTATATGCTACATGTTATTCTCATCTCCTAAACAACTACCGGTGTTACAATGTGTAGGTCATCTAGCATAACGTCCTCTCCGTGGTGTGGATCTCTCCGTGGATCATTCATAGTATGGTGTTACTGTGCTCCCGTATTCACTGAGTTTTACTAGAATAGCACTAAGAATCCACGATATTGTCAAGGTTGCTCTTGTGGATTATACTCTTGAAGGTATAAAGGGACTTGCAAGTTTCATGTAAGAAGAATCGGCTTGTAGCATGTATGGAGAGTGGGTGTTTCAATCTGGTGATTGATATACATACACATCCTCTTGATAAACAATGCTAAAACCTATTACATCAAGGTGGTATGATGTGCGAAGGCCTGCTGCATCATAGTGATAGTGATATGACGTGCTAGGTAATGAACTGGGTTGTGCGGAGGTCATGTCTCCTGTCAAGAAGTACAGTGAAAAATTTCACCGAACTCGCTGCTATAATAAGCACTCCACACTATCCACAATCTGCTGATTATATCCATTAGTATGTTGTTGTTGCGTCTGTTATGCCTGCAATTAACTATTTGTATGTTATGTGGTAACACATATACATACATACATATATATATATATAAGCGTATAACTAAGTGTAATCAATGACATTTTGAAAGGGGTAACATGAATTACACTACATAAAAGAAATATGTAACGTGGCTAGGCTGATATCTAGTGTGCACGAATATATGTTCAGACATGGTGAACCAATGTGTGACTCTACACTACCATCCTAAGTAATCACGTGATACTCGTGTGTTCGAAAAGACAGGGTCCCTTATGATATATTCCCATGACAATAATTATTTACATAAATAATGACAAGAGGAATCCACTTACAAGAAGAAAGTAATATAAAGTTAAATTTACTTGCCTAAAATGCACTAAAATAATTCATTGGCTTAAGATATGGTTTTTATTGTTATCTCTAACGTACAAACACACACTTACATATATAAACAGCTAACAAACGTAAGATCTATACACATGTGGAACTAACAAAGGCGTCTAGAAGATGAGAGCATGTTTAAATCCTACAATTAACATTAGTCCTCTTGCTGTGATTGCTGTTGGGCTCGATGTTGTACCTGATATATTTCATTTGGTATTTGGCATAATGGGCTCCTTCCAGCACACCTAATCACACACTTATGATAGTTGTAGACCAACTCAAACAGTGGATTATCCCAATGATTTTCAGCCCAAATAGAATTGAATTTCTCTACATTTGTGTATACATACTTACGAATGGAAAAGTATGGCATCACTAACCTCTTAGGATTTACACCCTATTTTATGTAGACTACGATTACGTTTGAGCATGAAATCCTGTGCAACAATCACTCTTACATGTGCAATCTCTGCTGCATATATCCACAGTGTGCACATTTCATCCATTTTTTTCCTTCATCTTGTGTTGTAATTAGGGGTGTGACTCAACCGAGTTGCTCGACTCGACTCGGTCGAGCAACTCGGTCAAAGCTCGACTCGATATACTCATCAAGTCGAGCTCGAGTATTTCAAAAAAATACTCGAGCTCGTCAAATAGCTCGAGCTCGATTGTTTTTTTTTTTAAATTTTTTTCAAAAATAATCTAGTATTTAACTCGAGCTCGAACTCGAGCTCGACTCGGGCTCGGCTCGATAAGCTCGAGCTCCAAGCCTAGCGAGCTCGAGCTCGAGTTGCACAATTTTGCTCGAGTTCGAGTTAGAGCTCGAGATCGACAACTCGATTCGAGCTCGAGCTCGAGCTCGAGCTTGTAAAAAATCGACTCGAGTCGAGCTCGAGTAGGGGCTCGATTCCACCCCTAGTTGTAATCACTCAACTCGACTATACATTTTGATCATACAACTGCATCAAATGCCTGGATTTGCAAAAATCTTCTTCAATGCTCGATACTCGAGCTCGTGAAGTTCAAATTCTAGGTTCGAGTTTCATGAACTCGAGCTCGAGCTCAAGTATCGAGCTCGTGAAGCTCAAATCCTGGGTTCAAGTTTCACGAGTTCAAACTCAAGCTGAGCTCATCTGCTCGACTTGAGCTCCAATTTTTGTTGTCGAGTTGAGCTCTAGTATACTACTACTCGAGATCGACTCGACTCAAACTCAATCCTAGGACAAACTAGTCTGAGACAGAAAGATCTTATAGCGATAGCCATGGTCGTAACTTAGGTGGTTAGGGGGCAACAACAGCAACCACCCCTAGCTCTAGTTCAAGCGCCTTCAAACAAGGGAATGAAAGTGCACTATGAGACTTTTAGTAGAGCCCATGAACCCACCTTTGATGGATATCACGACCTTGTGATTGCTCCTTTAATGGTGGCACTACATACCGCATTGCTAAGCTGTAAGTGAAGGCTTGGGTTTCATGCACTAGCGGCAAATGTTATTTTTACATTCTAACCAAGTTTGTTATTTTTCTTTATTATCTTTTACTTAAATCAGGTTCTTAGCCATTATTATTAGTATTATTATAAAGGTAGCGAAAAAGGTGATAGGAATTGTGTTAAAGAAGCACGTCTCTGCGGAAGGACAGCGACCGTTAAAGACTTTTTCAACAGTTATATTTAAATTTGGAGAGAGCCCATCCTCGCCATTATTATTATTATTATTATTTTTTGCAAGCCCTATCCGAGCCATTTGGAAGTGCCCATCTGTTTTCCCGTGTCTTGTAAATCCATGCTTCCTAGTCTTGCCAAGCGCCCCACTATCAACACGGCATCTGTCTGTTAAAGTTCAGGTTTTTTAAAAAATAATAATAATTTTTTGTTTAGGGTTTTTGTGAAATTAGGGTTTTTGTTGATTTGGTGTTTTTGCTAATATAGAAGTTTTGTTAATTTAAGATGTATATATTTTTTTAGCAACAACCAACTATCAACCATATAAACATATATGCATATGCTTGCTAAAAGTATTGAATGATTTTTTAGATGCACCATCAGAAAGTCCCTTCATGATTTTTTGCTTCACAAATTCCCTGGTCAAGTAAGAAACAAACTTAGCTGAGATAATACCGACATTGAATTTTTAAAAAAAATATCATATTTTGCAAATTGATTAATAATTTGTTAGAAGCAAATTTATCTTTTGTTATTAGTAAGAGTGTAAATTTATGTTAATATCTTATCAATAATGTTGGGCTGTAATAATTTTAGGTTGTGTATGACAAAATTTCAAAAATGAAAACGTGAGTAAAAATTAAGACTATGTATTACAAATTGTAATTTCATGGTTGAAGAACATTAAAAACCAAGTTCAAATAAATATATAATCAACACATATATGTAATAAAAGAACAAGAAACTGTACAAAATGAACGATACCAAGGTTTCTATGGAATTTGGCAGCTGAGTCTACTCTAGGTAGACTCTTTGGTAAATGACGTGTGTGTCTATGTTGGAAGAGTTGGTTGGAGTGGAGACCTCAATTTTCGGTCATGAGGAGTGTGGCCGATAGAGTGGAGTTGCTCACGTTGTTTGGGAATGTGGCTTTTGGTGGGCGCAAAACAACAGATACAACTTTTGAGAATCGATTTAATGCATTCTCCTCTTTCATTTAAGGAAGGTAACCAAACAATGAATTGTGCATTGAAGGTGTTTTCTTGTTTTCAGCCCTTGCATTAGGCTTCCTTTCTTTAATAAAATGCATGCTTAAAAAATTAATTAAACATAAGCGAATTTGTAAGTTGATAATGCCAGAATTAATTTAATTACGATGAAAAGGAATTAATATTGATTGAGTGACTATTAAAATAACAGGTATATAAAAAAATTAAATAATTGCAAGAGTACAAACTTTGACAATTTTCGTTACGAACTAACGGGTCCTCTATCATTAATCTATAGTTACCGTGATATTCATTAAATTATTTAAAATACTACTTGCCAATTAATCATTCATGTTTTTCATTATTAAGTGAAAAATATTCTAATATAATCACATTCTTTCTTGCTTTCTTTTATATGTGTGTGTGTACTTTTTCAATAAATAATAACATATCAATGCACGGCATCTTATTTTGATGTAGAAAATATCCAATTCAAAAAAAAATCCGGTTGAAGGGTGAGATGAATTTGTTTTAAAATTTAGTTTAAATGAATTAAAATTAAAAATAATTTCATGTTGTATCTTGCTGGATTAAAATTGTATCAAGCTTAAATGGATTTTTTTTTAAAAAAAAAAATGCATTCTATACCAATTTAAGATTAATATCACTCAAATCAAGTTCAACTTCAAATTTAAATAGTTTTAAGAGAATTACAACTGTTGAAAACTAAATTAAATTGTTTGAAAATATGTTATAATTGTCTTATGAATTATTTGGCCAATAAATACTGATGAATGCCTTTCGTCTTATTTAAATTTCTCAAAATATTACCTATAGCCAATGTTAAATATTAGTCATCAGTCTCTTATTTTTATATAAATTTGGGGCAAAAGCATTTGAAACTAAAATAATATCATTTAATACTATCAAGATATCATCTTAATCATACGGCCAACGATTTTTTTAACTAATTTGGATCATATCCAATACTTCTTAGCACACCATGTCATATTTAAATAATATATATTAACAATTATATATATATATATATATAAACTCACAAATGCATATTTTTATAAACATAATTCAAACTTAAAATATAAAAAATATCAACAACATTTATATGATGCAAAAATTCATTAGCACTATTAGCAACGAATTATTCTGTTCCTAATATATACCAAATATTAACAACAAATTCATGCGACACAAAAATTTCCTTCCTAATATCAACAATGAAATATTACGTTTCTAAAATTAAATTCTTAGTTTCACAAATTCAAATTGCAAATTCCTTCCTATTTTCCTTGCTGATATTCCTTGCCAATTGGTGAATTTCTTACAGTATTGTTCATGTACCATTCCACATCCCATATACACAACATTAATTCTTGTATTGTTAATCCATAGAAGAGGATTAATGTCTATAAAGAATTTGTCTTTCATGAAAATGTGGGCAAGCATAATCATTTAGATCTAGAATAAATGTCTAAAAGGCATCTTAAAAAAACGTATCATATATAATATATAATAACAGGGTGTCATTTGACCAAATTCTCAAATCTCATAATTTTGGAGGAATTTTGATTTTCATAAAAAAAAATTTATTAGATAATGCATATTTATATCCATATCCATATATCTAGAATTTTGAGTTTTTTGGTATTAAGTAAAATTTTTTCTATTGGTTGGGCTATTAATAATGCATTTAATGTTTTACAAAATGTTTTATTAATAATGAAATGCAACATTAATTCAGTAATAAACACAGTTTTATAGCTTTTAAAGTTAAAAATATTGTCTAATCAATATTACACACACACACATATATATACAGAGAGAGAGAGAGAGAGAGAGAGAGAGAGAGAGCAATAAAGAAACAACTATAATTTGTTTCCAAATAATAGTCGATAGAAATTACTATTTTAAAATTAATAACGGGTTTTTAATTTTTTTTGGACTATTTTTTTTTTTAAGAAATATTTTATTATTTAAAATATAAAATATATTACTAAGTCGCCTGACTTAGAAATTTTGTATTGGCTGCTACGCGGTTTCTTAGGTTTTGGGGACATCCGATCATTAATTTTCTCTTATTTGAATCAGAGATCTGCACAGAAATTATTTGACAGGTGCACTTCCTGCGTTCATTGGCAGGCTCACTCGCATGCAGTACTTGTATGCCATCTCTCCTTTCTTGCTTCCCTTTTTTGCTTAAACTGATTCACAACCAATCTTCTTTGCTAGGGAGAAATAATGAAATTTTGTGATTTCATGGTTATCAGAAGTGTTGCCATAAATGCATTATCAGGGGAGGTTCCCAAAGAACTGGGATTGCTGACTAATTTAAGATCATGTGAGTTCCTTTTAATTTCATTCACGCGGGTCAACTAACAAAGTAGTCTCCTTCGTGCAAGAATATAATTATGTAAAGTAAACACATATTCAGTCTAAAAATTGGAAATTTCTCCTCACATTGGATATAAAACAATACAGTATTATCTATATATTTGCTTAAGTGCAGGGGATTGAGTGCAAACAGCTTCTCCGGCCCTTTACCATCTGAGCTAGGGAACCTATCAAGCTTAACACAACTGTAAGTACCAGTGCATTCCACACTTTTTGCAAAATTCACTAAGCACAGGAAATTCATTATATGTTGTTTCTCATATTCAACTGCCTGTGGAAGCTCAGAGGATATTTTCAAGATGATTTTGAACATTAAATTCTCACGCCGTCTATATTCCATTGCTGTTGACTTGTGGTCAGGCTGTGACGATCTGCATTTTTGTGTTATTTCTGAAGACTTTTATGAGTTCAAAGGATTCTTAGGTGTGGTAGTTTCCTATGACCTTACTCCTTTAAGAACTTCTATTTTCAATGTCCTGTCTTGAAGCTTGAAACAATTGTTTGAAACAATCCTGGCCCAACACCAACTTGCCTTTGCCTTGTTCATCATGATTCATCCTCCTGTTTGAAGCTGCTGCTGCTGTTGCAGCGGCTGGAAAATAGAAATATTTATTCTGTCTATCATCTTGACAGATACTTGGATAGCGCTGGGGTCAGTGGTCCAATACCTGAAAGATTTGATGATCTACAGCGCTTGGAGAGAGCGTAAGAGTACTGAGATAAAAATTCATCTCCTCTACTTTCTGCAAACCTATAAAGGAGTTATCATTTGATCTAACTGTGATCGATCATATGCTTTGGAAATGATTGTTTGGCTTTCAGGTGGGCATCAGACAATGAACTCAAAGGGCAAATACCCGACTTCATTGGAAATTGGTCGAAACTTGTTCAACTGTGAGACAAAATCCAACTATTCCTGTACACTAATTATGCTTCATATATATGTGTGCGCGCGCGCGTGCTTGCATTTTTTCTTCCTCCTAATAACTTGAGTAACAGTAAAATTGCTGTGGTACTTGTGCATGAGTGCTCCAAAAGATTTTCTAATCTAGATTTCTCGAAACATGTCTGCAGGAGGCTTCAAGGAAATTCATTTCAAGGTTCAATACCACAATCATTTTCCAATTTAACCTCTTTGAATGACTTGTAAGTGCTATCACCACTTTTTTCTTTATATTTTTGTAATATTAGTCATTATCTTGTCTTTGTTAAATGCTTGGCCGAAGCTGATCTTTTTATTCAAATTCGGTGCATAGGCGAATCAGTGATACGTATAATGGGAGCTCTTCACTGGACTTACTCAGAAATATGAATTCTCTAGCTACCTTGTAAGGATATGAACATACCTTCCGATTATCTAGTTATGATACTTCTTTGAACTCTTGATTGGCAAGTTCTAAAGATGACTGATCTTTCGGCAGAGTTTTGTGGAACAATAATATTTCTGGTTCCATACCTTCATATTTTGGGGAATTTCAGAATTTGACGCTTCTGTAAGTATCCTTGTGTTGAGACTGCAGCATATAAGGCTGATGGCAATGGTACACAGCCAAACATATTTTAGCCTAGAGAACACATCAACCCTACATAAAAGGGGTAGAATGTGAACATGGACATGTGCTTGTTCTTTCACTAACCCAACAACCATGGTATATTTATTTTTCGGGGATTTGAGCTTCAACAATTTGACAGGAAGAGTTCTAGATTCACTTTTCAATCTGAGTTCTCTCACAAGCTTGTAATTAACTATTGACTACTGATAATTGAGATCTCAGTCTCCCCAAAAGCCAAACAAAAAGAGGCAACTGAATGAAAAAAAGTGTTGCTTATTTATCCCTCACCAATTTTCAGGTTTCTTGGTAATAACAAGTTGACTGGAGCACTGCCCTCCCAAAAGAATCCAAATCTCCAAATTATGTAAGTTTTCATGCTATTTTGCTCTCTCTTTCTTTCTTTATTTTTATTTTATTTGTATATCTATTAAGTCTTAGAAGTTGTTTACGCCCAGTGTTCTCTGTCAGGCCATCTCCTGTAGTATGATCCAATATACTTGGGGAACTTAAATTTTCTTGAATGTTGAATTTTTTCATGAAGATTTACTATTGCATTTTCCAGTAGTATTAAAACAAAATCAAGGCCATATGGTCTGTCAATAATAACATGTAAAAGTCTAGCGTTAGGAGGATGCAAAGGCACAACCTTCAGTAAAAAGGATTCACGGAATTCGCACCTGACATCCTTTTATTTGCCTGCAGAGATTTATCATACAATGAATTATGGGGAAGCTTTCCGTCATGGATCAGCAGTCGGAATTTAAGAACTATATAAAATGCATTGGTTACACGTACTAATAAGAACACGTACTAACATTGGTTACACCTTGATTTCCTATAAGCTGATGAAAATTTTTCATTTTAGTTTTGGTTTTGGCAAACACGTACTAATCATATTCTCACCCATGTTGGCTGAATTAGGATAGAGAGGAAAATTTGAATGATTTGAGTTTGGTTTGTAAAATTTGAATAGGTACGAAATTTATTTTTATGTATTTAATATTTAATAATAATTAAACGATATGATAATATACAAGTTTATAATTAATAAAAGATAAATATAAGTAGAAAAATTATAAAAATAAATATTATTTAATTATAAATAGATGTAATAATTAAAAAAATATTAATTAATTATAAAAAATTAAAACAAAATTTAAATTTAAATTTAAACTAAATTTCTAAGATAAGACAGTGTCGGACTTTACAAACTTTTAAGTGGGATGCGTTAACGCTAAACCGACGTGGAGAAAATCTGATATCGGGCGATCGGAGCAAGAGCCCGGAAGTTGAGCTATTGAATCAACTTCGGAGGTTATTCCTGCTGAAAGTTACAGAGAAAAGATGAAGGTGATAGGAGGGCAACAGATTCACTCTTATTCATTCCCGAAAGACGTACCTCATCCAATATATATGGCTGACGATGCAATTGGCCACTGAATTTCAGCTAATAATTGCCAGAATCAACTGTATAACAAGTCTTCATCAGCTAAAAACGTATTACACTCGTAGAAATAGATTTATCCCAGCTAGGTTCATTTTCTAATGGGTGAGGGGATGAATAGTTGATAGCCTTTGGGTTTATCAAAATTTATGATGCAGTTCTGTCTCATGCTCTTAATTTGATTTACAGCAAGAGCTTTGAACGCCATGTTCGAACGATGGGGGATTTCAGCCACAAATCAATGGAACATTAGTGGAAAGTTGTGCAGCGGGGTTGCCGTTTATTGAAGACATTAATCCTGGTATTAAATGTAGCTGCTCCTTTAATGGGTGGTAGTACATGCCGCATTACTGCTCCGTAAGTAAAGGCCTGGGCTTAATGCACTGAGAGCCAATGTTGTAAAAATCAGACTTATAATTTAATTGAAAAATTTACTGGATTATTGGGTTAGTATCTGGCTGATTGAACTGTTGAAAAAATTAATTATTTTAATTATATAATATTATATATATTACTATAAATATATTACTATAAAATAAATGTAATCTAATATAATAATAAACTATAAAATAAATTTTAAATGTAATATTAAAAATTAAATAATTCAACTAAAATAAAAAATTATTACACAAATTAAAAAACATATTAAATTTAAAATAATTAAAAGTATAAAATTAGAAAAATAGTTTTGAAAAATAAAAAGATTAATTAATATGACCTATTTTAATTTTAAGATACAATAATTCAATTTTTAAAATATTAATTAGAAACATAAAAGGATAAAAATTACTAAAAACAAAAGTTAAAATAAAAATTGCATATTTAATTAATATTAAGGAGTTGTAAATATAAGAAAATTTTACAGAAAGTCTGAAAATTTATTTTGTAATTTTTTCAAAAAAAATTGCTAAAAATTTCTTTTTTTTTAAATTTTTTAAATAAAATCTATTTTTATTCAATTTTGACCGGTTCAAATCTATTTTGATCGGTTTTTACCGGTTTTGGATCGGTTCTATACATGTTTTATTTTTATACCTTAATCGGACTGGAAAACCAACCAGTTCCCGATCGAACCGGTTGAACTGGCCGGTCCGACCCGATTTTTAAAACAATGCTGACAGCGGATGGATTTTGACATTCTAACCAAGCTTCTTGTTATTCTTTATTATCTTTTACTTATATCAGGTTCCTAGTTTACTTTGATTATGTTCAACTGGTAAAATTGACTGATTGTGCCCTGTTTTTATAATTTTACAGGAGAGTTTATGCATTGGATGTTGCGGGTCCGATTTCAGATGGGCCCTGGAATTTGACTTTTCTCACTGATCTGTATGTTTGATTTCTGTATTGGCTTTAGTTTGCTGTATGCTATTATCAATCGTATAGTGAGTTTATGTACTCAGTTCGAAATAGTCGATTAGTTGCTTGACTTCTAAATTGTGTATTGTCTGTTGTGGTTTCGTAGGTTTTGCTGATGTCAGAACATTAATTTCCTGTTATTTGTTTCAGAAATTTGACCCAAAACTATTTGACAAGTCCACTTCCTCCATCCATTGGCAGTCTCAGTTGCTTACGGCACTTCTATGCCACCTTTTCTTCTTGCCTTGTTTTCTTTTTGCTTTATCTGATTTAATTTGATTTTCAACCCATCTTGTTTGCATGGAAAAGTCACAAAATTTTGCGATTTCATGAAATAAGGAGTATTGGTGTAAATGCATTATCTGGGGAGCTTCCAAGGGAACTTGGACTGCTGACTGAGTTAAGATCATTGTGAGTTTCTCTTTAGTTTCATTAATGTGGTTTGACCAACAAAGCAGTATCTTTCATGCAAGAGTATATCTATTTAAGAGCATATTTATTCAAGAAATTGTAAAATTTCTTTTCACGTTGAATATTAAATAATATAGTGTCATTTATGTATTTGCTTATGAAAATACTTATGAGCGGGGCCTTCAGCACAAACAATTTCATTGGCCCTTTACCATTTGAGCTAGAGAACCTATCAAAACTAACACAAATGTAACCAATGCATTTTTCACTGTTTGCAAAGTTCACTGAATCACGGTTAATTCAGTAGATCCCGTTGCTCATATTAGACTGCCTACAAAAGCTAGGAAGGTACTTTCTAGATGATTGTGAAAACTATACTCATCTCATGTTGTAGTTCACTGCAACTGACGTGATCATATTGTGATGATCTGCGTTTTTGTAGTATTTGTTAGGATTTGTGTGAGTTTAAAATAAAGACGTCTTTGTAGAACTTACTCCTTTAGCCCATTAAACACTTCTAATTTTCTCTTGTTTCCTCGTCATGATGCACATATTTCTTGTTTTAAACAATCCTGACCTGAAACCAACTCGACCTTTCCCTTTTTTATCTTGATTTATCCTCTTGTTTGAGGCGACATCTATTTTAGTGGCCAGAGAATAGAAATGTTTAATATTGACACATATTTTGATAGCACTGGAGTCCGTGGTCCAATGCCCGAAACATTTGCTAATCTACAGAGTTGGAGAGTGTAATAGCATTGAGAATAAATCTGTCTCTTTTAAGTTCTTCAAGCCTAGAGAGACTCACTTTATGAACAATTATATGCGTTCAAAATGACTATTGGGGATTTTTGGCGGGCATCAAACAATGAATTCATAGGACAGATACCTGACTTCCTAAAAATTGGTCGAACCTCGTACAACTGTGAGACAAAATATAATTATTCCTATATACATTGTTTGTCTTCCTCAGTATAGATTCAGTGACAGAAAAGATGCTGTGGTAATCGTGCATAGATGGTCCAAAAGATTATCTCCTTCATTTTATAGCCTGCGAACAGCTTTTCGAACATGTTTACAGGAGGTTGCAAGGAAATTCATTTCAAGGTCCAATACCAAAATCATTTTCCTACTTATCCACTTTGATTAACTTGTAAGTCTCATCACTTCTTTACTCTATGTATTTGCCTAAAATTAGTTATTATTTTGATTTTGTTAAATGCTCTGCAGAAGCTAATCTTTTTATTTTAAAACGATGTATAGGCGAACTAGTGATATATATAATGTGAGCTTTTAACTGGACTTCCTCAATAATATGACTTCTCTAGATACCTTGTAAGGATATGAACGTACTTTTCTAACTTTTGATGGGCAAGTTCGGCTAATGATTGAAGTTTATGACAAAGTTTTGTGGAACAATAATATTTTTGGTTCTGTACTTTCAAATATCTTTTTTTTTTCTTTGTTAACTTTTGATTAGCAAATTTAACACATATTAAAGTTTTTGGCAAGCTTTTGCGGAACGATAATATTTCGCATTCCATACCTTCATATTTTGGCAATTTTTACGAATTGACACTCCTATGAGTATCCATGTGTTGAGACTACAGCCCATAAGTATGATGACATAAAACATAATTTAGAAACCTATCAACCTGACATGAAACTTAATATATGTCATATGAAATATAGTTTAAAAGATTTTGAAGTTTATTTTTATACAAAATTGGTTTTATTTTAAAATTTAAAATATTTAGAAAGCTATGTTGAAAAGAAGTGAACCAAAGTAATTTGCATATAAATAAACATTAATTTAATATTGAATATTACAAAATATCAATTATATCCTATGTCTTCAATATTCTATATTATTAATCAAGGATAAAATTAAAGGATTCAAAAATTATAAAAATCCATTCTTGTAACTCATACTTTTATAATAGTATAGATACTGTTAAGTGTGACGGTGCTAAAAACCTCCCTCTAATTTGAAGTATAAGGACTAAAACACCCATAATATTATTTAATTCTTTTCTTTTCTGTTAAATTTCTCTTTTCTACTTTACATTTATTTACTTTATATTTTTATATTCTTCAATCTTAACTTTAATTTAACATATTGAGCTTAAAGAAATGCCTACATTGAACTATAGAATAGTTGAATGGCCTCTTATAGGACTGTAAGGGAAGCAGGCTTTGTAGACCATGAATTCTTCACATATACGCCATAAGAATTGGTGATGCAATTAGGAGTGGTGTCCTAACCACAATGATCCTCACCAACAAACAATAATTAACAAGCAATTATCATCCCAAAATCTATGCATAATTGTAATACATTTTGAAAGAGTAAACTCCCAATCTCATAGTCCTAAAACAAGGCTCTGTTTATGAAGAATCATCAGAGTGACAAACACATCAATACAAAATCAAACATTGCAACCACACAAAATCAAGAATTCACCACCAAACCTCACCAATTCTCTCATGAAGAATGGGTTTGGCAGGGTTCATAGGTGAATCGACCGGGAGTTGTGCTCGTGTAAGAACTGATATGGTGACCAATATCAGCATTGGATGTTGAACTATCAGCATTCGACATAGAGGTAGTTGCATCATTAAACCTCCAGTCGGTTAGGTATCCAGGCCTTGAAGTGACGGGAGCCACCTCAATGTCTCCGGAAAGCATTGCTATTACACGAGACATTGTAGGACGCAAGGCTGGGGATGCTTGAGTACATAAAAGAGCTACACCAATAATCCTTGTTACTTCATTGGTGTCGTATTCAAGTAAAGCAGGGTCAACCAACTCGATTTCCTTGTTTTTTTCATGAAGATTCCAAGCCTGAAACACCGTATCATATATTCATTAGAACCAAGACCAAGTGAGGTTGATTTGACCATGTTTATAAAGGAATGTTCTAATATGGATCTGACAACGGCGGAGGCCATTGGAATACGCTAAAAGTGGAGATTAGCATATTAGACAAGAATGGATCGACTTGCTTATGGGTTTGAAGTAGAAGAGCATACCCATTCAAGGAGATAAATCTTATCATCCTGCAAACTGGAGTCAGAATTCGGCCTTCCACAGATGATTTCTAAAGCTACAACGCCAAAGCTGAATACATCAGCCTTTTCTGTAAGATGTCCACGCATAGCATATTCCGGCGCAAGATACCCACTACACAGGTTATCCATAAAAAGAATTCAATTATGCTCAAGGTAGAAAGCCATGAATCTATTCATTAAGAGAGAAGCAAGAAATCTTGAATCCTTACATTGTGCCTGCAACTCGAGTGCTTATGTGGGTCACTTTGTCGTCATATAATTTGGCCAAGCCAAAATCTGAAATTTTTGGGGTGAGGTCAAAATCGAGCAAAATGTTGCTGGCCTTCACATCCCTGTGAACAATACGAAGTCGAGATTCCTCATGAAGATAAGCAAGGCCTCTCGCAACTCCCATGCATATGTCATAGCGCATTGTCCAGTTAAGAAACAAACTTTGACTTCCTGTTGCATTAGAGCAAATCAATTCAATATTCAATGCACAAATTCTCTGGTATAAGATATAGGTATAAAGCTCAAGAATTGCGATTCACCAGTTTCGAACAATATTTTATCAAGACTCTTGTTCTCAAGAAACTCGTACACAAGCAACCGTTTATCTCCCTCAATGCAGCAACCATACAATTTTACAAGGTTACGGTGTTGCACAGAAGAAATAGTGGCAATCTCTGCAACAAACTGGCTCTTTCCTTGATGTGATGCAACAGACAACTGTTTAACAGCAACTACTCTTCCATCTCCAAGTGTTCCCTGTTGATTATTACATTAAGAATTATGTGATTACCTCAATGGCTACAGAAAGTCAGAGAAGCATATAATATGATGAATATTACAGAAGTTGCTCAAAGAGTAGATGTGTATGAACTTTTTCTCTCTCTATTTTTTACTCATACAAAACTCCATCGCAAATATCCCACAGCTCACTTTTATGTGCATAAAAACAGGCTGCACAATCATAGCAACTAATTTTCTATCTTGCTCTTACCTTAATTTTCCCTCAGATTTCCTATTCTGCTATGAATGAGGTAGCATTAACTGCTTAGTTATTTTGTAAGCTTTGACTTCCAAGTAGTATTTACCTTGTAAACAGGTCCAAATCCACCCTCTCCAAGCTTATTCACAGGATCGAAATCGTCTGATGCAGCTCGAAGTTCAGCATAACTAAATGTGTATGGTCGAGCATCAATCCCCAATAACTCTGCAAATTCATAGAAACATGCTTGCACCATTGAGTTTGGGAAGATAATTAACTCTTTACTTCGAATTACAATATTCCTAGCCCAAAGGATGGGCAAGGTGACTTAAGTTCCATGGATTTATTGATTCCTCATTGTGGATCATTTTGAATCATAAACTATTAAAAACACAAGAAAAGGTGATTATTAAATTCCTCTAAAAAAGAAAACATGTTACTAGTCCACATCTCGACAATTAAAGTTACGTTTGCTTTTATTCTTAGGTATGTGTGTTCGAGTGTATTTTTCTTAAAAATTGCCTTAAGTAAGATAAATTTTAAAAATGTAATGATCGATTTGTCTTGAGGTGGCAAAAACAAAAACAAACATAGCCTAAATAGACAAATAAAAAGAGATCAATTCACACAGACAATTCGCCCATATTGACATAAATACCAGGTTTTCTGAGTTTTGACTTTCTTACCTTCATCCTCAAACTTTTTCTGCTTTTTCCTTCTTTGAAGCACATAAAATACAGCAATTAGAGAAATCAAACTTGCTGCTGCAACTGTAGCAACAATCCCCATGATCAGACCAGTCTGGTTCCTCTTGCTACCAGGAGGAGTGTTTGAAACAGTCGGATTGAAATCTGCATTAAAAGTAAGTAATCAATTGGCATGGGATTAAAGAAGACAAACTTCAAATGTTCCAGGAAGACACCTGTTATCAGAATTTGTACATACCTGGTGTCACACTTATTGCTGAAATTAAAGGCCCATATGTACCTTCAGCAGGTACATAGAAAGTCCCTTTTCCAGCCCAAAACAGATGGATTTCAAGATGATTTTCCAAAACCTGAACTCTGAAATCCCTTGCAACGGCTCTTAAAGTGACCCCACCAGCCTCTCTGCTTATGTCAAAATCTTTCACCTCCAAATTTCCCTGGAGCACATTAAACTTAAATAATAAACCAGGAGGCATGCATATACATATAGATGAGTTAACTACCTTAATGAAAAAGAACATAAGATGATTGAGCTTGAATAAGCAGTGGCATGCTTGAACTTTTATGTAGCTAACATATGTTGGATTATAAACTGTAAAAAAAATTATACTGAAGATATCAACAGAAAATTTTACATTAATTAAGTATGCTGAGAGTAAAAGAGAACAAATTACTTGCATATGGCAAATACAAATAAACAGAAGAGCAAAGATGTAATTCAAAAGACACTAATCTAATCCTATGGTTTGGGTGATTGTTGTCTTCATTTGTAACAAAGTTAATTAACCAAACACGCATTCTCTAGATGCAAAGGCATTTTATTCAAACACCAAAGAGATCATATTCAATTCCAAGCCTGACATACATTGCATAGTTTAGAGCAAGACAAAGTTCTCCTTTCAAATCCTGTGTGATGCAATTAATAGTGGTGGTGAAACACAATACATTTGAATCAGAACATGTATAAAACAAAGGTTCTAATTCCACACAGACCTAAACATATATATCAAATACACGCCTTCCAAGGCTCCACCAAGTCCTGGAACCCACAATACCTATCTCTGCAAACTGGAGTTTCACAGTGTAATTACCATTTTCCATGCCTAAGCCATAATATCTTAATGATCCAGTTGAGATCCGAGCAGTTTGGAACAACTCTGAATCCAAAGTATTTGTAAATTTAGAGGAGGAGAAGCTTCTATAGTGTGGACTAGTGCTATCAATAGGCAGACCAACATTGCTAACTGCCCATCTGCCTGTACTGGTTGTATGATATGTTGCAGGACCAAGGGTCTCGTTATCCATCTCATATACAACTTGATCAGATGACCTAATCTGTAGCCCACCACAATTAACTGCAAAGCTGGAATCTGCAGACCATCATCCAGAAAGAAACTGTCAAATGTCAATTGTGTTAATATCATAAAAGACCGCACTAAACATTGTCATGCAATGTAATTATTGCATGCAATAGACTAATATGTCCCTATTATAAAATATTAGACAAGCACATATGTACAACCCACTCTAGTAAAGTTTCTTTCTGTTGTGAACTGAACCATGAAACAATCAGCAATTAATATTTAGGAGAAAAGGCCACTTACCAGTGTTCTACCTCGTTTTGGTTATTGAAAACCGTCCACTGGACGCTAATGCTGAACTTAGAAATGTGGACAAGCCAGGTCCGCTAGACTAATACATTGTTCAAGTTGTCCAACTTTTAAACAATTTGAAGTTATTAAAACTTTATTTGACTTTTACGGTTCTTTATAGGGTGAACCTTTAGTCCAGCCACAAGATAACAGAAAGTTTCATTTTATACATGCAAACATCCACGTACACAATGACTCTGCTTTTTTATGCTTTGTAGAGTTCTACTTATGGTACACAAAATTTAAAATGCTCCAAATGGAATTATATCACTTACAAATAGGTGATCCTCGATTGCAAGGAAAATTCCTCTGAAGACAATTCAATCCAGAAGGCAAAGCACTAAAAACCAGGAAAAGACTAATCATGATCAAAATATGAGAAAGCGAGAAATTTATATGAGTAACCTAAGTAAAATTTTCCAGAAAAACTGATCATGTGAACATTATATTGAAATTTTGTATGGCATGTATATTCATAAATTCACCTGCCATTAGAATTATCGATGCTGAAGTTGTTCGAAACCAAATTACTACACCAAAGAAAGATACTGATATCAGTATAAGCTGGATCAGTTTAAAAGGTCAAAAAATGCCAGAAAGGATAACAGAACATGATATGTTTAGACTAAGAATGCACAAGATTGGGGCTGGTGTAATCATACAGTTGTAAATTCTGACTGCTGATCCAAGACGGAAAGCTTCCCGATAATTCATTGTATGATAAATCTCTGCAGGCAGATAAAAGGATGTCAGGTGCGAATTCCGTGAATCCTTGTTACGAAGGTTGTGCCTTCGCATCCTCCTAACGCTAAACTTTTACATGTTATTATTGACAGACCATATGGCCTTGATTTTGTTTTAATACTACTGGAAAATGCAATAGTAAATCTTCATGAAAAAATTCAACATTCAAGTAAATTTAAGTTCCCCAAGTATATTGGATCTTACTACAGGAGATGGCCTAACAGAGAACACTAGGGCCTAAACGACTTCTAAGACTTAATAGATATACAAATAAAAAAAAAATAAAGAAAGAAAGAGAGAGCAAAATAGCCTGAAAACTTACATAATTTGGAGATTTGGATTCTTTCGGGAGGGCAGTGCTCCAGTTAACTTGTTATTACCCAGAAACCTGAAAATTGGTAAGGGATAAATAAGCAACACTTTTTATTATTTGGTTGCCTCTTTTTGTTTGGCTTTTGGGGAGACTAAGATCTAAATTATCAATAGTCAATAGTTAATTACAAGCTTGTGAGAGAACTTAGATTGAAAAGTGAATCTAGAACTCTTCCCGTCAAATTGTTGAAGCTCAAATCCCTGAAAAATAAATATACCATGGTTGTCGGGTTAGTGAAAGAACAAGCACATGATGAACATGTTCACATTCTGCCCCTTTTATGCAGGGTTGATGTGTTCTCTAGGCTAAAATATGTTTGGCTGTGTACCATTGCCATCAGCCTTATATGCAGCAGTCTCAACACAAGGATACTTACAGAAGCGTCAAATTCTGAAATTCCCCAAAATATGAAGGTATGGAACCAGAAATATTATTGTTCCGCAAAACTCTGCCAAAAGATCAGTCATCTTCAGAACTTGCCAATCAAAAGTTCAAAGAAGTATCATAACTAGAGAATCGGAAGGTATGTTCATATCCTTACAAGGTAGCTAGAGAATTCATATTTCTGAGGAAGTCCAGTGAAGAGCTCCCATTATACATATCACTGATTCGCCTATGAATCAATTTTGAATAAAAAGATCAGCTTCGGCCAAGCATTTAACAAAGACAAGATAATGACTAATATTACAAAAATTTAAAGAAAAAAGTGGTGATAGCACTTACAAGTCATTCAAAGAGGTTAAATTGGAAAATGATTGCGGTATTGAACCTTGAAATGAATTTCCTTGAAGCCTCCTGCAGACATGTTTTGAGAAATCTGGTTGTAAGCTATATAATGGAGATTAGAAAATCTTTTGGAGCACTCATGCACAAGTACCACAGCAATTTTGCTGTTACTCAAGTTATTAGGAGGAAGTAAAAATGCAAGCACGCATGCATACATATATATGAAGCATAATCAGTGTACAGGAATAGTTGGATTTTGTCTCACAGTTGAACAAGTTTCGACCAATTTCCAATGAAGTCGGGTATCTGCCCTGTGAGTTCATTGTCTGATGCCCACCTGAAATCCAAACAATCATTTCCAAACCATATGATCAATCACAGTTAGATCAAATGATAACTCCTTTATAGGTTTGCAGAAAGTAGAGGAGATGAATTTTTATCTCAGTGCTCTTACACTCTCTCCAGGCGCTGTAGATTAGCAAATCTTTCAGGCATTGGACCACTGACCCCAGCGCTATCCAAGTATCTGTCAAGATGATAGACAGAATAAATATTTCTATTTTCCAGCCACTGCAACAGCAGCAGCTTCAACAGGAGGATGAATCACGATGAACAAGGCAAAGGCAAGTTGGTGTTGGGCTAGGATTGTTTGAAACAATTGTTTCATGCTTCAAGACAGGCCATTGAAAATAAAAGTTCTTAAAGGAGTAAGGTCAGAGGAAACTTTGACACCTAAGAACACTTTGAACTCATACAAGTCTTAAGAAATAACACAAAAATGCAGATCGTCACAGCATGACCACAAGTCAACAGCAATGGAATATAGACGGCATTGGAATTTAATGTTCAAAATCATCTTGAAAATATCCTCTTAGCTTACATAGGCAGTTGAATATGAGAAACAGCATATAATGAATTTCCTGTGCTTTAGTGAATTTTGCAAAAAGTGTGGAATGCATTTGTACTCTTACAGTTGTGTTAAGCTTGATAGGTTCCCTAGCTCAGATGGTATAGGGCCGGAGAATCTGTTTGCACTCAATCCCCTGCACATAAGCAAATATATAGATAATACTATATTGTTTAACATCCAATGTGAGGAGAAATTTCCAATTTTTAGAATGAATATGTGTTACTTTACATAATTATATTCTTGCACGAAGGAGACTACTTGTTAGTTGACCCGCGTGAATGAAATTATAAGGAACTCACAATGATCTTAAATTAGTCAGCAATCCAAGTTCTCTGGGAACCTCCCCTGATAATGCATTTATGGCAAAACTTCTGATAACCATGAAATCACAAAATTTCATCATTTCTCCCTAGCAAAGAAGATTGGTTGTGAATCAGTTTAAGGAAAAAAGGGAAGCAAGAAAGGAGAGATGGCATACAAGTACTGCATGCGAGTGAGGCTGCCAATGGACGCAGGAAGTGGACCTGTCAAATAGTTTCTGCGCAGATCTCTGATTCAAATAAGAGAAAATTAATGATCTGATGTCAGCAAAACCTAAGAAACCACATATGACCTGCTAATACGGAATGTAGATGTCAGGGCATGGTGTTAATGGACCAAGTTCGAGTAACATGTCGAGCTCAATAATTGCTCACCTCAATTTTTCAAAATTCAAAACCAAATTAGAATTTGAGTTAAAACAATGAGATTGAGTTTTAAAAAAATTAGTTAAGTTCAAATTTGAGTTTAGTTAAACTCTAAAATATTATCGAGCCTAATCGAGTTTGCAAGGCTTGCCTTATTAAGGCCTTGCCTAATCAAATTTGAATTGAGTGACTTGTCTTGTTAAGGCCGCAACTTAATTGACTACTTTGTAAGTCACTATACCGTTGATAATACCATCAACCGCAACAAATCCAATTCAGAAATCAGACTTACATATTTTTGAGACGAGTCAGATTCCAGAGCTCATCTGGAATTGGGCCCGCAACATCCATCTGATAAACTCTCCTGTAAAATTATAAAAACCGGGCACAGTCAGTTAATTTTACTAGTTGGACCACGTCAAAGTAAAGTAGGAACCTGATTTAAGTGAAAGATAATAAAGAAAAATAACAAACTTGGTTAGAATGTAAAAATAACATCTGCTGCCCAAGCCTTCACTTACAGCTCAACAATGCGGCATTTAGTGCCACCATTAAAGGAGCAGTCACATTTAATGCCCGGATTAATGTCATCAAATTGAGTTGAATCAACGGCAACACCGCTACACAGCTCACCACTAATGTTCCATTCATTTGGGGCTGAAATCACCCATCGTTCGAACATGGCGTTCACAGCTCTTGCTGTAAGTCAAACTAAGAGCATGAGATCATTGCATTATTTGCACGGATGGGACTGCATCCAATATCGTCAATGAGCCAGAACCAAAATCGGACAAGAATTTAGTACCCAAATTTGCCCTAACTACGATTTGTTGTAAATAATGAAAAATTGGTCGGGATGAATTGATTGAAAAAACTGAGGCATATTTTAATAGTTAACTTTTTTAACTTTTATCTTTTTTTTTTTTAATATATAATTTTTAAAAAAAAAACACTTAAAAATACAAATACATAAAACAAAACAAACATACCCCTTAATGTCAGAGTATTTAAGTCACGAATAGAAAATCAGAAAAAAAAAAAAATTGGGTATGTTTGTCTGTTGATTTGAGGGGGGAAAATGGTAGGTTCGCAAATACGAACATGTTAAATTATTTAAATTTAATTATTTTTATATGAATATAAAATATAATAATAATTTAATGATATAATTATATATAGATTTATATAGTATAAATTTACATGAATGTGATTGTGTGTATGTATATAAATATTAATTTGATCATAAATAAATATTAAAAAATAATTAATTATTTATATATATAAAATGTTAAATTTTAAATTTTGATAAAAAAAATTATGGTATAAGGCATTTGGTTAGTAAAAATTTAAATATAAGAGAATGATGCAAGATAAGGTACAAACAAAGCCAATCCATGCGAGATAAAGTTTTCTTGTTGTGTGGAGTAATTTCTAGTTAATTTTTTTATTTATTCTATCATTGTTTTGTTTTTTGTTTAACTTATAATTATATTCATGTTCTTTCAAATTTTCTCATTTTTAATTTGTTCTTTTTCTTATATTTCTTTTAAATATTTTTACACAATTCAAAATCATACATTTCTTCATTTTAAATTTTAAAGTTTCTATTTTTCTTTATTAAAATTCTGTTGATGTTTTCTTTTATTATTTTAATTTTTTTATGCTTTTATTATTAAATAATTTTATCTTTAATAATAAAAAATGTAACAATTTTATAATTTATAAATAAATTTATTCATGAAAAAAATCTGCAAATTTTAACTTTTATTATCAATAATTATAAATTCAAAAGACGAAGACAAGACCTATCAGATAAACCAAATAAAATAAAATAAAATAATAAAAAGACGAAGCCACAAGAAAGTAATCCAGAAGTCGAACAGTTACTTGAGAAAAAAAAAAAAAAAAGGGCACTCATCCGATGATAGATAAGAACATAAGTCTGCTAATGATCATTTTGATATTTATTTAAAAACAATTAGACATCACAGAACAATATTTAAATGGTAAAAAATGATAATTTTGCATAATCTTAAGCTAATATCCATAAAGAAAGAGTAGCAACAACTGGGCCATAAAGAGAATCTTAGGCTGCTCTCGAGTGACTGCGCTAAAACGCACATTCGATTATAATTGTATAAATAAATAAACAATGTTTTACATTATTTATAAAAAAAGTGATAAAAACAAATAAAAGGAAACAGATTAAAAATACCACAAATTAAAAATTGAAGAAGCCCAATCCTTCTTCATATAAATAAAATAATAATTTTTTAAAATATAAATTATATACTAATAATAAAATTTATAAAATAACGTGAAAGAAATCAAAAATAAAATAAACAAAAATTGAGGGAAGTAAATGCAATAAATAAAAGTTAAAAAGAGAATAGAATATTCAATATAAAATCATTAAATGTTTAATATATATAGTATAAATTTAATTAACGAATGAACTATATTTAAAACAAAAATTTTACTTAGAACAACACATACTTAATTTTAAAACATAAAAATTTACCAAAAAAAAGAAGAAGAAGAAGAAGAAGAAAAAAGAAAAAGCAAGCTTGATAAAATTTATAGTTCACGAGATTAGAAAGGCCAGTAGGGTTGCCAGTGTTCCTTTTATAAGTTAGACCTACGGAGTTCAATTTAAATAACTACTTCACTTTCAATCCCACTCTGCAGAATTTAAACTCTGGTTAAGACTAATTCAAACGAAATTCGATATTCGAATTTTATTTAAATTAAATTAAAAAATATTTTCAAATTTAGAATCGGAAAACTTGATTTTTTAACGACCTTTAAATGTGAACATGCGCACTATCGAAGTCAAAGAAACCCTTCCAATTAAGATGACGAGTTTTCACTGTTACGATTTCTGGGGATGAAAACCGACATCTTTGATAAAGCAAAAAATAAATAAAATAAAGTAAATATAAAACATAGTTGAGAAGTATAAGGTAATGTTTGTTTTCATTTTTCATGCCCCAAAAATACAACATAATTATTATAAATTTTTAAAAAAATATATTTAAAAACACGAAATCAAAAAACTAAAATCAATGAGTGGGCTGGGTGATCATTCTAAGTCCACGCAGGCAATCAAATTATGAAATGTAGTGCAAAACACGAAAGGTAAAACAGAAAAGTCAGGCGCACCTTCTGCAGGATCGGTGGTGGCATTCGCGGTCCTGTTTTGCGCTCGGACAGTATCCACCGCACATCCGAAGGCGAAGACGAACCAAAAGAGCAGCTGACGCCGCCGCGAGTTGAACCTCCTTTGAGGTGTCGCCGCCGCCATTTCAAGTTCAGACACTTGTTGCTAAAACGATAGGAGAATTGAATTATAAGAGAAGGTGGTGGAGAGTTGCGACGTCCGATGGCGGAAGAAGATGGATATTATATGCATGCGAGTCCTGTCCATGTCAACAATACGACAAAAATCAAGAGTCCAGCAAATCAAGCAGGACGAAATTAATGAATAGCAAGTGGGGCGAAGTTCCAAAGATGGGAGTGGGAATAACTATCGAAGCCAGTGCGTCTTTGTCAGAGATTAACAACAATATGATAGACAGTTGGAGATGTAAATTGTAAAATAATACAATAAGATGAATTGCTGGAAGTAGAGTTTATAATAATGTGTGCTAATACTATCATTATATTCATATTGTATTTCCTCTTATGGCATGTTCTCTGCAATCATCACTTCAGTCAAAGATGGCATCTTTATAGATGGACTTTTCTTCTTTCACATAACTTTGCTAATGCCAATATAAGTATCAATTTCTTTATTTCGACATTCACTCATACTATGCCCACACTGAAAGCAATTAAGGCACAGTCAAAATTGATTTTCAATATAAGAATCCGACACCTTAGATGTCTCATCGTACTCATTCACATTCGATCTATAATCTTTGTCACAATAGTGCCTTGACGATATATGTCTATCTATTGTCTTCTCGTGTCTAAAAGTACAGTTGTCTCTAGCAAGACAATTCTGCATCTTACCCACAACTGTAGACAACTTTTGAATTTCATCAAACATTATCTCCTTGTAATGTGCGTGATCAATCAACATCCTATAAAATAAATACAAATAGATTTCGCTCTTCTCTATATTATTTTTTTTTCATTCTTGGTTTTTTCTTCCTCTACTTTTTGACATTTTTTTTTCTAATTTTTTTTCTCACACTTTGTGTGTGTATATATATATATATATCTTTTTATTTCTGTCCCCTTTTTTTTCTCTTTCTTTTTTTTCTTTTTGTCTCTCTTCTTTTCTTTTCTTTTTTGCTGCCTTTCTTTTTTTTTTTGGCTCTTTTTTTTTTGATCCCTTTTTTTTTAAAAAAAAAAAAAGGAAATAAATAAGCCCAATTCCTTCGGCCCAGACATGGTCTAACAGTTTCTCTCCTTTTTTTTTTTTTTCTCTGCCTAGAGTAGCCTTCAGCCCAATTCAACCCTCGGCCCAACTAGACTCTTCGGTTTAACCCATTTTTTTTTCTCATTCGCGGAGGTGGTGGCGACGACGGCTGGGTTCATTTTTGTTTTTACTAGTGTACGCTTGCAGGAGCGGTTTACATCGACTGCTCAAAAGTTGGTGAGGCCTGGAAGGCCCTCAGCGGTGAAGACAGGCGGAGAATTTGGTGGGGGAGGTGCGAGTTTTTTAGGCGAAAACTCATGTGTTGTCATCGAGGTTCGCGGAAGATTCGCTCCTCCTCCGGCGGCGATTCAAGGTGGAAACGGATGGGCTTGCAGTAGCATCGCTATTGGTGAGGATTGCGGCAGTGAATCAGCTGAAACGACGATGGAATTGCAATTTTGATTTTTGGCCAGTCGCGGCAGCAATTCTTCCTTTTTTTTAAAAATTTTCTACTTTTTTTTTAAACTCTAGATCGTGTTTCGAATTACAATTCGACACAAGCTCGCTCTGATACCAAACTGACGTATCAAAATTACGTCAAAATAACAGGATAGCGACAGTGTAATCGAACCTGAATCCAAGAATCCCAGAGACGCTAATCGAGCGAAGAATGCCGACCCAACATGGTAGAATTGGATTGAATTCGATCTAAACGGCCACAATCAGCACACCGAATACTGATTGATACGTTACGAATCACACGAACCACTCTGGAATGACTCAATTTGGGATTGAAATTCACGAGAAATTGAATAAATAATTCTAGGGAATTTGAAAAGGAATTCTGAATTGATTAAAACTCTGTCTATTTGTATCTCCATTCAACTGAAAAACAAACTATTATTTATACTAAATACTATCAGACTCTAACCTAAAAGCCTATATGGCTCAATTTATTAATAAAGTCCATTAACAAATAAAACTAAAATTAATAAATACTAAAATAAAACTCGACGAATCTTTGGATCGTGTCATGTTGACTGATAGGTTGGCATTAGTTGCATGCAAGACATGTTGCATCAAACTGATATCGACTGCATCTTTATCTTTTTCATTCTCATTATCTCCCTTATCTCCATAATTCCAATCATTGATGTCAGATGTCAACTGGTATACATGTTGCTAATAGGCATCACAAGTCATCTCATGAGCACCATCTTCCTGTACTCTTGTTCCCGCAACAATATTTATTATAAGTTGTGATGGAATATGGGGCCTCCCTCTATAGTTCTATTCAAAATATGATGCTTACGTGTTAAGGTCAAGCAACATGGCACTCTCCTAAACACTGACATGAGTCAACGTTTTAGTGACCAATGGCACGCTACTCAACTATTGCGGTCTAAAGAACGATTAGTGGGAGACTTGACCCATTTCACTCTCCACACATCACACACATGGCATATTGTTAGGCTTTCGTTGTTCTATTTTGATGTACAAATCTAAATACATCACCTAATTAATTGAATTCAATAAAAACTGCAAATTGATGTCATTTTTAATCGCTAGTAGGACAACATCATGCTCCTCGAATGCATTTCTTAACACAACTTCGTTTTTAAACAGATGACAAAATAATTTTCATATACTCTAGTCAAATTATACACCATCATCTCTAACTATACAAATTTGGTACTGTGAGGCATGTCTCGCAAATAACGAGGTCCAATATTATAAATTATGTTGTTTGCATTGTGTATAGTAGAAGCCCCCCAATACAGTACAATTTGAATATCACCCTAAAATGTCATATTTTCAAAACAAATGGTTCACATGCATGACCAAATAAATTAAATTCAATCACTATGAAAATGTCATATATAACCTAATGTTGCAACTATAAAATATGACAAAGTTAAATTTACAAGCTCATACTTAATTACACATAGTATATGTTAATAGTCTAACCAATTGAAATTTTTTGAACTTAATAAAAATATAAAGTGTAATATTTTTAATTGCATTTTATTGTAATATTTTCTAATTTTTAGTTTCTTGATTGAATTAATTTGAAAATTTACATATTTGCCTTTAATGCTAATATATGTGAAACTAATATTTTCCTCAATCAAATACACCAAATTATACTATGATTTTATTTTTCTATTGAGACTTGTTTTTTCAAAGTATTTAAACTTTGAAGTAATTCACTATTTATTAATGCATATTAGTCTTTTCAAAAAAAGTATTTTAATTGAATAATGCACCCTTTAGAATTTCAAATATTATTAAAAAATGAATTTTAATTTGTATTGACATATAACTTATTTAAAAATTGTAAATACCTTCTTACTATATATAGATTTAGATATGCAGTATCCAATAAAAAATAATTTCAAGATTTGAGATTTTTTGCAAAATTATGAGATTTTAGAATTTGGCCAAAATTGCATGAACTGTTCAAAAATTATATGTACTAATTTATATTTATTCATTAATTAATTTTTCAACCTATGGTTATAATTCTGATGAATAGTTTCAAAAATTATATAATTCTGATACAACAACCTTATATATAATTATAATTATAATTATAAAAATGTCAAAATCTACTTTTATATAATTAATTTCATTTGAAAATTTAAAATTTTAAAAATTATATATAAAAAGCCCTTGTCAATGAAGAATATATTTTGAATCTGAATAGTTAAAAATTACGACAGAGTACTAGCAATTTATAATAACTGCTAGTAAGAAATCTAATTATCTATAATCTACTATTAATTTATTGCTATTTTTTTATATGATTACATGTTTGCTTTGTTTAAATCTAGAAAATAACTAATAAAAATACTCAAAATTTGTCTTGAAAATTCAACATGGATGGCTTTCCAAAAAGGTTTACAATTATGAAAAGTTGTGGTTGCTTGTTGCGAGATCTATAAGAAAATTTGTCTAGAAATATATATTTTAAACAAGATAACATAAATAAAAATAGCACAGGGATACATACATGAATATATAAATGGTATTGAAAAATAAAGAAAAAGATATGAACAAAAGCCATACCAATTTATCTAATTATTCTAGCTAAATTTTTCAAAGAGTGAATCAAAAATAATCCGTCTAAAATTATTTTTGGCTAAAAAAAATGGGCACTCACTTGTTTATAGATTCAGAAAATACCATGAGCACTGCTTGAGAAGAACGCCATGGCCACTAGAGGAGAACGCAGTTGCCGCCAACAATGCCTGAGCAGATTTTAGATCTGTCAAACTTCCAGATCTGTTTGGAAGCTCCGCCCATTTGGACGGAAGGTCTATTTGGTAGGGCTCTATTTGGAACGACGCAGAGAAATTGACGAAAGAATACCGATTTGTTGCAAATGCTCGCGATGGTTGATGGGTTATAGGTAAGGGCGTGTTTGGCAAAACAAGAAGAGGGGACCATTGGTTGCATTTAAATTAATGCAATGTCGTCATCTCGCCGTTTCAAATGGTAATATAATGTTACAGTATACCTTCATATAGTATGCGGCCCATTTTATTTTATTTTCACAAAATGGAGTATTCCGCCATTCTAGACGATGAGATAGGTTAATTAAAATCACCGTAGTTGAGTTATTTTGTGGATTCCTAATTTTAATTAGAATGAAATAATGAAAATGCCCATGAACCATTGTGTGAATTTTGTGGCATACGAGCAAGGCTAATGAACAATTGAAATACAATTAACAAATACTTGATAATTTTCAACCAAGATTTTGCACAAGAGGCTTGGGAATTTGGTGGTGACATCTTCGATGGACTACTTATTCAGAAATTTAGGCTAGGCAGAATGGACACGCAAGCATCTAATTTACTTGGTTAAATTTTAATAAGAAATTATTTTGTTAGATACTAAGGATATGTACAAAGTTTCAATTAAACCATTTGGAACTAGATTCAAGAAAGTGAAAAGTGACCACCTAAAATACAAATAAAGAGGATGATATTAGGATTGCATCAAAAAGCTTATAGAAGTTAAATTTTTACTGGATTAAGAATTAAATTGAGAAATTATTCTATTTTTAGTAGAAAATGAAAAGGATCACACCGGTAAATCCCATGAAGAGTAAGCAAGTGCCAAATAAGCAGTTATCTGCAATATTTCGCTACTACCTTTTAAATGAATTGCCTTTTTTGAAAATTCTATTATTGCTAAAATATTTTTTTGGAAATTTTATACTTTCATCAGAATTATTTTGAAAGGTTTTTCTAGTGAACTTTCCTGTTCGGCTCACAAATTGGCATGTTTACTTTAAAATGTTTTACTCTAAAATGCTTATGAATGTGAACAAGTGCTATGTAACTGTATTATAAATTGTTTCAAACATGTTGATTGTGTACATGAAATATTGTAAAGTGCATTGGGGATTAACAAGAATAGTGTGAGGAGCTAATTCCACCCTCCCATCGAGTAATACATGAAATAAGACCCGTTCAGTCGGATTAAAAGTTGAAATAAGACCTACTCAATCGAGGTTAAAGGTTAGATAAGACCCACCTAGTCAAGGTTAAAGGTTAGGATAAGACTAGATTCAACCGAGAAAAATGATTGAGATAAGACTCACTAAGACTCGACTCAACCAAGGTTAAAGGTTGAAATAAGACCTTTCGCAGTTTAGGTAAAAGAATAAGGCCCTAATTAGGGATATGGTGTGTGAACTACTTATGTCCCCTAATGCTCTAAGGAATGAGCTAGTGGTAAGGATGTGTGGTACTCCATGTGAAAATTTTCAACTGTTAGCTTCTACAAAAACTTTACATAAATGTTTAAATATTATTAAATGCTTTGTTATGTCCACATTCTAATAAAAGGTAGACAACCATTTATTAGACGACTCGTCGCTCATACTTTTAGTTAATATTCTTGTAAAGATAACCAACGAAGAGAATCAAACGTGGGAATGATAGAACAAGGGAGAGGATCTTCCAATGTATCATGGATACTTCATTATTATTATTATGAATGGATGTCAAATTATATTGTTAGATTAGATTGCTATGATACATGTTGGCTTTAGTATTCGCTGAGGTGACTTGCAAATATTGTTGTGTCACGATCTCAGTTTTAGGGTGTGACGGAAGTGGTATCAAAGCATAAATTTTGATTTTAGATGCACAGGATGTTTAACAGAGCCTCAATTTGATTTTAGACACGTAAGATGTTTATTGAAACCTAGGATTAATGTTAAGAACCTAGAACGTATGGTTTAGATGGAACTACAAGAATCACATCACGAGGATTTAGAATTTAACACTTCACTTCATACATGCATAAGTTGTAAAATTAATTTTGTTTACCTTAGAAATTTGACATTGATATAGGAAATGGATGGGGCTAGTAGTTTGAGTGAGTGAGCACCTTCTGACTATATCGCTTTACCTATGGAGACCATAGACTGCCTTTTTTATCTCGATGACCCAGCTAGGGGACGTGGTTGCTACATTAGCTGAGACTCAACAGCTAAATAGATTTGAGACTAAGAATAGGATATTAAAAGAGCACTAAGATACCTTCGAGTGGAAGTTGGAGGACTTAGAGATGGCACAACAAAATTTGGTAAGGACAAATGAACATTTGAAAAAGAGCTATTAGCACCACATGGATGCAGCACAAAAGGAGCAAGAAGTGCTGGTTCAATAAGTGTAGCACCTTGATCCCGAGAGTGATGAGCTTCATGCACTAATCCACCATTAGGTTGAGGACTTCAAGCTTAAGGAGGAGCCTGAGGAAGACATGGAGGAAATACCTAATGAGGCGGAATTGGACGATGCAGACATAGTTATAGACGAGTTATTTTAGACTAGGGGTATAGTTATGAATGAATCGTTTTAGGACTAAGAGTTATAAAGCTGTAAGAATATTGTGATATGAATAAGAGTAGTTTGCTCCTTATGACTAGCAATTTTAAGCGATATTAATAAAACCATTATTTGCTCATGACCATTGTGTGTTCTACTATTTTACTTCTTGCTTGCTGACCCTTGCTTTTCATGTGCCAATGTGGACACCAAACTTACACAATTTGTCTAATCCATAAATAATTTTTGAATGTAGGAAAATAGCCGGCCGCCCACGCTGCACTACCTAAAACCCTTAATATGCCACTTAGGGAAAATGTGAATAACCAAGCACATGCCTACCCTTCGCTAGTGCAACCTTAGCCATAGTCGGCCATGGGTCAACTCAATTTATGACGAGAGGACATAGTGGCCATAGCAGCTGTCGTGGCCCAAGTGGTTAGGAGCCAATAGCAAGCTCCAACACCAGCGTTAACCTAATCTAATGGAGGCACTAAAGTCTACTATGAGGCATTGAGAAAAGTTCATGTGCCTATGTTCAACGGCTTGCATGATCAGGAGGTTACTCGAAAATAACTAAAAGAAATGGAAGATAACTTTAAGTTAATGAATGTTACAATTGAGGTACAACCGAGAGTAGTAATACCCTTTCTAGTTGATGAAGTTGTCCTATAATGGGAAGGTATTTCACCCGCACTTCGAGAAGAAAATCTGGTTATCTGGCCTAGATTTCATAAGTCATTTCTAAATCACTTTTTCCCTAATGCTATCGGCCTGTAAAAGATGGTAGAATTTAACAACTTAATGAGGCACCTAGTTTGTTAGTGGTTGAGTACTTGGCGAAGTTTCATGCCCTAGGAAGTACTTGCCCATGGTAATGGCGAACTCGGCCCTCAAAATGCACAAGTTCACTATGGGGTTGAAAAACCAATTACAAACAACCTTGGTACTATATGAGGTATAGACCTTTGATAATCTGTTGGGAGGCGTTATAAGGGCTTAAACTGATGTCTATTGTAGGGATGCGAAAAATAACTTAAAAAGGGCCAAGCTAAGTCTAAGCTTGGGAATGAGTAGACTGGACCTTTAACGAGGCCTTGGACCAACAAGAGAGTTAATAGGAGTGGGAATGGTCAAGCCTCGCATCAAATACCGAAGTGCATTAAATGTCACTACTAACATACTAAAGTGTGCTATGATTTGCCACTGAAATGTGTTTTCGATGCAGCTAATAGGGGGACCAAATCACTGAGTGCTTGCAGGAGACTTTCAAAGCAACTGCCATTAACACTAATAATAAGAGGGGAGCTAATGGCAGCAACAACAACCATAAGCCTAAATAGCCCAACGCTAGGCCTAGAATATATGCTTGAATGTTCGCCATGCCCCGAGAAGGATCTAACAATGCTAGGGGTGTCCTTGTAGGGAATACTACTGTTAACCAATTTTTTGCACACACCTTGTTCGACTAGAGCAGCTTGTATACCTTTGCCTCTGAAGGTATTGCCAAACACTCAAAGTATAGGTCTAAGGTATTGAAAAACCTTATCAAGTAGTCATGATAAGAGATGAAATCATGATAGCTACCAACACACACACACACACACACACACACACACACACACACACACATATATATATATATACCAATTATGGCTTGGGACCCTGGAGAAATTAGGAGTAGAATGCCCTCTATGTGGTTCCATGATATGACCACATGTGGTGAAAGACAACACGGGAACTAGGGATGCAAAAGTAGTAAAACTTAGAGTAGTACAGGAAATTGTCACATGGTCTTGTCCTATTAAAAAAAATTAAGAACTTTTGAGATTGAGTGTGGAGAATGAAGAATTTGGATAGGACATGATTGAAAGTGGATATCCCCTCTATAAGATAAATGGTCTGACCAATCATTAGTTCATAGATTCATTTGATTAAAATATTTTATGTCCGCCTATGTAAAGAAGTAGAACATAAGCCTAAAATACTAGAATAATCTTATGAGATAGTCTCTCTAGGAGGAAATGAGGAATTGTAGAATCGATACCCTTATTTAATACTGAAGTATATGAATGCAAGTTTTAAGGACGAAACTTTTATAAGGGATGAAGATTTAATATCTAAAAAAATTTTTGGGACCAAATAGAAATGTTCATAAAAATATTAATGGGAATTATAGTGAAGGTCTTGATTGATAAATTCTTGATTTTTTATGATTATTTTCGTGTGAAATATAGTAGTAAATTCAAAAGTTAGGATGGTAAAGAATAAGCATGAATTATGCCAGTCAAACAATACCAAAAAATAAGATATTGATGGAGAATAATTACCATGATCAAGAGGAGCCAAATTTGGGAGATCTAGACTGAATTTTTGCTGGAACAATAACAAAAAAATTCAAATGGAATATTATCTAAATTTTGGAGGACCAATTACTGAAGCACACTAAATCCTAGTGTGTGTATTATTAATTTTGGTCCAAAAATTTCATAGAAGAAGAAAGGTATAAATATTTCAAATATGAAATGTACTAACTCTTAAGGAATATTGCTATAGTTAACCCAATAGTAAACAATAATACCGTATGTCATCATTGTTACTTTTTACATATTAATAAAAGTTACACATATAAAAATTTATTTATAAATTATAAAGTTATTGAGTTTTAAATTGTAAAAATAAAATTATTTGAAATCTTAGTATAAAGAATATTAAAAGTAAGAAAACAAGAAAAATCAAAAGAATTTGAAAAAAAGAAAATTTGATAAAATTACACAAATAAAAATAATAAGTTAAAGAAAAGAGAGTGGAAAAGATAAATCAATACAAAAATTTAAAATAAAAATAATTATATAGTTTTGCTTTATGCAAAAAATAAAAAAAAAGGCTCAAAGAATTTAAAAAGAAAGAAAATTTTGATAGAAAATATAAATAAAAATAAAGATAAAGGAAAAATATAAAAATTAAGAAATTTAAAATAAGGAGAACTGTATAAATTTATATTGTGCATTCAAAAGAAAAAATTTTGAATTAAAGTCGGCAGGGGTTTTTTCCACTCGTCGGATTGCCCTTTTCTTATTCTTTTGACTGTATTAGTTGATTAATCATCAGATAACTTCTGGGCTGCACGTTTTCTCTTGTTCTTTTTTTTTTTTTTCTCTAATATTGTAATTATTATTGATTTCCTATTCACTGATGAAAATTTTCATTCTAGTTTTGATTTTGGCAAACACGTACTAATTATATTCTCATCCATTTTGGTTATGTTTGTTTTCAAACTAGGATAGAGGTGTAAAATTTAGGAAATTTGAATTTGGTTTATAAGATTTGAATAACTTAAAAAATTATTTTTATATATTTAATATGTAATAATGATTAAATAAAATTCCTTCTAACATTTCATTTTGAAGCCGAACTAGAGTTGCACTCAACAATGTGTGTACCCATAAATCTTATTGTATTCATTCAAATCTATGGACTATGTATACTATTTTGTTGTAAATAAATGATTTTACGATGAATCCATTAGAATCTTGAAATTATATAATCAAAATAAAAAGTGTCATTTTTAAATTTAGTTTATTTGTAAATTTTATATATTATTTTTGGGCAACATTCTCTGATAGACCCATTCGAGAAACACGGGATTAGCTGAGTCTCTTGATAAAATAACATATAGGTTTATAAGTAAATAAATATAAATAAGAAATAGGTGTTATTTTATTATAAATATGTATAATAATTAAAAAAATATTAATTAATTATAAAAGATATGGAGAAAAAAATATTATATTTAAATTTGAATAAAATTTGTAAGGTAAAATGTTTAGTTTGTAAGATTTAAAAGTGAGTATGTGTCAACACTAAACCGACTGTGGAGAAAATCTGATCTCGGGCGATCGTAGCAAGAGCCCGGAAGTTAGGAATTGAATCAACTTCGGAGGTTATTTCTGCTGAAAGTTACAGCGAAAAGATGAAGGTGATAGAAGGGTAACAGATTCACTTTCGTTCATACCCGAAAAACGTACATCATCATGTATATATGGTTGATGATGCAATTGGCAACTGAATTTCAACTACGAACTACCAGAATCAACTGTGTAACTAAATTAACCAAGTCTACGTCAGCTAAAATCGTGTTTCCCTTGTAGAGACGCATTTATCCCAGTCAGGTTCATTTTCTAGCCGGTGACTGGATGGATAGTTGATAGCCTTTCGGTTTATCAAGATACATGATGCAGTTCTATCTCATGCTCTTAATTTGATTTACAGCAAGAGCTTTGAACGCCTGTTTGAACGATGGGGGATTTCAGCCCCAAATCAATGGGACATTAGTGGTGAATTGTGCAGTGGTGTTGCCCTTGGTTCATCTGAGATTGGGGACATTAATCCTGGCATTAAATGTGTCTGTATAATAATGGCTCTACTTGCCACATTACTGCTCTGTAAGTGAAGACTTAAACCTACTGCACGGACAACAAATGTTTTTTGGCATTCTAACCTAGACTCGTTATTTTTCTTTATTATGTATCAAGTTCTAGTTTACTTTTATTTGGACCAACTTCTAACTGAGTGATCATGGGTTTTTTTTTTCTTTTTGATATATTTTTACAGGAGAGTTCGTGCATTGGATGTTGAGGGTCCACGAGCTTTGGGATTTGACGTATCTCACTGCTCTGTATGTTTGATCTCTGTATTGGCTTTGTTTTGCTTTGTGGTATTATCAATCGTATATTGAGTTCATGGACTCAGTTCACAATAGTCGATTAGTCGCTTGACTTCTAAATGGGTTATCGTCTGTTATGGTTTCTTAGGTTTTGCTGATATCAGAACCTCAATTTCCTGCTATTTGTCTCAGAAATTTGGCCCAAAACTATTTGGCTGGTCCACTTCCGGCATCCAATGACAGTCTCAGTCGCTTACGGTACTTGTATGCCATCATTTTTATTTTTATTTTTTGCTTTGTCTGATTTAATTTGATTTTCAACCTATCTTGTTCGCATGGAAACAGTCACAAAATTTCACGATTTA
Organism: Avicennia marina; assembly: GCA_019155195.1. Lineage (NCBI taxonomy): Eukaryota > Viridiplantae > Streptophyta > Magnoliopsida > Lamiales > Acanthaceae > Avicennia > Avicennia marina. Next base: position 2,976,980 of record CM032776.1, read on the forward strand.
TGATGTTAGGAGCATTTACATAAACGCAATATCAGCGGAGCTTCCAAGGGAACTTGGACTGCTGACTGAGCTGAGATCATCGTGCGTTCTCTTTAGTTTCATTAATGTGATTAGACCGACAAAGTAGTATGCTTCATGCAAGAATATATCTATTTAAGTGCGTATATATTCAAGAAATTGTAAAATTTCTTTTCACATTGAATATTAAATAATATAGTGTGATTTATTTATTTGCTTATGACTAGGGCATTCGGAACAAACAATTTCATCGGCCCTTTACCGTCTGAGCTAGGGAACCTATCAAAAATTAACACAAATGCAGGTACCGATGCATTTTTCACTTTATGCAAAGTTCACTGAATCACCTTTCTAGATGACTGTGAATACTACATTCATTCCAGGTTGCCAATAGTTCACTGCAATTGACATGTGATCATATTGTGATGATCTGCATTGGGACCAGTGTGTCGTTGGGCTTCTACTCTGTGGATTTTATTTTAAAGTTTTAGTGTTGAAACCGATTTAAGCTTCGTTGTGGATTGGGTTTCATTGAAAATGGTGTGTCTTTGCCTATTGTCATAATTTACTCCTTGCCTGCACTGCTTTTCATTACTGTCTGTCCATAGTTTTGAACGGCGCCTCGCCGCCGTTTGATCTCAGGGGCGCGTGACTTTAAATTTGGTTAGTGGCACGCGCCGGAGCCCCTTTTCCCGGGTGCTCTGGCTCATGCAATAAGCTCCCAAGTTAAAGTCCTTTTAAAAATGCGTGTTTCTTTGGAAAAACACAATTTTTTTTGTTAAATTATACCCGAGGCTTCTAAACCTTAGGCTATGTTTGGGAGAGGAGTTTTTTTTTAAAATAATATTCAGTATAATTTATGTTGAAATAATTAATAAATTTTGAAAAAAATATTTTAATGAGATGAATAGTATAATTTATTTGAATTTATATATAAAATATATAATAATAATTGAATGACATGAGAATATATAAAAATAATAATTATATTTGTTAGGATAAGATAAAAAAAAATTAAATATATGTGTAATATATATATATATATATGTATAATTGATTGTTAATTGATTTAATAATTAAAAATAATTAATAATTTTAAATTTGAATTTAGATTAATGTTTTGGGATGAATTATATCTTTAAGTTTAGGACGACTGTTTGAATCGAAAATTGGGTTTCAAACTAACATAATTTTCTCAAAATTACGCAGTCAAATGCCCTCTTCCGTCTTTGCTCTCCTTCACGGCTGTTCGTGCTTCTTTTCCTAGCCGATTTTCTTTCTTTTTCCTTCTGCCCTTACTGGTCAGTATTGGGGGAGTGGGCGCCCCTTATCAGATTTTTTTTTCGACACTATTTCAGACCGTGAGGTTGCGGGTTGTGGGTCGCCGGAAATTGCTGCAGCAGCTCTTCCCTGTCTATCAGATTATTGCTTATTTTTACTTCTTGGCTTGTTTTACTTCTAATTTCCCCTCAAATGCACGTATTTTATTAATTTTTACGCTGTTCTGAAGCTTTTTTTTTTTTGCTGTGATTCTTCCAATTTTCTGTGTTTCCGTGTCTTAACGCCCTTTGTTGTGGCTCCAATCACTGATGCAACTACTCTTATATCGTGCGCAGATAGTTCATTCAATCGGTCAGATGCTCGGGTCTTGAAGTGACAGAAGGCACCTCAACGCAGATATTAGTGGTATCAATTATACAACGAGTACAACCGTGGTTGCAGATCCAGGCTATTCACTTGTAAATCCTGCCAAGCCCTTGCTTAAGGAGGCAATTGTTGAAGGCATATGAGGTTTTCCCGATTGTGTGTGCTTGTAATTTTTGGCTGTGTACATGTGTGTTCAACACACTCACATGTTTTTTCCTTAAAAAATGTGAAAACCTTGTTTCAGAGTTGTTAGACTGCCGGAGTTTGTAAGATATGACATATACAGTGTATTGTTTCTGTATTACATGGTGGTTTTTCTACCAGTCGAAAACTAAGAAATGTCATTGTCTCAAGAAATCATTGCCCTCTATTCTCAACTACTGTCACCACTCCCTTTGGTGCAAAATTCACAGCCACTATCTTTCCATGCTCGGGTAGGATCACAAGAATCCACGAATTGGCAATCCAAGCTATCAAAGATCAAATAAATAAACACGAAAGAAAAAGGCATAGCTCAATTACCATTCTAACTTCAGTCATTATATTTAATCAACCTAAGATAGATCAAACCAGCAAAATAACCACAGAAAATGCAAAACATTTCCATAGTATTTTCAATTTTTAACCGCACGCATTGATGGTTTATTCCATATAATTTCTATCACATCTTTCGCAAAGGGCAGAACAGAAAGTTCTGCATATTCCCCGGAGGCCCTCAACCAGCCATCACCTATTCCCCAATCCCATTAATAGCAGATCACAGCCTCTGCTACCACATATCATAATCCAAGTGACAAATCTATGTAGCCCTTCAATTTAAAAATACAAAAAAAAAAAAAAAATTCAAAAACTGCAACCGTCCGTAAAAGAAGTAAAAACTAACCGCACAATATAACTCTGGTAAGACCCAAAACCAAACAGGACACAGTGAAGAAAAACAGGGTCTCGAAATCCCGGGCCGACCATTTCCGAACCGGATTTGACCCTACACGCAAGCTCTTAGCCCTTCTGAGGGCGTCGACCTCCTTCAGCAGATCGAACTCGACGCCCTTCCTCTTCAACTCCTCCACGCACTTGGCCAATAGCGAGGAGTCTTCCTTCTCCCTCTCCAACATCTTCTCCAGATGACGTTCCATGTCGGTCTTATATCGGATCGCCCATATGAACCCGAGCGAACACAACAGAGAGCAGAGAGTTGGGACCCATGATTTCTTGCAGAAGTGGGGACCGTCTCCGCGCGAGGCGGCGCTGAAGAGGAGGAGGAGCACGGTGGAGTGGAAGAGGAAGAACAGGCAGTAGAGTTGAGTGATTTCTTTCCGGGTCGAGTCGACTTGCGTCTCTTTGAGGGAGATCCGGTTGAGAATGAGCTCTTCCTCTTTAAGCCACTGCTTGAGGAGGAGCTTGTGGGTCGGCGTTTCGGCGATCTGGTGAAGCGGGTGCGGCGGCTTCGACTCCATTTTTGACGATGAGGGTCTCCTATTGGTGGCGGAGGTTGGGTTGGCCATGTTTTTGGAGATAAACGCTGAGAGCAAGTTTATTACAGAAAGGAGAACACTGAAGAAGAGCGGTTTTTGTATCCAACGGTTGAGTGTGATTTTTAAAATATGCAACGGTCGAATTTGGGTCAACATAGAATTTCTAGTTTTGTCTATAATTATTAATTTTAAAATTAGATCAAGAAAATGGAAGTTTGATTAATGACTCATTTATATTTGATTTTATGCATCCGATTTAAATTGTGATGGTCGGACATTATTACTATCTAATTGGGAAAGATATTTACAATTTACTATAAACATTAAAAGCAGAATAGATACTACATCGATTAAATATTCAAATTGGATATTGATTGAATTCTGAAAAAAAAAAAAACTCATTTAGATTCTTTCCCTCGTACAAGAAGAAATTTGTATAGATTGTTAGAGGAGCAAAAAACACAACAACTTGAGCATCCTTTGGGTTATGAGATTATCATCATGAAAATTTTACAAGAAAGAGAGAGACAACTAGAGATAGTTTATGATCCTTTAATTTTCCCTTCATTCAATTTGTTTATGTGCTTTTTGTTACAATATTAATTATAAGTGTATATAGGATACCTCATGCATCAAAAGCATTAAGCTTGTGCATTTCTCATTTTCTCATGTTGAATTTCACTATACTAGTTATAACAATTAAAAAAATCATAAATAATATAACCCATGTAATGAAGAAATGAATGTAATCTAATATAAAACTGATCATAATAAATTTAGAAATTATAAAACTTAAAAAAACAAATTAAATATTGCGCTAAGGGTATTGCTTCATTACGTGCATGTTTTAGTAGCTAATGGTAATCCCAAGATAAGACTCTATTTACTTGCATAACTGTCTCATCCCATATAACGATGACAAGAAGACTGGTAACTAATCTATAAACGCATCATCAAAATATTTAAAATCTTGTTAGAGTATCTAATATAATTTTGAAACTTTATGAAAGAAACTTATGAATTGTGCTAAATGAAAAGGGTTAGTATCTTTTCAACAGTAGAAATGGATTTTATCCTACAAAATAGTACCAAAAATTCATTGGCCTGTTAAACCCATATAAAATACAGTAACCATGCAAAGTAACGGTCATCATAATAAATCATATTAAAATCGTCACAGCAATGTATTATTGCTTCTAAATAAATAATAAATTAAATGGCCAAATGGATTAATATAAGATGTTTATCTGATTTTAGCACTCGAGTAAATCTTAACAGATGATAAAATGTCCATTCTTATTTTCATCGCTAAACCATGCTTGGTCAAATTTAGAGGGCAATAGAGTTCCGCGCTGCAAATCCCCCAACTGTTCCATGTACATGGCAAATCTAGCAAAACACAAAATCAACGTAGAAAATCAGTTGTGAAGGTTGGCCCAAGCCATAGTTATTATGTTTTTGTGTCTGTTGTCCCCCGTTTGGGTAGGGATACCACAAATGCCAAACTCGCCAACTCCATGGTACCTAGAGAGGAAGGTCAATCACATTTATATTTAATAGATTTTTCTCTATAATGAGAGTCACAATATGGCATTGTCTACTTGTGGTCATGGAGGCAGTTTGCAAATGGGATATAATATCAGATTTAATTGAAACTTTTTGCTACAAAGCAGAAACCTGGGAGATCTGCACATTGCAAAAATTTTAGTGGTAAAATTATATTAGTGACACTAGTGAAGTTAAAACTACTGGATTGGGTTTGAAATAGAAATTTTCAAACTACGTAACTTTACCCAATCTTTTATAGTAGACTTTCAGCTCACCATTTGCCCCACAAATCACTCCTTGTCTAATCAATAATCTGCTTACAGTTGGAACCCATTTCAAAGTTAAAGGTGCAGGAGTAGGATCATTTTTTCGAATCATGAAGTAAATATCCAATTTATTCCAGTCCTTCGGTTGACACGTAGTTTCATCCCTGGAAGAAGAGCATCCATGGTATGATGAAAACTCTGCCATAAGACATCACCGTTAGAACTCGTGTATCAAACGGACACTTTTCTTGGATACAAGGAATTTTTTGTTCAAAGAAATGAGTTCAAATGGTGAATTTTAGTCGTTGTGGTCTAAAATTCATCAATTCGTGTTATGTCATCTCATTTGCTTGTGCAGGAGTTACATCTGTATTTCCACAATTATGAATTTAAGCATTATCACCTAGAAAGTTAATCAATTTTCAATTTAAAATATAATAATATTTTATTAGAAACTGAATATGCACAAGACTAGAGCCTGAGCAATAGTCCACGGTCCCATATAAGTTCTGTATCACTTTTGATAATAATTGTAAGATAAAATGTTGTTATTTTTGTATGCGTGTAAATGTTATGTGTGTAAATGTTATTTTTGCAAATTATATGATTATATATTTTGTATATGTGTAAATGTTATTTTTCATATTTATGTACATATTGTTGTTAATTTGACGTTTGATCAATGCACAATTGATAATACAGGACTTTTTCACAATGACTACGAGAGCTAATTCAGGCCCACTTGATTCAAGTTTGCTATACATGCAGCATAACTATAGGTCGGAGGCTGTGTGGTTAGGAGACATATACACTATGCTTTGATCGTGGCACCAGATTAGGACACTAGTCAGGATTCCTAATTTTGACAATCGAGTTGTATTTTTACTGCATCGACTAGGTTTCTATAGAGTGTATAAGTGTGGACACGTAGCACTTGACTGGCACATGATCACAGCAATAGTTGAGAGGTGGCACCGTGAGACTCAAATCTTTCATCTTGTGACTAGGGAGGCTACCATTACATTGAAATATGTAGCATTGATATTGCAGCTCCTAGTGGAGGGGCCCCAATTACAGGAAGTGACGAGCATTGGGTCATTAGTGTTTGGCAAGAATACTGTTTGGGTATGATATGTGACATGTATTTTACTCTATCCTCATGATACGTGATGCATTAGACGAAGAGGTAGAGTCTCAAATATGAGTAACTTTTATCACATTAAATATGCATAACATTAAATCCATGTATATTGCATCTGGTATACTATCAATTCTATATACATTAAATGTTTCATTTTAATTTCAGTGACGGTCTTACCCCAATGAGGCGTACGAGATGCTATTTGACCATTGTGGGCGACGATTGTGGATGTTCTGTGGTCCACTCATCTGCTACAAGGTTATTGAGATGCACCGCATTGACCAAGTATTGAGGTAATTCGGAATGCCACAAGGCATTCCTGCTGATCCATCATAAGCCCAAGATGCACTGTATAACAAGCACCGGCACAAGCATCTAGGAACTAACTGGCCACATCACCAAGCTACTATATTCAAAAGTGAGCTTGCAACGATCATATCATAAGGGGCCCCATCTTTCCAGACACACAAGTGTCACGAGACTACTTTGAGTGATATCATCGAGTCACATATCGATTCATCACTCCTAGGTATGTATTTGTACACACCAGATATCAGCTTGGCCATATCACTTATTTTTTGCACGTGGTACGCTTATATATTTGTATATATACATGTGTGTGTGTGTGTGTTATTCAATAATATGCAAATGGTTGATTGTCGGTACAACAGATGCACAAACTATGTTATGGTAGATACAATCAATAGATTGTCGATAGTGTCGAGCGACTATCACAGCAGCAAGTCCAGCGAGATTTTCCACTATACTACCAGACGAATGACATTGCTTCTGCACATCCCAATCTAGAACGTAGCACACCTATCGCTACGATGCAGCAACTTTTAGTACATCATTTTAATATGAGGTACTAGGTTTTAGCACTCTAGATCTGGAGGATGTATATGTACCTTAGCCATTACATCAGATCACTCACTTTTCATATACGCCACAAGTCGATTCTTTATACACGGTACTTTCGGAGTCTCCTTACACCCTCTTCATACGTACACTCTACAAGAGCGGCCTTGGCAATACCATGGATCTCCAGTATCATTATAGCAGGACTCTGTGAGTATGGAAGCACAGCAGCCCCATACTCTGCATTATCTTCAAGGAGATCTAGTACTACGGAGAGAACATCATGCTAGACGAACTTCACACTATAGTACCGGTAGTTGTCTAAGGGATGACGACGACGACATGTAGTATTTATTATTTCCTCTTGCATGTATTAAAAATTTTCAATTTTACTGGCATTTATATTAATTTTATTATAATTACGTCATCCAATCTCATTTAAAAGTTATAACACGCATCTTTTAACCTATTTTATAACAATATTTATAAGAAAAATATCACTTATTTTTATAAAAAAACACTACTTTTCTATTTTTTTGCAAATTGTATTTTATTGCAATGTAAATGTTAAAACATAAAAAAACCTAAAAAGTATTATACAAGACTATAATTTAAAACTCAACTTAATGAAAAAAAGGTTCTTTTATGTAAATAAAATTTTTCATTTTAAATAAAATAATAATAATTTCAAATTATAATAAATTATGGTGTTGTGTAAATGTCAAATCATAAAAAACCCAAAAAGTATTATACAAGGCTATAATTTAAAACTCAATTTATTGAATTTTTTTTATTTAAATAATTTTTTTCATTTTAAATAAAATCATAATAATTTCAAATTCTAATAAATTATTATTGCAATGTAAATGTCAAAACTTAAAACACCCAAAAAATATTCTAGAAGACTATGACTTAGAACTCAATTTATTGAAAAAAATTTTTGTTATTTAAATAAATTTTCTTATTTCAAACAAAAATATAATAATTTAAATTATTATAATTTATTATAATGTCATCTCGCTATTTTAAATAATTTCTTTCATTTTATATAAAATTATAATAATTTTAAATTACAATAAATTATTATTACAACGTAAATATCAAAATATAAAAAATATTATACAAGATTATAATTTAAAACTCAATTTATTGAAATAAATTCTTTTTTGAAATAAATTCTCTTATTATAAACAAAAATATAATAATTTATAATTATTATAATTTATTATTACGTCAGTGAAATGACGCTATTCATATTTCTCTCAAGAGAAATATGGGACATTTTTTTTTTTTTTAAGAAAAGTTTACCTTGCCGTTCAATTAATAATACTTTCAGAAACAGGTTAATTTATTAAATGAAAAAATTAATTAGAATAAAAAAATAAAAAATCTTATGTATATATATAAGTATGACTTGATTATGAATAATTATAATAATTGAATTTCAAATAATTATGTATTATAATATAGTGAATAATTTGATTTCAAAATTTAAATGAAAATTTTGTTAGAGTTATAAATTTGAATTAATAAACTTTGATGTGATTAAAATGAATGAAAATTAACAAGCAACATTGAAGTTCCATTATCGATTAGTTTTTCATTTTTTTTATTCTTTTCAAATCTCGAGTAAGAAGCAAGCAAATGATTTCTATATGGAACATTATATGCATTTTTTGGCTGGATCAAGTGTAATTTAGTGAAATGGGATGCTGAGGGAATTTAAGAATAAAAATTTTCCCTAAGGATTTAGCTCCTTGCTACATTACTTCGTGGGTCAAGCCTCTTCCAAATTCTCATTTTTTATTCCATGTCGAGTCGAACTAAGACTTTAATTCTGTGTCATAGAGATTGTTTTATTAAAAAAATTTCAATAAATGGAAAACAATCAGCTTTTTGATCGACGACAATTCTAATTGAGTGTGCTTAATTATAATAGTGGTGATTTTTCACAAGAAAAAATCACACTAATAATTAATGTATACTATGGTGTTATGACGATAAATATTTTTTATTATGCAAAGTGAATTTACTCATTTTATATTTCTTGTTTTTTTGTTGTCTCCCCTTTTATAGCTTTATTCATTCTTTTACATTCTGTCTCAAATTCTCTCCCTTTTTAAACTCCTTTGACCATTCTTTGTTTTATTACTTTAAATATTTATTTTACACAATGTAAAACTATACAATGTAAATTTTTTTTATTTTACTATATCTTTATTTTTCTCATTTCTTTTAACTAATTATTTTTATTTTGTATTTTCTTTCAAATTTATGTTCTTTGTATTTATTTTAAATAATTTAGAATTACTGTTGGAAATACAAAAATTTATAATTTATAAATAAATTGTACTCACATAAAGTGTGAAACTTTTTACTATGCTTACTAAAACAACTAAATGCACAGATTAATCATATATAATTTCTATTATTAGTGTGTAATTTTTTAAATAAATTATTTTTACCTATAATAAAAATTATTAATAGTTAAAAAATATTTTCTACACAACTATAGTGATAAATTAATTAAAAAACTATCTAATTCTCTATTTAACACTCGCCAAATACAAACAAAAGCATGTAAAATAAAATACATTTTCCTCATTGTATAAAATTTTAATGGATATATGTGCCGTAAATGTACACATAATTGAAATCCGTAGACATATACAGATTTTTTTTTTCAAACTATTAAAATATAAACATCACCTTTTTTATTATTTGTAGATTTATGGATTGCCCATATATATTATAAAAGATCCATAAAGGAGAAAACATAAATTGTGCATTTATTGCATTTCTAAACAATATGACTTATATAAAAAAAGAAGTGAAAGAGTAAAAGATGAGGGAGATAACATAAAAATTACAAAACAAAAAAGTGAGCATGCAACAAAGTATGCAAGTTTCTACTTTATTAAGAATTAAATAATTTGTGTAAGTAATACGTATATTTGACAAGTTCAAAGTATCCTTATATTCAATTTTTGATTGATTGAGGAAAAAATATCAATTTTTATTGTGCTTTTTTTATTGCTTTTATACAAAGAGTTATTTTTCAAATATTTTAAATAATAGCATTGATTAAGTTAGTAATATTTTTTTTATAATTCAATTAATAAAATATCTTAAAAATAAAGAATGACTTGAAAAAAATTTAAAGCCTGTTACACTAACATATATTGGATAAACTGAATTATAATTTTAGGATAGTAAATTATATCAAAATGATTAGGAATTAAATAATTTGTATGAATAATAGATATATTTTAAAAGTTCAAAAATAAGCTTATATTAGTTCATGATAGATTTAGGAAAAATATCAATTATTATTGTATTTCTCTTTATTATTTTTACATAAATAGTTAGTTATAAAAAATTTTTAATAATAGCATTTACTAAATTAGTAATATAGTTTATGTTTTAAATAATAAATATGTTTTAAAAAAATAATTCAACAAAAATTTAAAAGCCCATTACACTATGACTTATCTAATAATTTGAATTTGAATTTTAAAATAGTAATTTCTATATTTGAATGTAAATTATAGTTGTTTCTTTATTGCTCTCTCTCTCTCTCTCTCTCTCTATATATATATATATATATAATTGATTAGACACTATTTTTAGCTTTAAAAGCTATAAAAGTATGTTTATTACTGAATTAATAACGCATTTCATTATTAATAAAACAATTTGAAAAACATTAAATGTATCATTAATAGTCCAACCAATAAAAAAAAATTTAATTTAATAAAAAAACTAAAAATTCTAAATATGAATAGATATGGATATAGATATGCATCATTCAATAAAATTTTTTTTAAGAAAATCAAAATTCCTCTAAAATTATGAGATTTGAGAATTTGATTAAAATTGTATGAATTGGTCAAAGGACATCTTTAGTATTATATATTATTATATATGATATATGGAGTATGACTTGTTAGTCAAAGCTTTATGTCAAGGGCAATATTTCAAATGCCATCATCGTCGGGAATAACGCCTTGTTTTGTGCTAATTACATGGCCCCAAATTTAAAAGTGACTTAATTTCAAAACGCGAATTGGAATGTATGGAATGTTGACATTACGTTTCCAAGTTGTGTCCATTATCAAAAGTCGTGGCTGCAATGAAGAATTTCTAAGCATACAAATTTAACTAATATTGGCTCTGTTTGTTTTTTTATTGGCCACTATTTCCACTCAACTCAAATTTTTACTAACTAAATATTTTATATAATAAAATTTTTATTCAAATTTAAATTCAAATTTTCATTTTTTACATATATACAATTAATTAATTATAATACTTATTCGCAATTAAATCAACGACTACATATAAATGCATACACTCACACACACACACATATTCATAATTTATACATTATTATATTATTCAATTATTATTATATACTAGCAATTTTATACACTCTATATCTATATGTATGCCAAAGTTAAGTAATAAATTAATTTATTGATATGATAAAAATTTCATAATAATTTAAGACATATAATATACAAGATTAAACTTATAATATTTAATATTTAAAATTTATATACAAAACATTGAAATCAGAATTTTTAAGTACAGATACAAAATTGAACTAAAAATAATATTTATATTTTTATCATATAATATGTGTAAGTACGGGTCAGTAAGATTAATAACTTTGTGATTTAATAATTAAAAATGAATTAACAAAAGATTAAAAAAACAAAAATCATTAAATCTCAATTCATATTTGAAAGAAAACTATGATGGGTTAGTTTTAATTAAATAATTAAAAATGTGGATATAGTTGGTGAATCGTTAAGAAACAAAATGCAGTTATTACAGAAGTGTGAGCTTAATAATATGGTATGGATCAATTAACTATAGGGATATAATTGACAAAATATCAAAAGACTAAAGTGTAATTATTATGAAGGTTGGAGCGAGGCTCAATAATATAGGATAGATTATTTATAGAGAGTTTTAGGAAGATTATTGAAAGACTAAATGAGGTCTTATATACAAATAAAAATATTTAAATTCAATAAACTTAAATCCATACTCCCTCTTACGTACATTTTACTCCCAAATATAATCTTCATACAAATTAAAATTTTCCATTACTTTGAACCCCATTCCAATCAACAACCAAAATATACCCATTGTATCCATTTTATACAAAATTGTAATTATGAAATCCCACCCCAAAAAATTAAGCAATGACTTCGTCACTTGCCCTATTTCTGTCTTTCCGGCCCGTTTCTCCTTTGGGATGGACCTTCGCGTCGTGCATAATTCAAATGACCAGCGGTAATGCCATCTTAACATCATAGCTGTTACGTATCCCTAAAATCCTTGATTAATGAATTCCCTACATGCAACTTAATTAATATGATAATTACAGCCTGTAGACCTAAGCAACACACCACAACATCAAGTGAAATAAGAAACCATGAAAAAGGAAATGTTAACCAAATCAAGACAAACTTGGGCATGGGACTAAGTAAAGAGCATCAAAGCTCCTTACAAGGGTTTTACGTATTTGCATGAGACGCCAATACCTAGCCGGCTAGCTCTCCTCAGTCAAAGCCAAAATACTCTCTCATGTCCTGTCATCTTTTCTGCACCTGTTTGTTTGATTTTTTGCTTCAAATTTTTATTTGCCCTGAAATAGGAAATCTCGAGGTTGTAAGCTTGGCTAGGAATGTAATTATTTTCTTTCACAACTTACTGAATTGAGCATATCGGCTTATCTTTCCATAGAGAGTAATTTCTAAATTGAATTTGCATTCCATTAAGATATTGATTTCTTTGCACTAAATCATTCATTGAATATCGTTATTCATTGTCCCTAGTAGATCTATTTGCTTACATTATACACAACAAACTCGAGCCATATTCTAGAGATGGGTCCTAATTTGATTATAAATATGTATAATAATTAAAAAATTATTAATTAATTTTTAAAAAGTAAGAAGACAAATATTTTGAATTTGAATATAATTTATAAAGTAAAATATTTGATGTGTAAGATTTTTAAATGGCAATGAAACAATTAATAATAATGAAACAAACCTAGCCAATATTCTCTCTTTTGCTCACTACATTACAATATTAGATATAATTCCAAACTCGAGCGTGACAGCATTGTAATTCTAGGCCTACCAAATTCCAGTTGCATCAGACTGCAAATGCAATTATATTGTGACTCCAGGGATTGGAGCTTCGACACATGAATTGAAATTCTAGGTTAATGGGTGATAAATGACGCAAACCAAACGCATAAATAATACAGTCATGCAATATGTTGGTTAGGTCCAAGCATGATATTAAAAGGAAATGATATGACTAAACAGAGAAGATGACTTTTAGCTTATATTTACTAGTAAAATTTTAGGGATGATATATAAAATTTTTAGGGTAATGCGAAAGTTATGGCAGTGCCTATTATTCTTACCTAATCTCATCTCATCAAAATTTACTTAGTTCAATAAAATTTTTATTTACATTTCAAATTCAACTATTTTCTCTCCTTTGTGTATGTACGAATATTCTAATTTTTACACTTATTTATAATTAAATTAATATTGTAAATTGTGGTTCAATGGTTAATCTAAAGTACCCAAATTTAAATTTATTGATTATCTATGTTATATTATTGTGGCAATAAAGATTTTTGTCAAGCATTGTCGAATTACACAATTATCATTCTTTTAGATTTTTTTATTTTTCTTTTAATTTCTATAAAATATTATTTTTATGTTTATTTTCCCTCAATTTTTTTCTTAAATTCTTCTAACTTCTTTATTTTCTTATCTATACTTTATTACTAGAGAAATAACATTTTTTTGTTTCACAATGTAAAGTTATATAATTACCTTTATTTATTTATTTTTTATTTTCTATCCTACTCTTTCTGTCTCTTTTCTTTAAACTTATTACTTTTATTTGTATTTTTCACAATTTTTTCTCATTCAAATTCTTTTGGTCATTATTTATTTTTTACTTTAAATATTCTTATACTTTTTAATTTAAAATGATGTTATTATTATTAAATAAATAAAATAAATATAATTTTACAAATAAATTTATCTATGTATATAGAAACAGAGTATGTGTGTGTGTGTGTAGAGAGAGAGAGAGAGAGAGAGAGTCCACAACTTTACTGGATACAAATCTAAAATCTTTGATCCATCACATTATAGAATAATTGAAATCTATCTTATGAATGAAACTAGACCAACATTCGTGATGTTTATATTCTTATCAGGCACCTTCCGAAAGCGCAATATCACATTCAACACAAGGAGAACGGACCAACATCATAATTGGGCTTTAAGCCCAAATTGTAATGGACTTAAAGTCTGTCATTTAAATGAATTATTTGAACATTGTCATAAAGGCCACTGGCGGAGGCCCCACAATTGCTCTCCCGCCCCAATCTCAATCCTTCGCCTAGATGGTTCCTCTCATCTTTGATTTCTTATCGGACATATTTCCGTTTTGTATTTGAAACCAGGAATTCCGTTTCCAATCTCCCAATCATTTCGTAAATATTTGTGTAAATTTTATTTATTGTTGATCAGCTGGTTCGGCTGAAATTGCTCTCTCTGGGTGCTTCAAACTGCTCTTCCTTGGCCGGTGAATCACAAATCAATTTTTTTTCTCTGCATAGACTTATTTGTCGCCGACATATTTGCGGACGCAGATGGCATCGGGATCACCGACGATAAATAAGATCGAGAGGGCGCACCAGATGTACAGGGACGGCAAGTACGCCGAAGCGCTGAATTTTTACACCGACGCGCTTTCCATGGCCAAGAACAAGCCTCAGAAGATTGCCCTCCACAGCAATCGTGCCGCGTGTTATCTCAAACTTCACGATTTCGATAAGGTACCCACCACCTGTCAATTTTTATGATCGTCCCTGCTCATCTTTATGATTAATTTTAAGTTCAACAGTGATTTTTGGAAATTTTTGGTTATCTTGTGTTATTTTGGTTGGCAAGTCACTGATTATTTCCATAAACCTTTGAGTAATAATTTGGAAAGAAATTAAGTGAAGTTTGTTACATTATTGGAAATTGTGGTTCAAATAGCAAGTGATGCAGTGTGGATTAGTGTAGTATAAAATATTGGACGATGATTTGATGGAAAAACTGGATTTATTATGTCAGAATGTTGGAAGTTCTGGTACCTTGATTTGATATTTGGTTGAATCTATCTAAATTAACCCAAACAGGCTTCCAGTCGGCTATTAATGTAGCGGGATAGATCATGACCTTGGAGCTTTTTCTTTGTATGGATTTGGTTATTATGGTACCACTGTATCATTGTTGTAGCAGTTGTTTAGTTAAACCGGTAATTTATGTATGACTGGAAAAATTGATGTAGTTTTACTTTCTTTGTATTCAATGTGTTAAAATTAAATTACTCATTGAAACTCCAACTTTAGTACTCAGCTAATTAATTTACTATTGTACGTACTAGATGATGAAAATTTGGATTCTTCAAGAACGAATGAGCTGGCTAGTTCTCGAAGAAAATGTTAAGACTTTAGGAGGAAATGCTTCTTAATGAATTGTATTGTTAAAATGATGGCTCTGATTTCGAAAGGTTATAGGCCAGAAGTGGCTCTGAATGCTTATGTGTGCTTTTTTCTATCAACTTAGTGGCTGTCACAATCTCACAATGCTCATAAAGCAATGCATAACTTAGTGGGCATGGTTGTGAAAGTGTTTAAAAAGTAGTACAATATTATGAATTCGCGTGCATCTTGACATTAGTTTCTGCTTCAAATCAAAGAACTGGCTTTCCAGAGAAGTTTATTAAATAGGTAGAACAAAATGCTAATGCTGGTGATCTTTGAGCCGATGGCTTGGTACACTTCACAGTTTGGATTTTCTTCACCCTGTGGTGTTTGCAATTTTGATCTGTTTGAGAGCATATTTGTTCTGTTTTTGGTATATCTAGGCAGTCATGCTGGTGTGATAAGTAATTTGGCAATAGATCCTTCTCAGTTTTGTTTGGTGGATGCTGCGGAGGGGAGTGGAGTGTAGAATTGCGCGAGGACTTATGCAATAACCAGACAAAGTTATTGAGTAACCCTTGCAAAAATGATGTGAAATACCTTGACTTGGGAGTTATAAATCTGTTGTCTCGTTATCATGTAGATTCTGACAAGAAGAATTCTGGTTTTTCACATTTTTGTGAAAATTATTCTATTTTAAATCTTACATTTGTTAAATTAATCCTAGTTTTCATCTTAATTTTCTTTGACACTTGGATTGATAGGATGTTGCTTTGGTAATTTTAGTTACCTACTATTCTCAATCATCACAGGCTGCACAAGAATGCACATCAGTGCTGGAGCTTGATCACAATCACACTGGAGCACTGATGCTGCGAGCTCAAACACTGGTTACCCTAAAGGAGTACCATTGTGCTCTTTTCGATGTAAACCGACTAATTGAGTTGAACCCATCGTCAGAAGTGTACAAAAATCTTCAAGCCCGTCTGAAGACACAGTTGGTAGTTTCTCCATTACCTTTTATTCTACTTTGCTTTTATTTTACAATATATCTTTGGTAAGGCTAGTGATGTTTTAAAATGCATCTTCTCTGCTAAGTCATGTAGTTCCCTCTTGGACCCAACGAACATATTACATGATTGTATTATTTATGCTTTTGATTTGTGTTAATTGTCACTTGTTAAGGTAGAATTTCAAGCCAATTTTCGAACCCCTGGAATCATTATCCAATTGCGCATTCTCATTTGGTATTCTCTGATGCAATTGGAATTCGTAGTCCTAGAATTGCAATATTGTAACCCCTATTCTTGTCCTACTGATTCCTCATCTCTCTTTCTGTGTAAATGTCACTTGGGGGACCTAATATCCTATACTTGAGGTCTTGGGTTCAGGTCTATTTGGGGGACGAAAAAAATGAAAAGTTCACAAATTTGTTCTCATTCTGCTGTTTTTTTATTTATTCTAGGGAACTGTAATTTAATTATGTTTCACTCTTTTGTGGACAATTTTGTTGCTTTGGCCATAAATGTGATATGCTTTTGTTCAAGGAAAGTCACTTGCTACGATACCGGAAGATGAAGCCGAGTTTGAAGAAGATGATGAACACACAGATGAAGTGAAATTGGAAGAAAATGGGGAAGGAGAACAAGATGACAAAGAGGTGAAAGTTGGAAGTCCAGTAAATGATGCAACCAGCAATGCTGCTCTAGCAAAAAAGAAACAAAGTGAAGTTGATAGCAATATTTCTGCAACTGTTGTTGTCTCTCCCCAAAATAATACCAAACAAGACAATAATCAGCAGTCCTCTGGGTGGCAGAAAATTCCAAAACCGAAGGGGCACTCCCATCTTGATTATTCGAGGTGGGACAATGTTGTTGAAGATGTCTCCAGTGAAGAAGACGACGACGATGTTGAAGCTCATCCTCAGTATCGCTTTCGTGTTAAAAGTATTGGTGTGAGGGCAGTTAAATGATTTGCTTAAGATACATAGTAGTGAAGCGCCTCAAGTAGCTGTGTCCACTCATTTCCAGAGGTCAAACTTCTGTCCAAAGAGGGTGGTTCATTATGTGATCTGCATTCCTCATGCAAAATTGTCGTTTTTTGTTCCCATAATCTGATGGTTGGGGATCTGCATGGACCTTTGCTAAAATGTACTACTTGTTAAGTATGCTAGCCATTCCAATTGGCACGGGAAGCTTAAAGTGCTCCTAAACACCATGGCCGGACTCTGCTTTGAAAACTTTTTGGCTCTTGAGTGGCTTACCAGTGATTGTGTTTTGTGGAGAGGTCACGCCATTGCCTGTCATGGTACATCTTTATTCCTTCTGTCTGCACCCAATTGAGAAGGAATGGTAAAAATGATGCATCTTCGGTGTGTTTTCCTTGTCATTGGCGCTATCATATGTATTCGTAGTCAGAATTTAGTTCTAGTAAATCCCATGTATCTTAGACCAGTGATTACTGGCATACTTGATGTGTGTATATACCATCAATTTACTAAGCCCATGTTACTGAGATAAAAAATGCCATGCCTACATTTATGTGTTAAGAACTCCGTTTTGCCCTTTTCCTTTTGCCCCATTGGTGATATGGATCGACTTGGTGTTATATTTCTGTCCCTTGATACAGCTGACGAGTAGCATTGTTAAGAAGAAGCGGTACTGAAAGAACAATCGAATGAGATGAGGTGGAAGAGGGTGAGGTAAATTTATACTATATTATTGCAAGTTTAGATCTATTTTAGTTCTATAAAATAAAATTACATGTTTACTCTTGTTTACACAATATAAAGTTACACATTTATTCTCATTTCAAATTAGTATGTTATTTTCTATCATTTATGTCTTCATTTTCTATTAATTTAATTTTATTTGTACTTTATTTCAATATTGTTTTCTGTCAATTTTTTCATTTTTTTTATTAAATATTTTCTATATTTTTTATTATATTTACAAATATTTTACACACACACACCCAAATTTACCAATAAAAATGTTAGATCCTGGCATAGCTAACAAGTAGAAGCTGTGATCAACAGAGATCCTCCTATGTTTGTCTATGATTGCGGGGAAATCAAATGTTGACGCCTGTAATTCAGATGTGCAATCTGATGTCCTAATCTCTGCCTCTACATGCGGACGGTTTGTACAGATGCAGTATGCTAATCAACAATGTGAACGGTTGACTCACGAGGCTAAAATCGCTTTCAGTTCATACAAGGACTCGTTCAATTAATGAGTTTTTTTTTTAAATGCTAAATTAAATAACAAATTAAAAAAATAACCCCAAAAAAATGTTTGAAAATCTGTTGTAATGCCGGAAACTCAGTTTCCAACTTTGACGTGCCAAAAACTGGGTTTCTTGCATCTAAATTAAAATTAATTTTTTTGATAGAGCTGCAAAACCCTCTATAAAAAAAAAATATTAAATAGAGCCGAAAATTAGGTTTCCGGCTCTTTGAAAAAAAATAATAAAATAAAAAATAAAATAAATATAAATAATAAAATAAATAAAAAATATATAAATTTTTATTTAAAAAAATGCCAGACCCCATAAATTATTTTTTTTTTAAATGTAAAGTTTCTAGCTCTCAATTTATACAATAACCATTGTGTCAATTACTTTTACTTTTTAACACTTTTTAATCATTTTATCAAACTATATAATTTATATTTATAATTTACAATTGTATTATTTGTTAAATGATTTTGATATTATGTTGAATTTAAAATATAGATGCATGAGCAATATAGATAATGAAAAATGACTAAAAAAATTCATGAAACAAATTAGTACCAAAATCTTGATTTACACATTTAAATGAGATAATAAATCATAAAAAAAAATCTTAAATGTAACATGTACAATAATAAATGTGCAACTCAAGAGAAATAACTCCAGTCCCATATTGATGGCGACATACTATTCGATGAGGTCGCAGAGGGGACTCATCATCGTTATGTACATCATCTAAATCATGTTGAAGTGAATGCACATATGAAAGTTGGTCTCCATCATGCTATCCTAATACCTCATCTAGCCATGGGACAAGCGATGGATTGAATGGCCATGTATATGATATCTACATACTTGATTGCTGTATCATGAAGCTCACTTTATGTCCCTCAGAGTATGAAGTCTCCACCATGTATGCATACGGCGTATGTGGTGAGTATTACTGTGGGTTTAGAGGTACAAGAACGTAAACATCGTTTGAAGCTAGATGGTACAAGAACAATGACATATCCTATGGTTGGGACGATGCTCTAAGCATGCTCGTTGATGATTGTGGGGCCGGCTCATCCAACTGCACATACTGATCAAAGGATCTAGCCAAACGGTCATCAACAAGTTTGCCGATGTCACGCACAATACTGAAGTCCTCTATCAAATCAGTATTTCACAATCAATGCCCCTGTAAGAATGGTAAAATATGAAAAATGATTGCTTACTTTCATGTATAGGACATAAAATGCATAAGGGAATTAATATGTATATATCATGTATTGCAAAAAACTCTGCTCTCTCTTCTGAAAACCACTACAAATATGTAAATTATAGGGATTAATGATGTGTTGAGTGACTAATGATACCAATCTGGGTATTCGTATACCACACGAGGCACGCGATCATCATAATGAATACCCTTATGAATGCTAACTCTGCCCTTCCACATAACAATGTATTTGACATGATATATCTCCCAATTTCTACCATGAGTGCCTCTGCAGTCAATCATATGCAAACTGTCTTCATAAAAGTGCAGATTATCTAGAACAATCTACAGCATCTTGAACTACCATAGCACTTGATCTGCGCAATGAATCTCCACAATATCATAAAATATCAATGATTCTCGATACGTCTACATGTCACAACTGGCCCATGGTGGCAATAATGTATATGTCTCAAGGGTATAGAGCTACCGCTCAAATTGGGCAATTGCAAATTTGTAAAAATATTACGTAACAAGTGTAAAAGAAGTACTATTGAATGCTAATTGCATAGAATTATTGTCATACTTTTGTCTAGGCCTCAAAGTCTAAAATCTCCCGGAGAATCCGTACACTATTACTCCCAATCTCTGTCAACTATCGCCTACAGCTTGTCCACCTGAAAAGAAAAGAAAAGGTGCAATCATGTACGTGTGCTAAAATCTTTTGACATTACAAATTAATATAAAAACAATTTTAAACCAAAGACTTACATGGATCCACAAGGTGTAGTAGGAAGTGCAACACCTCCATTCATCTCTAAAGGTCGTATCTCGAAGCGCTATACTAATAGATGTGGGCACACCCTCAGAATGCATGTCTAAGCCTATATTTACACGTATAATTTCAATATATTCTTATATAGATCATGTTAAAAGTAATAATAGTATATGTATCATCATACGTAAATCAATTTACAATAGTAAAGCTAATCCCACAAGCGTGGACCTCTATCTCATACATGCAAGACATGCTAAGGTCACACTCTCCCAACTCTATAACAACTCACAATCCTATTGCATAAGATAGCTCAAATACAACAAGCTAATTCAAGCTTATGATGCATCTGCGCCTTCCAATATGAATAATTAGATCCCTCAAGCAATGAGGGACATGCAATGGAAGCTCCTTCCTTGGTGCTTGTGTATGTAGGTTTTTAGGAGGTATAGGATCATACCCACTTTGAATCAAGCACTCTGGGCAACTTAGCTCTAATGCCAAGTGTAAACCGCAGCAGTGTTATAAGTAGTGTTGAAACAACATAGTTCAATTTGGAGAAACCTGTAGAAATAAATTCACAAGCACACACACACACCAACAATAAAAATAAAGTAAAAAACATCCAATTTGTTAATGCAATTTGAAGATATTCTCTTACGTCTGTGGACACCAAACCAAGCTAATTTCATTACCCCAACCAAAGTATAGTGAAAGATGAACAACTCTCGCATCTTATCATACAAACACCACACCTTTTTCCAAGGTAGTCTAACAGTTAGTGACACCAAAATACCCTTATTTCTAACTAACCTTAGACCTAACTCTCAAGTATTTCAGCTAGTTTGTATATCAAAGGTTACTCATACTCTTAAAGACTCATAAAGATAAAAATACCTTTAGCGCTTTCATGACCAAAAGAATGGAGTCTCTCTTCATTAATTTGCACACCTTGGAATGGTCTGATATTTATTGTTATAGAAAACATGATCCTAGTTCATCTAAGCTTCATAATTTCTTGATTGACTCCAAATAAATTTCTGTTGTAGATATGCTTGCAGAGCCTTGTTTCCTACTTTTTATGGAAATCTTGTTGAAATAGGATGTTGTAGTTGATTGAAGTTATCCATATAACTTCCCAATATGTTTTCAATTAGACTTAAAATTGATTATGAATTTGTCACTTCCTTAAATCCTAAGTAATGAAGGTTTGTGAATCCAATTATATTTCAAATATTGAGCATCCATAATCATGTTGAATTTCGCGCAATAGTATTTGTGTCTAAATGTGCCAATATATATACAATAAGACTAAATTCAGGGGATTTGCATCTAATGTATTCTCTGAATGTTCACGATGCTTTGACGAATGGGATTGCATAACACAGAATTATTTGTCCTAATGAAAAGATTGACAAATTTATAAGCGGCAGATCTCTATTTGTCCAAGCAAAACTAACAGTATGTTTGGTTTAAAGAAATGAGCGTGGAAAGGAAAATGATAGAGAAATAAAAAGAAATTCAATACTCCATATATTGTTTGGTTGAAAAGGATTTTAGTGAGAAAGGAAAATTAGAAAAAAAAAAAGAAATAAAATTAATAAAAACTTATAATTGAATTTTTTTTATAATTTGAGAAAAATAATGAAGAAATTGACAAAAGAAATAGAGTTGATGAAATTTTAAAAGAGAAGCAAGAATTACAATAATTTTCCTCACTCTTTTGTAAGAAAAATGAATTTTTCCTTCTTAAACAATAATTTTCTTCTAGTTTTCTTTTTCATAGGATTTTTCTTATTAATCAAACAAGTAAAAATATTTTTTTTTTCTTTTCCTCTATGAGTTCCAGGAACCAAACTTAGCATAAAAGTACTGCCAAAGAACGGTTCAGGAATCGTGCTGTGTCGTGAAAGAAAAGGGGAAAAACAAAAAAGAAATGTCAGTTCTCTGCCCCAAAATCCAATATCAGATTTAGGGTGAACGCGTCCAGGCAACATCCACCAACATGATGAACTTGTTCCAACGTGAAATCTAATTAGAGAATAAAGAGAAACTATTCGACCAAAATTCAAAGATTGTGATCCACATCTTTACTCTCTCAGAATCACATTTCATTTCACATGAATTTTAAGATTTGCATCATAACTACATACATAAGGGCTTCCTTGCAAGTGATAAATTCTAACTTGTGGTATTTTAACAACTTGGTAAAATCCTCCCTACCCTAATGACTTTCTGTATCTTGTCTCTTTTAGTCATCTCTAAGTAAACACGTTTTAAGTGTATAATCACGTTTAATTGTCATATATTGTTTAATTAGCAGCATAGAGACGTATATTTTGATGGGACAGGGAAAGAAGCTTTAGGGGCACCTGATACAAAGCTGGTGCCTCTGTACGACAACCCTCTTTATTCTGCTTTAACTAAAAATGTGTCCTGTGCATGTCGTTTGCGAAAAATAGCCACACACATACCGGGAGTCTCAGCAGCTGCGGAAGAAGGAGACGGATATTTGTGTTAGAAGCAACCATGTGAGTCCTTACCCGGCAAGTGGCATGCAATCAATCAGCTCACAATATTCCCTCCTCACTTTTCATTTTTTTTCCTCTCTATTGGACAAACAAAAAATCTTAAAGACAGCCTAATAAAATTCGAATCAGGCTGAACCATTTTCGGGATTTTAGTCCTATCTTCTAGCTTTGACCATTTATACCCATAAATAAATATTTTAGGGGACAATTCAAGATTTACCATCCTTTGCTCTAAAAACAAAAACCCAACTAGTAATTAAGAATACACACACACACACACACATATATATACATATGCTAACAAAGACACTCAAAAAATTTGTTCATGTACATGTATAGTCACAACTGTGAACTGTATTTGACATTTTCAAAAGTAAATTTTGCGGCTACTAATGTATTTTTCTTGGACTGGCTAGCTTATGCCTTAGGCAAATTTGTTTCTTTTAGGAGTGGCTACTCGAATTCAACACAAAATTAACAAACTTGGGTTAAGTTTTTGCAGACATGAATTGAAATTAGGTTAAACTTGCGAACTGAAAAAAAAAAGGATCAATTTCAAGATAAGTTGACCTGTAAACTCGTTTATATATTTAAAATAATTTTATAAATATTTTTATTAACTATTGTTTATTTTATAGTCTTCTTAGATTATTAACAATATAAATAAAAAAAAACTAATTAAATAAAGTTAATTGCTGAAATAGTAAATATGTGAAAACTCAAATTTAAATGTTATGTTAAACTAAAACTTATATCTACATTCCCAACCTCAATTTTCATTTTAAGTAT
Source organism: Avicennia marina (assembly GCA_019155195.1). Taxonomy (NCBI): domain Eukaryota; kingdom Viridiplantae; phylum Streptophyta; class Magnoliopsida; order Lamiales; family Acanthaceae; genus Avicennia; species Avicennia marina. Next base: position 3,000,987 of record CM032776.1, read on the forward strand.
CAAAATTCAGAGCACTAGCCACAGTCCGCACCCTCACTTACACAAGCTCAATGGCTCTGTTTGGATGGCCTTATTCCTTTTCCTTCTTCTTTCTTTTTTATTTTATTTGCATGATTATATATATGTATATTGCTTAAAACTAGAAGAAAAATTACAACATATAAAAATATATTTCTAATTTTATTTTAGTCAAAATAATTTTTTTGTCAACTTTAGATTAAAAGAATTGACTTGCAAAAATAAACAATAGAAGTTCAAGCCGACAGTTTAGGTCATGTTTCAATCCGCCAATTCAATCCATTGTCAACCCTAGGTGTTTGTTTTTTCATAAATATTGTATTTGTATTGTCACGGCTAGAAAATAGAGATTATAATGCTTTAAATAAAGTGCATCGTGCAAGTAGGAATGGCAACGGAACTGTAGTTCCTGCAGATGCACAAAATCTTTTCAGTTCTCCGTATCTTATTCTCCCAGCCCATGAAACTAATGATAAAAGCAGACGGCTTTAAACAGTGAAAGAATAGTGGCACATGACCATGCAAGGCTCTATTCGCCTCAACAGCCTTTAAATCACCTTTTTCCTGCTTCGACGTTTCTCCTGACGTGTTATGTGAAATAATTAATTAACACACTTGTTACATATTAGTTATTCCTCTGCAGACCTGTGCAAAATTGTTTCACCACAAATGGCATATTCTATTCTATACTTCATAAATCTTATTCAGAATAAATGAACAACGATTATCAGAACCTCATCCAGTGGATCGACATACATGTCGTGTTTACATACATTAAGATGTGTAATAAAGCCTAAATCAAGACTTAGACAAAAAGCCAAATTGGAGATTATGCACATGCTAAAAATTCACTAGATACTTCAAATTTTGACGCGTTACGTTATTTAAAAATAATTGATTGCTTTCTGACAAATAAAATAATTGTGGTATATGTCAAAATTTGAGCCATTAAATGCATAATCTCCTGGTCTTGGAGAAGATATGTCTACCTAGTGCAAGTCACCAATGTATTAATTCATCACATAAAATTTGTTACCTGGTTTTATAACAACCTATCAATTTATACCGTGTGTTGTCAAAGTGACAAATGTCATGTGACAAGATACTCATTGCATTGACGCCAGTTGCCCATTCTACAAAGCCATAATCTCCCGTAGCCAATCCAATTTGCATCAAATCAAGTTCTATATATAGTTGAGACAGCACCAACAGTTTGTCTGCATACGACCGCGCGTGGAAAAGGCCAGCTGCGTGCCCGCCCCTCAAATCACGGAGCTTAATTAATCCTCTCCAATGGCCGATCCAATTCCTCGTCAATACGACCCCGATTACACTTTCTTCCCTGATTATTTCTGCCACCCGATTCCGGCAGCGTCCTCGGATTCCAGCACTGATCAATTCATGTTCAACTGTAACGCGGCTGCGATCAACACGATGCCTTTCATGGGTACGTCTGACATGAACTCGCCAGTCTCCGTGGCTTCATTTCCGCAGGATCAGTTTGGAGTTCCAGACTGCACGGCCTTGCCGGTCGTGTCCGAATGGGAGATGGGTTTTCCTCATTTCCCTGGATTTAACTACGAAAACGGTCAGGCTTTTGAGCCTCGAGGCGACTGCTGTAATCGGCCGTCAACAGGGCGAAACTTGTGGCCAGATTATCCCATGCCTGCCGACGATTGGGTATGTATATAATCTTCTCCTTTGCTTCTGACAATCAGATCATCGTTGACCCTTAGTTCCAGAAAGTAGAATGCGAATATTTTGCTGAAAACACGGAAAAATTCTGTAGATAAATCATAATTAGATTTTGGTGTAGGTCATACAAGGAAAACCAGTGGTTAAAGTAGAGGAGTCTGAAGCGAAGGTGGGACGATATTCGGTTGAAGAAAGGAAGGACAGAATTCTCAGATACTTGAAGAAAAGAAACCAGAGGAACTTTAACAAGACCATCAAGGTACGTACATACGTACATACATATAATGGTTCATACATACTGTGCTTACACAACTTTATGTACATACTCTACTCATATGTAATAACGTAGATATATGGTCCAACTATTGCAGTATGCCTGTCGGAAAACCCTAGCAGACAAGCGAGTTCGAGTTCGTGGAAGATTTGCCAAGAACAGCGAACCCTCTGGAGATCAAGGGAATGAAATGAAGACAAACACCAATCATGATTCATACCAACAAAGCAATAATTCATTCTTCGACGATTCCTTGCAGGTAGGTATACCTTGGTCAATTAATTTGGTCCGTGCGTGTTTGGATTCTTTTGGAAATTTCTCCACTTGGTAATTAAGTTATTGCATAAAGCAAAGTATCAAAGCGATTGGCAGATGATGGTCACATTGTCCATTGCGTGTCCAATTGGCAGATGATGTACAAAGATGAAGATTGGTTTCGGGCAGCCATGGCAGCTGGCCTTGCGTATTTCCCCTACAGTGGTGGCTGACTGGCATATACATACTCCAAACATTAGTGAAAATAATTACAGGAACTACGTATACGAGTATTGATCTGCCAAATTGATGCCCCAACTTGTAATTTGTACAAGAGTACTCAATTTTTCTATTTCCTTTGCTAGCCATTGAACTGCGTACTGACAGTATAGTAATATAATGATGAATTGTTATTCAATTGAAACCATTTAATTGTCACTTTGCTATGCCCTATATTATGATGAACTCGTAAGGTTAATTCTATACTACTGCCATTTAATTTCCGCACACTCATGTATTATTTGTATTGTGTGCTGTTAAGAAAATATTTTGTAGATATAACTATATAAATAAAATATATTATTGATTAGTTTAGTTAAGGATATGGTATGATTGAAAATTTACGTCCTTTAAAAAAAATCAATAATTAATTACCAATATACATTATAAATAAAATATTTAAAAATAAAACAAAAAAAACTTAAAAGGAAAAAAGGAAAAAAGAGATAAAGGGAAATACCAAATGGTTGATAGAGAGCAAATGAAAAACAAAAAGAATTAAAATATATCAAATTATAAATAGAAATAAACAACAAAAGTTAAAATGAAAATAAATTAAATTATAAATAATAAATAACAAACTTGAGAGAAGAAAATATCCACACTATATTATTAAGGATTTGAGGTTAATTTGATTGCTCATTATAAATTTACAGTATTGCTCCTAATTAATAAATTTACACCATTTCTTACCAAATGCAGTGAAATAATTTTTAATATACCACTGCTTATTTTTACATTCTAATTACTCTCTTCTTTCTAATTTTTATGTATTATCTTTTCACTATGCTCTCTCAAATTTTATTTATTTCATTCACTTTTTAATTGCATTTTTTTTATTTACAATTTTTTATTTATTATGTATTCTGCACTATATATTATGACTGAAGACTTCATTTGGTTGCACAATGTTAAATTATTATATATCATAATATAAATTTTTTTATTTTCACTTTCTTTTTTTTTAAAAATAATTTTATAATTTTCTATCATACTTTTTATATTTTCTAATAAATTTTCTTTATTTTTTATTTTTTTCTTATACATTTTTAATACTATTTGTAAAAATATTCTAATGCAAAAAAAAAACACTCACAGCATGTACGCCACTACTTCTAGGGGAAAAGGTGAAAATTAGGATAAACATTAAAAACAAATAAATGTTATGAGTATTATAATATTTATATATGAGACAAAAACAATTAATATAAAAACTCAATTATTCTATATAGTAACTGATATTGAGCCCCTTAGTTACTCAACGCATAATTATTCTGCCTAGAGTCAAAGTGATAAACAAGCCATTGACACAAAACTTTTGTCCAAATCAGATTTGATATGTTAGATGCACTTAACTAACTATATAGAAGTGCTAATATTTTTTTAATTATACGCCAATTACACATCAAATATATTTTTTGGAATTAGTAGCACAATACGCATAATTGCTCAAAAATTTAAAAAAAAAATGTGTGTAAATCACTGTTCTTATTAATTATATATTTAATTTTCTATTTCATTATATATTTTAAATGTTCTAGACGAACACAGCTTATGTTTTGTGGTAGGCAAACTTGTTTATTTGAATTTTGAGTAGAACGTTATGAAAATTACCAAATTGAAAAGGGATCGGTGGCCGCCATGCACAACTTTTTTGGACTCGGTAGATAGTTAATCAAGACGATGTTGCATCACGACTTTCAAAAAATCCATATTTGTTTTAACAAATTAAAAAATATATATGTATGTATGTATGCTAGCATGTATGCATGCATAACTTATCCAAAATATTTTATATATTTAAAAGTTCATAAACTTCTTCAGATATTTTGATAATTTCTTCTAGAAAGTTATTAACCTCACAAAATGAAATGTTTATAACCTATATATTATTCCCTTAAGATAAGCCTTAGAATATATTAAAAATTGTTTCATTCTATATAAAAATAATATAAATATCTTTAATTATATGAGACATGTCAATAAATGTTTTTCTATAATATACTATTAATATTATGTATATTTTTTTTTATTTCAATGTTACCCTAGAAGAAGTTATAACTGCAAATCTTTTTGAATCTCAACAAAACAATATAAATCGTTGCATACTAGCTATTATATTCAAATAATTTACAAACTCAAGATAAATTTTAAAATATATCACCAAATATATCTTAAAAGTTCCCCCCCCATCAATGGATCCATGAGACTATTTTATCATCATTTAAATCCCCATGATCTAGTTACAAAAAAACTCGGCCAGCTACGACATCAAGATCCTATATCAACGTTACGATTACCACTTCATAAATAGTATTTTTCATGTTTAATATTCTACGAAAGTAGTTACATTAACAACACCAAGTACAATTAATGGGGACAAAATTTCTATAACTATGTTGAGTTTTATGAATTAGGAAGAAAAATACGTGCACCGGATACATACGTACATATGTGTGTGTGTTTTGGTGTGTGCTTGCCATCATATATTTCCTTCTGAGATCAAGTTGTTATATTAATGCTAATTGGAATTGAGTTTAAATCCTTTGATTTTTATCTTTTTCTGTCACCACAAATGATGAATTGAGACATATATCAAGATAATTATTTTCTACAAGTTTTCAATTCTCCAAGAAATTATTGGCCAGAAGACTTTATTTTCTCCAAGTTTTCAGTTCTCCACGAAATTATTGGCCAGAAGACTTTATTTTCTCCAAGTTTTCATTTCTCCACGAAATTATTGGCCAGAAGACTTTATTTTCTCCAAGTTTTCATTTTTCCACGAAATTATTGGCCAGAAGACTTTATTTAACAAAAATGGATGCCCCAAGCAAGCATTCTTCCAGGCGTAAGAAAGCACTATCAGCTGAAGTGACTGCTACATCCTCTGATCCTCTCAATTCGATGAAGTACTACACCATATGTTTATGTATAATAAACAAATAACACATCAAGTGCTTCTAAATTTACATGCCTGTTTCCCGTTTATACAATCTAACATTTATTTCAAAACGTTTTTGGTGGATTTTTTGTGCCGTCGTCATTTCAAGTGGGACAGATTAGGTGTGGGCGAATGTAGGGAGAGCGAGTGAGGTCGTTTTCCGTGCACAGTATCATATTATTACAGAAATCACCAAGGAAGCAGACAAGGTGGAGCCTCCATAGACCAGGTGTCAACTGATTTCTGTGTCAACTGAGGCATTCAATTTTCGTGACTCTCCATTGATCTGTGTCCACTGTCGCCTCAGTAACAGATTCCCGATCCACTGTCACAAGATCATCCTGGAAATATTTGGTCCAAAAATGACCGCCATAATCACAGCCACGGGTGATAGATCATATCTGTCGTGCATGTGTCAAAATCCAGAAGTCTCGTGACTTTGAAATGGAGTTTCACTAATCATTAGTTGTCTGCCGGCAGTCGAAAAGAGAATCCACGAACGTGATGGCGACGTGTGTTTTTGAGTCCACCATGTGAGTGTTGATTGGTCCCCTTGCCAGTATCACAGCAAAATCTCAAACTCACGGGACGGGTTCACATGAAGAGCCTGGAGAGCACATCTGTCCGCAGATATGACAATATGGGAGTTTTATTTTCACAGAGAATGACAGCTTCTCAGGCAACTGCCTGGATTCAGATTTCAGAGTGCACCGTCACTACTCGTTGCACGGTCCAGCTAGTGTACCTGTGGCTATATTCTATAAGAAATTAAAGTAGTATGTGAAGCAACAACGCCTAACCATTGCATGAATTATTGGCTGAGGGAAAGCATGCAGATTGTACAGCATTAGCGGAAAAGCAGGAGGCAACATTTGATCAAAATTGTCATGTTTCGGGTCATAATCAGCTTCTGTCAACGATCAAAAGTGTAGTTCATTATGGGAATGAGCAAAATGATCTTCTTGATGAGATGGCCTCTTATGAAGTTAGCCTCCTTGATCTGACTGAAGGTCGCTCGTCCGAGATATCTGTTCAGAGTTCACTGCATTTTCTAGCAAGGGTTAGCACCCATTGTTGTTTATAGCCACCGCTGTGTTGCGCCATGACTCATGGCGTATTAAGAGACTAACTCAACACCATTCTTACGCTATAGTACTAATCTTCATCAAGGCGTGCACCATGGGCATCATTGTCCCGAGCGCAAGAGATGCACCATACGCATCTTTGGAATTCTTGTACTAAAATTTATTTTTAAAGAAAATATAAATAAAAAAATTCACTTTAACTCCATATCTTCTTTTTCACTATTCTTTTTAAATTCTGGGTCTTTCTCTCACATTCATTTTTAGCAAGTTTTTTCTTTATTATTATCATTCTCTTCTTTTTTTCCGACTCTACTTAAGAGTTTGTCCTTTATTTCTTTCATCTTTTCTTTTTTCATTAAATTTCTTTTTGTTTTATTCTTCAATTTTAGATGAGATTCTTTGGAGGTTTATTAGTTTTTCTTTTCGCTAAATTTTCTTGTTTCTTACAAATTTTTTCTTCTTTCATTATTTAATGTATCACCAAAAATCTATTCGTAATGTTCTTAATTTTTATGGCTGCAATTTTTTGAAAATTAGAACTATCATAATACATGAAATTTTGTTTAGTTTTTTAATGATTTTTTTTAGAAAAAGAGTTTTTATTTATTAATTTTGAACATTTTTATGCATAGGTACTGATATGTTGATTTTGTTTTTTTATAAAATTAGAAGTTAAAATATTTTTATTTTTATTTATTATATAAAATTTATTTGTGTTTTATTTTTATAGAAATTATAGTGATGCAAGTATGTTATATTTATTTATACAATTCTACATTGTGCTTCAATGTAGCGTGTGTATCAGTATTTTAAAAATAGACTCGAACCAAATGATTGAACTAGTTAGACCATCAACCAGTTAAAAAATTAGTTTGGGTAGGACCTAAAAACCAAAATGTAATAAAACTAGGTAAAACCATGGTTAAACTACTAAATCAAGTGAACCAATCATAGTTCATGAAAATTGGGCAGTCCAAATTAATAAATAAATTGACTTTTAAATCTTAATTTTCTTTTTCTTAATTTAATTTTCTTTTTTTATTGTAATTTATCTTCAATTTATTCTCTTTTATAGAGATAATTTCATGAATCAAATAAATTATCTTTCAAGATGTCTAACAAGTTTCTATTTAAGCACACATTGAATATTTAAGATGTAAAAATTCTATTATATTTTGATTAAGTATTTTAATAAGATATATGTTTTTTGTATATTTTTACATTGATTTATTGAATTAATATTTATTGTTTTTATTTTGTAGTATTTTTATTGTATTAGTGCAATAAATTTAACTATTTACAGTAATTAAAAATACTTAAAATTAGATTCAAATAATTTTTCTTAATACTTACTATTTTATGTATTTTTAATATATTAATTAATATTTATAATATAAATATTACACTATCAGTTCGATTACGGTTGAACTACTGTTTAAATCAATAACCCTTAAATTGATAAATTTTTTAATTTAATGACTGGTCTTTAAAACAATAGCGCCTGTGTCGTGACTTGGGAAAATTTCGCCATTATGCATGCCAAATGCAATTGACAATGGCTATACTAATTTTTTTCAGTTGCTGATGCACCAAAGCTGCCCACATACGAGCTATGTTGGGATGATTCGACCATGCTTGGTCCATAACCTGGAATTGGTGGGCCCACCCAGCTCCGTCTCACTGTGGGCCCAAATGGCGAGTGTCACAAAATTTGCATGGGCCGACCTCTCTGCAAGGCTGCATTTTCATGGTTGGAACACGGCCGGCGGCAGCTGCTGTGTTCCCTCTGGGCTACGACATAAACGCATCCTTGCTGCATTTGTACATGCTTCGTTGTAAATCTCTAATTTTTCTATAGAATTCTACTTCTATTGGCAAGAAACTGGGATTCAATTCGAGTGACAATATTTCATAATGTCATCGAACTCGAACTTAAATAATATTTTAAATTAACACAATTTTTAATTTGATTTTAAATCTTACAATCTCTAGGCGAGCAATATTCGGACACATATCGAAATGGGCTAATTAACACCCCTAGAAGAAACTTCCACGTGTACAAACGGGATAAAACGGGGTGCATTTTGGTGGCTGCCCCTTTCTGGTCCGAATGCAATATCTATTACATTGAATGGCTTTTAAAATATGAAAATGAAGGACTGCCTATGTATAGATTGTCTGGGGATTATTTGGTTAGCAATTGCGGGTTCCGCCTTCTTTATATATTATTTTTTATATTTTATATATATATATTTTTTTGAATTCCTTACAATCTATTTTATTTTATATAAAATCTTGAATGTAATTATTATTTTTAAGTAATTTCATTTTATTATAAAAATCATTCAAATTATATTAATAAAATTATAACGGTTTTTTAATTATGCGTTCGTTACTTTAAAGGAAAAATAGTATATCCTGAAGAGTAGTCAAATGGGCTGATCCTGTCTCAACTGATCACGGACCATCTAGGATTGTTTAGGTACGATCCAGGTTTAGGTTTAACCACCCCAAGCACTGTCCAGAGACCCACCAAATGAGACATGGTCTCAGCTTAAAGAGACCAAGTACTTCTCTACCTGATTGGGTTAGCCTAGACCAGCCAATGTTTTGTTAAGTAAGTGAGCGGGCAGACCACAATCCGGATACCCGGGCCTGGACAGGTTAAACTAATGAGTTGCCCATTTCCCAACTGAATCAGTCACGAATTGGACTATAACGGAAGCGGCGTGCCTTTGCACAAATCCATCCTTTGGTAGGTAAAAGGCATGCGTGTCGATATTAGAACAATTATGATGACATATTTGTCCAAACAATAACATTAAAATGGGAGGTTGATTTATTTTAATTTTTGACATGAAAAGTTGGGGGGAAAATAAATTAGAAAAATTACGTTCTGAATTGTCTCATACATAGTAGTATTTCTATGTATCTTTTCCATTGCTTTATTCTAAGGAAAATTTTTCTTATAACCATCTACATTCTTCACTTTATCATTATTAACTATTAAATAACTGCTCCAGCCTCACACGTTCTAAAAAAAGTTATTATGTTTTTACTTTTTAAATAAACCGTACAAAAATTCGTAATTAAAAAGATATATGATATAGAACGGATGACAAATAATTTTTTCATCAATTGCATATTCTAATTCTTCAATTTGACAATTTTATCAAATAAAATAAAATCACGCACATGCAACGCATTTATGACTAACAATACGTTGATTTCCTTCTAATTTTTTTCATTAGAATTTTCTTTTATTAACTAAATAATTAAAAATATTTTTTTTAACATTTTCTTTTTGTTTTTTTCCACTAAATTTCTAGAACCAGACAAAGTGTTAAATGGCATGCAAGTGACTCCATGAGACGTGTCTGTTGACGCTCATGCCTTGGGCGTTGGTATCAATAATGGCGGCTTATGGTTTCTGACGTTAAAAGTCTCCGCTCCCAAGAATTTTCTAAGTCTTCTCGTCGTCATTTTGTTTCAATACATGCCATCACCACGTATATGTTCACATTCATCTTTGACCTATATTTATCATGTTCTTGCAAGTTGATGATGGTTAATTGTTCAACTTTTAGCCGACGAATAATTTCGTTCACATATATCTCCATTTGTCTTTCAACTCCTGAGATGGCTTTTCCAGTTTTTCTAGAGTGTGTTGAGTATAATAATAATAATAATAATTTGAATGCACCATATGCTATTATCTGTTTCCCATTCATGTTGAATAAACCACTACTGGGAGGCATTGGAGTAACAGTTGCACTCTTATGTATGTTTAATGGCAACTTCTGGTGGGATGAAAATTGGCCCGAAAAAATAGGAATAGAGAAAAAAAAAAGAATAATGATTATTTTATTTGATGTTATATTTATAACTCTAAATTTTAATAGCATGAAAATATGGTCACATTTGGTTTCAAACGTAGGGTAATTGGAGATGTGACACCGTACGAATAAATTGACTTGGGCCATAACTCATGGGGTGGGCACACCATTTGAAAAACTGTGTTCAGACTAAAATTTGAATCGCAAATAATATCGAACCAAAAATTTTATTTGGTATTTTATTAAATTTTTTATATTATTTTTTTGGTTCAATTTATTAAATCATATTGAATATTAAAATATATCTATGATTATTTAAGAATGCATAAAGACCTCGTAATATTAATTTCTCCTAAACTCTATCCCTTGCCCACGTTAATTCTTCTAAGTTTCCTACCCTTCGTGTTTTTTCTATTTTCTTATACATATGTGCATACAAATAAACTTAGATAATACACATATGGAGTGTGCTAGTTTGCCAGTTTGTTATTATTGTTAAATAATCATCTCACGTAAAAACTTTAAGCTCTGATAGAAGTATATATCATTTAATATGATTTGGTTTAATTGTTTCAACACACATCATGTTAAATGATCTCTCTTAAAAATTTAACTTTATGGAGAGATGTGTCATATAATATTTAATTGATTTAATTGTGTCAACAATTATCATCATTTTTTTTTTTACTATTTATTACATTACCTCTTATTTTTTTTCTTTATTTTTAGTCTGAAGTTTGGTATATTTATGATTTCATCTTATAATTCTTACATTTAATATTTCAAACTTCTACAATATTATATATGTTTGTTAAAGATAAATATTTCATTATGGTTGGTGCCATTGTGGGTATATGTTATATCATGCATCAACACATGCAATAGGAAAATATTGAAAGAAACAAAAATTGTTAACGTAGTTTAAAAAATAATTTTTTACATTTGTGAAGTCTCACGCAAAAAATAAACCACTGATATTTCAAGTGTTTACAAGCTATATCCCCCAACAAATTACTCACATTTGTCAAAATGTCTTTGGTATCAATTCATCTATGCATTTCTAACATATATCCTTTAGACAGCAAGATTCACTTAATTCAGCATAAGCCAAGACTCCTTCTTAATCGACACTCCAACGTTGACGCAAGTTCCATCTCACGAAGATTAAGAAAAACTCAACACTTTTGTGGATGCATGGAACTCGAACAAGAACAATGTAATGAATTTAAGTCCTCCCTTGTCTCTCTCAATAGAACAAGTGCGAACTCTTTGTTTTTCTCTCCCAAAAATATGGACGTAAATTTCTTTCTTCCACTTGAGGTGATCAATACGTGTTTCAGCAGCTTCAATTTCCTTCTCCCACTCAAGATAGATTACACCATGTTTTCTTTAAGGAATCCTCAAAATATGGTAAAAAGAATACATGCCAACTTGGAGTCTTGATTATGGAAAGTTCATCAACAATCAACCTCACAGAAATTTAGCAGCAGAATCACATCCAAGCTTCCTTGAGAATTTGCTCAACTCCCTGGTTTTCGAAAATACCCTATCAAAAAGTGGATAAATTGAGACGGTCTAAATCCATCCCAAATTAGGGACAGCATCTTTCAGTACTTACAAAATTCGTTCCAAAGCCGTTTCAGAAAAACCATCTGCAGAAACCGTACTAAAATCATCCCAAATATGTCATTGTCTCAAAGTCGTCCCAAAAAAGTCGTCTCGAAGCCGTCCCAGATTTGAGACGATTCCGTTTTAATTGTCTCAATATTTAGTGACAAGGTAAATAAAGATGGAATATTATTCGTTTCAAATTATATTTAGGATGGATAATTATCTCAAATCCATCTCAAAAAACCATCTAAATTTATCCACTTTTTAATTGTGATAATAGCTAATCTATTGTGGAATGTCCTTGCGCTAGCATCTTGTTGCAATGTGTTATAACAATAGTTGCCAAATCGTTCTCCACATAATTTAAATAAGTTGTCCCAAAATAATGACAACATTAACTTCATGACACCAACAATCTTAAATATATCTTTTTTATGTTTAAAAATTTAAATTGACATGACGGAATATTGAATTGTGAATGCTAGATTAATATTATTCCTTTACAAAATTGCAATCAAATTTTGAAGTTTTGAATATGAAATTTACAACTTTCATGTTTTATAAAAAATTAAACTCACAAAAAATAAATAAATAAAAGCGAGTTGAATATAACAGAGAAATTCAACAAACGAATAAATTGAACTAACAGTTTTAATTTGATATTTAATACACAAATTCATCGTATTGAAATATTTTCATATTAAATTTTTATTCAATTTGTTATTACCAGATGAATGTTAAACTCGTACATACTCATACATGAGTTGCAATCCATAAACAATATGAGCATTGTAAGAGAGCTATATTTGGGCAAATTGAGAATGTGGGTGGGCCTATGCGAGACCATATTAAAAGTGCGTTATGTGAGTGTTAGGGCATAAGTCACGATTTACACAAATATCGTTCCTGTTGAGACGATGCTTCATCCGAGTCCACGTGGACAGTCCTAAAATAAAACTGTGCTCTTGTTTTATGTAGTCCAATAAATCATGTTCAAACCAGAATGAAATGAAAATATGAAAGCCAGAAAAGTTAAATATAGAGTGGCTAGTTAATAAGTTTGACTGCATCAACAGATTTCCTGTTGAAATTTCCAAACCTGCAAGTCATCATTTCAAAAAAAATATTGAAAAAATTAAAAACAATATGCTAATTCTGGAGACCCACCTCAACAATCTTTTGTTTTGACCATTGACTTTGACCTTTTCAATATCTTCCTCTGTTCAGTGTTCAGTTTAAATTTCTTCTGCAGAAGTGCAGGAGGTGTGTTGGTGACTTGTGGCCCTGGATGATTGACTCACCGCCCATCAGGCTTAAAAGTCTGGGCACGAGATTTAACAAGTTGCACGTCACTTACAGCTAATTATTTTTGTACTACTCTTGGACACAGACTTCAACACGGTTTGAAACTAGGCTTTGAAAAAAAATATGTAATTAGCTATGGTTGTTTCCACCTCAAGATGGTGAAAAATATTTAAGTGATTTAAGTGGGCCATTAAAATTATGTTTGGTTTTTAAGATTTAGATGGTTATTAAAATTATTTTTATATATATTTAATATGTGTAATAATAATTGAATGGTGTGTATTATATAAGTTTATAAAATAATAAAGAAAATGAATGTGAGTAGAAAAATTATAAAGATAGGTGTTAATTTGATTGTGAATATATATAATGATTGAAAAATTTTTAGTTAATTATAAAAGATATAAAAGTGAAAATTTTTTAATTTAAATTTGAAAAAACATATGGTGATATGTTTGGTTTGTAAAATTTTTAAGTGATGGTGAATAGTTTTTAAAAGAGAAGCAAACATATCCAATATCTTTTAATTTATTTGAAATATTTAATAAATTAACATAGAATTTATGTCGCAATTTTATGTTGGAGAATTTTTTAGCAATTAGAAGGGATGCCGGTAACTTGAAGAAATTAAGTTGTATATCGTATGCATTTTCTTTGACGATATATTTGTGTTTTGTTACAAATACCTTGAAGATAAAATGGCCTGCAACGTTTAGGATAACTTTTCAATTGCTAATCAAGCCACATAGATAGGAATAATGCATGTTTACATAATAAACTTAACAAAATGGATTTTGATCTATTTATAGTAAATCAAGACTTTTCTATCTTGATTTACTGGTATTGCTGCATACTTGATGCGTTGACATACATATTTAAAATATATTTTTAAATTATTTCATTGTATTAATATTTTTGTGGAGATTGAAGAAAACTAAATTGAAATTAAAATAACAAACCATAGATTGCAGAACAATCGTGAGAAAGAAAAAAAAAAAAGTAAAGGATTAGGATATGATAAATTAAAATCGAGGGTGCAAAATATAATAAAATATATAATAAATGAAAGTTTTGGACGGAAGATTAAATGACGATAATGGAATTAATACGTATTATGGAAATTTTAGTCTCTACACTTTTAGACCCAAAATTAGCGACTCAAGACTTTGTACTTCATATGTAGCATAGATAGATAATAATAGGAATCCCATAAAAATTTGTAACATTCCATTGTAAGTAGTTGCAATTTTTAATATCGAGGGTTTGTAACCTTTACACACACATCTATGCAATTATTCATTTAGGAGTTAATTAATTAAATTTCAACATCATATTAGTGATGACATATATTTGTATTTTACTAGATATCGACTATTATTCTATTCAAAAATTTTAAAATCTTGATTTTAAAATAAAATTTAACAACTTCTATGACCGTAGATACCTATAAAATTTTTAAAAATAAGCTTAGCGTAGAACTTTTGGCTTTAGGAACCCATCATTTTCTATAATTATAATATTAAATGATTTTATTAAATTTTCTAAAAAACTAATAGAAAGTGCAGCAATCATTACTATTTGAAATTTTTCTTTTTCAAAAATATTGGGTCGTTGAAGTTTGACTTATGGTTTTGAATAATTTTTTCCTCCGTAGCAGAAAAGGATATATAGGCTATTGATCACATCAAACAACTTTTTGTTTTCTTATTTTGGAGTGGCGTCTTTTACTAACTTTTGTCTGGAAAAATGAAACTTAATTGCATTGGATAGATGACAATATCGTGTACTAGTGTGAGTCTAAGATTGTGTGCTAGTGTTAATATATTTTACAGTGTCACACCAGCAAAAATAAACTCCTTCCTACTCTAAAATATAAATTCAAATATGGCAGTAAAGAGGATGGAATGTCAAAGACTTAAAAATTATTTTCGGTTAATAAAAAAATGATTTGAATGGGGGGAAAGAAATTAATTTTAACTAAATTAGACACGCAAACTTACATAAAAATAAATTAATAAAGGACTGAATTCAAATCAAAGTAATAATGTAAAATTAAATATAAATAAATTAATAAAAGATACACTTCTAATCAAAGAAATAATCTCGATTTTGGTTTAAGTAATTGATCGTTGAAGTAAAGATAAATCCATCTAATCACAAATAAATTAGTCATGACTGTCAAAAGATTCTGACAACCTAATTCTCTTTATTGTTTTAGCAAACACAACAGATTTTATGATTATTTTTTTTTATCAATTATACAACCTTAAATAGTCTTTTAGAATTTGATTTATTGATGGCATTAATTATTAAAATGCTCTAACCAATAAATTTCCATGCTTAGTTTATGTAAATTTGATTTTATGCTCCCACAACATAATTCAAAAGTTTCTTGTATAATCAAATTATGTTTCTAGTCACAAATATTTAAACTACCAAACAATTATAAATTTGGCATTGTAAATGGTAATAGATTATTTTCACAATTAAATAGTGATTAGTTATTTAATCATGCAAAAATAATAGTCTTAATAAATCACAAAAAAAAAAATACATAAATACTTACAAAAGGATGAAATAATAAAAACTAATTAAATCTCACAAATTTGATAAATCAAAATGTCGATTATGCTTTCACTATAAAAGAGAAATTAACCATGTTTTATGTTTGAATTGCAGAATACAAAAATATTGAAGATTGAAATATTGAGAATATCAAAAAGGAAAACTAAAGAGAAATTTTATCTTCGCCTTCCTAATTCCCCTAGACAATCCTCTCTCTCCTAGAACAATATTGAATCTAACATTCCCAAATGAAATTATATCTACAACTAAAAGATTAAGGAGTACTCCGTCTTTTGAAACCAAGGCTCATTATCATCAGTCGGAGTCCCACTTTTAATTCCCGTACATATGGACTCTTCGGCCAAATAGAACAATCCCGTGTTTTACATACAATAGTCCTTTGAAAAATTTGATTTTTAGTACTTTTTAAGTTTATTATTCTACCCTACTTTTTCAGGAGAATTCATGGAATTGGTCGTTCCCCATTTTCCCTCCTGCCCTACTCCATAGGTGTCATGCCCTGGACACTATTCAGTGGCCCAATTCTATTTCCCTTGTCAGCTCATCATCATTATCACTTCAATTTATTTTTCAAACACTCATCATTATTTCACGTAAAAAATCATCATTATAGTTTTTTCTTTCACAAACTTCATCCATCTACACATCATTATTTACTATCTGCTCATCAAACTTATTTTTTCTAATTTTAACAAAATCATTTTTTAAAGACTAATATCCATTCAACCGCCGCTTATAATACGTTTGGTTTTAAAAAATAGTATGAAAAGAAAAATTATAGAAAAATAAAAAAATAAAAAAAATTAATACTTTATATATTATCTGATCGAAAAGGATCTCAATATAAAAAAAAAATTAGAAAAAAAGAAATAAAATTAATCAAAACTTAAAATTAAATTTTTTGTAATTTGAGAAAAATAATAAAGAAATTGATAAAAAAAAAAAAGAGTTGATGAAGTTTTAAAAGAGAAGTAAGAATTACAATAATTTTTTTTCTATTTTTCTCACTTTTTTGTAAAAAAAATATATTTTTTTAAATAATAATTTTCTTCTATTTTTTTTTCATAAAAATTTTTTAATTAATCCAATAAATAAAAACATTTTTTTAATATTTTCTGTTCTTTTCTTTTACGAGTTTCAAGAACCAAACATGGACCTTAGAGTCTAAGACCAAAGGGTATCCTCGGTCAAAGAAAAGAAAAGTCAAACATGAGGTCTCAGAGAAGGAAAGTCAAGCATGATGTTCTGGAATTGACATTATCGGACGTATCTATGTTGACTGTTTCCTCCCATTTTCACCATTTAACATTTATGTAAGTTTGTGTGTGTGTGTGTTAACTGTAACAAACGGTTGCTCACCAGTTCTCAAATTTCAGTACGTGTTTTTAAATATTTTTATTTTAAAAATTATATAAAAATAAAAATAAAATTTAAAAAAATATAATAATTAAATATATATTTATAAAACTTATAATTTTTTAAAAAAAATAGACGTATTAGCCATCAGACATGAACAAGAATTTTATGACTTTGCCAATGTGTAAATTTTGTCAGAAATTAAAAGAGATATAAAAATATTAGCTATGTTTATTTTATTTTTTTAGTGTGTTTTAAGTGTATTTTTATTAAAAATTGTATAAAATTAAAAGAGATAGAAATAAAGTTTAAAAAATATAATAATTATATTGTATATTTTAAAGTTAGAAAATTTGAAAACAAATGAAAGATATGTTTAAAAATATATATATATTGACACAATAAAAAAAAATTAAAAAAATAGACATACAAACATAGCCTATGGGTCTCAAACAATGGGGCACTCAAGTTGCCATTGGATGTATTAACACTTGACAATGGCTTTGTTTATTTTGTAATTATAGAATGTATTTTTAAGTATTTTTATTTTAAAAATTGTGTAAAAGTAAGAGAGAAATAGATAAAAAAAAATATAATAATTAAATGTGTATGTTTAAAAGGTAAATAATTACAAAACAAACAAAGCATATACAACTCAGAGATATGATGGGAAAAAAAAATAGTGGTAAATAGTTACAGTTCATGTGTGATTTGATGAATTTAGTGTGAAAAAAAATGTAATTATTCATTGCTGTTGTATATTTGAATAAAATATTTATAATAAGTGTATATATGGTTTAATGTGTGAATGAGACTTTTTTGGGATATTTTTTATATAAATAATGTAGGCACATGGGGA
Organism: Avicennia marina; assembly: GCA_019155195.1. Taxonomy (NCBI): domain Eukaryota; kingdom Viridiplantae; phylum Streptophyta; class Magnoliopsida; order Lamiales; family Acanthaceae; genus Avicennia; species Avicennia marina. The sequence goes on from CM032776.1 coordinate 3,019,087, forward strand.
ATAGAGGAAGAGAAAATTTATAAGGTACTTTTTTCTTGAATTTTTTTCTCAAACAAGACATTTTCTTAGAATAAATAATGAATGATACTCCATGTATAAGATAGTTTGATTTCCAGTCCCAGCCTAACATTTTTTCCCTTGGGCATGTTTATTTTGAAATTATACACCCTTAAAAATATATTTAATTATTATTTATTTTCATTTTTTTTTTCCTCTCTTACTCTTACTGTAACACAACCTTCAAGACAAAAACAGTTAAATAAAATATTAACGCCGGTCGCACAGCTCATAGTCGCACACGCACAGTCGATGCCTCGCATGCAACTCGTGGCCATCGGGACGCACAGTCGCACAACTTCGCTGCTCATGCGTCGATCGTCATGACTCGAGCGTCAGCTCCGCAAAGGTCTTTCTTTTTCTGTGGACATCAACCCACGTGAGATTGAGAATAATGTTATTCCTTTTTCAGTTTTTGTAGAAATTTTATTCATGAAAGTAATATATACAAGTTGGCATATATGTATATATATCTATATATATATAATAGTATGGGTCAATTAATTTTTTGAGAATAATTGAACCGGTCGAACAAGTGATTTAGTAAGTTCACCAATTTAGTCACTGATTCAATTTTAAAAATATTGTTTAAAAACACACATCAAAATTTAAAAATAAATAAAGACACACGAGGAAAACAAATTGTGAAGCTGAAAATTACGAAGGCTACGTTTTTTTAAGGCATGTATCTTTAAATATATATATTTTAAAAATTAAATAAAAATAGAGAGAATTATAAATAAAATTTAAAATAGAAAAAATTGTAAATGGCAACAAACATAGTCAAAGTTTTTAAGAAGACACGTAAGTGATTTGGCATCCAAAAGTTCATAAATTGAATTATTGAATTCAAGTCTTTAATAGGGTGTGTGTACGAAAAAAGTACTTTTCAGTCACTTCATGCAAAAATTTTGAATGTCTTAAATGGACCATGGCCAATTTATTTGATTAATCCTGCAAGACAAGAAATCATCCATTCTTGGAGTTTGAGTAGACTACCGGTTAATCAACCAATAATTGTAATTTGGTAGCATACTTCAATGTGTAGATCCCGCCATACGATTTTGCAAAGAATATTAATTAATACATTCTGCAATTGGTTTACTAATAATGATGACGCCAATCATGTTCCTAGTTTCGGTTGTTAATTAGAACGTATTATCGTATTGAAAATCTCTTTGAGGCTTGATCATATGTGTTTTAAGTGGGCAATTTTGAATATTTCGATGAGAAAATGACACTTCGACTTGTGCATTAAATGTGCAAGATAAGGTCCATAATCACTTCATTTGTAATTATGGTACCCTTATAATGTAAATTTCAGGACAATTATGATGTCATTAAATTTTCAGGCAATTACTTGCTTTAACGGTTGGTGCAAAAAGGTGAGAATCATTCCATCGCTCCAAATTTGCAAGGAAGAACGGAAAAATCTCGATCGTTGGTATCTGATTTTTCAGAGTATAGTTTGCTGTAAGTGATTTGGTGTTTCAAATAATAACAAGGGATAAAGAGTCATTGGTAAAGTAAGACGTAATCGGTCGTTGTCTTGAGCCGATTACTAAGTAATTGATTGCTTTTTAATATCGTGACATGTGCCTGATTTAAGATGTTAAATATATATGAAGTAGGGTGATATTCACTTTTAATTGTTAAATTAAATGAATTATTATATAAACGCTAGCCACCTGTTTTTTCATGAACAAAATCCTGTGATAAAAAATTAATACAAAATAATTAAATGATGGACAAATTATTCAAATTTATGTGCTAAAATAATCTTTTGAAATAATTTCTTAAGAGGGTGTTTGGACGAACTTATATGAAGTTAAAGGCTAATAAACTCCTTAAAAGTGTATCGTATAATTTTTGGTTAATAAATTTATAAACTACTAAAATAAGATATTTATAATTTATAAACTCTTTAAAAATAAATTGACCCTCTTCTTATGTAAGACATCTAATAAATAGCTTCATTTTATATATTAAAAATGACACAAGTACTTTTAATTACATCCTATTAATTTAATTTATTTTTATCATATTACACAAAAAAAATTTATAACCATCTATAATTATAAATTTTAATAAAATCTTATAAAATGATCTTATTATTTTTATTCAAACACTTTGATTGCTCATTTTCAAAATAAAATATATGAGTTCATAAATTTCAAAAGCATTTTATAAGCTGCAAGATCTTAAAAGCTTTTATAAATAAGTTTAGCCAAAACCCCTATAAATTCTTATTCTATCAATGAAAATAAACATAACTGAGCTTATAATCTCAAAGGCTTGATAAATTAATTTATTAAGACTAATTCATTTTAAATTATAACAACCCGTAATAAAATATGGAGTCGATATTAGCCACGCCTCCTCCACGAACTCACTACCAACAAACAAAACTTGCTACTTGCCTAAACCCACTCCAACACAAATAGAAAACATCATATCTCAATTTCAACCCAAACCTAAAATTGACTTGACATCATTTGATGGGAGTAATTTATGTTATTAGGTAAGAAAGTTGAATAGGTATTTTTAGTATTGTAACACCCTTGACTAAGAAAAAACTCAAGTTGCTACTTTGCATTTTGATGAAAATGTGGTACATTGGTTCCACATCAACCTCACTTGATAGGAATACATAAGTTGGGATGAGCTACAAAATGTCTTAATAACAAAATATGACAAGTAAAACCTTGGACATACAATGGACGCCTTCAACAAGGTAAGGCAGAATGGTGTTGTACCAAAATACATTGAAGTTTTTGAAGATGTGAGGGCAAAGTATGGTTGAATTCAATCTATACTCGACAGAAATGCACTTTGTCCATAGCTTTATAAGTAGTTTGCATGATGAAATTGGACACAGTATACTTATGTTTAAGCCCGAGACATTGGAGCAGGCTAATGAACTAGTTAAGAGAGAGGAAAACAAAATAGTGGCCCTGAAGAAACTCAAACTTCCATAAAGGGGTTCCAACAAAAATAAACTTGTCGTTCCACCGAAGGTGGGACCAAAACCCTTATCAATAGTTAATGTGAAGTTTAAAAAGGGAGATCGTTATACGTATGGAGAGAAATAGAGTCCTAGACATCAATGTAAAGTCAGCAACCTCAACATGATGGATGGAGAAGAAATTCCAAATACAGAAGAAGACGTAGTAGCAGGATATTTTTATGAAATGGCTGAAGTGATTAAAGAAGGAAATTTAAATGCAATATCTGGACAAACAGCTCGAAGCACTATCAAAATCCGAGCTACTATGGGTGGTAAATTTATTATTATCAAAGCCTTAATAGATGAGTTAGTTGGGACTTCATTTTTCACCAAATTGGACCTTAGATTTGGGAATCATTAGATCGGAATGTGTCCAAGTAATGCTCACAAAATAGCCTTCTGCACTCACCACGGTCACTACGAATTTTTGGTTTTGCCATTTGGCCTAACTAATGCCCTGGCCACATTCCAAAGTTTGAAGAATGAAGTATTAGTCGATCATCTTAGGAAATTTACCCAGGTTTTCTTCGATGATATACTAATATATGGGTAGACAAAAGATGAACATAGCAAACACTTAGAGCTAATATTTTGAAGACTGATAGACCATCAATTGTACACCAAGTTCAAGAAGTACTCATTGGTCAACCATGAGTAGAGTACCTAGGTCATATCATTTTTGTTGATGGAGTTGTTGCTGACCCTAAAAAAACTGAAGCCATGGTGAAATGGCCATTGCTAGAGACCTTGAAGTCGCTTGGGGGATTTTTGGGACTTTCAAGCTACTACAAGAGGTTTTTATGAGATACAGTCAGATTAGCAAACCCTTGAAAACCTCTTGAAGAAAGACTCTTTTCAATGGGATATTCAAGCCACAAAGGCTTTTGAAAAATTGAGGTAGCCAAGATAGAGGCCCTAGCATTAGCTTTACCAGATTTTACACAACAATTTGTGTTGGAAGCCGATGCTTGTGATAGTGGCATTAGGGCAATCATAATGCCAAACAACAAGCCCATTACTTTTATGAGTAAAGTCCTATCCCAAAAAAGCTAAGGACTTTCCACTTACAAAAAAGAATTTTTGGCTTTGCTAATGGTAGTAACCAAATGGACACATTACCTAGAGGTTGGGCAATTCATAATTCGAACTGATCATGAGAGCCTTAAATACCTATTAACACAAAAAATTACCATACTAATCTTGAACAAGAGGCTAAGTAAGCTATTTGGGCTTGATTGTGAGATAATGTATAAGAAAGGAAAGACTAATAAAGCTGTAGATGCCCTTTGAGGAGGCATGACTTAGAAGAAGTGGCAGTTACCATCGTCATTACCCTTGAGAAGCTGGATGATATTAAGAGAAGTTATGAAGGAAATGAGGAAACACTGAAGCTGATCAATAGAGTTAAAGAGGGCAAGAGACCCTCAAAAGATTTACCACGGAGGAAGGCATCCCAAGGTATAAAAATAAAGTCTATGTGTGTAATGGTCGATAGCTTAGGGAATAGATAATCAATAACATATACAACAACCCCATTGGTAGGCACTCGGGTGTGCTAGGGACTTACAAATGAGTTAACACCTTTTTTCATTAGAAAAAGATGCAAGAACAAGTGAAAACAATAGTAACATGCTGTGAAATGTGTTAGAAAAATAAAATTAACAAAACTCGTTCTCCAGGTTTACTGCAACTGTTACCCATTCCCCAGAATATTTGGCAAGACATAACCATGGATTTTGTTGAAGTATTACCCAAATCAACAGGAAAGAATACAATCATGGTTGTGGTGGATCTGCTCTGCAAGTATTCCCACATCATAGCTATGTCATACCTATTCATTGGTTAAGATGTAGCCAAGACCTTTGTTTCTAATGTTTATAAATTAAATGGTATGCCAAGGTCCATTGTGAGTGACAAAGACAAGATATTCATGAGTTAATTCTAGAAGCACCTATTCCAAGCTATTGGAGTAAGCTTGAAGCTCAACACTGCCTATCATCCACAGGTGGTTAGGTAAACAAAAAGAGTCAAATAGTGCTAAGAATGTTACTTAAGAAGGTGCATGTCTGGCTCAAAACCTAAGGAATGGACATACTAGTTGTCTCTTACTGAATGGTGGTACAACACCAACTTGTACTCGAGCATTGGAACTGCACCATTCTAGGCCATTTATGGGAAAGTACCACCTAAGTATGGCTTTGATGTGGCCAAGGACACACAAAACTAAAGTAGCATAGTTCATTAGGGATTAAGAAGTAGTTCTCAGACTTCTCCAAGAGAAACTCCACCGAGCTCATGAGAGAATGAAGAAACATGCTAACGAAGGAAGGACTACAAGAGAGTTCAACAGGGAATCAAGTGTACATAAGACTCCAACCCTATAGACAAATGTTTGTCTTAGATAGGTCTAACCAAGTGTACATAAGACTCCAACCCTATAGATAAATGTCTATCTTAGCTAGGTCTAACTACAAACTTACTGCAAAATATTTTGGACCCTTTAGCATCATAGAAAGAGTTAGGCCTTGGCATATCCAGTCCTACATGAATCGCAGTTAAAAAAAGAGTGTACAACCTATCAATAGTGTGTCAAGGAGCCTACCACAGATAGATAGTAATGGGGAGATAAAACTGTAGTCTTTGGCAGTATTGAGACACAGACAAGTCAGAAAAAGAAGGGGCTAGAGTATTTAAGTGCTTATTTAGTAGTCAAATATGAAACTTGAAGAGGATACGTAGGAGGATCCCACAACCCTCCAGTGGCGCTATCTAGGGTTTGACCTTTGGGGACAAGGGCAATCTCAAGGGAGAGGGATTGTCAATCACACAACCAATCATCATCACCACACATCATCACTAGCAACATTAAATTCAGATAGACCACTTACAATAGGGGATTTAATTAGTTACAAACCTAGGGATCATGTAGATACCATCTGAACATAATTATAAATAAATGCTGCAGAAGAAAAAAAAACACATGATCAACAAATAAAAGCAGCCAACAAATTACAGTGAGGACAAAATAATATAAATAAAGGGAGCCATCCACATAAGGAAACAAACAAAGACAAAGATAGCAGTAAGAGTAATGACCGCACCAAGCTAGAATACAAGTAGATCTATAGGATTCGGCCATAAAGGAACGTAACTACAAAGGAAGATAGGATCGGTACCTATATATAAAAGAGAGTAAAGAGATGTAAAGGATAAAAGCAAAATAATATCAAAAAGTCCTTATCTTGTTTTCTTCTTTCTGTCTCTTTCTTGTTCCATTTGACCCCACCTCTTTTCCTATTCATTCCTTCCCTATTTTCTCATCATCTTTTCAGATAGGCATGCTTAGTGGACTGTCTTAGGAGGTTACATCATCGCGAGCCCATTGAAGATCAGTAAAACGGGTTATCAATATTTACAAACGAAAATCAAGAAATTGTTCTAATTAAATAGTAAAAGGACTCAAGAGCAATCGATTAATTGGAAAGGTTTTAGCTACCTAGGCTTTCGATAGCTGGAAACCAATGTCAACTGCAATAAAAAGGCAGTCAATTGAGAGAAGAAGAAATCCTAGAAAAAAGAAAACTATTGGTGCCCTAAAGAGAGAAGGATTTTAATCCAGCCCTTAAAATATATAATACCATAATAGCCTTAGCCCTAGCCTTGAAATTTTGATTTTACCACCGAACCTATTACTTTTCACAGAATAACCTGGCCTCATTTTTGCCGAAAGTCTCTACTACCTCTAGAATTTCATTTAAACCCCTTAAAATAATTCCTACCTGAACTACACTAACAAAATTCTTTTAGGCTTTAGAAAAATTGGATTTCATCTTCAGCCCAATTAAATTGATTTTGGTTCAACCTGTTACATAATGCCCCAAAATTTTGTAGCTATGTTAGCAATATATTTATAAATATTATTAAAAATATTAGTGAAGGATTAAGTTAATAAATTCTTGATTTTATTTATTTATTTTCGTGTGAAATATTGTGGTAAGATTTAATGTATGTGTGGAAGAGAATGGGCATGTCGTCATGATAGTCAACCTTACCAAAAATTTGCACATTGATGGGGAACCATTACCATGTTCACAAAGGGCTAAATTGGGAGATTAGGGGCTGAAATTTGGCTGTAAAATTACAGAAAATTTGTGTGGAATCCTTCCAAAAATTGTGAGGAACCTAAATTTCCTTGATTGGCTTATTTTCACCATAATTTATATATTACCCCAAACCTAGAAGAAGAAAAAAAATATTTTCCGACTCCTAAAATTTGAGGCAGTAGTCCAAGAGAGGGTGTGGGGAAAAAAGACAAAGTTTTAAGGCCAACTGCATGGAACTTGAGGTAAGTTTTCAATCTCAATGCCATAGAATCAATGTCTGATTTTAGGAATTTCATTTTACACATTTTTAAGCACATGAAACATGCGATTTTATAGGCAACGTAAGGATTAAAGTTAGGGTGAGATATTAAGATTACGCTAGTTGATCCATATATAGGAAACTTGGACCAGAATCACATATGGGAAATATAGTGTGAATTCTTGCATAACCTTTTGAGAAGTTGTAAAAACTCATTAAGATTGAATTTTTATGTTAAAATATGATTTAAAGGTCCTAAAACCTTTAAAATATGTTTACATACCGAGTAGAAGGACTAGAAGAGGGTAAAATAAAATTTGGAGCCAAATGCAACTTCTACTTATATGTAGACTTGCGCGTGCATTTGCATCCTGCAGTCGCACTACCGTGCATCACAATTGCAACTTGGCCTCATGACCACAAATGTCTCCAACACACCCCACGACCAAGGTCGTGAGTACGTCTCAACATGCCACACCCACAATGCGACTCATTGCAGTTGTAGGGTTCAAACGTGGCACGTGATAGAATGTAGTAGAAGAGGTTCCTGTGGTCGTGATACTTTTTTCGACAGTTGCAATGCTGGGCGCAAACATGTCTACAATGTCCTGTGGCTTGTCATGTGAGTGTGGAACTCGTTTTTGTAGTCACTAACGAAGTTTCTGTGAGGCCAAAACTGGGGAAAGGGCCAAAATTTAGTTTTAACAATATTAATGCCAATTTGTTTCACATTTAATCCGAAAATGAGCTAAATTAATTGGAATAAGGCCACAGAGTATGAAGATAAGTGGACTAAGGGATTCATCAAAAAGCATATAGGGATTGAATTTTCACTGGATTGAGAATTAAATTGGGGAATTACTCTAACTTGAATAGGAAACTGAGAAAATCAAACGGTGAGTTTCAGGATCAGTAAGTGGATATCAAGTAAATCAATTTACGTTGCAAACTTTTATAGCTATTTTTAAATGAAATATTTTCTAAAAGCGATCTATTTTTACTAAATTCATTTTGAAATGCTCTCTAATGAATTTTCCTATCTACTTACTTACACTGGCATGTGCTCTTTTAAAATGTTTTCCTAAAAATGTTTTGAGATATGGACAAGTACCAAATAATCTGTGTTCTTGAACAATTTTAAATATCATAACTAAGTGCACTAGACTAGTGTGAGATGTTGTCTTCGGGACCAACTGGTATAGTGTAGAAGTTAATTCTCCCTACTCACTAAACATTAGTTGAGATACATGACCTTCTCAACTAGAGCTAAAGGTTGGGATACATGAAAATTGAGAGTAGAGGTTAGTTATAGGTTGGAATATATAATCCATTTAACTGGTGTTATAGGTTGGGATACATAACCCACTCAATTAGAGTTATAGGTTGAGATACATGACCCTTCTTAGTTAAGGTAAAAAACTAAGATTTAGATAAGTGAAAATAATACCTGAACTTCTTGAGTCCTTGGGCGTGCCAAAGAAGAGTACATGTAAAATGATTATGTGATAAATCAAGTGTGAACTTTTATTTGTTTGCTCTCTTAAAAATTTCCAAATGGATGTTTGTATTTTGTAAATATTTTATTATGTTCATATCATAATGAAAGGTAGGTGATCAACATGAATTGCCTGAATCCTTGGGCATGCCAAAGAACAATACATGTGAAATGATTATGTGTTAGATTAGGTGTGAACTGCCCTCTGCTTACTCTCTTGAAAATTTCCATATCAATGTTTGTACTTTGTAAATATTTTATTACGTTCATATCCCAATGAAAAGGTAAATGACCGCTTATTGGGTGATTAGTCGCACACATATTTGAAACTCCTTTTGTTGGGAATCTCAATGAGAAAGAGTAAATATGGGGATGGTAGAAGGTATGGGAAAGGAAGAATTTAGCTCTAATTTTGCTTAACAAATATGGTCTTGAATGTAATGTAATAGCATTGGCTATTTTATTTTTCCGCTAGAATGCAATAGATTTTTTTTTCACTTACAATAAAGAAACTTAATGGTTTATTTGCTTTGATATTTGAGCTTTGGTATCTGTTGGGATGTCTATCTCGTGAACACTATCATATTGTGTTCTCAATTTGGGGGGTGACATAAGTTGTCTTTTAAAATAGTTCTGAAGTCTTAATCCTAACAAGCTTTGTATGCTTAATTAGGGGTGAGTTGGAGTCAAGCAGCTCGATTCAAAACCTAGTTCAAACTACTCGACTCACATAACGAGTCAATCTCGAGATTGTGTTGACTCAATGAGTTTCAAGTAACTTGAGCTCGATGGCATTCCTATAATAACTCTTGTTAATCGTGGCATTGTTAACATATTGCATTTTGCACCATCAGCCGGCAACCCCTAATGCTTGCTCCTGTACCCTAGCCCTCGCGACCCTCCTCAGTCCAAAACACAATTTCTGCATGACCGTCTCCCTTAGCCTAAGGCCCCTCAAAGACTTAACATCTCAGTCCCAGCACCGGCACTGCTCCAGCCGTCCTTCTCTCTCACCCATTAACGCCGCTTGAGAAGTTTAAAGTTTAAGTCCAAGTGTCAAGTCTCAACTCTCATCTCATCCTCTTCTTCCATTCCTTCCACCGTGAGTCTACGACTCTAGACCAGCTGAAAATTCACCTTCGGCAACCAAAATTTGTAGTGGGTAATGCTTTGGCCTCTGTGAATTTACAAAAAATGAATTGCATTCTGTGACTTTGTGTGTAAGATTGTTCATTATCTATCTAGGGGATGCATTGGCATCTTTCTAAAGTTCTTATATTATCTGTTTCTAGCTTTTTCTTCACCACGAAAAGAACCATAATAAAATGAGAACAAACATACTGAACGAAACCACTGAATCCAATGTCCATACTGGATGATGTTCTCTAAGCTAGATTTTGAATGTCTTAAGCAGTAGTGACTCAATTTTTGTTAGTACTAATGCCATAAAATTAGAAGAATTTTCAAAATCAAAAGTAATGAATTTTGTTAACCACTGGAATGCTAGATTAATAAATTTTATTATTAGATAGTGGACACTAGTGACTTTGCTTAAAATTTTGCGTAACTTATTATGTTTCTTGTTGACTTTTGAACGTCTTAAGCACTAGTGAGACTTAAATATTTTTGGAATTTATTAAAAGCATGAAAGTACACTATGCACTCATTTATTTCTAGTCTGAGTTGTTGGATAAATAAGTTCTTTATTTTCTTGTTTCTCATGAATGAACTTTTCATTTAATTGCATCACTTTAAATAAGTCGAGCATTTTCTTGCATCCTGCTCATTGCATTCTGCTATGATGCCTTATTTGAATAAGGAAGAAAGACAACCAAAACAATATTTTGGCCTGCATTGGGGCATGACAATTGAATTAGCATTTGCATTGCGGTTAGAAGTTACATGGGACTAGCATGATTACATTTTTGAGTATTAGTAATATGCCTTAAGATATGGAAGAAATTTAGATCGCTTCCTCTCTAAAAGCTCTGTACAATGTATGTACGAATGCAATGTTGACTTTTGCTTCCGTGGTTTTGGTTTTCATTTCAGGTTGTTTAAAATTTAAATTACCTTACTTGTGTTGCTTAAGTTATGAAAAGTGATAATAATTATAGCTCACAAAGAATTGAAGGTTAGAGCTTCTAACGATGTTTTTTATTACATTTTACATCCAAATCTCCCCAAATTTTAACATTCAAGTTTTTATATGTGAAGACAATGGCATGCTTTTCTATTAATGATTTAGTGATTACATTTACATGCTTTTCTTACTTTAATTACCCATACTTTAATTACTTTGTTTACATTCTAAAGTGAGGATATAAAATTAACAAAAATGGTTGTTTCTCTATATTATAGGAATGCCTTCCAATCCACAAGAGTTGCATGGTGAGTTAAGTGCATATATTATAGATTCATTAAGTCTTACATTCATGTGCATTGGTGTGTCAAAGTTAAATATTGGTGTTTTTGAAAGTAGAGATGAATTTGAAGATAAAGATGCATTACCAACCGAGTCTGGGGATATGAATATGAATGAATACTAAGAAAAAGAATATGTTAGTACATAACTTGATCATGAAACTGAATTTTATATGTCCAAAAAAAAATAGACATCTGGAGTTTGGAAACATTTCGAATAGACCATAGAAAATGGAGTTCAATTTACCAGATGTAAACATTATGGAGCTAAATTATTTCAAACGAAAACAAAGCAAACATCGAGCATGCTAAAGCATCTGGAGATGTATAAAGTTAGAGAAGCAAAGCTTATAAGGGAAGCAAAGCAATCATAATTAACTTTTAACCAAAGGGTTTCAATTTGACAAATGTTCCAGCACTGAAAGGTGGGTTCCAATATTAAATTTTTTCTTTGTTTTTCTTATTCCAACCAAATTTAACCCCAAAGAAAAAAAATCACACACACGGCCACACCACTACCAACAACCAATAATCATTGCTATCACAAGCATGCTAAAATACAGTATAGATTATAGATAGACAATAATAATACAAATATAACTGTATGGTATAGGAAAGAAATAGTGATATGTTAGTAATTATATTTGAAAGTGTAAGGGTTAAGGTGTAAATTTATTGATTAAGGCAACATTGTAAATTGACAATGTGACACTAAATTAGATTCAAATTATTAATAAAATAGTATTAGTAAAAGTCACACATTCTATATTGTGCAAATTTATATATAAATTATGACGCTATTGTATTTTTAAATAATAGATATAAAATTATTTAAAAAGTGAAAAATTTTAAATAAAAAATAAAAGATTAAAAGAATTTGAAAAGAAAAAAATTTGATAGAAAACAAAAATATAAATAATAAGTTAAAAGAAAAGGATGAAAAAATAAAAGCATTGAAATGAAGGTAATTGTGTAATTTTTCATTGTACATCCTAAAAATCTAATTTTTTAAAAATAACATAGTATATTATAAATTAAAAGTAGAGATAATAATAAAATAAAGAAAGATAAAAATTGGAAAGAGAGAAAATTAGATAGTAAAATATGAATAAAAGTAATTAGTTAGTAGAAAAGATAAACAAAAAGATAAAAAAAGTAAAAAAATTTAAAATAAAGGATATTTGTGTAATTTTACTTTGGCCAAGCAAGAAGTCTTGTTGAAATAATAACATAGTATAGATAGACAACATGAAAAATAAAATAAAAAAAACTGGTGTAAAGATAACACAAATACAAATTTTATAATTTCGTTTTTAAATTAAAATAATTAAAAATGTTCATGTCTTTGTTTGGTTACAAATTTTGATATTTGTTTTTAGTTGTTTTTTTTTTTTTAGAATTGAGTAAAAGTAATAAAAAGAAAGAAATAAAATTTAAAAAATATAATAATTAAATGTATATTTTTTATATTGATAATTTAAAAACAAACATAGCTTATATTATTTTACCGCATAGAATAAGACATTTGTAAGATAGTTTAAAATAACTAAGGGAGAATCTTAGGATGGTTTAAAATAACTAAGAGAGTATCTTACTTCGAAAACGTATTTATAAAATTCTTTATCAAAATAATTTGTCAAATTTAAATAACTTATAAACCTATCAATATACTAAATTTCTCTCACCGTGATCTGGAAGAGTTTGAAAACCAGCACCAAAGAAAAGGACACGAAATGATGATTGCGGTGTGACGCTAGCGACACGTCAGCAACACGCTGAATATGTATCTTTTTGTCGTCCCATTTTAAATTTAGTTTTCTTCAAAATGGGAACCTGCGGCCTGCGTCGGACTTAGGGATGGCCCGCTTTAAGTGGGGCAGGGACGCTCGTCACCCGTTACAACCTTTACTTTAATTAACTATATATATATATATATATATATATTTATTTATTTATATAAAATATTTTATTTATGTTTTTTCTAAAAATAAATTATATAATATAAATTAACATAATTATTTTAATTTTATATTTATTTATTTATTTATATTTATATTTTATATCAAATTTTCTCCCTTTACAAATTTTTTGAATATTTTTTTACTATTATAATTTAAATTTTAAATAATATTATTTTTATTATTTAAAATATAATACTTTTATAATTTTTAAATAATTTTACACGTATAAAAAATGTAAAATTTATTAGTTTGAAAAGATTGTAAGTTAGTATTGAGTTATGTTTAATATTTCGTGATTAATTTTATATATAGTTAATTTAAAAATTAATTAATTTAAATAATTTTTTAATCATTATAATATACAAAAATTATTTACTCTTATATTTTAATATTTTTTATATTAATTATAAAATATACTTATCTTGTGTAAATTTTTATAGAATTAATTAATATTACTTAATTTTAATAATATAAATAAATAAGATTAAATGTTTTAACAATTTAATTTTTTAAATAAAATTAAATATTTTTCTTATTATCTGAGCGGGTGCGGGCGGATATATTCGATCGGGGGATGAGCGTAGAGTAGCAATCCTGGGCCCGACCTCGTCTCAGTGCCACTGGCTAATTAATGACGTATAATTAATCAAAAAGAAAGATGAGGAAATTAATACCAGTGTGGAGACCGCTTCAAAAAAATCAAAAAACTCTGAACCGTGGGGCCAAGGAACAAAAAGTCAACACTGTTGACTTGACCCAACAAAATAAAGGCTACAGACAGCCCACCTCTTCAGACACCTTCACCCTCCAAAAATTGATAGTTCTTTCTTCAGAGGTGAGCCTAAACGTGTGCATCCATATTCACACTGAAAATTCAGTAAACAATAGGGTCAAGTTTAATTTTAGGTATATAGCTTAGTTTGAAGTTTGCCATGGAAGAGGAAAATGTTAGCAGCAACACGATCACTGCTGGTGGAGATCAAGATGAGACCACGCTTCCAGGGTTCAGGTTCCATCCCACAGAGGAAGAGCTTGTAGGGTTTTATCTTAGAAGGAAGGTGGAGAAGAAACCCCTCAAGATCGAACTTATCAAGCAGGCAGACATCTATAAGTATGATCCATGGGATCTTCCAAGTACGTGTATACATAATTAACTGGATTGATTGAGTTCTCTTCTTCTTCTCGATCCCTCCTCTTCTTCTTTAGATTTTTCTTATTTTCTAACAAGATAAAATTTTTAAATAGGTGGGATTATTTGTTAATAAGTAAGTTGTTCAATTCAAATTTAATTAATCTTACAAAATTTTGTAGTTTAATTGAGTTCAAACTCAAATTTAAATAATTTTTTTTAAATTCAATATCACTGCTTGGCTCAAACTTTAGATTAATCACGAATTTTACAAGATTGATTACAAATTTACAAAATTGATATATGAGGCCAGTAAAATTTGAATAATTATCGTTTCAAAATACATTTATACGTCCAGTATTGTTGCCGATATGTTGTGTGCCAAGTAAAAAATAATTATTCTCGGCGAGCTTGGCAAATAAAATTGAACTATAACAGATCAAAAGCTAAAACCTGATACAAGAAGAAATTGATTGGTTTCTCATGAAATAATTCTACATTCAGATAAATATTTGCATCACGGGCTTGGCTCAAGCATCACATAAAATAATAATAAATTATCTTGTCATAATTTATTTTATGTATGCTGAACTCCGAGTCTTTATTTACAAAATTGGCACACTGTATCTGTGCCTTAATTGAAAAAATAATTTTATTAAATGTTAATTTTAAATAACAGTATTCAAATTTTAAGATTTCGTAAAATTTTTTATAAAAAAAAGAAAGAAAATAGTTATTAAAAAGATACAAGGTTAGAAATAAAAATAGAGAAATAAAAAATAATAGAAGAATAGTAATGTTTTGGGTAATTTATATCATAAAATTTGTAAGAGTTAAATATTTAATATATTAAAAATTTTATAAAAATATAAAAACAAAGAAAATAATTATTAAGGGGATAAAAATTAAAAAAAAAAAAGAAAAAATAGAATAAAAATAAGAATATTTTAAGAATTTAATATTCTGACAGGTAATTAATGCAAAGGCAGTGTTTTCAACCCGGACAGGCACGGCTCGGGTGGTTGTCGGTTGAATTTTTCTTTTTTTGGAGACAAGAAGAAAAATGGGGGAAAAGGAGGAAGAAGAAGAGACGAGGGAAAAAAAGGAAAGAAACGAGAAAAAAAAAAAAAAAGGAGAAAAAGAAATGCAGAAGGGATAAAAAAAATAAAAAAAATACTTAAATTGAAATATAATCAAAAATAAGTAAGTAAATTAAAATATATAAGAAGAAAAAATATTATATATAATAATTATTTAAATAAGTATTTATTATTTGTTTAGTTTTATATATGATTATATACTAATTTATACATAATAAATAAATTATAAAGAATCAATAAATCAATAATTATATATTTAATTTGTATGAATTTTAAGAAAAATTAATTAATTATATATTTTTTAATCAAATAATCATTATATATTGATCAGTATAAAAATCCGTTATGTAATTTTAAAATATTGTTAATATATTTTTAAATTTTTTTTATCAAAGCAACACGTTTATAATAAATACTACTAATTGATTGATTTTTAAATTTAATTGAACCAATTGAACCTATCGAATCAATATATGGGTACAGTGTTCGTAACTATTTCCAATCTGTTCTGAAGGCATTGCACAAAGGCCGCATCCTTCATATAGCGTAGATAATGGACGGACTATTTCTTATTAGAAAGGGGGAAAGATTCAGGAAAACGGACAAACCCAATAGCAGAAAGGCATTTATTTTATTGTTTAATAATGATAAAAAAATATAATGCATGTATAGGTCATTTGGAAATTAATAATAAAGGGCTTTTGAACTTTCAGAATCGAGTAACGTAGGAGACAAAGAGTGGTACTTCTTTTGCCAGAGAGGAAGAAAATACAAAAACAGCATAAGACCCAACAGAGTGACGGGTTCGGGTTTCTGGAAAGCCACCGGCATTGACAGACCCATATACTCTTCCGGGGGAGAAGGCCGCGACTGCATTGGGCTGAAGAAATCCCTGGTGTACTACCGTGGAAGCGCCGGCAAAGGCACCAAGACGGACTGGATGATGCACGAGTTCCGGCTGCCGGCGGCCCCCGACAGAAGCGCCAAGCACTTTGACGCTAATGCCGTTTCTCAAGAAGCGGTAAGTACTTACTAATTCAGCTATATATCCTGCATTGTATTTAATTAATTAGCGATATTTTCATCAATTATGACGGAGCAATCAAAGGTGCATGGTTGGTTTTACAAGAAGTGGGATTTCTGTAATTGTGGAGACAGAGATACATGTGGAGAAATTCTGGCCATTAGATCTTTCGGAATCATTATTGTACGAAAAATAGGGGTTTAAAATATTTGATCTCTTAATATATTTTATTTAATTCCATCTTACCACTAGAGTTTTTGCATTTATTTAAATACCAGTCGAAATCAATTTAACATGAACTTAAAGTAGGGGCATGCCTGTTTTATGATTTTGGATTGTATTTTAGATATATTTGATTTGATAATTGTATAAAAATAAAAGAAAAAGAAGATAAAATTTAAAAAATATAATAATTAGATGTATTTTTTAAGTACGAAAATTGCAAAACAAACATAACTAAAAGCCCTTTTGCTGAGACAGTACAAAGGAAGCAGTTTCTATATGTTTCAAGATTTTAATGCATGATAAAAAAATATATATGTATACAGAAGAATGGATGATAATAACGAAAACAAAATGTGAAAAAAGAGTTTCAAAATCTTACTTCTTGTGTTGAGAAAAAATAACGACTTTAAATTGCATGTGTATGTATTGAGATGGTGAGTTGTTCACCCAATTTGTGTTGCAGCTGATAGAAAGAAGATGAAATTATGCTTAGCTCAGTCTTTTTACCTTACTTTCTTCACCAATTCGGGGAAAGAAAATGACGAGTTTGCTCAATTAAAGTTTCAATAAAAACTTCTTGTTTGTTAATAACGTTCTTATCAAAGCAACTGAAGGTACGTGTTTCTTCCAAAATATCTCTATTTTTCCTTACCAGAAACCCTTTTTGTCAAACGCCTTTTCCTTGTACCTTAATGTATGATACACATATTCAATAGCTCGC
The DNA here is from genome assembly GCA_019155195.1 of Avicennia marina. Taxonomy (NCBI): domain Eukaryota; kingdom Viridiplantae; phylum Streptophyta; class Magnoliopsida; order Lamiales; family Acanthaceae; genus Avicennia; species Avicennia marina. The sequence continues at coordinate 3,036,592 of CM032776.1, forward strand.
TTCTCTCATTCTGCATTAACAAGGTAATTAATAACTAATCCATACTTAATCTGCCGCAGGAAGTTTGGACTCTGTGTCGAATATTCAAGAGGAACTTTTCTTACAGAAAGCGCATACCAGACTGGAAAGAAGTTGGTTCCATGAAAAGCACAATGGACACCAACTCCATGACATGTAGCAGAGAGTCTTCTGATCACAACAGACCGCGGAGTGGCTACATTAGTTTCAATACTTCACCACTGACAATGCCCCAAACCGATGACAGACCCTACACAGGCCAAACCATTCCAAATCACAAACAACAGTTGTTTCCAGGCCATTATTTCAGCTCATCCTCATCAGTAAAGTCTGATCAAGACCCATCGGCGGCTGCATCGTTTTCAAGCGCCGTGTGTGGTGACGTCAATGAGTTTCTGAGGCGTGCCGACTGGGAGGACCTTCGATCTTTCGTGGATTGTGCCACCGCTGATGCTAATTACAGTGCTTTCTTTCGTGAATAAACAGATAATTAATTATGTGAAATAATTGCGTGCGGATCGAGAATGGCATATTTTCATACGTGTGTAGCTGTTTAGGTGATGTTCATATGCATTCCACGTTGTGTTTTAGTTAGTTGGAAAATTTTGAGGGATGTCAGATGCAAAAAGGCTTGATGGGACAAGTTTGGTTCATCACATGGTGCAATAAATTTGCGTATGAATAATAGGCATCAAGATCCATTGCATGACAATGATGATGTTCATCTCTGATGAAAACTTTTTAACTTTATAATTACCTCTTGTGGGAAAATTATTGTGATTTAATTACTTGATCTTGGTTTCTTCTTTCACGTTGCTTGTATGATTTATTCTTTTGTCAAAATTTGATTTCATTGTGTTATTTGAGACTTGTGGCACTCTTTATTTTGTTAGCTTTGTCCATATCCTCAATTGCTCAGACATCTATATATATAATAAGAAAAGCTTTAAAAAATTATTTCAAGTAATTAATAACCTAATTATAGCCACATAGGCCCGAAAAACTAATGCACAGAGAGACACGGAATCGATAAAATTTCCCTACACTGATGAAGCCTGAATTTTGAAAGTTCAATATGACTCAATCAAAAAAAAAAAAAAAAAAATTGTAAACGTTAATTCTAAATCTATTTACTTATAACTGAACATGTAAATAAGAACAAGGAGTATGGGAATATATATACAAAAAAAGAAATATATAGTAATAGTATGCATAATACTCGTATATGTTACATGGGTAATATACTAAATGCAAAAGCAAATATATGTAATCATACAGGGATGGAAGATAGAATTTAACTTTTATTTAATGTCCACGACTGATCCGGAATTGAAATCGTGCTCATAAAGTACTGTTGTGGGTTGGTGGCATAACTAATGATTAAAAGTCTTGAATAATAGCATCCACAAATCCTCTGTAGCATGCCTTCGAAACAACAGGGAATACATTTTGCCGACGCTAAAGTTGCGATTGAATATGTATTTCGTTTTATAAAAATAAATATGCTTAAAATAAATAAAAGAAAGTAGAATAAAATATGTTAGAGACACGAGATTACAAAAAAAAAAGATAAAATATTGTATATGAATGAATGATGTTTCAGAAATAATGTAATAATTATAATAACATGTCAAATAACTATGAATAGAAATTTGTGTTCAAGAGATAAACAATTGATAATAAAAATTTATTTTGATGTGATATATTATATATGTAGTATATATTACATAAAATATATGTCTTATATGTATTACGTAATATATTATATATATCTGGGACGTATTATATATTATACATGTATATATGTAAATATATATAAATTGTGATAATTAAGAATGTAACCAAATGAATCATTCCTGCACACTGCACTGAACTAGACCCACCAGTGGCCGGTGGTTCATTTTGCTAAACTCATCTCCTTAACGGTGACAATAAAATTCACAATCTCTAAACAACACAGCAAATATGCAGGTATAACACATAGATAACCAATACAACCATTTTTGGTTTAGATCGGTGGCGGGTTTCAGTGCACTATGGGGAGGGTGGTTGGCCATGGCTGCAACCGTCTTCGGTTGCTAAGCCAAGATGCGAATCCTCTTATTCCCACCATTTTCACCTCCCAATATCACAGTCAAACCTATGAAATTAGAAAAATCTCATCAAGTTTATAACCGGAACGAAAGCGACGTGTCGCAATACACAAGAGACGGCTGTACTATAGTGAGAGAAGCAACAGTGGAAAAAACCACGCCCCTCAACGTCCATATACTCCCACCAAGGCCAAGAGACATTGAAGGAAGACCATCAGCACCCAAATCTGTCAAAACTCATGAACACAGCCCTTCAAACTTGCCCATCCCACCAATATTCAACAATGGCTACGGGACAATAGGTTACAACAACGGTCATCGCCGAAATCCACTACCAAAGTGAAGTTCGGTGTCAAAATGTAGATCAGGCACAGGAAAGGGTGAAATGGTGATTTTGGTGGTGGAGATGGTGTAGAGGGATGGAAATGGGGGGCGGCTGACCCTTCATCTACAAACAATGAGAGAAAAAGGGAGGAAGAGAGACGACAGGTTTGGGGGAGAGAGAAATATGAGAATAGTGACAGCCGTGCAGGGGTGTGATAAGTATGAGGGATGAGCCAAAAATAAAACACACAAATCTTATCAAAGTGAGATTTTTTTCCTAGAGACATGGCCTCTTGAATAAATGAAATATGGAACATGAAAATGGGACACGACCATGTTTCCAATCATGCCCTAATATTTCACAACGTGCCATGTATGTCCAAGATTTTCTTACGTAAATTATTAAGCACAAGCTATACTCACGTATTCAAATACAAATGCAATTTAATTATATTTTTGTTATATAGAAAATTTGTCTCTATTATTTAACAAGAGTTACGTGTTCTTTATAAGCACATAATTTTATTTTTTTATCAATGATAAATCTGTTATATTCTAAATACATTTAATAATAAAAGTGTGTTCTTATATTATGATAATTATACTAAAATCTATTATAGTTTTAAAATTTAATAAAAGAAATAAGTTACAAAAAATAAAATTTGTGTATGATGTGTGTGTGAGAGAGAGAGAGAGAGAGAGACAAGATCACAAAATAATAAGGGCATTAGTATTTACCGTATAGTAGATAGCATGCTAGTAAATTAATATTGAGAACAAGTGGTTACTATTTATCCCTTTCACTTAATATAAAGAATCGGATTAATACACCCCAAATTAGGTCAAAAATCGGCAGACACTTTTGTTATCAAAATTACGTCAAGCAAATTTGTATATAACTTCTTTTAAGCAAAGTCTAATAATTATTAATGGTTGAACAAGTTTGAACTTTTGATGATGGATATTGAGTTAGACGGCTTAATGGGTAATCTTTAGATACCAACTCTTTGACATGGATTAAGGTTGGGTAAACATCCTCAGAGAAGTTGAAATTTATGGTCATTGTAGAGTTTGGACGTAGATATGAAGAGCAGAGAACAAATTGATTCAAACTCTTATTGGATATGCATCAACAATTGGATTACCCTTGACTTCAGCTACTATGTTCTGATAGACATTGCAACATTACTGTGATAATTGAAGACCAACAGATTTTATAGAAATTAATAGCTATCCACAAGAGTTTTGATGGAATGAGGGATTTGCAATCCTCAATTATAAATAAGAGACTATCTTAGATGTGGAGAAAAACCTAAGACAACTCCAACAACTAGCCGTGAGAGAGTTAGTCATCTTGAGTAATAAATCATACCTTAATGAGACTTAAAACGAGTGAATAACCTTATGATACACAAACTAGTTGAGTGTTTGGGAGTTAAGCTTAAGGATAGGAAGATTAAAAATAAAATTGTAGTATTTTGGTATATTCAACTGTTCGACCACATTAGGGAATTCGTTGGGATTTGTATGAGTGGTGTGAGTATGTTTACATTATCTTTTACAATACTTTGGTTGTGATAATAGAATTGACCTGACTTGGTGCCCGCAAACATAAAAATGGAGCTTTGAACTGCATTAACAAACATTAGTGTTCCATATTTTATATTTATTGTTGGTAACTAAGTTATATTGTTACAATACCAATTACAACATCATCGCAATTTCCACATGGCATCAGAGCCAAGTTGCTCATTGCTTGATTTTAAGTGGGTGTGATCCTAGTAATTTCTTGAATATCTACAAACATGAGCACTAAAGAAAGAGCATCTACATTATGTCCTCCACTTTTCGATGGTACCAACTATTCTTATAGGAAAGCATGTATGCGTACATTTATAAAATCTCAAAACGAAAGAGTTTGATATACAACTGAGAACGGATGGAAACCATCAACCAAAAGAATGCCAAAGGTGTGGAAATTGTCAAAGATGTGTAATCATAGACCATTGAAGAAGAACTAGTTGCTAGGAAACTTAATAGCAATTAATGCAATTTTCACGAGTGTAGATGAGGATCAATTCAAGTTGATATCCACGTATGACACAGTAAAAGAAGTTTAAGATATCCTCAAAAATATTCATGAATATACAAGCGTTGTTAAAACTTCTAAGTTGCAAATGTTAACATCTTAATTTAAAATTTTAAGAATGGGCAAAAATGAAACTGTTGCTGAATTTAATAAAAAGTTGTGCCACCTTGCAAATCAAGCCTTTTAATTGGGTAAAAAATATTTTGAAGCTAAGCTTTTATGGAAAACTTTGCATTCTTTATTGAAAAGTTTTGCTCCAAAGGTTGTTGCTATAGAGAAAGTAAGAAACATAGATAATTTTGTCTTAATGAGCTTATGGGTTCGTTACAAATATAAAAAATGAACCCAAATTATGGTAAAAATGAAAAGAAGTTGGCTTTCCAGTCAAAAAATGATCAAGATGAATGTTACAATATTGATGACAACATTATACCCATAATTAAAGAGTTCAAAACAAATAAGTTTAAAAATTCATCCAACAAGACTCTCAAAAATCATGATGAGAGTTTCAAAGAGATTAAAAAGTCTAAGTCTTAAAGAAAATGAATTTAATGTTATAAACGTAGTGGATTTGGTCACATTTAAACAGAGTGCACCAATACTCTTAAGAAGTAAAAAAAGTTTATGAGCATGACTTGGAATGAAGATGGATCAAAGGAGTGAAATGATGGCAATGAAACAAGTAATCATATAGCATTCAACTCAATCAACAAGAAAGTACATAAAATATACAACAATATTGCAACATCAGTAGCAACAACAGAAAACCAGTCCGAGTATAGTTGCAGTGATAGCGAAATTACTGGAGAGAACTTGCTATTCACTTATCAATTAGCATAGGATAAATTGATGACCATATACTTAGATAACAAAGCATTAAAGAATGAAGTAAGATCCTTGAAAAAAGATAAGGAGAAGCTAAGGAATGCCTTCAACAATTTAAAAAAAGAATAAAAGAGGTTTAAAGAGTTATATCATGAAGTTGAGAATAGAGCAAATGAAACTAAGGCTACATTCAATAAATTAAATTGTGGAAAACCAAAATTGGATGATGTACTATCCATAGAAAAACCAACAAAGGACAGAACTGATTTAGGATTTTCAAAGTAGCCTAAAAATAGCTATGTTGAGAAGAAGGAAATAAAGTTTATGAAGGAAACCATATCTATTATTGCCAACGCTGTTGTAACATTGAATGAAATAGAAAAGAAAAAGAGGCGTAAGTTCAAACTAACACGCAATTATTGTTCTAAAGTTGATTATTCTATGTCAAGATACTTCACACTATTGAAACACACCATGCAAAGAAGACATGTTGACGCAAAAATTGCAAGCATAGATGGCAACGATACATCAAGAGAAGTTGAATGTAATGAGGTAAAGTTTGATAAAAAAATTTCACCAGTTATTCCTAACAAAATTGCAATGATGTAGATTCAAGTAAAGGAAGAAAAAAGGAACGAAAACATGTGCTACAAAAAGGAGACTTTGCACCCAATGTTGCCAACAGAAAGAGCAATAGAGGTTTAGTTAGACAAATTTGGATCAAAAAAAATAGACTTAAAATGCTTTATGTCTCATGCATCTCCAAAAAATTGTTTAAATGATTCATAGGATGTTGATTATAGAGATAATTTTTTAAATTATAAAAGCTATGCATACCAGCACATGAATTTTGAGAATTTCAAAGGAGCAATATTCAAGGGAAGCAAATAGAACTTTGGTTGCCAAACATTATAACAACGACCTGCTTATGACTTAAAATTGTTTAGATCAAATATTGGTTGGAAATCATGTCGAAATAGAAAACAAACTGAGGAACAATGTTGCAACATGACAACAGAAGTCTATGCATTGTTGTACCACAAATGTACTAAAGGCAGAAATTGTTATCAAAATTATGTTGCTATATTTGTACACAACCTTTACTAAGCAAAGTTCAACAATTATTAATGGTTGAACAAACTTAGACTTTTGATGATTGATATTGAGTTTGATGGTTTTAAATGGATAATCCTTAGAGACCTACTACTTAATATGGATTAAAGCTGAATAAACATCTTTCAAAGAAGCTAAAATTTGTGGAGATTACAAACTTTGGACGCAGATATGATGAGCAAAAAATAGATTGATTCAAACTCTTATTGGATATGCATCAACAACTAGATTGCCCTTAACTACTACTACAATGTTCTGATAGATGTTGCAACATTACTATTATAATTGAGGACCAACCAATTTTATAAGAGTTAATGGCTATCCACAAGAATTTAGATGAAATAGAGTATTTTTAATCATCAACTATAAATAGAAGACCATCTCAGATGTGGAGAAAACCCTAACAAGACTCCAATAATTAGTCGTGAGAGAGCCAGTTACCTTGAGTAATAAGTTATATCTTTGTGAGAGTTAGAGTGAGTGAACAACCATGTCATATACAAACTAACCAAATGTGTGATAGCTAAGTTTAAGGGTAGTTAGGTTAAACACAAAATAGGGATATTTTGGTACATTCAACTGTTTGGTCACCTTAAGGAAGGTGTTGGGTTTGTGTAAGTGGTATGAGAGTTGTTCACTTTATCTTTCACTATACTTTAATTGTGATAGTGGAATTGATCTTGGTGGCTGTAGATGTAAGAGTAGAGTTTTGAATTATATTATAAATATTAGTATTCCATAATTTACATTTATCATTGGTGTGTGCGTGTGCTTGTGTTTGTGTGATCGTTTCCTATAAGACCACTTGAACTAAGTCATATTGTTGTAATACTAGTCATAACCCTGCTACAATTTTCAACTTTGATTAGAATTGAAGAATAAACTAACTTTATATCACATTAATCATGTATTACAAATATATATATATATATATTATTACTTCACAATAAATTTTTGTTATTGTTAGATCAATTTGAACCATAAGAATAGTGAAATCACCCAATTTGAGGATCCATTTAGCACCCATTAACTAGGACAGTGGCCCAAAACAAGCCCAATAAACCACATAAACAGAAGTTGCCGAAAAACAGCATATGATTTTTACTCTAGAACAAATTCAAACCAACGACGAGACAGAGAAGAAAGGTTTGTGTGAGGTGTCCGGTGCGTCCATGATTATAGGCTTTTTTCACTGGCAATGTATAGCGGCCGATTACATGTCGTCTTCTCCTTCTTCTTTTGTTATCATTCCTGCCGCAGTTCTGGATCTCAATTCCACAATTTTTCACAAAAGCTTTCGGTAAGATCACAGACAAAGTGGTAATGTGGATTTTCACCTTTTTCCACAACTCATTTTCCATTCTTTCTGTAGCAACCTCAGTGGATTTTGAACGGCTTGATGGGATTTTGTTAAAAATAATAAACAAATTTGCTACTTTTGTGTATCATTGGTATTCCAGTAATAGCGTTCCCATATCCAGCGATTAATCAGTGATAGCAATTATGCAAAATGCTAAAACTAGAAGAACGCATAGAGTTCGATAAGAAGATGTTTATAAGCTATCTGTCGTTGTCAGATATTATGATAGGAAAGCATTTAATATGGAGCATGGGCGTTTAGAAATTGTTATAAACCTGACAGAATAGAGCCGTACGTCACTTTGAAGCTTTCCGTTTCTTGCTGGTATCCCTGATAGCACTTTAAGGATTATCCTTTTATGGTTGAATAATGCCAATGCAGATTACACTGTGGGTATGGACTTCAAACAAGACGTCCAATGTCTATCATTTTTACGTTAATTTTTAAGTTGTACTAAGCCATTCTAATTATTTTGCAGTTCTCTGACCAGATGGCAAATGATTACTGGATAATTTGCTTTCTGCTGTTTTCTTGCTTTAGAGTATATGAAGCCAGTGCTGGTGATTCTGACACATCATATAGGTAAGTAGACGCATTTTTGCAGCTCAGGCATGTATTTTTCTTACAGGGAAGGAATAGGGTCTTGACTATGCAACTCTTCGTGTATATGTGGAATTAGCTGGTGAATCCTTGTTATTTGGTCGTGCTGATCTCAGTTGAAGTCCCTTGTCCCCACCCTGTGTATAGCTTCCCTGCTAGCAGTAAAACAAGTTTTAACTAGAGATTCTTTGACTGTTAAATGTTTCTGAAGCTGAAGTTCTTTTAACTTCCTAATGATTGCCATATGTTGCCTGCATGGCAAGTACAGTTAATCATTTGGGCGAATGTGATATTTTCTAGCCCTTTTTTCCCTTCACTACTCAAATTGTTTTTTCATTTTCTCCATTGTGAACATGAAAATAAAGAAATATTAATCATAAAAGGAATTTTTTTTCCCTAGAAAATCCAAAGACTCAATGTTATGAAAGCTCCCATGCAGTAATATCAAACCAAGTGAGTTTTAATTAGACTAACCTTCGGCTTATGTGGACTTTTTAGGGCTTGTGTGGGACAATGTGAAAAGACTGGTTGTGTTGGTGAAAAATGCATCTCGCACTGCAAGTTCTCTTCAGATGGTTCTTCCCATGATGGTCCTTGGTATATGCAAGAGCCTCTTCATTTGAGGTGGAAACAATGGCTCTGCCAGAGCGATTGCCAGTACCATTGTATGGTTGACAGGGAAAACGAAAAAGCAGAACTTGGTCTTGGGCCTGTTAAATATCATGGCAAATGGCCTTTTCAACGTCTTTACTGCTTCCAGGTTTGCTATGTTGCCAGATTTTGCCTTATTTGTTGACAATTTGAGGTAAAATGAGCTCATGTATAAGACTGTCTTATGTCCAGTCATTTTGAACATGCATCTGACATGAAGGCCTGGATTTATTCAGGAACCTGTTTCCATAGCCTTTTCTGTTCTGAACCTCGCGATGCATTTTCATGGATGGCGTAACTTTCTCTCCCTTGTTTACTCTAAGTTGCCACGAAGACGTGATAGGAGTCCATTCTACGACTACACAGACCTTTGGACTATCTATGGGCTCTTATCTATGAATTTGTGTTTCTGGAGTGCGGTCTTCCACAGTCGGTTAGATTTTCATTTCCTTATTTCGTTCTTATTTTGATATGTTCTATCCTCCCTGTTTTGGCTGAAGGCTTCTGTTAGACCCAATTTACTCCTCTTAAATTTCCCACGTTTATAGTTCACATACTTGTAGTAGCATGCCTTCCGGCCTTGGCATATGTTCTTTTTTGTTTTTTGCATGCTTTCACTATTTTGACCAGTGTAATCCTTGCAGAGACCTGGACTTGACAAAAATTATATATTATTCTTCTGGCGTGGCTTTACTTGGATATTCACTTGTTTTGGCATTAATAAGAAGCTTCAGCTTAAAGGATGAAGCGACTAGGGTCATGGTTGCTGCTCCACTGATTGCTTTTACAACTACCCACATTTTGTACCTTAACAACTATAACATTGATTATGGTATATATCATCACTTCTTTATCTTCGAATGTTATCATCTTATAATCTGAATACTTGTGTGCTTTAAATGTTTTTCAATTAGCCATTACTACTCTGGCCCACAACTTTGGAAGAACTTGCAAGCCTGTCTTATTACCCTATGGAAAACCTGCTGTGTGGTTCTAAATTTGGAAAAAATTATTGTTGGAAAGCAAATCATATATACTAGAATTAAATTTGACTTCGTTAAAATAAGATTTAAAATATTTGGTATGATACTGTCCTGTTGATTTGTTTCTATGTTATACTTTTTGTCTCATCAATATGTGGCCATTATAATACATTTATAAAAAAATATGCCTGTGTCCCACGGGCATTTGTTAGTCGAATGACCAAACCATGTTTTGTGTTTCATTGTGTCTCTCTTCACATACAATTCATTCAATTTTTTTAATCGTTAAGAATTATCATTATATAAAGTCAAAATGTAGTTAGGCCCCTGCATGTGAATGTAAGTGCTTGTGGGTTCAAAATTCCTGAGTACACGCAGTGGGACCATCAAAACTTACTAAATGACTGAAATCTCGGCAATATCACTTGACATTATCAAATGTGTTCCTTAATGAAAACCAGTCTGATGGTATTATGCTTTAATATTTCAAAATTAATTGCAATGTGAAATAGAAGACTCTTGATGTTAAAAACGAGATTTGTTGCTTTATGAAAAAAAATTTCACTTTCTTCTACCTCCTACGTGGAGCAGTTTGATCACAGTCTTTCTAAAACAACTGTATCTTGAAATCTCAAGTGCTTTAAAGCATTATGATTATTCGACATGTAACTTTCTGTTGAAGTGGATGAAATTCAACCACGGTTTGCCCTTCACTAATACAATCTGGATAGTTGAATTATTCCATAAGAAATCCAAAAAAGAAAAAGATGCATATTACCAAATCTCTGTTTAACATAGCCGATATTTAGATCTTGGCCATTCGAACCATCAAAAAGGCGAGTTTGTGTACAAAAATATTTTCTGTTTAGCTTTGCTAATTGTGACTCTCTGATATCTTGACAGAATGGAATATGAAAGTGCGTGCTGTCATGGCTATCGCACAATTTCTGACTTGGTCTGTCTGGGCTGGTGTCTCTAGCCATCCTTCTCGAGGGAAGCTGTGGATTGCCGTTGCAGGAGGTAGCCTCGGAATGCTCTCAGAGATATTCGACTTCCCTCCTTATAAAGCATTGGTGGATGCACGTGCACTTTGGCATGCTTCCTCCATCCCTCTCACTTACATCTGGTGGAGTTTTGTCAGAGATGATGCAGAGTACAGAACATTCAACTTGATGAAGAAGGTGAAATAGTGTGCTGTAGTGAAATGACTGCTCAGCCTCTAATATAATAGGAGCACATTGGACTTGTCACACAATAAGGCACAGGGGTGATGGCATTCGCATGAGCATGGATACTTCATTGTCTTAATTCACGTAGATGTCACCATAGTGCGGTCCATCACTGACAAATACAATATGCAGTGGGGTTTACGAAGCCCCCAACTTCATTGCTCGACTTTCCTGAACTCTAGAGTGCAAGTTTTTCATCTTATTTTAGATATTTTTGCTACTTTCACGTTAGCTGTTCAGTGTTTACAGTAAATGGTAACTATAATATTGGTGGAGATGCAAGGGGAGAGATGGAATTTCCTACGCTTGGTGGAGCCCAGCTCAAGAAAACGCTTTGCGGTCAGCGTTACTCAATCTATATCCATATCTTGATCGATACATATGTACTATATTAATATTTTAATAAAAAATATTTAGTTGTTTAAGATAAATTTACATAAATATCCTTCTTTTATTGTTTTATAATTTTGGTTCTTTTCTTCTTCAAATTTCTTATCTTTCCATTCCTTATGTTCTTTCTCCAATTTCTCACCTTTTAAAATCGTTCCCCCTTTTTTCACTTTACTATCTTAAATATTTATTGCATAATATAAAATTATACTATTAACCCTAACAAATTTTTAACTTTTCTATATCTTTATTTTTTTGATTTCTTTTAACTTATTATTTTTATGTGTATTTTCTTTCAAATTTTATCTTTTTTCTAATTTTTGTTTTTCTTTATTTTTTTATTTCATATATTCTTCATATTTTTATTTTAAACAATGTTATTTTATTATTTAAAATATAATTTTTTATAATTTATAACTAAATTTGTACACGTATAAAGCGTGTAATTTTTACTTAGTACATTATTATTTCAATAAGAATTCCTGTTGCACAATGTAAATTTATGAAACTGCTCTTACGTCAAATCTTTTTATTCTTTTTATTATTTTTTTCTATCTTTTCATCTAACTTACAATTTATATTTATATATTTTCTCAAATTTTATTATTTTTAAATTCTTTTGATTATTTATCATTTTTATTTTAAATATTTTTTTCACAATGTAAAATAAATAGTTTTCTTATTTTATTTTTTCTTTTAAATTTTTTTATTTCCAATTTCCTTCATCTTTTTTAATTATCTTGACACTTTTTTAGTTTATATTTCATACGTGTAGAGTTTGTAAATTTTACTAATATGATATGGAGGGAACAAGCCCAAGTAATGATGTATAAAATCAATTCCTTAAATTAAAGATATATAATTGGCATAACTTATAATGACGTGATAAATTAAGTAATTAAAACAGCCAAAAGAACCCATAAACGATAATTTTTTTAGAAAAATTTTATTTCATTACTGATGTTTAGGTTCATCAACTTATTTAGTTACTTCTCGAGAATAAATGCAACAAGACTTTGCAACGCAATTTTTCAAAAGGTGCCTGATGAAATCACATCAACAAATCCCTTCTCCTGTCTTTTTGGTATGTGTTTGTTATTTACCTTTAAATACTGTAGTTCTTTTTATATATTATTTCGTAATCAAAAGAAATCGATCTAATTAACTTCGGCATATTTAGTAACTTGATGTGATCATTTATGTATTTGGTAAGCATAAGAAACCCAAGAAATCATTCTAGTTACCTTTAACAAATTTGGATATATGAATTAACTAAGAGTTAATTAATAATATGCCAATTTTGGGGCTAATTATTGAAGATATATCAACCTATTGTTATGATATAAAATGAAGGGATAATTACTGCGCTTGCTCTTAAGGCTTGGGTTAGTTATATAAAATCCTTTCAAGTTTGCAAAATTACAAAAAATTTCCTATATGCTTACCTAGTTAACTGAATTTCAACAATTTTGAGTGAAAAGACCAGTTTGCTCATAACTAGAAAAATGGAAAAAAAAAAAGATAATTACAGTACTCTCTTCCAAAGTTTGATCTAATTACACAAAACTCCATCAGTTTGAGAAATTATATAATATTTTCTAAATACACTTTCTAAAATAATAAAAAAATATTAAATTATTAAAATAAAATATGAAACAGAATTTAAAAATAAATTATTTTAAATTTTCTAAAAGTATATAACTTAAAATTCTTAAATTTTATATTATAAAAAAAATTTTACTATACATTTTGAAAAACAGAAGTCTTTATCATTAATTTTTTATAAAATTTAAAAATTTTAAGATAGAAAACATATTTTCTATGCTGTTTAGAAAATAAATTTACAAATAAATATTTATATAATTATAATTTATATTTTATTAAATATTTTGGTATTTTTAATTTTTTATATATTTTATAGATTTTATAATACTAACATACCTCTAACTTTTATTTTCTTTATAATTTCATCCACTATTAATCAATCATTCAAGAAGCCAACTAAAGGTAAAATTATAGTTTTGTTAAATTTTTAACTGACGTCACGCCATCAATTTCTGACAACTTACTAACAATGAACTTAATTTTTAGTCGAAAATATACCCGAAAAGGAGGTGAATATAATTTCTCAAACCTAAAGGTGGTTTTGTATAATTAACCTAAAGATGCTGTAATTACCTCTAAATTAAATATTGTGCAAAAAACACGATAACTTCTTCGTATGAATAAATAACTTCTTTGTCCGAAGAAAACCTATCACATGTCAAAGTGTGACAATGTTTTCTTTCATTAATTTAGTTAATAGGGGGTGGTTTAGTCTATGTTAACTCTCAAAATTAGTGCTCGCACAGTGTTGAAGATGCTATACCTATTTAGACAAAACAAAGCCAGAAACACGTCTAGCACTCAATGCTCCCAAGCAGCCAATCGAAAGTCATCCAAATTCGTGGTCAGTTCTCTTCTTGAACAAGAAAGTTGAGAATCTCTATTATAATTTATATTGTATTATTATATTTTGCATAAAAAAATTTTATAGTAAAAGTTTGGTTAAGTGTAATTTTAATCTTATATTTATTGTATTTTCTTACATCTGCACTAAATGCCGAGATCATGTCGTCAAAAATTCATAACATACGGCATTAGAAAGTTAACACATTTCCTCTCCCAACCATTTTAATCTTTTCTCCTTATCCTACTCTCATTTATTATTATTTTTCTTTTTTATTATACATTTTTCATTTATGGATGTTTTCTCCACTACTACAAATTTTTATTTTTTTCTCTGTGCTTTTTATTTCTTTTTATATTTCGCCTTATTTAATGTTTTCTTTCTCTTTCTATATCTTTTGCTTTCTTTTTATTTTTGTTTTTATGAATTATTTTTATTCATTATTTTAAAAAACTATAACTAAAATACATTTAAAAATGAATAAAACAAAAAATAATCAAATATGAATATACACATACACACACAGTTCAGATAAGTCAATTAAAATAGAAAAAATGAAAAGAATATAAGAAAATAAATAAAAAATAAAAAATAAATTAAAAAACCAAATAAAAATAAATAAAAATTTAGAAACATTAAAATGAAATACAAATATAAAAAATACAAAATAGTTTGAAAATTTTAAAAATACAATAATAAGAAAATACCAAAAAAATTCAAAAATACAAATAGATGAATTAAAAGAACAAATAGTAGAAATTTAAAAATAATATAAAGAAGTTGAGAAAAAATAAAAATAAAAAATAGAAATGAAAAGAAAAAAGGCGAGTGAGAAACAATAAAATGGATTGTTTCTTGGTTTTCCATGAATTGAGTAAGGATCCAAGAAGCGTACAAAAATCGGTAATTAATCTCCTTGTTTTTGAGCACGTTGCCGAATCAGCATCATGAAAAGGCCTGTAGTTTGTTGCCATTCTTCTTAAGGAAGAATAAGCCTTTTAAAGGTGTTCCCTTGAGATATCTTACCATCTGCGTTGCTGCCTTCCAATGTTCTTGATAGGGGAGTTGTAAGAATTGATTCAACTGTTACACACTAGATGTAATATCTAGTTCGATAAAGCTTAAGTACAGTAGTCTTTCAACAAACCTTTTGTAAGCTTCCACATTATCAAAATAGGGGTTCATGCCTGTGTCTTCAACTTGACAGACTTAGGAAAAGGTGTGGCTGCTAGTTTAGTCCCATAAGCCCTGTGTTAGATAAAATATCTAGAATGTATTTCCTTTGGTTCCCATAAATACCTGATTTTTCTCTTGCTATACTAATAGAACCAAGAAACAATTGTCGTCATTCCCGACGAACAAGCAATTATCACTTGCTGACTGCACCATCCCACAAGTTTGAAGTTGTCTAGTCAATTCCTGATTTCATTGCCTAGAAGTCTATTTAAGCCCACAGACTAACCTTTTTGGCTTGCAAACCTCACCTGGTATGATATCTGGTGGCATTCTGTATATTTCCTCATCAATAATCAATAAACCTATGTACAAAGGTATTGTTGACGTCTAATTGGTGGATTGACCAACAGTTTAAAATTGTAACCACAAAAAATATTCTGATAGTTATCACTTTGACTAGTGGCAAAAAGTTCTCCAAATAATCCCCTCCTTCCACCTACTCATATTCTTGGCCACTAGTTTAGCCCTGTACATATCCACTATCCCATTAGGCTTCATCTTAACTTTATATCCCCACTTATAACCTATTGTTTTCTTATCTTTGGGTGGAGTTGTAAGTTGTCACGTATTATTCTCCTCTAATAAATCTATTTCTCTTTTCATTGCCACAATTTAGTTCTCATTTCCTTTTGCTTGATTATAAGAGCTAGGCTCTTGGATGCTAAACTCATTGAACAAAAAGGACGTGTATGTAGGTGCAAAACAAGGTGACAAGTTGTAAGGATAGCTGTTTGGTGTGTGATAAGTGTGTTTAATTGTTGAGGATGTGATGTTGTTAGTTGATCAGCTAAAAATATCAAGGTTGGATTTGGTTTTGAAGTCTTAGAAAAGTATATCATACCTATCATCTTTTATGTTTGTCACAAGGGAACTAGAGACATAATATTCATTAATTAGTTTCTAGTTTTAAAGGGAAATTGGTCCTAATAGATGATCACATCTCTTGATACAAAAGTTTTGTATAAATCAAGATTATAGAGCTTGTAACTCTTTTTGTCCTGGACTGTACCTAATGAATACTATGTGCTTTATTTTCAAATTTGTCTTTGCGAGGATTTATGTTTGCAATAAAGCTTAGGCATGTAAAGACCTTCAAGAATTGGAAGTTTGATGGCGTCCTAAATACGACTTCATAAGGTGACTTCGAACTCAACACAGGTGTAGGAAGCTTATTTATTATATATGTAATTGATAAAATGCAACTCCCCAAGAGTGTCTAGGCAATAAGGATTGAATCATGAGGGCTCCAGCTGATTAGAATACGTGTTTGTGTTTTTTTCTACAATTCTATTTTATTGTGGGGTGTACATACAAGTTTCTGACGAGATATGCTATGTTATGCTGGTATCTTTTGACATTCGAGACTCAAGAATTCACTTCTATTGTTTGACCTTATTACCACCACAAGAACCTTGAACTGGTTTCTAATCATTGTGAGGAAGTTTCTCAAAAACATAAGGGTTCTAGCTCTTGGTTTTCATCAAAAAGGTCCAATTACTTCTAATAAAATCATCCACACAGTATTATGTGCACATGAGGTGGTAGCTACTTTATAGGATCCTGAAATATTGATGTGTGGTAGATGAAAAACATGAGAGATATAACTATTACTAAATGAAAAAGGTAACCTTTGTTGTCTTGAGAAATGGCATATCTCACAAATGTATTCCTTTAGTTTCAATGAATCATGTACAAAGGATAAATATCTCATTACCTCACAATTCACATGCCTTTACCTATAGTTCCATAGATGTTTTATGTTACTAGATATTCTATCACTGTAGTTGCTGTTACTAATCACTGAATGGAGTACATGTCCAGGAATTGGTGGGTAGCTCATTTGATCCTTGAATGTTGGGGGGCTTGTAATCTTTCAGTAGCAAATGATATGTCATTCTATACATATTGTCCCTTCATCATCTTTCTCCAATTGCCAACAAATCTTTAACGTATAGGTCCTATATGATGTAATGGCTAGAGAAGAAAACAAGTTTGATTAGTTCATTTTTAGTTAAATTACTTCATGATATTGATAGGAGGCTAGATCTAAAATTAGGAGTGTATAGGCATTTAGAATGTGCCAATCCTTTGGTTAGATGTACATCACTAATTTCACGCATAAGTTTGTAAAAATCATCAGGCATGAAAATAGACATGGCTTGGCTCAAACTTCCTGGATTGTTTAATGAAGCAAAGTCCACACATGTATGAGTAGAGGCTCTTATCTTTAATATCCAAGAGTTCTTTCCTAAAGAGTCAGGTGCGTGTAACGTATGGCAAATAATAGTACTTGCAAAGCCTCCTACATAAATAACATTAACTATACCTTCATTTTCCCTTTCACAAATCTTAATATCTCTCGTTGTATGATTTCTACTAAGTTTGAGGATGAAGAGGTTTTTTTCATCCTCCCCTCCAATCCTTGTATTAAGAGGACAATCTACCAAATTTGCATGGATCTTTTCTATTTGCCGTCCCTTTTACTCCTTCAACTTTCGTACTAATCCAGTTCCCGTATAATTTGAAACAAGTCTCTTTTATGTAAACATTGTAGTCACAATGCTCACAAGATACATTTCCTGTCTTATTTAGTCCCTTCCTTTTGCCATTAGTTCATTCCCTCCATTCTTTTCTGTTATTAAAGCCTTTTCAAACAAGGCACTCCCTTCAACACTATCATTCAAATTGACATGAATTTCTCGTTGATTTCTTTCTTCAAAGAATAATGCCTTGTTGACGTTAGGTAAAGGATCCATTACTAAGATTTAGTTTCTAATATGATCAAAAGGTCATTTAGTCCCATAAGAAACTACATCAACCTGTTTGATGCATTCATTCCATCCATAACCTTGGCTGCTACATGTTGGCAAGGGTATCAGGCATCCTAACTCCTCCCACAACTCTTTCAGCTTGGTATAGTCTTGTGCTAAAAACAAGTTTCCCTGTAACAAGTGCTGATTTCTCTTTGCAATTGATAAAGCTGGCCCGTTGCATTCTCCAAATATCTCGTCTAATTCTAACCATGATTCCCTAGCAAAGGTAGAGTGTAGGAAGGTATGAACTATCTTTTTGGAAATCGAATTCAAAATCTATAAGGTTACCTTACAGTCTACCCTCTAGGTCATATTCAAGTACCTTTGAAGCAGGTTCTTCATCCATTCCATCTATGAAATCGAGCTTGATATGGGCCTGCAATGCAATCTTCATAGATTAGTTCTATGAAAGGAAATTCAAACCAGTCAATGGAATAGTGACCATAGTCTTACTAGGATGGTCAGAACTTTAAAGAAATAAGAGATCACCATTATTCTAACTATAGATGACAATGACAATACAAATGGGGTGGACAGGTACATGTGAGGACAGGAATCTTTTTCCCCCTACCCCAACCCCCACTTTAATTAGAGAGAGAGACAGAGAGATATATATATATATATATATATTATTCTTATCTATACTTGTATTTTTTTAGAAGATAAATTCCATATGAAGTTATGTACTTATGTTAATTTTATACTCGATTATTTCTTAATATTTTTGTTTTTCCTTCTCTTTCAATTTTTTTTTGTATTTTATCTCAAGTTTTCTCTCTTTATAATCCCTTTTATTTTTTCTTTATTATTATACTTTTAATGTTAAATTATGTTATTTTTATTGTTTAAAATAAATAACAATATATATTGTAAATAAATTTGTGCGTACTAAAAGTGTATTAGAATAAACTGCAAGCTAGTACTTAGCTATGTGTAATGTTTAATGATTAATTTTGTATATTTGAAAATTAATTAATCTAAATTATTGTTTGATTATTATACTATAAAAATTTGTTTGCTTTTATATATTAATGTTTATTTATATTAATTATAAAAGGCGCTTCTCATGTTTATTATTCTCGTGAAATTAGTCAGTATCTCTTAATTTTGATAATAGAAATAAGTAAAATCAAACTTTTTTCTTTTTAAAATTTAATTTTTTTAATAAAATTAAATATTTTTCTTTCGCCACCCCCTCTAGTCTCCAACAAACTAACATGAGAAACTCGTACTGACTCCTACATTATCTCCATTGTCTTCCACCTATTGGATCCTAGAATCCATGGCTCTAGTATTATCAAAACAAAACGGCTACATTTCACTTTTCAACTCAGGTCAAAATGTGCCTTCATGCAATTGCATATCAAGAACAAAGGAAGGTTGTATATTATTCAATTCACTCTGATACAAACTAAGGGTTTTCTTTAGTTTTATGCAATTCAAAATACCTCCATTAACTGTGAAAATGTTCATTTTAATCTATTGAACTCAAGAGTATAAAAATTATCTTGAACTTTATTTTGATTAAAATAAATTAATACTTTTTTCAAAAATTGACGGGTGCATTCAAATGATTCGCAAAAATTTTGAATTAACTTGAATAAAAAAATAACCTATAAAAATAACCAGATTGAATTCGAATTGATGATTTGTGTACACTACTCATATTTTAATTTGAGCGGCTAACTTATTACCCCATTCATTACCACTCTTACAAAATTAGTCCAAAAGTGGCCCTTTCTGTTGTGTTGCTGAAAGCATCCAATATGGAGTTGATTTTTTGTAACATTGCCTAACTTGTGAGAAGCAGAGGAAAGATATCCGATACTAATCAGATTTTTTGTTTGTCAAAATCATACCTTTCACCCATCATCCTTTGCCTTAACCCCCCAGTGTAAGAATCGTTGAATAATTTAAAATCCTTGGCTACGTTTGTTTCCTAGTTAGGATGGGATGCGTCTGGTTTGAAAAAATGTAGAAAAATTATTTTTATATAAATTTAATATGTAATAATAATTGGATTATATAATAGTATATAGGTTTATAAGATAATATAAAAATGGATGTGAATAAAAATTTACAGAAATTGACGTTGATTTGACTGTGAATAAGTATAATAGTTAAAAATTATTAGTTAGTTATAAAAAATAAGAAAGTAGAATTTTGTATTTAAATTTATATAAAATTTATATGATAAGATATTTGATTTTTAAAATGTTTAAATAATGATAAATAGTTTATAAAATGGAAATAAACACAGCCCCTTATCTCACATGCTACCCAAAATTGGACAGCATGTGTTCAATCTTGAATTGCAGATCAAATATGAAAATTAAGACAAATTGAATACAAAATATGGAGAGATGGGGTTTTTGGAATTTTTTTTATAGATATGGTAGAAAAAGTTTTTGACTCGTTCTATTTTGCTACATATACTCCTCATCATACAAAGCATCGCATTTGATATTTGTGATAACATGTCAACAAAATTACCCCACTTGCTTTTGTGGTAAATTTAGGACATTACTTGCATAAACCGCATTTGCCTTGAATCCAGTTATTTCTTTTTACATATTTGGTAATTATATGAAGTCACTGTCACTCTAGTTACTTTTACCACATGTGGTAACTTAGCACTATCACTGTATTTACTTTGTGGCGTCTAGTTAATTAAGAGCTGATTAATCCGATGTTAATTATAAGGATTATTGTCGGTAGGCGGCAAGGGGCAATAAGCCATCCCTCCAGAGACGGCACCGGAAGAGAACAAACGGCGGGTGCTGTTAAGCAAATTACACTTATACCCTTGGCGTGGCATTAGGGTTTGCGGACTGTCAACGCACTCCTTGGGCTTTATATTGCCTCTAACCTCACAAAGTTCACTCTGTCCGCCTCCTACTTCGGCTTCCTGTCTCGGTCTGTGGTTTGCTCTCCTCGGTAAGTCTTCCGATCTGTTTCGCTTCGTTTCAACTTATTAGGTTTTTGTGTAACTTGGATGCCATTCACTTGTTTGTTAATTTATTCATTTTTCAGTTGAGTTTTGTTGACATAATGTCGGATTTTGAGATCTGGTTGCTTTTATTGTAATGGATTTGACGGTTTTGTTACGAGTTGATGTATTTAATGTGGATGATTGTACGTAGTTGCTGGATTTGTTTAGAGTGCGGCTTTTGGCTGTGATGGATGGAGGAGTGGCTGATGTACTGCTTCTGAAATGTGTTTAACCTGGTTTTTGGGTTGTGTGTTACAAGGACTGTGGTGAACTGTTTTGGCCCAAACTTTATTCTTTTTGCTGCTCGAATGGGAGCATGAGTTGCTGCTTTTGTTTTATTAAAGTGGTATTAGTATATTTCAACCATTGAAGGATCTTATTCGTGGTTTCTACCCATCCCTTTTCCTAGAGAACTTAATAAAACCATGTGATTGCTTAGATGTCAAGGAGATTTCGGGCTTTGATAAAGTTCATTCTTTACTGGATTGAAGTTCTCATGTTTTCTGTTGTTGACCGGCAGGTACTTTCGGGGGAAGGCCTCCTACAAATTTTGTGTACCTGTGAAATTTAAGAACCTGTGAAGATGGTAAGTGTGAAATGTTTGTTCCAAATTGTGATGTAGCTATTCCTTATGTTTAATGTTGATTTCTTACAAGAGAACATTTACTTGATCTTTCCAGGTGAAGTTTACAGCAGATGAGCTTCGTAAGATTATGGACCGCAAGCATAACATCCGTAATATGTCTGTTATTGCCCATGTCGACCATGGTATAGAGGCTGCTACCCTCTCTACTTCCATTTTTCTATGTGATCATTTGACCTTTTTACAAAATAGGTTGTGAGACAGGACCAGGTCTGCTCTGATTCATTTGTATTAAATGCGTAGCTTCATTCTCTTGCAGGAAAGTCCACTCTTACAGATTCTCTTGTAGCTGCTGCTGGTATTATTGCCCAGGAAGCTGCTGGTGATGTTAGAATGACAGACACCCGTGCGGATGAAGCCGAGCGAGGTATCACTATCAAGTCTACTGGCATCTCACTATATTATGAAATGACTGATGAAGCATTGAAGAGCTACAGCGGAGAGAGACAAGGCAATGAGTACCTCATCAATCTCATTGATTCTCCGGGGCACGTTGATTTCTCTTCTGAAGTGACGGCTGCTCTTCGCATCACAGATGGGGCTCTTGTTGTGGTGGATTGTATTGAAGGGGTGTGCGTCCAAACTGAAACTGTCCTTCGACAAGCTCTTGGTGAAAGAATCCGACCAGTATTGACGGTCAATAAGATGGACAGGTGTTTCCTTGAGCTCCAGGTTGACGGAGAAGAGGCTTACCAAACATTCCAGAGGGTCATTGAGAATGCAAACGTCATTATGGCCACATATGAAGATCCCCTCCTTGGTGATGTCCAGGTTTACCCTGAAAAAGGAACCGTTGCCTTTTCTGCTGGTTTGCATGGCTGGGCTTTTACTCTTACAAACTTTGCCAGGATGTATGCTTCCAAGTTTGGTGTGGATGAGGCCAAGATGATGGAGAGGCTTTGGGGAGAGAATTTCTTTGATCCCGCCACTAAGAAGTGGACTAGCAAGAACACTGGCTCTCCCACTTGCAAACGCGGTTTTGTTCAGTTCTGTTATGAGCCCATCAAACAGATTATCAACACTTGTATGAATGATCAGAAAGACAAGTTATGGCCAATGTTGCAGAAGCTTGGTGTGACAATGAAGTCTGAGGAGAAGGAATTGATGGGGAAAGCGTTGATGAAGCGTGTGATGCAGACCTGGCTTCCTGCTAGTGATGCCCTTTTAGAAATGATGATCCACCATCTTCCTTCACCAGGGACGGCACAAAAATACCGTGTGGAGAATTTATATGAAGGACCTCTTGATGATGCTTATGCCAATGCCATCAGGAACTGTGATCCTGAGGGACCCCTCATGCTTTATGTTTCCAAGATGATTCCAGCCTCCGACAAGGGTAGGTTCTATGCTTTTGGTCGGGTATTTTCTGGGAAGGTCTCAACTGGTTTGAAGGTCAGGATCATGGGCCCCAACTATATCCCTGGAGAGAAGAAGGATTTGTATGTAAAGAGCGTCCAGAGAACTGTTATTTGGATGGGCAAGAAGCAGGAAACTGTTGAAGATGTACCATGTGGTAACACTGTCGCCATGGTTGGTCTGGATCAATTTATCACCAAAAATGCTACTTTGACAAATGAGAAGGAAGTGGATGCCCATCCAATTCGAGCAATGAAGTTCTCTGTCTCCCCTGTTGTCCGTGTGGCTGTCCAGTGCAAGGTTGCATCTGACCTGCCAAAGCTTGTTGAAGGGTTAAAGCGTCTCGCCAAGTCTGATCCTATGGTTGTGTGTACTATTGAGGAATCTGGGGAGCATATTATTGCCGGTGCTGGAGAACTTCATCTTGAGATCTGCTTGAAGGACTTGCAGGAGGACTTCATGGGTGGTGCTGAAATAATAAAATCTGATCCAGTGGTGTCATTCCGTGAGACAGTTCTTGAGAGGTCTTCTCGTACTGTTATGAGCAAATCACCCAACAAGCACAATCGTCTGTACATGGAAGCTCGACCGTTGGAGGAGGGACTAGCTGAGGCCATTGATGAGGGACGAATTGGTCCAAGGGATGATCCTAAGAATCGCTCAAAAATCTTATCGGAGGAGTTTGGTTGGGACAAGGAGCTGGCAAAAAAGATTTGGTGCTTTGGTCCTGAAACCTCTGGTCCAAATATGGTTGTTGATATGTGTAAGGGAGTTCAATACCTTAATGAAATTAAGGATTCGGTTGTTGCTGGTTTCCAGTGGGCATCCAAGGAAGGACCATTGGCTGAGGAAAACATGAGAGGAATTTGCTTTGAGGTTTGTGATGTTGTTCTTCATGCTGATGCCATTCACAGAGGTGGTGGTCAAATTATTCCTACGGCCAGGAGGGTTGTTTATGCTTCCCAGCTTACTGCTAAGCCTCGTCTTTTGGAACCTGTGTACCTGGTGGAGATCCAAGCACCAGAGCAAGCTCTTGGTGGCATTTACAGTGTCCTGAACCAGAAACGTGGACACGTGTTTGAAGAGATACAGAGGCCAGGAACACCTCTTTACAATATCAAGGCTTACTTACCAGTTATCGAGTCATTTGGTTTCTCAAGTACTTTAAGAGCAGCAACCTCTGGTCAGGCCTTCCCCCAGAGTGTTTTCGACCATTGGGACATGATGTTGTCGGATC
Source organism: Avicennia marina (assembly GCA_019155195.1). Lineage (NCBI taxonomy): Eukaryota > Viridiplantae > Streptophyta > Magnoliopsida > Lamiales > Acanthaceae > Avicennia > Avicennia marina. The sequence continues at coordinate 3,060,993 of CM032776.1, forward strand.
CTTTGGAACCAGGATCTCAGGCAGCTACTCTGGTTGCTGATATTAGAAAGAGGAAGGGCTTGAAGGAGCAGATGACGCCAATCACTGATTACGAGGATAAGCTGTGAGCTGTGAGTTGACAATCAGCATGCACACTGAGACTGATGTATTTGTTGCTACAGGGTGGAAATTTCTGTCTTGGTTTTCCGGTTTTTGGACGTTTTAATTCCGTTTTTAATTTAATGTAACAGTATTTGGTCTTTTAACTTATCTGTATTCAGTTGAGTCGTCGCCACCCTGATGTTCAGGGATGCTCCTCTTTAAGATGTGAGGACTGTAATGTTGTGTTAATTTGCATTGCATCTATTTTGAATATTGCTATACTTTTGTCTGCAAAGTGATTGGGTTGCTGTGTTTTGTTTTGTATTTTCATGAAGACGTGTGGCATTGTGAACATTGTTTGAAAAGATCCGTAGTAGTCTGTAGGAACCGATAGAAGGAATGAGTATTCTGCAGAAACTTGTACAGCCGGGACAAGAACCCAGCATGATGACATGCTGGTATGGAACTGAGCTTTCATAATATGCCCACATAACCTTGCCAAAAAGTTGTGATGAAGGTAAATATTAGGGAGGAAAATCCCCAAGTCGATGTCCTATCCGTTGGACGAAAGGGCCCAAAAGGCCATTCTTCATATAAGTGGTTGCTCTTGTTTCTAAACCATTCTTCATGTAAGTAGTTCCTTTTGTTCCTATATGCTATTCAAGATTTTGGTGGTGTTCAAGTTGGCGAGGAGATCTCTGATGTGAATTTGGCGGGTCCATTTTCCTCTTTGCTCTCGAAGTAGCGACCATTTTTCTTATAAATAATGAATGAACACAAAACATAATTATACCTATTTATCAATACTAGTTTATAGAGAATCTGAGAGTGACAAATCGAAGTCTTGTTAAAGAAGAAATAGAAGAGAGTGTCTGATCATTGAGAGAAATTGGTGGGAGCATATAAGCAAACGTGAACGAGAGGTGTGGATTCGTGAGAGAAGAATGTAACGAGTGTCTGAGAAAACCAAGTTACTTTTATAACCTTCTATTCAATAAGATTTACCACAATAATCTATTAACATGTCAATTTACGTTGGTGGTATTTTTGTACATACATTAAAAGACCAAATTCAATTTTTAAAGGCCCCTCACGCATTATAAAATTGTGTGTGTGTGTGTGTGTGTGTGTAAATCACTATTCGGTTTTTTGACTTTTGTTAAACCGATTGTACCAATAACACGACACAATTAGCTATAATGTAATCCTGATGGCACATTCGATTTTGAGAACATTGCTCTCGAACATTTCATACTACCAAATTAGTCTCAATTATTCTACTTCTAGAGCATCATCATAAAGAACTATGAAACTTCTTTCACGCTGAAGAATATAAAGGATTTTTCTTATGATATCTAGTTAAAATTATCAATTCAAAAGTGCTGTAAACACATCCAATCAAACAATATTTTTAAAATCAAACTGGTCAATTCACTGATTGATTAAATCACTAGTTCAATCTATTGAACATATTTAAAAAATCAATTGACCAAAACTATGGGATATGCATAATACACACACGCACATTATATTCAAAAGAAAAACTCTGTGCTTGAACCAATTAAATAAAAATAAAAAATAAAAACAAGTTTTAGATTAAAAAAATATATATATTCATATAAAATAAGAACAACAAACTTATAAGAGCACATTAATTGTAACTAATTACGTTCAAAATATTTAATATATTTAGCGGTTATAATTTTTTATGAAAGAAATGATCTTAATAAAGTTTTACCGCTAATTTTGCATTTTTTTTAATTTTAAAAAAATAAATTTAAGAATGTTTCCTATCTTGTCATCTTAATATAATCATAATATTAGGGCCCATTGACATCACTTGTGCACTTTGATCAAAATTTAAATTATAAAAATTAGAGATTTTAGCATGCAAACAAAAAAAAATTAATGGTTAATGAAGTTGCATTTTATATATATTTCAACCTATAAAATTCGACTTAATAAATAAATTTTTTAATATACAAAGCCTTGAAAAATGTAATTGGCTTTATTTATGGATTTTAAGAGATTAACTGCCAAGTTTTGCACTCTATGCATGTACAAATATATATATATATATATATATATATATTATAAAGTCAATATAATTTAAATAATAGATATAAAGTTATTTAAAAAGTAAAAAAAAAACTTCTAAATAAAAAATAAAACAATTTGCAAAGAGAGAAATTTGAGAGAAAACACAAATAAAAAATAATAAGTTAAAAGAAAATGCTGGAAAAATAAAAGAATTTAAATAAAGGTAATTGTGTAATTTATTAATATACACCCTAAAATCTTATTTTTTAAATATTATAGTATAAAAATATGATAAATAGAAAAAATAACAAAATCAAGAAAGACAAAAAAAAAATTTGGAAAGAGAGCAAATTTGATAGTAAAATATAAATAAATGTAATTAGTTGGTGGAAAAGAGAAAAAAGGATAAAAAGGTAAAATAAAACTAAAATTACAAAGGATATTTGAGTAATTTTACTTTGAGTAATCCAAAACTTTATTGAAATAATAATATGGTATAGATAAATAATATAATTAGGCAAGAAAAGAAAGCAAGAAACTCAATGAAGACAGAGAGAGAATACAATTACATGCATATGTTAGTTTAAAATTTGTCTAACTTCACATAAATAAATATATTAAAAATGGTGTGTACAGAATTTAATTGTTCTTGACAAATTTAAATCTAAAAAGAAAACAAAAACCTCAATAATTCTAATTTATTGCATATAATACAATTTATTGGAAAATTTGTCCACATATATGTATATATTCACCTCTGTCAAGCAAATAATTGTAACTTTTTTTTATTCGTTAATTTAAATATTTAACCAAACCAGATATTTATTGATTTGAGATTTTAAAATATGAAGAAAATTTCAATTGATATATTCTATTGCATATATATATATATATATATTTCAACCAAAAAAAATCGACTTAATTCATGAATTTTAAGGGAACCAAAAAACCTACCATACATAATTCACTTAATTCAAGGACTTTATATTCAAATATAGTAACATACCAAATACAGGCTTGCGTTGCAAGTAATTAATTTCTGTTAGAACTCTAATTGCAAGTCAAATTCCTTTCTATTAGCTTGGCGTCAGCTCCAACTAATTCCATTAGAACTCAAATACCTTTCTCAATATATATATTCGCCTTTCAGCCCACGCACGTCTCTCGCCTTATATCTAAGCAGCGATCGCTTGAGCCAACTGATTCACGACTTTGGGCTCTCTCCCTTATCTGTGAGACTCGTATTGTTTATCGCGTGAATATCTGATATTTGTATGCATATTTGTAATCAATCTCGTGATTTCTGAAGTGTTTATGTGATTCACCGGCATGGTTTGAGATCTTTGAATTGTATGCATGCAATCTCGTGATTTTTGACGTATCTGTGATTTATTAGCACAGTTTTAGATCTTTGAAGTTTGTGCGTCGGCTGGTAGATTATCGGTGTGGGCAGATTTACAGGCTTAAAAGTTCGTTCATGTTTCTGTTGCCAATCTAGATTGTTCGAGGTGATTTATATGTCTGCCACAGTTTAAGCTTCTGCTTCATTAGGAAATTCTTATTCTGGATAGTTCCGTGCCTGGTGGGGATTGCTGTGATCTTGAACTTGTTTACTCGCTTAAAAATTCGAGAATCTTCACTGTGTTTTTGATATATGCACGTTGAAAATCTGGAGATTTTATGAATTTCGAACTTCGGAGAGGAGGAATTAATACATTGCGTGCGCGTATGAGAGGTGTGACTTTCCATGGATAAATTTGTGTTGGGAATTGCGCGTATCCTTTGATTAGCTGGATCTAGGTATTCCTCGTGTGTTTGTACATAGTTCTTTTACTTTCTTTTTCTTATGTATGTTGCGTGGGTATTGCAGCTGCCTATTGAAGGAAGACCTCCTAATTGTTTGATTGACTTGTCTTAGAAAGTAGACAAAATGGTAAGCAAACAGGTCAATCTTCGTTTTGATGATGTCAACGCAATATTTATTGGTGTTAAACGATCGTTATTATGATTAATTTATGCAGGTGAAATTCACAGCAGACGAACTCCGAAGGATTATGGACCACAAGCATAATATTCGTAATATGTCCGTCATTGCCCATGTCGATCATGGTAAGGAAGCAGTAAACTTAGCATGACCAATATTTATGGAAAGTTTGCAGTAATACTTTCTTTGATCCATGGATTAATTCTCAATTCCTTATGTTTGGGCAGGGAAGTCGACTCTTACAGATTCTCTTGTTGCGGCAGCTGGTATCATCGCCCAAGAAGTTGCTGGGGATGTTAGAATGACCGATACCCGTGCGGATGAAGCCGAACGAGGAATCACTATCAAGTCTACCGGCATCTCACTATATTATGAAATGACTGATGAAGCATTGAAGAACTACAACGGAGAGCGACAAGGCAATGAGTACCTCATTAATCTCATTGATTCTCCTGGGCACGTCGATTTCTCTTCTGAAGTGACGGCTGCACTTCGAATCACGGATGGTGCTCTTGTAGTGGTGGATTGCGTTGAGGGGGTGTGTGTCCAAACTGAAACTGTCCTTCGACAAGCTCTTGGTGAAAGAATCCGACCAGTATTGACGGTTAATAAGATGGACAGGTGTTTCCTTGAGCTCCAGGTTGACGGAGAGGAGGCTTACCAAACATTCCAGAGGGTCATTGAGAATGCGAATGTAATTATGGCCACATATGAAGATCCCCTCCTTGGTGATGTCCAGGTTTACCCTGAAAAAGGAACCGTTGCCTTTTCTGCTGGTTTGCATGGCTGGGCTTTTACTCTTACAAACTTTGCCAAGATGTATGCTTCCAAGTTCGGTGTGGATGAGGCCAAGATGATGGAAAGGCTTTGGGGAGAGAATTTCTTCGATCCTGCCACCAAGAAGTGGACTAGCAAGAACACTGGCTCTCCAACATGCAAACGTGGTTTTGTTCAGTTCTGTTATGAGCCCATCAAACGGATCATCAGCACTTGCATGGATGATCAGAAAGACAAGTTATGGCCAATGTTGCAGAAGATTGGTGTAACGTTGAAATCTGAGGAGAAGGATTTGATGGGGAAAGCATTGATGAAGCGTGTGATGCAAACCTGGCTTCCTGCTAGTAATGCCCTTTTAGAAATGATGATCTCCCATCTTCCATCACCTGCCAAGGCACAAAAGTACCGTGTGGAGAATTTGTACGAGGGACCTCTTGATGATGCTTATGCCAATGCTATCAGGAACTGTGATCCTGAGGGACCCCTCATGCTTTATGTTTCCAAGATGATTCCAGCCTCCGACAAGGGTAGGTTCTATGCTTTTGGTCGGGTATTCTCTGGGAAGGTCTCAACTGGTTTGAAGGTCAGGATCATGGGTCCTAACTATGTCCCTGGAGAGAAGAAGGATTTGTATGTGAAGAGCGTCCAGAGAACTGTCATTTGGATGGGCAAGAAGCAGGAAACTGTTGAAGATGTACCATGCGGTAGCACTGTCGCCATGGTTGGTCTGGATCAATTTATCACCAAAAATGCTACTTTAACAAATGAGAAGGAAGTGGATGCCTATCCAATTCGGGCAATGAAGTTCTCTGTCTCCCCTGTTGTCCGTGTGGCTGTCCAGTGCAAGGTTGCATCTGACCTGCCAAAGCTTGTTGAAGGGTTAAAGCGTCTCGCCAAATCTGATCCTATGGTTGTGTGTACTATTGAGGAATCCGGGGAACATATTGTTGCTGGTGCTGGCGAACTTCACCTCGAAATCTGCTTGAAAGACTTGAGGGAAGAATTCATGGGTGGTGCCGAAATTGACACATCTGATCCAGTAGTTTCCTTCCGAGAGACGGTTCTCGAGAGATCTTGTCGAAGAGTTTTGAGCAAATCGCCAAACAAGCACAATCGTCTCTACATGGAAGCTAGGCCGTTGGAAGGAGGACTCGCTGAGGCCATTGACGATGGCCGCATTGGACCAAGGGACGATCCCAAAGTTCGCTCAAAGATCCTATCAGAGGAGTTTGGTTGGGACAAGGAGCTGGCGAAGAAGATCTGGTGCTTTGGTCCTGAAACCGCCGGTCCCAACGTGGTGGTCGACATGTGCAAGGGAGTCCAGTACTTGAACGAAATCAAGGATTCCGTGGTTTCTGGTTTCCAGTGGGCTTCAAGGGAAGGCCCATTGGCCGATGAAAACATGAGAGGCATTTGCTTTGAGGTCTGTGACGTCGTTCTACATGCCGATGCTATCCACAGAGGTGGGGGTCAGATCATTCCCACTGCCAAAAGGGTTATCTATGCATCCCAGCTGACTGCCAAGCCACGTCTACTGGAGCCTGTCTACCTGGTGGAGATCCAAGCGCCAGAGCAAGCTCTTGGTGGCATTTACAGCGTCCTAAACCAGAAACGTGGCCACGTGTTCGAAGAGGTTCAGAGGCCCGGCACGCCTTTATACAACATCAAAGCCTACTTGCCGGTTATTGAGTCATTCGGGTTTTCTAAAGAACTGAGAGCTGCAACCTCAGGTCAGGCGTTCCCTCAGTCCGTGTTTGATCACTGGGACTTGTTGTCGTCTGATCCACTGGAACCAGGATCTCAAGCAGCCAACATTGTTGCTTTAATTCGTAAGAGGAAAGGTTTGAAGGAGCAGATCACACCTCTCTGTGAATACGAGGATAAGCTGTGAACTGTCAGACGGTTGGAGCTTTTTGGTATCGGTTAGTACTAATTCAGTTAGTATATACGTCCGCTAGTGGCTACGAAGATCTAGATTAGTTTTAATATAATGCTTTAGTTTTTTAGGACTTTGGCAGTTACGTTCTAAAGATATGCTACTCGTTTTTTCTTTCTTTCAATTTTTTTTTTTTTTTTTTTTGCTTAATTCGAACTTTTCTTCTTTTGAATAAATGCTTGGCACCTTATATGCCATGCCATTGCCATTATCTAAGGCAACAGTTCGGTAAACACGAACGCGGGTAACTGATGTTAGACATCGCAATAAATCTGCTCTCTAAGATTTAATAGAACTTCGACAAGGGACTAATGTATGCGTATCGTGTGATTTAATAATAAAATGGACTATGAAAAATGAGGAGGAATTTCCTGATTTCGTAATATAAAGTTTAATAATTGAAGTAAGTATAACAGCTCTAGTTTTGAGCCTGAGGCAAGTCGTTTGAACATATCTTGGGTGTGGCGCGCTATGCCACTCCATAACATGAAAAATAAATAATTATTAAATAAATAGTGAGACATATTGCTCAGGAAATCTATATTAAGATGTAAATTATCCCATCAAAATTAATACTTTCAGACATGTTACTTGTTAAAATAACATATTATCTCTTTTATTTGCTTAATTTTATATTATTCTTAAATTTCTACACTAACTTTATTCCCCAAAAAATTTGCATCCAAATGTACCGTGGAGCACTTCATGTCATAAAAATACGATCGACATTTTACTTGGAAGAAATGCCGATGGGATGATACACCATGATGAAAAGAATAAGATGCCGTAATGTGGTTATTTCCACAGCAATTACAACAACAATGAATGCCCTGACTGCTAAACTCAAAAGTGAACAGACAAAATTGTGATTAGCACTTTATCTGTGAATTCAAAGTAATCTATTATTGGTAGAAGAAACCCGGGCCGGCTCGTGAGAGTAGCTCCTCGCCCGCATCCACACCCATCTTAATCATGTCATCATAAGCATATGGCCCTTCTCGAGAAGTTTCTAGCACTGCAACGGAGTAGCCCAAAAACAGTCAAAAGAATGTCAAGATCATGCAATTTTCTTTTTGTTGTCATCGTTTACATGCCATCCCCGAGCCATTCATCTCATACCTTGGGTTCCATCAGGTGATGCTACCAAAGCCTTAAAAATACAATTCCCATCCTCATCTCGACGGGCATATCCAGCAATAGGAGTGCGACACGACCCCTCAAGTTTCTCTAGCAAGGCCCTCTCGCATGCAACAGCTAATCTGGTATCCTCATGATTTACGGATGCTAGGTAGCTAGCCTGGAGAAACACCTCTCAATCGGGTGAGAACAAAAGTATAAAAAAAAAAGACCTAAAACATTATTTGGCTTTAAAATTTTCAAAATAGTCAACGCCACATACCATCTTATCATCATCACTTCTACATGCAATCCCAATAGCCCCTTGAGCTACAGCAGGAAGCATATCATCAATGGACAGCGCAGAAGTTACATTTTCAGTCATATTTAGCCGCTTGAGCCCTGCCAATGCTAGTAACGTCGCTTGGACAACCCCCTCGTTCAATTTTCTCAGCCTTGTCCGTACATTGCCTCGAAAATTCTCCTGCACCTGTTATAATAACCACATTAGAATGGCACTGGTAATAATCCTGAGACTGAGCACTTGCATTCAAAAAAGAAAAAAAGATCAAGTGCACACATAAAGGACCTAGCAATTAGCTAATATTCACAAGGGCACCCAGTAACATCCATTACATCTTAGAATATCTTAAGTGAATTCACAAGCACGAAAGAGACTTAATTAGCAACTAACAGCAGGTTGGCGAATTCAAGACTTGAGTTTCACTTTGGTGAAACATAAGATATTGCAGATAAACAAATCGCTCATATAAACAAAAACCATAAACAATGTAGTGGCCGGAGCTGAAGTCGTAGAGTCTCATTTTAAAGTCAGACTAGACCTTTAAGACAATCTACTCAGACACATAATCCCAGATAGACAAAATATAGCCAAGAACACTTAAGCAGATAACAAATAAAATTGACTGTAACATTTGATGGATACCGGCAACAGATTATTGCATCTCAACAAAGTTGCAGGTCAAAAGACATGGCCAAGAATCAATTGAATTATTAACAGCAGTTGTGCAAACAGTATGCAGGGTTAATTCATCAAATTATAACGTAAATATGCTCTATTTAAGAAGGCAATATGAATTGAGACACAGATACACGTACCTTTAGCGATGGGTATCTGTTGAGAAGTTGGGACTTCCTTCTCAACGAAGCAGTGCCCACAATGCTCCCTGCAGGAAGCTCAACCAGAGAAGTTGCAGTCAAGCAAATAAAAGCGTCCTGGACATCCTCCCGTGGAAGATTGCAGGGTAATATTGTCTTGTCTGGAAGATAAGTCGGTACATCTTTCATGGAGTGCACAGCAATGTCAATTTCACCATTGATAAGGGCCTCATCAATTTCCTTAGTGAATAAGCCCTTCCCACCTATATCAGCTAGTGGCTGACTCAGAATTTTGTCACCTGTGGTTTTAATGATCACAATTTGTATTGCACCATCCTCAGCTAACTCAGGATGTGACTCTATCAGTTTCTCTCTGGTCTCATAAGCTTGGGCAAGGGCCAGTGGGCTGTCCTACACAAAGAACAGCAAGATGAAATCATTCAGCACCAAATGCAGACACTTTAGGGTCGCATGACACTTGGATTTACATAGCAGGACAACCCCATTTTCCACAATCATTAATTGGTACCATTTGGAGAAGAATGCAACAATTTGAGTATACTACATCAAAGTTCGGCACGGAATGCCTTCTTTCTAAGAGATTGTCAGCAAAGAAATCAAGGAAATTTAGGAAAGAGTCGTCAGTGCGACAAACGAAAACTCAAATTACGGATTTTGCTCGCCTTAGAATTTTTTGCAATAGCTAACCCAACACAATTGTCACCGTTTTTCATTACGATGAAAACAAACCCATCAGAAATTCCAGCGACCGGAATCCCAATACATGACAAATTACTTAAATACTAAAGACGCATTTAAACTGAACTAAAATATTAAGTCAAACCCCAGAAACTCAAAAATGGGCGAAGAAGGAACTTCACCTTCCCCTAGTGCCGATTCTGATCACTGCAGCCTTAGTTTGAGTCTTCTCCTCGGTAACAGCCGAAGCCCTCGTGACAAAAACTCGGCCACGCAGGGTAAAAGCTGATGATTTACTGCCCGGTAAACAAAACCCAAGGGCCGAAACTGAACCAACAGTAAAATTACTGGAAAGAGGTTTTGTTCTTAAGCCGAACAGAGCTTGACTAAAAGAAACTACAGCGGTGCCCATTGCAAATGAAATGCAGAGAAGAAGATAGAATTGAAGACCGCGTGTTTTGGTGGGTGGCAGGATTTGGATCCAAGACCGTTTTCCCCTTTCTTCCCAAGATCTTCGACCAGTCTGATGATTGCCTTTTCAACTTATCCGCCAGATCAGCCAAACACGTCTCCCACGTCGTCTGCTTTATTCATTATTACTCTCGGGCATGAAATTAGGGTGCAATCGATCTTGAATCGAGCCGATTAAAAATTTTCAAGTTCAAGTTAAATTTATATTAAATTAAATCGAGATCATATTTAACTCTATAAAACTAAGTTTATTTGAGGTTGAACTTGAAATTTTTTGAGTGCAAATTCAATCAAATTTATTATTTTTATTTTTAAAATAAAATATATACTTTTAAAATTTTATTACCTTCAATTTTGTAAAAAATGATGTGATTCTGAATAGCATTATAGATTATAAATATTAATTATTTTTAAATAATTTAAATTTTTTTGAATATTTATTAATTAACATAATAATAAAGTCAATTGCATATGTATTGACTTATAAAGCGAATAAATATAAAATTTTAATTTATTTTATTATGTCATAAATTAATAATAATTGTATGTGTGCACATATATATTTTTAAATTAAATGTAGAACTCATATTAACTTACATAATATATTTAAAAATATTCTATTATTTTTATTACATGATTAAATATTTAGTGCATATAATTTTAATATGATGTATATTTTTTTATTATATAATAATTTTTTAGTAATAAAGTATGTATGGATATATAAAATATTTAATAAATAAAAATATATAAAAAAAAACTAACGGGCTAATTCACAAACTTTCAAATAAAAAAAATTAAACTCAAATTCAATTGAACAGGAATTCAAATTGAGTTTAAATTTGAATCAAATTCTCAATACAATTCAAATTCGAGTTGAAATTAAAGATTAAGTTGATCATTATTATCAATCCTTAGGTAGAATTTGTGGGCTTGACAAAATTTCATATAATGATTTTAGTGTCTTAACTTTAATTTCAAAAAGAACTAAAACGGGTATGCATGTGTGTGTATATATATATACTGTTATAGGATGGAGGAGTGATTGGTAATTAAATTTCTAAAATACTTTCTTTTTCTTTTTCTAACTACTACTACTTTTAATACTTCACATTTTTCAATTATACTAGTAACCCATGATTCTTCTTTCTACTAATTTAATTCCTCTTAAATCTTAACAATATTAAATTCATGAATTTCTTATTACTACATTTATTATGCATATTTATATACTTATGTGCAATTTAATTTACATTATGTTATTCTATTATTAAACTACTAAAAATATAATAATTTTATATTTTGTTATAATTATTGAAGTTATATAATTTTATGAATACGCTCATAAAGTGTTCAAATTTTATTAGTTTCTACTATTTACTAAGGGAGTCCTTTGGTCATTTAATTTAATAATTTAAATACCCTTTTAATACAACTATATACGATCAAATTTTACCAGTTTATATTTATTAAGGGAGTCCTTTGGTCATTTAATCTAATAATTAAAACACCCTTTTTAATACAACTATAGACTATTTATTATAACTTAACTCCCCTATAATAAATACCTTCGAATGTACTTCAAGTAGAGAATCTGAAATGTCACTCTTTTGTTTATTATTACTTTTTTACTTCTTTTCATCTTTTTTATATATTTTCTTCTTATCTAATTTTTTCTTTTAGATTTTCTCATGTTATATGCATTTTAATACATTTTAGAATGTAATAATTTATATTTTTATTATCATTAATAAAATTATATAATTTTATAGTATTTAAAATAAGTGATATTTTTAATATGATATATCATGAAATAAAAATCAAATACTCATGTACATAATTTAAAATATTTATATAACAAAATATAATATTATGCATATACACAATAAACCATATTTTAATTTTTATATTCATATACTTTGAGTGTATACGAACCGCTCGTATATACGTGTGTGCGCACGTCATTTCGCAAAAAATAAATATTAAATATCCAAAAACCTATCGCAGGTCAAAAATAATTCTCAAAATCGCTATTAGCTGTGCAGCGATTTTTGGATTGTGTCAGTGGATTGTGGGAATGGATATGGACTTTTGGCATCAGCCCAAATAATATTATTGGGCTCGCTCTACACCTAACTATTGGTCTCCGTGCTAGGATGAACTGGCGAACATAGGACTCCTTATTTGGTCCTACACCCAGCTTAGAATCTTCCAACACAGCCTCCACCACTTCAATTGAGTACAACTACTATCAAAATAATGAATGTGATCGTCATTACCTGTACATTGTGTTTTACTATGTACTAAAACTTGATAATTATTAGAATTTTTCTTATATTATTTTTGTAAAATTTAATATCAATTTTGAGTATGAGTCAAACAGTAAGATTAATTTTTTTAAAAAAATCAAACTCGATTATATTTAAATATATTTTTAAACTTAATCGAGTTTGAATCTGTTAGCTAGATTCATTAATATTTCTTTTTAAGCCCATTGATTAGCAATAGTGAACTGGGTCAAACACTCTCCTTAAGCCAATATATTTTAGTGGGCCTAAGTGTACTTTTATAGTTTCGGCCCATTTATTATCAGCACTCACGAAATAGGAGGCTTTTTGTAGACTAGACTGACTCGTGCAACTTACGTCCTACCACTAAAATGTATATTTAAGGTGTAGTTGGTACGCGAGAATGAATTGGAAATGAAATAAGCATTTATAGCTCCCACACTACATATAAATTTAACACATGAATGCTATTCTCAACAGTATAAGAATATCAACTATTCTTATTTAATTGTATTCGAGCATATCAACAATGCTCTTAGTGATTAACATAACAACTAGCGAAAAGTATTGTAATAAAAGTGTAAGATTTAACTATAATAGATAGATTAACAAATCAACCACAGTATAAAATAAACAACCAAATTAAATTAAGTTTGTAATTCCGTGAATCTCCATTAAATTGAATTTGAACTCAACAAATGTGGGCACACTAGCTCGATTATACATTCTGCATCATACAAAAATTAAAGTTCCTTAGTCATGTAAGAATAGAGGGCAGTCAAAACAAAACTAGGAGAGAATGACGACAATGATAATAACAAATATGAGAAAGAAAGGAGGATTAAAATAAAAAAATAAAAAAAAAAAGAAAGGGGAAAGCGAAGATCACATGAAACTCGGTGGGGTTGGTTGCGTAAAATGGTCGAATGATGAAAAGCAGAGAGTGGGGACGCGGAAGCGGACATGGTGGGCCCAGATAGCTCGTGAAGGCAGACAGCCAGGCAGCGGTTTCATTTCCACTTTCTCTTGTAAGAGGGATCGTGAGGAGGGTGTGGGTGCGGACCACGTAGGTATAAAGTTGTTTTTAACGTCGGCTTAGACTGGAATCGCAATGGAGTGCGTTATCGGGATTTTTCTGCTTTAAATGGGGCGGCGGTGGAGGATCTCCCTTTCGCCCTATCTCCGCTCCGATCTTTGTTTTAATTAATAATAATATATGTTATTTATATTTATATTTGTAATTTCTAGAAAATAAATTATAAAGTTATATGACTGTACATTTGCGTTTTATCAAAAGGCTATTGACAGACTCTTTTAATATTTCTGTTAGTGGTGTGCATTAGCACTTATATTGTAGACACGTCACAATTCAACTTAACAAAATCATTACTATATGAGAGATGAATTATTATAATATTACTTGTTTAATTTTTGTTCGCAAAAATATAGAAAAGAGTTGATCAAACATTTGAAAAAGATTGTCATATTTACATTGAAGAAAGTCAGACCATTTCCAACTAAGAATTCTTATATAACTCATTTGAAGAATCAATGGAGGACTGAAGATTAAGTTATCAAAGTTAGAAAATTAAAAATCTCATACTAGAAGTAAATCAACTCGTATTATTACAATAAGCTACTGATAGATTATAGCAACTACGGTGTTGGCCAAATTAATGAGATCTTGAAGTATCAAGATAATTCTAAACATCATCGAAAGCTATTTAACGATAATTTACTTAAGCAGATGATGTCAAAAGTGATCGATTCAAGTTTTGAGAGTCATGTATTGAACTTGTCAAAAAGTCAAAGAGGGTCGACCAACCAACTTAGTGAGCTTGGGTGAAATATCCATGTACTTTTGAAATTATCAAGTTTTCGACTAAGGTTTTTGTAATTAAGTTCTAAAGTCAGTGTTTCTCATTAGTGTTTGGTGTTGCTCACTTTAACAAAAGAGTGAGGATCTTTAATATTAGATCTGTATTCTACAAGTTATTGAATAATAATCTAATTATATAATGAATGCCAGAAGTGATCAATTCAAGTTTTGAGAGTCATTCATTATATTAAACTTGTCTAAGAGTCGAAGAGAATCGACCAACCAAGTTGGTGAGCTTGACTGAAATGTCTATATATTATTGAAATTATCAAGTTTTTGAATAAGGTTTTTATGATTGAGTTTTAGAGTCAATGTTTCTTATTGGTGTTTGGTGTTGCTCACTGTGACATAAGGGAAATTGTCTTTAGTGTTAGGTCTTTGTTTTACAAGTTATTAAACAATAATCTACTTATAAAAAAAATATGAGAAGTGATTAGTTCAAATTTTAAAAGTCATTGTGCAGAATTTGTTTAAGAGTCGAAGAGAGTCAAACAACCAACTTGGTGAGCTTTAATGAAATGTTATGTATTCTTGAAATCATTAAGTTTTTGAGTAAAGCTTTTGTAATTAAATCTTAGAATCAGTGTTTCTCATTAGTGTTTAATGTTGTTCACTTTGACGGAATGGTGGAAATATTTGGTGTTAGGTCTTTATTCTATAAGTGAGAAATGTAAAATGTCATATAATCGTTAATTCATGTGTGTGAGAAAGTAAAGCTATTAAAGTGAAGTTCAAATTGAATTGTTTAAGGTATAAAAATTCTTAATTTTAGTAGACTCATTTTTTACTAGACGAGACTGCGCAGATATAAGTCTGGTTGACACCTAATTGCGTGAACAATTCTTTGTATTTATCTATTACAAATTACATCATTGAATGACTATTAACATTTTGGTAAAGTGAAGAGAATACAAACTTGGAATTAAGAATTGTTAAAATATCTTGTTGCGTGTCGGTTGTTGGTTACTTGTTTCAATACTAGACTAACAACAAATACTAACACACCCTATCCACACTTTCAATTTCTTTATATTTTACTTTCAATATTACATGATATAATTTTTATTATTTAAAATACAATGGCATTATAATTTGTAAATAACTTTACACGTATAAAAGTGAGTAAAATTTATTAGTTAGAATGAATTGCAAGCTAATACTAGTCATGTATAATGTTTAGTAATTAGTTTTTTTATATTATTTTATATGTTGTTAATTTGAAAATTAATTAATCTAAACTAATTTTTTTATCATTATAATATAAAAAATTATTTACTCCTATATTTTAATATTTTTTATATTAATTATGAAAGACACTTCTTATGTTTATTATTTTAATAAATATCGCTGATATCTCTCAATTTCAATAATAGAAACAAGTATAATTAATTTTTTTCTTTTTAAAATTTAATTTTTAAAATAAATTTAGATATTTTTTCCCAACGAGGCACCCGAAGGGGATGGGATGGGGGCCGGAAGAATAATATTAGGGGACTGGGGGAAGTATTTGGTCACGACACCTGCTCCCGTGCCATCTCTACTCAAGACGCAGGGTATGCAATCGTGTTAGTTTATTTTTGGAAAAATCATTAAAAAGCCGTATAAAGTTTTAGTAATAATATAATGGTTTAGACATAACAGAAGTGTTAATAAATTAAGTTATTTTATTTAACATCGATTAATTTTGAAATTATTTTTAAATATATTTGTGTTCAATTTGAATTTTAAATTTTTTTCAAATACAATCTATCTGCTTACCACAAAGTATTTTTGACTCAGATTTCTATGAAATTGAATAACATCAAATTAAAACTACTGTTCAAACTCTACTTATTAAATCCCTAGAACACAATCGTTCATTATTCGTTCACACCTTCACCTAACATCACTGCAAACTTGCTCAACACCTTTCAACGTGGGCATTTATTTATTTATTTTATCTGTGGTACAAAGGAGGGAACAGACATGTGAGTCAAGTATTGAATTGGAAATGCTATTTTTCAAAGGATTTTAAAATACATATTGAATTATTATATTTTTATTTTTATTTAATTATCAAAAATAAAAATATTTAAAAATACATATAAAAATAACAAAGCTTTTATTAGACAAGATTTTTATTGTTAAAATGTGGTTGAGTCCTATATACATGATACTAAAAAGATTGACCAATCATGTTATACTTCAATAGTAATAAAATTATTTGAACTCGTTCAAGTGATATGAACTCAATTCAGATTGACTTCCAATTTCACCAATCTACTCCTTTCAAAACATGGGTTCACACTTCACATGAGATACATGTAAATGGGATCAATGTTGTTAAACCGGATTGGGCCGATCCGACGGAGCTAATCGGAAATTGGCCGCAGTCCGGGTGGCCGGCGGGCTGATTTTTTTATTTTCTGTTTTCTTTTTTTTTTTTTTTTTTTAGAGAAGAAGAAAAAAAATGGAGGAAGAAGAAAAAGAAGGAAGAAAAAAGGAAAGAAATGAGAAAAAGGAAAGGAAGGAAAAAAAAAAAAGAAATAGAGGAGAGAGAAAAATAGAAATGAATAATTAGGTAGAAATATAACAAAATAAATAAAATGTATAAAATAAAAAAATATTATACCATAATAATTGTTTAAATAAGTATTTATTATTTTTCTCTTTGTATATAATTATATACTTAATTTACACATAATAAATAAGTTATTAATTAAGAACTAATAAATCAATTATTATATATTTAATTTGTTTGACTTTTAAAAATAATTAATTATATATTTTTTACTCATGTAATAATTACATATTGATTAGTATATAAATTAGTTATACAATTTAAAAATATTATTAATATATTTTTAAATTTTTTATATTAAAAAAAAAATATATATATATATATACATATATAATAAATAATTCTAGATGATCGATTTTCAAATTCCGTTGAACCAATCAAACTATTAAATTTATATAACGACCGGCCGTTCTATCTTTAGTTCGATTTTGAGAACATTGAATAAGATAACAAATAGTCCTCATTTTTGGGAAATCTCCCAAAAATATAAAACCAAACTTCGAACCTGTCAGAGTCAATCTTTTCTGATAACCCCATCTTGGAGAGAGAATCTCAAATGGTGTGAAAAAAGTTTGCAGAGCCCTTCACGTGGAGAATAACCACATGTAACTTTAAGTAGGATGAAATATAAAGGGAAAAAAGATGAAAAGAAAACGGGGAAAATGTCCAACAAGTGAAGCTGCTTCACCTCTTTAGCCCTTAAGGCATAAAGGGGAGATGCACGAACACATGAGATAACACAATATATTCCCCTCCATTCACACAAAAATTTTCAACTCCAGTACTTTAATATTTTTGACCCACTAAAAGCATTTATTTTACCCTTTTCTTATTAAAACTTCTAAGCTTTTTTAAATTTGGATGATGGCCAAGTAGTGGACCAGTATGGTTGGGTCGATGGAAGCAATAATGGAGGTTAGGAAAAGATTTAGAGAAAGGGGAGAAGGAATTGTCATTGGGGAATCCACCAATCAGCATTCTGGTATTGGACAAGTTTTGTAGCTCACATATATCCATCACTCTTCCTCACTGCAATAGGATGGAACTTCCACCACTACCATCATAAATCTTTTTTTTTTTCCTTTTGCTTAGGCTAAGTGGAGCATATTGAGTCTTTGAGATGTTTGAATACATTGGGACATTCATGAGTGGTACAATTTAGGGAACACTGCTTGTAACTAGTGATACGTTGCACCTTTAAAGAAGCCAAGAAAATGAATAAATGGGCATGATTACACTTGTATATTTATCTATCCTCCAAAAAAAAAAAAAAAAAAAAAGGGGTGCACAGCCACATTAGTATTGCCAACTCTTCTTGATGAGTTGAAAGGTCATACAAGATGCCACATTTTGAGTATCACTTGTGTAGGTTCTTCTAGTTGGCTTCATTTCAGTACTTACACACGAATCTTCTTCCTCCGATATACTCTATTGTTAGCACAATCAAAATCATAAAACATTGATTGTTTAAAAAGGAAGGCTACCACAAAATAAGTTAGAAAAGTTGGCTCCAATCAAATACCAACAAGCTACTCCTAAATAAATTCTTGAAATGTCAATTGTATAAGAAAGAAATTAGCTCAAAAATCGATTTGAAATGGAAATTCACATTCTCTTCACAACCCTTGCCTAATAACATGAATATAAAAAGCATTGCACAAGTCTAAAATGAGCTGGAAGTTCACATTCTCTTCACAACCCTTCCCTTGTAATGTGAATATAAAAGCATTGCGCAAATCTAAAGTAAGAAAAACTCTAGTTATACTTAGAACCCACCAATTTTCAATTTAAAGGCTTCCTCTTATATTTTACATTGTCAAACATGTTATTGAACAAAATTTTTATTCAAATTCAAATTTAAATATTTTTTCTTTTACGTAAACAACTAATTAATTACTTTTTAATCATTACGCATATTTACAATCAAATTAATACTTTTAAATATCACATATAACTCACATTTATTTTTATTTATACTCTAAAACCTAATCAATTTCTTTATATCCTATCGCATTATCAAATCATTATTATATGTTTTATATAATATTCAAATAAATTCAAATTTTTATTCTAAAAAAATCTTACAATTAAATATACTTCTCGTCCTAATACAATTTTTACTAAATATTATCTCCAACAAAACCTATCTCCGAAATATAGCCTTGAGCCTTAATGTTTTTTGGAACAACGTTTCCAGTTTCGGTTTTTCAATGGTTCTATTTTTGTCTTTGAAAACAAGGATTTAGTTGCATTCCTTTTTCTTAAGGTTTTAATTTTATACAATTATATTTGATTGTTTGTTTTATTAATTTTAATATAAAAGTAATATGACAAAATATTTAATACTTTTAACAAGTATAAAATGTAAAAAATAAAGAAAAATCATATTTTGATTTTATTATTATTCCATGAAGAAAAAAATAAGTAATACAAATTTTATAAAATACATTGTATTGCCAATTAACAAACATTTGAGTAGTAAAAATATACATAACATTATTTAATTACTTAATATTAATATAAATTAACATATTATAATATATATTCTGCTATAAATATTAACTATATATTATATTATATAATTTTTTTTTATTTTTTGGCGATTTGAAAACTGGAATTGGAACGATAATGCATGACTCTGATTCTAGTTCCATTACAGTCCAATTTGATTTTGGTTTCAAATGAAACTGTGGCCACGCCTAATCCTGGGTCCACCTTTGGGAGGTTAATTGCATCACGAACCTGCCTCTGTCAGTACGTCGTGATCCATAAGGCAAGAAAATCTTAAACCCCCATTATTGTACTTAAACATTCGATGGACGTACCCACGTGGTTTTATAATTACGGGTCCTAAAATTTATAATATCTTTGTATAAATGGGCATAATTTACAGCAAGTTGGTTTGTTGTTTTGGACACTAATTGAGGACCTGCTGTGTTTGTGTCCCGAATTTGCAGCTAATCTGTCTGAAAGACATTGGGGCATTGGGAAAATGAATTATTATTGACAGGATGCAGATGGGGATAATTGTGCATCAACTAGGAGGAATTTTAATTATCTTGAAAGCAACATTTTGGCAAAATACTTTTGATTTGCCAAAGTTTATGTAGCTGTGGAGAGCAAACACTGTCCGTTACGATGATAAAACCAAGGCCTGACAGCGCACTCCATGGCCCAGGTTGGCCAGCAAGTCAAGTGCCTGCATTCAACAGACTTCTTCAACTTCGAACCAAATGATACAATGCTATTTAATTTTTTGTTATTTATACAGAAGCTAGGGCTACGTTGTTTAAATTTATTTTTAGTGGTATTTTTTTAAATAACTTGTAAAAGAAAGATATAAATATATATATATATATATAATTTAAAATATGTAATGATTAGTCGATGTTTTTAAGTGTAGAAAACAAAAACAAAGAGTGTTTTTGAGGGGGAAATTCTTTTAGGCTGTATTATTTGGTAGCTTGTGTATCATTTTATGTTTTTAGTGTGTTCACTTATAAAGTTTTAATGTTCAGACTAGTTGTTTCCTATTTGATTGTTGAAGAATAAATTGTATTGCTAGTGTCAAATCAATGTTTTTTTTTTTTTTGTTAGAATTCAAATTACTAATATTTTTGTATTGAATTGACCTATCAAGTGATCAAAAATTCGATTCGACAGAGCACAAAGTAAAGCAATTAACATTAAAATTGTCTTGATCGATTGGAAGAAAATTAAATCGATCAAATGCTAAATTTGAGTAGATTGATGACTTTGATTGAGAATTTGATCAATTAAATGGATAGAGCCAAAAGCAAGGTACAACAAATTTTTTAAAATGGAGCTTTCTGAATTCTGAGTTTTTAAATGTATAACAACAATTCTTTTTGAACTAGTAAAAAATATTTTAAAAGGAGCTTTCTGAACTCTGAGTTTTTAAATACATGACAACAATTTTTTTGGACTACTATCGCGGAATATTGAGGAACCCAAAAGTTTAAAATTGAAAGCAAAAACTGCGATATGGATTTATGTATTTATATGTTTATTTTTCAAAAATTTTTAGTTAGATTTGGATTTCGTTGATCATTTCCATTATTTTTTTTAATGATCCAACTCTTTAATTTAATCCATCGCTATAACTCAATTGTTAGTTGAGTTGACATATTTCTAATATTGAAGCATTCAATGTGATTCTTTATTGGATATGTAGGTTTCATATATTCAATCTAATTAAATTATAGGAAAAAAGACATAATTAAGTAGAGTGCGTACCACAAATGGGGAAAAATAATGCAGATTTGAAAATAGAGTTGCAACAACAATAGTGCGACAATAACGTAGCACATGACCCATTAATTTTGTCAACAATATAGGTACAATTTAATTAATTTTTAAAAAAGGGGTTCCTTTACAGCTACAAAAAGTTTGATGGGGCATTTTCTGAGTCATGCAACTTCAAGTCAGATCCATCATCTGCCAATGTGATTATTTCTTAACTTATCAGGAATTAAAAGGTCCCCAACAAATGAAGTTACACACAGTTACATTTTTATAAGGTTTACTATATGTACTATTCAATTACCTTCTATACGCTACAATGTCAATAATGACTTTTGGTAACACAATAACTTTTATTTCAAAATTTTTAATTTTCAACCATTTTCTTTTTCTTGTATCTTTCAACTTATTATTTTTATTTATTTATTTATCTCAAATACTTTTATATTTTTTAATTTAAATAATATTAATTTATTATTTAAAATATAATAATTTTATAATATATAAATAAATTTACACTCTACAGGTCTAAGAAAGAAACAAAGAATCCATTTGAATTTATGATTTGTCCAAACAGAGGAAAGAAATATAATTCACCTATATTATAAAATTCCCATATGTGTCTTGCAACAGCTACGAACGTATATCATGCCAATAACCTGATATGAAAATTGGGGCTGAATTTGGCACAATAATGACAAATACATCTTTTGTACCTGTGAAAATTCCGCCAATCATGATCGTTCAAATTCTCTAATAATGAAAATTGGCAAGTGATTGATTAAAGCTAATTAAACTAAGTGTGTATGTGTGTGTGTAAATTCCCATGTGTTCATATCTCTAAAACAAATGATCTGTTAGTTTTTTCGAGAAACATAATAGTATTTTATATCTATGAGGATTTATCGTAGATTTAAATGGAAACCACTCAACAATATTATATAGAAGTGTCGGGTAAATACTTTCCAAAATAATAATAATAATAATAATAAGAGTAAGAGTAGCCCAATATCGGAGCCAAACCAAACCCTCAATAAGGAATTGGAATGTGGGATGTGGTGGCAAAATTGGCAAAACCTGCACAATTTGCCTAAAATGCTCTTCACGTGTTCCCAGTGAAACACAATTGATGTCATTATCAATTCATTATGGATGACAATTGTGCATTCTAAGATATTCACGTAAAAATTGTGTGTCAATAAAAACAAAGTAATTAAAATTTTGGGACAAAAACTTTGAAGCTGCATCTTCAATTAGGCTTGGGATTCTTATATCACATTGATATTTTCTCTCATATCTTGTTTGAAGTAAAAAAAAGGTTGTATTTAAAACAGTTGTTCAGGAATCCTGTTGAAAAGTAAATGTCAACTTCTTTCTAGCTGCACAAAATATAATTCAAACTCACTGCTCAAAAAAATTAAAATATGTTACAAAATAAAATTAATAAAATAAATACTATAAGTTTATTTTATTTGGAAGTGATGGGGTGGGCCGGGTTTTGGATGGATCCGACTTCAATGGGATCTGGGTCGGAACAATAACTACTAGACCTAGATCCGTAAATAACCACATCCATTACGCGCACCCATCTGCATATTTATATTTGCATGCCTCTTGCGTTTCCTCTTCACTTTTCGTGTCTTCTCATTGTGCTTTTCCTCTCAAAATACGGCATACCCACTGTTTGCAGACCAAATTAAGCAAAACCCAAGCATAGATTTACATGCAATTTATGTTATAAATACACGGATAGGCGCCCAGAGGCAGAGAAGTACACCCTCAGTGGTCAAAGAAACCAAGAAAATACGTCCGGTATATTTGAATATATAAATGGCTGTTGAAGCTCGGCATCCCAATCTGTTTCCTCCACAGATTCTTGGCAACAGGTAGGTGCACTTTTTCAGATGGTTTTGTAGTTTTCCTATACCATCTATATTTTTGTTTTTGGTTGAAGAATGTAAAAAGCATGGGATGGAGCTCATATTTAGGATCGGTATCAATGCAGAGAATTGGCGATGACCGGTTTTGAGAGTAACGGAAACGTGTTTGGCTCTCCGATGGGATATGGAGGGGTGGCGCCTTTATCGGGAACAACGACGGCGACGGAAATTGTGTTTCCTATGTACGGTTCGGCAATTGCCGGTACTCTTCCGGGAAAAACTGCTGCGATGAAGTCCGACAGCGGTATAACCTGTCTGCCGGTTTCAAGGAAGCGTTCGAGAGAAGCGAGCAATTCTCTGCTCTCTTCATTCCCAAGCGCTGTTCTGAATCAGAGTCCAAATAATCGCGGCGGGTCTTTTACCTTCCTCGGCGAAGATATCTCGTCTCAGATCCAACAACAGCAACTGGAAATCGATCGGTTCATCGCTCAACACGTACGTAACGATAGTTTAAGTTATAAATTGAATTTATTGTTTGGTGACGATATTGGATCATTAATAACGCTTCGACGATATCTACCAACAGACTGAAAAGGTGAGAATGGAAATCGAAGACCGTCGAAAGAGATTCTCTCGGAGAGTCGCCGCGGCAGTGGAAGAAAACATAATGGGGAAACTGAAAGCGAAAGAGGAAGAAATCGAGAAGATAGGAAAGCTAAACTGGGCGCTCGAGGAAAGAGTGAAATCTCTAAGCATGGAAAATCAAATATGGCGAGATTTGGCTCAAACAAACGAAGCCACGGCGAACGCCCTGAGATGCAATCTGGAACAAGTCCTCGCTCAAGTCCAAGACGAACAGCGGCAGCAACAGCGCCACCGCACCAACGATTTAACGGACGACGCCCAGTCGTGCTGCGGCAGCAACTTTGGGGAAATCGACCGGCTCAGATTTGCCGCGAGCGCCTCAACGGAAGGCCTTGATCGCGACTATACTAACATCAACAACGGGTGCATTGTGCCAAGCAACTGCAACAGAAACAGGATGTGCAAGAGCTGTGAGAACCAGGAATCATGCGTATTGCTTTTGCCCTGCAGACATCTTTGCCTCTGTACCATTTGCGGGTCTACTCTACACACATGCCCCGTCTGTAACTGTAGCAAAACCGCCAGCGTTCACGTTAATCTTTCCGCCTGAATCTTTTTTATTTTTTGGGTTCAGAATTCCCAAAAGTTAAAAGCAAAAAATTGTTGCCATAAATTAGTTCAGAACTGTTCAATCTTTACCCCCTCGTCCGCTAACTTCTCGTTTCTCCGTTAATCAATGTAATTAGTACATTTATTTTCTCTCTTCAACACCTTTTACTGTAAACAATTTCCTGTTATATGGTGGGGTGTCGGGAAACATCTGGACCCGGGCCGGGTTAGCTTTCCGTAAGGTCACGCCCCGTTACCATATGGGAGAAGCGTGATCAATCGGCGCTTATGAAGAGCGTGAAGTCAACGATGAAGTGGCGCGAAAAAGACACGTGCAGCGTGAAGGCTGACACGTAGGACTCGCGCAAATGTCGCTGTTGCAGCGGAAAAAAATTAAAAAAGGTAGATATGGCCATTACGCCCTGGGCCTGGCCTCTCGTATAATTGCACCGATGCGCACGGCAGAGAATAGTGGGGATGCGTAACTGACGAGGACGCGAGGAGGCTCTGTGCAGTCCCGGCAAAAATTATTTGACCCAGAGAGGACAAAAGTACGGCAAAATATCAATATCGAAAATTTAAAAAAAAAAAAAGGTACGGTTTTCACTGCAAATTTCCGCACCATTGCGTGTGGGGCAGGGAGCAGTTTGCCCACTTGTCATTGTCCATTGCAGCATTTTGAGGAGATTAAAAATTTATTTATTGTGTAGCCGACGGGGAAGGATAGGCGTCGTGACTTGTTGAGGCGGTGGTGTCACGTAGTGTCACGTGGGTGGTGGGTTTAGATCGGAGGCGCGTACCGTGCACATTTCTTGGGTGGACCTCAACCACTGGCACCTCTATCTTATGTCGCTTTCAGACAGAGTACCAGGATTAGACTATCATCACAATTTACAATAAATGTTGCTTTCGTGTTGTGAACTGCGAGAATTAATTTTTGCCTTATATATTTTAATATCTTTGGTGGTAAAAGGAATAGTATATGGTACGGTCAGCAACGTGGATTTTGGTGGAGGCTCGTCTGATTTGGATTCCGCCTGCTAAATTTAGCGGTGCATAGGCGACCTGTCGATTAAATATGAGTCGTATTTTGGCACTGCCGAATGTCGTAGTCAGGCCCTGGAAACACGATTTACTTTCACAGTCGATGGTACTCCCATCTCTCAAAAATTATTGTATCCAATTTATCGCCCTTTCATGTCTCCTTCCATGTCTGATGTTTTCTCTTTTTGTTCAAATTTGTCCTTGTGCTGCTTTCTTTCTCCATTTTTGAAAGCCTTCTTTCAACGTTCACACCGTTTACATGAGTTATATTAACAAATATATTAATTAGTAAAAATTATATTTACATTTAAATTTAAATTTATATATATAATTAATTAATTATTTTTTAATTATTATTTCTATATATAATTAAATCAATACCTATACATATACAAACATGTACTCACATTTAAATATATTATACTTTAAAAATTAATTATTATCTTTATATAATGTTACATTATCTAATCATTATAATATATTTTTTACATATATAAATACATAAGTTCAAATAAAATACCTATTCATTCTATCAAAAATTACTTTTAAACATATTAAATATCTTAATACAATTCTTGTAAACAGTCATTTCACATCACAACTCTTCTTCCAACGTAGCCCTTGAAAATTTTATTGTAATGTATTTTGAATATTGTGTATCATAATTTAATTTTTCATTTTTAAGGATATGTTTGAGTCACAAATTGGTCGAATTCCCATTCCATCCAAATTTATGCAATTTAAACGTGTTGCTTAACAATTTTTTTGAATCAAATTTAAATTTAAATCATTTAACCTCTTACATCTATCTTTAAATATTAAAAATTTAATCATTTTATCTATTAACCATTAAATTAGTACCTATACATACATATGCATGCACATTTATATTTATGTATATTATAAAAACTAATCATAATTCGTACGTACTATTACATTGTTAAATTATTATTATATTATATGTAAATATAGTTGTATAAATCTAAATTTTCATCCATCAAAATTTTTCATTAAACATAATTTTTGTCCAACAAAATCATCATTTTCCTCCAAAACAAACCAAACCAAATATAACCTTGTATTTCATATATTCTAAATAGCATTTTAAAGATCGGCTTGAACTAGACCGTTGAACTGGTTAAATTGTCAATTGGCCAAAAAAATGGTTCAAATAAGACTTAAAAATTGAAATTACAATAAAACTAGATAAAATCGAGTAAAATTGCAATCGAGCTCCTAAATCGAATCAACCAATCACGATTTATAAAAAACAATCTATTCAAATTAATGAATGAATACATCTTTAAATCTTAATTTTCTTTTTCGTAATTCAACTTTCATTTTTTATTATTGCAATCTATAGAGTTTGTTTTCGTTAAAAAAAAGTCCATGAATCAAATGAATTGTCTTTTAAAATATTCAATAGTTTTTCATTTAAACATATATTGAATATATACGGTTGTATTAAAGTTTTATTTTATTTTGATTAAATATTTTAATCAAATATAATTTTTGTATATCTTTACATTTTATTTATTGAATTAATATTTTTTATTTTTGTGGTATTTTTATAGTATTAATGTAATTTATTTAACCGTTAATAGTAATTAAATTTTTTGAAATTAGATTCAAGTATTTTTCTTAATATTTATTATTTTATTGATTTTTAGTATATTAATTAATATTTATAATGAAATGTTACGTCATTAATTCAACGGCGGTTGAATTACTACTTGAATCAGCATCCCTTGAAACAGTAATTTTTTTTGTTTGATGAGTGGCCGGTTTTGAAAACATTGATCCCAAGCCCTTGATAACTTAATTAAAATTAGTATGATTTAATTAATTGGAGAAAGAATTGTGGTTAAGGGATGGAGGCTCCATCACGTGATTTACACGTGAGGTGAATGGCTGCACGTAATACAATTTAAATTTGTGAAGAGAATGCCTTTGTTACGTATCTATGAATGGGAGTCGATCTAGACACACTTCACGTAGCAAAATATACATTTGCAATTATTCAAGAAACTGGTAAAATCTTGCATCATCAATCAAGGGATTTCACATATTTCAAATTAGTGAAAAAACAAAAAAAAAAACAAAGAAAGAAAGAAAGAAAGAAAAGGGGCTGTCCACAGATAGAGCCTTGCTTGATAAAGTTGGTTGATTCCCCCACTGATGATTTCCATATGGACGCTTCCAGGAAAATAAGTGTCCCTGAATAATTTAGGAGTGTTGTTATCAATGCTGACGTTTTTGTTTGGGAGCCTGAAAATGAGAAATGAGTGCATGTACCCGTTAAAAGATTCTTTGCAGATAATAACAATGAAGAGATGTGAGAGCCTTGGGGGGCAATTTTCTATTATTATCTTTCATTTTGAAGCAAAATATAAAATATTTTTAATAAATCAGAAGTTGTCTGATGGATTGATGTGTAGGGCTTATCCCTAACTCTCTTTTGTTATTTTCATCCTCAGACATTCGGCCACATTGTATGGACTGTGTCAGCTTAATCAGTGCCAGAACATGTTTACAAGTTCATTTATACGTCTGGGAAGCGTCTTTTTTTCCCTTTTCTTTTACTTCAAATAATGCAAGCTTTTGGATAAATAATTGACCCTTTATGTAGGCTACAACAACAAAAGCTGTGCTAGTTAATAACAAAGGTTAGGATGATAAATTTAGGTGTAAGTGAAACCTAATTTAACTAGTAAAAATATTGAGTGTTGCATGTTGTTAGATTTTTCAACGCTTGAAAGTAGGTCTAGTGCAAAATATACAATAGCTAGAAAATATTTTTTATATATGGGTACTTGCTGTTAAAATAGAAAATTAAAATATGGTGGATGAATACTCTAGACCCTAAATGCTACACAAAAAGATAGAGTAATAATGTACATAATTGGTATGATCAGTGCGAGGAGAGAACGCTGCACAGGAGATTTGATGGTGGCAAAGATCTTTTAACCTTTCCGAAGGGCCCCACCCTTTTGTCCCTTAATGGCCATTCTCCCTCACGTGAAAGTCAATTCTAGTTATTTATTTATTTCTTTCTCAACATATATTTTATTTCTGAAAATTTTATTCAATTAATATGCAACTAAACAAGATAACAATAATTAAACCCCACTAATAAACTAGAGGAACTATTGAGAAAATAATATCGCATCTTGGCACAATATTTTCGTAAAACATAAGGCTCGCAATCAACACAAACACTTCCTGTGAATCCAGGGCAGAGTTGGGTCCTGGATAAGTCATAATCTGGCTTCATGTTCACTGTTCCGAGTGGACTATAGATTCTATTATTAGGACCGGTTTTAGACATCACAATTATTCATTCAATTTAATAATCATTAATTCGACCTTTCCTTCCTTTGGCTGCAGCCATTACATTAGGAGGTCTATTTTTATCCACATCTGTTTACTATTGTTTATATCCTAATAAGTCACAATCAAAATTGGTCATTTTTTCAACCTATATCAAATTCCTCAAACCACAAACATATCAAATTTTATGCTGTCAAATATATTATTCAACAATATTTTTTAGATTTAAAATTTCTATCTCTTATATATATATATGTATAATTAATTATTTTTAATAATTATACTTATTCACAATCAAATCAATATCTATATATATCACATATATATATATATATATTCATATCTATTCTTATTTATACTCTATAACATAATTATTATCTCTATAAAGTATCACATTATGTAATCATTATTATATATATATATATATATTAAATATATTCAAATAAATTATACTATTTATTTCGTTAAAATATTCTTTTTAAATATACTATTCATTAAAACGCAATTTCTACTTAAGCGTAAGATCAAACAAAAACCCCTCTCCCAAAAATAGCCTTCGGATAATAATAAAACTTAACCATGACTTCTTAAAATCTAGTTCACCCCCTTCGTCTTTATGTCATGGTTCCTTCTTGGATAATCATCTTGTTAACTATGTAATATTTGCATAAGTTCTCTTTGCGTATGGCTCTTGATTACATGCCTCTAAAGTCAATGATTCAAACAATGCTTGAGGAGTGCTTTGTTGGGTCTAGGACAACGACAATAAATGTTAAACCAATTTAGAGGTGTTTTAGAAGTAAAGGAAATTGACCAAAATCTTTTAATGGTGTAGGTTTCCAACTTGTGCCTCTATTTCCATTGCACTTCACCCTAAAGGGAGTACTCAGCCACCAATAAATATCCCACTCCACCACTACTTAGCAAGCAATTGTCCTTGCCTTGGAATTCATCCAATCTCCTTGCTTCTCACCCAAATAGAAAATGAAAGAAATTTATTGGGAGGTCGACGGCAAATGTGTTAAATACTAATAATCTAACGTCCCTCACTTCTAGGACCCACTTCTTAGTTGTTTGCCTAAGATTGAATTGATTATGGTCCCTCAATCCCTTCTTGTCCCCACCTAGAGACCATATCTTTAATAAAAAATTGTTCAAGGAAATAAATTAGAATTTGACTCTTAACATAATTAATTGCATTACCTTCCTCAATGAAATAATGTATTAAGAAAAGATCCAAAGAATTGTTGAAGAAAGAAGTATTTTTGTTGATCTAAATTGGTTGTGGGCACCACCCCATAAAAGTGCCTCGTGATTATGAGCATATTGAACAACCTAGATCATACTTATACCATTTTTTTAAAGATTTTTATCCTAACAAGTTTGGTCTGAAAATTGGTGTCTTTGGGAAGTAATTGGGATTTGTCAACATGGGAATTTTCAAGCAGAAAGGAATTTGCCCAAAGGGCACACGCATCGTTATGCTGGTGTTTTAATTGCTGGTTGGGTGGTGCTTTGTGTACTGGAATCTTTATTCCTATATTTTCAATATTAAATGTGCCTTAACTCCAATTGTCATTCAAAGCATACAGTTATGTTAATCATGGAAATTTATCTCCCTCCCTCCCTCCCTCTCTTAGTGTCCTCCGTTGTAAGGGTAAAATAAACTAAAATACTACATACATTTAGCTTTGCTATTGATATCCTCTAATTGAAGGCACCCCTTTTCGTATTCTTGGTGGATATTATTTATTTTATCCCCAATAACTAAGCACATGGGAACTTTATACATTTGGGATTATCAATCAAACACAAGGCGACCATACTAAGTATGAAGTGAGCCAAGCCAAGTATGTGCGTACACTCAACCCAAGGAAAGCCTCCTCAAAGAATCTAGGCAGGCCCCTGCCCATGCCCATGCTTGTGCCTTTCCTCTTCTTTTTTAATCTTTTTGTATGAGGCATGCAAGGACATGGAAACGTGTTCATCACACCATTTGTCCGTTTCTTTTTGCCAATATGTACTTCTCAGCCGAGATGGATGCGGGATTGGAATAAATAAATTTTTGGAAGCATATAAAACATGGGTCCAAACAAACAAGCATGGAAAGCTGTGTGGGTAGTACCCTTGTAGGGCGGGCATCATCTTCGAAGTAGCCTTTGTTTGGATGCATATTATGGTAAAGCAAAATTAAAATAAAAGTATAAAAAAGAATGGATAAAAAGAATTATTTTATTAAGTACTATATTTGAAAGTGTAGATTTTAATTTAAGAATAATAGAGAGAAATTTGCATCCAAGCATAGATCACATATGAAATTTCATCTTGTTTCTTCCTTTACATTTCAACTTTTCAAGAGAGACCCACCCTAGAGAAAAGAAAGAGAAATCATTCTTACACGTCACAAGGATTGCATGGTCCCACACACTCTATTCGATCAAAGGTTAATGTTTCACGTCCTTTACACATGGTCCCATTGAGGACAGGATCACACAACTCACAGCAGCACCACACAGCCTTTGATGGAAGAAGGAAAACAAAGAATATGTAATCCATAACGAATTGAGTAGCTTTAGATGAAAACGGTAAATTTGGCTATCTTTTGCAAAGGCATGTTGTAGGTTCAAGAATAAGAATTCACAAATGCTGCCAGAACAAAAGTGAAAGGAGCATTAACCATCTCACCTTGAAATCATATCTTGCAGGAGAATAGAGTTAGCTTTATGCGGGAATATCTATGACTCTGCCATCACTTTACATGAATGGGTTTGGTTCCTAGTTGAGTAAGACTGAAGATAAAGGCCCTTGTTTATTGCAGTGATGAATCAACCCCCAATATGGACTAATAATTGGAAAAGAAAACTATTGAGAATAGTAAAAAAGATCACCAAAAAAGGAGATTTGAATTGGTTATCTTTTCCAAGTCATTGAAAATTGATGGAGAAGTGTAATCATCAGCACCCCCTCCCACTAACCTAAAACAACTAATGTATCTTTAGAAAAATTGAGATTTTTGGTGGCAAACCCAACTCCCCCATCTTGGCTTTTATCATTATGTTCATCTTCTTGGGTATATCTCTCTCTGTGCCCCACTTTCCTTAACCAAAGAGCATATGCCATTTAAGTGGAGCAACTTTTTCCAGTGGTGCCTAAATGTGGACGGGAAGAATCAAAATTGATATCTAAGTGAGAATGGATTTTCTGGGTGGACAGATAATATGTGGGCTTATCTTTGATTGCTGTGTTGTAAGTTAAGTGCATTGGGCAAAAGAAAAGTGATTCCAAAGTGTAATGATAAAAATAAAAATCGCTGTCAAAGAGACAAGTGAATGGGAAGAGATGGATGTCCTACGTTTTTAAAATCATGCCTTACTTTTTTGTCCATTCCCCTTTGTTAGAACAGTGAAGCAGACAAAGGGCTCAAGAGATGGAAAGTGACAAGCAAGAATCAGCCATCACTCTTAAACCAAAGTAAAATTTGTACAACACCAACAAGGGAATGCATGATGTTGTTTTGTCAACTACTGTATGCATAAATGCAGGAATCACTCTGGCCCACCATTGCGGGACTTTAGGATCTCTCACAAATCAACCCACCCAACCCCACAAGTTGCACGAGCATGACCCCCAAATGGTCCTGTTACAGTCTCACATCAATGTGGTAGCCATTCATATCTCCAGCTCTGTCTATTTAGTCAACATACAAACACTTAAGTAAGAAACAGTAATAATTGCCACCCCAGATGGTAATAGAACAGCTAATTATTGATTGTTTACCAACATTGCGCAACATTTTTATCATCTTTGAGGGCCCATAAAAGGTCAAAAACACCACTCACAGTCATAGTAAAATTCCTGCACTTCTGATGCACGGCTTCGGTTTGCGAAGCAATTCTAAATGGGAAGCATGTCAGAGGACTAAAGGCCATCATGATTTTAGCGTTCACAAGAAAAATGAAAATGGAGAAAACAAAATGTAAAATGTCAGAGCCCTCCTAACCATTATGGCACCTTGAAAAGGGATATGGCCATTATAGTGGTTAGGAGGGCCGCCAAGCCATTACTCATAGATGTTGATCTTGATAATGGTAGCCCAAAATTTCCAGGTTGGTTCCAGAAATCCGATCTTGTCTGAGTTAAAAAAACAGGGTCACATGCAAAGGCACAACTTAAAACCACTGGGCCACCCGGAGGACAAGGCTGTCATCAAGAGCAAGCCTGCTTCTGCATTTTTTTAAGAACATTGATTGAATCTGCCCATATCTGATATTTTGGGCATCATGAAGGACAGAGACTTCAGGGCCCAGGCCCACATGCCCACCAATTATATAAATCTGGGGGAGTTCATAACAATGAATAATACTCACTCATTTCACCAACTGTGCATCCTCTTTCCTAGTTTGTTGGTCATGCCGTTGGGTGGGTTGGGGGAAAAAGACCACACGCCAGACCACCTATGAAGTTTCCTGTTTCAATCGGTTCACTATAACTATAAGGTAAGAAAATACTATTTCACTGAGCAATGATAATTCCATCTAGGTAACTAGTGCATCGACAAATTACAGGTTTGAAGGAAAAACTAGGGATGGAAGGATTGTCAAGTTCTGGTTCCGAAGTCAAGGATTTTTTTCTAGATACCTTAACACCACTGCAAGGATGGGTTCTGTCTTTAATTTGTCATCCCTATCCCTATCTCTGCCAAACCTGCCCTAGTTTCTGATCAACTACGGAATCAAGTACTATTCAAAGTTTTTTGGATATGGGAAATCATGCCACGTAGGCGGAATTGACTGAGCCAACTGCGAGCTTTAAAGGACTTCTGACAAAACCAACCTAATTCATGGAAGGCCTGCTTGACCAAGAAATGAGACAATTACATCCTACAGATGACACTCTTCTGTCAGTTCAGAACTGTTTGGTGAAGGAAATTGCTTCCACTACCAACTGGTGGTCCTGGAGACCCAACCCTCAACGGTTGGTTTCTTTTGATCGACCGCACAAAAAATGAAGTCACAAGCCATCAACAAAAAGTTCTTATTTTGGGAGTCGGAATAACGCAATTGATTTCAAGCTATTGCCCGAACATGTTAACGTAAAAGATTCAAAATTTTGTCCAAAATAAACATGCTCAATTTCCTATTGGGTCAGATCACGCTGTCCATCAAAATCCGGTGCAAAGTGATAAAATGGCCAAAATATCTTGGTTGGAAAAGATTAAAATGAAACCCAAAAAAAAAAATCAAAATTTTGATTTTATGAAAATACTTAAATGTCTATAGTTAAAAAAATTAAAGTGTATTAAAAAAAATTAAAATTTAAAAGTTGTAAAATGACTCTTTTACTTTTTAGATATATGCTTTACATTTTTATGATTTACATATTAAAAATATAATTATTTATTTTTATATTTCTTATAAAACTTATTTTTTTAAATGCTTTATATATCTCAAAAAATATATTATAATATCTTAATTGGAAGATATTTTAAATTAATGTTTTCTAAATTTTATTAAATTTAAAATTTTATTTTATGGCATACAATTCTTAAAATATATATTTTTGTTATTCAAATAATATATATTGGAATAAGTAACAAATTTTGAATTTTTATAAAATATAAATCTTTATTTTCATTTTTGCGAAATTTTAAAATTGGAATTTTATATTTATTTTTATGAGTTAGAAAATAATTTTTTTTGCTCTTATAAAATAAATCTTAAAAATTATTTTTCTATTAATTATAAATTATAAATTATTTTATTATGTGAAAATAATTGTTAGAGGTATGCTTTTGTTATTAAATATTTAAAATATATACAAATTTCAAAAGTAAAAAATTATTTAATAAAATATAAATTATTATAAATTTCTATCGATAGTAAAATTGATATTTTTATGTTGACATAATCAATTTTTGTCAATCAATTTGCTGAAAGGATTAATTTGTAAATTCCTTTAATCTTTTTAACTAGATAATACCTTTAATCTTTTTATGAAAATACCTAAACGCCTATAATTTTTATTTTGAAGCATGGCTTGGATCGTTTTGGAAACGTTACACCATCTTTCCTGACTTTTGAGATAATTATAGAGACCGCTGCTCATGTTTGGGCCTTCGACGATTCCTCATACACTGGTTGGGCTACTCTTACAGAACTGGACCGATTATTGCCCGGCCACTTCTTACTTTTTAAGGCTGTTGGAATTACTTTCACAAAATTAAAAAAATTACCAACTCACAGAGTGTTAATGTATCCACAGTAGGGTGCTAATAGGTTATTAGATTTGAGTTCAATTAAATTTAAATTCAAATTTTATTTTTTTAAAACTTGAGTTTATCGTTGACTTCAGTTCAAATTTAAATTCAACCTCTGAAAAATTGAATCAAATAAATTCAAGTATTTACATAACTCAAAGTTGCGATACTAACTCTTTCAAACCCCTTAGCTATACCAATATTGTGTATTAGGCGGGCCCAAGCATACAATTCTTCTTGGGTCTCTTTTCATTTTTAAAGTGTAAAATATACATTACAATCAACACAATTTTTAATTTTTTTTTTGCTTCTCCATTAATTCTACACAATTTCTAAAAAAAAAATACATTCAAAAACACTCATTTAAAAACACAAACAAACAAAAGCATTTTTCATTTTTCAGTTTTTTTTCTAGATGAACGCGCTTTGCTGAGAAATTTCTTATGCGTGTAATGACCGGCTCAGGGCCGTCGTCAACTTCAATAATGGAGAGACACCCGCCATCAACGTGGACGAGTCCCACATGGCTGTACATAAATACTGCTAAGACTCCCCTAACTTGACATCGAGTTCCAAATCATCTTTCATACAGAAGCCATGAACCAACACCATGAACACCACCAAGTTCCTGGTATGTCTGCATTCTCACTGTCACTTCTCACGGAGTTCACTCTCACTTAAATGTCCAGCTAATGTGTTACATACTAATCTTGATTGTTGCAGTTGCACATCCAGCATCTCCAGCTTATTCCCATCCTCCCCCAGCATTAGACGGCAGTAGCGGTCCGTACGTCGTCGCGCCACCACCCATGGGTTATCCGACAAAGGATGCAGGGGACAGCCAAGGGCACGTTCCGGGGAGGACCACCACCAGAGGCGACGGCTTTTGGAAAGGATGGTGAGATTCTGATTCCTCCAACATATATGCATTCACGTAATCCTCGTATTGTCTGCCTTCATAGTGACAGATGAATGTTGACTCTCGTCAAACCCTTTGCTTTTCCCAGTGTTGCCGCACTATGTTGCTGCTGGTGTCTGGACGTTTGCTTGTGCTGACAAATTTTTCCGTCAAGTCCAGCTTAAGGAGCTTTTCATATAAAATGGATCGTACCTTTGAGTCTATTCGCCTGTTATTTAGAATAACTTTCTTTTGATGGTATTTTTGTGAAATATATGCTTTATTTAGAATAACTTTCTTTTGCTGGAATTTCTGTGAAATATATGCTTTATAATATCTAAATATTTCACTTATGGGGGCACTACCACACCCATTCTGCAAGTTTGACCCACAGAATAAAAGAAATCCCGAGACAATAGAGTCAGATGCACCAAGGCAGCCCAGTTAATATTTACACACACACACGTGTCTATATATCTATATATCGTCACACAGCAAAACTGTACGTGCAAATAGAACCTCTGCATTTCAATGAGCCCATCTTACACGTTAGAAATCTCCACCACTATAGCATGATTTTTTAAGAGACAGAGACTCCAAGAGGAAATATTCCTCGTGTCGGTGACTTGTTAATGACATAGCCCAAGTCAATGAATACTATCCTGCCCAAATTTCAGCAAAAAATCCAATACAATTCTGCGGAAATCTCATTAAAAAGGTCACCGACATGAGAAATATTTCCTTACGCACAAATTTTCAGAAAACCGTAAAATAAAAAGAACTGGCATGAATCAAAACGTGAAAAAGGAAAAAAAAAAAAGACCATTAAAATGAAACCAAATGGATTCCCACACATTCTTTACCAAAAAGTTTTGATCAAGCACTGACTATCAGGAATCCAAGATGCCTTGACGGAA
Source organism: Avicennia marina (assembly GCA_019155195.1). Classification (NCBI taxonomy): domain Eukaryota; kingdom Viridiplantae; phylum Streptophyta; class Magnoliopsida; order Lamiales; family Acanthaceae; genus Avicennia; species Avicennia marina. Next base: position 3,097,725 of record CM032776.1, read on the forward strand.
GACACATTTCATTTAATTTCCGAGAATCATACGTACAATTAAATGCAGAAAAAATCAAACAAATTCCTGAGTTAATGCATTGTAATATAAGAGAAATCCAAGCACAATATCAAATTGCTCTCACCTCGAAGCCTAAGCATAGAGAAAAGCCAACGGCTCTTCCCAGTCTTAAATCACTCCTCAAACCTAGCCCTTGATCTCCTTACAAGCAGTCACTTTCTTGTCCCGCGACCCCGGCGCGTCGGCAGAAACCACGTCCTGTAGGTCCACGCCGAGCGTGTAACGCGTGGGCATGATGTGGTTGTAGTTGACGAGCTTGACGAAGGCCTCGGCGCGCGATTTCTTGGCGGCAGAATCTTTAGGGATTACTGTGCTCGGGCCCTTGTGTAATGATCCAAGGGCCTATAATTGGGAATTAGAAGGCAAAGTCGATGAGATAAAAGCTGAAGAAGAAAACGTGTCTAGGTTAAAGTCGTCGATTGCATTTTCTTAAAACTAATGACGATTTTCCTATAGTTAAGAGTAGTCTGATATAAATCGGGTGAGTTGTATTTTGAGAAGTAGGCAGTGAGAGTCATATTTCCCTTCTACGATCTTCTTCTATCTTCTCGTGTATTTCTTTCTCTCACTCCCACCTCCTTTTCTCTTATATTGGCGAATTCTTCTGAATATAATGATGTTTTCCTATATAAACCCATTCGTCAATACCCAATAATATGACAACTTGGCGATTCCTGCGACGAGGCGGAGGCCTTTGGGGCGGTCCCGCGTGCCGTTATCGAAGGTCTTGACGATCGTCGCCGTCTTATTTGTTTAAATTTTTGGTTGGTCTTATGTGGCAGGAAAGGTGAAGGATGGTGAGTATCAAATGTTGCAAGCTAAAACCAGTCGATTGCGAAGGGTAAAAGTTAGAGTTTGGCACCAAGCAATCTGAGTATAGACTGGCGGAGTATCAAATGTTGCAAGCTAAAGCCTAATCGACCCGCAAAGTGTTTCGGTATGGAACACTTGAATCACTGGCCTTCTATTTCAGAGTGTTGTTTCATGGTTTATATAGAGGATGCTAAATTTTGGTTTATGAAGAAGTACAGGAAACAAATTTTATTACCCCACGCTAAAAAAAACAGTTGAAAGGAGGGAGTTGTAAAATGGGAATTGGCGATAGAAATATAACAAAATTATTCATCCGAATCCAGGAAGAATCTGGGAATGTCTAATCAAAAGAGGAGCGCTTTCCCCAACCGTCTTTCCAAAAGATATAAGAATCATCCGATGAGGGAGGAATCAAGCTAGTGTCTAGGAGTGCATCCATGCATTCACTGAAATCCTAGCGAAAAACAAGACGAAATTTGCCAGTTTGATCAGACCGAAAAGAATAGGAGCGGGGTCACTCGACAAGTCGTCTCACAAAGTAGGAATCAAGGACTTCGTAGCCTCCGCAAATCCCTGTAGACGAGATAGAAAAGTTCTCGGAGCACAGCTCGATCGGTTACTTCCTTATCACCAGAGTTGTGCAGTCGGTCGACAAGAGCTGGGTATTCTTGCTGAAGTTTGCGCTGCGTCTCCTCCATTTCTTGCGCTATATGGCTCTGCTGATCAAGTTTGGCATGAGTTCGCTGAAGCTCCTCTCTCTGCCGCGGGAGTCTCTTCCCTCAGCTTCTGGTTCAAATTGAAAATAATGTTACTTTGTGGATGGGGATATAAATTTTCTCATTTTTATTCATTAAAAAATATTTAATTATTTAAAAAGTTTATTGCATCAAATTACAAAAAGTTATTTATTATGACTTAATTATGAATTATTAAATAATAAAATAAATAAATATTTGTATTTAAAAAAGGCTGTTCCTAAAGGCCCCAGCATTTACCTCCAGTCTAACGTTGTCTCATCTCCACCCCCCCAATATTTCCATAACAAGCTTGAGTTACTTTGTATGCTGGGTCCAAGAATCCATCAGCCTGACATAAGGAGTTTGGAAGCATTGCTATCAGATGGGAATTACCAAAAGGGCAATTAGCCATGATTTGATAAAGGGGTAGTGAAATAGAGCGTGGTTAATAATTTTAGTAGTCTGAACGCGCATTGATGAAAAAAAAAAAAAAGTGCTCGAAAGAAAAGGTTGATTTGACGTGAGATGATAGGTGGACATGTTCGTATCCTGGCCAAAGATTTACTTCTGATCTTATCCGAAACCCAGGACATTGTCCTCAGGGCTTATGATTAGTCATGGGCAAGTGCGTGAAGAAGGTAGCCTTCCAGGCTGACACAGTGGTTTCTCCAGGCAGTCAAAATTTGTGTCCCAACATGCAAGAGTCGCCCTGCCTCAACCAATGGGTCAGCATTGAATAGCCACGATCTATAGTGGGGCGTATGGACGTGGGACAACTGTCAGTAGAATATGGTTTATGAATAGTAGATATGCAGGAGTGAAATGTTAAAACAATCCTCGTTGATAAAATAAACAGATGGAGATAGGCAATTTTAGTCGAACAACCATGTATGTCTGGCGTCCATTTCTTTCTTTTCTTTTGTGTGTCGAAATTTAATGGGCCTGCTCTGCCCAACACTTTTATGATAGTTGGTCTCCCAAGTGGACTTAGCTTTGTCATGGAGCTGGGGATTCGGATGGGCTGTAAAGATGGACCGAACCCTAAACCCTAAACCTCAAGTGGATTTGATTATGTTGTAATAATAGCAATATCGAAAATGCAAGAGGGGTTAAAGTAGCAAAGAACAGATTAGAAACACTCGAACGAGTCCTTGAGGAATTACATTAAAGGGAAGGGAATGCACAGAACAGGGGACTGAATTTTTCAATCGCTATTTATTGTCACGACTTGCTTTAGCAAATTTTCACACTATGTCCTATGAATTTTCATCAGAACCTCCAACAATTTTATGTTCCCCCTTAGGGATTGGAGGATGGCTCTAACGAATGATAGTTTCGGTCTCATCATGCTTCCAATTGGGATTATACGCTTCATTTTCCACTGCAATATTCCATTCACCGCACCTTACGGCTTTCGTGGTATAAATTTTCCATTGAAATGTACTAAGCTCAGCATATTTCTTAACTCTTATCAGTGTTACAAAACAACGTATTCAACTAAAATTCGATTACACTAAACCTAAAACCCTAAACAACATTTTAAAGTTTAATCGAACTCAAACTTAAATTTAAACAATTTTTAAACTCAATATCAGTACTTAACTCCAGTTTGATTTTAAATTTTAAAAAATTAAAATAACTAATTGTCAAACTCTAGTTGTTACTCTCAAACACCCCTAATCTAAGGAAGCCTGTGGAGAAGATGGATCCTTCACTACGTCTGCACATTTCGTTCTTTCATCAGTGATTCACGTCAGCAAAATTATAACTTCCTGTGTCAACATAAGAGGCACAAGCACATTTTCAGTCTGGGCACACAAGGCTGCTCAAAACAGATCGTTGGTCCAAAATAATTCATCCATGGAACAGGTAATTTTCTCCCATAAAAATTTATGCATTCAACTCCAAATTGAGACAAAAACTCAGTTCTTTACAGATTACAGTCTCTCCCACAAATATAAGACAAATTTTGTGGCTTAAAATTTCGAAGGAAAAAGACGCATTGAGTAATTAGTCCTGGTCCGTGCAAAGAAGAGAGAACACATACACCATTATGCCACACATCCAAATTGTATCCCTAAGCCTTGCAAATACACAAATAAGAGACCTTTGTGCACTAACTTTAACAAATAAATAATCTGTCAATGATTTTCTAACCTCAAAACTCCCTATTCTATCCTTATTAATACAATAGCTGCTAAGAGGATTCACAGTGTGAAGATGGGAAAAATTATGGTTAGGATCGCATGGCGTCACAACCCACAACGAAAGAAATTTTATAGGCAAGAACAAGTTATGTTTGTTTAACAACAATGAAGAACAATGATCAACCTGGTCAAGATAAGTGAAACAGGAGAGGTAAAGCAAAAACAAATCTTCTGCAATAAATGCAAGTTGATGATGCAACTACTTCACAATCAATTGGTTGCCAAAACTACCAATAAGGTATCCCGTTTGATTAAATAGAGATTTCATTCGAATACTGTTGCAACTATTTGAATAGCAATCTAAACATGTAACCAAATTTCACATTCCCATGGTAACATTCAACAATGCGACAGAAAAAAAGTAATGACTGGATGTGCAGAGCCTCAGTTCTTAATGGGATCTAACTCAAAAAACCGAATTCTCTAATTTTTCGTATTACCGAATATCCATTCACTAACACAAGTTATGTTTCCTTTGTTAATCCTCACTAGTCATAAATAAAAATTTCAAAAGTACAATGTAAAATCACATGATGCTATGAAACGAAGTTAATCACAAACAACCAACAATAAGACATGTTCACCATTCTATTCGTATGATCAATTATTGCAGCAGCAAAAATGACTTTCATAACACAAATGCCGATTAAATATGAAATCGTAGATGCCGAAATGAAAAGAAGACTTAATTTACTGAAACACAATGTGCGATCCGATCCGCAACAAGAAAAACAGATTCATCAGTAAAATATCTATAGGAATAAAACAGAACTTTAAAATAGCTTTCAACTCAAAACCTAAGCTTAGAGAAAAACCAACGATTCTTCCCAGTCTTAAACCTTTCCTCAAGCCTCGCCTTGATCTCCTTGCAAGCCGCTACCTTCTTGTCGCGCGACACGAGCGCCTCGGCAGAAACAACGTCCTTCAGATCCACGTCCAGCGTGTAGCGAGTGGGCATGATGTGATTGTAATTGACGAGCTTTATGAAGGCCTTGACCCGCGATTTCTTCGCCTGCTTCTTGGCGGAGTCTTTACGGACTACTTTGCTTGGGTACTTGGAGATTCCGGCGACCAGGCAATGGCCGTAGGGGCGGTCGCGACTGCCGTCGTCTAAGTTCTTAACTATCGTCGCCTTGCGGCCAGCGAACCGACCCTGGAGGAGGATTACCGCCTTGTTTGGCTTCAAGAACTTCACCATTGTCTTCGATTGTCGATTGGCAATGCAGCAAGAGGCTCGGGCGCTAGGGTTCCCACTTTGTGGATGATAGATGCTGTGCGATTAGGGTTTTTGAATTGAATGGGGGTTGTCAGGTGGGCCTAAATGGGCCTTAAGGGGATCGAGGCCCAATGAGTTCCATATCTAGTTATTACGTTTCACATAACATCCGACTTCACGTAAAAATTAATTTACCTAATTAAAAACACAATGAAATATAAGAAACTCGATCTCGCTTACCCTAATTTCTGCACCCTAAGACAAACTTACGTGATAAAACAAAGTTCTGTTACAATGATTAATCGGGTATGATAGCGCTAAAATTTTTGCCACAAATACAATCCAGCTTGATTGTGAACAGAAAGATTCCTACCCTATTACTAGAAGTTCAAATATCTATAATTTCAACGCATTGTTTGAATCCATACAAGAATGAGAGAAGCTTTATGTATCACACTTATTGGGTATAAATATGCAATGATTTAACTATGAATACTTGACTCAATATTAAGAGAAAGAATAATTTGAATTTGAATAAAAATTTTGTTAGATAATATGTTTGAATTGTATTAAAAAAAGAAAGAGGAAATCTTCCCAAGAGACTATTATCTCCTTAATTAATTAAAAAGCCAACTGGATTAGATTTCAGCCAACAACAGCAAAGCAACGAAGATCTGTTTCACAGAGAAGATTGAGCCACTTAATTGTATTCTACTAATTCATTATGAAAAGTGGTTGAGATTTTTCTGAACATTTAATTTAGCTACACTCACAATGATACAACAATGTGTGGATCAATTTGTATGAATAATAAAATCCATATTTATAACATTAAGGGCTGCATCAAGTTTACAAAACTGATGCCTAAAAGGAACCATATGGACGTCTCTAGCTTATCAATTCTGATCTGCAGAGTCTCCTAACACAGATACTCCATAACATGAAGAACTAATACATAATTAATACTTCCGACACCACATGTATATAATTTTCAGAACACGTATAGTTCAGCCAACTCCTCCAAGGAATCCGAAATGAGGTTTGGATCAGCATTATCAAGCATCCACAAGAGGTGATCAAAGAGCACTACCTCACACTTCACCGAAAGCTCCCAATCCTGACCAGGCTTTCCCCTGGATTTCTCAACGAGGGCATTCAGCAAGGGATGATTCAGGTACTTGGAGCTGATCACGTATCTCTTCCTCGAACTGCCCACGAAAATCGTGTCGCGGGGCTCCTTGCAGTCTTCTGCATTCTCATCACCGCCCCAGAATTCGTGATACCGACGGTCTCTGCTGGATTTGGACCTCAAGCTGCTGTAAGACGACGTCCGGCCCAATTGCCTGGACAGGGTTTTGCATCTGCTCAGCATGGAGCTGATCCTCTTCATCCTGTGTGTGTTTGGTGGCAGGCAACAACCAGTGTGTATCAGTGGATGATATATACAGTGAGGATTACAAGTTGGAGAGGGGGATGAGGATGAGGATGAGGTTACAGTGTGGGTGGCGAGTCATTGTTTCGCTGCCATGGTGGGTGGTGGGAGTCTCTGGCCCACTTGTTTAGCAAGTACTTTTATTGGCCATGAAAGGTAACTTGTCAACTTATGTAGATGGGGTAGCTGTGTTCTTCGTGGATATTTTGAGGGTCAACTAGGATGATATCTCCTGAGATGTTAATCATCAATTAACGTGGTTATTGATCCTTGATTAAACCAAATCTAGATAAGAATGGCTTTTTTCTAGGTTGTCCTTAGAGATGTCAAGGTCTCTGCCTCAGGGTTGGCATCGAAAATGCTGTTGGTATCCTCGTACAAATCTGCTAGGTTTAAGACGTATCAGATAATTTTTGATTAATACTCGATAATTACAGAAACAGCTACCTAAGATTAAATCACATATGTGGCTTGTTTCTCCATTGGATCAATGGTAGGATCAAAGTGATAATACAACAGAGAACCAAAAGGTGGGACGACCCATCCGAGCATAGAGCTGATTTGGCCCCTTCACCATAAAGAAAGGTAAGCAAGTTGGGGAAACTAGAATGCAAAAACCAAAGCCACAGGATATGCGGGCTAAAAGTGTCTGGTTAAGTTTATTTTTAAGAATTTATAAAATAATATAGTTTGTAAGATATTTTTAGAATTTATAAGTTTATAAATTTTATTTTAAAAATGAATAAAAATGTATTCGATAATATTATCTTATAAAATATTATTGAAATTTATAATCATAATTGATTATATTTTTTTATATGATAATAATTAAAATAACATAAATATTATTAATAAAATATAATTCAAGGATGTTTACGTTATTTTTAATATATAATATTGAGTTACTTATAAGATGTTTAAAAATAAGTTGAGAATAATCAACTTATTTTTAAATAGCTTATAAGTTTTAAACATTTTATGTGTAGAGTTTATAAATTCTTTTGTTAAAATAATTATCAAATACTTATAAAAAGTTTATCAACTTATAAACGTCTTATAAAATGGTTTGTAGCTTGTAAGCTGACCCTAACACTCTCTTAGTTCTGGACAAATCATGAAAAGTGTTTATAGGTACTACATGCTAAAACCAATCAAAGTTGGCTCCAAGTGCTCTTATTTTTATATGTTTTCATTCCTTTCTTCTCTTGCTCTCTCCACTTTAGTAGTACAAGTTACAAAATGCACCCTTTTGCAATGAAGGGGGTTTTACTAAATATATCAGAGCTAAAAACTATGAACTAATATTTTTTACTACCAAGACTAGTGACTTGTAATGAAATCCACTTTGTTAAAATGGTGTACTGTTAACGCTTTATTAACAAGAACCTTCGCACCTCGAAAGTGTGCCCAGTTAATCGAAGATTTCCACATTCCTGGGAATCTATACAACCTGATCAATTCATAACAATGGAATGACAAATTGCCAATTAGAAGTTAATTCGAAATAGCATCACATCCCCTTCTTGAACAATATAATCTTTTTCCTCTGATCTCAAATGCAAGAAATACATAAAATGTAAAATTATTGAGGGAATAGAAGGAGAAAAAGTGAAGGTAAAACAACTGTACGTGTATATAACGTTAGAAAATAAAAGATGGTAAACAAGCAAAATACACCCTTTTCTGAAACAATTTTCAGGCAACAAGGTAAATCTCAAACAAAAGGCTAAAAACTACATGTTTCGGGCAACAAGAGGTGGATGACAATGAACAGTTAAAATCATCACAATATTGACTCAAGGCAATAATTATGCCAACATTTATCCAACTAAGTAGTTCTAGCCAGATGGAGGTAAACCCTAACTGGTTTAATTTTCTTGAAAACTACAATGACTGTCAAGAAACTTTTTGGGTGCCGATTGTATGGAGAAATAACATGCACCATTGACAAGATGGGAAGACTGAAAAATCAGCAAGTTCATAACATTGGAAATCTTTCCCAAAGATGATGGGGCCTTGGCTAGGGGTGATCAAAAAATATTTAAAACCGTTCAAACTGCCCCCAAACTTCACTATTCTTAAAAATTTTAAGATGAATTGTGGTTTCAAAGTTTTAATAAAACCAAACCACATTTTGTGATTTTGTGACAGTTTTGTATTCAGAAAACCACATCAAACCACACAGCTTTATATATAAAACATAAATATAAGCAAATATTTATATTTATCAAAATATGGTTGATGATTATATTTTTCACTGAAATTCGGCTATTTTGAATTAATACAATTATTTTTTGAACAAAAAACATTTTACATATACTGTAAATAACTCAAATTCTATCTAATTATGACAAAATTACATGTAATGACTCTAGAATAAAAACAATAAAAAAATATATTTTGAAAGTAAATATGAAATATGAGCTAAGCCAAGGTCTGCATTTCTATTTGCAATATTTTTTCTTATTTTTCTTTAATTATTTTCTTTATTCCATTTTTCTTGCAAATTATTTGAATGATAAATATTCTTACTAAATTTGATCTTCCATGATATCTTACTGATAGACACATCGCATGCAGATAATATTATTATTTATAAAAACTTTACTTTGTGGCATTGTTATCTTTATATTGTAAATTCATTTAATATCTTGTTTTTTTGTGTTGGATGCATATAATTTCAATTTATTAAGACGAATTTGGAATCTAATAATTGCTATTAAATATTATTAAGAGTATTCATGAATGATCATCTTGGTATATCGAAACTTCCTACACAACACATGTTAATTTTTTGCATACATAAATATTGTGTTTTCATAGGTTATATTCTTATCAAACTTATTTATTAACTATCAAACCTCATCAAACCGCACCAAATAGCTCAAAATCGTAGCTTTGATTTTGATTTTCGAATCATAATTTTGATTTTTATTTAGACCAAACCGTATGTAGCAATTCCGTTTGAAAATTTATAAAAAACAAAAACGCAAAACTAAACTGCATGTAGCCGTTTTGTGTGAAAATTTATAGAAAAAAAAATTGAAACTGTCTCATGATGCATGATCACCCCTGGCCTTGGCCCCCATAAATTTTAAATGTAGTATACGATATGTATGGACACATATTATATATTAAATCAATTTTTAGTGTTCGATTGAAAACTATTTTTACATTAAATGTACTCATATTTTTTTCAAAATGTATTCATATTTATGACCATACAAATTATTTTTAAACATGTTAGAGATTAGATTGGATATTAACAACATGATTATAGAGATTTAATTGGAATCAGTACCATGTAAATATAGTAGATAACTAAATTAGTGAAATTGTAGTTGTACACCTTCTTAGGGGGGCCAAACTCTGAAGATATTGTGTACCAATATTGTCGAAAACCAGGTTATCTCATATGAAATGTGATTGTAGGAAATTGCAGTACAAAAATCAAGAAAATCAGTCGACACATGTTACTCTCATGAATGATGCACCATTTGAGAAGACGGTCTTAATTTCTGAAGATGAATTTGCTAAGTTTTTCCAGTATCAAGAATCACTAAAGTCTTCATCCGTTCCTATCTTCGCAATTGCTAAATCAAGTAAATCAAACACATCATATTTCATCGCCTTCAAAATGGATTATTGATTTCGAAGCAATGGACCACACGACAAATAATTTAAACCTATTTTTTACCTTCCAATCATATAAATCTGCTTCTATAGTCACATTGATGAATGATTCCACATCTCACATCCTTGGATTTGGGATAGTTACCCTAACCCCATCAATTGCTTTATCACTTGTATTGAGCCTTCCAAAATTGCCATTCAATCTTATTTTTGTTAGTAAACTCACTCATACACTTAATTGTTGCATCGTATTCTTTCCAGATCATTATGTGTTTCAGAATCTTGTGACGAAGCAGATTATTAGTAAAGGATGTGAGTCTGGAGGCCTTTATAACATTGACACAAATGTGCCAAAATTTATAGCATGTTCTAGAGCAGTAACCTCATTTGATATACATTATCATTTTGGTCATCCATCACTCCCATTATTGAAGCAATTGTGTCCTCAATTTCAGAGTCTTTTGTCATTAAAATGTGAGCCTCGTCAATTTGCCTAACACCATCATCTTAGTTCTTAACCTAGAGTCAATGAGCAAGCATCTGCTCTATTTGAGTTAGTACATTTAGATGTTTGAGATCCATGTTCAGTTATATCTAAAGTTGGGTTTATATATTTTGTTACTTTTATTGATGATTATTCTCGCATAACTTAGTTATATTTAACGAAAAGTTGTTCTGAATTATTTTCCATTTTTTTGCCTTCTCTGTAGAAATCAAAATTCAATTTAATGTCACAATAAATACATGAAAAAGTGATAATGCTAAGAAATATTTATCTTAGACTTGCCAGTCCTGTATGCTTAAAAATGGCATCACCCCTCAAACTTCACATGTAGGTACTCCATCTTAAACTAGAGTCGCTAAACGAAAAAATAGGCACTCGCTTGAGACGGAATGTGCTTTGCTATTTCACATAAATGTCCTAAAATGCTTTTGCGTAGACACTATTGTTTCCACAGCTTATTTTTTAATTAATCATATGCCTTCATCTATCATAGATGATAAAACTCCATTTCACATTCTTTTTTCCACCAAGTCTTTGTTCTTGATTAAGTCTAAAAATATTTAGGGGCACTTATTTTGTTTAGGATGTTCGTCCTCAAGTTACAAAATTAGGTTCAAAGTACTTGAAATTTATCTTTTTAGGGTACTCTAGAATTCAAAAGGGATATCAATGCTATTGTCCAACTCTCGATAGGTATTTATTGTTCATTAATGTTACTTTCTTTAAAGATACCCCTTTTTCTTTGGCCCATCTCATATGGGACAGGGGGAGGATGATGATGTATTAATATATACAATCTCATCCTCTAATCCTAGCTCCCCAAGACCTCCCATTATACAAGTTTATTCAAGAAGACAAAGGCCTCCTGATGCAAGTTCTTAACAAGCCCTTTTGTCATCAAATTTACAATCTAATGATAATTTGTCAATTATTCTTCGTAAAGGTAAACGTCAGTGCACTTATCCTATTTCTGTAATTGTCTTCTATAATAACCTGTCAACATCTTCTTGTTCCTTCATTGCTTCACTTGACTTTAATTTTGTTTCCAAAACTGTCTATGAATTATTATCCCACCTTGGCCAGCGTAACGCTATGATAGATGAAATGAATGCTTTGGAAAACAATGGTACTTAGGACTTGATGGATTTACATGCAGGGACAAAGGTTATTAGGTGTAAGTAGGTGTTTACAGTTAAAATGAACCTTGATGGGTCTGTAGCCCAGTGAAAAGCCTGGCTTGTGGCTAAAGAATATGCTCAAATTTATGGTGTGGATTATTCTAATACTTTCTCTTTTGTTGCTAAGCTAATTTCTATTAAATTGTTCATTTCTATGGCAACCATCTTTGATTGGCCTTTGGATTTACTTGATGTTAAGAATGTCTTTCTTCACGGGGATCTCTTCAGAGAAGTTTACATGGAGCAATCTCCAAATTTATTGCTCAATAGGAGTAATGAAAAGTCTATCACATGTACCGATCACTATATGGGATGAAACAGAGTCCTCGTGTGTAGTTTGGAAGATTTAGTCAAGTAGTTGAGCAATTTGAAATAAAGAAAAGCAAATCTGATCATACTATCTTCTATAAAAAGTTTAAGCTGGTATAATTTTGTTTGTGGTTTATATGGACAATATTGTCATTATGGGAAGTGGTTCCGAAGGTATCTCATCACTCAAATCCTCCCTTAATAGTCAGTTTCAAACTAAACATTTAGAATTGTTGAAATATTTCTTGAGTATTGAAGTGATGAGAAACAAGAAAAGAATCTTTTTATCCTAAGAAAATATATATTAGATTTACTGTCAAAGACAAGAAAATTGGGGGCCAAACTATGTAGGACATCGATGGTTCACAACTCTCAACTGACAAAAGAAGGGAAACCATCCATTTAATAGTCCTAAAAATGTAGATTGGACTAGGTTTAAAAAAGATCGAAAATCCACCTCAAGATATTATGTATTTGCTAGAAGAATTTAGTCTTATGAAAGAATAATAAGTAAAATGTGATCTCACGTTCTAGCGTTAAAGCTAAATATAGAAGCATGACACAATCAATGTGCAAGATAGCCTAGACATACCAACTTGTGACTTAGCTTGGCATTTAGATATCGATGCCTGCGAAATTGTAGTCTAACAACTAGACAGCTATCCAAATTGCATCCAATCTTGTTTTTTATGAACGTAACAAGCATATTGAGACAAATTGTTTAAATACAAATTTAATCCTTTCTATAGTTTAAGACAATGAATAAAAAATTTATGATTTTTTAAAATAATTGGCATATCGATGAGTGTATATACTATTTATTTATTTATTATCACAACAAAATTTTATTAATTTACATTTTTGAGAAGTTCGCAAAACCGACGTGACATCCTCAAAGGATAAAAGTGGAATAGTATTTTATATATTTATGCATGCGATTTTTAATATTTTTTTATCCGTTTCTCTTTTATTTTTATATTATTTTTTAATTTGCATGCCATTTTTCATTCACTTAAATTAATATCCAAACATAGCCATGTATCTATGCTGTAGTACCAAAGTGTTCAAGAACATTTTAATGATAAAAAGTAAAATTATATATTTACTTTAATTTTATAATGTAAAATCACATAATTATTTTTATTTTAAATTAATTTATTATTTTCTATTATTGATATCTCTCTTTTATTTCAATTTATCTTTGTTTGAGTTTTCTTTCTAAAATTTTCACTTTCAATTTCTTCTCATTTTTTTTATTTTCTTATATTAAATATATTTTAATACTTTAAATTTTAAATAATATCAAATTCATTAATCAAAATATAATTAACTTTACAACTTATAAATAATTTTACACAAAAAATAGTTTGCGTCAATTTTACTGGAATATATACATGTATACTAAAAAACCCGTTCGAGAGTGACATCTCGCTTGTTCAAATTATTAATCGTAACCAAAACCCTCGCCACCCAAAGGGCCCCACCCCCTTAAGGTATTACTGATAAATGATGTCCTGAAAGGCAAAAACAGCACACAAATACTTAATTACATTAGCGCCAACGATAATTTATTACATTAGAGGAAACGCTAAATTCCAGATTTGCCAAAGGTTTTCCGTCCAACTTTTTACTTTTGCTTCTGTTGTAACCCACAAAAAGGCAAGCAAATGTTCCCTCGTCCCCACCCTAATTGTGCCAATCAATCAATCTCCGATTGTCCACAAGCCTCCTCGCTGATGCACACACACATATATATAGGCACGAACGCTCACACGGGCAGACACATTGCCCTTACTGTTCATCCTCACTCCCACTAATATATTTTTCATAGCTTTATTACGGATGCAGGAGAGTGTATAATGGCTGTACTTGACGATTAGGGACCCAGAGGATATTGCCCAAATCGTTATTATTATCTAGTCGTCGTTGGGGATTTTGCTGTGCCCGCTATCCAGTACAGATCGTTCCGTATTTAGAAACCCTAGAAGGTTGTAGGGCGGGAGTTAGTTCGGCGCCCCTCTGTATCTTAGTGTTGACAGTTTTGACTTATTTGCGTTGCCTGCGATGGTCTTATTCTTTGAGCCTTTTTTTAGGGTTATTGAGGTTTAAAGAAGATTCTAGGGGTTTTAAAGTTATTCGAAAGGAAATTCGTTTCTTGTTTGTTGTTTTGGAATATATTTTTCTCTGGGTTTTGTTTACCAGAGCAGAGAAATCTTGAAATGGATGGATATGGAGGTGGGGGCAGTGTTCAAGGTTCATCCAAGAATCAGGATCTTAGGCCGTTTGGTGCAAGTCCAACAGGTTGGTCATGGCGATCTTCTGTAGAATTCATACCTTTAAGCTTCGTGTTTGGATTGTGCTCAGATCTGTTTGCTTCTCAAAAATTGGCTTATTAGCTTCAATTCCGATGTTTTCTTGAAATCTTAGTTTGCGGATGTTCGACAAACGTTTTACAAATAATTGAGTCAATTCTTTGGGTTTAAGGAAACGAAATAGGATGATTGGGATCTTCTTTCTTTGTTTCTTATATTGAATATGCATATCAGATTTTAAAGTTAACATGGTTTATTTTACTGCCACATCATCCATTTGCATCAGATTTAAAAGCTCATGTGTGATTTTGGTAAGCCTGTTACTTTGAAAAATGGCATTTTGGTTCTTTATTAATCTTTTGTTTGGGAACCAAGTCCGACTTGTGGAAATCCTTAAGTTGAATATAATGTTCTTAATATCAGTCTCATTAGCTTCCTAGCTGCTTCTCGCTGAAGAGTAATAAATTATATATCTTGACTTGAAGATTTGTCTAATGGTATTTGAGTCATCATTTTAAAATTATTTTGTTTGGTGGAGTAGGGGATGCTGTATTTGACGCTTCTCAGTATGAATTTTTTGGTGGTAATGTGATGGAGGAGGTTGAGCTCGGGGGATTAGAAGATGGAGATGATGGTCCTGCTCCAGTGGGCTTTGACGAAGAAGAATTTCGGTTGGATAAGGACGAGGTCACTATTTGATATTTTAAAAATGTGTGTTTTTTTTTTAAAATATTGTTCCCCTCCGTATGTGTCTTGTGGGGAAGGTGCTGTGGACCATTTCCAGTATTTGCAAAGCACTGAGATTTATGTCTTACTATGTATATGGAGCCTATTTGGATGCGGTTTCATATGCTGTTTGATAATTAAGTCGGTGATTTGATTCTTTTGTTTGATTAGACTGCTGGTATTTAGCACGTACTGAAATGGTTGGTTTATTTGTTCTTTTTTCCTTTTTGGTTTCATTGTTCACCCTATTATGTTTACCTGCATATTAATGCATAATTATTTCTTATTTTTGGTGAAGAAATATTTTTGAGTTTATGCTAGCACAGCTTCGGTAGCTAGGTTTTTGCATGGTTGATATAATCGTCATCTCTAGTTAACATGTTGCTTTTGTTGTTGTGTTTTTATTCTGGTTTTCTGCATAGAATGGTATTGCCACTGAAAATGGATTATGTTTATTGCATAGAATACGCTTATAGTGGATGTAAATGCACAAATCGAGAATGTATGAACTGAAGAAAAATATTTTCGGGCTATCTTTTCGAAATGTCTGGGAGTGCATAGAAGTCACTCCAGAATTCAAATCCTTTCTTGTAGTTATTCATATTTGGCATCACTATTATGCTTCAGATTAATTGCAAAATACCATTTTGTGGTTACATATCTATATGGTAATGGCTGATTTGTTATTTGTGCCAAAATAGATTATTTATGGCTTTGAAGTTATTATTTGCAGTAAAGTTAATTCACTTATTTGTACTATCTCGTAAAACTACCTTCCAGCTTTCTTTGTGTTTTCTATGTTTAATAGTTATGTGCTGACTATTTCTTTTTGCAGGCAGATGCATTAGGATCCCTGTCTGACATCGAGGATCTTTCAAGCACATTTTCTAAGGTGAAACTTTATGTGTACTGAAAATTTTTGGTTGGAGTTTTAGAATATCATTAAATTGGGATATATTTTCAATTAATTGTAAATGCACGAGATGGTCTTGAACATTTCAATTCATACCTCGCCCCTCTTTGCGCTTCTCTGTCCCTGCTGTTTCTCTTATTGTGTCTGTGGGATTTGTATGTTTTTATATTAGACATCGATTTCCCATGTGACAAGCATTATTTTGTTTGTGCCTTTGGTTTGTGGGGTCTAGTGTGTAACATATCAATGCACAGAGAAATAAAATAAAATCCTTCTTTACTTTCTATGACCGTGCTTGGTAGTGTGCCAATTTGTCCAAGGATTGACTTGTTCTTTCCATGTTCGATGCCCATTTATTTTACTGGTACAGAATGTGTGTCGCGTAGTATCTTTTGGTTCCCAGTGAACCCTGCCTCTGCAGAATTTTCTACTATGTTACCTGCATTGTATGGACTTAAATTGCATATGCCTTATTCTTCACCCCCTATCAATTTAATTGTTTACCTTTTACTTGTCTATGCACAGTTTAACAAATTTGCTAGTGGACCAACAAGTGCAGCAGTTACTAGAGATTGGGGATCCAGAGAAAGTGAGTGCAATCAAGTTGGATTATCATTTGTTATAACAGATTTTTGGGTATTTTGCATCTTTTGGCTGACTGCTTATGTTAAAATAAGTTCGGTGAGCTAAATATCACATGTGCACTCTATCTTGAGTGAAAGATGCTTGATAGCAGCGGCATAAGTAAATGCAAATAAAACTTCTCTGTAGTGCAAATTTTTGATTTTACTGTTTTATAATTCAGTTCTTTATTTGGCACTCTGTGTTATTGCTCTGGTTTTAACAAGTCTGATATCTCACTCAGTTCATGTATCTTGAATGGAATTGTTATTCCTGAGAGAATACAGCTTTTTGAGCTGCGAGATTAAAACTTAATTGATTAAATTGACTCTGTGAGTTGTTCTAGGCGTTGTTAAGATATATGCTGTCTTTAATGAAGTACACATGCTAGTATGGTTTAGTTTGTTTTGCTTGGGCTATCCTATCCTGGGTGAACATTTATAACTTGAGCCAACTTTACTGAGCTCCATTGTTACGTCTTACTTTACAATTGTTTAAATGTACAGGCAAATGCTTATGGTGTGTGGTTTAGATAGTACAGTCCCATTAATTGCCTGAAATCCTCTTAAATGTTTCAGACAATAAATGGGACGGGATTATGCTACAAGCCTGTCATTGGTTAATTTTCTCTGAATCACCAATTTGTGATTAGTTTATTAATATTGCTGCAGAAAAGAAGCACAAATTTCGGATCTATAAAAGTTGTCAGGTTAAGATATAGTTTACAAATTCAGTTTGTTGGTCAAGATTGTCCTTTGTGATCATTGTTATTTTGCCACAGGTTCATCTGCTGCTGAGTTTGCACAAGATGCAGACTTCCCTAATTGGTTTGATCAGCGTGCTTTTGATGCTGAAACCATTTATGAAAGCAAAAAATGGTCCTCACAACAACAATCCTCTGCCCACTTAGTGGAACCCAAATTGTTGCACAGGGCATCATCATACCCTGAACAGCAGCAGCAGCATCTGCAACAACATCAAAACCTACACCATCACTATTCTAGCGAGCCAATTCTTATTCCAAAGCCGCCATTCACTTCGTATCCATCCCCTGGTGGTGGATCTCATCAAGCTTCACCAAATGGCCAGTCTAGCCATCCAAATATTCCATATTACCCACCAATTGCTTCGTCCAATCTCTCTCCATTGTCCAACAATTCTCAGCTTCAGTTTAATGTATTGCCTCGCGGTTCACAATTGGGTGGAAACTTGCCTCAGTTACCTCATGGTCTCCCTATTAACAGTCAACTCCAGAACCACTGGGCAAGCCAAAGTGGTTTACACCCTGGAAATCCTTCTGGCCTTCCAAACAATTTTTCACCCCAACAGCTGCCCCATCAGAATGGTCCGAGGCCTCAACCGCTGATGCCACCCCAGCATTCT
Source organism: Avicennia marina (assembly GCA_019155195.1). NCBI lineage: Eukaryota > Viridiplantae > Streptophyta > Magnoliopsida > Lamiales > Acanthaceae > Avicennia > Avicennia marina. The sequence continues at coordinate 3,115,770 of CM032776.1, forward strand.
CAGCAATCTAGGTTGCAACATCCATTTCAGCCATCATTTGGCCAGTTAGCTGGGTTACAGTCTCAAATGTTGAACCCTCAGCTTTCTGCATCACCACCAATGATGAACAATTTTGACTTGCTTGGGTTGCCAGATTTGAGAGATCAAAGAGCTATGTCAATGCTGCGAAGTAGACAAGGGATGCGTTATCCTCATCAGGGTCCTGATTGCCAGAGGGGTGACAGTGGGTGGCCAAGGTTTAAATCAAAGTACATGACGCCAAATGAGATTGAACATATACTCAGAATGCAGCTTGCAGCTACTCATAGCAATGACCCTTATATTGAAGATTATTACCATCAAGCTTGCCTGGAAAAAAAATCATCTGGAAACAAGTTAAAACATCATTTCTGCCCTATTAATCTGAGGGATGGTTCTTCCAAGCCTCGTGCCAACAATGAACCCCATGCCTTTCTCCAGGTCGATGCTCTTGGAAGGATTTCCTTCTCTTCAATACGTAGGCCTCGGCCACTTCTTGAAGTTGACTCCTCTAGCTCGTCTGGCAATGTTGGCACTGAATCAAAACTTTCCGAGAAGCCTTTGGAACAGGAGCCTATGCTTGCAGCCAGGGTGACTATTGAGGATGGTATTTATCTCCTACTTGATGTTGATGATATAGACAGGTTTTTACAATTTAATCAACCACCCGATGGTGGGGGCCAGTTGAGACAGAGGAGACAGGTTCTGTTAGAAGGTTTGGCATCTTCTCTTCAGCTTGTCGACCCATTGGGAAAAAATGGGGACACAGTGAATTTGGTTCCCAGAGATGACTTTGTATTCTTAAGGTTAGTTTCACTTCCTAAGGGCCGGAAGCTCCTTTTGAGGTATCTCCAACTTCTTTTGCCCGGTGAACTTACTCGAGTTGTCTGCATGGCCATCTTCCGTAATTTGAGGTTCTTATTTGGCAACCTTCCTACTGATCCTGAAACATCCATGACAACTATCAGCCTTGCAAAGACTGTCTCGTCTTGTGTCCGTGCCATGGAGCTTAAACCTCTTGCTGCTTGTCTTGCATCAGTGGTTTGCTCAGCTGAGCATCCTCCTATGCGTCCCGTTGGGAGTCCTGCGGGAGATGGGGCTTCAGTTATTCTTAAATCTGTTCTTGAGAGGGCAACTGAGCTTCTGACAGACCCACATGCTACTAGCAACTGCACTGCACCTAACAGAACTTTCTGGCAGGCCTCTTTCGATGCTTTTTTTGGCCTGCTCTTAAAGTACTGCATCAATAAATACGACTCCATTGTACAATCCTTTGTCATCCAGGGCTCACCAGACTCAAATGCTATTGGGTCTGAAGTGGCCAAAGCAATTAGTAGAGAACTACCGGTTGAACTCTTGCGAGCAAGCCTTCCTCACACAAATGAGCAGCAGAGAAAGCTACTCCAGGAATTTACACAGCGATCAATGCCTGTGATGGGTTTCAGTGGTCAGAGTGGAGGAAATGGTAGCTCATGATCATGTGGTTTTGCATAATGGCAGAGAATCTCTCTTGAGTCCTCAAAAATTTCATGAATGAGAGACTGTTATTGGTTGCACGCAGCTTGACATCTAGTGGGCGCAAAAGAAAGCTTGGTAAAAGGTACCCCAAGCGTGATGTCGCTGTGGAAGTTGGCACATATTTTTAAGCTTTAGATCTTCGCCACCTTTATTGGTGGTGAAAGAAATTTTTTAAGTTTGCCATATCTGTGTGATTTCGCTTTCTTATGACTTGGGAGCTTATTTTGATGCTCTGTCGTGCCTATGCCTGTGTAGTAATGGGAGGGGACTTTGAGTTTAGAAATGTACAGTTGCTAAAGATGTCGCCACTGTTCCAAAGCTTCTCTTATGGGATGGGAAGGCGTCATCTATGCTGCTATCTGTCTTAATAAGGTATCTTTAGGTTCTGCATTGCCTAAATCCATTTTGGATTAAATCAATTTGAGATGTTGAAGTTGTGTTCTTGAAGGGTTCATGAGTAGTAGGCTATGTTTGCTTGGCTTTACGAGTCTCGAAAAATACACACTACATTTATTACACACTTTAAATTTCTTTTTCTCTTATTTTTATACGCTTATAAAAAAAATACGCTAAAAGAATACACATATAAAAACATAAACAAACATGGCTGTAGTTTCTTGGGTTTTCTAGAATACTAATACTTGACATTAAAGCTTAAGGGCATGATTGTGCTTGTAGTTTTTATACAAGAATAATTATTTTCTTTCGAAGTAGTGTTGATTTTTAATAGCATAGGAATCACTATTTTCTTTCAATACTTTGAGTTTACGTATTATTAATCTATCAAGAATAAATTTAATTTCTATTTGATGAAATTATCTTTTTATAATATAATATATACAATAATTGTACCATATATAATTATAACATACTTTTAATTATATATATATATATATATGTTTCACTGTACATTCACATTTTTTATTTACTTCTTTTGCTTCTCTAAATTTATATTTATTTTATATTTTTCTATTTCTCAATTTTTCTTCTTTTTTTATCGTCTTATGAATTATATAAATGATATAAAATTTATATGTAAAAATTATTATTGCTTTAACTATTTGCATAGACATTGAGGCTATGTTTGGAAGAAGGGTTTTTGTTTGATATAATATTTGGTAGGAATTGTGTTAAGATAGTTAATATGTTTGGAAAGAGTGTTTTAATGAGATAAATAGTATAAGTGGTTTGAATACATGTATAAATTATATAATAATGATTGGATGATACGATAATTTATAAGGATAATAATTTTGTTATAGAGTATAACTAAAAATAAACGTGTGTGTGTGTGTATTGATTTGATTATAAATTAGTATAATGATTAAAAAATAATTAAATAATTATATACACGAGAGAGAGAAATTTTGAATTTGAATGAAGATAAGATGTTTGAGATGTCTTTAAGAGTTGAAAATTTGGGTTCCAAACATAATCCGAATGCCTTTAAATTTTAATTTATTATATCTTTTGGTCAATATTCTTCTTCAACTTTAATTCCATTCTTTATCTTTTATTTTATAAATAATGTAAATAATATTTATACAATGAAGCATACATTTATTTTATTTTCATATTCAGTTCATTCTTATCTCATTTCATTTATACATTCCACCTATGCCCTTAAAAGTTAAAAAGCTTCTATGTGAAACTGTTCCAAGTACTTCATCCCTGAATTGTTTCTGCAAAACTTATTGTTTTGACAAATACAAACTGAAGTGTGTTATTCGTTGCGCAGTTCGTCGAGTCTCACATTTGATATTCTGGCAAAAAACCGAGGAAAAAATTTTCTATTTAAGTTTGGTTGGCGTGCAACAACAGCGCAAGCATCACTCTTCTAGAGAAGACACAGGGCGTTGGCAAGTTCTTTTCCTGTCTTGTTCTACATCTAACACAAAACTTCAAATTGCATCTCTCATCACCAAATGAGAGAGAAAATAAGAATGGCATTTGCTTGGGATTCGTCTTGTTTAGTGAGATTATTGTAGCTTTTGAATTGGATTGCACTTTTCTTTTTCTGTTCTTTTTTTGTTGTTGTTTTTTTTATCTTTCTATCTGTAAAAGTTTGGCTATGTTTGTTTTAGTATTTAAGTGTGTGTTTTAAAGATAAAGAAAATGAAAAATAAGTTGGAAGTTATAGATAAAAGGGCGCGCATGCAAGCATTTATTTTTTGGTTATGTAACTATGGTAATATAGTTGGAGTGATCTTTCCTTAGTGTAGCACATAGTTGCTAATGGCTCATGTCATGTTGCGCAATAGCTTATGGTGCATTAAGGTGACACAAGGCTTTGCTAAGGGGTGCACAACTTGAGCCCCGTGGGTGCTTTTATAATTGTTTTGGGTATATTTGGTTTGTTGTTAGAGTGGATAGAAAAATCATTTATATAATGATGATTGGATAATATTATAGTGTATAGGCTTAAACGGTAATAAAAGAATTAATTTAACTGAGAAAATTATAAAGATATATATTGATTTGATTGCGTGTATGTATAATAATTAAAAAATTATTAATTGTAAAATGTAATACGAAGAAAATTTTTAATTTGAATTTAAACAAAATTTGTGTGGTAAGTTGTTTGATTTGTAAGATTTCTAAGTTTTGAATAGTAGAAATTAGGACCCGAACATAGCCTTTGTTGCAATATGTATATATTTTTTCAAAAGTTTCTTTCATTCTATTTATTTTATTTTATAACTAATACAAATTTTATATTTAAAATAAATTATTAATTGATTTATATAATTTATGCATACGCATCAAATGACTTTTATTGCTCTTGACTCTTGAGTGCTAGTGGTTTCACGCGACAATTGGCTCCCTCCAACTCTTTGGTCTTAAGTCTTAAGGTTGTTGATAATTTGATAAACTGATTAAACTAAATTGAAACTAAAATTTGAGTACGTACCTATCAAGTCAAAATTTTTTTAATATGATTTTGTTATATAGATTGGTTATACTGTACTAAATCAAATACTAAATTTTGTTTTTAATTTTAATATTTATGACATTTTTATTTATTTTTTTGTTTAAATTTTTTTTATATCTATGACTTAATTTTATGATTGTTATATTTAAATTTGAAATATTTTATAGTACTATCTTATATTTATTTTAAAAAAAATATTTTATAACAATAGATGTATTTTAACTTTGGAAAATCTATATTAAAATAATGAAATAATAAAATATAAATTTTTTTTATTTATTTATAAGCTATATAATTAAAAATTTATAATTTTCAATATAAATTTATTTATTTTTTAAAATTAAAATTTGGCATACCAAAATCTCAAACCATATATACCGAAAAAATTCAGTAAATTATTGAACCAAACTGAAATTTTCGGATTAATATTTCAATAAATAATTGGTAGATTGAAAATTTAATTCGGCTCGATTCAAGTTTATCTAATGCACACTCCTACAAATTCTTTACAGAAATTCTAGGGGAGGACTAATACGGCAAATGGAGGGCTATGTGCGTATGGAAACTATAACGACGCCCTGCAATTCGCAGAGATTGACGCAAAGGAGCTGCCACTAATGCATTCTCTTGAGGTGGCTCGTTAGGGGAGAGGGGTCCATGAAACCAGAGATCAGAAGACTTTGGACGATGCCATTGCAAAGGACCATCGTTTCACCTAGCATGATAATGTTGAACTCAAAATTAACAATGGAACAAATCCTCATTGGATGGCAAGGGCTGGTGGTGTACTTATTGAGATTGAACATCCAGCCATAAGCCAGAAAACGGATCCGTTCAGAATTGGATGGATCATACACGTCCATGCAACCACGACATTTGTTCAGAGACAGACACCTCAGCGTGGGATGCCACTGCAGTGATTATTATAGGACAAATTCTTCTCCTGTTAAACAAGGTTAATAAAGACCACTAAATTAACATGATTTAATACCTTATTAATTATTTTTTTGTACAAATCCATTCAGGCCATAGCCACTTTGTTAATGACAAGAATTATAGTCCATATTGGGACCAAGTACTAAATTCCCTAAATCAAAACAAATTCTCCCAACCCCACAAAACAACTTAAAAATCTCCTTCGGATGCTGGAGAAGGTAAATCATAACTTCGACACCATAGGTAAAATTCATGCAAACAGAAAACCGCATAAGCTTTACCTTCACGGGATAAAACACAAGCATGCAGCTAAAACCAAATCAAACAAACAGATTATATCAAAACCAAGGATGCATGTGTTCATCACACATTTATCAGTCAGTATGCTTAATAAGCAGCACATATTCTTCATTCAAATGAAAAAAGGTAGAAAAAAAGTAATACAGCCAAACTAAAGCTGTGCTCAAACAGTCATACAAAATCAAAGACTATGCCCCCAAGTAGGGATCAGAACAGAAGGTAAGGCAGCCCCTCTACAAAAATTACTTCCAAACTACAAGGAAGCTAGTTCTTGCAACAGAAACTGTCCCAATCTAGTGTCCCGCCCTCTACTTAGATCTCTGTCTCATCTTTCTACGCTTCCTCTTCAGTCTCCTCATGCGCTTCTTCTTCCACTGCAAATTTGACGAAAGTCATTAGCTTTAATGTACAGACGAAAACCCATCATCTATTTTGATCCATTAATCTCGCCACTTTCCAGGCATGATTAGCCAAAATACAGAAATCTAAATTTCAAATAATGGTCATGGCTAATTGGCAACTAATACAAACTCGATCTCTCAACTGAACCCTAAATTGTACAAATTTTGCAATTAATCAAGCTACTTATCTCGATACCTAAATTGGTATCTCAACCAATTTTTTTGAAAAAAAATAACAAACAAATTTTCAGTTCAAAAGACTAGACAGACCCTTAAGTTCCTTTCGCCAGTCCCATCAAGGACGCATGGATGAAAAATCAAAATTAATGGGTTCTATTTCGGCACATAAAACCAAATGCTTAAAAGGGCAGGACTCAATTTTTACATATGCTTAATTAGAAATAGCAATTCGTTACACGCACATTTTCATCCCTTTAGCATAGAATGCAATAAACGGCCATTCGCAACCATGCTAATAGAAGAACGATACTAAATACCCTAATATGCCTTAAATCCCTAACAAGAAAATATAACTAAAATAGGATACAGTTTACCAACTTACGCAGATCATATAGTTTTAAACCACGTAATTCAAATCTGATCCGTCAAACAAAACACTAAGAAAAAAAAACGACCGGGAAGGAATAATTTCCAATGATAATCGACCACAACATACTTGAAAAATGCTAAAACATAGTGACTTGGGTCGGAAAAGATGCGTCTACCTTGGCCCTCATGTCGCTTCAGAAATCTGCACCGGCTGCCTCTTAAGATTACCGTTTAGAAATCTCTCGAATTATCTAACGAAACTCGGGTGGCGCTCTGTGCGAATGAGGGGCGGCGCAATTATTTATACATGGTAGCGAAACCCTAATTTCACAAGGGATATTCTGTTAAATAGGCAGGACTTTTTTGTAATTGCAACTCAAAGTAAAATTTTCAACTTCACAAAAAAAGAAAACAAAAAAAAAAGAAGCTTATCTTCTGTATCGCTGGATGATGGATGAAATTTAAAATGGGCTTAGGCAGAGGCCAATGGGTCAAATAAACAAGGGCTAGAACTGACTAGTGCAACCCATTATGAGCCCAATAAGAAGCCCATTAGATTCTAGCTTTGTTTACTTCTGACAACCAGATGCTGCCAAGGAGTGTAAGATGTTGGATCAATTCATTTACGGTCTCGTTGAATGATAATGATAACGTAGAACAAATTATGTTATTTAATTTAATTAAATATTTATTTTAATTGATTAAAATTTTTGATCAGACAAAAATTTGATATAAAATTATAAAATTATAGAATAAATAATTCTAAATCAAAGTCATAATTAAATAATCGAAATAGTTAAGAATTACTTATATATAGTTCAAATGACTATTTAACCTTCAATTACTAATTAAATTATTTTTATATTAAAATTATAATGAAAAAAAAAAATATATATATATATATATATAATTATCTTAAATAATTAAATTTACTATCTTATATCAAGATTTTTTGTCATTCAAAACAATCCATTGACTTATAATTTCATTCATAAAAAAGTGAACATGCATTCCGTTCTAAGCAATCGAGTTTACAGAGACGGGGCTAAGTCCATATCACCGAGTCGCTTTCAGCGTCCGTTTCCCCTCTCTACTTATTGACACTGAAGCTGCTCTTATACCCAAATAATTTTATCAATAATTACTTCCCTAACCCCCAAACCTCGTTGTTTGATTAATTAAGTGATAAGAAAATAAGATTAGGTTTTTTTCTTTTAATTTTTCCTTTTCCAATTAGTAGTACAATTTTTATCGGACGATTTTAAGATTTTAATTAATGTTTGAGCCACAACTAATTACACCTCAAGATGTATTACAAGTTAGTGATATTTGTGAGATCCGAGAGTTTAAAGCCCAAACTCATAATATATGGGTTCCGTTCTAAAACACACCAATGAAGTCTACACTTTGTGAGCCTGTTGAGTGTCATGGCAATTGATTGACTGATATGCAGCCCTAGATTTGAGAAATCCAAATTCAATCCACAATTTCATAGGGTAGCGGAGCTCCAGACTAGATTTCTTTAGGTAATGTTTACTTTTAAAGATATAATTAAAGTCTACTTGAGATATTTTAAAAGATTATTTAATTAAATTTGATGTGTGGGATTAATTATCATCTATTTTAATTATTTTATATGAATTTGACATTAATCAAGGACTTTTATTCATAAAAAATAACATGTAATTAGGCTCGATAAAATAATTTATCCAACATAATTAATTAAAATGAATATAGACTTAGGCTAGGTTTACTTTCTTGGATAGGATTATTATTTAATTAATAATATTGAGGTTAAAATAGTAATTTGAATAATCCATATGTAGTTTTTAACGCCTTGATTATTTAATCACAACTTTCATGTGGAATTCTTTATTTTATAATTTTATGATTTAATAGCAGACTCTTATTTAATCAAGGGTTTTAATAAATTAGAGTGAAATTTTGATTAAATAAAATAAAATAATCTATCCTGCATTATCACTCAAAGTGAACATACCCTTATTGGACAAGCTTTACAAAAATCAAACGTACGGCTTGACCTAACATTCTAATTGTTGCATTTTTTTAAATATCTCTATGTGTGTGTGTGTGTGTGTGTGCATATGTATGTATACATATATATATATATATATATATCTTCCAATGGCTATTTATGTATATTAATTTGATTGTATATGAAACCATATTTAAAAGTATAAAGAATATTTAAAATAATAACATAAAAAATTTCAAGAGAATTTGAAAAGAAGAAGAGAGAATTTGAGAGAGAATGCAAATAAAAAATTAAAAGTAAAAAAAGAAAAAATTAAAAATTAAAATAAGAAAAATATGTGAATTTACATTATGTAAAAATATTTAAAATAAAAAATGATGAAAGATCAAAAGAATTTAAAAATTATATAACATACTTTAAATCAACTAAAAATTTGTAAAAGTGAAAAAAGCAAAACAGAAAATAGAATTAAAAAAATAGAAAGCAAGAGAGAGAGAGAAAGAGAGTCAAATTTTAATGTTGTAGGAGCATTACACTTGAGTGTTGCAACTACTAAACCTCAGCTAAAAATTCTATCTATCATAATTCAATCATTATTTACAAAAAGATTAGTATACAAAAATGGAATGAGATGCGAATGAAATAAATTAAAAATAGAATAAAAATAGGAAAGAAATTGGATATTATAAGATATTTCATGGATATGCAAAAGGATGAATTGATGATTTTACTTGATTTTAGATGTAATTAAAATAAACTTTACCAATATGGAAAAATTATTTTTAGAGTAAAAATTAACACTCATTAAAAAATCATATAATTACAATTTTAGCAAAGATCAAATCTGAAACCTAATTTCTAATGATAATAATAATCACATTTTAGAATAAAAATTGATATACAGCATATCTAATAATGCACAGTATAAAAATTTGTAATATAGTTTACTTTGTTGTTATATGTGATCACAAAAAATAAAGTTTATTAATCTATATAATCAAATATATAATATTTTATTTCATATGATAAGAACATACTTATTGGTATAATGAGTATGTAAAATAATTAATATTTTTATAACATGGTAACATGTTTAAAAATTTTCATTGATTAGTTATATCATATTTTATTAAATTTGGTAAAAACACCTAACAAAAAAGAAGAAATTTATTCCTATTAGATTAAGAACGAGTAAACCCAATATCTGTTGATTTTTTTAGTAAGTGTGAAAAAAAAAAAAGAAGAATGAGTAAAGCCATACTTTTGAAAGAAATCACTAATCTCACATTTTTAGGAATGCCCATTTGATTCCTATTTCATTCTTTGATTCCAATTTTGGTTTGCATGTTAGAATTGGATTTGGACTCGGAACCATTTGCATCAGATTTGGAATTGAGTTATTCATTTTAATACATTTATTTTGGTTGAAAATATGTTCTTTTAAAATGAGATATAAAAATTTTTTAATTTTAATCTTAATTCATATAAATAAAAAATAAAGATTGCATATAAATAATGTATAAATTTAATATTTTATATTATAAAAATTATTACATTTTAAATACTAAATAAATTTTCAAAGTTAAATAATCCTATAAAAGTTAAAATAAATATAGAAGGTTTCAAGAAAAGAGAATATCAAAGAAAATAAATGTTATATATTAATAGATAAATAAGAAGAAAGAACAAATAGTTAGTATAAGCTCTAAAGCATAATTTAAGAGAATACAACTAGTTTGGATGAAAAACCTTTAAAAAAATCAGTAACAAAGATAACAAAAAAATGTCTAACGAATGATAGAAAAAATAATAAAAAAGAGAACAAATTATGTTAGGAGATAGAAGAGAAATAAAAAAGTTAAAATATAAAAAATAAAAATAAGGGTAATTTAATAAGCCTGATAAAAGATTGAAGAAAAAATATGTATAAAAATAAAATACATTAAACAAGGAGAAAAACAAAAAGTCTCTTTTTAAAAATGCTAATTTAGTAATTTTATATTTAATTAATCAAAGCATAGACATTATCTTTAATTACGTGTAGTGTATGTATTATATATTTATTAAATTAATGTAACTTATATATTTTAAATTAATTATATAAGAATCTAGTTTGAGTTTTTTCTAAAACTCTTCACCATCTTATAATTTGGATTCGTGTTAGGGTTGCTTATTTGAAAATACAATGGGAATTTCCTGAACATCAAGCTTGAATGCCTGAACTCAAAAGCTAGAGTAGCCATGAATAAATATAATAATATAAAATATTTTTCTAACATTTGATAATAAAAAACGTGTTTTTATATTATGAAAACGCTTATTTTAATAAAAAACTTAAATAATAGAATCGAATTGATAAGGAAAAGACAAAAATATAAGTTTAAATATATTAAATTATCATGAATATATTTGAAAATTTTAAAAATATAACTTTAATTATATCTAACACACCCATATCTTATATTAATTAGGAGGTGTTCCATACTCATAAATAGTGACTTTGGTTCCCCGCTAGTTAGTTAATTTTTTAAAATGAATATTACTTGGGCCCATCTATTCTAATTCTAAATTTCATCAAAATTTATAACAAAATATTAAAGATATATTTTTTCATCATTATATAAAAAATTAACGTTTGTTACATGCTTGCGTCTTGTTTTACTAATTAATAATAATAAATAGATTGTGCTCTGCATTGCAATGAATAAGGTTTTATCTTGCATTAAGTGACAATTTATCTTGTTGATCTAGTAAGTTGCATGTCAAACTTTGATACGTACCCTTTTTACTTTGACTTGGAGCTGCACACGTGCACATGCATGGTGGAATATTTCATATCAGTTAGCTCTGTTCAAATAACAATCGAATTAGGCAGTGTGGAAAGATACGAATAATTTTGTTGATAAAGCTACTGTTTTTAGAAGGAGACCATAGTATTGGAATGCCGCCATCATAAGAAAGGGAGTGAGGGTTCAGTGCATTATTTACAGTAAGCACTTGGCAACAATTAATAATACTGTATTATTAAGTTTAAGCCCAATATAATAACTAACTTCTAATCATTTAACATGTCATTTCAAAGCTTTTTTTTTGACTCCTGTCTTTTTTGTATTGATTAATAAATGCAGATAAGTTGGAGAAAATAATTTGATTCATCAAATAACCTTCAATTTTTATAAATTGGTTTTTTTGCCTTGATGTTTTCTCTCTTTAAGATTTTTTTTCCCTCTCACTTTCACACACACACACACACACACACGATTACAATTTTTAAATTGTATTTCGGTATAAAAAATATTATGATATAATTAATATATAATCTGTTTGCATTATTATTGAAATTAGATAAAATAAATTTGATATATATGTAGAGTATCTATCATTAAATTATTTAGAAAATTTTATTATACTATAAAATAATTTTATTTAATTATAACATACATGGAGCTCTCACAATTGTTAGCGTATGGAAAATGTTAAACACCTTAATTCCATGGCAACTTTTGGCAGTCAAACAGAAAGTAGCAGGAATAGGAAAGATGTTAAGAGTGTTCCATTGTCAGTGCTAATAATTCTTATCCTTAATAATGTTAATGACGAGAAGTTGCAGTGTGACAGATTGACACCTTTAATATCCACTTTTGAGCAAATCTAGAAGTGGGAATGACAAAGTCCTTATTGTTCATAGCCTTTCTTTTGACCAACTTTTTTAGGTTGTGATCAGGATGGTGTTTGGATGACTTTCAAAACATCTTTTGAAACTGCTCAAGAGCATGCATCTTAGGATTAGATATTACGGTCATCGACTTTTTTTTTTTTTTCAAATAAAAAGGGCAAAGAATTCACAAAATATTTTCAAAAAATCAGCAATTTTATTTAGTTATAATCACATCAATTGCAATACTACGATGGCCAGAATTTTAGGATTTTATTGTAAAGATTCTAATTTTTGTGTGTTTGTAAAAGATTGTAAGATGTTAGAGCTTATACATGAGATTTTAAATAAGTTCAGCTACCCTTTTTGTGTGCATGTTCTATATTATAATTTAATTAGGGACCAAATGGTTGAAACTACAACTAAAGGACATTTTATAATTGACAGAATTATTTGACATATAGATAATTTTATACAAGCATAAGAGTGCTAGACCTCGTAATAAATGAATTTTAGTTGTTATGGAATATGAGCATAACAATTAGTGAGTGAATATATCATGGAATTCTCTCTCTTATACATATATATATATATATATATATATATATTTCGACCATATAAATCTTTTTTCATCAAAATCTTGAGTACATATCCTACATTATTAGGGACAAAGTATAGATCCAACACTACTAGGGACAAAATATATTTGAGTGTCTTCAAAGTAAAGGAAACTTTAGAGTTACTTGTTTGACTAGTCTTCCATGCTTACATGCGATCGATGATTGGATCATGTATAATAAATTAAGGTGCTAACAATTTTACACAGAGAGTGTGTAAAAAAAGTAAACATAATTATTTTTTAATAGAATAAAAATCATTAATAATTTGTATTAAATATTAAATAAATATAAAATTTATTTCAATTGATTTTAATAATAATACAAAAATTTTATATAATGACATTTAATTTTATATTTAAATATGATTTAAAAATTATAATGGTTTTGTTATGATATTTATATATATATATATATATATATATATATATGGTGTATTCATGTATGAAAGTTATTTGACGGAAACAAATTGCTCTCTTAAACTTATTTTATATTCCTTAATAACGTAAAAAGAAAATTTAGAAAAACAAACGAATGGCCACTCCATTCGTAGAAAAACATATGACTATGCAACAATTGGATTTGTACAGAGCTCACCTACATTGTCGGGATTTTAGGCGGATTTTGCTGTTTCAGTGTAAACTTGGAAACTGTTCTATGATCCATTCTTATTTATTTTTCCACATTATTTTCTTCTGGGGTATAGCAAATAGATTGCATTCAAACAAAAACCAAAGCTGTACATGTACATTGTTGCCCTCAACTTGTACTCAAATGGTACAAAACCTAATAAAGCTCTTGACTGGGACTTCTGTTGTGAGGTTATGATGAGGACAGTTAGGCTCTTGATTGTTAAGGTCAAGTGGACAATCATCAAATTAGGCTAAGTTAAAGAGAGTGCTTATGGCAACCGAGACCTTCTATCTTTCAAAGAAAAGTCGTTCAAAAAGGCCACCAGCCTTCAATTTGAACCTCACAATCAATAATTAATCAGTACATTTAGTGGGGCTCTTAATTTGGACATGCACCTATTGAAAGTTTGAAGTGTGAATTTCAGATTTTCTGACAATATTTTGCCAAGTTAATGTAGGATGAATTATTTTAATTTAGTCATATATTCTTTTTTATTGATTAAGCCACTTGATTTTGTAATGTCTAGTATAAATTGTAAAATTGTAAAATAAATAATCTTATAAGAGAGCTAATATAAAATAATCAAGCTGTTATGTAATATTTATAAATCATTCAAATGACTATATTAAGTTTATATTGTTAATGAATTATTTTCACACGAGGACTATAATGAGAAAATATATGTAACTCATCATTTTTAATAATGAAATTTACAAAATAATTATAAAGAATTAATTAATTCATGTGAAGCTTTTATCATTCAAAACAATCATTTGAATTGTAATATAGTCCAACAAAATCAACATGACGTTTATTAATAGCTTGAATGATTTTTTCCGGAGCTGTTTATCCATAATATTTTTTTTTTCTGTTATGTTTATATATATATATATATTTCACGTTAGATGGAGTTAATTAAGAAGCCATCATCACCGTCCGTGGCCCATGTCACCTAACCCGTAACAGTGAATTATCTTCAAAATTCAAACCCCCACGAGCGCTTCTATCTAACACGAAATTCTTTTGTTGACTTCTAACCTGATTTTTTATTGCCCAAGAACAGAAGAATTCATTGAGTATAATCCCTCTATTTAAAAACCAAATTACTATAAAAGACAGTTTATTTGATAATAAAATATCCACACTTGCTCACTGCAACCTCTTTTTTTAATTACTCCGTGTATATATATTATGGCATCTTGGTGTTGCCAATTGGCTTCATTGCTAGTCATCTTCGTGCTTTTATCATGTGGAAAAAAATTATATTACTCTAAGCTATAGCTTCTTGTATAACCTAGCTATCTCTCTTCCCTTCCACAGCACCACCACCACCACCACCACCCCATCCACCCACCGCAAACGACCGCTGAGATGAGCAGTTTGGGAACAGTGGAGCAAAAGCTGCCGCCGGGATTTAGGTTCCATCCAAGAGATGAAGAACTGATATGTGATTACTTGCTGAAGTGGGTGACAGGATGTGCACATCAGAGCCCTTTCTTGATCCAAGTTGACCTCAATAAGTGTGAGCCTTGGGACATTCCTGGTAATTAATTTAACTCCTGCTGCTGCTCATTAATTCTCTTGTAATCATCATCATCTATCTATATATAATCCTTCATTATCAGCACTCATATCCTTGTTTTTGCTACTTAATTTTTTCTTTTATGATTATACATATATGTTGATTCTCAGAAGAATAAGGTATCTAATGGCTTAATTACTGTTAGCAATTACGTACACGCGCACACACACACTTCGTTGATGGGATACTAATTAAGTCCTGAATCATCCCTTTGGAATTTCTCATTCAATTGCCTTTTTGATGAATTTGACATCTTGCTGACTCATATCTTATCCAAGAGTCATAGAGACAACTGATTGAGATAATATCAAAATACGAAAGGAGGGGAGTCAAATTCATGGTGCACCCCGTGAACCTAATGCCAACCATACGCGTGTACGGTTCAGATAAATCAGGTTTCCGATGGATGAAAGGATATAGATATGTTTAGCCGTAATCCACTTTAATTTGTCCAACTAATAACGAGTTAAGTTGATAGATTGTGACAAGCCTTCTTTTTCCTTCTTACATGCACACACCTCATGTTTGAATCACCATCTGCAGAACTTCCATCACTTGTGGATAACAACATGCTTTAATGATGATTCGTAAAGCATTTCTTTTTCTGAATGGTTCGTATGTATGCCAGAAAGTGCGTGTGTAGGAGGCAAGGAATGGTACTTTTACAGCCAGCGGGACAGGAAATATGCGACGGGGATGAGAACAAACCGGGCCACCGCTTCAGGGTACTGGAAAGCCACCGGAAAAGACAGGCCCATATTCCGACAGGAAAGCCTCGTCGGCATGAGGAAGACGCTGGTGTTCTACCAGGGCCGAGCTCCCAAGGGAAAGAAAACCGATTGGGTCATGCATGAGTTCCGCCTTGAAGGTCCCATCTGCGGCGGCGTTCCTTCTCCGGCGGAGGTAATAATTCATAAACCACGTGTACTCTTTCATGTCAACGCATATCAATTATTGCCTCGACAATCACAACGATTATCTGTGTTGATCTTGAAAAATCACAAGTCAAATAGTCCATGGATTTCTGTTCAGCATCATGCCTGTCTTGAACTTTAATTTGATGATTGTGAACGCCATTAAATGACAGCCTGTTTCCAATACTCATAAACCGTTGATCAGAATACATACATACATATATTTTTATATAATCGGACTTTTCTAATTTTCTTGTCTGCCTGTCCAGATTGCATTAAGCGAATCCAGACAACTAGTTATTTGTCTTTTCTGATTTCCTGTAGTTAAGCCACGCCCAAAAGTAGCATCATTTTCACATTAAAAAAAAAAATCAATTCTTGTCCCCAAAATGGCTGTGTTTGTTTGTTTTCAATTTTAGACCTACGTTTGTAGATGTCTGTGTGAGTGTGCTTTTTTCAATAATTTATAAAATTAAGAAAGGGCGAGACATAAAATTTTAAATATATTAATTGTAATGTGTATTTTAGGGTTTGGAAAAATGTACGATCCAATGGCCTTAAATTCTAATGGTTAAAGCTATCATTGGGCTTCATTTAGTTATCCCATGATCAGGTAATAGGTAAATAGATGGATTTGATGTAACTGTATTCTCGTGAACATCATTATTCTATCCAGTGTGCAAATTCATTTATAAACTATAAATTTATTTTATTTTAAATAGTAAATATAAAATATTTAAAAATAAAAGTATAAAAATATTTAAATAAGAAAATAAAAAAAGTTCAAAAAAATGAAAAGAGAAAAGTTTGAGAGAAAACACAAAAGTTAAAAGAAATGTGAAAAATAATTGGATAGAAAATTTTAAAGAATTTTAGATAAGGTTAGCTGCGTAATTTGATTTTATGTAACAAATGACCCTTATTAAGTTAATAATATAGTGCGCGCACACACACACATATTCCTAGGACTGAACCAGTATTTAAGGTAATGATATTGTTTAGGGTTTAATTGGGCCAAAACCTAATATAATATTTACTTCCGTTTAATTTATAAGTTGCTGAATTAATAATCTCTAATAACTATATAAATATGTCATGAAATGTGTTGTACACAGGAGGATTGGGTCCTGTGCAGACTTTTCCACAAGACGACACCAGAAGAAGCTGGAAAACAAGAAACAGAAAGCTGCGCACAAGAGGATTCTCATAATCCATTTCTCCCACCATTCATGCAAATCGCGTTTGACCAGACTAATCAGCACTACCTCAAGCAAGTGTCCTGCTTCTCCATTGTCAACCCTAACCCCACTCTGGCCGACACCTGTCCCACCATGCCAGAGAATCTACCCACGAGATCAACAATTCCAGGCGTCGGAGGAATGCTGCCATCACATGGAATTTATGACAGCTCGAATCCTGCAAATAATTATGCTATCAATCCTTCTGCATGGGATCAGAACGTGCTGAGAGCTGTACTGAATAGTCATCTGGCGACGTCCAAAGTGGAAAGTGATTATGATCATAACTACTGCAGTAGCAGTGGGATGAAGGGTTCTCCAAGCCGCGGGGAAGGAAGTTCGGACAGCCACCTTTCCGAAGTTGGGCTGCCTTCAATGTGGAACCTGCACGGCCCTACTCATCGTTTCTGATCGAAACCTGAGACTGATGGTTAATTTGGAGCTTCAAGATTCGAGTTTTGGCTGCGAAACGTGCTGTAAAACCATTTGGTGTACGGTTATTTACACACATACATATATAGATATATACATAATTGGGCTTTAAATTTCTAGCTAGTTAAGATTGGAAATATACATATATTATACATATATGTATGAGTCGATCTACAAAGTATCTGGTCTGATAGGAGCAGATTTTCAGCATAATCGGTTCTTAGAAACATGTGTCGATTTGAAGCAAAATTTGGTGGTTAATTAGCTCAACTGGCCGTATGAAAGAAAATGTTATTTGCGTGGAATAATTCCACTTTGCCTCTCTCCCATGCGTTCCTTGTCGGCGAGGGCGCCAGCTGGGGACAAAGCCAATTGTAATTATGGTTAGATCAAGGGTTCTGATAATTAATGATTAGTCAGAATAATTAATGATTTGTTTGCCTACATGGGGTTACGTTGTTATAGATTAAATAGTGCTGCCACCCTATAGAGGGAAACCTCGAAGCTACCTATTTTAAATTTTTCGTACGAATATTTTGTTGCATTAAAATGTGAGTGTAGATAAAGAAGTTGAATCTGCATGCATTGGAAAATACATCGAATTCTCTATCTCATGGGTCGTTTTTGGAACTCAATGTTCAATTCAAATATATCGTCTCAAGTTTCGTATTACTAAAAATACAATTTAATAAAATATTCATCTAAATTGAAATTTAAATTTTTCTTCTCTTATATACGTAATTAACTAATTATTTTTCAATTATTATACTTATTAACAATCAAATCAATACATATATATTTTACATATACTCATATATTTTTATTTACACTTTAAAACATATATAATTATTATTTATATATACTATTACATCATCCTATAATTGTTATATATTATATACATATATTTAAACAAATCACACAATTCATCTCATCAAAACATTCCTTCCAAATATACTATCTATCTCAACACAACTCCTATCAAAACATCGTTTCCAACAAAAGGCCCTCTCCCAAATATAGCCCATATTCCCTTCATTTAATATTTGTTCCCGTGTTTTAAGCATACATAATGAATACTACGTGTCTACGACATGCCTCCTTCCAAACAAAAGGATCGAAACCTTCCACGCACCACCCTCTTTCTTGTTAGGGTATAAATGTCTAATACAATATAATATACATGACAATTATGGGTGAATTTAAAAAAAAAAAAAAAAAGGCAGGCCAAAAAACGAACAAGGATTTCATGGATTTGAAAAAACAAATTAAATTTATTATTGAAATAAACTAATTATATTCACATGTACATAGTATGCGAACCAATATCTCTTAAGAAATAAATCAAAACTTTGAAATCCCAATCTTGTAAAATTTAAAAACGATGCTGTTAAAATGATAACAAATCTTCTACTGTACAGGGTTGACCCAAGTATATTGTCCACTTAAAACAGGAAGCAGAATAAGTTCAATTGAGGTGTTAAAATAAAGAAAATCATGAACTATATCTTTGTTTAATAACGTAATTAACAAATCATTTTAACAGCAACACCTATATAAAAAATTTTGCAATGACGATATAGTGAACAATAGACAGATGTCAAACGTAAAATTCAATGTTAAAACAAGTGGCACAATGCGAGAATCATACCAATCTTAATCTTTTAGTAAAATTTAATTTTAATTAATAAGGTAGTTTAGGACTAAAATAGCAGCCCTCAGCCCAAGGTAAGCCCGAAAGTCAAACAAGAAGAATTTAGAGATGGATATGTAGTACCAATAAAGAACATATATTGTTTAATAATTACGAAAGATAATAATTAGATGACTATCACTTTCATTTATCTAACTAATTCTTAATTAAATAGGCAAGAAGACAATTATATATATGTGAAGTGAATAGAAACATAGAATAAATCTGCACGAGTTTGCCACAGAGAGTCGCTGACTTAGATTTTCTTGGATTATATTTGGATTCAGTACAGTTGTTCAGACCAAGAGGGCTCGTTTTTATATACGTGATATATATTATATTGCTGGATTGTAATTTACAGTTTTGGTATTAATTGGCCCTACAACCTCATGACTACGTATGGAGAGTGGAGGCTGTTAACTCACTAAACTATGATTTGTTGTGCATTGATAAGCTTTATAAGAACTAATTAGTCCCGGCTTTTTCTTCTTTCTTTTCTATATATATAAATGTACTCACGTTCATGTATTTGTTAAATTTCAATTCCAAGTTTATATACATATACATACATACATACATACATACATATATATATATAGACATATATATCGTCTATACTTATATATCACGTTTAAATTCCAGCTTTTATTAATTCCATAGTATTGCCATGTGGTGCTTAATATACAGATGTGCATCCCATAAAATTGAATTGAATCGAACCGAATTTTCAATGTATTGAAATTTTGACACGTTGAAATTGTGTATTGAATATTAAATCAAAATTTAGGTTTGATTTGGTAATTTACCAAATTTTTCAATAGATTCGGTTAGGTATTTTGGTATATCAAATTTTACATAATTTTTTTAAAAAATAATAATAATAAATAAGTTTATGTTTAAAATTATACATTTTATTTATATAGCTTATAAATAAATATTAAATATTTTTATTTTAATATTTTATTGTTTTAGTTTGGATTTTTCAAAGATAAAAAATATATCCATCATAATAAAATATTTTTTGTTTGTAAAGTATAAGATAATAGTTTAAAATTTTATAGACTTAAATATAAAAATCAGAAGTTTAAATAAAAAATATAAAACATGAAGAAAAATAAATAAAAATATAATAAATATTTAAAAATAAAAATAAATTGGGTA
The DNA here is from genome assembly GCA_019155195.1 of Avicennia marina. Taxonomy (NCBI): domain Eukaryota; kingdom Viridiplantae; phylum Streptophyta; class Magnoliopsida; order Lamiales; family Acanthaceae; genus Avicennia; species Avicennia marina. The sequence continues at coordinate 3,136,342 of CM032776.1, forward strand.
TTCAATTTGGCATAGTATATTGAACCTAAATACTAAAATTGAATTGACATTTTTAAATTTTGATTCGACATTCAGTACATACCAAAATTTTAGTTTTGATTCGGTTGGTTTACGGAACTATAAACACCCTTTGCTTAATATACTAAAATACCGCTCTTTTATTTATTTATTTATAGTCATTTTTATATTTGTTTGTTTAATCATATTTTTCACACATTTTATTTAGATGTTATTTGGATGAGCTTATAAGCTCATCTAAATAGTTTATAAATGCTTGAGAATTTATAAACTTTGTCAAAGTGTTTGAAATTTCTTTTTTTTTTAAAAAAAATGAGTTTACAAGCTCTAAAGATAAAATATTTAGTGCTTATAAATTTCTTTAAAAAAGGTAAAATATTTACAAGATCCTTCATTTTACATTGTAAAAATGACAAAATATTTAATTATATTATATAAATGATGTCATATATTTTTTATTATTACCAACCTAAAAGAACTTATGACTATTTATATTTACAAAATTTTTAAAAATATCTTAAAATTAAGCCTATAATCCAAATATCTTACTAGTTTATTTTAAAAATAAAATTTATAAATTTATAAGTTTAAAAAACAACTCATAAACCATAAGATCTTATTAGCTATTAAAATAAGCTCAGTAAACACCCACTTATTATATTTCTACTTATTTAGCTGTCTTCTTGAATTTTTATTCTCTTTCCCTCATTCTATACAAATTTATTTTGTGTTTTAATTTTGAATAATTTATAATTTTATTATATTTAAAATGGGCGATTTTTGTTAGATAGTAAATTATAAAATAAAACACACATATAATATAATCCAATTATAAAGTGAAATGCAGATAATGAATAAATCAAAGTATTTATGGCTTTGTTTGGTTCCTTATTTAGATGGGTAGAAAAGTAGAGAAAATTTGACTGAGTAGAAAAATTATATTTGGTATTAAGATGGACGTGGGAGGAAAACTTAAATTATTTCAAATTTGAGTGTGTGCATACACTTTATAAACTTATATACAATTATACCATCCAATCATTATTAGATATTATATATATGTTGATATATAAGTCTATATAAATGTTAATTTAATTATGAATAAATATATTATTATGAAAACGATTAGTTAGTTATAAAAAGTATGAAAAGAAAATATTTAAATAAAAATTTGTGAAATAAGATGTTTAATTGGTAAAATTTTAAATAGGTGTGAATAGGAAAAAAAATAGACAAACTAATATATCCTCTACACGTGTTCCTATAATAAATTATATTTCAAATTTTATGTACACGTGCAGACATCACTAGCTTATATATTTATATGTGTTAGCTAAGGACACGAAGGGAGAAAGGTTTCTCGATCGAGCTCAAAATATTCGATAAGCTTATGTATGTCTGTCTGGGCCGACGCACTCCACTAAGTACATGAAAATATATTTCAATGACCAGTGTCTGGCCATTGCTGCTTCAGTGATCTCTGTGGGTTTTGGAGTTCCCATTTTCGAGTGATCCATGTGAAGTTTGTAGAGTGTGAGACTTTGTCTTATGATGAATTAGAGACGGGACCAAGGGAGGTTTCCCTACAAACCGTACAGGTGTATTTGAAAAGAGACAGCATCATATATGTGCTTGACGAAATTCTTCACTGCAGAGAGTAAACAGCGTCCCATTCTTCTTAAACCTTTCCAGTCTTGATGATTCTTAAAACAGTTTCTTAATTAGATCATCAAACCATAGTGGTTATAAGATTAAGAATGAGTTAAATAAAAAAGGAAATAGAAAAGATGATATATATACACAGGAGCTGCTGAGTTTACAGATAGCTCGAGCCATAAAGTACACAAACACAAAAAGGTTTAGCACTACGTGGTTCTTAACAACAAGATCCACAGAGTACTTAGCACCATGTCGTTCTTAACAAGAGTTACTCCATACAAGCTACAGTCCAACATACTGATTACAAGTCTTACTGTGCCAGAGAACTTGTGTTGTAGACAAGAAGGGCACCTCCAGCAAGCAGACCGGCAAGGGTCACTGCCCAGATGGCCAAGCCAGTGGTACCTGCCAATGTCAACACATTCAAACACAGCGTTAATATAAACACCAAGTTTCATCATATATACTTTTGGCCAAGGATTAATCAGACGACCAAAACATACCCCCCACATAAACATCACCACTTGGAGACCAATCCTTCTCATCGTAAATTGGGCTGCAGTTCAGAAATATATAGCATTAGAAATTTATATAGCAGTTGCCAGTTGAAGCACTAGGTTGAGAGTTCGCTGTGCGTATCAATCACCTGTATCCATCAACGTTGGCGCCGTATTTGTCGATGAATTGGTAAACACCCTTTCCCTGAATTTAAGACAGTGGAGCGGCAGTCCAGTTATTACACAGAGGGGGGGAAAGTAACTTGGTTTAAGAGCAAAGGAAATACCTTGGGCTTCCTGCCAGAGGCGTCCAAGCCACCCCTCAAGTCCATGCCTCCGTTAATTCCTGATGAACACAATTCCTTGTAATCAATGAAATGTTGCCCACATAGTTAAGGAACTTTTATAAACAGACAAGCAGGAGAGCAAACTAACCATAAGGCGAGTCAGTCTTGATCTTGCCACCTTTGGCCTCCACTCTCAGGCTGGTGGTTCTGGCAAGCGACGGCAGCCCTCTCACCTCGGGTTTGTCGACGGTGAAGGCGGGAGGCTTTAGGGGCAGTGAAGAATTCATGACTCTGGTTGCCATGCGCTGATTCTCTGTGTGCCTTCAAATTCTATGAATGGAGTGTGTGACAGAGGTGGAGTGGGGGCACAACACTAATATAAAGATTCCACGTGTTGACACGTGGGCACTGACCTGTGGATCACTTATGGATATGATGCTGCAACGTTATCAAATTGCAAAATATCTGTTAACCGGTTCTGGCACGTAGATTCTCAATATCCAAGTGTGGGGCCCCCGGAAATCCACAAATTGAGGTCAATATGCATTTAGCCAAATAATTTTAATTATTTATTTATTATAATGAGACAGGACACGAAACATATTTTGACATTTTTGTTTTCAACCACACGCAGGCAATGTTTATTTTCCAATTAAGATTAGAGGAAAATTTAGGTAATTTAAATCGAGATGTAAATTAGGTTTAATATTAGAATGTAAAATAGAAAATTTTTTAAATTATATACCTAAAAATATAATAATGATTAGTTGATGTGGTAGAATATAGATTTATAGAGTATTAAAATATATGAATATAAATAGAAAAATTATAGAAATAAGAATTGATTTAATTATAAATAGATATAATGATTGATAAATAAATAATTAATTATTAATGATAATAAAAAAGAAAATAATTAATTTGAATTTAAATAAAATTTGTAAGATAAGATGTTAGTTTATAAAGTTTTTAAGTGACATAAATAATAATTAATAGACAATGGAACATAGCCATAATGTTACCTTGAAGGCGAGTTTTGGACAGATTGCCACTGGTTTATAGTAATTGTTTAGGCAGCTAATTAATATATAGTTTGAGTTGGAGTTGAATTGAATCTGAATAATTCTATATATATATATGTGTGTGTGTGTGTGTGAATTCAAAAGGAGTTGGGTCAAATCTAATTTTTGTCCAGTCTCCCAGGAAGTGCAAAAATATACACTATGTTTGGTTCAAAATTTTATTGGGAAATGACAATTCTAAGTGTAAAATTTTAAGAATATTATAAAAGTAAATGGAAAAAAAAAGGTTCTGTCAAGTATTGTGTTTATAGTTTGTATGTTTTAATGGGAAACAAATTAGCCTTCTGATTGCAATGTCAAGAAATAGCTATTTCGTTACATTTTGCTTTTTAAAATTATACTAAAATAAATTTCTGTAAGATATATGCTTTCATTTTCTTTATTGAACCTAATTTAAAATTAATTCAAACTTAATTTAAAATCGGAACCAGTTAAAATCAATAGGACCTCACCTGACCTGACTCATCCAAAAATTAATTAAGTCGAATCGGACATGAACTCAAACCTATTTAAATTTTATTATAATAATTTATCCATAAAAAATCAAGAATACTCTTTATGCAAGAATTTAAAAAGAGCCAACAGCTCATTATTTCTTCTTCTTTAAAAATAATTTGTAATATTCTGAAGGGATAGTTTAGACTTCGAATAAATTTTATAATTAGAATATTTGACGAAGTTAATCAAATGGTCCATACAAACATTATACAAATCCCGGTATTACCTTTATCACAGTTTATAAGGCCCTAAGCCCCACTTTGATGAACTTCGAAGCTGCACCTATGGCACTGCTTATGGCGCCCTCCACGTTTGGGCTGACGCAGAAGTCTCCGCATATTGCCAATCTCTTCCGCTCAACCCATAAGCATTTCTCTTCTCCTCCGACGATGGTAGCCGGGAAGGCGCTCCCCCTAAAGACATGTTTTTTTTTATCAAAATAAGTATCATTTGCGTCTATTTTGCATGAGACCAGTCATTCATAAACAAATTCTCAAGAATGTCACAGGATTGGGCAAATAGAAAAGGCAATGAATCTATTCTATAACAGAACACGATAGGAAGTCATGAACCCCAGAGATATGTGCATGATATACTCACTAGTCCTTAACTTAAAACTAAAACTCTTAATCTAACTTCAAATTTCTAATCTAAGCTCTATATGACCGCTTACTTATCTACCACTAAGCTGGCCGTTCCACTATAGTCATCAAAAATAGAAGGTTTGGTATGACCTTCCTTCTGTCCTCCATCTGGGCATTTTACACTCAGATAAGTCTCCAGACTCAGGCAAACCTTTTCGTTTCTAAATAGTTTTACAAATGCTACTATTATTTTCGTGAATACTTAATTCGCTTTTGTTTCATTGTTATTGTAAAGAGGCAGGTGACACTTGTCTCTTTTTTCAACTGCTCATGTTCCGAGGAAACAATAAGCTGCAAAGTATATCTGAGCACAGAATGATGCCTACCATCTGTGAGCTTTCTTGAAAAATGGCTGTGATATGACAAGCCCAGTGCTTTGGAATTCTTGGAATAGTTCCTCGGCTACTGTTGTCAATAATTCACTAGAAGGCTTCTGTAATCCTGTTTGAGAGATAATGAGCTCTGCATATTCTGCTGTAGAATGCAGCACCCAGCGCTCACTACAAGAGGAGGGAAATTATGCATATTAAGAGCAAGTTAAAATGGGCATTTATGAAGTTTCCAAGCCAGTAAAATACAAGATAACATAATTTTACACCAACCTACTGGTTGAGCGGCCTGGCTTGCTGCTGTCACAGTAAGCCCAGCTTAGAACTTCTGAATTCTCAAAAGAAAAGCCTTTTGTAGGTATCTGATTCATAAGAGAGGGAATCATGATGGAATTGTCAAAACAGTAAATCACCAAGGTAAAACTTGCTCATACATAAGCGCCTTCCACTTGGCAAGGATGCTAACTACACTTGATTCAAATTTATGTATTCAACACTCCTGCCACATGGGCACTAGGATGATCATAATGAAGCAAAACAAGTTGATCAAGTCATCTTGGGAGTTTGTTCCACACTTTTTTCATAATAACAGGGTGCCTGAGCACACTGACCGAGGACAGAGGCTGTTCAAATGCTAACATAAGAGCAAAGCATGGAAAAGCTGGAACTTCTTCTATTTGCAAGGCCATGTCTGAAATGGAAACCAGATCTACATTGAAGAAACAACATAATCAGCTGAAGCAATACATCCTAGCTGGCATGTGACATGAGGGTCTCATGGATAGTAATACTAGTTAAATATTTGTATACACCAGTGGAAAGAAAAAGAATATGAAGTCAGATCTCTGCACAAGGGTAGAAACACACTCTTCGTATACCAAGAAAGTGATGAATATGCATGAGAGGGCCACATTAGTTAGGTTACATCTGATTAACAGCATTACAAAAGAGACCTTTTCCTGACTTGGAGTACGCAAACTGCCGAATTTCTATGAAACTTAAAACATTGAAAAAATCATGCATCTCACTTTCATCACCCCTCCCACACAAATAAAAATTATACAATTTACACTAGAGAGGGTTAGGATGATGAACTTGCTAAAACTGGGAATCAATTTGTACATGACTTTCTCCTTTTAGAACTTCAGATTTTAGCTGCAGCTCTCATGATGATTAAAAGAAAGGCAATACATGTCATCAACTGTAATTGACGCAATTAGCCTTCTAGCAACATTGAGACATCAAGCATCAACACTTAACCAGTGAACTATAGTGGGGAAAGGTGATACCAATAGGTGGCGGTTTTCCTGTGAAATTTGTAAATCTGGAGGAACATGTGCTCTTGTCTGATGCCACCACTCCGTTAAAATGGCCAACATCCTGTCCATCCAAGCTTGTCAAGGACCATGCATCAGCATCCTCCAACCAATCCACCCTCCCAATACCAAGCCCAAACCTGTTTTCAACTCCTAAGAGAGAGAACTGTATTAAGCAAGGTGCACTCAGAAGCAGAAACTAAGAACATGTATTACCTACCAGGCTCATGGCACAATTCTCGGCTGATAGAGTTCATTCCAGGGATGCCAACATATCTCTTGTTTAATCCTTCCTGAATCAATCAAAACCTCAGGAAGATAGTCACTTGAAACACTATAAATTTTACAGATCCACAAGGTTCTAAAAGTAAAATCAACATCTGTTGTTGCATAAACACAAGACTCCACAAGATGGGCGGAATGTTTATGCATGAATATTCATATCCAATTATGATCCATATCCTACTTCAAATTAGCAGACTTTTGGTTTTTTGCTACCTTTCAACAAAAGAGTTACAGATAAGGGATAGCAGAAATTGGAGCGATTGCCATCAGGGATTAGCAGAGTGGTGCTGGATATGTTTCTATAGTAGGAACCTGGGACCATTTGGCCATCTACATTTTTCCTCCCCATGATTGTCTTATTTACTTAATAGACGCACGAGAGCAATAATTGTAAAAATTCCAACAGTCCAAAAAGTTAACATACAGAGGCAGTGGATGTAATGAATAAAGCACATGCAATATTTTAAATTTGATGCCACAGTGGTGGATAAAGGCGTAACTAAGGAGTAAACGAGGTAAACATCCAACACAAGAGCTGATCTTTAACCACAACCAACAAGCCATCAATCCATAAGAACAGGCCCTTTTACCACACGCGAAACAAACGCAATCTAGTAGACATTATATAAAAGCCGACGGCAAGATAACAAATTATTACTGTAATTGATTTATCAAAAGCAAATAATTTCTTACCTCTTCAATGTTGACAAACCTTTTGGAACTAAAATCAAAAGAACCAAACTTCTCTTTCCACTCAGTGACAAGCCCTCTGGATTCCCACTCATTAACGAGACTTTGCACCTCCAAATTACTAGCACTCACTGTGAAATACGGCGCCCCGTGGTCGAACAACAGCTCTCTCCCATCTTCCGAATGTTCTCTACGACATGTCAACGAAAAGCACATTAATGGATAATCATTCTTTACAGCGTGTACAAAGCTTGGAATCCCGAAACACCAGAAAGAACAATGATTAAAGAAAAGGAAAACCTTCGCTGAGACATGCGGCCACCGGGACCTCTGGCGGAGTCGAAAATGGTGACAGATATGCCATTCTTTGCCAGAATTGATGCGCAGACTGCTCCGGAAACTGAATTCGAAAATATCAATCTGATCAGCACTAAGTTACCGCTATAATTATTAATAAAAAGCAATTATAAAGTGATTTCTTTAAGGAAATTTGGAATAGCCCAGTGCTCACTGCCACTGCCAATAACGGCGACTTTGGACGCAACGCCTGCCATGGCGATGCTGTGGGAGTTTGCTGGCTTTCTTCTCTCTCGAGTAGAGTTAGAGCGAGATGCTACCTTGATCGTCTCCCTACAACGCTGAAGTCCGTGGCGGTAGTGTAGCCTATTAAATGACCGTTGTTGGGCTGAGATATTGGGCCATCAGTAAGCCCAGCCCTCAATAATGTCGGATGCAAGACTTGAGGGTTTTTTTTTTTTTTTTTGCAATATTCTAAAATTAACTAAATGTTCCAAAAGTATAAATAGTTACTGCAAATTCAGCCGTCCCAGTCCGAGATTTTTCTTGAAGTCAATTTCAAATAATTAGTGAAATAACATATTTGTAAATATCTGTTCTCATCCAATATTTATTTTGTGAAAAAGAAAATAATGATAATGCGAGTAAAAAAGTCAAACTATATGAAATTGAATAAAGTCATAACCCACTTTTTTTCCTTGTATTTCAAAAGTTTAATATGATCATTAATTTAATAAGATTTTATTTTCTTAACTTATCCTATATTATTATTTCAATAAAATTTTTTGATTGCACATATGAGTGAAATTACACTGCTACCATTGTGTTAAATGTTTTTATTCTTTTTATCATTTCATATCTCTTTTCATTTAACTTAAAATTTATATTTGTATGTTCTCTCAAATTTCATCATTTTTATTTTAAATATTTTTGCATAATGTAAAATCATGTAATTTTTAATTTTTAATTCTTCTTTTTTATTAATTTTTTATTTTTGTTTTTAAATTTTCTCTTTTTTAAAAAATATCTTGATATTTTTACTTTATCATTTTAAATAATCTTTCCACATTTTAATATTAAATAATTTTATTTATTAACTTAAAATACAATAATTTTATAATTTATAAATAAATTTTAGTAGTAATTTAGAGTTTATATATACATGAGCAGTATTGTCTTTTTACTAATAACGTTCTTTTTATGCATGGAATGGAGAGATAAATAAATCATTAGATATGGGATGTCTCTACTCACAAAATACTCCTTAATTTTATGAAGTAAACAGCATATCAAGTTAGATATATAAAATACCATATTCAACACAATCCCACGAAATAAACGAGGCGATATAAATATATATATATATATATATATATGTATGTATGTATGTATGTATGTATGCATGTAGATTAAATATTCAGCATATAGCTTGCTCTTGGAAAATTCTCTATCAAGATGAAATTAATCAACTTCAGTTAATTGTAAAGTAAACCCTTTATTTTTTGGTATCATTTGTCCTCTTTGTAAAAAGTATAAATTGATTCTGATTTCCAAAAATATGTGTACTACTTAAATTGGATGACCAAATTGAGTATACATATGTAATTCAGTATTCATACAATGATTAAGCAGCTTTACAAGGGAAAGCATACTCGGCCTGAAGATAAATCGTGCTTACTAATTAATTCTGCACATGAATGTATTATATTGATATTCATGTCATCTAGCTACAAGTATATATACTAAGCCTGCTGCTCCGAAATTATAATTTTCTTCAATTTATACTACTTTTATTTTGTCATCCATTTTCACGCAGACAGAAAATTGAAATTAATAAAAGATTTTAAAGATGGAACAACTTAATTGCTCTAACTGCAGTTAGAATTAACAAGCATAAGCAAGCAATTAGCAAATTATATCCAGCACTAATTAATGTAGCAGCATAGTTCTGGATTTGCATGATCAAGAAAAGGAAAATGGATGTCTCCATCTTTGGTTTTGATGAAAACTGTCAAAATAAAGTACATACTCTCAAACAAGCATGACTTCAAAAGTATTTGATGACAATTAGCTAGAACTTTAGCCCCCAATGCATGACAATTGAAGAAATTAAATTACATTAATGGTGTGAGAATTATATATGCTCTTTGTGATCACTTAAAGAAGACACATATCTGTGGTAACGTGTACATGCATGTCGGCCACTCCTGTTTAAGCACACTCTCTTTTAATAATTAGCCCTACGCTTGCTTGTGAGTGTGGAAAATCCTAATGTTCAAATGAATCCTCACTTCCAGATCCTACCCCATGACAGCTTTGTTTCATACCCAACCCTACAATTACCTCCCCCCCGGCCATCTCTCTCTCTGTTCTTTTCATATATATACATGCATATACATATACACATACATGCATGCATACAACCATATGTGTGTGTGGGTGTCTGTGTGTTAGTGTTCACTTACTACCCCGTGGTCGGTGGCTGGTTGTTCTTTTTGGGTGAGGGGCTATCTATTCTCTAACGTTCCACAGTGCATCAGCTGAGTCCTTTCTGCTCCTATGATCTATTTGCAAGTAGATTACATCTCCATCCTCTTCAAAATGTTGATTGATCATCAGACTTCCTTTATCAACCCCTCAAGAGGAAGAATTTGTCCTTTTCAAGTCTCCCACGAATATGATCTACTGACGAAGTTTGATAATCAAATCAGTAATCCCAAGCTGTTCTCCTCAACTCTTAATTTCCATAGACTTTATAGCTTGTACATCCCATGCTTTCCAGTGATGTCATAGTAAGTATATATATATTAGTGCATATGTGCTGTGCTCTCTTCCACTCTCTATCCAGGGTTTGTTCCCTAAATAGCGGTTGAGGTTCCATTTGTTGACTGCTAGCTGCTTGGTTTTTACGCATTAGCTAATAAGTTATGTTGCGGTCATTTGGTTCATCATCCCATCAGGACGAGGAGAGGCCGCCGCCGCGGCCGCCACCAACTGCCTACTACCACCAGATTCACCACCCCCGGAGTTTGGCCCCTCCGCGAATCCACACGCACGAGTTGTTGATCAGCTGCGCTGAGCTACTCTCCCGATCTGATCTCTGCGCCGCTCACCGCCTAATCACCGTTCTATCGAGAAATTCCTCTCCTTTTGGCGATGCAACTCAGAGATTGGTCCACCAGTTCACCAAAGCCCTATTCCTCCGCTTCAGCAACTACGCTGCTGCCGCCTCCACCACCGCCGCCGCCGCTGCCACAACCACGTTGATGATGCCTAATCCCACAACCACCACGACTAGTCCTACAAGCAACATCATAGCTCAAGACTTCAGATCGAGCGACGACGACTCCATCGTTCAGTCCTCCTACTTGTCCCTCAACCAAGTTACCCCTTTCATTAGGTTCAGCCAGCTCACGGCCAATCAAGCCATCCTGGAAGCGATCGAAGGGCAACAGGCGATCCACATCCTGGATTTCGACATCAGGCACGGCCTCCAATGGCCACCCCTCATGCAAGCGGTGGCTGAGCGTTCTCCACCGCCAACACTCCGAATCGCCGGCACAGGAAGTGACCTCGAAATCCTTCGGCGAACCGGAGATCGCTTGGAGAAATTTGCCCACTCGTTAGGCATAAGATTCCAATTTTACCCCCTTATACTTCTCAGCGACGAAGACCCCATCTCGATCACTTCTTCACTTCCCCTCCTGCCTGAGGAAATCCTGGTGGTAAACTGCGTTCACTATCTCCACCGCCAGCTCAAGGACCGCGACCGACTCCGCCTCTTCCTCCGCCGTATCAAAGCGATGAGCCCCAGAGTTTTCACGGTGGCAGAAAGGGAGGCAAACCATAATCTCCCCCTCTTCCAGCATCGTTTCGCGGAGGCTCTCCACCATTACGCCGCTGTGTTTGATTCTCTTGAAGCAACTCTGCCGCCCAACAGCCGGGAGCGACTGGCGGTGGAGCAGATATGGTTTGGAAGAGAAATTGCCGACATAGTGGCAGCCGAGGGAGAAAATAGGATGGAAAGACATGAACGATTCAGGTCGTGGGAGGTGACGCTGAAGAACACAGGTTTCAGTAATATTTCCTTAAGCCCTTTTGCTCTTTCTCAAGCTAAGCTATTGTTGAGGATTCATTATCCTTCAGAAGGCTACCAGCTTCATATATTCCATGATTCATTCTTCTTGGGATGGCAAAATCGACCCCTTTTCTCAGTCTCTTCTTGGCGCTGAAAATGATACTATATGGATCTTATTTAAATTACTTGCCTCGTACGTGATCTTTGACAGAAACCCTAACACTGTTTCACTGAAGCAGCTGCATGGATTGTTTGATCGGAAGGCCAGAATTTGGAGAAGGGTATGTCGACCTCCCTCTGCCTTCCATTGACTTCTTCTTCTTCACTCAGGTTTTTTCCCTTGGAGTGCTGAAAAAGGGATGTTTTTGTTCTTTATACTACTGCTGCTTATATTCTTAATTAGATTTTTACGAGCATAATCTTGTACAATTGATTTTTATCGAAGATTCTCTATAACCTAATTCGATGTTCAGAAGGCTACAATCACTTTGTGGTGCTCTAAATCCGTTAAATATGTCCTATTTGAAGGCTAATTATCATTATCTTGGGGAGGGCTGTTTGTCATTTTGTTTGGTGCGTTGGTTGATCTTTTAAACTTTAATGTTAATCTTTACTTTCTGTCAGCCACCATACAAAATATATATACACGATGATAGTTTTCTTGGAGGGGGGGGGGGGGGGTGCGCGCACACCTCTTCAGAAATACTATACTTGGTGGTTAATGGAAACTACTAAATGTTAAGGGGGGTTAGGTTAAGTTTAGTTTTGGAAGTCTATATAAACTTTTATAGTTTATGTAAGAAGCGTTTTTAATGTTAATAAACGCTTAAATCTTTTTCAAATATAAGTCATCTAATTATTTGGATATATATAAAACAACATACAACGGGTTATAAAATATTGAATTTTGTTAATATGAATGAATAGAGCTACTTTCCTTTGTTTTACAATGGCAAAAAAATATAATATAATTTGAGATATCTCTATCATTTTATTGAATTGAATGAAATAACTTAATAGTTATTTGCAATAAAGTGGAGGGATCCACTTTTTCCAAGTAATTCATGAGTTTCAAAAATCTTATTTTCAAAATTTATAAACTCGTTATTTATTAAAAAATTATCAAAATCTTTATCAGTTTGTCCAACATAGCTTATAACATTTTGAGGGTTTTGATTAATTGATCAAACACTTCCTATGCCCTCCACCAAAGGGCCATCTTTAAGTGTAATTACCCTAACTTCCCATTAATTTTGTATTGATTGTATAGTATATATGTGGGTAACCCAAGAAAGAGGTGGAAGAAGGGTTCTTGTTTGCAAGAAGCACCCGTGTACGTGCCCACTGGCTGTCTTTGTTATCTGTACCATTTACTGCCTTAATTTTTTCCTTCTGTCCCCTCAGCAAAACCATAGGAGTTGTCAAAATAAGCTACTCTTGTTGCCAACCCTGCTTATATAATTCCCTTTCCTTTGCCTACGACTTAAGAATGGATTTGCCTCGTGTCTAGTGGAATTCCCAGGACCACCTCTTTCTTTGTCCATTCTTTCTTGTTGTTTGCATGGATTCCAATGAACAAACTCGTCCACATCAAATGAAACCTTATTATCTGCCAATATAAATTAAATATATATACACATATATAATTCCATATAGGTACTAGCCAGCATGTTAGTCAATTATTTTAATGTTTTCATTGGATCTTGTATGAATATAGGGATGTAAGCCCAACTTAACTTGAATCCACTTAATTTTGTAATATTCGAATTTAAACTTAAGTTTAAATCAAGCAACGATCGTAAAGTTAAATGGGTTAAAATTTAAGTTCAAAATTGATTAGACTCGATAGCCATCGTGCTCAAATCAAACGACATGATCTAAGTTCTTAAAATAATGTGGGGCAGCCAATGAGTAGCATTGGCATCGAAGACCACTGCCTCACCTAATTTGACTCGTGAATTCAGATTTTAAGTTGCTTCTTATAAATAGATTTATTGCAGAACATATTCCACCTTGATTTTTTTCTTTTTTACAGAATAAATAAGATCATATATTTAGTTGTACCTTTGTCTAATCTAAGACAGCATAAGAATAATCGGATTGTTAGCCTAAGTTTGTATGGTTGGCGTACGATTTGAATGCATCAAAATATATAAATATATATATATATATATATAGAGAGAGAGAGAGAGAGAGAGAGAGAGAGAGAGAGAGAAATGAAGGTCAGGATACAAAATGTCAATATTGTTTGTTAATGACCTTGGATTCCAGGAAAGTATAGGCTGTTAGAATTAGAAGTTGCCAAAGATTTTATTTGACCAAAGCCAGGGGAGTTGTTATAAAATATAATCTTGACTCTCGAGCAAGCAAAGGGTGATCCCCTGCTTCCTCTCAATTTGTGTCCCATTGGCCCTTGCCACTTGAGACAATTCAAATCAATTCATGATACCATACACATACATATATAGAATGGCATTAAATTCCCCTTAACACCCAATCTTTATATCAAATCCATCCACAAAACAGCAAAACGAATGGTCATTCCTAAAATTAGTACCGAGTTTTGTGCATGCTGCAAGGGAGAATTCAAAAGCATAAAATTGTTTTGCCATGAGTTAAAATTGTGGAACATAGAACGCTCTTTGTTTGAATTGGGATGGGAGGAAAATTGGTACAAAATAATAGTGTAAAAGAGAGAGATAGAGATTAAAAAGAAAAGTACTATTTTGTTGGGTGACATGTTTAATTAAAAGTGTAGACGGTGCTTATTTTTGTTTTTGAATATGTGTTTTTAATTGAATTGTGTAAAAATAAGTAATAAATAAAGAAAAATTAAAAAATATAATAATTGCAGTATGTTTTGTGTAATAGTACGAGCATTGTTTGGTGTGAATAAAATGAATGTAAATTTACGTTCAAACATAGCTAGTATTTTTCATTTTATAATCAAGAGAATTATATATGATGGATTCATTCAGTCATTACAAGTGTGCTCATGTTACATGTAGGAGGTTAATCAATAGCCGGTCCGACAAGGGCAGATCAAATAGTGCTCATATTTGATGTTTCAAATTTCAACAAAAAGTTATACGTAAAATACACAAGAACACAACTGAGACGAGAAATCAATCATTCAATTGACTGTTGAAATAATGGATCCCAGATGAAAAGAAAGAGAGAAGCAACATTTTACTTTTGGGAAGTAGAACAAGCAACTTGGTTAACTTATGATGATGGTTAGCCCCACCTCTCCTCCTCTTTGCTGCACCAATCACAGGGGTGGCCATTGATTGCAGACGATATGGAGGGGTGGGGGTTGAGGAATAGAAATTGATAGTGAGGGAACGTAGGATTTTCTTGATAGATCCTAATTAGCAGTGGCAAAGTTACAGTGGTGGTGATTACGTGGTAGAATGAAGTAATACTTAGATAATGATAGGAGGAATGCTCGCACAATGCACATGGAAGCAGAGCTCTCACACTGCTGTCAAACTGTGCAAGTATTGCTCGACAAAATGATAGCATGAGACAAAAGGATTAAAGGGTTAAGTATAAATTGAAAAAGGAGGGATGATTTTTATTGACGGGGAAATATCTCAAAAGGTAAGTAATCCATGATTTATTAGGTAATTTAAAAATTCAAGAAACTCAAAGAAAAAGGTCCAACCTTTTGTGATATCCCATCAATAGTTGCTTCACCTTATTTGGTTTCATGTTGAAATATATAATGTTTTTGTTGTTATTTAATCTCATGTACACTCTGAATCTAAGTCCATTCGACTGTCCACTCGGAACATTGTTTGGGTGTGGCAAATAGTAACTTGTCATGATTTGCTTTTTCTTTTTTCCTATTTTTTAATTTGTTATTAATTATAATTACTTAAATATTTTAACTTAAATTCTGCCTTTTATTTTATTATTATTTTCATCAATTGATTTCTAGGATTTGTTTTACTTTTATTTTCAATTTAGCATTTTTCTAATTGGTGTGTTATTTTTTTCAATTTTTTTCATACGTTAAAATGTATTTTCTCAATCAATATATAAAAATAAAAATTGTTACTTGATGATAAGTTTAATATACCAAAATTATTTGTACAATATGATTCATAGGTTTGACTTCCATCTAAATGCACAGATATTAATTAACGATAAATTATTACAAATAAAAAAGCAAAATAAAATAAAGTATGATTTTCATATACTTTTGTGATAATTTATATTTTATTATAATTTGTTTTTAATGTATTATTGCAATTGCTAAGTTATAAAATAATTAAAGAACATTTAAATTTGTTGTAATATTTAAATAATAGATATGGCTAATATAAAAAAATTATATTTAAATATTTAGTTAATTATTAATTAAAAAAATACAGTTTAATGTATGAGAAATTTTGTTAAAAGACAATATTGCTCCAATTAAGCAATGCTAAATTGAAAAAATAAAACAAGAAAAAAAAAAAAGAAAGGGCAGATTGTGACAGCCCTGTTGAATTGACCCTGAATCTTTAGATTTGTTTTTTTTTTTCATATTTGTCATGTGCTTTTGAGTGCATTATAGATACAACATTCGTACTGTAAAAATAATATGATAAAATTGTACTGCAGTTGATGTTGTGGTGCTAGTGGCCAAGTTTCTATATGCATTGGCTTTGTTTGGTTTGTAATTTGGGTGGGTAGGAAAAGCATATTTAGTAGTATGATGCACGGGGGAGATAAAATTCAAATTAATTTAAAGTTGAGCATTTATATATATATATATATGTAATAATAATTTGATAATATAATATTATATTTGATTGTAAGATGTAAAACGTCTATATGAATGCGAGCGTATGTGTGTATATATAGAGATTAATTTGATTGAAAAATAATTAACTAATTATAAAAAAGAATAAGGAAAAAAATTGAATTTGAATTTAAATAAAAAAAATTATAAAGTCGAATGTTTGGTTTATAAAAATTTTGAGTGAATAGGAATAGGAGAAAATGGAGGAACAAGCATAGTCATTAATTTTTTCAAATTCAAGGAAGTGTACCATAAGTTGTATTCAAAGAATTGTTACATATAGTAGAAATAGTTCATAAGTGCTATCAAAAAACATTGTGCGGATGTGTGTTTGAATGTCTATAGAAAAGATATATACTTATGGATCATAGTTGATCTTCCCACATTGCGTATGTTTTATCCTAATGTTTACACATTTATTAAACTAAATTAATTTCACATATTGCACTAGCTTAATACAAATTCTAGTTTTGTTACAAGGTATAGCTTGCTGCTTTAGCTTTACTTTGCCATTTATTAGTTGAAAGCTTCGAGCCTTCTGATTTTACAATGTAGAAGAGAGAGCATCATATTTAATCTATATTGTAATGAGATCTTTTAGAAATAACAATATTTTAATATGTGACCTTTTCATTTTTCAACGAGCATAATGACTGTGCTTATACTGCTGGTAATAATAATATTTTGCAGAAACCAACAACTGGATTTTTGCCTATTAACATCACCTAATAAATTCCTTCTCTAATTAGGAAAATCACGTGTTAAAAGATATTTGCCAAAACTAACAACTAGGTCAATAAAATAGAAGTTCTAATTTAAGTTGTGCATGTTATCGATTACAGAGTGTTTGATCGTGAGTCGTGATCAATAGAATTTTTATGTAACTCCTTAAAATATCAATTTGACCTCTTTAAAATTCAATCTGACGATTCTAGAAATAACGTTAAACAATCGTTACTTCATCTTCTTCATCTTGTTTTGAGCTCCATTGTGTAAAAATTCTTTTGACTCCAATTTATCTAATCCAAGCTCTTCCTTTTCTTGCATCTTGTGTACAAAATGCAAAAAAAGCTTCTTTAAACCTTTTAGTTCATAATCTTGCAATTGGTTCATTAGGCAAAGAACTCGCTCCTTGCTGGGATGGTGTCGTCCCAACAACATGCTAGAAGCTAGTGTTTTCAGTTGAGAAGATAATATTTGTTGTAAATAGAATTGGTTTTCTATAGTTAGTGTATTTTAGCATGAAGGTTCTACCACAAAAGGAGTATTAATTATATTATTAATTAAATTATATATATTATTTTGAGAAGAATAAATCATAAACTATTAATTAATTAGACGTAATGTTAAATAAGCAATTTTGTATATATTTTTGTATTATAATTATTTAAAATTGCTTATTCCTATATCTCATATTCTTTTTGGACAATGTCGTGTTTATCTTATATATCACTTGGTGGAATTGTTTGATACGTGGAGTTTTTGTTAATTTATGTAAAAGCAAAGATGATCAAATTTATGTATTCTAAAATTTATTTTTTAATATAAAATTAGGCTTTTTTTTTTTTTTTTTTATTTCCCCTACTAGGCATTGACATGGAAATCAAGTCAAGAGAGTGTGAGCAATGGATGGGGTTGGAGCGATATAGGTATTTGGTGATCGGTGGGAAAAGGATCTCCAACCTCATTTCTACTATTATTGGCGAAAGAATTTTTTAGGGACTTTGATGTTTTTTGGGAGCAAAATTTCAAGAAAATAATTTCTTAGGAAATGATATGTCATCTAATTGCATCTTAACTTTTAAGACAAATTTGTCCTTTCATAAGCATTTCAAATTAGTGTTTTAAAAAATGAGTGGTTGGACCATCAACTAGTTAGTAAAACTATCTAGGTAAAATCAAAAGTTGAAAACTATGATATCAAATTGAGTAAAACTACCTTTGAGAATTCATGAAAATTCGAATGATCTAAATTCATCAATAAATAAACCTTTTAATGAGATTTTTCTTCTTCTTAATTTAATTTTTGTCATCTTTACTATGATCTGTCATCAATTTTGTTTACATTCATACTAAAAAAATGTAGTAATCATACAATCCATTGCTCAAAACATCCAATAATCTTTGGTTTAGACACATTAAATATAAGCGTACATCGTTAAAATTCTACTATGTTTTGATTGAATATTTTAATAAGACATTATTTTGTTGTATATTTTACATGTTTACTTATTGAATTAATATTTATTGTTTTTATTTTGGGATGTTTTTATCGTATTAGTTTAGTATATTTAATTATTAATAGTAATATAAAAAATATTTGAAATTAAATTCGAGTATCTATTTATTCTTTTACATATTTTTAATATACTAATTAATATTTACACTAAAAATATGACACCATTAATTCAATAACAATTGAACTAATAGGCTATGTTTGGAACCTAACTTTCAACTTCGTAGTACCATTTCAAACTTTATATTATTAAACATACAATTTAACAATACTCTCATCTAAATTTAAATTTAAATTTCTCTCTCATATACATAATTAACTAATTATTTTTAATTATTACACATATTATCAATATTTATAAATATATATATCATATATATACTCACATTTATTTTTATTGATACATTATAATATAATTATTATCTTTATAAATTATCACATCATTTAATT
Source organism: Avicennia marina (assembly GCA_019155195.1). NCBI lineage: Eukaryota > Viridiplantae > Streptophyta > Magnoliopsida > Lamiales > Acanthaceae > Avicennia > Avicennia marina. The sequence continues at coordinate 3,155,500 of CM032776.1, forward strand.
ATTATTATATATTTTATACATATATTCAAATAAATTATACTAATTATTTTATTAAGAGATTACTTCCAAACAGATTACTCGTTTTAATATACCCTTATCCAACGTCATATTTAATTAAAACCCACATCCCGAACATACCTATGACCTTTTTTATTTATTGAGCATTATATCAAATTTCACTAAATCATTTATTAAAAGTTATAAAAGAGGAAAGAAGGAAGAGAGGGAGAGAGGCGCAGAGCAGAGCAAAGAAGGGAAAGGGAAAAGCCCTCAAGCCCTCAAGCCCTCTTGAAATTCTATTTGCTTCTAATCAATCGCGAAGCGGAAAAGACATCGCCAACGATCCGAAAGCAGAGGTGGACGAAAATGGCGTCGTCGTCGAGCAGCGGCCTAACGTTCAAGCTACACCCCCTGGTCATTGTCAACATCTCCGATCATTATACTAGGGTCAAGTCTCAGTCTGTTCCCTCCCACTCTGCCGCCGATACCTCGTCGATTCCGCCTCCGCCGCGTGTGTTCGGCTGTGTAATCGGCGTCCAGCGCGGCCGCACCGTGGAGATCTTCAACAGCTTCGAGCTTCTGTACGACCCCTCGACTAATTCGCTCGACCGAGCTTTTCTCGAGAAAAAGCAAGAGCTCTGTGCGTATCTTTTTTAATTAATTATTTGAGTTTTTCTTTGTCTTTCAGTCTATGTGCTCTGGGTACTGGTTTGGCTTGTTTGAGGATAGAGAATTAAAAATACTGATGCTTGATGTGATGAACAGATAAGAAGGTGTTTCCACATTTTTATATTCTGGGATGGTACTCAACTGGAAGCGATGCGCAAGAATCCGATATGATCATTCACAAAGCTGTGAGTTCTTCATATTATCGCACCTAGTTTAAGGAGCAATTTTCACAAGAATAACCTAAGGATTTTGTATCTTGAGATTTCTGTTGAACACATATGTTTTAGACTTGCATTTTAAACTTACGTCAATGCGTAAATAGAAAAAATGGCGTAGGAAAGAGGAGAATATCTGAAAGCCGGAAAACTTCTCTTGTGGTTTTTTTTTTCCTAAAATTGTTACAATTCTACTTGCTAATGCACGTTTTATGTGTTGCCGTACTGCTCCTCCTGTTCATAGATATAGCCGGGCTCCTGGATTGCTGTTCGTGTTTTTTAAGAGCATAATTATCTGGGTATTCCTCAATGTTGTAAATGTTATTCTGGGCAATGAAAAATTAAGGCTTGAATTGGACTCCCATTATCAAATTTATTAGATATTATATCAGTTATTTCTATAAAAAATGGATGGAGTTGAGTTTATTATATAAATGCCGGTTCCATTTTGTTTTTGATGCCATATGTTTCATTCATTTGGTTGTGTTATAGCAACAGCATATGTGTTCCAATATTCTTATGACAAATTTTTGTTTAACAGTTGATGGATATAAATGAGAGCCCGGTTTATGTTCTTCTCAATCCTCTAATTAATCCTGCTCAGAAAGATCTGCCTGTTACAATTTATGAAAGCGGTATGCACATTTTATTCCATTACCTCTGAATTTCCTTGTTAGCCTAGCTATGCAATTGATGCCTGAAATTTTTATTTGTATTTGGCCCACACCATTACCCCCAGCGATGAAGATGTTGTGCTGTGAATGTGCTTCTCATCTGCTCTGAGCAAAAGCATAAGATTCATATATATCAGCAACCTTTATTGTGCTCTTCATCTCTTGGTGTCATGAAAGACTGAAACCTGAAAATGACCATGTTACCCTTCCTGAAATTGAAGATTATTTGTCTGTCAGAAATTATTGTTGTAATAAAATAGCCTCCATGAATCTTGTCATGCCAAATCATGAAGTGCATAGTCATGACATCTGCTGGTTGGATTTTATTTTACTTAAGTTCATTTGCAAAAATTTGTTGATACTGTGTTTTTGTTTCTATTATTTGCATATTAATTCCAGAGCTGCATGTTATTGATGGCATACCCCAGCTTATATTTGTTCGCTCAAGCTACACAATAGAGGTACATTTTGTTTCTAAATTTTAATCTCATTTATGGCAAAATTGAGACTAATGAGGTGACCTCTTTATTTGATTGCTTGCTAGACGGTGGAAGCTGAACGAATATCTGTTGATCATGTTGCCCATCTTAAACCATCTGATGGGGGTTCAGCGGCAACTCAGTGTGAGTCCTGTTTGATATTTTTTCAAACTGGCATAAGCTTCCAATCATTACTTGGACTCATTCCTATTTTTTATCTCTTTTTTCGGTTATAATTGTATAGGACTTACGAATTGGCCTTTCCTTGTACTTTGCAGTGGCTGCACACCTTACTGGCATACATAGTGCCATCAAGATGCTGAATAGCCGAATCAGAGTGCTTCATCAGTACCTTCTTTCCATGCAGAAAGGTATATAGTTGTTTTCCTATCTTTTTCCTCTTTCCTTTTTATTTTTTTCCACCTGTAACTTTTCTGGAAATACACATTTTTTAAATTATTTTATCCAAGGAAAAGCATGCACTGCATTGTCACTAGAAACTCAAGCTTCTTGGTGGTCCTAAAATACACCACAACGAAGAAGATAAAAGTTCATTTTTTTACTCATTATTGTTTTGGTGGAATGTTTCATTTTACCCCATATACCATTGACATCTGTAGCATCTTTTTAGTTGCATTGATATTTAAAGTTATACAGAATGACTCTAGGTGATTTAGCCTGGGTCATCTGCTGCATTGAATTTGCATGTTGATATGTTTTTCGAGATGTTGCTGCTGCTTGCAGGGGAAATACCCTGCGACAATTCATTGCTTAGGCAAGTATCTAGTCTCCTGAGAAGATTACCAGCCATTGAGTCTGAAAAGTTTCAAGATGATTTCTTGATGGTGGGTGATTCCTGAAGATTTTTTGTTTTCTTCACATAATAGATTTATCAATTTTGTTGACTTGATTTTCTAATAGTACAGCAAGAAAGTTCATCATATACATTCTTTTGATTGTTGTTGCAGTAAATTCCTCTGATGGCTTTTATAATAACTGGTAAAATCTTATTTTTTTCATTGATTTTTCCTGATTCCTGATTTTTTCCTTTTGCAGGAATACAATGATACATTATTGATAACTTATCTTGCCATGTTCACCAAATGCTCAAGGTAAGACCTGTAGGCTTCTGTAACTAATATGTTCTTAATATTTTAGGTGAACCTTGTTCTTAAAATCTTATCAGACCAATATTGTCTTAGATCTAGTGAGGCCGGGTTCATCTAATGCAATTAAGACTAAGATGCTAGCATGAACTCGTGAAAATTAGTTAAATGTTTTATTCCTTTGTACATTTGTATCAAGTTGATACTTCAGTTATGCTTCTTCTTGATATCGGTATACCCATCACATACTTACAAAATTAGCTGGTTTTGATTCATCAAAGGTGTAATTTACAAACAACTTAGAGGACATTTGATATCTGGCATCCTAACAATGAAAAGAGTTTGCTATGATCCGTTGGAAACTTTTATTGTTATGAACTAACTTCAGGTTGCTTTACGAATCTTATGTAGTTCTTTTATGTTCTTTGGGCAGCACAATGAATGAGCTGGTAGATAAATTCAACACTGCTTATGACAGGCATAGCCGGAGGGGTGGCCGAACTTCTTTTATCTAAAAGCTCATTCATTTTAGCCTCCGTCTAAACCAAATCTCCTTGAAGCTGGCAACCTATACGTCTCCAGGAATTATGTCCAGGAATTATGTTTGGAACATTCCTCACGTTAATGGGCAGTGCAAATATCTTTAATCACTTTATTCCTTCACATTTTGAACGCCCCTTGTGTTTGAGTGTCATATCATTTTGTTTTATTTGAGGCGGTTAAAGGTAGGATAGTAAAATGACTTAAAAGAGGCTCTTTCAAAATTTAGAGAAGCTGGACAAATCATGACAAATTGGAGTACTTTGTTGGCCGCATCAATTTTCTCGTATTGACACTTAGCATATGGGACGTTACTTTCTGGTTTGGAATCTGGCATGATAATATAGCATTGATCATGAATTCATGCTGTCGGTGAGTTGCATTGTGGGCAGAGAGCTGCAGTTCCCTCTTATGGATGCTGTTCGACATCCCAGCAACTGATTTTGTAGTTCACTATAAGCCACAACTGCTTGTATGCATTAAACACCCTTGCTGTTCTGCACGGGCTTTACTTGCAGGCCCCCGTTTGTTTTTATGGTTTTGGTTCTATAGAACTCCTTTTTGTCTGCCGTCTATTTTGTTCTCTCTTTGAATAATTTAGATAAGTTTTTTGAAACGAAAAGAAATCTGTCCAAAATCCGTATATGCCAACTAATATGTCGTGAATCTTCTAGTGCTTCAAGAAATCCAATGGGCCACAAGATTAATACGTGATACGCTCGTACACGGATAAGTAAGATTATTATGAAATTCATGATACAATGGAGTGAAGCCAAGGCCGGTCGCTATGTTTAAGTGTCTGGGAGCTACAGCAACCAACATCAAACATATGCACCCAAAAAATAAATAACTCAATAAAAATGAGCACAGGGAGTAACTTGAATGCCGGCATGGGTCGTTCTTCACGCTGCATGGAAGGCCTACGGACATCCGTCGTCTCTAATTACACGGTGAAGCGAGGCTTTCCATCTTTAATTGCCATCGCTGTCCTTGTGGAATTGCCATCCGTCATGGCATCCAATCTCGCAGCCTTCAAAGCAGATGGTAAGCCATGGCCGCATTCTGCAGATCATAGCAAAATCATCCCTCTTCACTGAAGAAGTACCACCGATCCCAAGCCATCTCAAACCACGGAAAGAAGGCTTCTGTAGCAGCTCAACCAGTCCACCAGAGAATCGTTTGCAGTGACAGATATCCAGTTTTTGAAGGAAATTGCTTCCATCAGACCTCCCAGCAGCCAGTGTTCTGAAAGAAACGTCAGTCACGTGAAAGCAATATCTTATGCACAGCTCAGTAATGGCTTCAGCACTTGAAACAATTGCATGAATGGCTGTGTCTGATATTCCTGGCATGTGGCCAACATCTAGAGACGATAATGTCTTCTTGATTCTTCCACCATTAAGCAGGCAGACAATTCCCCTGTCGGTAACTCTTGTGCAGCCTCTCAGACACAGATTGGTTATCGGTAGATTCCCCCCACTCAAAACAGCAAGACCATTATCTGTAATATCAGCTCCTCCCAGATTAAGTGAGGTTAGTGTACTTAGGCAAGATATGTAATCAAGACAAGAGTCTGCTATGCTCCTGCAACCATTTGTGTCAAGTACTTCCAGGGAATCAGATGAGGCTAGTGGAGCCACAGCTTCACTGGTTATGAGGTTGCAAGACAACAATTTCAACTCAACAAGAGGGCACGGAACCCCAATGATGTCATGAAAAGCCAAGTCTGTCAACAAGGGTGCATTGCGAACTTCAAACTTCTTCAGATTATAGCATGAGCACAAAAGAGACGAAAATCCAGCATCAGTAACTTTAGAAAACCCACCAAGTCTCACAGACTCTAGACGTCTACAGCTCTCAGAAAGAAGCATTAAACCCAAATCATTTATTCTTTTAAAAGACACTGGATAGTTCAGCCTACTTCTCACAATTGAGAGAGATGTAAGATGTTCACAAGCGCCTAGAAGCTGCAGCACATTGTTAGTCAAGTCAAGAGGCAGTTTTGGCTCTGTGCATGCTCTGTCCTCAAGATCCAGTTCAACCAAAAACGGAAGTGAGCTGGTGATTGCATAGATAAGTCTATCAGATATAACATTCAAGACAAGCGACAGACTTTGCAATCTAAAACCCCTTGATGGCAGAAATGGTGGAACACTGCATTTGACAAATTCTTCTGGAATCTCTGTGTCAGCTCTAAGTTCTTGTATAAGGAAAATAGCATCTCTTTCATTCACTGGCTGCAACTTCAGAAAGTTGAGAGTTTTGGGGAGGAAAAGATCAATGCAGCCTAAATCACATGCATCCCGTTCTGTTCCACGGATTTTTATGGATAGATACTGCAAAATTTATGGGCTTGTTTAGTTCACAGGCAATCTCAATTTTATCAGATGTTATCATTTCGAAAAAAATCACAAGAATCAAGCCTGAATCTAATGTGAGCAACTTGCATACAGCAAAAGAATATTTTACCTCCAAACAAGGAAATCTTTCCAGCATTTTCAGAAGGTTTCTCCTAAAAGTTTCTGGTGAGTTCTGCTCTGCCAGTTCCAGTGCAAGATCCCTGATAAAGAAAATAAGAAAAGAAAATTATGATAAAAAAACCAACATTAACAGAAATGAATTTAGCATGCTCATCTTGGCCTGATTGTTCCTATCCCCATTCCAATAGTGACTGTAGTTCTGAATCACAAAATGGAACTCGGTATCAAACAAAAAACAATAATAAGCCCTGAACTTTTTAACATCACCGAAACAGCAAATCTAATCCTTTGAACAGGAAGGAAAGGCTCGGACTAACAGAATCTGGTGTAGAAGCCTGGGCGAGTCAGCAATTGTATATACTACTCAGCAGACAGAAATTATTTTTCGCCAAAAGCTAGTTAGCCTTTTCAGTTACAATATTGCATTTCTTGAATTGGAAACGTAAAGAGCTCTATCTACAATAGTCACCATGCCCTCATCGCCATGAATGTAGTCATGAGGAAATGGGGATCATACTCTTACTTAATCCAATGAAAATTCATGGAGAAGGCCAGTTCAATCTTCTTTAAAAAGACTTAGATTCAAGTGTAACAAAGACCTTACCTCAAATTGGGGCACTTTTCCCCAATTGAAGGAAGAAAATCGTACGATAATAACGCACACTTGAGTAAACTCAGTTCTTGGATGTTGGGTTGAAGAATCCCGACGAGTGCACAATCATCCAAGTGGAGGCAGTCAATAGTTACCCTCTTCACCCCTGCCATTCTGGGGAAAATATGACCAAGAAGTTCTCCATTGAGTGAAAATGCCTACCAGCACAAATCTCTCAGTAAGTATTTGTTCATTCCGATTCAGAAATTACACACACACAAAAAAAAATAAAATCCATACAGCAAAACATAAGAAGTGATGCTTAAACATGCCAAACAATGCATGTAAACCAAAGGAGCAAAACCAACTCTTAGCAACACATGAAAGATTCGGTAATTTTACAATTTGATCACACCATAAGCATTAAGACTGCCTGTTGATTATGCCGGCACTGCCACAGACCAACAATAAGGAAGTAAGTGATTATATGAACAAATTTCTGAGTGTAGGAAATCTTACAGAAAGATCGAGAGAGGGCAGGGTGGAAAGAGTCTGCGACACCGTCGAACGGAGGGCTCGACACACGCATGCCAGAGAACAAAGAGACTCCAGCTCTAGTCTCGGGAAAATCTCATCAGGAACCAGGGCTTCTGGGAGTGGAAAGCCCTCTCGTGGCGGCGCGCCGCCATCGGTTCCCGGCACCGCAGCTCGGACCTCAACGCGGGGTCTCTTGTCGCAATTCTCCATGTCGCAAAACAGAAAACGCTGATCTCAAAAGAGCGACTCTCTTTTAACGTTCTCCACTGGCCAATTTTACTGGACTGATTTTTTCGATTGGGCCGTAATTTTCCCTTTAATCTAACTAGATTGGGCCAGTTTTAAAATGATACTAGTTAGTGAGCTGCAATTCCGAGCCCATCACTGAAAGACGTGGATAACGTTATTATATTAACATAACAAAAATGACCTAAGTTATGATATAATGCCCATAATTCCGCTTAAGTGAACATGTTATGATGTGTTGAGTGTGCATAAATGGCGTGATTAACCTAATCCTACCAATCAGGACACTGAATGCTATTAAAACACTTAACAAGTCAATTTTTCCAATGTGGTGTTTAATAATTTTAGTAATTAATAAAAACAATTAAATTCGTGTATTGTATATTCATGTTGAATAGTTTTGTTGATTGATTTCAAGTTTTCAAATCCTCCTTTCCGCACTTGAACATGAGCCAAGAATTAAATAGGAATGGAGATGATAAGCTTACTCTAACCGCATCCCAATGACAAATCTCTCCATTCTCACCCTCAACCCCATTTCCCCCCACCTGCCCTATTCCATTCCCTGTTCATCCACCCGTGTTCTCACGAAATTTTGTTGGGAGAAAAAAATAATTTTGGGTTAAAAGTTAATTTCAAAAAATAAAAATTTAACTATATTTGTTTTCACATAAACTAGTAAATATTCGATCTGCCAATTAATTTCATGTAAAAAGTAAGCATAGTACATTTGTTGTATTAGCACATTTAAAATAATTATAAAGAATGATATATTTGTTACATTAGTATGTTTAATAGGACAAAATTTATTTGTTTTTTTATCAAATATCAATCATAAAATGGATTTTTAGTGAATCACGTTAAAACAAGTGAATTGACATAAATTTAATAATTATATTCAAATATCATAAATAGACAAATGAGAGCATATATGCATATATTCAATTTAAAACAAAAGGATAACTCGTAATTCAATCTATATATTCAATTTAAAATAAAATAATAAATGTAAAAAACAAAGTGTAATAAATCTATTTACTTTGAAAATAAAAGAAATAGAATGACAAATAATTAATTGTTTCTAAAAGGTTTATCAAATTAGTATATAACAAAAATCAACAAAAAAAGTAAAAAAAAAAAATTAGAATTGAAGAGAGAAAATAGTGATAAATTTGGTTTTATCTTACTTTATAATTTTTTATTGTAAAGAGAAATATTAATTTTTGAGACAAAATTTATATTTTACCATAATTAAAATACATATACCATCATAATTAATTCTTTTAAATTTATTTGTTTTAATTTTTATAGAATGAGTAAACTAATACTCTAATTGATTAGTTTTTAAATTAATTAAATATACATACAAATTCATTACAAAACATTGTGTATAATTAATTACAAGTTCATAATTTATCATAATTAAAACAATATACGTAAATATACAAACACATAGTTTATGCGGGGTGGAACGAAGAATGGAGTTAGAGTAAGTTCTTATGTCTTTTTTTGCCTTGCCTAGGCATGGTTATTGTTTTATTTGGCATTGCGAATTGAATTAAATCGAATCGAATTGAAATTTAAATTGAAACCATGAAATTAAAATTATACAAGAACCATGCAAAATGATTTTAGTTTTAATTCTAAAAAAATGGAACCAAAACCATAACCGTTGGTTTAGAACCATCAAAAATAAAAAGTATATATATAATATAATATGTATAATATATAATATAACAGATAGTATATGTACAGTGTAATATGTACATACGTACATACATATATATATATATATATATATACTATAATATGTTAATTTATATTAATATGAAGCAGTTAAATGACATTATACATATATTTTTCTAATCAAAATGTTTATTAATTGAGAATATAATGTATTTTATAAAATTTACATTACTTATTCTTTACTTCACAAAATAATAATAAACTTGAAATATAATTTTTCTTCATTCTTTACATTATACACTCCACATTACTTTTATATTAAAATTAATAAGACTAAATAATATCATATAATTATACAAAACTGAAAGCGGAACTAGAATCGCTAAAAAACTGGAACTAGGATCGTTAATTCCAAAGTCACAAGCGAAACTGTTGAAGAACTTGAAACGGAACTAGAAACCTTGACTTCAGAACTAGAATTAGAACAACTAGATTCTAGTTCTTTAGGTTTTTTTGGAACCCGAATCACCAATTTTGGAACCCTGGCCATGCTACCCTACCCCAAGTCCGCAGTCACCTGTCCTTGTGACTACCTCTCCTAAGCACTGAACTAAGATAATTTATAATATAGCATATATGTTGTGGGTTGTAGGGTCTAACAATGCACCCTTGTCCCTCCTTTACGGGCTAGTTGATCTTTTGTTGTTTGTTTTGAAGATTTCTCTCTCTCTCTCTCTCTCTCTCTCTCTCTCTGTTATTAATGCATAGTTTTTATGTGTATAGTTTTTAATATACAAATTCCATACACCATGGAATAATATAGATGACAAGAAAATTCTTGGGTAGAGAATTCCACGCCTAGTTTTGCATAAATATGCCACTTTAACCGAGAGAGAGATTTGGTATCACCAAATGTCGCGTAAGAGAGTGATGGGGTGTATGATCCTCGGTGATGGGCCAGAAAACACTCGTGCCAAGGCATTGCAAGAATTTTAGCGGACATAATGCCGAGTGGTGATTCTTGAACCCTCAGTCACACTGTGCCAACCATAATGCGACATGACGATTCCCGAAAAGAAGACGGTCAGAATCCCCCTAAATTACAAATCTAGAGAAAATGTAAACGATTTGATAGAATGGTTGGAAAACGCGTGGAGGGGCTTAAAAACACATTGATATAGAAAATTAAAAGAAAATTCTAATGGAAGGAAAAAATAGAAAACAGCGGCCTTAATAAAAACAGAGCCATATACAGATGGAGAAACTGATCGAATAAAATAATATCATGTATGGAACAGTAAAGGCCTGGAGGAATAAAATTTGAATAAAATAGTGCGATCCCTTCATACAGTACAGACATAAGGCAGGGTTGGACAGAATAAAACAGGGTCCCATGTCTCAATTGAGACTTAAAAGTGCTACAGAAATTAGACGTTTCCGCCACTTCCTTTGGTAGGTAAAAATGTGAACTACATAATGGAAACTAAAAGGTTGTTAAGGTTTATTTACTCAAATTTTCCCATTAAAACACGACTTCCGTCAAACGTCGTTTTCGACGGAAATCCCTCTCTCAAACATGGCTCAAAGTCATGTATGCGTGTTTGTATGAGAGAGTTGAACACTATTTTACCAACAGACTTTTACATTCAAAGCCCACGTCAAATCAAAGATCACACACACACACAGACACACACACTATGTATGTATATATATTATCAAGGGATGTCCCTTCTTGAACTGCTAAGGCCTAAGGAGCAGAAGGGAAAGAAGATAGGCAAGCAACAAATCTCTGGCGTCAAAAAGGCAAAGCGACAATCACTAAAAGAAATTAAAGAGTTTTCAAAGGTAAAAAAAACAGAAGAATTTCATTGCCTCCACCCACCTAAGACAGTACCACGTTAGCCTCCTAAGGAAGGGAAGGCGAAACAGAGAAATGAAGGCCTAGACTCATGGTTAGCCCTGTTGAGGACTCCATCTAAAATACAATAGGACATCCATTTTTGATTGCTCCTTTCGTAGTGTCTCATAAAAATGAATCTTAACTGGAAAAAGAGAGTGAGAAATTGTGGTACTTATGAGCAATTAAAATTCAATAAACTTAACAACACAGCTTTGTTGTACCTTGTGCTGCACAATTAGTACCTGGAAAAAGAAAGAAGAGTGTCCCGTCCTAATCCAGATATTGGGTGTTTGATTTGGTCTCTTTCATGTACCACCAATTGGAAGATTTCTTACACAATTTGTTTCCCTCCCAAGACTCATATTTGACAAAATAGTTAATATACATAGAATATTCTACTCACTTATTAGAATTCATGTTGTTTCAGAAGATATAGCTTAAAATTGTTTTCCCTTCAAGGCTTATACTTGACAAAATAGTTAATATACCTAGAATATTCTTCTCACTTATTAGAATTCATGTTGTTTTAGAAGATTTAGCTTAAACAATCACTAAATACACAGTTTCAAACTCAATAGACACGTTTCAGAGGCAAATGTTGGGAAAATTTAAATAAAACAATGACCCCTTAAGATAATTGTTGCTTGCAATTCTTGTGTTGAAATTTGCTTATCCAATGCCAAATTTAGACTAACAAACAAATCTTGATTTAAAGACTATCCCGTGAATCCAATTAATTTTTATTCTCTATCAACGTACAAATCACTAACATATCTTTAGGTCCAACAACTAGTATCTTAATCATCATTATTATGTGGTCCGAAATTCGAGTCCAAAATAACATTATGTGTAAGTATTGATCAATTAATAATAAAATATCAATTGGGCATAAAAATTTAAATATATGATTTGACATAGAAGTGTAGAAGAAGGTTTATCTCATTTGTCTATATGTACACGTTGTCCGGACACTCAAAACGTCCGACAAATAACTTGCTTAGAATTTAAGTCTTTCATATTTACCAACCCAAAAAAAAGTCTTAAGTCTCTCATATTTACCAACCAAAAAAAAAAGTCTCTTATACTTATTTATACTATATTATTAAAAATTTAGAACCAATTTAGTTGTACACTGTATGTTTATAATATTATCCTTAATTACAACAACTTATGCCATTATCTCTAATTCAATTAAAAAGCCATACTCAAATATAATAATTAATATACTATTATTTTTTATACAATATCTCTACTATTTCATTATTAATTGAGAAATTTTTGTTATATATTGTAATATTATACGATTACTCTTGTTCTAAATTCTTTTTGACTCTATTTCTTTTGTAATTATAGCGTGTGTTTTTTGATATTTTTATCTCGAAAATCATGTAAAAGTAAGAGAGAGAAAGAGATAGAAAAGAAGTATAATAATTGAGTGTGTGATTTTAGAGGGTGGATAATTTGAAAACAAACAAAACCTTTATTTTTATATCATTTTCTCCTATTTTTTTTTAAGTTTCATGTTTTTATATCTGGTCTCTATTAATTTTTTTCCTTTTTTAAAAAGTTTTATAATTCTTCAGTCTCTTATTTTAAATATTTTTATACCTTTAACTTTAAAGATCATCTTTCTCTCATTTAAAATTTAGTGTGCAGTTTTGTCAGTTAATTAATTCTTATTATAGTAATATTTATGAAAAAAGGTTGATAACAATGTCATTGTATAATCTAAAGATTCAAGTGATCAGCTTCTCATTATCTCATTAGTTGGCATCTAGACAGCATGTGGGCCCATTTTTGTTTCCTCGGGGGCTCCGACGTCTAAGCCAAATTCTCTCCTCTGTCCCCACGTCATATATACTTTGACACAATTATGCCATGTTTGGTTGGGCTTTATTTTCTCAAAATATTCAATTCTTTAATTTTATGTTTCCAACCAGTTAAATTCAGCCACTTAAGAACCCTACAAATATGTTACTCGTTTGACGTATTCTTTGATGTCAATCGAAATATCTCTTGGAAAGAAATGAGTTAAGTATGATAATTATCCATAAATTTGAAAATTGGATCGTACTGATCAATTCAATCGGTTTAACAAGAGGCTGATCCATTTTTCTGTCTCACGAAGCCATAAAATCTGACAGTCTCAAAAATTGGTCGAATCCTTTTCAACCCAAAAAAGTAAAGAAAAAACAAATTTAAGTAATTGTTTAAAAAATAACAAAAATACCTTTTGATCTTTTTTTTTTTCTTAAATTTCTAAAATTTTTAAATCCTAAATACATTAGACTATAAATTTCACCATTTGTTTTTTATGTTGATTTTTAGTAAATTTTTTATCCATTTATTTTTTTAATTGAGTTTGTGAAATATTAAATATTGTATTTAAAAGTAAAATTGCTCATCTTAATTGATGGGTTTTTGTTTTATAAATTTGTGTAATAACTTTTAATTTTTGTTGGATTATTAATTTTTTAACATTTGCATCTAAAACTTATATTATTAAATTTTGAAAATATCATTATTTAATAGGTCACACTATACTTTTATATTTAAAATTTAAATAAATCAAAATAAAATAAGAGCATCTAACCAAACACATAGAAATATCTCATATATATATATATGTATATGTATATGCTAATAATAATATAAGCCCATGTTGCATACTTGGCATCATTGCATGGATTTCATGGGTTTTAACTTGTTTTTTACGGCCTAAATAAATGCAAAAATTATTAGCTACAAAATTTAGGTTCAATTTCACAACCTCTTCCTTCTACACGACTATATATTTATATTTACTATGATAATGATAATGATAATGATGATGACAATAATGGCAATAATAATTATTTATGAAATTATCAGCAATTATAAACTTTCCCTAATAATTGAGCCAATAATTCCTCCATGCAATAACCCTCACCGTCAAACTTTCTGAATCCAAATGGCAGCATCTTATTGGACGGTCAAAGATGTTAAATTTCCCAACAAGGGCGGTCCCAGCCCAGGAATTCTTAAATGATTAATTATTATTATTTTATAGTTACAGGAAAAAGATTTATTAAATGATTGAAATTGGTTCTCATGATGGCTTTATCTTTATTTCCAAGAGGATCCCACAAAAGCCTTCACTCCCAAACAAAGCCCAAATTTTTTGGTTTTTGTTTTTGTTTTTTTTTTTTTTTTTTAAAATCTCACCGGCAATCGCATTTCTTGCAAACTGTTGAACCACTTTTCGTGAGAGGAGGAGAGAGAGAGAGAGTGAGACAAAGGAGTGGGTAGAGAGAAAACCGAAGGGAATTGAAAGGAAAGCTGCGGTGTTTCTGTTTTGCCCCGTTCCCCGGAGGAGGGAAATTACGCACTCTTCTTTCTGTTATATTCCTCATTCAATGGGGAAAAGACCCCATTGAGAAGAAATATTCTAAGAGAGTGTCGGGGTAAAAAAAGGGGGGCTTTCCTTTCTTAATCTTCACTGCTCTGTGTTTTCTTCAGGTACTCCAGACTTGCCTGCTTTAATGTTCTCTGCTAATCATTTGTTAATGATCGAGTCTCATGCTTGAATTTTTTGCTATTTCTTTTGTTTTATTTTTAATCCTTTTTCACCTTTTCTGCTTTTGTTCTCGAGAGTAATTCAATGTCTAGGCCATTGTTGGTTTGTTCCCTTGATTTAAAATGCATTCCTTTTTTTTTTTCCGGGGATGATGATGGCCCATGCACGAAAAAATTGGGGGTTTATGATTTTTTTTGGGTTTTTTTGTCACTTTTCCCTTATTTTGTGTTGATTCCTAATTTGTTAGATCTTTTTGAGTTGCTGGATTTGAAGAGTGGGTTTTTTATGTTGAAATTTTATCTGTGATATTTCCCAAGATTGAGACATTAATTGATAATTATCCTTTGTGTTGAGCTTGGCCATGCAAAATGTTTGTTTTTGGGTAGAGTGTTTGTGTTTGGAAATGCATGATTGGGTAATTGATTGCTTGCACCGCCTCATATTAGTGATTACTAAATATTTCTCTAAGTTTAAGGTACAGTTGGCTTATCATGGTTGCCTTTGGTTGGTGCATTTCAAAAGTTCTTATCAACTTTCCTTCTTAGAGTGGATTTTGTGATAGATTTTACTTGTGAATAATAGGAAAGAAATTAATATTTTCCCTAATTTGCCGGTCAAGTTTCTTGACGAAGAAATTCTATCATTCAATTACCTTTTTTATGCATAAGCCATTCTATTCTTGGTCTCTGGAATTAGTGCAATTGTCATATTTGCTTGTTTCAGTAATATTGGTGTTTATAGAGATCAGAGAAAAGAAGAGGCAATCTTTTGTTTTTGGTTTTTTTTTTTGTTTTAGGTCGGGTGGTTCTTTTAAGTAGGAAGAACCTGTTGATAACATGAAGTATTTTCTCTTGAGTGGTATACTGTGATGAGTACGCTTTTGTTAGGAGTTTCTTTTCTATACCTTCAAATAATTATTGTGATTGAAGAAACTCGAACCAAAAACCAAATGTAAAGTCATATACTTTTTTTCAACTTCAGGTTTCTGGCATCTACGACAAAGGGCTCTTCGATTCTGTGGATTATTTGAAGTGGATAACATTGACTAATGGGTGGGTTTGATGATGTTGCTGTTATGGGAGATTGGATGCCTCCTATCCCAAGTCCAAGATCACTTTTCTCTTCAATGATTGGTGATGATGCTGGAGTGCGCTCAATTGCAAACTCTGGTAGTGAAAATAAACATGGGCCTCTCTCTCCAGCAACTGAAGGACAGCGTGCATCTGGGAATGTTGATCAGAGTAATCCGACTCAAGCTAGCATACAATCTTATGAAGCAAGCAACTCAAATGTGCTCGCAGAACCAAAAATGGGTTCCCGCGGATGCCTTACAGAGAGGATGGCAGCCAGAGCTGGTTTCAATGCTCCAAGGTTGAACACAGAAAGCATCAGACCAGCTGACCTTTCTAAGAACTCAGAAGTTCGGTCTCCTTATTTGACTATTCCTGCCGGTCTAAGCCCAACAACTTTGCTAGACTCTCCCATTTTCCTCACAAATTCTCTGGTGAGTTAATTATTAGAGTATAGCAGTTCTGTGTAACTATTAGGATTCCTTATAGTTAGAATCTGGGTATCAACTAATGTAAATAAGAGAAAAATAAGAAGAGTTAGTTATGCACATGTTCAGGTCAGTTTCTTATATGCTAGCTTCAGGATTTTGGCTGTGAACGTTACTGGCTGTTTAACTTAATTTTGCAAGTGAATGAGCTTTCAGAATCGTCTGATGAGAGTTGGGGATCAGTGCAGACACATTGCTTCAGTTGGTGAAATAAGTGTGAAGGCTTGTTAGCTTTATAACTACATCATGAAGCGTTTAATGTCTTGTTTAATACTAGCAGCTGCAAAGCTAAGTTGATTATGGGCTTCTAATATGTCCTTCGGGGGCTCAATTTTATTTTGGTTGAGCCTGAATATAATCCTTGCATTAAGAAAACTTTTATCTTGTGTACCTTTTATTTCTCCTTATATCTTCAATATTTATTAACATGGCACTTCAATTTTTGTTTTTAAAAAAAAACAAAAATAATATACTAATTGATAACTTTGTCAAAAAAACAGACCGGACAGCACATCTGGTTAACAGAATATGATGACTGTTGTAGTCTATTCTAGTGTTATTCAATTATGTGATTGTTTCCTCTGCAGGTTCTGCCATCTCCTACAACTGGAAAATTTTCATTTGCCCCAAGTGTAAACAACTTAGACTCTACGTTGATGACAGATCCTGATAAGGGCAAGAAGAATACTTCTGAATATCCCTCATCATTTGTATTTAAGCCTAATGTGGAATCCGGATCAATCCCTCATTTTAATGCGGCAAACAAAGTAATTAATCTTTCTACCATTCTCTCTCTGAACACACCTTTGTATAAGTTCACTCATGCATGACGGGAAATATTCGAATTCATATACTTGTGTCATGACTACTTTTGTACCCTGGTTTATGTCTAATTCATTGTGTTGATTTTTTTTTTTTGTTTTTTTCAATTGACTGGATACATGCTTCTGGTTTTTCTCCTCAGTTTTTTCCTGATGTTGGGGTTTCTGTTCATTCCAATACCTCGATTCTGCATCAAAATGTAGATCCTCCAAATTTTCAAGTCTTCTCTAAATCACAAGCGGAGAACAGGGGCAGCAATCTCTCATCAGAGCAGACTACTTCTGTTGGTGTTGCACAGAATTCTCCAGCCCTTGGTGAACCACATGATGATGATGGAGATCAAAAAAGCAGTGGAGATCCCAATGCTGGTGGTGGCCAAGCTGAGGATGGTTATAATTGGAGAAAATATGGGCAGAAACAAGTAAAAGGAAGCGAGTATCCACGGAGTTATTACAAGTGCACTCATCCAAATTGTCCGGTCAAGAAAAAAGTGGAGCGGTCTCATGAGGGTCACACCACAGACATAATATATAAGGGATCCCACAACCATCTAAAGCCCTACCGCAGATCATCCCTTGGCTCCTCAAATGCACCCGATGTCGTGCAGCTTGAACCTGAAGCTGGGACTGGTGCAAATGGTAATCAAAGTTGGTCAAATGTGCAGAAAGGAAACATTGTTGGAGCCTCTGATTGGGGGTTAGGGAATCTCGAGGCAGGATCCTCTGCACCTCTGGCCCAAGAACACAGCAGTGGAGCTACTCTGCAGGCTCAGAATGGCCCCCAGTGTGAGTCAGGGGATGGTGTGGATGGGTCTTCTACTTTTTCCAATGATGAGGATGATGAGGACGGTGTAACTCATGGCAGCATATCGTTAGGTTATGATGGTGAAGGAGATGAATCAGAATCAAAGCGAAGGTTTCTACTTTTTCTGTTCTGAATAATTTGTTTGTTGAGTTGATATGAGTATAACGCGTATGTTTTTTGCACTTCTTTGTTTTAGGAGAATTGAAACTTACACTTTCGGATATTTGTTTTAGGAGAATTGAAACTTACACTTCGGATATGAGTGGGGCTACCAGAGCCATAAGGGAGCCCAGAGTTGTGGTCCAGACAACCAGTGAGGTGGACATCCTTGATGATGGGTATCGTTGGCGCAAGTATGGGCAGAAAGTCGTGAAAGGAAATCCAAATCCAAGGTTAATCTCTGCTTGATCTGTGACTCATTGTTTTCCAAGTCTAGAGTATATAGCAAAAGGAATGATCGTTTGGATTATTTCATGCAGGAGTTACTACAAGTGCACAACCGGCGGCTGCAATGTCCGGAAGCACGTGGAGAGGGCGTCTCACGACCTGAAGTCGGTTATAACTACATACGAGGGCAAGCACAACCATGGTGTGCCTGCAGCTCGCAACAGCAGCCACATTAATTCTGGAGGATCAAATGCTCTTCCTACCCAACAAACTCCAGCTGCTGCTGTTTCAAGTCATATATATTATGGGCCTGAGACCCCTCAAATTCGTAGCAGTGCAGCCCAGTTTGAAAGACCTCCCCTGGGCTCATTCGGTCTCCCAGGCAGGCCGCAGCTTGGACAGGGTCCTGGCTTTGGGTTCGGAATGAGTCACCCTGGTCTAACTGGTCTGGGATTGGGGCATCACCTAGGCAAATTCCCAGCATTTCCAGTACATCCATATTTAGCACATCAGTCTCGACCGATGAACGGAGTGGGTTTTATGCTGCCAAAAGCCGGACCCAAGCTGGAGCCTGTAACAGACTCTGGCATGAAATCCTCCAGTGCTTCCTCAGTTTATCAGCAGCTCACGAGTCAACTTCCTCTAGAGCCACAGATGTAAATTTTGGAAATTTTGTCCTTGTATTGCTAAAAATGTTGGACCCTGTCACCGACTTTTACTCTTACTTGGTATTTTTACCTGGAATGCTATTTATCATTCTTTAGCCCCTTCACAGATCAAATTCTGGTGATGAAGTTGTACTCCAATTCTTTAACAGTTTTTAACCCAAACTTTAGGTTTAGGTTAAGGCCACATTTTCCTTGGAACTCAAGGGTATAGAAAATCAATCTCTCTTTATTTTTTGGGGTTTCCAAGCTAAGCAATCACCAATATTACCCACACGCGCGCGTGCACAGAGTGATGGAGAGGGTAATCAGCTGACAATTAAGCTCCTCTCATCAACTTTTAACATGCACGTCATATCAGGTCTCCAATATAAAAACAATTTTCTTTCGGCCTCACTCTTTTTCAACTCTTCTTTTCATGAAAGCTAACTCAATGACGAACAATTTCTTTGCTTCTTTCGCGTTACTGGGAATTATCAAACGAGGTATCTATTACA
This sequence comes from Avicennia marina, assembly GCA_019155195.1. Taxonomy (NCBI): domain Eukaryota; kingdom Viridiplantae; phylum Streptophyta; class Magnoliopsida; order Lamiales; family Acanthaceae; genus Avicennia; species Avicennia marina. Next base: position 3,174,913 of record CM032776.1, read on the forward strand.
ACAAGCATGCGTTACAGTAATGCTTGAAAAACACATATTTGTAAGATGGAGATTTGAGGAAAGAACATAGACAGCAACGTATCGAACAAAAGCTGCCACAAGAACCCCTCCAGGTACCTGCTGAAAATAGTGTGACGAGTCTGTTTGAATAACTCGATGTTGCCTTATGCATTGTACTTGTGACCTACATTTGAACTGCCAGTAAGATATCATGTGCAAGAAGCGTCTGCTAGGTTACATTTTAAGGCGCAAATCCATCCCCCCATAGCAAGAAGGAATGAGCAAGATGTTACCATACCACCTTGTCATACAAAATTCAGGGTCAGAGTAAAATAGACGTTCGGCATAAGAACTCCAGTTGCTTCACCCCAGGCATGAAGGGAAATGTTTTTGTTATCTACAAACATCATGTCATTGGTGGCCGTTTGTGGTCACCTTCTCAAAATCATCTTCCTTCTGATGGCTGATTAAATTCCGATGATCAAGTTCATCTCTGTACAAGCCAGAGAGGCAATTTCCAGAATTTTAGAATATATAGAAAATCAAGCATGTCAGCACAGAGTCAGCAGCTAAACCTATAAAAGATTTACAAGCAAATCTTTTATGACTGGTTGGATTTATGCGTTCAAATATGTATTTATATAATATTTAACTCAAGAGCAAGTAAAAGCACACCTCATATTGTTCTACAGAAACAAAATGAAAGTGACATGATATAAAACTGTACATTGAAACTAACAAATACCTGAGACAATTACAGATAGAATCATAACAAAGGATAGCCTCAATCCTAAGCTTTCGTTCTCTTTGAGCATCTTCAGCATGCTTAATCACAGGCAGTTGTTTGATTTCCTTAGCCTCCATTAGCTGCTTTGCCATTGCTAGATCAGTATCTGGATAACAAATCAAAAGTCCACGCTCTCGTCCACGGTAGCTTATGCCACGAGTGAAAATGGAGGAAACAGTGCACGAATTTACCTGCAACAGAACTTACAGCCACTTCAACATCCACGAAAGAATATTGCTGCATAGCAGAGATTGCATATGGCAGCGAACCAACAACTAGATATATATTACACAGCATAAGGGTTATCAAATAAATTAAGTTTTATATGTCAGTAAAACAGTTGAGAAAATAATAACAGCATACATCAGCTGAATCACTCTTGTGAACATCACCAGATCTTTTGGAGAAACGCCTTTTGATGTCCCCTCGTGTCAAAATCCCTTCCAAAAAGCCTTCCCTGTCAACTACGAGGGCACAATTCAGCTGACCATCACGCATACATTCTAGAGCCTCTGTCAGAGTTTGGGTTTCCAACAGAGTTAGATAGTTGTTTGACATAGCTTGAGAAACCTGATAAAAAAAAGAAGAAACAATGAAGTTATGTCTGTGAATAGAGGCTCAGACATGTAAAAAATTAATAAAAGAAATAGATAAAATAAAAATTAGATCAGCAAAAAATAGCCAGTTTTCATAAACACATTCCAATAGGAAAGGCAAAAGATGCACCTTCATCTTTTCCAGTATAAAATCAACATCTATTGGTTCTTGGTTACTGTAGTTGTCAAGAATCGAGAGCTCTATATCATTTCTTTCACCTGTGTCCCTCCAAATATCCTCAATTTTGTCTTCAGATGGTGAAACTACAGTATAACCTTGGGGAGTACTCTTTGTATCTAATACCTGAGTCTCGTTTGGCTGAGTTGTCACGGAAGGCACCCATATTGCCAATCCAACTGCACCCTATTGCAATAAGTAAAAATTATGGGAATTATATTACAGACAACATCAAGCCTCAAAAATAGACTTTAATTCAAATAATGGAAGATTTAGAACAATAAGTAACCATATCACAGATCTCTATTTGATGCTGGGGTTTCACAAATAGCATTTGTACAGAAATTTTCAATACATGGATTATATTGGTAAGAAAATGCTTGTAATGACAACTCTTGCACTCGTCAATAGGAATCATCTACTTAACTGAAGGCATAAGTCCTGTATAGATATAATCATATGATACAAAAGTTTGAAATGTGGGTTGATCCCAGCCTACAGCAGTAGGATTAGACAATTTTCAGGACAAAACAAATACGTAGGGTTACCATGAGGGGAAGCAATATTCTGTAATCTCTAGTCAGCTCAAAGAGAAGAAGAACTGAAGTCAAAGGTACTGAACAAGTAGATGCTAATGTTGCAGCCATCCCCACCTACAGCAGGACCCACAAGTTGCAGAAAGACAATGTCAGCTTTCAAAATGATATGGAAAAAACAAATACATGAAAGAGCCAAAGGTAGGCTTAAAGCAGAAGATATTACCAACGCATAGGCCTGGGGTTCGGCAATAGCAGCATTTCCTGGAATAGCTGAATTGATTATCTCTCCAGCACAGCCTCCAAATACTGCACCAACAGCAGCACCAATCATCAAACTTGGGGCATATAAGCCGCCAACAAGACCAGAACCCTTGCATAGAGCAGTGGCAACAACTTTTGCTGCAGATAACTGAGCTAGAAGCCATATTCCTGGAGCGGATGCATTCTTTCCAGTATGTAAAATTTCATCAACATTAGTAAAACCCCAATACAATATTCCAGGATATTTGAGAGCTATTAGCCCAGCTCCTAATCCACCCAGAGCAGGACATACTACGTCTGGAATTCCAAATTTTTCTTTAATCAACTGAAATGCCTTGGTGAGCCAATCCAACAAGCGAGCAAAAGCCACACTTACTACTCCACATAACATCCCAAGTATAAGGTACAATGGTAGCTCTGAGTAAAGATATTGAGAAATCAATGGTCAGATAAAGATCCCTACTCAACAAAATACAACAGTTAATTGCCACATACAAACTGCTTATAAGTTTATAGCAGAACTTTTGCTTTTCATTTCAATCACATTTATCTTCTCACTGATTCCCAGTTTATGATTGATTAGTGAGATCTACAACATTGCAACAGGAAGAGTTCTCATGCTCGAAAGCAGAAGTCTTTATGTATTTGAATTTGTTTCTAGCAGAATGCACACACTTCAGCTATCAGTTATTTGAATTTGTGCCATCATGCAAAACTTTATCTCAGAAACGCAAATAATAATTCTCATCCCAGCCACATGCATGACCCATCATTGTATCAGTGAAATTCAGAACAGGAGCCTCAGCTTGCAATAAGGTCATTCTGCTGGAGAGTAGAATCCAGTAAGTATTTCAGTTTATTTTTACACCACATTCAATCTAAGCCAAAGAGAAATCACTGCACAACAGTTGTGTAGAAGCTTTCAAATATGTATGTTAAACTAAGATCTATTCCTGCTAAACTAAGATTAAGAAGGATAAGAAAGAATGGGTGCATGGATAAACCCATTCGAAAAAAGATTCATACAGCATAGCAGTCATGTTGATGATAATGAAATTATCAGACAGCATACCCAAATAATGTTTTCAGTTTTACGAAAACTAGAATCAGATCAAATACCGGCAGCAGATTTCAAATCATACGTGGGCACAGTGAAGGCCTGTTTCTCGCCAAGTACAGCATTTGATACAGTTGATGAGATAACAGAGGCCAATATTATCATTGCTGTCGTAAATGGGGGAGAGTTTTCAGCACGAAGAGGCCGCAAAACAGTCTCAATAGCAAAGAAACATCCAGCAACAGCTGCATTGAAACCTGGGGTGCACATGGAAAAAAATGTGACTTCTATTGAGAAGGCCTATTAAAAATATAATATCCATTAATGTATTGATCAAACAACAAATCACAAGGTGCAACGGTGGAAAAGGTGCGGTCAGTCATCCTAGCTGCATCTAGTTGACTTGAGTGGTCACAAAATTAACCACCAAAGCCCCCCTTCCCACCAAAATTAACAAAAAACGGAAATTACAATTACAATAGACACAAATAAACACAAAAATAAATGGCAGATGAATGACAATTAACAATGCAAAAGATGGGTAGAAACACAGTAGGTAGTCCACAGACCTTAAATCCAGATCAAGAACACAAACCAATGAACCACCACAAAAGATGAAGACCAAGGGCAATACCTGAAGAAATGCCAGCAGCTGCACCAGCAGCAACAAGGGCAATTCTCCTTTCCCTGTTGTTCTCCATCATCACTGCAAATCCATTGGCACATGATTTTCCAATATCAACACTAGGACCTTCAGGGCCCAAAGAACAGCCAGTACCCAAAGTTACAGCTGCCTGGATGGCCTTCATTGTGGGGAAGAAGGCAGAAAGACAGTCCAAGCCTTGTCCTTGAGAAGAAGTGGACTGCTTTATTTGATCCAGTATTTCAAGAATACCATGCAAAACACCCACCACAACTCCACCCAAGACTGGTATCAAAAGTATCCTGTGCCAGGTACCAGCTAGTCTTTGTAGCCGAAGCCAAGAAGCACCTTCATTTGGGGTACCGGCCCATGCCCATTCATGTACAACATGCACCTGAATGAAATAAACTCAGACGTCATCCAATTTCCCTAACCATATTAGGTAGATTCCAAAATGGCTTCAATCCAATGCCACAGATAACTCTGAAAATAAATTCAACTTTTTGCACTTCGGATATTTGTTAAGGTAGGTTTGACTTCTACACTTCAAATCATCACGTAGACAAGCTACAGTAGTTCACATGCCATCTTCATCAAAGTAGGTGCCACAATTCAGGAGAATACAGAATACAACTTTACTAATTTCAATTGTTAAAGCAAAGTTGGAAAACGAACTTGCAAGGCACTTTTTATGCTCATAAATTTTGCAAATTAAACATCAAGGTACTCTCTACAATGGATTCCATAACAGGGTCCATTTTATAAAATAGCAGAGTGTACATCCATATTGATTACTTGGAACCATTGGCAGGATGAGGAGAATGGAAACAAACCCAATCCCAGGAATCAAGCCATTTAGATCATCTCATTAACCAGAAACGGAGGGCCACTATGATCTAATATCATAATAGCCCTTGAACTTTTTTATTCAAACGGCATCAATAAAAGAACCCCTAGATTTTATATTTCTTGTTAACGCGTTCATCATGGAACCCTAGCCAAAGAAAAGGGCACGGCTGTAACTTTCGCAGTGTTGGAATACACTTCCCAAGTGAAACATTTATGGCCATCTAACTACCACAATCCACAAGAAGCCCAAATTTCTTCGAAAAATGTTCCAACTGCCACAGTAACACAAGTTATCTAATCCATACAGAATATAAGGACAGGAAGGTCCCTCGTACCATCTAATTTCGAACTACTCCGCAGTATTACAACCAACACAGAACACATCCAATTGGGTGAATGAATCTATAGGTGTGAGTGTAACCACTATAATCCTCATTAAACAGATAGCCAACAGAATAATCAACCAGTCCAATTAAAAATCAACAGAAAATTCAAAATCATTGAACTTCTGAACTAACCCCACGGTTAAAAGAGGCGACACAAAGGCCCGTAGCAACACCGAGGAGGCATCCGATGAGCAGCAACGCCCACTCTGGCGGCGCACTATCGCCAAGAGAATCATCTTCGGCTGCGGCATTGCGATTGACACCGTGATCTGAAGGCGAGCGATAAGAAGGGGAAGGGGAACACGAAGCAGAAAAGCGGTGATGATCCCTATCGGGTCGGGTCTTGATGCTCAATCGGCGACCAGAACCACTTAACCCACGATCCAAACGTTTCAACAGATCCGAGGCAAAGCCCCCCTTGTTGCTGGTGCTACCGCCTCTCCTGGGAGTTTGACCACCTCCCCTCTCCAGATCGGCGTCGGAGCCCGACGAATTGGATCGCAACAAAACCACGTGATCACCGTACTCGCCTCCAGATGACATCTCTCCCCCGCCCTGCCTCTCATAAAACCGTGCCCTGATGGGGAGAATTCGTACGGCTTTACATACACCACCGAGGATTTGGGATTCTTAAGGGATTTTGCTCTCCCCTCACGCTATGTATGGCCAGCCAGACTTCTTTAATTTTCACTACCAAAAGAATAATTAATTACAATATTCCATAAATCTTGCTCTTATACGATTGTATAAATCTGCGAAAGTCAAAAGCCTCGGATGGCGAAGTCGGTGCTGTGTGCTCTGGTGCCCAAACCGCGAGTTGTTCAACGGCTAGCGCCTGCACACTACCCATTTTTGTGTATTTAAAGACCAAAAACATAACCGTCCCCAAACAAAGAAAAATGGGGGGACAAAAAGGGGACAAAAGGCAAAAACAGAGGGGAAATTGTAATTAAAGAGAAAAAGGGAAGAAAAGCATAGAAAATTATGAATGCTTGGTACGCAAGAAATGAGCATTTTCAATCCTATGTCAAATCACAAGCACAATGTAATTTTAATTTGTTAGTAATAAAGTTATATTTATATATAACGAAATTATTATCTTATAATATATTATGATTGTATAATATATTATGATTGTATAATATATTATGATTGTATAATATATTATAATTAAAATATCCTTAATTATTCATATATTCTTTTTTTTTACTATATTCCTTCAATTTTTATTTATTTTATTTACTTTTTTCAATTTATATTTTTTATTCTCAAATTTCTTTCTTTTTTAATCATCTTATATATTATATAAATGGCATAAAATTAATATTTAAAAAATTATTATTATTTTATTTACATACATGGATATTGAGTGTCTTTAAATTTTAATTTATTACATTTTCTAGTCAATATTCTCCCTTCATTTTAATTTATTCTACTTTTTTCTATTTTAAAATTTATTTTTTATCTTTTCTTTTATAAATAATGTGAAATAGTATTTATACCATCCAAAACACATTTATCATTTACACAAATATTAGACCAACACCAAAAGCCACATTTACCACACTCATTGCCTCCTTTGCATCCTTATTTTCATTCTATCTTTTTTTTTTTGGTCGTACAACACAGCGTTTTCACATTTATTCTCTATTTTATGTTAACTTTATTGTAAAAAGTTGAAATTTTATGCCTTGAAAAAAAATAATGATACTTTTAAATTGATTGATTATTTGGTGTTTATCAATCCAAAAGCACATGAAATTAATTATGTTTTCTATTGACGAAAATAAACAAATGATTATTTGTGTGGACGTATTTTTAAATTGGTAGATTTTGCTTTCCCAACCAATATAAATATTGAAATATATAATTATTAATTGATCTTTTAATAAACAATTGTATAAAATTTATCATTTAAGAATAATTTTTTGATTATAAGTAAATTCATAATATTCATATTTTTATTTATAAATGCCAAATACAAAAAAAAAAATAAAATTGAATAACAATTATATTCCTTACCCATTCTAAATAACAATTCTTGAACAGATCATTGCTCTATTAGACGTGGGGACATTGATTTTATTCATGTAAATCCATTTTCACTATATACATAATTGATATAATAATATAATTGTCAGTTTCCAAAGGAAGAACTCATTTAAATACTATCAAAATGATTTACGTACTAACCCTACATAAAGTCAAATTTAATAACAGCAATAACACGACAGACACATGCAATCCTGCAATAATTAGGAAGATTCAAATAAGTGAAATGAAAAGTAAAGATAAAATATTTACGTAATTTAGCAAATTGTGTGCATTTACGGAGTAATTTTTCTTTTATTTTATAGTTTTTACAAATATATAAAGAAAATATTATTTTTTATATGAAAAAGTGGGACATACCTCATAGAAATTTAGGAGGTGCTACGTTTGGTACAAATACATCAATGTCCTGAGTGCGTTATTACATGATACATATCACATGTTTTTTAATAATAATAAATTATTTTTTGCTTTGAGATGATAATATGATTGGCGCAAAAGCACTAATAATACTGCTTTATTTGTTTACTTTATTTGCAAATTGTCACATCTTCTAAACCTTAAGTATGTCATTTTATTGACTATCCTTATTGCTAAATACTCTATTGGTCTATTAATAATTTTTTAAAAGTACCTTTCGTAACTAATCTATATTTGATCTTTTAATATTTTATCAATTATTACTCCTATTATCTCAGTTAATCAACTAATACCAATCAACTCATCATATTCTTTTAGAAAGTTTTGAATTAAGAGTTAACAAGTTTGATTTTTTAACACCATGATAATTCGTTCTTAATTACATAAATATAACAAGTTTATTTATTGATATTACTCATTCACACATATTATATAATAAAAATATAATATTAAAATCGCATCATTTTTGTATTTATATTTAAATAATAAATCATGATATCGGTTTGTTATATTTATACTAAAATTTGGATAAATTAGGTTTGACATTTATTTATTATTTATCATAAATAACTATTAAAATTCTATTATATCAATCAATGAAATTTTTATCTAATTTCATGCACTTACATAAAGTGTACGCTATTGCTAGTTTTATACTTATTTCTTCTGCAACGCGGTCTAATCTCAATGGTTCCTAATTATGGTGGTTGGTACAATTTTGATGATTTGAGTTTGGTGGAAAATTTATATTTGGTATTAAGTCGTAAAATAGATGATATATATTTAATATAAAATAATAATTAGATAATATAATTATATATATATTTATAAAATATTAATATATATAAATGTGAGTAGGAAAATTATAGAGATATGTATTAATTTAATTATAAATAGGTATAATAATTAAAAAATAATTAATTAGTTATAAAAGATAAGAGAGAAAAAAATTTAAATAAAATTTATAAAATAAAATATTTAATTTATAAAATTTTTGAGTGGAAAAAAATCCTATCATATAAAGAACCCAAAATAGCCAATCTATTTCTAACATGTCTGGGTAACATGTACTTGTGTTGACAATTCAACAAGAAGGTGCACTGTGATAACTTTCCGAGGGAGGTCAGTTTGAAATGTCCATTAATGGGCACGTAAAACATTTATGATAAAAATTAATTAGTGAATGATAAAGATTGAATGGTTGGATGATACATCTATATTATATTATTAGATATTTAAGATTTTATATTTACCACAACTACTAATTTATATTATTATGCGTTTAGACTTAATTTAGTTATGTAATGTGAATTTATGCATAAAACTTTACTTTAAATTCTTTTCTTTTTTCTATTCATTATTTTTCTGTTTTTAAATGTGTCTTTTATTTGTGTTTTCTCTTAATTTTTCTTATTTTTCAATTTTTCTTGGCCTTCTTCAATTCTAATTTCAAATATTATTTATAGTTTAAATTTTGATTAATTTTTTATTATCTTAAAAATATTATAAATTTATAATTTATAAAGAATTTTACGTATACATAAAATGTGTCGATTTCATTAGTATGATAATGATGAGTATATAAAAGAAATCAGTATAAAGATTTAAAAATAGTAAAAAGTACAAGACCAAAAATAAAATATTTTAAATTAATAAGTATTATCAATTATATTTGAAAAGTGTGTTTCAATAGGCAAAAAATGTGTGGGAAATTGTCTTCCAAACAAAGCCTTAGTTGTGGATACCTTCCCGATCATTGTCAAAAATCTTTGCTCGTGCCCATCTCATTCCCTGTTCTTACACCCCCTCTCCTGTCCCATCAGTTTTTTCTACGAGGGCCCGTTGGAAGATAAAGGAGGGGTCAATTTTTGCATTTATCTACTAATACTATTGATTTGACTCGAAATCAGATGGGTTACTTTTTGGTTGGAATCACCAAAAATAACCCATATTTTGTGATTCCCATTAGATATATATATAAAAGATAAAACAAATAATTTGTAGTTCGACCAATTTGACTTGTTCTACGGAAAGGAATTTTCTCTATTTTGTTCATAAATAGAGAGATACAGTACAGAAAGGACGAAGATGAATGACTTTGTCTTGTTTTTATCTGGTGATAAAGGGATTTTATATAATGATTAGAAGACAATTCCCTTCACTCTAGAGTTATATTTTCTTTAATATATCTACTAATTAGATATAACTAATCCCAATTACCTTATGAATTGATTGTGGGGGTTAGGGGCTATTTTTCTAGACATGTCAACTATTATGACACACACTAATTCTGTTACACATATAATAAGCGACTTGCAAATTTAGTATGGTAAACAATATTCCCAATCTTTATATTGGTTGAAGTGAAAACTATCTCTGTCGATATGTATACAAATATATACATATACATATATATTCACTCTGCTTCAAGATCAGTCTCATTTCTTTTTAATTTTTATTCCTCTCTCTCTCTCTCTCTCTCTCTCTCTATATATATATATTCTCTCTTTCCACTTTCTTTTTGGTTTATTCTCTAATTCTCCCTTTACTTTTCATTTCTTTTTAATTTCTATTTATTTCTTCACTTATTCAACTTATTTTTAAAATTTATACTATTTTTGTATTTTTGTACTATTTACATTTTGACTTTTGTTTCGTATTTTCCATATTTTTTCTTTCTATTTTATTTCTTTATTTTTTGTTTTTAATTTGTTGTTTCTTTTTATTTGTGTTTTCCAATTCATGTTTTTGTGTCTTTCATTTATTTCTTTAAATCATTTCTTAATTTTCTCTTCCAGTTTTTCCTTGTCATGGACTTGTTTCATTTGTATATGTATGATTTTTAAATATTAGTAACATTTCATATTTGTTTCAATTATGGTTTTTTAAAATAATAAATTAAATTAATCTAAAGAGGTAAAAGAAAATAAAAAATTGAAAAAAAAAAAGAAAATAGACAAAGACAGGGAAAAGGACAAATATTAAATAAAGATAAAGTACAAAACATAAATAAAAATGGATGAGATGAAAAATAATGTAAGGAAGCCAAGAAAATAGGTTGAAATAAAAATAAACAAAAATGAAAAATAAACAAAAATAAAAAAATAAACAAAAATATGAGAGTGGGATAAAGAAAAAAAAAAAAAATATATATATATATATATAGAGAGAGAGAGAGAGAGAGAGAGAGAGGACATGTGCCGTGGAGGATTCTTGGAGCTGAACGGATTCTTGGGAAATTGTTTTAAAAATATCAATATAATTTGCTTCTGTTGGCTGAGCTGAAAAATTGTCGTGTGGTTGAATACTTCAATTGATGAGGTGAGAATTGGATCTGAAAGCCGAAACCCTAATGGTGTGCTCTCATTTGGTCATACAATGCTACAAAGCTCTTATCGAGTCTAGTCCTGTTTACTGTGACAAATAGGCCTATTTTCTTGTGAAAATTATCACAAGTTTTTTCATACCTTATAATTACATAAAATTACTCACATTATCAAACACTAAACCCTATCATGCAAACACATATAACCACACTAACAATACCCTATATGCAGTCCAATACCAATACCTAAACTTCTACTAAAAATACTTTATTTCACTTGCATATTAATTACATTATTCTTTTTAAGCACATGTAAGTACGCATCACATCAAAGACCATCTTACTCCCCTAGAAGACACCATAATTATGTTTTTCCCGCGAATCACACCCAATCACATAATCCATTACTATTTATTTTCAAAAATTCGTTTTCTTTGTATTTCACAGACTCAATTTTCAAAGAGGAATCTAATCGCAACCTAAAATTGTGCCACACCAACCTTAATTTTGTAAGGTCAACTCCCGTTGCTGCTTTGAATCAATAAATTTCTTTGTTCAATTTTGCTAAATCTAGAAATTGGAATTCCTTGATCAAACTCAAAAGACATGCCGCAAAGTGCAGTAAATTCTTGTCCCCCAGAAGAGCCAACAAGTTAAGTCAAGAGCCCTTCTGGAGATCGAGTGTACACTGGGCATGGTGGCAGCTTGTAGATGCTTCTTGTTCGATTACATCAGTTTAAACTCATACACTATTTTGATTGCACGTTGTAGTCATGTTCTTTAAATTTATAACCCTACAAAAGAAAGCGAAGAAAGTAGTAAATTGGACACGGTTTGTAAGAAAAACTTGCTTTGTATCAATATGAATAGCATGAATAAGAAGAATCATCAAAACATAATTACAAAATATTACGAAGAAGAACAAAAAGACCAAGATCTAACAGATTATGTGATGGTCTCCTTGGACTTTAAGTGCAGATAGTAAGTAGAAGCAGGACGGTAATGAGCCAGCATCGTATCAACAACAAAGCCGATATTGTGTCACCAAGGCCTGGTAGATAGATGGCCCTCCACTATGTGCGTTGAGTGCGTGATGGATAAAAATGAAATGCAGCAAATAATTTGTGTAAGCCAATGATGTTATGTTTCAACTTGTAACATGGAGTGACCGTATAGCCTTTATAAAAGATCAGAAGATAGCTTATTCGTGGTGTGGATTTTAAAGGTCCACAGGCCATCTAACAATCATGGGAGTGTGTTGAAAGTATTGTTGGGAGTTCTTTCAGTTGCTGAGCTAGTTGCACACACGAACACAACAACTATACATACACACACAACTTTAAAGATGCAAGTAAGCAAGCCGGAGAAACTATAATCGTGGTGGGAATTACTCAAAGCAGTCTCAGTCACTTCAACATGAATGACATTTTCATGGAAGCCGGTAGAGGTTAGCAGCTGAGTATTCATGGCAGCCATAGAGTGCTGGCACCAAATGAACTCTCAGCAAAGTCCCAAAATGATATCTTGAAGAACAAGGGGGGTGACTTGCAGGAATGTAGGCTACATGACCCGTAGATTAATTCTTGTGGATGGCCCAGAGTCCGGTAATGCCCGTTTGAGAAATTCTGCTCCTGATGTAGGACCAGGCAATGTCAAGTATATAGGTCCAATGGAACTTTTTTGTCTTTCATTTTTTGGTGCCAAAAGTGCTCTAATTTTTAAAATTTTTGTCAATTTTAGGAGACTTTGACACATGCATGCCATGCACTTGCGGCGTAAATTTGGGGCTTTCTAGAAACATCGTTTACGTTGGCACGTGTCCGAATTGGCTTGCCCTATGGCTTGATGTGGTATACATGTTAGATAATAAAAAAATAAAAATAAAAAGTGTATTTTTTTCTAAAATGTAGCAAATACAAAAAAAAAAAATGGAAAATATCAAAATATTTTGTAAAATTTAAAGATATATCTTTTAAATTTATTCTCTAAAGAGCATAGAAATTTTATTTTCTATCTTATAAAAATAAAAATAAAATAAAATATTAATTTTTTTATTTTTTTGAAAAATTAAAATTATAAATTTTCTGTCTTCTAAAAATTTAAAATAAAAATTTATTACATTTTCCAAGTATATTATCTAAACAATATAAAAAATTAATTTTACAAATATAAATTTAATAAAATTATAAAAAAATATCAATTCAAAATATCGTCCAAGGACAACATTACAATATATTTTTGAAAATTTTAAATTATTTGAAAACTTAAAATTTATAATAAATTTAAAAATAAATATTTTTATTTGCTAACATATAAACTAAAAAAAAAACTAAAAATATACCCAAATATTTACTCAAAATATAACATAAAAATATAAAAAAATTAAATTTCTTCTAAAAGTGGAAAATATATAAATTGAAAAATATAAAAATATTTTCTAACAGATAATTACAAAATAAAATTATGCTTTTGATATTTATTCTTTATAGAGCATAGAAAATTTATTTTCTAACTTGTAAGGTTAAATTAAAGTTTATATATTTTCAATCTTCAAATTTTATGAAAAAGTTAAAAAAATTTTCTAAAAATATCAATTTCAAAATTTATTATTTTTTGGAAATATAAAACTTAAGTTTCGCAAAAGAAAAACACAAAATTAAAAATTAAAAATTTTAATATATAAACTAAAACGCACAAATGATATAAACCTTAAATTTACCCGTTTGGTAGGGGCCCACTTGCATAGCATGCCATTAACAGGTGGTTCGGGTCAAGCATTACTTAGCCTCCCTAGACGTCACATTAGGTGCTCGGGGAGGGACTGTTAGTTGACCCTTTTTTATCAATTGTTGTCATTGTTGCCATTAACAGGTGCTCGGGGAGGGACTGTTAGTTGACCCTTTTTTATAGATGTTGTCAGAGACAGTTCAGGTGGAAATACTTCATCTCCTCAAAATCAGAAATTAAAAAAGCATTCACCTTGATGTTTTGCACATGGAGATAAAAGTATATGTTATGCACTCTAACATGCCAAGACAGTGCTTGAATCATGCATGTTTTCCACAGCTGAAACATCCACACATGAAGAGCAAGAACCCGGGAAGGGGCTGTCTGGACTTGGAAGTTCCAACTCCGTATTTAACGGGAGAGGTCAAAAACAAGTAAAAGATGATGACACTGATTGAAGGTAGGGTTTTTACAAAGAAAATTAAAGAATGCACTCCATGAACGCTCAATCTAATGGCAACCTGTCTGTTTCTGTTTCCAAGGAAAATCAGCCTATTACTTTACAAGAGCAAGGAACTTCGGACAATTCTCAGGAGGCTATATGCAAATGCTTGTTGTTGATTCCTATTAATTAGTCAATCTGTTTGTTGTCCACCTTCCTCATGAACAATAACATCTTTTATTACAGCCCAGCACGCAGAATTCTGAATATTTTATTTTTTCTTGCAGAGGATCCTTGGCGACAAAATGATTATTTGTCCCTTGAGAGGAATGCCATTATGTATGCCTCATTAAATGTTGATTTTGTTTACAATCTCTTGTTCTGTTGTCATTGCATTTCTTCTGTCCTGAGTGGACACAATTTATTTGTGTGTTTTAAGGGGGAGAAATACATGTTTGTTTTAAAAATTTTTCCGTGTTTTTAAATATTTTATTTTAAAAATTATAAAAAAAATTAAAAAAACAAAGCAAACCCTTTCATACTTTTATCCTTTTATACAGGCCGAGCCTGCAACCTAGTGTACCACACTGTACAATGGGTGTTTTATCTGCTGCCACGTGTTTTCAGGTGTGTATTATTAGCAGGTGCACTTTTATACGAGGTGTATGAAATGAGGAGTGTTCAATACGCGATGCTAAGCTTCAAATGTTCCTTCCACATGCTTTTCCTCAGGCGATATTTGTCTTATTTTGATTAATCCCCTCTAGCTTTTCCAACCATATCTTCATTTGACGAGAGGATTTTGGTTAGAGAGACAAGGAAAGTATAGGACAAAAAAAAATACAATTTGAGTTCGGAATCATACATCTCTTGTGTATAGATGATGGCGAAGACTATGATGATCATAACGGTTGCTGCATACAATGTGAGTTCCGAATCGTACATTTCTTGTGTACAATTCATTAGTTCAAATCAAGATTCAAGAACCAAGAAGATGGGATCGTCAACTCCATCAGTTAAACAAGAATCAAGGAAGATGAGATCATTTCGAGCTCATTGGCTGTCAATTAGAATGAAGAATTTGTAGCTTGTAGAATTTGTTGGGGGGAGGTTAAATGTCCCTTTCAAGACAGCTCATCTTCGTCACCAGCAAAGGCCACAGCCATAATTAAATTCTGTCATGGTGCTTGCTTGTACTTTTTATAGAGCATTGCAAATGCATTAAATTTACTTAAATAAAATATATTTTACATATGAATTTAACATTGAAAACTAATTAAGACTTCGCACTTGTTTATTGCTCAAAATAGGATCAAAATAAAATACATCGTGGAAAAGGTTGTCAAACTCAAACAGACAGCGACTGACAATATTATAATTGCAGCATACTGCTTCGGGAAATTGGGCTCTGTTTATCTGCAGCAGGGCCCAAAGCTCCAACAGGAAGAAACCAATCCAGAGAAACAGATATTTCTATTTATCAAGCAGACATGATATAATAATATGTTGTAACATTAATATTATAGTAGAGGAATTTCAAAGGCAAAAGAAAATAATGATCCACCCACATTTAATGGGTATAAAGAACACAGTTGTGGTTGGAAAATTGCCAATCCCTGGGTGTCAAAAGATATCTCTAAACAATGACCCAACAAGGGCTTTGGTCAATACAAGCATTATTTGTCCCCTCGTTCATACCCTACACTTGACATACGTTAACAAAAATGAGAATACCTTGCCATATGTACCTCAATTCAAGAAGAAAAAAAATTGAATTTAAAAACAAAATCAAATGTGAGAAATAAATACAGTTGACAGAAGATAAAATAATTCCAAAGAGGAAATAAAGATACCAAAAAGAAAAAAGAAGATAAAACCAACTTATGTCGTGCAACAGGTCAGCCAAGAACCCAAGAAGCAAATTTGGTTCCGTAGTTGTGATTGATGTAACTATGCAAAAAATAATTTCATGTGCTGGGACATGAAAATACTGTCACACAAGACCTTTAATGCTTACTAAATTTGCATGTTATTTTTTTAGATCAACTCCAAGTATATGCAAGAAGATGATAAGGTTGTGAAAAAAACCCTAAAAATCAATGCCGCGCGGTGAAAATAACACCAATTTGATTATAACTGTTATTATTATTATTTTCATTTATTATTTTGAAATGGACAGATCACAGAACATGTCAAGGGAGAACCCAAAAAATAAATCTTGAATAAGTGATGAAGATTATTCTGAACTAGTGTGATGGTTGAATGGGATATTAGGGTGTACCTTCTTTCCCCTAAATTCATGATTCATCAATCAATTATATTGCTATAATGGGGCCTACGGATGTCATTGTTCACTATCACCACCTATAAAGTTATTGTATATAATAACATTCAATGATGTTGTTTTATAAAAGTAGAATGAAAAAGCATATGAATTTTTCTTTTCAAAATAATTTCCTATTTTAGACTGTTAATTAAATAGTTAAGATTAATGGCTTAAGTTCAAATCAGTAATTCTTGACAGCAGCTAGACTTGCAGCCTCATTTATGTGGCTAATGTTAAGCCCACACTGAGAGTGCAATTACCCTTTGTGAGCTAGTGGTAGAAAGACACTTTTAAGAATTTATTTCAATTTTATAAGGAGTAAATTTAAAACAAATTTCAGAGAATTTGACTGTAGTAATTTTCTTAAAAAGAGTTGTTGAAATAAATTTTTACAAAATGAACATATTTCCATATTTGACATTACCTTGATGGTAGGTAAAGCAATAATTACTAGTCAAAACAAGGAAAAATAAAACAATGATTGTTAATGGAGAATTAATTTATTCCTTTTTTTTGTTTTGTTTTTGTTTAGCATGTCATTTTTTGTCAAAATTTATTCTCTATTTATCATCTACCTATCTTTACTACATAAATTCTAGTTATTTTCAAATTTTAAATATTTTTATTTTTCAAAAGAGGATATATCTCAAATTAATAATTATTATGTATTTTTCAAAGTCAATGGATCCAAACGTGCATTCTAAGCCTATGTTTGCATCTCATTTCTTTTTTTATTTAATTTTTTATACATACAACTCAACGTACAACATACTTTTAAATACCGCACTTAAAACGTTCCACAATAATGTAGATATAAAACAGTATTTGTCGATTCCCCCCTCCTCCTTTGTCTATAGTGGCGAAAACCGGCTATGTGTATACAAATTTATTTAATTATAAAATTATTATATATTAATTAATAGAAATAAAATTATTTAAATTAAAAGTATAAAAATATTTAAAATAGTAAAATAAAGAATGGCCAAAAGAAATTGATAAAAAAAAAAGAAAAAATTTGAGAGAAATATAAATAAAAATAAAAATTCAAAAGAAAAGAGAAAACGAAAATGGAGAAATGAATAATAAAAATATATCAAAATAGTAATAACGATGATTTTGTTTATTTTTAAATTTTAGTGTATGTTTTTATGTGTTTTGTCTCAAAAATAGTATAAAAATAAAAAAGAAAAAAATATTAAAAAAATAATTTAATGTGTGTCTTGAGGCGCATAATTGCAAAATGAACAAAATAATTTGATATTGTACGACTAAAATTTCTTGTTAACTTAATAATATAGTATATATAAGTTAAAAAGAAAAAAGAAAAAGAAAAAAGAGAAAGAACATGATAGAAAAAATAAAAAATTTAAAATAAGGACAATTATATAACCAAAAATTTTTATTAACTTGATAATATATTACTAGTAATTTTGGCACACTTTATGTTTGTGCTTAAACTTATATAATATAAAATCAACAAATAATTATTTATTTTATTTTATTTGTAGCATGTATTATTTTTATTTAAATATTTTTTTCATACTTATGCAAAAAATATTACAATTAGAAAAAGAAATAAAAATAAAAATAATAACAAAAAAGACATTTTTGTTATTATTGAGGTGAAGAGGAGTATACATGCCATGAAAGAGCCGCATACTTAATATATAGTATATACAGATAAATTAAATTTATATAATATAAAATTAAAAATAATTATGCTTTATTTTATTTGTAGTGTATATTTGTTTATTTAAATATTTATTTTATACTTATGTAAAAAATATTATAATTTTATATAGAAGAAAAAAAAAGGCGCACTAATGACAGGAAGCGATAGCTTTGTTAACATTAAGTTTTTTTTTTTTTTTTTTTGAGGGCCTCAGAAAAGAGGCACTCCTCCAGAAAGTGGCGTATGTCGCTTTGTCAACGTTAAAGTTGAAAGTATGTATATGTGTAATAACAAACTGTTAATATATAGTATACGTAGATGTACACACATATGCCTATATATTTATATCTCTCCATGTGTATATAGTTGTTCACTTAAATTTAAAAGTAAATCATCATATTTATTTAAAATAAAACAATTACCTATATATAGATACACTCAAACATATATGCACTAAAATTCATCACCATCTGATAAGATTTAATAGTATGCACTCTTTTTATTAAATTTTCATTAACTATGCATAAATTCATATCTATAATATTTTTGTGTTGTAAGAAAAACTCAAAATCAAATACGTTTTTCTTTATGTTAATTCATTTTTTCCTAAAAATACAAATCAAGCCAAAAACATATTTCTCAATATCATACTCAAAACCCTCTAAAACAACTCGGCTGTGCAAATTTAACTCTATTTTCTTATCATCAGAATCTGTACTCTCAGACATAATACTCAATAAAAAGAATTAAGTATGTTGATCTCCTTTTTTCTTAGTTATGTGTTTTTTTGTTTTTTTATTTTTTGGTGTTTGTTTTTTAAGTATATTTTTTAAAAAAAAATGTGCAAAAGTAAGATAAAGAAAAAAGTAAAATTTAAAATGTGTAATAATTATTGTGTGTATTTTTAGACTATCTGAAGCCAAACAAACATAATGTTTATTTTTATGCTATTTTTAAGTTTGTGAATCAATTTGTATTCAACAACTTATTTTTAAAACATAAAGAAAATCCAAAAATTAAAGCATAATCCAAAATAATTTTCTATGATTTGCATGAAAAAGCCACATGCCAAGAAGGCGAAAACTCAAATTAATAGAGTTCTTGCTTATATGCTCACGACTCAACATGCAAAGGCAGAAAAGAGTTTATTAAACTTGGAAGTTACCATCATTATTGAGAGTTGAAAACTCAAAACTCATGACACACACACGAAACAAAAATAATACAAGGAATACTTTATTTTTGTTGTCGTGTAGTTTGGGCTGAGAGAGGAGCGGTGGGCTGTGACATAATATCGGAGGAAGGACGAGGCCAAAACCGACAACTTACAAACACGTTCATGATGGCGGAAGAAAAAATCAGCAATAAAGAATGCTGTGGAAAACAGGAAAATAAATAATTAATTGGAGCAGATGGAAGGAAAAATCCCTGTAGACGTGTAGAGCAGGTATAGGGTAGGAGAGCTTTGGAGAGGGCAACGCTGCCACTCCTCGGCTCTCTCTCTCTCTCTCTCTCTCTCTCTCTATTTGCTTTTGGCTGTTTCTTTCTTTCCCTTTAGATTTCTTGAACATTTCTTTGTTTCCTTGTTTTATCCCTCTCCCGCATATTCAGAAAGTGGGGAGCTGAATCGTGGTGGTGATTAATGGTACAAACAAATCGGCTTTTTGGTGGAGAGAAGAACCTGATGCCCCAATCGATGGGTGATGTGTGAGTGGGTGGTGCTGTTTTCTCCCCTTACTGCACCATTTCCGTATACATACAAAAACCCCTCACTCTCTCTCTACCCCTCACTCTCTCTCCCTTTTTCTTTTCTTTAATATCTCATTCATCTCCTAATAAAAGTACTGTTAGCCCCTCCATAATACCCCAGACAACCTCATTTCATTCCCATCTTTTCTCCCACAGACGGAATTCAGAGCTTGCAGGTCTGTGGTTTGACATAGTGTGCTGATCTCCTGTGGATTTTCCCTTTGATAAGGGTTAGTTCTTCAACGCCTTGTGCGTTCAAGCATTAGTCTTTCTCTGGTTTTTCTTTGGATTCCTTTTAATTTTTCTTTCTTGGTTTTTGGTTTTAATGCTTCTCACCTTAAGTCGGTCCCAGATTTCTTGCTTTCGTCCTCCTTTCCTATTAGTGTTCTTTGCTTCAAGATTTTTACTTGTTTAAATATTTTTCTTGATGGACTGTACTCAGTGTTTGTGATTTTATGATCTTCGTTTACTGTGATTCTTGGCGTTTTTGTTCAGTCATCTGTTATGACTTTTGCTCTAGTCTTCTTTTTTTATTCAAGCCAAATCAAATCTGGTCTGCGTGTTTATACTGGATTTGTGGTCTACCGTTCACTCAGACTGACCAAAGATTTGGTTTTGGGTCTGGGTTTCCGTCCATTCTTCTGAATCTTTCATTTTGCCGCAGAAACTTTCAACCGATGACTTCGATTTTTTTTTTAACTCAGTTCGTGCCATTTCAACCTAGAATATAACCTCTGATATTATCTTGGCTCATGTCAAGGAATCTATGTAAACTATCATCATCTCTTATCCTGATTCCAACTTGATTTTACTTTCTTGGGTTTAGTTTGAAGCTGCTAAGTGCTTAGTTGTTTCCCATCTTGAAAAGCTTCAGTAAATTTATGTATTTTGTCGTGATTTGCCCACATAAAATAACGCCTGATGAGGGTTTTATCGTTGCTTACATCCCTCCCTCCGCTAAAATCTGGTCCTTTCCGTCCTCAACCAGCCTTTCGAGAGACGTTGTTGATGATCCAATACATGGAGATACTTCAAATTCACTCACTTCCGAACATTATAGATGGGTCTAGAATCTACTGTTGCTGTGCACAGTACTTTTTGAGTCTGTTTTCCCTTGAACGTCTCTCTTATGTTAATGGATTCTTCTCTGTTCTCTTTGCAGGCATAGATGGGTGAAGAAAAGTTGCAAACTTTAGGTGGGGTTGCTTGATTTTGAGCTTAAGAGGTGAGTGGTGGTGGGGTTTGGGGACCTTTGCTGAGAGAGGCCTTGATTTTGAGCTTAAGAGGTGAGTGGTGGTGGGGTTTGGGGACCTTTGCTGAGAGAGGCCTTGCAACTGTTATGCTGAAGGCTGAGTGTATTAAGACGAGGTTTTGTGGAGGAGTAATTACAAGTTCTTGTGACTGTTGGCAAGACAGCACAAGGAGGAGGAAAAGTCTATCATCAGATGTTATCCACTGAAAACCCTCCACCAGATCCCCTTTGTCCTGATGCAATATCCCAACTGAAAAACAGCAGCTGTAATATTTGTAGCGATGAGAGGGCTTCTGATAATAATCACCACCAGCTTGAGGTAGATCTGTGCAAATCAGGCCTTGATGACAGCAACCAACTTCCCAAGTTCTCCATAAGGTAATAACTTCTCACGCTCTTTAACTCTTTGTAAGTTTCCTTTTAAGTTTTTTTTGTCACTGCTTTATCTGTCTCTTTGTCTCTCTGTCTTTGGGACTTTTCTTGCTTTGATCAGATCGTTTTTACTCGTGTCTCATTAGTTATTCATCTCCCCGAAGAGTTTCCCTCAAGATTCATAACTATTACCTCATCTCTCTTGATTTAATTTCTTAACTTATTGTGGCTTAATGATCTTTTGTATTAGCAGGTTTTGCCCAATAAGTCTTCCATGTGTTAGTAAAGCTGTTACAGTTTTTTTTTTCACCATTAGATAGTCAATTTTGACCACCTATTTTTGGGTCATCAATTTTTTTGGTCATTTTATGCACCTATGTTTATTTAAGAAAAAGCCATTCTAGGTTCTTCCAAAGGACCTCACATTAATAGCCCAGTTGTGGTGAAGTCCATCCTTCATACCTATTATTTCAGTTTAATTTCATCTGCTTTGACGGGACGGTGGAAATTTTTGCTAAATCCTCTGCTAAAAGCTTTTCTGTTCCCTCATTCTTTTTCAAAAAAATAATTTCTTGATTGTCTTTGTGGCTGTGACTTACTATATGAAGGTGGTTCAATCACTCCATTGTTTCTTGAATATGGTATGTATTCGATGTCATTATTAGATCAAAACACAAAGCATTCACAAAACTGTTGCTGCAGAGATTATGTTTTCAGTTCCCGGAGCAAAGATATCGAGAATCATTGGCCATTTTCTCTGAAAAATTTGCAACTTTGTCTGAAGCATGGAGTGAAGGATGTGTTGCCACCTTTTGATTCTGTGAGAAATCAATCGACTGTGAGATCTGCTGCTGGAAATATAAGCAATTCTGATGTGAAACTGTCACAGTTTAATGATGATCTTTTGTCCGGCTCCTCTAATAATGTTTGTCTAAAGCCAGCTCTGGATATAGAGAATGCTCAATCTTGTGGATCTGAAGAAGATAAAGAAAATCCTTCGACTTCGAATAGCCAGTCTAATTCTGACATAAATTCAGTTCCCGTAATTAAAAGCCCTTGCGCGGAAGCAGAAGCTGAAAATTTGGCACAATCCTCAGCTGAAAAGCCTGAAATTTCTGTTCTTCCAGCTTCCGACAAGGTTGAGAACAATTCTCAGAGCCTGTTTAAGAAGTGCAGTTTGGTTGTGAAGTTGAGCAACGTTGTGGAACCCAAGCCAAACGAAAAGTTCTCAGCAAACGCTTCTGTGGTGTCAGAAACCATGGCTTCAAAAGTCTGCCCGGTCTGCAAGACATTTTCTTCTTCTTCTAACACCACTTTGAATGCCCACATTGATCAATGCCTTGCTGGTGAATCGACAATCAAATGTACAACGAATTCAAAAGTGATTAAGCATAGACTAAAGCCTAGGAAAACAAGATTGATGGTGGATATCTATGCAACTGCTCTCCAGTGTACGTTGGAGGATCTTGATAGATGGAATGGGACAACTTGGGCGATGAACCTGGGTGTTCCAGTGCAGGATATGGAGGTGTGTGCTGAAGAGAATAATGGCAAATCCGTTGCCAATAGTGAGGACAACCAAGACGAGGGTGCGGTGTACTTTGATTCCAATGGGACAAAGCTTCGCATTTTATCAAAGTTCAGTGATGTGCCATCAAACTCAAATGTCAATGATGATTGTGGCCCTAGAAAACTTGTCAAAACAGACAAAGGAAGCAAACTTCTTTCAGTTAAGAAGAAAAAGCATCTTGTTCATAGACACAAGCTTCTGGAATGCCCTAGAGAAAGTAGTTACTCTCCCGGGCCCAATCATTGTCCCGAGGTATGTCAGCTCCCCCCTTTGATTGCATAGTCATCAGCTCTCTCTCTCTCTCTCTCTCTCACCAAAATTGAATTCAACGACTTTTAAACCATCTTTGTTCCAGCAGTCGTAGAAAGATTACTCTAGAAAAGCCTGCTACTATCTATATGCTTGGTCTGATTTGTTTATTAATCACACCATTAGGTGGTGCTGTGATTTGGTATAGTCCAAAATGTTGTATTGGTTAATGAATTCCAAATAGTTTTCTCTTTTGTGTTTTTCCAACTAATGAGTTGATCACTCATTTTTTATTTTGCTATTCTGTTAATGTATTGTTCCTTTGACACATTGCTTACAAATTTGTGAAGCTGTAAGCATTAATTTTTCTTATGAAAAGAATTAGTTTGTTTTCCATATCAAATGCCTAAAACGCTGTCATCTTTAGTGATGGAAATGTGACCATGAATCATTAGCAGGTTAACAACGGCCAGAGAAGGAAATTAGCCCCTGAAGAAGATGTGAAAGAGGAATTGTCCAAGCCCCTCAATGCTCATGATCAGATGAGGTCCAATGATTTTGGAATGATAAAAAAGTGGGTAGGCTCCAAGAGAACTGGTCTAAAAAAGAAGATCAATCTAAGGGGTGAAAGCCAGCGCCCAGACAAAATTGCTAAGGACTTGCAAGCAAAGAGCAACCTGCCATCACAAGGTGATAAGTTTATTAAGAGAAATAGTGACAGAAGTTTCCCAATTTTGTCTGATGATAATCAATTTTTACCTACTGAAAGCTACAAAAGAAAGGAAAACTTGTCTTTTAATTCTATTGATGAATACATGAAACATCCTTGTCTGAGAAAGAGAAAGGGATTTTCCTTGGAGTCTGGAAACTGTTATCATGGTGAGAAAAATCATCTGATGCTTTCAAAGTGCGGTGTCAAGCAGTCAAAAAATGATGGCCCCTCAGTTGAAAAACACCATACCAGTTCTCCAAATGATACAGAAAATCATGCATCTTCTCGGTCAACAAGAGATGGCCACTCAGTTCAAAAGCATCATACCAGTTTGCCAAATGATACAGCAAATTATGCATCTTCTCGGAGCAGCAAGAAAATGAAGAGTACGAGTTCAGACGTAGTTGGTAATGGTTCTTTTATCAGATCTAGAATGTCCAAGCTCAACACAGTCTCTTCTGAAAGCAAGAAACTTGGGTCTCGAAAGAAAACAGCCTTGGATCATGCTATTTTATCTGGTGGTAAGAAGTTACCATCTTTGAGGAAGAATCTCTTGTCCGTCAAGCACACATCTACTTCACAATCAAAGAAGTCGAGGAAAAAGAATTTAGACTTCAAGAAACCTAGGCGATGTCACATGTCAAGATCAGATGAAGAGACAGTGTCCATGTCTGCAAACACCAGTAAAGAGGCAGATAAAGCTCTGAAGGGCACAGATACAACACCAGAATGCGATAGTCATGGAATGGAGACGGTGGGTTCTTCTGTGGGTGGCAATGTGCCAGTTGGTACATCCAATGTCATGGATGTTGTAAAGGAGGCTGAAATTCGGGATGAATTTGTTTGTGAGCCAACTTCTGAATTATCTGCTGGAGAAGGTTTTATGACCTTCGGCAAATCTTTGAATTCTGGATTTCCAGCATTTGCTGGTCCTGATGTTGAAATGGGTTCACAGCATTATGTAAAAACCTCTGCAGAAAGATGTCCGGCTGACGTGGAATTGGTTGGTGAACAACAGAATTTTTGTGTGGACAAAGTTGGCAAAGGTTTGAGTACTTCCGATACTCATTTGGTGGCCGAAATTAATGGCAGTGAAGCACGGGGAAATTACTTTCTTGATGTCGATCCAATTCCCATACCCAGCCCTCCGGGCTCCTTTTTGCCTAGTCCTGGGCGTATGGGCTCGGAAGAACTTCAGGGAAATTCTTCGCTGACCACCTGTAGAATAGTCTCTTCTGAAGACGACCATGAATTGATTGAAATGGATTCATCTGATTCTCCAGTTTCTGCTACATCGTTTGCATCTGACTCCATTGATGCTAAATCTGATTCAGCATCCTTAGGAAATTTGTCAGTGCAGTCACATGGTGTTCAACATAAGTCCCAACATGATGTCTTTGATGATAGAACGGATCCTTTAGTTGAATGTTCCATTCCCTATGAGCAAGCAGCAGGTACAGATGGAAAGCCAAAACCTGATGAGTCAAGGGCCGACTTGATATTACCTGAAATGAGTCCCAGAAGATTCAAGAACAGCCAGCCATGCCGTTGTTCTAGGAAGGAGGGAGTTGTACGAAATGGTTATTTGAATACTCATGAGTCGGAACATCTAAGGCTAGCACAGGCTATGACTTTTCTCCCTCTACTTCCTTCCCAGGAAAAGCAAATGGGTTGTGATCCAAATAACAAAAAATACTGTTTTGGCTCGAGATCAGAAACACTCCCGGAGAAGGAACCAAATTCAGAAGCTGAAAAGGTAGTAGCAAATTCACCAAAGGGGTATGCTACTGTACTAGTTTCTCAGAATTCTGAGCCTAAGTTTCCAACTTACGGTGATTGTGAGTCTCCAAGTACATCTCCTTATAATTCTGTACTTAGACTCATGGGAAAGGATCTGATGGTTGTGAGCAAAGAGGAAAATCCATCTTCGCAGCCTAGGCCTACCCAGTCAAGTACGGTGGATGTCAATCCCGGCCTACGGTCAAGTGCTTTTCCCAGGGGAGATATTCAGAATGAGCACCATCCTTTTCTTCGTCCTCTATCTCAAGTTCCTTCCATATTCGGTGATTCCCAAACCTGCGTGGCTGCACAATGCCTTGATTTCAGTTCATCTGATGGTTCCAGAGTGCTTTCTAATTTTAGGACACCTGAATTGTCCCCACTCCCATCAAGAGCTG
Source organism: Avicennia marina (assembly GCA_019155195.1). Taxonomy (NCBI): domain Eukaryota; kingdom Viridiplantae; phylum Streptophyta; class Magnoliopsida; order Lamiales; family Acanthaceae; genus Avicennia; species Avicennia marina. The sequence continues at coordinate 3,201,254 of CM032776.1, forward strand.
TGCTTTCAAGTAAGAGTTTTGGTGAAAGTCTCACATCATCTTTGAAACTTCATGATTATGCAGACAGGTTCAATTTTGTCCCCGGTCAACTTGGATCAGAATTCAGACTCAAAACTCCCAACAGAGACGATGTTGAGAAAGTTGGAACCCCTATTCCCCAGCTTAGAGCTAAAGCTTCTTCCAGTGCAGTTCAGCACAAGGAAATAATTGTTATTGACGACTCACCGGATAATGATGGAGGTTTAGCAACTAAAGCAACAGACGATGAGGTAAACATGGAAGCCGGGGCATCGTCAGTCAGGTTTTCAGCATCAAGGGCATTGGGGTATGACTCAAGGCATAATAATCCTTTCTATAACAATTACCAGATGTGGTATTTTCCCCTCGGTAGTCGATCACGAATGGTTCAGAATGCAAATACCCAAGTGCCACCTTCCAGGGAAAGGAAAGAAAATTCGGTTGAATGGAACCATATTGCAGGAGGAGGCCCGAATGCGCTGCATCCAGCTTCTGAAACTGTTCCTTTTCCCTCCACAGGTCATCAGAGATCTTCATTGTATTTTTCTCCGGGCTTTTCTTTACCTAAATACTTTACTTCATAGGGCCGTTTACTCATACCGTGTTCTTGGTTTTTCTTCATAGTTCTGTGTGGAGGCATTTTCACATGGTACTAGCAAACTGGCTGCCTAAACATCCGTGGCTAGATTCAATTCAAATGACATAAAATATACAGTCTGATGAAGGAGAACCGGCAAGTGTTAATGGATGAGTTTCAATGTGGTCTTCTTTTGTAAATATTGCTAATTATGCTACGCAAGAAATTGTTGAATATTGAGCTACCCTTTGAAAACTCTCCTTCTTTCTTCTCTCTCTACTTTGTTGCTTTCACCTCACTACAACTCCGGTCGGTCCTCGCAGTTCTCTTCTCTCGATTTCCATTTATTCTTGTGTTACGTAGTTGCATTCACTTTAGCTGCAGCCAAGTCTCTGTCGGTGTGCGCTTGCATTATATTTTATGTGGCCACACTTTTACAGAAACCATGTTAGCATGGCGTATCAAGATAGCTCAACTGACCTGCAAGTCTCTCTATAGATTCCGTGGTAGTACTCAAGCAGAAATCACCATATTCTATTTTTTATTTATTTATTTTGTATGATTAATAAATCTTTTAATAATTCCTGCTAGCGCTTGTGCAAGAAAGATGATCACTCCACTTCGGACAGGAGCCGCTGTATTGGTTTCCTCTGTGATTCCTTCTTCTACAGATGGGATTCCTAGTCCGTTATTGCATGTAATCATCATTCCCTAATTTCACTCGTTCGTCATTCAAAGATCATGCGGTGTGTTTTTAACTCTGTGTGGGGGCGTGCTGATTTATCAGACAAAACTATTGATATGATAATCGGAGCTGTGGGAAAGAAACAGTGACAAAGAAAAACTCAAGAAGGGTTTTAATTTAATCATCGTCAGGTTATTCTCTTTTAAGACATCTCCTCGTTCGTTCTGTGTCTCCCGTCTTCCCCTTTTCCTGATAATAATCCTAAATGGGTTTCGCTGCGAAGACAGCGAAGAAACGAAAGCGATGGATCGGAGGGTTTCCCGTTATGATCTCTCGTCTGCATGAAAAACTAGCCGTTGCAGACGCTGTCCATGGCTGCCACAAAACGTGATGCGCGACTGTGAGAGATCAGTAGTGGAGAAGTCAAAAAGGGCTGCAAGATTTAGCAAAAATTAACAATAGTACCAAGGATGATTGAATGTGTGGTGCGCAGTTTGCATGGAAAAAGCTGGACAGGTGCTTAATATTAAGAAAAGAGAGATAATAAAAATGGGAAAAATGCTGTATGCTCTCCGAAGTGGGCCACCCTTTGTCCTTTGTTATTCTTACTTTCTCTTGATTCATACATTAAAATAATCAAAAGGTTGTTGTCGTCTCGTTGGATGAAGGGTTCCTGTATAGCCCTTGATTTTTTCGTATTTTCAACCTTTGCTATTGGTTTTGTTTGTGGTTTTGCTGTCATTTTCTTGGGTTGCCATTGGGATGGGACCCTATTTCATTAATGGGTGGCGCTGTCTGCAAAATCATTTGTTACTTGTTGGCAATGCATTTCCAACATATGTCTTGTATGATAGGTTAATTTGGATCTTTTTTGGGTTGCCAAACTCTTTTGGGTTTTGGAAAATCTCTGGTTATTTTTGTTTTTAATTGTAGCCGTTGGTTTTGAGGTAATTTGTTTTTTGTGAAAAAAAAAACAAGAAGAAGGGGATTAAAATTTTAAAAGTGTCAGATTGTAATGTGCAATTTAAAAAAAAAATGAAATAGGACAGTTGTTTTTGAATTATATTTGGAAGGAAATTTTGATGGGTTTGGAACTCATTAAAATTTTGACAAAACAAAACGTATAAGAATAGAAAATTTTTTATTTAAATTTAAATTTAAATTTAGAATTTTCAATCTTACATGTGTATATACATGTACACATAAATATTTCTAATTAAAATATTACATCTAGTTTTCAGCAAATTAATGTTTATATATGCACACATAGACTCATATATATATATATATATATGTTCTCTAAAAATTTTAGATTTATCTCATCATTCAATTATTATATATATATATATATATGTATATATATCTATATATAGATATATCTCTCTCTCTCTCCAAATTCAAACAAATTATTTCTTTCAAAATTTTGCAAACAAACGCAGCCTTGAGGTGTGAAATTTGTCCTTTAAAAGCTCTCATTTCATCCATCATTAAACAAACCCTTTTTCTAATACTGACTCCGTAATGTGTTTTCTTTTTCAAATAAGGAAAAGAAAATTGTGGGGTTGATACTTTTCATCCACGAACATGTTTTTTCATAATGATATTTGAAATTATTGAGATAAAAATAAGACCAAATAAGCAAAAGACAAAATGCCTTGGAAAATACCATTGTACTTGGCGTCAAAAAGATGACTCACCCCATTCAAATTTTCAAACAATCCTAATTCCAACGTCAGGTCGTGGGATTTTATTGGACAACCAATTCCTGTAATGTGTTGTCACCAATTCATGTCTTTTTTTTCTCATCTCAAACTACTAAATATAATTACTGATCATTCACAGTTCACTCATAATTCCGATTTTTCAGTAGAGAAATATAGAATTGATTGTTTCATCATTGTGATGGAAACCTTAACCTAATTATATGATGGTGTTGTATATTTTCCAGGAAATAATGTTAGCTTTTACTTTAATTAATTGACAACGAAATTGCTGTACCAGTTTGTTGGCCAACCTGACGTTGTAATATTTTTTTTTTTAAAAAAAAAAATTGTATGTGGGTAGAAGTTAAAATCTTTAAAAATTAATCAAATTTATAAGGGGTCAGCCCAATTTTTTAAAGAAAGCATGTTTAGGTTCTTAAATTCTTTTGTCATTGCATTTTAGAGCCTGGTGAATATTTTAAATGAAATATCTACTTAATTTTCTTTCATCAATTTTATATCTACATCCAAAAATAAAGTTGAGTCATATGGTGATTAATTTTAGTTGGCTAAAAATAGTTGATGCTTTGTTGAAATTCAAAAAAAGTATAATTTATTAGTGTCATATATAGGAAATTAAATTTTTGGGCTTGGGCTATACCAACGTTACACCTTTGGGTTGGACCACCATCCATGGTCAGCTATGAATTTAAATAACTCCACCAAAGTCGGCCCAATAATAGTCAATCCCACTGGGGTTTTTTTGCCGTTTACCCTCTTTTTTTTTTTCATATTTCGAAATATTTATGTTTTAAAATAATTTACAAAATTAACTCTTTTATTATCTATTTGTTTGTGGCAAACATAATTTATCATATAATAAAAAATATACAAACAAACGTAATTGATCATTGATATATGAATACTTATGTTGAATAAATTTAATTAAAATTATTGCATATTTTTTATAGTTATTCTATTAAAGCATAATAATTATGAATAATAAATTGATAACTTTTAATTTTTATGATTTGAGTATTTGATACAAAAATTAAAATTATTGAGAACAATAGAATTAATTATCATATGATCATAAAAAAATTTCATAAGTAAGTAATTTCGTTATTTTTTATTTAATATATTTATATAATATTTGATATAAATATATTTTACCACATGCCATATTTTTCCTATGTTATGTTTGTTGGTATATTTTCTGTTATATAATAATTATTTTTTTAAATGTTTAGTTTAACAAATAATTTAAAAATGAGAATATTTTAAAAAATAAGATAAAAATTTGAGATAAATAGTAAAAAAATTCAATTTAAATGCACTAACGAAATGCTATGATTTGAACTCATAAAAAAAAATAAAAAAAATACATATAAAGTAAAAAATATATATAAAAAGATGCATATGGTGATTTGAATTCACGAAAAATCATACATCTTTTTATATGTTTTTTATACATTTTTTTATATTTTTTATGTAATTTTTCTTTATTGTTTGATAATTTCATAATTTCATCTTATAAAATTGGTTCAAATGCATCAACTATTTTAAAATTGAAATAGTTTAAAAAATAGATTAAAATTGGTACAAAGATTGAAAAAGCACTAATTCCACTTCTGTGTCTGTACGTGTGTGTATGTCCCAGCGCGGGGGATTACCGAGCCCGAGGCGTCATAAATGCACGTGATTGGCACATTCAAACAGTGTCGGTGCCGTTTGGAAACACTGTCAGATGATTGTGTGGTGCTGCTCCCTGTCCTCGTCGTGCCGTCGCGGTGGAATTTCGTCTATTCCGCCGTTGTAACCAATTCAGACGACTGCCATTATTCTTTCTTTTCTTTCTTTTTGATTTTTTTGGTTTTTGTTCTGTGAAAATCACTTGTTAAATTCATATTCATGCCGAATTGAAGAATTTCTGTGGAAGGGTTGTCTTGTGGAATTTTACTTAAACAGGAAGGGTAGCAGCGTTTTGTGCATTTTCAACTGTATTGCGGAGTGAGTTGTTCATTTATCCGGAAATCTAGGGTTTTGGTATTATGCAGAAATAGTGTTGTTTTTGTTAATGCTCCTGAAATTACCCCAACTGTCGAGATGAATGGCACCCAGTTAATCTGAGGTCTAAGCCCTTTGTAATATTAACAAAAGACAGCAGATGATCCCGGCTACGAAGACAAAAGTGATCAGATTCTCAACCCGACAGGATACAACATAAACTTAGGCCATACTGTCGGTCGGTGGCAAACCGGACCAATTTTGTGGGGTGATTATTAATGCCTTGTAAGGGCCGGGGAATCGCTAGTCAGTCAAGAAAAAGGTTTACTCAGCTGGTGCAATCGAGCTGCTGACAATATTTGTGTGGTGTCCTTGAATGGTTGAGTTATGATCAAAAAAAAAGTTTGGCCTGAACTTCGATCTTTATGTAACCAAAGACTTCTAGGGGCAGCATGAACGTTACATCCTGAACAAAATTGAGCTACCATGTGCTGGTTAATTGTATTCAGATACAACAACAAACGTTACGTTATATCTTGCTCCTCATCCTTACTAACTTTGCCAATGTTTCTTGAGCAGCTAATGTTTGTGCGTGGTTGTGGCCTAGCATCACTGTCCTGATGCTGATGCAGGTTCTGCAGAGCTCTTCCCCGCTGTCAAAATGGCCTCCTCTCAGCAGCAACTTTGCTCTCGTCTCGAGCAGTGTGGCTTTTAGCAATGTCACTTCTTGCCAAATGTACTCGTCCACTCTTTGATTGGATTGCAGAGCCTTTTTCCAGCATAGAGAGCCGTGGCACCAGTCCTGTATCTGGGACACAAATGACTTCTCCGCTTCTTCGAGCACGTTTGTGCATACTTTTAACAGCTCTAAAGCCGAATTGCACCTTGAGAAGTCTGTGAATGCTCGTATTGCTAGAGGCAGAGCCGTTCGCTTGATGAAGAGGACCATGTCAACTGCTTTGAGCTGGACGAGAGGGGGTTCAGATTTGAAGCCAAACACAAGGAATGCCGAAGCCCACATATGGTCTGCATTGGCCAATGGATTCCCAATTTTCCTTACACCTTGAACTGTTGCTTTCGCAGAATCCAAGCCATTTTTCCATTTGGCAAATACTTGGGTTATAGGATGGAATTGAATCCAGCATCCAGGCAGTCTATTAACTTTGTAAGCCAAACCAAGCCTGACTAAGAGAAGAGCTGATTCCTCTTCACTCTTCCATGCTTGACTCGCTAGACAACCTGAACAGCAACACAGAGCAAGCTTCATGCATCTGGTCCACTTTTTCAATTTGTTCCTGTTGGAGGGTACATTATCTGCTGCTGCAGCCAGCAAGTTTGCGGGAATAGGTGCCGGGGCAAGCCACGCTCCAACCTGAAGCATTCTTGAAGCAAGAGGTTTCGTATTTCCGTTTGTTTGCTGCAATACAGCAGCACAGAAGGACAAGATTTTAATTAGGAAAGGGTTGCTTCTGCAAAATTGCTGATCTGCATTGCCCAAACTAGAGCAGCCAGTTGCTTCTTCATGTTGGACCTGGTTCACTTCCTCAAATAGAGCAGACGGGGCAATTGTAAGTTCAGAAAGCAGCGACCCTACCACCGATAAACCAAAACTAGACCTACCCAGTTTTTCATCAAATTTTTCAAGCAGCTCTAGCTCTGCAGCTGGATACTCCATTTTTCGTCTCGCTCTAATCAATGTCATTGCATCTGAGAATGGCAATGTCTGCAGCTGCATTGGATCAAAGTTCATTACTTTAGACAGCCTAGTTGTGATAATTACATGGGTGCCTCCTGTGTTCCTTGGTATTAAGTCATGTAGATCCTTACCTTCCCACCATTCTCTCTCAGTCTCTAGATTATCAATTATTAGTAAATACGGCATGTCCCGGAACAGCTCCCTTTTAATCCTTTTGAATGTTTCAGATTCTTGTTCACTGAAGCTCCGAATTCTACCCCTTTCCTTCTCTTCATCTGCGCTTACATCCAATCCCATATTAAGAGAGACATTCAGCATATTTTGCCTGAAGTACCGCCCTTCTCCACCAACCCACAAAACCATCTTGTATCTTTGGGAGTTCCGGTAGGCAAATTCCAATGCTAGCTCTGTCTTTCCAATTCCTGGTGATCCACTTATGCACACAATACTGCTGCCGAAGCTCTTGTATTTCCCACTCTTCGACTTCTTGTATTTATGCCGCTTGATAGAGTTTCTTCCAACTGCCGGTTCAACCCACGTCTCTAAATTTGGTTCTTTACACCTCCCAACCTCCAGACTAATGTATTTGCCTCCTTTAATTTTGTCAGCTTCACTTTCCCCATCCGCCAGACCATCAGACTGCCCCTGTGCTCCATCTTTAATGGTTGGCTTTGTACGTTCTTGCTCCCTGTAATCCCCACACCCAAAGAATGCAGTCTCAATATCCATAATTTCTTTCTCCCTCCCCACAAAGTACTTGTTTCTTGGAAAGGGAAACTCCTCAATAATATCTGTTTCCTTCTCAGCTGCACTCTTCCTCCCGAGCTTTCCTTTCAGTATCCCAACGGCTTTTGATACGCAGCTTCTCCAATTACCTTCATTGGCTTCCAATTTGAAGTCATGATATCTCATTAGCCCATCCAACGCTTCTTTAAATTCCTTGTTATCTGCATGTGGATTGAAGAGACCAGCAATTTCGTAGGCATCAGTATCGAAGAACAGAGGAATCAAATTCTTCTTCTGAGCAAAGAATTTAATCTCCTCCAAGCTCAGATGGTTAAGAAGGCTATAATTTGTGACAACCGCAACTCCAAAGGTCACTGAGCAAATAACCCTGTCAGCAATCTCGTGGCTCTGATTATCTGCATACTTTGCTCTGTCCGCGGCAAAGCAAGCAATGCCCTGAACCTCAAGCTCCGACTTAAGCCACTTGCAGAACCTTACCAAATTCGGGTTCTGCCCATGGTAGCCTATGTACACATCACAGCTTCTGAGCTTTGCACTGGAAGCAGGTGAAACGGATCCTTTGGCAAATGAAATTCGTGGAATGGGAAAGGAAAATGAAATCCTGGGTGCTGTGTCCGGCCCTGAAACCGGAACACAGGTAACAATCTTGAGCTTTGTGTTGGCTGGTTCATCAGAGAAATCTTGCCTTTCTGAAGGTGGGGTGTAGGAGGTGCTGGGGATGTCATCTGACTGAGAACAGGAATATGACACCGGCGGGGAAGGGTGGGTCAGGGTTGTAGCCGGAGTAGGGCTCTCCTCAGTAGTATTTTGATTTTGACTTTGATTTGCTACTATGGTGGCCCTTGGAGATATGTAAGGTGATTGCAATGCTGAAACAAATGCTGAGGATGGAGGAGAGATGAGTGGAGAGTTGTAGGGAGAGGATGCTACTGAATTTGTCTTTGACACTGAATCGGAGTTAGTTGAAGTTACAATCTTGGCAAGATCTTCGTTGCCGGAGCTTGCTATCTTAATACTAAGGGACTTCGTATCAACGGTGGGAATTTCCTTATGAGGATCGGCAGAAAGTAGTCCTGCTTCTTCATCCATGTTCTGGAAGAATATAGCTTTTTTTGTCTACAAGGTTAAATGGAAAATATCCAAAAGCATCTGTCATATTCTCATACAGTGAGCAGATGTACGTGCCCATACTATATATTTCAGTAGCATTTTCAAGAGAACCATCTCCACTGCTTTTGAAATTCGGAAAGAAACCGAACTTCTTGTTGCTGGTTCTTTCTCCAGTTTATGTTGACAGGTGCAATTTAACGTCTGGTTGTGGCTGAGGACTCGTCAGAAGAAGATGAATGCAACAGTGAAAATTTTTTGAACTGCAGGAGGAGAGATCCTACATGTGAATTCATGCATCGTCTGCTTCCACTGTGGGCCTCCCGGAGTCGGAACCAGAACTCAGATTTTACTGTTCAAGGGTGGATCAGACCGGTAAGTGCAAAAAAGAGAGAGCAAAATTAAGTCCTTAAAGCAGATATAGAGAAAACTGGATTCTGAAACAAGAAAGCTGTTTTTTTTTTTATTCATCGACATGAGAGGAGGATAGGAAACCCATCATTTGAATTCCCTTTATGCTTAAACAGATTTTTACATAAAAATCTCACTTTACCTGGTTTACTTTTCATTTGCAGTGAAGGCTCAAGAAAAGAATAAAAGGGTGACCCCTCCTTTCCTGTAGTTTCAGAGAGACCATCTGTCTTTTCTCTCGCCACCTTCTCAGCTCTCTCTCTCTCTCTCTCTCACACACACACACATGAACAAAGCTGTACAAATGGGAGAATCTGAAGCGTGGGTTGGATCTAAGAGGTTTTGAGCATAAAATATAGAAGAAAATGCTATTAAAAGAACTGCAGAACAGTAAATGGTGTAATATTCAAAGGTTCTTACTTTAATCGTTTTGTCTTGGGCTGAGTGTACTGCTTTTTGTATTTCGTGTTGTGGGATTATATCTCCATTCTTTATACAGTAAAATAAGACATAATTATCTCTTTAATTACTGAAGCCAAAGATTGGTCAGAAATATCTCAGGAGAGAAAAGGCGTTGGGGAAGACGAAACATGAACTCAGACCCTGTTGTCTGCTAATGGGCACTGCTTGTGAAGTTTCAAAATTGCCTTGGATGAAAACAATGAATATATTGTAATAAATGAAAAAGGCAGTGTCGGGCTCTCTCTGTGTGGGTACTCATCTGACATACATGTGACCGAATTTTGCTCTGGAAATTGGACCAAGACCAGGCCAACTGAGTACTGACCTATTAATAATAGATCTTCAAAGACACAGATAAAAGTTGGATGAGCTCAGTGGCAACAAAGTTGAGGATAATCAAGATTGCATATATTATTTATGGTCCCAGAAGAAAATTTGAGCGTTTTTAGGCTAAGGAATGAGGGAAATTTTCATAAAGGAATATTATAAAGTATACTCCATACTCATAAAATTTAAAAACAACGAAAAATAATATCAGTTTCCTTGAGAATTTTAAGCATCACATTTGCATTCATTTTCAAGAGGGTAAGAGAAAATCTTACATCAAATCCTCACAGCCAACGTGTCTTGGACTTGCTGATGATGATTGATCTACCAGAATAGGACATAATTGATGTATGCATGAGTTGGGTTTTTTTTTGGGAAATATTATATTTTTTTATTTTTCAAAATAATGAGGTGGGGAGATTTTTCTCGGAATGTTTTATTCCATCCAATCAAACGACTCATTTGAGTACCCTTCTTTACCATAGAGGCCATAGGCAGATAATTAAGCTAATCTAGTGTAGCTAAGTACATAAAAATAGAAAACAAAGCATTCAATTATGTGTAGCTAAGAGTCTTAGGTGGGGTCAATATTTCTGTAATAATTGTCACAAGAGTTTTAATGTCTTGCTGGAAATTTTCTTAACAGGGATCTGACAAGTTTTCAATGCAAATTCAAGAATTAAAAAAAAATAGAAAGTTAGATATATTTGAGCAACTACATAATTTTCAAATCACTTGTACAAGACTAATGAAAAATTTCCGAATTGCCATGATAAGCTTTGCATGTTCTTAAAGAAAGCTGGATAGGAAGATTTATTATTAAACTATAAATTAAAGCCTTGCCTGTTCTTTATGATCATAAAGCCTCTCTGGCTTTTGGCTTTTCTTGATTGATTATTTTTCTTGATTAAGCTGCAAAAGCCATACTGATTGATTTGAGCCCTAATCCTTCGGACACGTGTACAAAAAAACCCAGGACAGTAGCGTAATATCATCATCTGCATTATATATTTATTCGTAGTTTATCAGAAAAAATTAGAACTCTGGGCGACTCCAACCATAAAATATTGGTAGTTGTGTAAAAAATATTAACAAAAATTATTTATTTGAGCAAAATAAATTTGGGCCAATACGCAAGTTGTGTAATTATTTTTTGGAATGTTAGTTAGAAAATGTAAAATGAAATTAAGAGACCGAAGAAGGATACCAAATTCTGGCAGTGCCCTAATTTGTGAAGTATTTATTAATTAATTCTTTGTTAATTACGTGATTAGTTTAATAGCATTCTGGTTCGGTTCACTGTCTCGTTGGTTGCATGTGGCCTCAACATTTGCAGCTCTTGCTTTCCAGCGTTGTTATTTAATTAACAGTTACTTAGCTTTTTTTTTCCCCCTTCTTCTAATGATTAATGCCTTTTCTTTTCAAAAGATGGTGTTAACGATAATTATCAATTATGTGGGGCAGCCAATTGAGCCGACCTTGCTTGATGTTCAATTGTTTTAACCTGATTATATATATATGGGTCTAACTTTACCAAATATGAGTAGGGTTGAGTTTAAACTTTCAAAATTGCCTTCGAATTTCATGAACTAAGTTTGAGCTTAAATGGGATTAACACTAATAAACTTTGCTCGATTAATATATGTATTATTACTAAGTATATGGTATTTTTTTATATTTTATAGAATACAAGTTGTTCGTGACACATATGTGGCATAACCTAAAAAAAGTACCTTTGAGTAAATTTTATATAAAATTAATAACACTTAACCTTGAAATTTCACATTTGCTTTAAAAAAATAAAAGCTTTGATTGGACATATGCCCCTTTTTAGACTGTCTTAAAAAAATGGTGATCAAAATAGGTTTAGAAAAGTGAAAGTTGATATTAAATGTATGTTTGTATGTGTAGATTTAAAAAAAAAAATTAAAATTACTGGTGATGTAATGCGAATATATATATGTATATATATATATATATATATCTTTTAATTTATTATAGTTTAGTGTATGTTAAAGAGAAAAAATTAAATTGAAAAACAATTAAACACTTAAGTATAGGTTAACTATGAATGAGAATTGATTTCTAAAAAAACTAGATAGGCCAAACATAATTTATTTTGAATAAATAGTGTTTAAAATCTGTTTTTTTGTGAAATAGGCACATTGTCCAGTCACAATCTAAATGTTTTTTTTTCTTTTGGGGTAAAATAGTTGAAAATTACTGTCTACATTTTGTAAAACCCAACTCTCGTTTCTGATTTTCCTGATTTCTATTATATATATATATATTTTTTTTTTTTTTTTATTTTCAACATCAAACAGAACTAAACTTTAAAAGTTTAAAACATTGTTGAAATCTATATACTTTGCGTAAATATTTATTTTAAAAATTACAAGTGTGAGACATCTTAAAATAAATTTTATTATCGTGAAAAAAAAAAAAAAGTGAATCGAGTTTGAGTTGAACGAGATTAATTGGAATCAAATTAAATGATATTTGAACTTGAACGAAATTTAACATGAGTCACAAAACTTGATTGACGGACCTACAGTCATGATATGATTGCACCCTTTATTTTGTTCTTTCAGTGGACCTATGTTGGTCTCATTGAAATGGGTTGATGAAATGTGACACTTAATACACCCCATATGTATGTATGGATATAAATGTTGTTTATAAAATTTTTAATATATTAAATGTGTAATCTTTACAAATCTTATGACATAAATTATCTAAAATATTGTTATTCTTCTATCATTTTTTATTTCTCTCTCTCTCTTGGTTTTTTTTAATAGGTTGCTCTTTAAAAACTATTTTCTTTCTTTTTCCTTTTTATAAAAAGTTTTACATAATTTTAAAAATTGAGCTCTATTGTTTGAAATTAACATTTGATAAATTCGTTTTTTTAATTAATTTTTGCAGACGGATCAAATGCATCATACTCTAGCTGTTCAATATTATTATAAAAAATGCTTTTTAAATTAATAAAATTAGACAATAATATCGATATTTCAAACCCCCAAAACCCAATAATTGGAGTGAAAACCTAATAGCATTTGACTTTTGTTATTATTGTTTTTGTTTTTAATAATAATAATAAAAAGCATGAATGAATAAAAATTTGTTGTTGCCATGTGCTCTTTACTCAATGGACTACTTCTGACTATACCCTAAACTCTATCATTGCCCCAATTGTGACAGCAATATTTGGTTCATTATTACTGGTTATTGACTAATGGTAATAGAGTTGTCGAGCTGTCCCCTTTTGTCTGCCAAAGGGTAGGAAACAGCCATAAATACTAGTCGTAGGAAAAGTCTGTAGAGTTAATTGTGCTAATCTTTCAATTCACATCTAATAAATTATTAATGGTGGAATTTGGATTTAATTTCCTTTTTTCCATAATTTAAGTATCATGGTCTAAAAGTTTATCTATACTCTTTATACAACCTTCAAACCTACACTTTGCAATTTGGTTGGCAAATAGTAAGTTCTTATGATTGCTCTTGTTATTATATCACATATAAATTGAACAAAAGTTAAATGAATAAATTTAAATATCTTGACTTTTTTTAATTGAAACATACTTATGTTTGTATTTATGTCTACGTTCACGTTCATTAATCAAGAAATTATTATCAAATTGAAAAAAAAGCATCATGTTGCCTCTATGTATGTGTGTATAAATATATTCAAATTATTATAATTGAACGTACACTAAATGCGCAAAATCGCTAGTGTTAAATAGCGTCACTATTGTATGGAATATTGAGACACAAAAGGGCATGTTCAGTTAAAGGGTTTTTAGAAAAATAAATTGTTTAAGATGATAAGAAAATTAAAGAAATTTAAAATTCAAGAGTTTTTACTTTCAAGAAGTTAATAACTAAGCCAAAACATTAACAATATAAATAAAATCTAATAAAAATATTAAATTTATTTGATTGTTTAAAAAATTATAGAAAAGGAAGGTGGCAGATGTTTTGGAGAAAAAGAAGAAACCAGATTGATATCACTCTCATCTTCCATATTTTTTATGAGAAAATAAAATTTTCTTTTCTTCACCAAAATTCTAATAAAAATATTAAATTTATTTAACGCTATATTTTTGTTCATTTTCTTTTTAACATTCTTTTAATAATCAAACAATCAAAATTATTTATCCTAACATTTACCCTCTTCTTTTCTTCACCAAAATTCTTATTCCAAATATATTATTAGAGTTTTCCATCTGAATCGAGTTTTGGGACATTGATTATAAAGCTCATTTATTTACTATCTTCTTTTTTATTTATGCATTTTCAAATTGATGTTCACTTATTGAATTTTGTGGTTCATATTCTAACTCCAGTAATAATAAAAGGAAAGCCAATAATTCATCAAAATTGTCAATAACAATAACAACAATAATAAAGTGTACGTATGCATAAGTGTTGCATGGTACAACCCACTTCAATTATTTGTATCCCACCTCTCAAACTCATTTATGAATTTGATAAAATTTATTCAAACAAAAAAAAAAAAAAAAAAAAACATCCACATTATGTTTGTCCGAGTGTTGGGATGATTTCACCTTTAAGGAATATGGACTCCGAACTTGCCACTTATAAAAAATAAATTTTATATTATTTTTTATTTTTACACTACTCCTAAAGTTTTAGAGTTACAAAATACATTGATTTGATTCCACCGAAACTTAAATATAGTGCTCATAGTGTTTAAATGATAAATGAAAGAAAAATTGTAATTAACTGCAAACTCAAATAAGCGTCATGCTTATAAGTTTCAAATGATAAATAAATAATGATTGTGATGATAAATTTATTTAGGGAAAAAAATAACGCCATTTTTTATTATTATTTTATAATGAAGAAGGCAAAAACGACAACAAGAAGATCGTTTCATGACCCAAATGGTCGTATGGGCCATTCAAGCTGAAATGAATTTTGGTGCATAAAAACAGTTTTTTCAAAATCAGTTTAAATTTGTCGGATCATATATTTTATATCCTGTATCATATTATATATAATATGTAATAATAGGTTGGTTCTATTGACCTATTTTGGTTATCTTTGACTAAACTCTATGAAAATAGAATTTATAACTTTTTTAATACATAAAAAAAATCTTTGAATGGCTTGGAATTTAAAATGTGTTTAAACAATTAATTATGTAAAATTACAAAATATAAATATCCTCAGCATTTAACAGCATTGCATCTATGTGTTTTTGACTTTTAATGAAAGCGTAATTTTTTCTAATGCACTTTATCTTTTTGGAACTAAACGATTTTTTCAAATACTTTCTCACCTTTTATTATTATTATTTTTTAATATATAAACAATATTGCTTACTTTAATTCATTTTAAAACTTCTATGGAATTAGATGTGTTTTTTCTTCACATTTCATGACCCTTTCGAGAATTTTGAGAAATCTGTAGAAAAAATTGATATACGACCTGACAATTGCAATGTGTTATTATCTGCCATCGCGCATAAAAATTTAAAATAATTCATTAAGATTTAAAAAATATGGTTTTTACTTACTAAAAAATAATTAAGTGTAGTTTTTAATTTTTATCTTATTTGTTTTCTTTTAAAGAAAGAGGATATCCTTCAGTCCACCATAAGTCGATTTCATGAAAATGCTAATGCTAACAAATATAAATGAAAATTACTGTGGAATAATGTATGTTTGATAATTTAAAGTTTATGAATTATATTGATGATTTTGATTTGAGATATTTTATATTATAATTATTTTTAGTAGTATCAATACATACATATATATTATTTGTACTGTGATATTTTTCAAAGTTAAATATGATTGTTATGTATTAAGTCTCAGTATTGTTATTTAATAATATGTCTAAAATCATTATTTTATTTAATAGTCTGTCTAAAAATGCTTAAATTTTGAATTATGTTTATAAATTCATCATAATGCAGAACATGCTAACTATAAATACAATATCCTCAGTTTGAAAAATTAAATTTAAAATTAAAATTTCATATATGATCAATGTTTAGAAATTTATCTATCGCTTAATGCATATATAAAATTCAATTAAAATTATCTTTAGTTATCAACATGAGAAAAAAAAATTAAAATTTAGAAAATTTTAAATTTAGAATTAAAACATTCTAATTTTAGAATTAATAAGTAATATGAACACTTTGTAAGGAAAAATTCTTGCGGTGGAATTTATATTAAACAAAAAATTTCTACAAATCGATTACTAATTGAATCGAATGAAATTTTGTGAGTTTTATCCTCTAACTTAATCCTCTGATTCTTTTTACAACTTGTGTGATTTGAATGTTGATCAAAGAATTCGACTAAAATTGAGGAGTTTTTGAGCTTTTATCCTCCTTAATGTTGATTGGAGCCTTCAATAACGTTAATTCACTGGTTTAGTATATTGGATATGGATCAAAGGTCGCAATTTGAAAATTTCTAGGAGGAACGCCTTGAATTTAATAACAGACTACTTCGAACTTCTTGAAACAGGTGGAGAGGATTTAAACTCCTTGAATACTTCTTCACTTCAAGTTTTTTTGTTGCTCATTTAGTTGGTTGTTGTGTGTCTGTCTTTTTTAAATTTGTAGAGGTCATCCCTATAAATAGGAATGTAAAAGACTCTGCTGCCATATATGCTTGACGACGTGGTATTACCTAATTGATCGAGAATATTTGATTTGATATTATTTTTTTTAATTAGATAATTACAAATTAATTATCGAATTAATATTATTCTCATTTTAAACTTATAAGATTTGTCGTGTGGCACGATTGAATTGGTCGGGTTTGACACGTTTCGCAGCTTGATTTGTTGGTCAATTTTGTAGTACAATACCAATTTATTTTATTATTTAATTTTAAAAATTATTTTTAATTTAATTCTTAAAATATAAATAATTAATAATTGATATCTTATTATAAGAAAATGCCACGTTGCGGCATTTAATTTGTCGAAAACTTTACTTGCTTACAAATACTTCCTCGAGACTGTTCACAGATAATTCAATTTTGGAGTAAATAAGTCTTGGAAATTATATAAATATATATATATATATATTTTTTTTTTCTCTGTCTATTGAAAGCTCAGCTAATTACATTGTGAAGCCCAATAGCCCATTAGATCTCTTCGGTCTTAGACGGTGGAACTCTAGTCAATTAATTTCCACGTGGAGGTTCTTTTCCATGAATCAATACCACCATCTCTTATTTCCCCTAGATAAAATTTGTTTCCATTCCCAGAACCAATGAGCATGCATCCCTTGCGAATTTTCCATGCAAATTCCACACAATCAAAGATTTGGTGCCTACAGAATTTTATAGCACCCAAACATTGAATCTCAAGACCTGGCTTTTTGCAAACAAAGAGTTGTAACAGACTCTTTGCTTTAGATGAGATGGGTAAGATTCATCAACGGATTCTCACCTATAGAAATCAATTGGATTTGGCCGCAATTCTTTGTTTTCCCAGCTTATCAAAAATTTCTTCTTGACAAGCTGACACGCTTCCAATTTACCTCCCTCAGTCATACTGAGTTGATCTCTGGAAACATAATCCCCATTTTTCATCCTTTTATGTACTCACCTGATCTCATGCGGCTACCAAAGAAAACGAGATTCTCATCCTTTTATTTCTCATCCTTACTGTAATCTTCGTGGCATAATTTTTTCCAGATTTTGAGCTGCTTGCCAGCATTCCCACGCGTTAAAATTGCTTGTGCTAGATTCTTTTCGCCCTTCCTTTCATGTGCGTGGGAGGATCAGACCCTTCTTGGCTATAAAGAGAGCATGTCATCCTTCTCAACCATCATGAACTTAGACTCGGCCACTTCCATCCACTCTCAACGTCCCCAAACTCAGTGACGTGATTTTGACAATTATCCCAAAATAAAATTCTGTTTTATTTTTTTTTTCTTCAAGAAAATGCACCGGCCGCTGTTGCAACCGGCGTAAAAGAAAAAGACAAGCTGTAGACCTGTGCGCATAGTCCCTGTTCGTCCGTTTCCTTGCTTGCAGGTCGTCGCCACCTGTCGGTCAAATCTTCTGGCGGGTTGTGGTCGAGGCGACGGCAGGTGTTGTTTGAAGCGCCGCTGCAGCACGCAATGGCGATGGGGACGACGTCGCCTGTGGTGTTTCCAAGTCGAACGGACGGCCGACGACGGCTTCAGGCGGTGCGAGGGTCAGACGGTTTCCCTGTTTGCAGTGTTGATGGTGGAAGACGAGAGAGAGACCGGCGGTGGTTGATTTAAGGCTTTGTTTGGGCAAAAAAAAAAAAAAAAAAGCGTTGGGGAAAGGAGTGTGTTCGGCTGGTTCTAAGAAAGAGAGAATAAGAGCTTGTTTGGTTCAGGGCTCTCTGGGCTCAAGCCCAAGCTCAAATCTGCCAACGCCTCCCAGATATCTGAGAAACCAACTAAGGAAGTTCTTATCCAACAGCTTAGTGAAGCCCAAGGTCGCTTGCATAATGTTCAAGTTAGTAAAAGTAAGGGGGCCGAGTAAATTGACCGGACAAAGGCGGAGCTGAAGAGTGTCGAAGGCTAGCTTGCAGCTTTGAAAGAGAAGCAGAAAGAGGTTTCCAAATACTTGGAGTTGCAACTCGAATCTCATGAAAGTATTTCTTTTACCCATTATTAATGGATTGCCTTCCCCTTTATCTAAAATGCTTCTGCCATTTTATGATTAACCTTGAAATTTATTCCCTTTTTTTTTTTCAAACTGTCTACATACCCTACAAAGGGATCAAGTCATAACGTAGTTCAAACAATTGAAGATGTTAAAGGATTTAACCGTTCACAGTTTATACTCTTACGGGTTAGAAATAACTTACAGTTTAGAGTCATGTGTCAAGGAGGGTTTCATTTAACGATTTTGACAGTTTAAACTCATATCAAGGAGTGTTATGGTTTGAAATTTGATTAGACAGTTTATACTCGTATCAAGAAGGTGTTTTTTTTCTTTTTCTTTTTCTTATGGATAATATTTTTTAGGAATTTTTCGTTGATTGAGCCAACTCTTACACCGTCTTGATCAACGAGTCTATAGGCACCATTTGTATAAATCTTTCGGACGACATATGGTCCATCCTACTTAGAGATGAACTTGTTTTCGGTGTGGTGAGTGGTGATGATGGGCCTTTTCACGGCGAGCACTAACTTCCCAACTTGAAAAGACCAGGCACACACCTTTTTGTTGAAGGCTTTGGATAGGCGGGCTTGATAGCATTCGAGCCTTTGTTGGGTATTGAGCCTCTTTTCATCAAGTGCCTCCAATTCTGTAAGATGCAAATGAGCGTTGTCTTCTTCAGTCAATCCCTTCTGTATGGCAACTAGCAACGATGGAATTTGCTGCTCAAGTGGGATGACAGCTTCAACCACGTACACCAACGCGTAAGGAACTGCTTGCGTAGGAGTCTTGAAAGTGGTTTGATAGGCCCATTAAGCTTCCCCAATCCTTTCATGCTAATCCCTTTTTGACTTTGATGCCACCTTTTTCAACCGGTAGCACAAAATCTTGTTGAAACTTCTGCGAGATCATTGGTCGGAGCATGGTATATCAAGGATTTTTCTTTACTTGAAGCTGAACCTTTGGCATAATTTGTTAATAGTGTTGTTGACGAATAGCTTTCCATTGTCGATAATGATGTACCGAGGAACTCTATATCTATAGATAATGTCGACGCGGATGAAGTTTCCTTTTTCACTTCCCTGAGGGAGATCGCCTCTACCCGTTTGGAGAAGTAGTCAGTAGCAGCCAGGATATAGAGGTGACCGGCAAATGACTTCGCTATGGGTCTGTCAACATCCAATTCTCAAGCATCAAATGGCCATAAAGCTACTGTTAGGTGTAATGGCTCAGGCTGTTGATGGATGAAGTTAGCGTGGTACTGATATGCTTGGCACCTTTGGGCGAACTCCATACAATCTTTCACCATTGTTGGCCAGTAATATCCCATTCTTTTGATTTGGAAGTGAAGTTTTAGTCTGGATTGATGGGCACCACAAATCTTAAAGTGTGCTTCCTCTATGGCTTGAACGATTTCATCATCGCCCAGGCAACATACGAATACTCCATGAAATGAATGTTTGTACAAGACGCCCTTGGTGTAGATAAAGTAGGTTGCTCGGCGTCGAACATCAACCTTTTGATGTGGATCGTTTGGTAATTTCTCGTATTTCAAGTAGTTTACGAATGGTTGGTACCAGTCTTCCCTTCCACGTTGAAGGTTTCCACGGAGCAATTTTCTTCCTCCTCTTCATCCTTAAGTGTTGGTGGATATCTATTTCTTGCATATGGGCACATGATGCTTAGCGCCGGGCAAGGATAAAGCGGAGGCAAGCTTAGCTAATGCATTTGCCTACTTATTTTCGCTTCTCGACACATGCTCTATTGTGACACCTCCAAGCCACCCCATAAGTATATTAGTATAGTTATAGTACGGAAGCAACTCAGGCTTCTTAACTTCATACTCTCCCTACAATTGATTGATCACCAACTTAGAATCACCGCCTCGAGTCCGATGATCAGAGCTTGGTACTCACCCACATTGTTGGAGCAGTTTTCTATGAGGGTGAATGAGTGAGGTAAGACTTTGCCTTCTGATGTCACAAATATTATCCTTGCACCAGCTCCACCCCTCCATCAAAGTACATCTTCCATGGAGGAATGATTTCAACCATCAGGGCATCTTCATCTAGCAAATCGTCAGACAGATCCCATTCAGCTGGAGTATGATGGTCTACCAAAAAGTCGGTCAATACTTATCCCTTGACTACCTTTTATGGCACATGCACGATTTCGAATTGTTAGAATTGCAAGTACCATTTTGCGAGCCTGTCAGAGAGGACGGGCTTTATCATGACGTACTTTAATGGGTTGGCCTTGGACACCAAGCGAATTGTATGAGCCTGGAAGTAGTGCTTTAATTTTTGGATAGTGAAGACAAGCGCCAAATAGATTTTCTCAATCAGTGAGTACTTCAACTCATTTGGCGTCATCATCTTGCTTAGGTAGTAGAGGGCACCTTTCTTCCTTTCATCATTTTCTTAAGCTAATAGGGTATCCATTGAGTATTCTTACGCAGCGATGTATAAGATCAAAAAGCGGCCGGGCACTGAGGCTACCAACATTAGAGGTCTTATCAGGTAGGATTTGATATTTTTGAAAGCCTTTCTATAATATTCATCCCATTCGAATAGAACGCCCTTTTTCATAAGTTTGCTAAATGGTTGATAGCGACCTGCGAAATTTAAGATAAGCCTCTGAATATATGCTAATTTTCTTTGCAAATTCTTGAGCTCATGGATATTTTGTGGCTCTAAGATCTTTAAGATAGCGTCAATCTTTGCTTGCTCAATCTTAATACCTTAATGGCGGACGATGAAGCCTAAGAACTTGCCAGAAGCAACCCCAAAGGTGCATTTTAACTTGTTCATCTTCAGCTGGTATCTTCTGAGGCATTCGAAGACCTTCCTGAGATCATCCAGATGGTATGCCTTCTTCTTTGACTTGACCACGAGATTGTTGACATAGCATTCAATGTTTTTGTGGAGCATATAATTGAAGATCTTCTGAATGACCCTCTGGTACGTGGCTCCTGCATGTTTGAGGTCAAAAGCTATCACCTTATAGTAGTATATGCCCTTAAGCGTATGAAAGGCTGTTAATTCTTCTTCCTCTAGTACCATACGAATTTGGTTGTACTTAAACGATCCGTCCATGAATGAGAAAGTCTCGTGTCCCATGGTAACATCGATCATAAGCTCGATAATAGGTAGAGGGAAGTCATCTTTTGGGCATGCTTCGTTGAAATCTCTGAAGTCAACACACACTTGGATTTGTCCATTCTTTTTCCTGACTTAGACAATACTGGAGATCCACGTGGGGTATTTAACTTCCCGAATAAATCTAGCTTTGATCAGTTTATTGACCTCTGCTTCGATTTGGGGAAGTAATTCTAGTCAGAATCGGCATTGTGCTTGTTTAATAGGCCGAGTTCCTTTCTTTACTGACAGGTGATGTGCAGCAACCTTAGGTCTAGGCCTGACATTTTCTTGTATGACCAAGCAAACACATTCTTGAACTCTTTCAGGAGC
Source organism: Avicennia marina (assembly GCA_019155195.1). NCBI lineage: Eukaryota > Viridiplantae > Streptophyta > Magnoliopsida > Lamiales > Acanthaceae > Avicennia > Avicennia marina. The sequence goes on from CM032776.1 coordinate 3,223,103, forward strand.
TTCATGTACATGTCTGCCTCTTCATTTGTCAGCAAGGCAATAATGTAAATGGGCCGAGGATCGTTACTACCTCCGAGGTCCACTTCTTTTAATTCATCTATCATGGACTTAGTTCCTGCCTCCATCTGGAGTGGTGCAACATCAGCATCTTCTTCGATGGCTTATCCTTCTTAGCATAGCGTAACGTGGTTAGACGAGTCCACACTTTCCATATCATTATCCTCTGCCACTTAAGCTTTAGTGAAGAAGATTGTCTGAAATTTAGCTTTAAGAACTCTGTCACATAATACCACCAAATACGTTTGTCGCCGCATGCGGGAAGGGATCAAGTTTCACAGCTTTTCATCCTACTTTGGGGCCCTTTTGATGCCCCCTTTTGCCTCCCAGCACTTTTGTTTTTTAGGTGGGCCAAGTCTTTTGAAGACCGACACCCGTGCTGGCTTGCCCTCAATATTTGAAGAGCAATCCCCCTATAGCTTCTTTAGGTTGTGGGGCAACTGCTTTGTTGTTAATTTGGGTTAGCAGTAGCATCAGAGCTTTAAGAGCATCGTCAATCACTGGGCTTTTGGGATGCGTTTTGCTAGCCTCATCTTTCTTTACCGAACTATCTTCTTGCTTTTCTTGATTTTGGGAGCTGCTAGTTTTGGGAGCTCCGACCTTATTCAAGTAATAATTGGCATCGACGAAGTAAGATTCAGCCTCAGTGAAGGGCTTGCAGTTGCCCAGCACTTTTTTCACGGCACCATTACAGTAATACCTAAAACATTGATTCTAGGTAAAGGGGACTACCCTATTCTCATGGAGACATGGCCATCCGAGAAGTAATTTGTATGACGTCTTAGCATCAATGACATGGAATAGGACAGTTGACTTTATATCATCTATGAGCAGCTTCATCCTCATGGTGCCCAAAGCTTTCTACCCCCCTTGGTTGAATCCCTGAATCATTAAGCGACTATTTGAGAGCTCAGCGGTTGGGATCCCTAGCTCTCTTTACGTCTTTAAGGGCAAGATATTAACTGTAGAGCCGCCGTCAACTAGGATTCTATTGACCCTTTGTTCATGAACATAGTCCGTTACAAACAATGGCCTATTGTGGGCTTAAAACCCTAGCATCAAATATTCACCTGTGAAGACTATTGTAGCCATAAAGTTTTCAATAGGCTCTTAGCTTTTCTTTTGGAAGCAACCAACTTTATTAGGGGAGTTGCTTATTTCATTAACTCCATTTGTTTGGTCATCGAAGGTAGTGGTGTTGACATTGACACTATCATCCTCTAATGTGATATTTCCTTGGAGGGCCAATTCCATGACTTTGTCCTTGCATACAAAGCAATCATGGATGGGGTGCCTGACCAAACGGTAGTACTTGCAGTATTCGGGATCGTCAATCTTCCCAACTTCTACAAGCTGCTTCATCTCTAGTAGGTCGATGAGTTTGACCTTTAGTAAGTCATCGAAAATCTCGAGATGTCTGTGTCTAGCAAAGGATACAACTTGGCCTGTATCTCTTTCAAGGTCGGCCTCTTTGGCGGGGAACCTGTTTTCTTTTCAATAGGTTTTTCCTTTGCTGGTAGTTTAATAGGCTTTGTCTTGACCGCCATCGACTCATTGGCTGGTGGTTTAGCAGCGGGTTTGCTGGAGAAAGGCTTGCCGCCTTTTTGTTTCTCCTTGGACTTTTGGAAGTCTTGCATGGGTGGATCGTGGACTCCGTTGGTTGCCATACTCTAACTCTTTGAAGGTCCTTGGTTGGATCCCTTGCAGGATGTTTTTCAACCCCCAGTACATCCCTTAAATGTACATTTTGATACCTGAAGGTTCTGAAACCTATCCTTGTAATTCAGGCTCTTATTTCTCCAACGATTGAAGTTTCCAATAACTTGGCGGGGTTTAGTGAGTTCGATTATACTAACCGTTTGCCTAGTGCTGTAGAAACGATTGAGGAATTCTTGTTCTAACTGTTCCCAGCTATCGATGGACCTTGGCTCTAAGTCTGTGTATCAATTGAAGGCAATTCCTTTTTAGGGATCAGATAAATTGCTTGACAAGGAGGTCACTGTAGGTTCCAACGTCATTGAAAGTCTCGATAAAATGAGCAATGTGTTGCTTTGGATTTCTCATTCCATCCAATTATTAGAACTTGGGGGGTTGTTAACCTGGTGGCATCTTTAGGCTATCAATCTGGGCCGTGTAAGGCTTTGCATAAATCAGAGACAATTTGTGGTCCCTTCAAATTTACTTTTGATAGCCCTTTTGATGAAATCTTGTAGTTGATTGAGAGGGATGGAGCCATCAGCAGAGGGTTGGAGCTCCTCAATAGTATGCCTTTTCCCTTTGTCTGGCTGCTGCTTGGATGTATCGGCCTTATTGTGGATTTCTTGAGGCTTCTCTTCAACACGACTAGCCTTAACTGGTTCTGCCTTTTCCATTAACTTGGAGATCTTAGAGTTTTGTTCTTGTACATGCTTGGCAAGACCTTCAATCTACCTAATCAATGCAGCAACTTGATCATCTAGACTCGAGGCACCTGTCATCATTACTAAGGCAGTGTTGGAGGCGGGTGAGGGCTGGAGGACAATGAACCATTCTTGTTGTTCTTGCTCTCTTGGCCTGGGTGGTATGGTTTATCAGCAACCTCGGGGATGGCAATCAGCTCAGAGTAGATTAATTGTCTTGCTAGGCCTCTTGTGACAATACCTCTTTCAGGAGCAACCCCTAAGGTATTTGAGCCACAGCTTTGGATAACTTTGCTTTGTCTCCAGCTATTTGAGATTCTTGAATTTGCCTTTTGTTGAGAGAAGAGATGAGAAGTAGAGAGATCTCACTGGACATGCCAGAAATTGTAAGACAAAATTTTTGCTGTGGAATTTATATTAAACAAGAAATTTGTACAAATCGATTACAAATTGAATTGAATGAAATTTTATGGGTCTTATCCTCTAATTTAGTCTTCTGATTCTTTTTTCAACTTGTGTTATTTGAATGTTGATTGAAGAATTCGATTGAAATTGAGGGAGTTTTTGAACTTTGATCCTCCTTAACGTTAACCAAAACCTTAAATAACGTTAATCCACTAGTTTAACACTTTAGATATGAATTAAACACTATAATTTGAGAAATTTCTGGAAGGAACGCATTGAATTTGATGATGAATGCCTTTGAACTTCTTAAAACTGGTAGAAAGGTTTTGAATTCTTTGAATGTTTCTTTATTTGAAGTCTTCTTATTGCTCCTTCGATTGGTTGTTGTGTGTCCATCTTTTTTTAATTTATAGAGGCCATCCCTATTTATAGGGGTGGAAAAGGCTCTGCTGCTATATATGCTGGACGACATGGCATTACTTGATTGACTGAGAATATTTGATTTGACATTATTTCTTTTAATTGGATGATTACAAATAAATTATCGAATCAACATTGTTCTTCTTCCAAATTTATAAGATTTAACACGTAGCACTATTGAACTGGTTGGTCTTGACACGTGTCATAGCTTAACTTGTCGACCAATTCGGAAGTACAATACCAATTTATTTTATTATTTAATTTCAATAATTGTTTTTAATTTAATTCTTAAAATATAAATAATTAATAATTGATATTTAATTACAAGAAAATGCCACATGGCGTCATTTAATTTGGCGAAAATTTTGCTTGCTTACACACTTGTATATAGAAATTTTTGGTAAATATTAAATTCAACAATGTAAAATGTTCTGTAAAATATTTTAAAATTTATAATTAAAAATACTATTGCATATAAGTGATGTAATTGATATTTGAGAGAATACGTGTGTGTGTGTGTGAAATTCTATATCCGCATAATATCAAACTTACACTAATTTTGATCATTACGATGCTATTATAAATTAGTCACATTTGTAGTTTTTAATTAAATTAAAACTATTATGTAGTTATTAAATCTTATATCTAAACCATTATAAAAATTTAAAAAGTTGTAAAAAAAAAAGGTGTTGCTCTAAAAATTTATTTTTTGCTTTAGTTATAACTTCATTTATCTAACGTTTAAATCAGATTGTGGCGTGTAATTTTAGTGGCAAATAAATGGGGATAGTTAGTCGAAAAGGGGCAGTATTCGTTATTATACTTGATGATAGATTGAAATTTAGTCTATAAACTTTTTCTTCCAAACTAAATAAATTTAATGAATCTGGTATTTAATTTGCATTTAACAAAAAGATTATGAAAATGGAATATTTGATTCAATATGTATTTCTTTCTTTATACTAAATACATTTATAAACATTAAATTTTTTAAATTTATGCTGTAATTTGATTAACAACAATGTTTGTTTCTATACAATTATTAATTTTATTAAAATTTAATCTGTTAAAAGGATTTATATTTAAATTATCACTAAAATATTATTTATTCGTGCACAATATTAATTTTGCTTTGCTATTTGATTGAAAACATTGTGTAATTTTATAAAATTGGTAATTTGACCAAAATTCCGTTATTAAAAATTATAGATAAATAATCAATAAATAATATAATTTATTCGTGCTGAGTCGCATATTAATTGGTTTGATCGAAAATTGATCATATGTTGAGTCCAAATAGAAATAAGAACCGGATGCTATAATTAAGCATAAATAATTAATACTAAAAACTGGCTGTTTACATTTTGAATATTTAAAATGCTTTACGAATTATAGTGTAATTTATTTTCAAATTTCCATTAAGCAATAAATGTCTTTTGTTGAAATTTTAAGTAAATCAATGCTATCGGCTCCTTTCTCTCTTTTCATCTAATTTACATTTTATATTTACATATTCTCTCAAATTTTCTCATTTTTAAAATTCTTTTTTAACTTTCTTATTTTGAATATTTCTCACGATGTAGAATCACACAATTTTTATTTTCAATAACTTATTACTTTTATTTGGATCTTCCCTCGAATTATTTATTTCTTCAAATTGTTTTAATATTTTTATTTTCTTATTTTAAAATTTCCTAATATCTTTAATTTGAAATAATTCTATTAATTAAAATACAATGAATTTATATTTTATAATTAAATTTAGGGATGTATAACATGTGCAACTTTGACTGGTAATGTTTAAGGTGGTTGAACTAAGGGCTGGCCCAATGACCAATAAAAACATCGCATAAAAGCAAGCTGGGCCATTAGGTGTTCAAACTTTTATATCATGAGAAAGTAATTATGTTATAAAATAATTAATTTCACTTTGTTACGTACTAATCGGTCATTTAGAATACCAGGAGTGGTAGATCAACACAACCAATTGTAATTATTATGCCATAATATGTGCTGATTTAATTAATAAATGATTAGATGATGAAACTTGTTATAATCAGAATGAATCTATCCAATCAACTTGCCAATTTTTTGTAATTTTAAAATTTTAAAATACATATTATAAATTTATTGATATAAAGAATTGCCCACTAAATAATATATAAAATATAAAAAAGAGAGACTTACATTCAATATTTTTAATATTTACTGAATTTATAAATACCTTTTTATTTTTAATGAATTGGCAGTATTTCACTGCTTTGTAAAAAATATGACACTTGAACACAAAGAATGAGTAAAAAATTACAAACGTCGCCCATTTTGTGCTCTTAATATTCTTAGGAAACAAAGAGTAATGATAATTTCACTAAAATGAGAGCATATTTATATTTCAGTAAAAGTCATACAACAGTGAAGGTGATTTTTACTACAAAAAAAATGTATGGGATTTGTTTGCTTTCTTTTTAGTTTTTTATTCATTATCACTCAACAATTTTATAAATCCAACGTTTTACCATATAAATTTTATTAAAATTCAAATTAAAATTTTGTCTATATCACTTTTTACAACTAACTAATAATTTTTCAATTAATAAATCTATTTTCAATCAAATCAACAACTATCTTTATAATTTTTCTACTCACGTTCATATTTTTATACTTTATAAATTTATATATTATTACAACATTCTATCATTATTATATATCAAACATATATAAAAATAATTTTGCTAACTATTCAAATTTTAATACTAAACATAATTTTTTTTTCCGTTTAAATCACTAAAATTTGCCAATCATCGCCAAACATACCCATACTATATTAGGAAAAGTAGTGGCGATGTGCATTCGAGATAGATTGAACAACACACACTCTGTTGTCCTCAGGGCCCACCACATCTTCACCTGTGGGCCCCATAGCCTCTGCTATCTATTTTTCTACTTTTATTTATCATACTGTAGTTTCCAGTTACCTTTCTTTCATCAAAATCGAATCATCAGCAATTTTGCTAGCCTATAGGCCTCTCAATCAACCCCGCATCTAGGGTTTGTTATTCCCTTTGATTTTCCATAATTATTTCAGCGTTCATTGATGGAGCCAAGGCCTAAGGTACGCATTGCTAATTAAGTTCCCCTTTTCTTTATTTCATTTACGTCGATTTCTGCTTTATATTGCTATGTACCTTTCCGTTTCCCTTGGGAGAAATTGAATTGAATTAATTGCCTAGAGAGTTGACCGGAATTGGATTTTATTGGGTTGTTATTTGTTTTTACTTGTGGGGAATATTCCATATGTTGGACAATCCTTTGAGTTTGAATGACAGTTGCTTGTTCTCGGTCTTGATCTGAAGTAAGGTTGAGGAAATCTCATTTAGTTAGGTTCGAGTAGGAATTAGCTAGAGTTTTAGTGGAGATGGATGAGAGTTCGGTACTTGAATCAATGGAAAATGATGAAGAAGTTAAGAAAGTTTCTGTCGTGGGAAAATTGGGAAATGTTGGTGAATATAAGGTTGATAAGAACGGGTCTCGCGAGGTAAAAAATATTGATGATAATGGATTGATGTCTGATGTTATAGGGACGGGAGCCGAATTTTTTGGGCCACTGAGTCCGGCTTCCGTCCAGATGAAAGCTGAAGTGACTCCCTTCTCCACAAAGACGAAAAAGGGGTATGGCTTGAAGAACTGGAGAAGGATCAAGAGGGATGTCAATAAGGGTGGGGCCAGTGGTGGAGATACTGACAAGATAATGATTCGGAAGTTGTCGGAGCCAGTTATGAATCCGAGTAAGCGAACACATGCATATGCTGAGAAACAGAAAAAAATCGATGGCTGCGTTTCATCCAAAAATCATATAATTGGAAGCTTGGATATTTTTTCTCTGCTCAGTGATAGTGAGGATCGGAGTAGCGAGTCTTCCACTGAAGCCAGCATTCCAAAAGAAAAGTATGAGACCTCAGTGGGTATGGGATTTCCCCATGATAAGATCAGAGCGAGAAGTTTGAGTGGCAAGAATTTCAGTCGCTCAGCACGACATGGTCAGCATGGAAAAGGCTGGGTTGAGGCCAAGAAAAAGGCTAGAGGGCCAGGTCAAAATTGAGAAGGAAACCTATCATTCCATCATGGAATATGATTCACATAGTTCCAATTTTGTATCTATGCAGGGAACTTACACCACAAATAATGGAATACAAAGTGATGGACCTGTTCGTTATGATGGAGAAAATGGTGATGAAGTTAAGGTTAGCCAACAAGAAGCAAGCAGCGGGCTTCAAGGTAGTTACAGCAGAGATAATGAAGGAGGATATGGCCCCATCTCATGTGAAGATGCAGTTGCGGACTCCTATAACGGGGTTAAAAAAGAAAGAAACGAGAATAATGGTTCCTCGTCAGATCAGGATTCTCTAGTTGAATCTATTGCTGTACTCCAATCTGCACAAGAAGCACTACAACAAGGTTAGCTCACATTTTTTCCCTTTGTGTACCTTACTATTACTTTGCATAAGCATATTTTGCATGTTTATGAGTTGAGTCATATGATAATTGAGTTCTGTAGTTTCCTTGGTACTATTTGTGGATCTAATTCAAAATTTAATGACTTTAAGTGTGTCATGATTCCTAAATCTTATTACTTCTTTAAATCCTCTCACCCCTCCCCCAACTACATGCCCGCCCAGTAAGGGGGGGGGGGGGGTAGAAATAAAAGGGAACCTAGCATCACCAAACTTCAGAAAAATGAACAGCTGAAGTGAGTGTTGAATGAGCGCAAAGGATCACAAACTATTATCCTAATATTGAGAATTTACTGGAGACTTGTAAATGGTGTATGATTCAGTGCTGTAACTAAAAATTACGGAAAATTTAAGATAGTTTCAAGCTATAACTTTAGAATCTGTAACTATTTCAGGGTAAATTTGCCTCTAGGACTTTTAAGAATCCCTGAATGCTGAGTATCTTATGATTATTATATTTGAACATTGATGTTGTGTGAATTAGTAATGAAAAACAATCTGTGATCTTTTGACTATAACTTTTCCAGGTCATTGTGAATTTGTTGTCTAGTTATTCCTTAGGTGAATTTTATGACATTTCCATGCATTATGGAATTTTACTCTCCTGGGAAACTGATTATTGCCTTCATCTACTCAAGATTTCTTTAATACATGAGTCGTGATATATGTACAGAGGTGGTAAAGTTCAAGGAAATCGGCAATGATGCTTCAGTGGATGATTCAGTTTCAGATGCTAACCATGAGTTTGCAGTGGAACAAAAACTCCAAGAAACAAGCTCTGAGCGGTTCCCGTCTGGTGAGGGAGCACAGGGTGTTTCTCAAGCTGTACAATCTGAGGTGGTAGAAACAGAAAAGAAAGATGTGGAGACAGAAATTGAGGACCTCTATAAGCAAAAGGTAGAAGCTGAGGTGGAGTATTTAGCAATATCAAGAACTGTTCAAAATCTAAGGGCTGCTGCTGTGGATCAAATGACTGTTTTCAAAGAACAGAAGGCACCGGTTTCAGAGCAAACACAAATCGTTGACAAATTTGGTGATGAAGAAAACAAGGCTGCAATTCTTAAGAAAGAATTGGAGAAAAGTCCTGAAGACATTGCAAGTGTGGATGAAATGTTGAAGCTACAAAAGAGGGTGTCTAAGTACACCTCATATTTCTTGGTGCAGCTATTATCTTTGTTAGTCCTTGTAGGAATCTTTATATACCGGTTATCACCGAACTATGTGGATGTTGTTCCTACCTAGTTTTGAGTCGAGGCTTCTTTTCTCTGTTCCTTTTATGATTATGATGCTTAATGTTTTAGTTTTGACACAAATGTTCCAATGTTTATTACTTTTTTCTCTCAAAAGTAGATGTATAGATCAACACTGATTTTTAGCTGATTTGTTATGAGAATATCTGTTCTGTATGATAGCTGATTCTGCTGAATTCATTAACACGTTACAATGATGTTCATGAGAAGTAATTTCTAGTTCCTCTGAATTCATGCCACCATACGGCTGGCAACTACATTGCATGTGCCCTCAGACAGAATTCAGAAAGCGACGTAAGTACAGTGCAATATTCGGGCAGGACATATCTCAAGAGTATCACTTGGAGTGTTTTTGTAAGAATATAGGGTCGTGCTTCTCATGTATTCCTGACTGCTGCAATAAGAATTTGGAGGATTGCTGCTGGAGAAGAGCAACAACAGGCATGTGCAATTCAAATATAATTTCGAAGGTCCTTTGCTTTTGTTATTTCATTCTTCTTATTTATTTATGCATGTGGCCCTTTACCTTTTCCTTTTCCCTCTTTTTTCCCCATAATTTGGCTTTCTTTTTATCAAGGATTCCGAAGCAAAAAACCTAGCCTTATATTCTCATTTTCTAGTTATTAATTAATCGTCCAATTGTCAATCTTCATCTTCTCCAAATGCTACCATTATTATTTTCTTATTGTTTTATATATATTGCGACAGATCTTTTTGACAATCAAATGCATAGAAGCCATTTTTTTATGACATGGAAACTATATCCCTTTTTTTGTTTAATTTTTTTGACTGTTTCTTTCAATTACTTCTTGTTTGTGGAAATGTAATTTGCCCAACCTAATTACAGTTTTGAATTTTTCTTTCTGTTTCTTTCATAATTTCAAATGGGTGTATTTTATAATTAAGAATTACAAGTTGAACTCTTGGGATTCTTGAACTTGTTTAAAGTCCTTGAAAAATATACAACATTCGCAAAAGCAATGCATTTAATCTTCATTAACTTAATATATTTTATCATGGACGGATTTAAGCCTCCCACTCCACCCATATTGTACGCATATGTTATCATGTATATATTCACAGAACGTATGCTATATTATTGTATATTCTTTAGCCCCTTATAAAGTTTTACTGTTGTAAAAATACAAAACCTTAATAGTTATTTTGTTGCTTAATAGTGCTTCGATTTTTCAAAATATAAAATACATATATTCTTTGCTTTTGTTATAATAATTTATAAAATGAATATATATATATATATATATATATCTCTCTCTCTCTCTATATATATATATAATGTGAAAAAAAGGTAGGGAATGCTAGTAAATAGTACTAATAATCAGAAAATAATATATTTTGAGTGTTTTGAAAAATGTGGCTGCGTAATTAATCTTTTGTATTAAAAGAGATTTTTATTCTAATTTCAAGATAAAATTATTTTGAAGGGTTTGTACAAAAATGCAAAATAAGATATATTTTAGTTTTAGTACACTTTTAATCAATGAAATTTTATTGCTGTTTATTATTGACAACTAAAATGCCCAAACTAAATTCAATTTGCTTTCTAAAATCTCTGATGTTTCGGCTATCTTTAGTTCTTTCATGGGTTTTCATCCCGTTATAATTTACACATTTTAAATATATTCCTTAACAAAATTTTTATTCAATTTTAAATTTACATTCAAATTATTCCTTTTTCTACATATGTTCTCAATATAAAAAATTTAATCGTCGCACCTATTACAATCAAATCAATTTATACCCATGCATATACTTGCATTCATTTTCATATATATTTACATATTTTAAAACAAATCATTATTTTCATGTGATATTACATTATCACATCACTATTATATTATATATAAATGTCCAAATTCAAGTTTTTATTAATGAAAAACTTACAGTTAAACATAATTTTTAGACACAGCAAAATCTTATTAGTTGTGTTTGGTTGGAGATTTTGTTTGGGGTAAAAATGATGGAAGTTTTGTTGGGATGAAAAATTATGTTAAGTTGTAAAATTTTGATGGGATGAAAGTTTTGGCTTATTTAAATTTGTGTACTTATATATGTTTAAAATATACAATAATGATTGGATGATGTGATAATATATAAGAATAAAAATTAATTTTTAATATGTATATATATATATATATAAATGTGAGTGTATACATGATTTGATTATGAATAAGTTTAATAATTGAATTTATAGTGACATTTGGTAAGAAGATTGGAATGAATTCCAGAATTGTTGTTTCAATCACTATTGTTGGAATTAAAATTTGAGAATTGTACCTAAAAATTAAAGATTTACTAAATCCTTAATAGAGGGTTTTAGGCAAATTTCCATATAGCTAATCTAAAATATTTAAATAATAGTAATTTAATAAATATGTAATATATATGTATATAGATATATATGCATAAACACAACACGTAATTAAAGAAGAAGTCGGTGTTTTGATTTCCAAACATAAAATTACTAAATTAGCCTTATTAAGAAAAATTTCCCATCCTTTTAACATATGTAGTCTTTTTTTTCCTTTACCTTCCATTTGACTTATTAAAACTATCCTTATTATGCTCTCTCTCTCTCTCTCTCTCTCTGATGTGATCAAAGGGAGGGTAGTGGAAAAATAAAAATTAATTGAACCAAATCTTGAATTCTAAGAATGCAAACCATGCATCAAATTGCTGACCCAATATGATAGAACCAACATTGAATCCGATAAACAAATAATCGACGTGATGGGATAGCCACAATCAATACGCCGAGATCTATTGATATGTCGTGACTCAGATTGGAATCACTCCTATTGAATTGATTAAAATATACTCTTTCTGGAGAAGAAAATAATTTCATAATCCTCGAATTCAAATATGTTTTTCAAATGAATAAAATAATTATTTATAATAAATTTTATCAAATCCTAATTTAAAAAGCCCATTCGGCTCAATTTGTAAATAAAGTTTAATAATAGATAAAAAAAAATGAAAATAACAAATAATAAATAAAATTTGACTGATTTACGGATTGCGTCATTTCCTTTCTCTCGAGAAGAATTATCCTCAATTCTCAATCACTGGGATCAAAGGCAAGCCTGTGAAATTCCGTTGGCCTATCAAAATCTTCAAGAACTCCCAAAAAGTCGTTTATGGCACCCAATTGTGATTGTGGCTCAAGTGCAAGCTTGGATTATGGACCAAGTTGCCACTCCTTATCCTCATCATGGAAATCCAAATTCTCCAAAGAAACTTCAATGGAAATGGTAGGTGGCATGTAAGAACACTCCTTACACATCAATAATAACTCCTTCCTCACAACACAATCCTTAGTCTCCTTATCCAATTTCTCATTTCCTCTCTTTATTTCTTCTCTCTTCATTCTCCTCATTTCATCCTCTCATTGCTTCACTACATATAATTGATCCTCTCAAGCTGCATCCAACGACAACAGCATAAGTGTGATGTGGCGACCTTTAAATGGAAATGAATATCTATTTGTAGTCCTATCATATCTAACATGTCGATCATACTACCATGATCTCCCTAGTAGTATGTCCTTGAAATGCATTGGAATTACATCACATACAACCTTATCCTCATAGTTGTAAACATTGAAACTCACAAGTATTCTCTATGTCATATCTACCTCATGATGACTATTAAACTACTGCAATCGATGAGGCTTGGGATGACCCAATAATGATCATGACAACCTATTAACCAACAATATACTCGCCACATTAGTACAACTTACATTATCAAAGATCAAGTTGCAAACTTTGTCTATCACCTTACATCTAGTCTGGAAGATGCCATCGCGCTACTCACTACCCAACTCATCTCCCACATGTGCAGATGACGCCTTGCTTAAAACCAAGTTAAGATTCTCTATCTCCTCACAAACATCCTTCTCCAGAGGAGTATCTTCACCATGCTTTTCATCTAAATCAACCTGACCTCCATCTGTGATGGTAACCACTTGCTTACTTGAACACTGGCTGGCCATGTGTCCTCCGCCCTAACATCTAAAATATAAAATATCACAATTCAACTAGAAGATGCAGTGGTAGGTGTTACCTTAGGTGTGTTCACCCTCAATGTCAACTTACTTTTAGTTGCAAATGTGGTTGGCTTATTGTCATCATGATCTCGACCCCTCTTTTTGAGATGCTGCTCAACCTTAATCACCTTCTAAATCTTATCTTCTATTTCTACATAGTGCTGTAGCTCAATAATGTCAGCTATGTCTCAATTAATCCCACTGAGGAAATGTACCATGGTGACCTCTCGATCCTCGACTACAACAACTCTCATCATGGCAATCTCTATCTCTTTATAGTAATTTTCCACACTCTTGCTCACTTTATGTCAACTTCTGTAGCCTTTGGAACAAATTTCAATGATAATGGTTAGACAAAAACCTCTCACGCATCTTTCCCCAACTCTTTTTCAATTGACACATAATTGATCCCACCAAATAATAGTATAATCAATAAATTTAATAACCGCTAATTTTACCTTTTTTGTTTCAATGTAGTGGTGGTAATCAATATGAACTCTATCCCACGCTCCCACTTTAAGTATGCATCTAGATTTGATCGTCCCTGAAATGCTGAAATGATGAATTTTACCCCTCTTGATGCATCATCATCTCCATCATATCTCTGATATGGCCTTCTCGAGGCCTTATCATAATAGTACCCATCATCATTATTCGAACCATAATCCTCTACATATTAATATTGGTCCTATCTCATCTACTACTAGGATGTACATATCTATCTCTAGGTCTATCCCTACGCTTATCATGCCCAAGCACTAAGCTATCTTTACCTCAAGTTGCCTAAAATGTTTCTGCACGATCCTGTATGCTTTTCATGCCTCAAGTAATCCTTTTCAATTCCCTAGTGAAAGACTTGTATATATGTTTAGTATCTTTAAGATTTTCATCCTAACTTGTATGATGATTAGCTATAATAAGGTAAAAATACTACGTAACCTCACACTCTCTAAATATATATATATATATTCTCCCAAATTTTTTCCCCTACTCTCTCTTCTATTTTTTTGTATTTTTTCCACAGTTTTTTTTGGTTTTTTGTTCCCTTTTTTTCCTCTCGCCTTTTTAAAAAAACCAACAACCAAACGGGGTTTTAGCTGGAACCGGAAATTTTGTCACCAAACAGTGCCTTACGGAGTCCAGCAATTAAGAAATAAATAATCTGAAATGGCCCAAAAGTCATCTGTCCAACTGCCGGTTTTTTTTTTCACTTCAATCTAGGCCCAGTTAGCTAGGCCTAACCCAATACCAGAAATTTTTCTTTATCTTTTTTTAATTTCTTCTGGGCCATGCTGGCCCAGTGAAGATTCTCCTCCAACCCAGTAGGTTGGGCGGTGTCTACTGGCGACGACGTTGCTCCGCTTCTGTTTCTCCGGCTTCCGGCGACGTCGAGGCACGTGATGTTTGCAGCGACTCTGGACGTTGCTTGGCAGACGAAGGCGCCGACAATCAGACGATGAACAGGTGGCACGACGCGAAATCCGTTGCGGCGATCTTGGACGAATTTCCACGGCTCCAACGTGTGATTTCATTCGATCTCCGGTGACGTCCTATGGTGGAATCGGGTGGACTCGTTGCGCTGACCCTGGGCTTGGGAATATCCAACCGCGATAGTGGCAAATGGCAGTGGAATGGTGGAGGTTGCAGCGGCGGCCGCGATCTGTTGTTGCAAATTTTTTTTCCAAATTTTTTGCCTTTGTCTGATTTTTCAACTTGGATTGGTACTAATTCGATATACCCTCTGATACACATGATTTAAAAGAGGAGAGCGGTAGGACGGAAGAATGAAAATTAACGTAATATTAAATTTTAAAAACATAAATTGTGTATTAAAATACTGATCTAATATCATGAAGTTAAAATTGAACTTGATATGATACGTTGATAATTAATGTAATAAGATAATTATAATTAAACTATTAAAATTAATTAATATATGAATTACTTCTATTAAATTGATTAGAATATTCTCTTTTTAAAGAAAATGAAATTATTTTATAACTTTCAAACTCAAATTTATTTTTTAAATAAATATAATAACTATTTATATTAAATTTTATCAAATTTTAATTTAAAAAATTTATACAGCTAAAATCATAAATTAAGCTCAATAATAGATAAAAAAATAACAAACAATAAATAAAATTCGATTAATTCCTATATCATGTCACACACACACACACTCTCTCTCTCTCTCTCCATTTTTTCTCAATGGTTCATTTAATTTCTTTTTATCTCTCTTTTTAAATTTTAAAGAATTTTCAACCAAATTATTCATATTATTAAATTATGCTTGATGGCTTTAGGCTCACCAATTGTTTTTATTAAATGATTTCATTTGTTTTTTTACTATTTTCTTTCCTTTCAACCTTTTTTTAATATATTTTTCTTCTAATTTTATTTAATTTTGAATGATTTTCCTTTTATTATTCAAAATATAATAATTATATATTTTTTTTTATAATTAATAAAAATATACAAATTATAAATAATTTACATGTGTAAGGGATACTTTTACCTATCTATTTTTTAAAACTTTATACAAGTCAAACTTAAAATTAAAAATTTCTCATATTCCATTCTAAAACATCAAATCAACCAAACATCAATAATAATAATAATAATAATAATACACATTTTATGATCTAAATCAAACAAATATATTTGAATAAACAACTCAATTTAGAACTTAAGGAATATGAATTTGATTTTAAGCTGCAAATCAAACACCACCTAAATATTTATGTGTATATGTACAGACAAAAATTTTAAATTTGAATTTAAACGAAATTTTTGATGAGTAATATATTTGAATTGTATAAATTTTAATAAGACAAAAAATGACAAAAGTTGTGAACCAAACATCCCCATTCATTTTAATCTTCAAACAAAATAATCATTGGAAAGTTTTCAAGATTCTATTTTAAATTTGATTTGCCAAATTTACAAAAGTAAAAATAAATAAATAAATAAATTTATGAATGATATAAAATTTCTATAATAATTGAACAAGAATGGCTGCAATCATCATCATCGTCATCATTTTTATTATAAAAAAGTGAAAAAGTTTGGTGGGTGAAGAATTGCTTTCATTCACATACAATCATAGATAAAGCAGTTGAGGCTTCTCAATTTGGCTGCAAAAGTTGGGGACATCCATTTTTCCTTTTTTTTTTTAACCATCCATTTGAGCACTTGTTTTTTCCACTCCCCACGCCATACGCTCCTCACTCTCAAGTCTCAACTCCACATGGCAATTAACAAATGCATTTTCTTGGTTTCACACAATTTAATAAGAGAAATTTAATATTAATTTAAATATAGTGTGTTTGCAGGCCAATCTTCACTTGAATAATGTAAATTTACTTAAATAGTTTTAGTTTTTTTTAGGTTTCTTATTATGTCACCGTATTACCTCAATTCTCATTTATGACATTCACCTTCCTCAATTTCAATTTATTTTATTTTTTACACGTTCCTTTCTTTTTTATCATCATGAAATTTGTGAACAATATAAAGTTTATATTGAAACATAATTGTTATTTATATATATACATGCATTGAGTGTTATTAAATTTTCTCTTTTAATTTAAATTTAGTTTAACATAGTTTTTAAATTTCTTTATTTTCTCTCACTTTATGAGAAATATGAAGTTTACATTTAAAATATATTATTTATTTATTTACATATTTATGCTAACACATAAAGTATTTTTTTTTCGCTAGTATGTATACAAATAATTTAACTTTAGTAGAGGGTTGTCTCTTAACACAACAAAATGCAATGAGTAGGAGTTGAATTTTGAAACTTTTCTTATTAACTTATAATGAGTCAAACCAAGTGTAGAAGAATCATATTCTTGAAAAACTAGTGCGATGTAGTCTCCCTAGCTAGAGCATGGTTGGTATGTATAACTAGAGTAAGATATGAATAGAATGAACATTGGAATAAAATAAATATAGAAATCAAAAATCAAATCAAAAATTATATAAGTTGTCTCATGACTAATATGTATAAGGAATGATAAAGGAATATAATTATTATCAAAAATTTCATTTTCATAATTGGTAAATAGACATGAACGTACAAATATTACGAATTTACTTATAATGTCAAAAGTATCATTAGATGATAATTTTTCATACAATTGTGTATTGAAAACTCAATTGATATTTATATTTTTCAACACTTAAATTGGCTTTAAGACAAACTCCAATTAAAAATAGCTTCCACAAAAATAATCATACGTTTATTTCTTCAATTCAAAACCTAAATACTTACATATGTTTTTGGATTGATGATCACCAAATAACTAATCAATTTAAGGATCGTCATTTTTCTCGTGACATAGAGTTTCAATTTTTAACAAAAAATTGATGTAGAATGATGAATAAAGACTAAAAAGTCACATCGTTCAAAAAGAAGATGAAAAGAAAAGAAGGCCCGATAACTTTAGTAGATATTGTTTTTGTATTGGTATAAAAATTTTATAAAAGATTGTGTGCTTGATTGTATAAATGCTATTTATAATATAAAAGATAGAGAATGAAATTTGAAATAGAAAAAAGTAGAATAAATTAAAATTGAAGGAGGATATTGATCAAAAATATAATGAATTAAAATTCAAGAACACTTACTATCTATGCATAAAAATAAAAAAATATAATAATTTTTAAATATAAATTTTATACCACTAATATAATTCATAAGATGTTAAAAATAAAGTAATTTGAAAACTAGAAATTATAGAATAGATATAAATTAAGAAAAGTAAATGAAATAAATAAAACTTGAGGGAGTACATATAGTGAAAAAAAGAATATATAAATAATCAAAGATATTTTAATAATTATATATTATATAGCCATAGTATTTTATAGAGTAATTTCATCAAATAAAAGAATAAGTTTATTTCTAATAAATTAGTAATACATAAACTTACATTGAAAGGCAATGAAGATTCTTCCTATATTATTGAAAATCAACATTAATTCAGAAAAGACTAATTTTGTGTAAAACTTCATATGATTTAAAATAGAATTGAGAATTTTCATTCAATTACTAATTCATTCTCATATACTAGTCATGTCCTCAAACTATTTTGAACTAATTTTCATGAACACTCACACATAAATGGATGAAATTGAGCCAATAAGCTTCCAAATTCCAGTCAAAGGAAATTGTTTAAGAACACAATACAACAAGAACACTTAACGGTCCCAACTCCGTTGATGTTAGGGTCTCAGACCTTTTCAAACACACCCTTGTTATAGACTGATACTGCCTCCACAGGAACAATCAACCAATAGTCTAGACTATGTTTGTTTTAATTATTAAATGTATTTTTGTTAGAAATTGTATAAAAGTAAGTAAAAAAGCAGAAACAATTAAAAAAGTATAATGATTGTATTTGTTTTTCTTCGTATGCTTGGCGCTGATTTTTAAATTGTTATGTCAATATTGACATCAACCTTGAGCCGAAAACAATCGATTCTTGCAAGAAAAGTACAGAGGAAAAGAAGCGCGACAGTTGAGAAAACATTGTATTGACTTTTCCCTTCGCCCTTTTATTCTCTCTTTGCCAGATATAATCTCTTCTCTGAGGACCCCACTTTCGTAATATTTCTTAGCTTTATATGTTTCAATAAAATAACCATTCTCCATTCTTAGAGACGCCCAATCAACATCAAGTGCAAGTTATGAATAGCTCAAAAAGACCAACTACTTGGCTGCAATTTTTAGGTATAATGTGTCTGTGAGAGATATACACAGCAAATTCAAAGATAAATCCATGTTCAAATGCAAGCAGCCATATGTGTCGATCAGATCAGTAGTGGCTTCTCCACACACTCATTTTTCTTGGCTGTCATATTCTCCGTGAAGAAAATAAACACAAAAGACACTTCCCAAACACTGGCTAGCTGTTGAATCAAGAAAGCGGGCCAAAACTTGTTGGTCATGAACTGTTGTATTATCAGCAGTAATCAGTTTTCTACTTAGCACTTAGAAACAGAAAAGGGAAATTAAAGATTGAACCAACCAAAATAAAGCAGTCAAATTTATTAGATAAAGATGCATAATAGCAGTTTCCAACTGCAAATCAGACAGTCAAAGCCAGCTTCATTTATCCTCTGGCAGAGGCACTTCATTTAGATCAACATCCAGCTTTCTCTTGCTCCTCTTACCGCCGGTATCTCCACCTGGTGGCGCCACCTGACTCGCCGGATCTTCAATTGAAACACTGCCATGGACCCTCATGTGATACGCAAGACCTCGAGCTGTTCCAAAATCCTTGCTGCAAACCTTGCAATAGTGATGCTTTGCTTCCTCCAAACTGCCCCCTTTGCCCATTTTTCCTCCCACTCGAGTAACAGGTTTGGAAGGATTACCAGGTTTACCATCTGAATTTTCAATGACCATCTTGAATTTCTTGTGACTCGACTTGTGCCCGCCCAGAGCTTGGTGACTTGCGAACGACTCGCCGCAGATGCTGCACCTGTATTTATGATCAGGCCGCCAGGGCGGTGTTGCATCTGTTACGGCAGCCGCCTTTTCTTGTACTTTCTGTGCCGGTTTCACGTCAGAGAGTTTCATCTTTTTCCGAGTGTTCTTGTTCTTGATCAGACCATTAGCTTTTGAAATTGGGACACTGCTATTTGCAGCTTCAGAGATTGCATCGACCTTTGGACTATGCGATGACGACCCACTTCCCGATGAATTGCCCCTACCCATCAGCATAATCAGATCAACCGCTTTCCGAGTGAAGCGTTCCTCCGAACTCGAGAATTCCGACGCTGATTCAGCCGCCAGGGCCTGGCGGCCTCTCCTGGCGGTCACCGCCCACCCGCTGAAAAATTCCGACGTATCAGCTTTCTCCCCTTTTCCGCTGGCTAAATCTTGCATCTTTTCTTGATGAGCTGGTTCCCGAGAGGGCTGCGCATCTGGAGAAGAGCTTTCTTTCACCGTCGAAGGTCTCCGAGGGAATCCCCTCCAATCCCTGTGGGGATGCCACCTCAAGTGACCGCACAATGACTTGAACGACGGAAAATCTTTGCCACACTCCGTGCAAGTTCTCTCACCAATTTCACATAAACCGCCATAGTGATCACTGGTCTTGTTCTTGCACTGCTTTTTCTCTTCCACGAATTCCATCTCTCTTCCCTCCGATGGGTTTCGCTTCTTGAACTTCGTGGTTTGATGGGCTTTAAGATTGATCTTGTTGGAGACAACAACTTTGTTCTTGGCCTTGGGCTCCTGAAAGTGAATTCGCATGTGACCTCCCAAAGCCCTACCTGAGTCAAACGCTTTATCGCAGATACGACAAACCCTTTTCATGTTACAGCTGCTATCATTCATCTTGCCCTTTTCTTCCTTAGGGCTCACGCCTCCTTGTTCGACTCTGGGAACCTTGAGCCGAACCCACAACTTCCCTTCTCCGATAATAGATTTTAACACATCAGGTTTGTGGCTAGGGTTTGATTTTTCATCTTCTTGATCTTGATTATTCTTCATAGCAGCTGAGAATATTAGTAGAGATGAGTAGATGGAAAGAGGGGGGGGGGGGGGACTTGGGGTAGGGTAGAGCAGTTGTGATGGGTTGAGATATGGCAAAGGTAAAGTATATGGAACGGTAACTTAGTGTAGGCAAAAAACACCTAAAAACAGATTTCTGAAAACTCAGCTTTGCAATCTAAACAATGGATGATATGCTTAAAACAACAACCCTAAATTAGACTCGAATGAAAAAGGTATAAAGATAGATTTTCCGGATCAAAAATAGTAACTTGGAACTCGTAACTAGAGCAGAAAACAACATTAGCAGGAATTCAAGAACCGCAGGAAACTCAATATTGAAATCGTCTCTTTAATATGCATCCCTCAGAACGAAAGGATCAGCTCATAACTAATCCAGTTACTCAGTGGAAAATTATCAGATGCGTGATTATGAATATACATACAAACAAACAAACATACATACATATATATGTGTGTGTGTGCATGTGATCATGTACTTGATTATGGAAAGCTCCGATGGGGATTTATGATGAATATGAAGCAAAACTAGCAAATGGAGGAAAGAAAATAGACAGAAAACTAAAGAAAAATCGAGGAGTTCTCAAAATGAAGAAGACAATGATGACAAGAACTCTTAATGTGGCGTGTAAATTGAGTGCACTTTCTTCGAACCTTTTGCCCCTTATCTTTCGGGTTTCATCTAAATCTCTCTCTCTCTTCCCTATCTGACGCGGTCACATATTTTTTTTATTTTTTTTTCCTTCTCTTTCGCTCTCACCAAAAATATAAACTCTCTTTTATTTCTCTTTCTTTCTATATGAATTAAGATTGAATGAAAAATCACGCAAAGGTGTGAGTTAGGATGAAAGAATTTATATATTCTGTGCTTCAATTTCTCTCTATTGCCTTTTTTCTTTTATTTTTGAACTCCAGAAACGACTATTTATATATTTAATATGCCTTCTTTACCTACCATAGTTGAGCACTAACAAGCTCAGTTTGGTTTTGTTTGTATTTAAAAAAATACACTTCAGTCGTTACATTTATAAAACTTTTGTTTCATTTTTTTTTTAAACTTCTACACAATATTTGAGAAAACTGCACTAAAAATCACACCCCTAAAAACCAAAATAAATATAACTTGCTATGTTTAATCAAGCGCTTATGAACATTAATTCAAAATGTTTTATTAGAATTTATATATTCGGTGAAAAAGGTGAGTTAATGCAGTAAGGGTAATTGGACTTTAAATTGGTGCTACTTATCTCAATGTATTTGGAAAACCTTGTATTGGTTAGCAAGGTTATCTATTATTCAATTTTTTTCAAAAAAAGGGGCAATGCAATACATTATCTCCCGAAGAAGGAAACTAGAGAGTAAGCATTAACGTCACGAATTCCCACTTCATTTAATTATTTTGATAATATTCCGTTGCTTAAGCCAATTATCACCTAATGCTTTGTGTGAACTCATTCTAATTCTGTTTATTAATATTAAATTTGGCTAGTCAAGAATATAGATTATCTGATCGGGTGAAAATGTAGTAACAATAAGTGCACCACTGCAAGTGTAACCATTTGCATATTTGGTAATGAAAAATAGTAAAAATTAAATCATGTCAAATCTCTTTTTTCCGCAAACTGAATGAATTTTGACGGTACCTCATTAATGGGTTGGAAATTATTAAAGGATCAATCCCCAACCATTTAGACAGGTTGCATACATGTTGGTCTCAACTGCCGTCAGTTCATTTTTACCATTTGAATGATGGTGTGATGATTCAAATGTGCCCAAAAAGTCTTGCGTCGTTACAAACTAATGTGTACTGCCAGACGTCTTGGTCAATCCATCCTTGAGAAGATTGTGTCCAACTGATTTTGGCCACTCACACTCAGTATTTATGTTGACCTATTAGTCTCTCTCTCCCTTCTTTTTCGGCGGGATTTGGTTAAGCAAAGGCAAAGTGGAGGGGCCTGGAACAGACAGCAACTGACTACACGTTGGGGAGGGTGGTACAGAGACATAAGGCCAAATTCCAAAGGAAAGTTGTAGCTATCATATGCAGTAAGAAATCATGCCTACGAAAAAAGGTGTTGAGATAAAATAGTCAAACTAGACATGTCCCACATCTTCACCCTATTTTTGGCTAACCCTTACTTCGTACTCAAATTTTGGTGCATTGACTAATT
Source organism: Avicennia marina (assembly GCA_019155195.1). Taxonomy (NCBI): domain Eukaryota; kingdom Viridiplantae; phylum Streptophyta; class Magnoliopsida; order Lamiales; family Acanthaceae; genus Avicennia; species Avicennia marina. Next base: position 3,245,919 of record CM032776.1, read on the forward strand.
CAAAAGACATCCATTTGTCAATGTTCTAGTCAGGGCAAGTAAACAACAAAAGCCACCTTCTGCACACACACTTGGCTTCAGCAGCTAGTTTTTGAATTTTGAACATGGATGTATATTTGCATCTAATGTTGACTCTGCGAATGCATAGAACTTAAAGTGGAGATTTTAACACCGACGGTGATAAAACAGCAGATAAACAGAATATATATTGTGCATACAGATGACAGTCCTTCAGTTCTTAGGCATCTTGCTCTTAAGTTTCAATAGCCTGGGAAATTAGATGTAAAAGTTCGGAGAACGTTAGAAGGTAATCTGAAGTTAACAACAGCAAAAGTAGTTCTGGAGATGCCTGATTGATATCCTTTACTCTCCAGCCAAAACATGTCCCTGGAAACTGTATCCCCCGCCCATCAATTGAAATGGTGAAGGTGGGGAAGTGTCTACAACCATCTCTCCATTGATAGAAGCAAAAAAGAAAAAGCACAAGTCAAATTGTGTAGATCAAAGGCCAAATAATAATAAATTCTCACAGGAATAGACGTCCCAACTAAGGAAGGATAAAGCCCATCAATGTGATGCTTTCTGTGACAATTTGTACTCAATCATTTCAGCCTTGTATCTTTCCTTATCTCTCAACCCCTTTTCCTGATACACCTGTATATGACCACAAGTAATGTGGTATAAAATATAAGGCTTTACAAACAAAATGGTTGTTGCCTATTATATATTGAGAATGGTCAACAAACCAAGACACTCGGGACAAGAATAACTCGGCCAGAGTTTCAAACAATCTCTATGAACCACATTTCTTATATATTTCATGTAAGGAAGACTAATTAGTGCAGAGAAAATGAGGAATGAGAAGAATCTCAGCACAAACAGAATAGATTTAAATAACATATGAGTTGCATCCATTTTACTTTTGACTTACGTGTTAGATCTAGAAACTTTAGAAAATATTAAATATTAGGCAGTATGTGACTGCTGGTGATAAATGCAACAGGAGATATATTAAACAAAATTTAATTAAACCACTAGTCAATGCTAGCCTACTAGTAGCTGTATTCCTATTTCAAGCAGGTACATGATCATAAAGCAAATAAGATTTCCTATTCTATGCAGTGTATCCGTTACCTGTTTCTCAGCCTCTGTCAGTCTGTTCCATAACTGTCCAATTTTTTTACTTATAGCTCTTTCTTGTCCATGATACAAAGGCCTTAGTTGATGATACTGCTCAGCGAAAAAGAAAGTATACCCGCTTCTATTTCGCTTGGGATGAGACGGACCCCTAAATGCCATCCGGTACTTCCTCTTGGTTCGACGTGTGGAATCACCACAAGAGCTTAAACTTTGGGATGCATTTGGTTCTTCTGCAGGTGTATGATACAGGACACCTTTCAAAACCTCAGCACCAAAATTTACGGTAACCAGATATCCATTGTCGAATTTTCCATCAATTGTTCCAGAGACAAGACCGCCACCCTCCAGGTTAGAACTGACTGCACATCATATTGATTATCACATGTTTGTGTTAATAACACAACATTGAATAAATTCACAATATAGTGGAAAAACTTCTGTACAATTATAAGCATGCCCCGTGAACCTCACCAACAAGTTGATTGGATTCAGCTCCATTAGCAACAGCAAGTGGCAATGTTGATCCATCAGCACTCTTATTTCCTTGATCTATTCAATAAGATACAAGGATGCTAGAAATTCAGATTAAGGAAAGATTTGAAGCAATAGATATAATCATAATAAGGTTCTGAAGTTACCAGGCACTGAGATGAATGGTTCTTTTTTCTGGAAATAATAAAGCTGCTCAAAATGATAAAGCAATGATAGATAATATCTTCGTAAAACAAATGAAGCACTTGTGATAGTAGATGGGAAATTGAACGCTCCAGCAATTTCCTTCCATCTCCGATCTTTAATAACCTGAAATGTATTAACGTTAGAATTGGATACCCATCAGTACAAGCAAAATTAACACCAAAGGCTACATAGCTGTACAACCCTACACTCCAGCGGAAATAAAAAATTTCTAAATTAACAACCAGAACCAGTAGTTCAACCCGTATCTTTGGCTAAAAACCTATTTAAATTTACAAGTAGTCCTTTTACTTACACTGGCACAATAACTTCACCCCACATGAGCTTCAAACTCAAATGGAAGGGAAAAAGAGATTATTCACATGTCAATTTTGATGACATATTGAGCACTAAAAGATTTTTACACAAGTTAAAATGATGTTTTATATTTGCTTGAACTCTGGAGAAGTTTTTAAATAGCAGATGGTAAAATGGAAATGCCTCAACTACAACCAGACAGGTTTTTACACTGCTGGTTACTCATAATTTATCCAAAAGGAGAATGTTATACAATTTGATATTTAATGATTTTTCTTTTATTTTTTACTATTCATAAAACCTAAAAGTAGCTCTGAGCATAAGCTTTAAGTCTCAAGAACAATTAGTTGGCAGAACATATACACAAGGCTTAGCTTAGACAAAAGGTCCTCTTTGGTGCATATTACCATTGGAATTTTGCCAGTATCAAAGTGCAGGGGGTTTGCATCCGCCAATTCAGAAGAAGCATACCTTTTCAATGCCACCTCGAGAGGTGACTTCCAAAAAAAGCCGATGTAAATCCAAACGGTTTCCCCCCAAAGTAGGAATCCTGCAAAGTAAATGACAAAGGTTGATAAAAGATTAGATAATCATCCACAGTGATCTTCTCTGAAATTCACTTGAACAAGTGAAACTATTCAAAGAAGGGTGCATGGCATCGTGATGGATAACATTTCCAGTAACATAACCTCAAATCAGTTCACTGTAGTTGCAGAAATAGAGTGCCTATAAAACTAATGTTGATCGCTATTATAGATACACACACTGTTCTGAGCTTTCCTTGTCACATAACCAAATTTGATTTCTTAAAGAACACAATTTGCCACCAGTTGATTCTTTTCTTTTTTGCTTTCACGTCCTACGGGCAGGAACAACACAATTCCTCCTTTAATCATGTATCATAAAAATCGACACGTGAACCAAATTTACTGCAGAATCGAGTATCGGATAAAGAATAAGAATAAAAATTTTTCCTGTCAAATTGAACAAGACGAGTATGGTACAGTTCAGATCCAAGTCAAAATAGATAAGTATTTTCCAAATGCTTTCAACATTAATTTATTGAGCTAGTTCCCTCCAACTGAACATGAGAGAAAAACAAACTAAACTTATAATTCCATTAAAACAACAAATTAAGAAAGGAAAAAAAAAACCTCAAGAAGCTGAAAAAAGCAACCATCAATACGAACGCATCACTGATGAAATACTAAAAGCCTCCCACCAACATGCACAGTCGGCTCATAAATCTCGAACCGAAAACTAAAAATTCATAATCCCACATCAAGAACCCACAAAAAAATTACACACATACGTACCTACACATGTATGAATTTGCAAATGGAAAGAGACGGAATGCAACTGGAAGCCAGTATACCTGAATTTTGTACCATGAAATGCGTGGAAAGCCTGGAGCTTTTGCAAGAAAATATCCGGATTTTGAATAATTTGTTGATATTCGACCTGGGGTTTGGGGTAAGAACAGTGATCAGAAATAGGTCCAGGAGGTGGGTCTTCGGACATTTTACTGCAGGGGGTAAGAAATTTATGCCACAAAATAGCATGTAATGCTTGGAATTAGAGTATGATTGAGAACTATGGATGGGATTATCAAAGACTTCGCCACAAATTTACGAAACTCCCTTCCACGGTATTTTGAAGGAGAGTCCGCCAGTTGGCACGCATTTATATGAGAAAAATGAAAAAGAACTCCTTCCTACTTTGTTTACTTGCCATTTATCATTTACGCCTTTCCAAGTTTGTCCCTGTGTCTTTTAATTAAGTACATATCGTGTTTTCTAAGGGCAAAGTCGCTTTTATAAATTGTCAATTTATGCGCTTTCTAATTTTGTGGCTTAGGGTTTAGGGAGACCGTTAACAACCTCGATGTTGATGGCAGAAGAAACTCATTTTGACAATTTAACCCTTTTGTTTGACGGACTATTAAACCTAAGTCCTAAGAGTTATAACTATTTTTGCTACAGTATATTAAATTATTTAAATGTCTTTATTTTAATTTTTTTTTTTACAAAATTATTTCTTCGTATTGATTTATTCATTATCATTATATCTTTTCTTTCATTTTTGACTTATATCTTTATCTTATTTTTGTTATAAAATCCAAAATAAAATTGAATTTTGAAATAACTTTGATTTTATTATTGCAATTGTCAAAACAATAATAATTTTATATTTTATTATAGACTGTGTTATTTATTTCTCATATCTATATTAATAGAACTTTATTTTCATTACAATAATAAAATTATAAAATATTTAATAATTAAAAGTTTTTGTTTTGTTATAAATTATGAAATAAAGCACGTAACCAACATAAGTTAAAAATAAAAATTTAAATGTAAAAATGATTTACACTTTCAAAATTGAGATGCATACACATTGATTGTGCTAGAGTGTCCAATTTATACTGATAGTGTAAATTAATTGAGTAAATATTAAAAGATGATAGAACTGAAAATATAAAATTATACTATAAACTGGATTTAAAAAATCTTGAAAATAGTTAATATAAATTGAATTTTTAAAATTCAATTTTAATATTAATAACAACATGATTACTAAGACTGAATTTTGAAAATTTAATTCCATAATTGAATTCTCAAAATTCAATTTTATTTATGTTTGTTATTCTTTAAAAAAGTATTTTTGAACCTTTTTATGAATTTTCGTTATATTTTCTGATGTTGAGTTTCCATATATATTTTAAGTAAATTTTAAATATTATTTCAAATAATAAATTGAATACACACACACACACGCAAATAATATAAAATTTATTTAATTGCCTCAAAACTAAGTTGAAAGTCTAAATTAATATGTAAATTAAAACAAATGAATTACAACAATTTAATATTGTTGTATTTTGTGTCCCTATTTTTTTCAATATCATGTTAAAATTATCCGTACAGCATTATTTAACTAAATTCTTTGCAGTATATTCCCTTTCATTAGTAGCTAGTCATTTTAATTTCGTTTTCATAAAACAATCAACATTCACAATTCTCATTCACAGCATGTACGTGCAATGTATTTTTTTATATTATTTTTGAATATTGTATAAGTCATATATCACATATAAGCATATTTTTTATTCATTTAATAGAAAAATAAATGTTATTTAGATAATATATCAGTAATTGTTTAAAAACAATTGTTACCTATATAAAATTTAAGCAGTTTAAAAATTAATTACGAAAATTTTCTATATGCAATTGTTATAGCTACTTAATTGTAATTGCCACAAAATGGTAACTAAATAATTTTGTACATGTATTTGTATAAACTATGACGTATTTGTATGCAAGATTAATCACAATGTCGTCGGATTTGTATAAAAATAAATATAATTTTAAAATTATTAATAGTTCAAACATTGGTCCTTGTATTTTTGTTTTCTCAAAAAAAATATTCACAATTAAGGAGAATATTGCCCCGCATAGTGTGCGGTAAAATTAAAGAGAAAATTTTAAATATGATAATAATTTACACTTTGAATATTTAGTTGCATAGTCATCGAGCATACATAATTGTTAGATTATAATTATCATAAATTAATTAATTAGTTAATGAAATATGAGAGAATTGAATTTTTTAAATTCAATTTAATATTAATAAAAATATCATTACCAAAACTGAAGTTTAAATTTTAGTTGTAAAATAGAATTCTCAAAATTAATTTTTTTTTTTAAAAATGCAGTTGCAACTATTTTTTAAGTATATTTGCATTTCTCTTGTTCTATTTTCTGATGCTTGAAATTGAATTCTATACACAAGTAAATATTCAAATATTATTTTAAATACTAAATTTAATATATATGCATAATATAAAATTTAATTGATTTCCTTGTAACTACATTAAATTAATGCATACAGTGTAAATTAAAATGAATAAATTACAATAAACTGGTATTAATATATATTTTTTGTTAAACATAATATTTTTTCAATATCATGTTAAAATTATCTATAACGTATTTTTAACTAAGTTCTATTCAATGTATTCCCTTTCGTATCTATTGAGTCATTTAATTTTTATTTTCATAAAACATTCTAAATTAATTCACGTGCAATTCTCATATTCACAGCTTGCTCATGCGTTGTATTTTTCAATTTTTGAATAAATGTTATATAAATCATATATCATATGTAAGCATAATAATGGTTCATTTAATTGCAAGATAATTTTTATTGAAAAATTTTGTATAATAAATTTTATTTAGATAATATATCAGTAACTATTTGAAGACAGTTGTTATCTATAATAAATTTAAGTAGCCTAAATTAATTACTAAAAATTCATATGTACAATTATTTTAGCTATTTATTTATAATTAACAAATAATGTTATCTAAATAATTTTATGCATGTATTTATATAAACTATAACATATTTATATGCAAGATTAACGACACTATCGCTGTTTGTATAAATATATATATATTATTTCGAAATTATAAATAGTTAAAATATTGTTGTTTTATATTTTTGTCTTAATAAAAATTTATCCGCAATTAATGAGATCTCCGCAGTGTTCAATAAAATCAAAAAGAAAATATGTTATGCCTCATTTGAATGTACGTAGAGTATTTTTTTTTTAATCATTTTTATTTGGTAATTATAGATGACTGGCTAAAATAATTATTTCGTGTGTGTGTGTGTGTACGTACAGTGTACACATAGATTAGTCGCAATTTTACGCTATTATATTTTTAAATAATAATCTACGTACGTTAATAACTATCTAAATAAAATTCATTAAATGCACAAAAAAAATTACATTTATGTGTAATATATGTTTTTTATAATATTTTAAAAAATAAGAAATACATTAGTTGTACTACGGTAGGTAGGATATGGTTTGACTCTCTCTTATGAAAATAAAGTTAAGATGATTTATCTTTTTTCAATATTTTATTTTTCTCATTGTGTTTTTATTCATTTTCCTTCTGTCTTTTTGCATCATTTCTAACGTACTTCTTTTTATCTTTTATAAACATTTTTCTTATTTTTGAAATTATTAGAAAATAATGATTTCAAATTTATTAAAGTACTTTTTATTTCTATGTTAATTATTTCTCATATCTCTATCATTATACTTTTATATTTCGTTACAATAATGAAATTATGTAACATCTCATACTACATGGTGTGATTTTTTTCCATATCATTAATCTAAAAAAGGCACATATGAAAATTATTTTAAACATTTCTACAATAAAAATTAAAAAAAAAATTAAAAGTGGTAATGATTTGCACTTTGAAAATTTAGATGCACACATTGAATTACATAAAGTGCTTGTTTATATAATTATCATAAGTTAATTAAATAATTATTAAAATATGATAGAATTAAATATTATAAAAGCATATTATAAACCGGGTTTCAAAAATATGAAAATGTAGTTACTATAGATTGGAAATTTTAAATTCAATTTTCATATTAATAAAAATATAACTACTAAAACTGAAATTTTTAAAATTTAATTCTAAAAATTTAATTTTATTTATATTTTTATTTTTAAAAAATATCATCTAAAGTATTTCTTATGTATATTTTAATTTCTCTTGTTATATTATCTGATGCTTGAAATAATTGCATTTCCATATACAGTCTTAAGTAAATTTTTAAATGTTATTCTAAATCATAAATTCAATATAGATGCACACATAGTATAAGATTTATTTACTTACCTTATAATTGTGTTGTTTGTCTAAATACACACACACACACACACACATAAAATAAAGTAACATGGATAAATTACAATAAACTGATATTCTTATTATAAGAGTCTATAGTGCATCTCTAATTTTTTTTTCAATATCATGTTAAAATTATAGATGCTGTATTATTGGACTAAGTTCTATACGAAACATTCCCTTTCACAACTAGTGATCATTTTAGTTTCATTTTCCTAGGACAATTAAAATTTAAAATTCTCATATTCACAGCATGTACATGCAACGTGTTTTTAAATAAAATAATATATAAATCATATGCCATGTACAAGCATGCTTCATGTTCATTTAACAGCAAAATAAGTTTTATTTAGATAATATGTCTTTAATTTTTTGAGAACATTGGTTACATGTACATATACACATATATAATTTAAGTAGCATGAAAAATGACTTAAAATTTCAATCTATAATTATTTAGTTACTTATATACAATCACTAAACAATGATAACTAAATAATTTTATGCATGTATTTATATAAACTATGACATATTATATGCAAGATTACAACGACAATATTTGTTTGCTTAGTTTCACATTGACTAAAAATAATAGAAAATTTTTTGAGTATGAAAATTATATTTAGATATAAAAATTATATTTGTTGTAAAATTTGATGGATTTTTTTAAAAAAATCTTTTTAAATTAGAATATTTTTATGTGTATATAATATGTAATAATGATTAAAAGATATAACAGTACGTAAAATATAAAGATATTTTTAACTAATAATTTATATGTATAAAATGGAGAAAATTAAAATTAAAATTAAATTTTGTGTTGTAAAATGTATTTGTTGTCAAAATTCTGATAGGTAACAAACCCGTCAAAACTTTGCTCCAAATATATACATATATGTGTGTGTGTATCTTTGTCTTGATTTTTTAAAAAAATCTTATATAAAAATAAAAAAATATATAATATGCATGATAAGTTTGACTGTCTGTTATATAATTAAAAGGCTTATTTTTGCATTGTAGGATGTGAGATCTAATCGTGTTGAATAAAATTTGTTCAAATAATACTTCTTTGCTGATTTTATTCCAATTAGAAGAAAAGTTTCGGTGGCATTATAAATTATACAAAATTTTTAGTTAAGATGGATTTTGTCCAATTTAATCTACTTTGTACACACTGATACAAATACGTATCATAATTATAGGATGATTAATTAAATTTATATTACATACCTACGTTAAATTTATAGAAGTTATTAATAATAATATTTGTATTTTAAGTAATTATTGAAATGTTATATTTGGAAAATCATATCGCTAGACGTGCATGCAAAAAGATCAAACTATCAATTCTCATATATTAGCAAGAAAATTAAAATCAATATAATAGAAGCAGCCCCCTTTTCTTATATTCCATTCTAGTTTATTTTTAACTAATAATCGTATCACTTGCAATTGTTATTTATAGTTGCTAATTAGGATGACAGCGAATTGCTGGCAGGATGGATCAATAAAACAAAGAAACTAACACTAGTTTTACACCCATTAAAGGGAAGCCCACTGATAATATCCTCCCTGATGATTGTCTCCAAGCCAATTAAATTTCACAAGTTACAGAATAATTTTGTTTGTTGCAGTGTTACAATTAACAGACTGCTGAAAATCTCTCTTTTTTTTGTACCTTTCCAGGCCTTGAGCAGTATCTCCTACATCTGTATGTAGCCCTTGGTCTAGCTTTTGATGAAGTTTGAGTGGTTGATTTATGATAGATATGGCACTGTGTGGTGAAAAGGATTGGTACTACATTTCTCTAAGAGACTGGTATCACAACTGAGCCAATAAGCTGGTGGGGAAGGTCAAGACTCGGGGAATCAAAGAGGCTCTGGCCTTTTATGCTGGAAAAGCTCTGAGAGGGGTCAAAAGCAATTGGATGATCCATGAATACCACCTTGCTAGTGTGGATAGAACTGCTGGCAAGACTGATTATTTGGGGGTAGTTGACTAACCATCTTATTTGCACTTCCAAGAATAAATTTTGGGCGAATGGTTAGGTTCTTAACAAAACTATCGCAATATAATTAGTGGGATTATTGATGAAATTGGCTTCTAAAGGAGTATTTGTTGTTGGAGGGAATGGTGATCGAGATTATTGGTTGCCAATGTCTTCATTGAATGAATACCTTCATTTGTCTTACATTGCGGCTTTATAATTGGGCGTTTGCGTCGAATATACAAGAAAAAAGAAACTAGTGAGAAATATATCAATTTGGATGAGAAAGGAAGTGCAGTTATCAGACAACAAAGAACAAACTACTAAGGAAGGCACCTTGGCAGCCCAAATGGTGAATGACTCTGTCGATTATACGCATTTTACACATCTGACTTATTGCCAAAGTTGCATGCTGAGTCCAGTATGATAAGGAGGTCCAAAGTGAACCCACGTAGAGTGACTTTGAAAGCTCTCTTGATTTCCAGCGAAATTGACATGTTCAGGATTGTCCTTACCTTTCATTTGCAGATTACATACATTTATATTGCAAGTGCATACCAAATTTTTGCTGTTGTAAGAAAACTATTTGTATTTCTTGTCATTTATATGTCATCTATGTTTACTTTTAATTTTGCACGTCAATATTATAAATTACGCATATAGATGTTAACGTCCATACTCAAAATTTTCAGTACAAGCATGACTGTGCCCAAGTAAAAAAGAGAAACAGAAAGTCCAAACATACAACATTTCAAAACCTCCCTCAGATAAACAAAAAAATTAAAAAATACAACACTTCAATTTTTAAGTTTTAATCACAATCAAATCCTTATCAACACTACCAAATACAACATGCTTGTGTGCATTTTGATTCAAAATATAATAATTTTTCATACGCAGAATTCTATTTCTACCATGTAAATATGTCAAAATATATTAAGAGTAAAAAGAGGAAAAACAAGTTGTGGACACTGTGTCAAATCTTGGACCTTGAATATAGAATCTCGTCTCCCATCGATGTTCGTGAGTTGACCGAACCGCTGAAATCCGGGCTTTTGTACAATTCTACTGTTCTTTTTGTAGGATTTAAAAGGTGGATTAAATTTCATAGTTTAACCATAGATTGCTTCGACGAAGACAACGAGAGTTCGCCCAAAGAAAAGAAATTAAAACCAACAGCGGTGACTAGTCGGACGACACGACAGTATTGTGTGGAACGGACAAGACGAACGATGTTGTTCAATCCGAGGGGTTTGGAGCGGCTTACGTGTTCCTCTGGCCGGACATCGCCGAAGAGACCCCGTACGTTTCCATCTGCCCGGTGAAAGAAGAGTGGAGGAGCGCTGTGGGGGTTTCAATGGGCTGAATGTACGGCGGACTGGTATGTATTTTGAGCTGGAAACTCCAGCCACCAAGGATCCGTGGCGCAATGGTAGCGCGTCTGACTCCAGATCAGAAGGTTGCGTGTTCGATTCACGTCGGGTTCAAAACTCCCGATCCTCATACGGGTCCTATCTTTTTCTCCATGCTTTCCACCTCAATCCCCAAATTTCTCTATACCGCTCGTTAATAAACTCGCCTACTCTTCTCCACAATTGGACGGAGGAGATTTTTAAGTTTCAAAATTCATGGTCCTCTTAAATATTGATGAATCTTCATTTCATCATTTTCCAACCTAACTTCTGTCATCAAACATATGGAATTGTATGAGTTACTGTAACAGAGGAATAGAATTAAAGTTTCATTCTCATAATTGACAAATGCAAATGTACGTATAAATATTATAAAATTACATATAATGATAAAATTATTTTTAAATGATAAATTTTTATAACTTAATTGATATTTATATTTTTAACACTTAAATTCATCGAAAAAATAAAATCATCAATTAAAAATAATTTCACATGAAATTTATTTATTTATTTATTTATTAAAAACATCATCATTTTTTATCATGATATAAAATTTCAAATTTTTGCAAAAAAGTTGATATTAGTGAATAAAGATGAAAAAATTGTATAAGATAGAGATAAAAGAATATTGTAAATGAGATAATAACTATGATAAATATGATTTTTTTTTGTGTTGGCATAAAATTTTTATAAAAGACAAATATTGATGATATAAACACTCTCTTGCATTATTTATAAAATAATAGATAAGGAATGAAATTTACAACAAAATAAGTAGAATAAGTTAAAATTTTTAAAAAAATCTTGATCAAAAAATATAATAAATTAAAATTTAGAGACATTCAATATTAATGTATATAAATAAAATCATAACAATTTTTAACGTAAAATTTACACTATTTATATAATTTATAAATTGACTAAATTTTTTTTTGAGAAATAAACAATATAAAATAAATATAAATTGAGAAAAATAAATGAAATAAATAATTTATGAGAGTATAGTAAAAAATATATATATAAATAATTAAAATTATTTTAATAATTTTATATATATTATAGAATCATAATATATTATAAAAAAAATAATTTCGTAAAAAAGAAACATGAATTTATCTCTAACAAATTAATAATACATAAACCCATAATATTAAAAAAAATCTAATATTAAAAAATAACATTTTTTTAAAAATAATTATTCTCGTATAAAAATTATAATAATCGATCAAAAATGACTATTCTTATATAAAAATTATAGTGTTTGGATTCGCACCAAGTATTTAATAACAAAAAAAATTTAACTGCTGAGCTGGTAAAATACCTCCGCATACCGGAATTTCCATTGGGGTTAACACCCATAAATTAAAAAAAGCGACATGAACAGAGATATCATCAAGACTAATTCCAAGATATCAAATAAATGACCCACGTCCTCAAAGACACACACACACACACCAAACCAGTCAGATGACCCCTCAAAAATCCTGAGCTTAAACCTACAATCAGACCCTTTTATGTACACCTCCTCCCTACGTCTTATTGACACTTGAAAAAGGTAATCTCCACCATTAGGCGACAGATCATAAAACACGCTTTTAGATAATTCCATCAAGGTATGAATACTCCCGACGTCTGCCAAACTCCATAAGGCTACCATAAGAGCGATCCCACACTCCAACAAAGAGTGCCTCTGTGTCGGGACTGAATGACATGCCAGATATCTCTCCGAAGAAATCAATTTCCTGCTCCTTTTCATACCCGCTTTTTACATCAAAAACATGGACAAAATCTGCAGGCTCAGCCATGGCCATGAATCTGCCATCAGATGTGTAGCGGATGGAACGGATGGCTCCAATGTTACCCTTCAAGGCAGTGAGAGACTTGGAAAGATTTCTGATATCCCATATTCGGCAGGTTCTATCCTGATTCCCAGTGGCGAAAGTTAAGCCGCTGGGGTGCCATGCTGATGCAAAGGAGTAGTCTGTATGACCGTGCAAAGATGCAACAGCCTGCAAATGTGAAAGTGAAATATCAACTTCACATAGTTCACAACAAAATTTCTAATATCTCTTTCAATGCACCAAGGGAGTTTTTGATGTACCTTACCACTCCTGAAATCCATCAACATACCATCAGGATCATCTCCAACAACTAAGAGAAGTTTATTATCAGGACTGAGAGAAGTATGCTGCAGGCATGTATAAACCCCATTAATGTCACAAGCATAATACCAGTCATTGAAAGGGTCAATCAAACATATTAGTTAAGTCTTATAAGTGTCTTTAAATCAAGGAGATAGCTTTTTTGTTATGCATGATGTCTTTAAGTCAAGTGGAATTCTGCGGCCCTACCCAAAGGGCAAATGAAAATGATTATAAGAATATTTCAGATCTGAGAGCCTGAAGCTTTCTTTGCATCCTAACATTATCAGTGAAACGAAAAATTCTACCTAGTTCTAAAAAGGATCTCATAATAGCAAGTGCAACAATCATAGGGGATGTGCTTATATAAGCACAAAGGCACTCATGACTGCAGGGTTGGCAGGTTGTGGTAGCTTTGATGGGGTACTTTATCTGGGTGGCTGGGTGGGTAATGGAGAAAATGGAGGGGGATGTGTGCTTCATAATTTTTATTTTTGTTGACCTTTTAAGAACCTGGTTTATCAAATGAGCAAGGTGGAGCTGTAATTACAATTACAGAAACAAAATTCATACATTGCAATTGCGTCAATCCCATTGGCACTGCCACCCCACAACCGCAACATGCACAGAAAGAATATTTGCTTTGTATGCAAGTATGCATGTGCATGTGCACGTATATAGATAAAATAACAAAAAAATGAACTTACAGAATCCAACATATAAAACAAAAGGAGAGAGAGACTTACATTAACAGGCCAAGAAAAACGGAAATGTTCAGATAGTTGGAAATTTTCCATATCAAAATCTCGAACACCACAATCATTATTTGAAGCCATAAGATGAATTGAACCACTGAAAGAAGAGAAGCTCATTTTTAGTGATATCCACATTACCAAATCATTATATCCAATACAAGTTTAAAAAAGAGCAAAGACCTGCTAGACGTGTATATCTCAACAGCATTAGTGATGGCATTATCATCATAGGTAGTTCGTGTGCAGTAAGAAACTCCAGGCCTATCTAAATACTGCAGTCAAGTAAGTCAAACAGAATGACTTGGTAACAAGGCTATTAAAAGAAAATATGAGTTCAAGAAACTAACTAGAGAGCAAGTAACATCAGAACAAAGGTCATGAATAAGGTTCTCCAAATCATTCTATCAAGCCTTTTCAGACTACCAATCTTTGATTAGAACTTAACCAAAAAGCAGGGATTTGCTCAATTAGCTTCCAACCCAAAACTGTTGGTTTCACTTCAGTCGACATAATTTAGCCTTAACCAGCCAGTTAAAATGGAACTAAATCAGTTTAACTGATCAAGGTTAAACTGAACCAACACAAGGTCATAGATCTAGGAAATTATAATAAACAATCACAGGACCACAAAGGTTAAGCAAAACCATATGATCAAAACATTTAAGAATGCAATAATACTGACCAATATGAAGAAAATTTGAAACACTGCTCCAAAGCTTGATTTACATAAAGAAATAAACAATAGAAACCTTGCAGATAAGTTCCCCATGAAATCCTCCTGCAACAAGCAGCTTATCTTTCACTGCCAACGTGCTGACCTGGGTATGCGTAAATCCTTCCAACAAGCTTCCAGGATGTTTCTGAGTTGGGTAAAAAGAGATGACATATACGATAAAAGGGAGAAAGAAAATATGGGGAGAGCTCAAGCACTATGAATAAACAAAATGCCAACACCAGAATAACTGACCTCACAAGGTGCTATATGTCCTGATACATCAAGAACTTCATGCTTGGTGCATGTTAATGAGGACCAGTGAATTACTGAGTAATACGACACAAGGTATACGTCATGCTTTGACGTGGCCCAGACTAAATTTCTCAACTGCAGGCAAAAGCAAATAATTCATAAACTCATGCTCCAAGTTAAACACTGCCAAAATTATAATAGTATAATAAGAGAACAAGAAAACATACTTTTATGGGTAACAAAGATGAAGCATAAAACAACAATCAGGCAGAAGCTAAAAAAATAAGCTTCCCCAAAGAGTAGTTCATACAACTCCCTTGGCTAATCCAAAATGGACCTACTTATCCACCAAGTCATGCAAACCTATTTTTATGTCCTTTATGTGGTGCCATATGTCGTATGCATAGCCAATTTTGATACAAAGGGGTTTTCTAGCACGTTTTTCTGGGACAAGTTTCAACCATAATAACTTACACCACCAGAGATCTAAAAGAAACTGTCCCTCGTTTAATGATTGAATGTTGAAATCTTGAAATTTCATTCAAGATGTTAAAACAAAAAGCCTCCACATCTCGATAATGCTATAAATATTTAATTGAAACATAAAAATAATTAGCTCAAAAGAAATTGATAGACTAACTGAAAGTAAATAAATGCCATGAAAGGAGGACACAATCTGCAAGGCTAGTTAAAAGCACCCAGTTTTATAGACTACCTTTACTCTTAGTAATGATTCGGGCATGCAACTGTGCAAACATGCATGCAAGAGAGATGATTGGACAACATGTAGATGTTACAAATCCAAGGCTTGATCTCTAAGCTGATCTAAGATACAGGATGATTGAAAATCTTTTTACTACATGTCAGTATTCTCATACCTGAAAATGAAAAATAGTTGATCTCACAGATCTTGAATTTCTTCTGAATTCATAGTATGAGCCCCCTTTCTCGGTAGTTTTACATGCCTACTCACAATAGGAAAAATGGCACCAGCGTTGATAAACAAATAAGCGTAACAACAGCAAGAAAACTAAGTAGAATACAAAGAGAAAATAACTGACAAAAAGATTCATAAAACTACACCTTTTCTGATACCTCTCCAGATTGAGGAATATTTTCATAATTCTTGTACTGTTCCAGTCTAGTCTGCCTATACTTCTCCCTTGTCAGGCTGAGCCTTTCCCAAGCAATCCCCTGGACATCTCTCCCTCCTCTAGCCTGTGCCGCCGTAGTATCTTGGATTCTACTATTCTGTGAAAAAAGATGCAGGGAGAACAAAGGAAGCTATTTTCCATGACCAACATTTATTAATTAAGGAACAAAAAAATGGAACACAATGTTATAGAAAAAGCAAAAGGAAAAGAAAGCGGGTCAATTAGATAACTAGACAATCAAATGGTAACACAAGATTAAATTCAAATGCTTCACTTATGATCAGACCGTGTTGTCATATTCATCCACGTCAGAATCTGAGCCGCCGCCACCATCTCGACCACCCATATCACCTATTCGTTCCACTCCATATTCTTCTTCCACGGTATCAGCATTGCTTCCTTGCAGACGGAACATGATCTATGAAGGAAAAGACCTGCGAGAAAACCAATCAATCTTTCCAAATACGTTGCAACAACCATTTTTGCTGTTTATAACAATGAAACAAATGAAAGCAGGTTCTTATTAGAACCATCAGGTGACAGTACACCAGCCCAGTGATATTATATATACACAATAAATACACAAGTCACCAGAGAACTAGTAACAATGAGTATTCACTGTAGATAACATATAAGTCAAGCATGCACAGGCATCTGCAATCAAGATAGTTAATTTGCCAACCGAGATAAAGATCTCAGAATATACAAAAACGCGCGGAAAACGTACCGAAATAATTCAGTAAGAACTGCTAAAAGTCCACGCAGAAACATTTAGATACAGGGTCACTACAGAATTGAACCGAAGAAAAAGGACAGCTATTTAAACTCGACAGAAGCCCTACGGAAGCAAAAACCGGAAAGCAAGCTCCATGCGCAAAAGGTAGAATGACAGCTCAAATAATTTACAAAATAATAATAATAATTAAAACTGCAAAGCTATATTGTACACCTCATATAATTAGTAAACGCTCTCTGCTCCGAAAATATCACGAGTTCAGCTATACTACAAAATCCAAAAGTCACATTTTCCATGTAAAGGCACAACCGGCAATTGCATAAAAAAAAAAGGAGGGGGGAAGGTGTACGAGAATCATAAAAGGGTCGACCGACCATTACATTAAAAAAATTACAGCACGTGTAGACCGCAATAATCCCAAAGACAAAAACATATAGAAGAAATTACACCATAATTCGCATCAAAATAGAGCAATTGACTTAATTCTGACCTTTTAACGACAATGTAAGGGGAAAACAAAACCAGAACTCCTTCAAGAAGATTGATTAATCAACAAATTAGGTAAAATTTCGGGTAAGAAGATTGCGATAAGCATCGAAGATAAAGGGAGAGAGAAGGCGTGTATCTGCCCATCTTTACCCACAGCCTTCTGGAGAGCGCCGAAAGTAACCACAAACCGAACTCTAATTCTGTGTGCTAAATTATTATAGTTCTTGTAATATAAGTAAAATTGTTTAAAATTAAAATTATTAAAATATTAAAGTGAGAAGAGAAGAAATATTAAAATAAACTGAAAAAACATGAGAAAATATAAGTAAAAATAAGTTAAAGGAGATAAAGAGAAAATATTAAAAAGAATTAAAATAACGGTATGAAAGTATTTTAACATTGTATAGATTTTTTGATAATGAATAATAACTGGTGATAAGAGCTCATTTATTATCTGTGCACAATTATATGAATAAATACTATTTTTATATTATATATAAAATAATAAATAAGATTTAAAAATAAAAAATAACATAAAATTTATAGAGAAAATTAAATAAAAATATGAAAAATTAAAAATGAGGGAGGTGAATAAAATAAATGAATTGAAAATAATTAGTAATCATATATATATATATATATATTATTTTAATAAAATTTTTTGATTATTCAAAGTAAAATTATAAAAATACCCTTTATTTTAAATTCTTTGACTTTTTATCATTGTTTGTTCTCTTTTCTAGTATTTCATTTTTCTCTCTTGCCAATTTTTTTTATCTTTTTTATTTTGTTATTTGTTCTACTTTTAACTTATATTTACACTAAATTATTTAAAAAATAAGATTTTTAGGATGCAAAGTGAGAAATTACACAATTATTTTTTATTTAAATTCCTTTATTTTTTCATCATTTTCTTTTAACATATTGTTTTTATTTGTATTTTCTTTTAAAATTTCTCTCTTTTCAAATTCTCTTGATATTTTATTTTTTATTTAGAAAATTTTTTTATACTTTCAAAATAATTCTATATGTATTATGTAAAATATAATAATTTTATAATTTATATATAACTTACAAGTACGTAGAATGTGTGACATTTACTAATATATATAATGCAATTAGAAGATAGAGTTTCAATTGATTACATAGAATGTGTGACATTTACTAATATATATAATGCAAGTAGAAGAGAGAGTTTCAATTGCTTGTTGTATTGATGAGATGGGGTCAGTTAGTGGAACGTGCGATTCGCATTTTTAAAATTTAAAATTATGTTCAATTCATTTTTATATTTATGTTATTCCTCTAATCACGGCCATTGGTATTAGAATAAGTTGCATTGAATTTTAACTTGATATTCTGAAATTTGATCATTGGAAAAAATCAAAAAACCAAAATATTTAAAAAGATAAAAATTAGAAAAAGAACAAAACCAAAAAAAAAGAAAGATGATCTTCTCGATCTGCACCGGTGACGTACACCAGGTGCAAGAGATTTTGCCATGTTTAACATTATTACACGTGACAAAAGTGTAAATTACTAGTCAGTTATTTTTTTAAAAGTAAAAAATACATCAAATTAAAAATAAATAAGAGATCAAATAGAATAAAAATTATAAATAATAAAAAAAATTAAAATATGAAAATAGTCGAAATGTTTAAAATAAATAAATTCACATATGCTCAACACAAAAAATAAAAATAAAAAAATTGATGTTAAATATTTTTTGTTCCATATCTAGCATTTCTACATACAAAAAACCAAAATTATTAAAATCTACTTTTCACTTTATATTATTTTCTATTTTATTTAATATTCATATAATTTTTTATTTAATACATTTTTTACATTCAAAAACAAAAAATATAAAAATGTAATTAATTAGTTAAAATTTTCAGATTTCGCCATGTGGCAAAATCTCTTGCACTTGTGTAATCGAGACAACCAAGGAAGATCGAGTCGTCGTTCAAGATCTATGTTATATCTATTAGGTGTGATACTTGGTACTCCACAATGAGCGACAGTCATAGGCACGACATAGAATACATAAAACCTCTAACCTAGAGATCTCCATTTTTATGGCGCGACATCCACCTTGATTGTTAGCGCAGCGTCTGTGATCACCATAGATTCTTGCTACTGTAGAATGGCTCCTCTCCCCATAATACTGTAATAAAAGAGGCTCGCTACAGGCCCCGAGCGCACTACACAACAGTCGTAAATTGCCATCCAACATTAGATCCAACTTTTAATATTATGGAGTAGTTTCAAATGCGTTACGATATTCAGGCTCTAAACCTCAGGTGAATCGCTGCAGGGACAGCACGAGAGTCGCTGGTAGGAGTATCACCGCCGTCCACAGCTGACACGTCGTCCTCACACTTGCACTGCTGTCCGCAGTCTTCTCCGACGTGGGGGAAGAGGGCGTGGAGGCCGCTTCATCGGGGCACTGGAGGCCGTCCTTCCCTTCGCGGCAGAAGCCGGAGAACAGGCCTTGGGGAATGTTTTGGAGGTATATGTACGCGAACATGTTCTCGGCACACTTATTGCTTGGGTCGTTCAGTTCACCTGCAAAGGGGCAAGCGAATTGTTTGAAGGCGGAACAGCACGGTTTGGGCGAGTAATCCGGTCCCTTGCATTGGCTGGTGATGATTGTGTAGTTCTGAACCTCGAAGTTTACAGGACAAGCTGTGGATGAACATCCATCAAATCCCAGATAGTAAGAAATAAAAATTCTTGTGAGAAAGCTTGTCGACAGAGTCACAGAAAGACAGAGAAGGGGGCACTAAACAATCTGATATTTACAAGGATTTTAGTGTCAAGAAAAGTGTTAGCGTGTTACCAATACAATTCTTTGGCGTGTTAGCGAAAAGTAACAGCAGATTTACTCCATGGAATATGGACAAGGGCTTAAGGAAATTCATCGGATTCCTATCATAATTGGGATGGAACAAAGGACACACACAAATCTGCATAAAATGAATTAGGACAACAGGAAGGGTAAACCTACGTTTCTTAGCCTGAAGGAGCCTCCTCTCAGTTAGAGCTCCATGTCCAAAAACAACATCTGCATCACGACAACAAAAGGGCATACGCACTAAGGAAAAGATGAGAACCCTTTTCTTGGAATAGTGAAAATTTGTGGACAACAAACCTGGAATGAAAGTGGAAGCAGAGGGGGCGTGGAGAAGGGAGAGACACAAAACAAGAACCAAACAACACTTCATCTGACCCAAACCCGTCACTAAAAGGGCAAATATATTCTTGATTTGATGAACCAGTGATGAATCGGCAGAGCTATCTATCACCCAAGAGATCTCCTCAAGAAGGCTGAAGAAAGAGCTGCTCTCCTTAGCCTTCTTGAAGATCCCCGTCTTATCTTGTTTCTAGCGTTTGTCATACGTTTCTAACTCGAATATTTTAGTTTTTTGATCTATATGGAAACAACTTCAATAATGCAATTGGAGATGGGGAATAAGTGGACTGAGTTCGGAGACTCGGACCATTATCCCTCTCCACAGAGGGAGACCAGGTCAAACTAGGTGGCTTGTACGACTAAACTTTCGGTTTATTTAATGATGTTCTAGAAATTAATTGTCTAAACTTTGGTGGGATATTGACAATTTTCATGAAAAAAATTGCTCCAAAAAACAAATTTTTACTTTAAAGTATGCAGCTTTCTGATTTCCCGTTTTTCTTCTTGAAATTCACTAAACCAGAAAATGGGTTGGTTCCTTTTGCGTTCTAAAAATTATAATTACTAGTAAAATTTACATACTTTATACATATGTGAATTTATCTATAAATTATAAAATTATTATATTTTAATTAATAAAAATAAAATTATTTTATATTAAAAGGTATAAAAATACTTTAAAATAATAAAATAAAATTTATCAAGAAAATTTGAAAAAAAGAAGAAAATTTTGAGAGAAAATACAAATAAAAAAGTTTTAAAAAATTAAAAATTCCAATTATATGATTTTATATTTTAAAAAAATATTTAAAATAAAAAATGATAAAAGACCAAAAGAATTTAAAAAATAAAAAAATTTTATAAAGTATATTAATATAAATTGCATATTAGATGAATCGAGAAAAGAAAATGATATAAACAATACAATATTTTTGATATAAGAATGCTTACGTAGATTTACTTTGTTCTATCATAAATTTTTATTTAAATAATAATAAATATAGTATAGATTGGATTTGGCCATACCCCTTGTTTTACGTGGAGAAAACTTCTCTCGTTAAAACGTGGTCCTGAGAAACAGTTCATAAAATATTTATATATATATATCAAGAAATAAGTTCCAAATGGGATATAGCACTCAAAAACTAAATATGGACCACTTGTTTGATTTTAAAGAGTGGAAAGGGGGGTTAAAATAGAAGTGTTACATAAATAAAGGGTGACATAACGTAAAAAAAATTTGGCAACTCTTTATTACTTAAATAGTTTGTGCTACTTTATTGAATGAGTTAACAATAATGAATGTTAGGTGCGACAAATTTAGGCTGTGTTTGTTTTCAAATTAAGGTGAGAGGAAATTTTGAGTAATTTGAGCAGAGATAAAAATTATGTTTGATTTGTTAGATTTGAGTGAATAAAAAAATTATTTTTATATATATTTAATATGTAATAATAATTGAATAATGTGATAATATATAAATTCACAGAATAATAATAAATAAATATGAGTAAAAAATTATAAGGATGTATATTGCTTTGATTACGAAAAAATATAATAATTAAAAAATAATTAATTAATTATAAAAAATAAAATAGGGAGAAATTTGAATTTGAATATGCAAGTGTTTTGTTGATAAATTTCTAAATGAGAATGAATAAAGCGTAATTTGGAACCAAACATAAGCTTAGAGTCCCAGCTCCCGCCTTGCCGACTGGGTGATTTTCACCTCCCACACGGCATCTCATTCAATTCTTTCCAATTCATTACATTTTTTTTTTCTGATGTTCTCTCCTTTGTTTTCGGTGGTAAAGTTTGGCTGCATTTTCATGTTTCAATCTAACATTTTCTATTTTTCCGAGAATATATATATATATAAAGGAAATTAATTATTTTTAGACCTAATTTTTACACAGATAACCACGAATCTTTGAACTCAATATTTATGCGTCCGCGTGTACATCTTAAATACATTCTGCTTAAAATATTTTTTACAAATTTAATTTAATTTTTGTTTTGTATTTTTGAAATTTTATATTTTATTTGCTACTTAACAAAATTTGATTTCTGAAAGAAAAATAATTTATTAATTAATTTAAGTTATATATGAATCTAAAAATTAAATTTAATAAAGAATATTTCATGAATATATCAAGACATCTTAAATCAGGCATACATATTATCTTAATAAATAGCTTACAATACATAATGTACAAGGTCACAAAAAATATTTAACCTGCCTCACTGTACAACGTTGCTTCCCAACATGGTCCGGTAAATGCAACGTCAACATCTCCACGTCATTAGACAAGTGACACCTCAAACTTCCTTAATTATTTTGTGAAAATTCAAATCCGGAAGATCTACAAACTTAGAAAGATGAAAGAGACCGATTCAAGAAAAATACTACTGCGATTTGAATTGAATCTTGATGAAATAATACACCAATGATAAGTTTAATTCAATAAATTTATTGAACTTTTGCTGCACCAAGGAATAAAGCAGACGGGTAAAAATTCATCATTGAAAAATCCAAGCTTTCGTTAGAAGTTTGAAAAATCTTGCTATGGAAAAGAATAGGAAAAACGAAAGAACTATTGACACATTTGAAAAATTGGCATGTCCTATCCACGTGTGAAATTATTTATAAATTTTAAAATTATTACATTTTATAGGATAAAAATATATACAACATTTGAAATAAGAAATGAAGAAGATCAAAAGAAATTGGATAGTGAGAAAATTTAAGAAAAAACATAAATATAAAATATATTTAAAAGAGGAGAGGATAGAAAGAAGAATTTCAAGTAAGGATATACATGTAAATTCACTTTGTCTAAACCAAAGTAAGCCAATAATATAGTATAGATACAGAAGAAAATGGACCCCTAACCAGTTATCTCCGTGAAGATCCAAAAAAAAACAGGGATTAGCTTTTCCAGCTTCTAAGCTTGGATTTTAGCTCCTCTGATGACATGGAGAGGTATTCCTATACTCATCTCAACAAAATTCATCTACATTTACTGGGCTTCTTGTTTCCTACTTTCTAGCATGGCTCGGCAGGCCATCCATCATCATTTACAAAAGCCAGACTGTGATATCTATTGTAGAGATTTCCTGTGGTGCACAATCTCCAAGTTGGGAAAGATATATGAATGCAGAAGCAGAAGCATACCATTGTCCAGAGTAATAAGGTTTAATTGGTCTGAAAGAATGCACTTTTCCGGTTGTTTTTCTCCTCCAATGCTCATTTGCAAAGGTGTGTCGATAACTGCAGAGTATGTGCACCAATTCTGGACCATCAACACCTTAACAGCACAACTTCCGGCGCTGCAAGCATAAAGTCTAAAATACATCAACCATTGACATGCAATGAAAAAATATGTAAATGCATTGTGCTTGATTGCCCTGAGATTATATACAGAAGAAAAATAATAAGGAAACCATAACATAGATCCACAACCCATATCTGCCACTAACTACTACTGGAATAGAGGGTTTTGGAGCAAGGAATGACTGAATGAAAAGCTCGGCACTGCTAAGCCAAATGACTTACGTGAAATTTGGATTCATGCATTTTCTCCAGTAGATCTGTAATCTCAAGCTGCTTTGTTGCTGTAGAATTTAATGCCTGAAGCATGCATAATAGTTGATAAATCCTTTTTGGGATGCTAAATACGTTGACAAAGTGAAACAAATAAGAGAGAGAGTTACCCTTTTTGTCTTCTCGAGATCACACTCAACAGACTTGATCCTTTCCAGAGATTGGTGAAGCAATTGCTCCTTCTCGAATGGAATTTCAACAGTCTTCTTGCATAGTTCTTCCAACAAACTTTCCAGTCTCTGGATACGTTGTACACAGGGATGCACCCTATTGTCTTCCCTGACAGCTTCTGTACCAACAGACAAACTGCTATTTGGCTCCGTTCTGTCTTCTAATGCATTGGAAGGATAAATGTTGGTCCGTCTCCTCCAATATTCAACACACGCATTCGGGAGAAATGCGAATAGCTTGATTGCAATGGATGCTAATGTTCTTGTCAAGTACAGGCAACCTCCCTTCACAAATTTCTCCTGAATGGAATTCAACCAATACTTGACCAGCGTACCTGATATAAAATATAACAGATTGTTAACTTTATTTTTACGGCATGACCTGAGAAAACGGTGTTAACTAAGGAGGGATATATTCATTACTTACGTCTCAGCTAATTGTCAATCAAAAACTATCTACCCATTCACATCAATACACAAATTTGTGAACAATTGGCTGAAAATAAAGCTGAGAGATCTTTGTAATGTATTTGTTATGAAGAGGAACATAAAGCATCAAAGGAAATTCAACTTACAACAAAAAGAAAACAAAAGGCACTGCAGGTTTCCACAGGACAAGGAATAGAAAACAATTATCATCTTTTAGCTGGATAGATTAAAATGAAAAGCCCAATCTGACTAAATTTCCATCCAAAACAGAAAACAAGAGCGTTTTACTATATAAAAACAAACCTTCTACCCATATACATGCATTGCCACTGGAATTTCCAACAATGTTGATATTGAAAGACTCATTTTCCACCTCTTGCTCACTGTCACTATCATTATCGGCCGGACTAAAATTTTCATCGCAACTATAGTAGATACATGGATCTGACGTTCTGGCCTGCAGAAAATAAATTTATCAATGCATGAGCATACATGCATCTATTTATACCAGAACTCAGTTTTCACAAGTGTTGAAGTGTGAGCATATTTACATGCAAAATATATTAATCAGTGCCTACAACGGGGGAATGGGAGGAACAAGATTCACTATACCATATGGTATGGTCTACCATATTATGCCTTGGCACAATAGATCTGGAATTTATTAGTGAGAACTAATAACGGCATTTAAAGTGTAATCAAACTTACATTTTCATGAACTTGTTTCAGTCGTGAAATCTTTCTGCTATTTTGTCTGGTTCGAGAGCAAGGATAAATGGCATCAGAAACTGATCCAACTGCAGTTGTGTTGCTAAATCTTCCCTGATCATTTGACATACCAAGTAGGTTATATATGTATGGTTTGGTTAGTGAACTAATATCCTACATTATATACTGCCTACCTCCATTGGGAGGATTTGAATATACGAATCATTTTTCTGCTGATCACTGGGCATTTTGATAATTTGCCTCGTAAAAATTGACTCTGCATTGCGGACAAGCTACAAATAAAAATTTACTTAGAATAACCAAGCAAAATGGTGTTGGTTGCAAGAAGTGTATGAAATCACCTATATAATAAATGCACCTTCATTATTTCAGGATCATTCCATGGACCCTTATTAGACCTCAGACAACCTCCCTCAACATCACATGTGCATGATCCACCCAAAAAGTCAGGCAATTGACTGGGAACAGAACAGCAGTTAGTTATATGATTTTTACTGGAAAATCTCATATGAGATGAAACAAGAGCAAAGAAACCTTGGATCGATGACTTCCAGTAGTTTCCCCAAAGATTTAGGGTCCAAAACCTGAAAATATAGAAACACATGTGCAATCAATAGAAGCTCACGCAGATGAAAAAGGTGGAATAAGTGCGTAGATTTGCAATAAACACAATGCGTATCCTGTTACATGGATTTTAGCGATAGTTTTTGAATCCAGAAACTTCTGTGTAGTTGGCCAAAGCACCTTCTTGAAGCCAGGTCCAGCATTAACAACATACATGCGATGGAGAGTCTGCATAGAGTTGAAACATTGAAAACTAAATAGACTACTGACATGTCATGATATGAAAGAAGTTCATGACTTGAATGTGTTGGGGGGGGGGGGGGGGTACCTCAGGATAGTAACTATTGTCTATCTTTGCCATGGCTGCCAATAGACTAACAGCATTAGTTGTGAAATTTTTAACCCCCTGCAGTCATCATTGCGGCATCATTTTTTTATATGACATAAAAATCTTATTTCAGTGTTAGACAACATAGATGAGAAGAAAAATTCATAAAACTACCAGCACAGCAGAAACAAATGCAGGGAACTCAATCAACTGAAAGCATAACTAATCCAGTAATAGATAACCCTGCCCCTGGGGCTAAATTAAATTAGAATTAGAAACAAAACTTAAGGCCTCAGACATCAATTAGTATAAAAATTGGACAGAATATTCTTTTTTCTCACAGAAGTAATAAGAATTATTCAAAGACCTATTGAAAAAAAAGGCAATAATACACTGTTGAAGAATTGAATAAACAGACCAGGCCCAGTACATCCAAAATTGTGGTGGTTGTGCAGATTCGTCTCTTAGCAGCAATGGAACAGGCTGGGAGCTTCTCATGTATAGCCCTCTCAAACTCCTGAACATGATACTTTAAGTATCTTTCAGTGGAAGTTATGCACATTAGTTTACTTGGGTGAGCTTTTCCAAGCCTTTCCAAGTAAATAGGTCTGCCTTCTTTATCAACTCCATGATATCCTTGGGGATAATATTTCAAGACTTGTTTCAGCTCCTCAAATTCAAAGTCCTAAAAATCAATAATCAGTGAACAGTATTGGACAGCATTATATGCCTAATCCTTCCCCCCACCAACCAAACACCAAATAGAGACTGATTATAGATTCCAACTCCTCATGGAGGGAAGAATTAACTGTGCCATGGTAAGCATGAAAAACTTCCACTTATCACAATCCCATACATCATATGAGACAACCACAAAGAGCTTCCTTTCCAGGTTTATCATATAATGCTTCATTACCTCCAAAATGGTGTCTGCTTCATAATCCTTCCTCCAAGTAAGCATCTCTTCCCACATCTGGACAGTCTTATCAATGTTGAAATCTCTTGACTTCAAAAATCTGTACACCACAAACAAATAGAATAAGCTTAAACTATATTGGGTCCTGCTGCAGTAAAACAAGAGAGAGAGAAGTGGCAGCTGGCAAGAAAGCCACCCCCTCATTCACTCCCAATGTCATGAAAGCCCCTGAGAATTGACATACTGATAAAATTGAAAGTAGAAAATGTTAACCCATCCTCCAAAATAACTTCTTGTTTTTCTTTTTTTTCATATTTCAAAGAAGTTAACAAACACAAGATGACTTAATATATGGAACATAATGTCAGTGCCTAAGTACACTCGTTGTAATAGTTATTTCTTCATTCTTTACTCCTGTAACAAATACTGTTCTTGAAAAACGCAAGAAATGACTATAGCCAGATTCCTGGTTTCACATTACTTGAAACTGGAAAGGCTTAAGTAAAAATGTCCCTCCTATCCTGGAGCCCTTTCCATTCAATACGCGACATCCTTGGATGTAAGTTTTGCTATACTGAAAGGTACGGATAGCAGAGAAAGGAATTCTTTCAAAAACAAAAACCATTGAACAACAAACCTGAGAAAAGTATGGTAGTCATCATGTCTAGCTGGCAACAAATCTCTGTCAAGAAGTTTCTGACGTAGGTCACAGACAGCACTCTCCTCTCTTGGGTCATGCACATCCTCAATGGATAAGGAAGGCACTCTAAAATCAACTTTCCTTTTCCCATTTTTCTTCAGAGAATGGGTAAACTTGTTTGAAGCATTTATCGCCCTCTTCTTAAATGACCTGATTTTTGATCTCCTTCTTTCATCTTCAAAATTTTCATAGTCTGATCTCCTCTCCCTTGTTTCATCATATGCCTCCAAACCTTCCAGGCCTAACATACCACATAATGATGTTCATTGTTGAGTTCACAGGAAGTCAGGTGCAATCTAATAATCTGGGAATAAGTGTTTGCAGACATTTTTCTGTATCACACAAGAAAGAATGATATGTCATAACCATTTAAATTTAAGACAGGCCACAAACCTGACATTTTGATTGTGTTCAGAAAATGAAGCTAAACAAGAAAAAACTCGAGCTGCATCGTACTAGGCATGCGGTTCCCAAGCAAAAACATCTCAAGTTGAACTACATCATCAATGAAACCAATGATTAGTAACAAAAAATAAACTGCATGCTGCATATTCCCTAATGCTTACATATAATTAACAAATCAAAACACCAGATTTAATAATTGTTGTAAAGCAAGCAAGCAATCAATTCCTAATCCTCTCATTCATTTATGCTTGATCCGTATAAGAGAGCCCAGTAATGCAAGTCAATCACAACAAGAGCACCATTTCTTCCTTAACATTGACCAAATAGTTGAATAAACAGGATACAAAGTTGACATGAAAGTAATTTCCTTTTGAAGACAATAACTGAAACTCTCTTCTCCTCATGAAAACCTCTTATATCAGCCACCGTCTAGAACAGATCTGAAAGATATGCAAACGTCAAAACCGTGTCCAGCTATTGCAATACCGGTAACTTCTGTATTGCAAATTATTAAGTCTAACTGGTGAGAGCTATTATTAACTCTGATGGCTATAATTTATTTAAAAACAGCTCAAATGTCCGTGTCAACCACCCAACCGACACATTCAGAAAACACCAGCAAAATAGTAAAGGTTGCACCGAGGTACTCAAAAGAAATGTTTATTTGGTAAAATCCGAGTGCAGGAATAACATTTTCCATTTTTCATCCACTCAGTTTACACCGACTATCCATACACTTAAACAATGCAATCGATTTTCCCCTCAGATCTCACCAGGCACACAATTCAAAAGCAACCGAGGTTTTCTCCAGACAGCCAAAGGAATTGCAAACATAGAAATACATGCATACTGCACACATATATTGCCGGGTTTCTATACATTGAAATCGAGAGAGAAGCTTACATAAACCCTAGAATCAATACCAGGTGGATATCGGAATCAGACGAGCCTATTGCATTGATTTCACCCGTCTTTCCAATTGAAAGAGAACAATAGTATGCACACAGAAACTAAAAACTGTGAAGAAGCGCTGCGAAATTTCCTGGCAATGGAGATTGGATGAAAACGAAATATCCGATAATAACAATGCATAAAAACGCAGAATATAACACTGATATACGATTCTGTACGTAAAGGCTTTCTTTTTCCTCTTTCGCTTCCACCTTTCCCTTTCATTTGTTCACTCAGCCGACTCCTCTTTTATATATTCTCTTACATGTCTTCTTCGTTTCCTTTTATCGTTCCTTTCCCCCCTTTGTCTTGATTTTCACTCCATTAAAGAATATTTCCATTTACCGACAGTGAAAAAGAGGACAGGCAAAAGGCATCATCAACAACCAACGAGGATACGGAAACAGAGAGAGAGAGAGAGGGACATACAATAATTTATCTGACGATGATTCTTCTCATTCAAACGAGGTCAAAAAGCGAAACGGCGTGCCTGTAAATTCACCCTTTCGAAATTACCCATTTCGGGGGCAGAGGGATACAGCGGCCGTCGCTCCCAAACTTCGCCACGCAGTTCCTGCTTTCACCCCGGATGTATTTCTCACCTCGTCGTCCGTTAAATTCTGTCGTTTTCATGATGCGGTCAACCCACAGCCGAGAATTTGTCCGATAATCTGATTATTGGTTGAATTATCAGCTAAATTAAGAAATTAGCATAATATTCGTCGATGCGAATTCAATTTGAACCCTAATTTTAAGCCTGGTGCTTAATGACTTATATACGGCAATTGGTCGCATGGGTTAACAGTTAAAAATAATACGAGGAAAATGATGTCAATTAAATGGAAAAAAACGCTTTCTCGTTTCGGACCGAGTACGATACGAGGGTACGAGTGCATTGACAAGCGGTGGAGTGCATTTAATGGCTGTCGTGAGACTTGCGAGGGCAGAGATAGAAAAGGACACGTAAGTAGACATGTAGTGTAGTTGGAATTCACCGCTTGCAATGTGCAACGTCACTTTCATGGCTATGTTTGGTTTCCCTGTTAATTGTGGTGCCAAGGGCCAAGTGGACAATCCAGTCGCCGTTACAAAACTAGGCTTTGTTTACACGCAATTCATGGCGAGCGAAAAAATGACAAAAACTTCAAAAATAATATAAAAATAAAAGAAAAAATGAGATTAAACAAATTAATTTGGTAAATAATATATTTGGTAATATAAATTTTGATGGAAAAAAAAAAAAAACTGAGGTAAAATCGCATCTAATAACACTCTTAGGCTATGTTTGGTACAGGAGTTTTTAATTTGATATGATGGTTGATAGAAGTTGTGTTGAAATGCATAATATAATTTGAAATAATGTTTTAATAAATGAATAGTATAATTTATTTGAATATATGTATAAAATATATAATAATAATTGAATGATATAATAATTTATAGGAATAATAATTATGTTATAGGGTATAAATAAAAATAAATGTAAGTATATATGTAATATATATATATATAGATTGATTTGATTATATATTAGTGTAATAATTGAAAAATAATTAATTAATTATATATACAAAAGAAGAAAATTTAAAATTTAAAATTAAATAAAAATATCTAATTTTATGGTTTGAAAGTTGGATTCCGAACGGAGCCCTAGGGCAAATCCAAATGATGATTGAGTGAAGTAAATTAAATGTGGAAGGAACTTTATTTTGTCTTGCGCCTTACTACAAATATAGTAAAATAAACGAAAAGTTCAAATGTCCACGTAAGACGGAACAAGGTTAACAAATTACTTTGTTTAGTCGTTCTTTCTTCTTTTTTTTTATTTTTTTTTTTTCCTTGAGGCGAATGAAAAGTGAAGACGGAACGAAGTAACTCTCAAGACCCAAAAAGATAAATAAATAAATTTGGAAAATTATTCTACACAAATCCATTTTCTTTTTTTAAAGGAAATTAATCAATTCCTTCTAAATAGTGTTGTCGACATGTAGCAACTTGGTTTGTCGTTTGAGCAATGCTTCTTTTTAGGCCTTGGCCCTTAAGGCTATGTTTGTTTCTCAACTTCTAATTTTCATACAACTTATCAAATTTTACATTATCCTATATATAATTTTTTCCCTTTCTTATACACACACTATATTATTAAGTGTTTGACCCTCCTTTTTGATTAAATAAAGTAAAATTACATTTTTTTTTTAGTTGCATAATATAAAATCGCACATTTAAAGTTCAAACTTTTCACTTTTAATTTCTTTTCATCTTTATTTATGTTGTTATTTTTAAATATTTTTATATTTTAAATAATACTATGTTTATTATTTCAAATACAAACATTTTATGATTTTACACACGCATTCTGTGTGCTAATTTTACTAGTAATTAAATAATTATTTTTAAATTATCATATATGTTTACTGTCAAATTAATATATATACACGCACACATATACTCACATTTATAAATATCTATATTTTAAAAACTAATGATTATACATATATATTATCATATTATTCAATCATTATTATATATTTTATACATATATTTAAATAAATCAAAATGTTCAAAACATCAAAATTTTATAACTAAACATGTTCATTTCAATACAATTTTGGCCAAACATGATTCTCTAACAAAACTCTCTCTCAAAGATAGCCATAATTTTTCCGGTGACATTTATTTTAAATCCAAGATGGACGCAACACGTGTTATGCTACATTCACCCTAATATTTGTCAAAATTTAATTTCATTTTTGCTAACATCCTCCACACAAAATCATCTTCATCATTCCTTTGAGCATCAAACACCTTTTTCACCTTCAAAACCTCTTAAAAGAACAAGTTGGAAGTGGGGTAATCACTCCTCCACATGATTTGTGTAGCCCTCCAAAAAGGCTCCAAAATACCACAATTTTTTTCACTTTTCTCCAATCCTCGTCTAATGAATAAGAATCATATTGGGATCCCTAATCTACAAACCGTGAAAAAGCCACCCGAAATTTCAATGCACAACTCGACATATCTATCAAATACAACAATTATGAATCAATTTTTTTTTTCTTGGGAGTTGTAGCTGTTGAGCAATGTCTGGCAAAGGATAAGACTCTCCCATTAGTGTGGATAATAAAATCCATAATGCCCCTAACCTTCTAGCATGTATTAGTAATCAAAATCATATATTTTGAACATAATCATGACTTAGCTTGTCAGAAGATGAATCATAAATTAAAAAAAAAAAGTACAAAAACTTTCCTTCTAGGTTAAATTCATCAAATTTTAAGTGACCTATGTAGTTGAAAAATAATAAACAATTGACTTAGTGTAACTATTACATTCTTGTACACAACATTGAAGAAACATTTTAAGAGAAAATTTCAAGTAAAGTTCACCTTATTAGCCCCGGCATGTTGCAAGTCCAAGAAAAATTCTTTACATTGCTGATTTAAAAAATCATAGAAAAAACGGATATTACCTTAGACTGACAAATGCACATTTAATTATCACTTGCCAAGTTTTTTGGCTCCAAAATGTGTTTATTCACTTAGAATAATTGTAAGGAGATAGCCAATGGAACCCAAGGGTGCGGAGCAAAGGATTAATGATAACTTAAATGAAATAGAGTTTTAACACAAAATCTCCTAGACTTCATAGATTTGTAATAGATTTCAAGAAAAATCGAAGGAGGAAGAAAGCTTTGGTTGATTAATGAAGAAAATTGGAAATATTATCAATTTTTTCAAACAACTAGTTGGAAAGGGAAGGGGTATTGAATTAATAAAAAAGAAAAATTACATTTCTAGCACTTAAGTTGAGTTACACGAAACTGGTCGTACTTGTGGATGGCTAATTTGAGCTCAACTTGACAAATTCGAAATCAAGTTGAACATTTATCAAAGTTAAGTTGAGTAACTCAATTTGACAACACCCTATTTAATCATAAGATAAGTGTCAAATCATTATATATATTCCACTATATCAAGGTTGTACATTCATTTTCATAAAATTCGATCAAATTAGTTCATAAAAATCCTACAAAATATGGTAAAAAAACTTCATACCAAGTTGGACTCTTAAATAAACGAAGAAAAAAGTTTCCTCAATACTCAATCTTATAGAAAATCAACATAAAAAACGCGTACAAGCTTCTTTGAAGATTCGGTCAACTTTCCGACCTCTTACATATTAGCTCGAATGATTATGAAAAGTCACTGTACCAATAGACTACTGTATCATGTTGTATAGCAATTGTTGCGAAAACACATAAGTCAAGCATATGTATGCTAAACAATGACAACATGTAACATATGACACTAAATATACTAAATAGTCAACCAAAAAATGAATGAATAAATAAATAAATAGCTACATAGGATACTAAAAGAGCAGCTACAATATGCATGGTGGCCTAGTAAGTAGAAGTCGCAGAAACTCTCATCATGTGAGAGGCACACTGCATCGGTTCACTGTCGAAACTAAGTAATTTTGACTTTTAAATTTACTCTTTCTAATGATAAATTATTTTATTTAACTAAAATTCTGGTGGAATTTGATTACGTGGCAGCAATTATTTAAATTAAATAGAAAAAATAGCATACATGCAATTGTGGTGGTTGGTCAGAGAAGAAAACGGAAGGGAGAAAAATAAAAGTAGGGCCACATACTTTCCATGGATGGTTAAACGTTGAAACGGGGAATAGCCATCGTGACATTGTCCCCTCACACAGCCACAGCCTCAATGCCAAAAAAGGTTTGCCAAAATGTGTTGTGTGTGTGTGGGTTAAGAGGTAGGACAATCAATACCCCTTGTGTCAAAGGATGCAGCCACTACACAACAATTTTATGTCATGCCAAATGAGTAAAGACATTGGTTTAAAACCCAAATTACGTGGGCATAATAAATTCCGATTTAATGGTTGTTAAATTACCATAGAGAGATCTCAAAGATCAGAGAAACCTGCACCTAATTCGTGACTTGATTCAATCAAGAAGAAAAGGACTTGGAAGCATCAATCTCCTCAGAACAGTGACCATATAGTTGTAAATATAGGGGACAATCGATTGACATGTCCAAATCTTCTTATGAGACAAAAAAATCAGGATAAGTATCAGTTAGATGTTGTAACTTTACGTGCACAAACTAATTGTGATATTGTAACACCAAATCATATGAATGCAGAAAATTACATCAGTCAAACATAAAATTTGGTAATTTAATTCAAAACAATTCTCTTACATCTACAAGATCTTTGTCGAAGAGAATGTGTTTCATTGACTCAAATTAACAAGAATATAAAGCAAAACACTTATTTAACACTTTATTTGAGTTAAACATCCTTGATACTTATACAAGTTATTCATTATTTTACGATTAAAGTAAATACTCGATGTACGTGTCACTCATTTAAGTTTTTGCTCACAAATTATCAATTCAACTTAAAACATGTTAAGTGTATGAGATAGTAGGTGAAATGACATTTTTAAAACTCTCTTGATTCAATGGAAAAGATCACCCAAACCTTGTGCAACTTCTAAATTATATAAGGGAGTCTAACAGTCAAGAAGCTAACAATTCCTTCCCAGCTCTACCAAAAGGTAAAATATTGGCAGCTGCATGAACTATTTGCTATTGAACAACATATGAATTCTCACAAGAAGCATACCGGGACAAAAAATTAACACTAAAAATTATTAGTAAAAAAAGGAAATAATGGCTCCATGCACAACTTTTAAAGCAAAAGAAAATTAACGTGAAATTTTAATAATAATAAAAAATAAGAGAAATAACGAGATAAAGAGATATTTTGTTAGCTGATACGTTTAAGAATATCGCAAGACAAATAAACGAAAATTTAGTCCAAACTTAAGACCCTACATTTGAGTCATTTTCGTGTTTATTAGTGAATACTGATTAAGCCTGAAAAGGGCAGAGTTTAAGGTAATAATGAGTTGAAGGCTAGCATGTGAAGCTGAAGACTTCCCTCGACAGACAAAGACGTATTCTGAGCTGAGAAAGACATAACAGAGGATGTCTTGTCACCTCATCACCTCTCCCTATCATCATCGATGAGTACTACTGCTAGTATTTTTCGCGCACAGACACACACACGCGTGTGTGTCTGTGTGTTATGCGTGGAGAGAGTAGGAGGTGTGCTGGCCATGGGGACGTGGGTGGGGGGCTGTCTGTTGGCAGTGATACAGACAATATGAATAGGGCAGTCTGCTTACTGGCTACTGCCTCGTCTGCTGCGATGTTTTTTGGATTGTTATGGACAGTAACAACTTATGCATATAATATATATATATATATCACAGAACGTTGAGATGTGTGTCGCAGTTGACTTATTTCTTTATATGATATTTTACTAGGCTCCTTGTAACGTGCATATGATCAATTAAGAATTTTTTGTTTATGTTTGGAAATTGGAACGCACGCTTCACTCGCTCAACTTCTCTTAAAATTTAATCAAATATATTATTTAATAAAATTTTATATAAATTTAAATTTAAAATTCTTATCTCATATGTATATAATTAATTTATTAATTATTATGATTATTCACATATAAATTAATATCTGTATATGTGCACACATACATCCATATATATATATATATATATATTTATAAACTAATTATTATCCACGTACACTATTATATCATTCAATCATTAAATATATTTTATAGATATATTTAAATTAATTAAATTTTTTTAAATATCCATGAGAGATTGCTTTCTTTTATTGTTTATTTTTTTCACTCATAGTTGGTAATTTTATACAACATTTCTTAAAATTTGATGAAAAAATTACTTGAAGAATTAATTATCAGTGGGGCAAAGTAATGGAATTGAAAGATGGAGGATTGTTGTGCAAGCCTGCAAGGGGCAGAATGGAATCAGCCATGTTTTTAATTAAAACTATTTTGTAAAGTTCATATTATCAAAATAGAGTAACATCACTTTTAAATAAAATCTCATAAAATTTTCAATAAAAATAAAAATACTCATTGAAAGACTTTAGACAAGAAACAAAACCTTCAAAGCATGTTCACTTTGAGTGATAATGTATGATAGATTATTTTATCTAACTTAATCAAATATTCACTTTGATTGATTAAAGTCTTTAATTAAATAAAGGTTCATTATTAAGTTATAAAATTATAGGATAAATAATTATATATGAAAGTCGTGATTAAATAATCAAAAGGTTAAGCATTACATATATATCATTCAATTTATCATTTTAACCTTAATATTATTAATTAAATAATATCTATAGTAAGGTTATAATAGAAAAATAAATGTAATTACCTTAAATAGTCAATCTTAATAAACATAATTGATTATTTAATCCATACAAAAAAATTTATCAATCAAAATATTCTTTTAGATTATAATCCTATTAAAAAAAGTGAACATAACCTAAAGAAAATTGCTAACAAAAACTTCAAGAAGACAAATGTAAAAATAAAAAATAAAAAAAATTATTTTCTTAAAAAATAAAGAATGCAAATGAACTTCAAGACAATGTAACTAATAGCTCACATAGTATTAAGAGTTGTCTTTTTATAGAGTTTCTTGACACCAATCTTGCCGGGGGTCGTTCAAGCGACAAGGGGGCTAACTAGTTTGTGATAGGTTCTACTTTCATGACCGATGGGAGAAGAGACCCTCACTTATAAATAGAGGTTGTATTTGGGGGCTTTAGCGTCAATTAGAACTCTTTGCAAACAATGAGTGAGAGTGTGTGAAGTTTTAGAAGAGTGAAAGTTCCTTTTGAGTGTTGTTTGAAAAGTTAAAAGTTCCTCCAAAACTGTTGTAATTCGAGTCTTGTAATATACACACGCTTTCGTATAGTTTACTCAGCCTCCACCTCAAAGTGTTTCCTTTAACAATTTATGTTTTCCTTCTTGACCAAATTTTCTAACAAGTAGTATTAGAGTCACGATTTTGATACTTTAATTTGAGAAGTAATGGATGAATCAACTAACGTTGTGGTATCATAGTCATGGCTCATGTTGCTTGTCTCACAAATAATGAGGGGGCTTGTCTCGAGTTGAAATCATCAATAAAGTTGTGACACAAAAAATTGAAGCATGTCAGTGAAAAAAGTATGTAGATTTTTGTTAAAAATAATTATTTATCAATATTTAATGACTTTGATTCTTCTTGTGTTGATTGTATTAAAGGAAATCAACATAGAAATGCTTTCAAGAGATAACTCCCTGTGAGAAAAAAAAAATCTCTTGAACTTGTACACACTAATATATATTAAATAAATTAAAAAATACTTGCTGGGACTTTGTACTTTGTAATTTTTATTGATAATTTTTATAAAAACGTTTGGTCCTATATATTAAAAACAAAAGACCAAGTCTTGCAATCTTTCAAAGATTTTCACAAAGGGTTGAACGTGAAATTGGTCTCAAATTAAAGCATTTTAGATTGATGATTGTGAAGAGGACAAAGGACTATTTGACGACTGATGCAACAATTATGGAATTTGATTGGAGAAAATTGTTCCAAAGGCTCCACAATAGAATGGAGTTGTTGTGAGAATGAAATGGACTATCACTAAGAGTTCAAGCCATGTTGTCACATTCAAAGCAACCAAATCCATTTTGATCAACCTATCACCCTCATTTTCTTTTGATGGTGATATTCCCAAAAAAAGTTTGGACTGGCAAATCTACTAACTTACAAAATTTAAAGGTGTTTCGTGTATAACATTTGTTCATATCCTAAGACAAAAGAAATAAACTTGACCCTAAGTTAAGATATTGCATCTTTTTGAAATATTGACACAAGGAATTTGGCTATATACTGTGGGATTTAAATAGAGAAAAATTAACAAGAAGTTGAGATGTCACTTTTCTAGAAGATCAAACAATCGAAGACCTAGAAAAAGAAAATAAAACCTAATGTAATTTAGAAATTTCAATAAAGGACTCTCTGGCTCCAATGATTCAATAAGATGCTAAAGTCCCACTTAAAGAAAGACAAGAAGAAGCTACTGCTTCAATTCCACCTCAACCTATTAGAAGATCCGAACGGGAAATGAGGCTATCGACAAGGTACAATCTAATTAAATATCTAATGTTAACTAAAGATGGTGAATCAAATTTATTTGAAGGAGCAACAATAAATCACAAAAATAGCAAGGACTAGTTAAAGGCAATGGAAGAATGAATGAAATCTATCCATGAAAATCAAACTTATGATTTTGTGAGCTTGCCACTAGGAAGAAAAACACTTAAAAACAAATGGTTATTTAAGCAGAAGCTAGTTGAAAGAAGTGCTTGACCAAACTATGAAGTTAATGTCAATAGTTAAATGTTTTGAACAAAAAATTGGTAATGATTTTGATGAAA
This sequence comes from Avicennia marina, assembly GCA_019155195.1. Classification (NCBI taxonomy): domain Eukaryota; kingdom Viridiplantae; phylum Streptophyta; class Magnoliopsida; order Lamiales; family Acanthaceae; genus Avicennia; species Avicennia marina. The sequence continues at coordinate 3,284,769 of CM032776.1, forward strand.
TTTTCTCTTCAGCCATTAAACTAACTTCTATTTAAGTTGTATTGTGCATAGCTACAAGCCTAGACTTAGAAATCGAATAACTTGATGTTAAAACAGCATTTCTACACGGAGACCATGAAGAAGAAATCTTTATGGAACAATCGGAGGCTTTAAGGTAAAAGGTAAAGAAACTTAGTCTATCGGCTTAAGAAAAATCTTTATAAACTTAAGCAAGTTTTCAGACAGTAGTATAAAAAGTTTGATTTCTTTATGACCAAACTTAATTTTAAAAGGATAAATGGTGATTACTGTGTGTACTTCAAGAAGTTTGATCATGATTTTATAATTTTGTTGTTGTATGTTGACAACACATTAATTATTGACCATGATTTGAACAAAATTAATAAGTTGAAAAATGAGTTGAATAAGTCCTTTGAACTAAAAAACATAAGACTAACAAGAAAATTTTGGGCATGCATATATTATGAGATTGGCTAAGTGGTAAGTATGGCTATCTCAAGAAAATTATACTAAAAGGGTGATAGGAAAGTTTGCGATGGAAAATGTAAAGTTGATAACAACTCCACTAGTAGGATAATTCAAGTTAAGTTTAAAATAGTGCCTAAGTAATGAAGATAAAAAGAAATATATGAGAAAATTTCATATGCTTCAACTGCTGGGAGTTTGATATATGTAATGGTTTGTATCTAGCTAAACTTGGCTTATACAATTAGACAAGTAAGTCATTACAAATCTCGAAAAGGAATATTGGAATGCTATTAAATGGATTTTAAGGTATTTGAAAGGTACAATCAAGCTTGGACTTTACTATACCCGAGAAAGGAACATGCTTAACTTAAAAGGATACTCTGATACAGATGTGGTCATTGAAATTGATTCAAGAAAGTCTTCTTCTATTTATCTAATCATTTTGCAGGTGCTGCCGTATCTTGACAAAGATAACTCTAAAAGTGTGTTGCATTCTTTAGCACAAAGGTAGAATACGTAGCATTGATCAAGGCATGCAAGGAGTTGATTTAGTTGAAAAAATTCCTTAAAAAATTGGGATGAAAAGAAGAAGAGTATACAATCAATTTTGGTAGTCAATGTACGATTCACTTAAATAAGAATTCGATGTTTAATTCTCAATCCAAACATATCAATGTTTGTTACCACTGGATTCAACGAGCTTTAAAAGAAAAAGAAGTAAATTCATAAAAGATTCATACAAATAACAATGGAATAGACGTGTTGATGAAAGCCCTTTCCATTTAGAAGACAAACACATGCAAGGAAGTTGTAGGATTGCAAGAGTTTTCATAAGATACAACAAGGGGGAAAAAAGTTAAGAGTCCTCTTTTTGTAGAGTTTCTTGTCCAATCACATTTGTGCCATTGTAATAATACATAAGAGAAGAATTACAATGAGTAGATCAATAGGAATGCATGAAAATCTAGATTGGGGTTGGTGCAACAACCCCAATGCTTAGGTTGTTAAATTCCTTGTCACCTAAGTGATAGCTTAGGTGATTGGCCAATTTGGCTCCATGCTCAAGCGACTAGGCGGCGACAAGTTTGTGGTAGGTGCCACTTTTGTAACCAATGGGAAAAGAGAGTCTTGCCTATAAATAAGGATTGTATTTGAGGGTTGTAATGTCAATCAGAACTCGTTGTAAAACTGTTTGTGAGTGAGAGTGTGTGAAGTTATAGAAGAGTAAAAGTTCCTTAAGAATGTTGTTTGGAGGGTTAAAAGTTCCTCCAAAACTTGCTGTAATTTGAGCCTTGTAATATATTCACTTTTGTATAGTTTATAGGGCCTCCATATCAAAGTGTTTCCTTTTATAATTTTTGTCTTCCTTCTTGTCCAATTTCCCAACACATAGCATAGTCACATGGAAAATGGATTGGATACGACAATATAATTGTTTTTGAATTTAATTAAATATGACTCTGAGTATCAATATACTTAGGTTTTAATTGAGTTCCACAATATAAGATATATAAAACTTGACTCAATGGCAAAAATTGTGCATTCAGCAACTAAAACTCTATTTATCCAACAAATCTATCAATTTCGAAAGTATATGCATTTAGTAAAATTGGATTTAATTTTCATATATCAAAATTTCATTTTGCTAAATTTGCGCACCAAATATCAAATCAAAAATTTTAGTTCGATTTGGTAATTTACCGATTTTTTTGGAATATTTGGTTTGACGTTTTGGTAAACCAAATTTTAATTTAAAAATTAAAAATAATAAAAATAAATAAATTTAATATTTAGAATTATAAATTTTAATTGTATATATTTTATTGCTTTAATTTAGATTTTTTTTAACAATTAAAAACCATATCTATCGAACAGTTAATTGCAATCGCGCTCGTCAAACTTCTAATCGAATATTTCTTTTAACTCAAATCAAACTCATAGAGTTCAAAACAAAAACCTCCAACTCGACTTCGATGGTTAATTGAGCAGCCCGTGAACACAAGTTGAGAATCTCGAGCCACATGTCAATGTGAACGAATATATCTGAGAGAGTAATCAATTTGATACTGCACTCACTTAGGATGTAATAATTACTCAAAGCTATAATAATAATGAAGTAATCAATAGGGCCGTGTTTGGGAGAGGGGCTTTAGTTTGATATGATATTTGATAATAGTTGTGTTGAGATGTATAGTATGTTTAGAAAGAATGTTTTAATGTGATAAATAGTATAATTTATTTGAATAAACGTATTAAATATATAACGATGATTCGATGATGTGATAATTTATAAGAATAATGATTATATTATAGGGTATAAATAAAAATAAATATAAGTATATATATACAATATATATATTGAAATTAATTTGATTATGAATGGATGTGATAATTGAAAAATAATTAGTTAATTACATATATAAGAAAGAAAAATTTTAAATTAAATTTTAATAAAAATATTAAATGATATATTTAATAATGTAAAGTTTAACACGTTACATGATTTGAAAGTTGGGTTCCAAACCTAACCTGGATAAATAATTAGCTTCCGGGATGTTGACGAAACATCATCATTAAGAAAGATACCACGCGCACATTCGATACTTGTGTCGGTCGGATTCTCCGCTTTCCCAGATCCACGAGAACCCCGGGCATTTCTGGAGACCCAAAAAATTCCCTCCTCTTTCTTATGTTAGTGAAAAACAATAATGAGTTCAGAATTCATTAAGTCCAGTGGCCATTAATCTAAAGTAAACGTGAGCATCGATTTCACGCCATTCTCCAGTTTTCGAGGGAGAGAATCAAACAAATTCAAAAAACTGGCTTTTTTTTTTTTAATGTTCGCATCCATTGTGTTCGTCTGATGAGTTGACTTCTTCTCATTTCCTGTCCCTGGAACTCCTGAATAAATTCTGCTGGCGAATGGCTAAATCAGGGGCCCGAATTGAGAAAGACGGGGTTCCGTTGAATATTTAACTATTATGAATTTTTTCCAAGTAATTAAAAGTTAGTTTGTTATATCATACAGTCATAACTGGTACCCCTTCAACGGGTCGAGAATAGCTCATAGATAACAGGGAACACTCCGTGAAGGAGTTGAGTTTGAGTTCCTCTTGAAATACTTGATTCGAGCTCAAATATGTCAGCATCGAGGATGACAATGCTTTCCTAACTGCCATGCCAGATGAGGACGAGATAAAAAAAAAGCACGGTCTTCGAGAAGGATGTCCCCTAACTTGGTCCAGATTATCACCAAAGATCACCACCAAGTTATATTCATCGCAACGTTGGTCCTTATCATCCTATCTCTATATTATTTCAAAAATCAACATTGCCAGCCAGCTATGACTATAAATAAGGGAACGACCGAGTAATTGCGAAAAGCTAATAAATTATATAGATATGAAATCTTTTAAACAAATAAAAGTGAAAGAAGCACAACCAGTTGAATCGAGTAACCCATTTTCAACTTTTCAATACCCATAGACATAACAAACTGAACAAAGTTTTCAGAAGTCAGCATGGGTTCATTCGTCTTTATTATTATCCACTACTTAGAATATATGGGGCGGCTTAGCCTGGCAAATTAAGACATTCTATCCCATTGCATACTTCTGAGTCCAGGACCGAGCAGTGGCCTCATACTTGGCTTTATCAGTCTTGTAAAGGTGAGCAATCTCAGGCACAAGAGGATCGTCTGGATTTGGATCAGTCAACAAGGAGCAGATAGAGAGTAGCACCTGCAGACAACTCACCATCAGCACATGGCTAATTCACAACAGAATAGGGGGTATTAATTGACAAGAAAGGAATATAGGTGATAACTAGTTCTCAAGAAAACAGGACCAGGCATATTAGGAATACAAGTGATGATGATGGCATAGTTAAAACAAAACAATGTCACTATATGCGATAGTTGTTATGCTGACTGAAAAATAAATTGCACATCTGACAGTTTCTACGTGATAGTTGTTATGCTGTCTTATCATTATTATATAAATTAACTGACACTGTCAACCATACTGCATGCTAAATAAAAGTAGGTTACTTGAGATAACTTTCAGACTAGTGATGCTACACACTCATTGTGTGTATTTATAAAATTTAAAATTTGAAGCAAGGAGAATGCATAAATTTTATTAATATTATATAAAAATTTTAAATTATATTGCATACGCAAGTTATTACATAATTTATCAAGTAATAAAAATATTCAATCCTATATATACCATTCTATATATACGTGCAATTATTCAAGATTATATATTAGTGATGATAAAATATAATTTTTTATATTTTATGTGTTTTAATAATTGAAATAAATTATTAAAAATTTATATAATAAAATAAGATAGAAATAAAAAATTTAGTAGAAAAATAAAATACACGAAATATAGTTAAACAAATTTTAGTTGGGAATTATCAAAAAAGAAACATATAGAAAAGGGTAAATGAGTAAAAATACGAATAAAGTTGGAATAGTTTTGCCTCTATATCTAATACAAAATTAGAGTTATTATAAGAGACTCAGACATTCTATATAGTAAAAGATATTGATGAGAGAAAACAAAGTTCAATTATATAGCCTAATTCAGTCATTAAACCTACACAACAAATTAATGTCTGACCATAAATACAGGCCCAAAAGAAAAAATTAAATTAATAGATAATAACATATGATCTATCTCTTCGGATATTTATTTGTGGATGTAAGCCTAATGGTCAAGCCATTTTATCCACTTGTGCTTAATTGTATCCATTCTCACTCTTCTTTAAATTTCAACAATAACCAAACCACCGAACAAGTGGGAGATACCTTTGATACTGTAAGGGCAGGACTCCACTGCTCCTTCAGGATATCCAGGCAAATGCTGCCGTTGCTGTTGATATTTGGATGGTAAACCTTAGTTTTGAAAGATACCTGCTCAGTGCACGTATATACAGAACAATCAAAACCACATACCACTGAAAATAGAAATGACAGAAGTTGAGTTGTTTTCAGAGTCCATGTCCTTAAATGGCGTGATTGCAACAGAGCAGAATAGCCTGCCGCAAAAGATTGCACAGATCTATCTGGACTCACCTTGCATTTCGATAATGATGATATCCGTGACAGAATACCACCTATTCTCCTCCAAAGCTAGAATTGCTTTACACATCAAAAGCATATCAGATGTGGGTACCACACCACATACTGAAGATCAAATCCCACAAAAAAGTGAAAAGCAAGCATTTGCATAAGGTCAACAGCTTATGCTACAAAATAACAAGCATAGGATTCTCACTTAGTCCTCTCGAGACTCTCAGACCACACTAAAAGGTCAGATTCTCACAATGCCAAGAATCATGAAAATTACATAATTATGCAGATCAGGGCCCAAAAAATAAATAAGCACAAGTTACCTTGGGAGGTTTGAATGGATAATCAGGAGGAAAATGAATAGTCACAAGAAACACGCCCCCAGCAAAAGGGCTATCTGAAGGACCCATAATGGTAGCTTGCCAATGGAACATATCCTCACCAACAGGCCCTGCATAGAGTTATCACAGTGCTGAGCTTAAATAAATAATTAAAAAATTTCAATCGATATATTTTCTGTCCAAACGTTACAGGGGTCAAATTTCTACAGACAAATTTTGCTACAAGTCATCTGTCCCTGCAGACAGTTAAAGCGTGTTCAAATGCAGAATGTAAAAAAGGAAAAATCTAAGAGCAAAGAATATAAAAAAAAATGCTACATGATATATCTTGCAATAACACAGCTGTTTCTGTTGTGAATAAGAGGAAGGACAACCAAGTACCCATGATAATAGAAATATGGAAAGCCTCAACCAGCATTTTCCACAATTACCATGTAACAGATTCTATGATTTCTTAGCATCCCTTTTAATGCCCCATAATACATGTTCTTTAATATTAGACAAATAGCCAATTAATACAGTACTGAATAAATTTGGGGGAAAAAATTGCTACAGGGCCACATGGGAAGCCTTGCCATCAGCAATCCTTTCCCCACATTTCTTTTAAAAACATGAGAATACTTGAAGTAGAAAGTCTGGAAAAGAATGATTGCACACCAGCACTGCATGAAGCAGGAGGGTCCTTCTGCAGGTCCTTCAATTCTTTCTGGATTCTCTTGGAAGCCATTAAGTTTTCTTTTAGAAGTTAAAACACCTGCACAAATACAATATATGCAGAGGCAAAATCACTCACTGAAAGAAATTTTAAAACATACGCAAGCTCAGAGTCAAATTGGCCAAGGCAAAACCTCCTCATACAACCTCTTTATGGAAATGGGAAATTCACTCATGTCAAATAGAACAGACGAAATACAACCTGTCAAAATAGATCCTTTCTTCACTTCTCTCACTTATACACTATTTCTAAAATTCTTCGCCAATCTTTTATCCCCAACATATTTATAAATCCAAACAAATCAAAATAACTAAAGTAGCAAATTCTGTATAACCAAAATTTTCCTCATAACAACAAATTAACATCCTTCTAAACAAAATAAAGAGTATTGCTAATTTGTTATTTACTTGAAACAAATTATTCTCATTAACAACCCATTACAGTTCTCCTTGCTTGATTTTCGACGACAGAAACAGCAATCAAATTCCAGGTGTCAGAAACAATAAAGTTTAACAAAACAGGAAAAGAGTTAATAACGCCAGAAAACCTCATAGCATCCAATCCATAGTGAAACCTAATCATCGAATTCACGCCTCCCCTCAATCGGATAAATAATTAACCCTTACAAGAAAACAAAAATCATACAGATAAGCCCCTTAATACACAAGCAACAGAATAAACGAGAAGTAAAATCGCATCCGATTACCAATCCATCCCCCACAAATCAACCCAAATAGGTAACGCCAGAACTCCATACCGTAAAAATCAAACTCACAAAACGATTGATCGAATCCGAATATAAAAGAAAAGTCAAATGTGCAAAATCAACACAGATTAAACGAAATCCAGATTTAGAAACAAGCCAAAAAATTCAGGACTTGAATCTTCTTACGAACCTTCGCCGATCGAGGCAGAAAGAGAGTCGTGAGGAATCAAAGTGGCCGTAGGTTAAGACTAAAAAAATTGGAAAGAAGCTGCTTTTTTAACCTCGGAAAGAGAAAATGGTTATTATATAGATAAAACATTAAAAAAATAGAAAATCAGAGAAGAAAATTGATAAAAAAAAAAAAAAAAGAGTATTTTGAAAAGTTTATATTGTGAAAATTTTATAAAAAGAAAAGGAAAGAAAATAATTATAAAAGAAGTAAAAGATTAAAATTAATTAAAGGGAGAAAACAAAAATAATATAAGAATAGGGGTATGCAAGGAAGTAAACGTCGTGTTATCGAGAAATAATTGATAAGAGCTCACATTTTTTGTATAACTAATAAAAATTACACATTCAATGCGAATATAATTATAAAAAATCTAGAATTTTATTAATTATAATAAAATATAAATTATTGTGTTTTTCAAATGTTAATGATAAAAGGAAATTATTTAAAATCAAAATTATTTTAAACTTTTTAAAAGAAGATAGATAAAAGGAAGTTAGAAGCAAGATCAAATGCGAGGATAGAAGCCACAAAATGTTAATTAAGAAATAATATAGCAAGTATTAGAAGTAAAAGAAGAAAAGGAATAAAGATAATGGTGTTTGCACTGCTATAAATCTGGTTAATTGGAACAGCTTTTTGGCACAATTTCTCTATAAAGGCCGTTCCAAATTTAATTTGGAACAGTATTTTTTTCGTACCCGTTCCAAATATATACGTAGGCCACAGTAATTGGATCTGCATTGGATCGGATTCGAGACGGAAATTTGGAACGGTTTTTTATTGGAATGGTTTGGGGACGGTTTTGATACGGAACTTTGGAATGGCTTTGGCATGATTTATTTCAGAATGGCTTTGGTACGGTTATTTTTGGAACAGCTTTGGCACAGTTTATTTTGGAATCGCTTTGGAACGGTTCTGTTTGGCACGATTCATTTTAGAACGACTTTGGTACAGTTATTTTAGAATGGCTTTAAAATGTATTTTTTACAAATGTATAATAATTGAAAATGATCGTTTTGGACGTAGATTCAATTTGAATTATATATTTTTTGGTAAAAATTCTTTAGCAATAATTGTAAAAAATATTTTTGATCTCTGCTTTTGCGTTAACTAAAATATAAAAGCATACAACCATTATATTATCTCATTACTACAAAATAAAATTCAAACTATTCAATCAAAAAATATCAAATGTATTGTAACAATAACATAATATAAGGAGGAAGATTCAAAATTCTAACTGACATGGCACATTAGTCAAGTCTCTCATCATCATCACATCATTCACATCTTGATTCGGGGACCGGGATGGCTTATCGGGAGTGAAAGCTTAAGGGTAATTTACGTTAATCCAATTCAATAATTGATTTAATTGTGCCTCATTTTACTCAAGCCTCTCCTCCACACTCCTCCATTTCTCCTCAGCTATAAACAGTTTTTCTTCTGTTTGAAGTAATTTTTGCTTCCATAACAGTGTTTTCTTGTTGAGCATTGGATTACAACCTTCACTCTGAATTAGTTATGTATAAAATATAGCCATCTAAATTATGTCAAATATGATAGATATGACTAGCCAACATTGAAGTTGAAATGCTATTTGACACAGTTTAATATGTTAACATCAAACAAATTCAGAAGGCCGCACAATGAGAACACATTCAACGCACACGTGCTTCAAATCAACTGTAAAGTGTCTCAATATATACATATTATTATCCACTACTATTCTTCTATGTTATTTGGTGTAAAAATAAATTGAATTTCATTTAGACATTTCATTAAACACTTATCATGCATAATTTATGTAGCAAAGCTTTTGCTATTACATTAAAGCACAATTAAGCGTTTCATTCACCATGGACAATAAGAACACTTGTTTAATGAAATTTAGCTCAAACACAAGCCAAGTACATTATTGAGAAAATGTTATTTAAGACTCAACCAAATTTTTAAAAATAAGAAAGAATATTACCTTGAAATGTAATGTATATAGAATACTAACTTATCATGAACCAAATATTAGCAAGATTCGACTTTGATGACTTGACGATTTTCACGGTTTGGCAAGATAGAGAGAATTTTGGGACGTTGAAATTTTTTGAATTGAATGAAAATGAAGATCTGTTTGGAGATATATTAAACATTTTGGAACGGTTTTAGAACGTTAAGTGGAAAAATACCGTTTCAAATCGAAAAAGGACCCGGCGTTGCCACCGGTGTCGCAATGGTCGAGACGACGGCCCAAATTTTTTACCCAGCGTCGCCCGATCGTCGCGACGGCGGAGGAGGACGGCAGTTCCAAAAATTTTTGGATGCGCCGTCGTCCTCCATCGTCACGACGGGGGGAGGACAGAGTGCCGTTGTGCTCTCATCGTCACGACGATGAAAGCGATAGCAAGCAGAAAATTTATCTGTAACGTTGGAACAGATTTGAAATGGCATTAAATGTCGTTCCAAATTTGAAATTTGGAACGGCAATAGAAAGCCGTTCCAAACTCCTGAGTCAAATTTGGAACGGCAGTGAGAAGGCTGTTCCAGAATCTGTTCCAACATAATTTTCAAATTGGAACTACTTTTTAATGCCGTTTCAAATTTCGAATTTGAAATAGATTTGGAACAATAATGAATACTATTCCAAATTGAAAAATTAGAGTTTGGAACGGCAATATGAAGCCGTTCCAACATTTGGAACGGCAATATGAAGCTGTTTCAACATTTGGAACGGCAATATAAAGTCCTTTCAACATTTGGAACGGCAATATAAAGCCGTTCCAACATTTGGAACGGCAATATGAAGCCGTTCCAAATGTTGGAACGGCAATGCTAAGTTGTTCCAATTTTGGAACGGCAATATGAAGTCATTCCAATTTGGAACGGACTTGGAACAATTTATTAGACTGTTCCAATTTGGAATGGATTTGGAACGGACTTTTTGTATAATATCATAAATATTTCAAATTCGTGTCAAATTTGTGCCAATTAACCGGATTTCTAGTAGTGTTGAGTCTGTTTACGATTAAGTCTAAATTAGTTATTATAAGACCAATAACCTTAGTTAATTAAATGGTACATCAGTAATTATACATGAGAGTTTGGTTTCTTTAATATAAGGTAATAGTGTAAAACCTATACAATATTATTAAAAGTTTGAGATTAATTTGGTTGCACATTATAAATTTACAAATTATCCTTAATTAATATTTTTATACTACAACCCTTGATCAAAGTAAAAAACACACTCAAATATAATTATTAATATACCGCTATTTTTTCAATATTGTATCTCTACAATATTAGTGTTAAATTAAGAATCTTTTGTTTTATAAAGTGAAATCACACAATGACTCTTATTTTGAATTATTTTATTTTTCTATTGTTTTATTTTTTATATCTTTTCAACTTTTGTCTTTTATATATTATCTCTTTAATACTCTCTTTTTTTAATTTTTATCATTCTTTATTTTCTTATTTGAAATATTTTTATACCTTTAATTTTAAAAATTATATTTATTTTTGAAATATAATAACTTTATTAGGTAAATTTGCATACACATGGTGTGTGCAATTTTACTAGTTACTAGTGCAATTAACCGGACTTGGAACAAACCTTTACTAGTTACTAAATATAGATATAGTGTAGATGCATAAAACAACACATTATTTATTTTTTAAAGGTTTGCAATTTCATTGCTTATATTTGAAGCATTTGTAATTTTTTATTTTTTATTTTTTTGAAATCAAATATATAGAGATCAGATCGAAATTATGCAGTGTCCGCTAGGCAAATATTCATCCCTCTAGCCAAGTTACGAGCTACTTGATTTACATCTGTTTTAACAAACCAAAATTTAATATCCTCTTAACCTCACACTAAGCAGCTAAATATCATCAACCAGTACACTTTCTGGAGAAAGATCCTTAGCTCCGCAGAGCAGCTTGGAGAGCAAGTTTAGACAAATACCCCACGAGCACGGCAACTTGTTGTATAAACCGGGACGGAGATCCCAATATTTCATGTCCCGATGACCGTGCAACAACTCCAATTCCTGCTGCATCCATCTCCTGAAAAAGAGATCCGTCAAGGTTGATCTGGATAGTGCCTTCCTCAGCAACTAGTTCATCCTCGACCCCCGTCGTCGTCGCTTGTCTCTAGACCTGTTCGCTAACCTGTTCAAATTCAGCCAATGCCTTTGTAGCTGCCATCACAGCTCCCCATGTGTTTGCTGGTACTCCGTCATGCCATTTCTTATTTCTGCACCTTCAGATCGCCCATGAGATCCGGCAATGCCAATCTGAATTGTTCTGCATCTAGTTCGAATTCTGGGTATCTCAGCCAACAGAAGGGTGTCGAATGCCATTTATTCAGCACATGCCATGGGACATCCGCCACCGCCCACACCTGTAGCAGAATGGCACTCAAGGAAGACGTGTTTAGTTTCCTCCTCTAAACCGTCACAGAAGACGCAATCTGCCCCAACTCCTCCGCAACCGCGTCGCTTAAGATTATGAAATGTAGGGTGGATATCATTCCCCAGTCTCCACGTAAAAAAACGAACTTTGTTCGGCACTTGGGCCCTCCAAACAAATGACCAGGAAGCTGTTTTGTTGTCTCCCACTTCCCTCAGCCCCATATTCTCCAGGTGTTAACCTTATGGATCTTCTCAAGTGCTACGCTGATTTAACCGAGAATAGCCCATTTGCAGTATAATGCCATATTAGGTTGTCTTTTGTACAATATCTTTCCAATGCGATTTGTTGAATCAGTCGAGCATCCTTAGGGAAAAATAGCTGCTGTAGTTGTTCAACATTCCAGACCCGTAAATCCACAACTGTTAGATCACTAATCCCTAACCTCCAATCCTTCTCCATCCCTTGGACAGGGCGCAATGGGCTTGAACGTTATAAACTGAGGTAACCTCCCATCTTGCCATACTCCTATCTGATCTCCTGAGCCAACCCTCCATTGAACCCCTACCTGAAGGAGAGTTCTTGCAGCCATAATACTTCTCCAAGCCCGCGACGGCCCACTTCCCATCTTAGCTTTAAAAATCTCCTCGTTAGGGAAATACCTGGTCTTCAGTATCCATGCCATGAGATTATTTGGGGACTTCAAAGTACGCCACCCCTCCTTTGCCAACATCGCAAGATTGAATTTAAACTCTTGAGTGTGCGAGTGCGAATTATTTGGCTATTGTTATAAAAAGAAATTATCTTGACCAAGTGAGATAAACACAAACGGCCCATGCAAGCAAATGATTCATCAATTTACATTTGTGCTTTGTTTGTTACTGATTCTGCCAGGCAAAAAATAATTATAATTCCACAGTTTTAGTTTTGTTTTGTTTTGATGGACTCAATTATATGCAAAATACGTATAATTAAAAATAATAGTCTCCAAAACAAAGTGCTTAATGAGTTTTTTCATTAACTAGGTCAACCTATGTATGATTTATAGAGTCTTCACTCAATTAAATCAATTTTAGCATTTGATCCATCAAAAACTCATTCAATGAAATTAATTTATATTTGATTGCTCGATTCTAAAAAATAATTTAAATATTTAAATTGAAACAAAAAAAAATTAAATTGACTAGATTTTTACTGACTGAACAAAAATAACTTACACCAAATAATATTCCATTCAAAAAACAAATGTTTTAATAAAATGATACTAAATATACAAATTAGTGATAATTTTAAAGACAGCACCCAAACGCATTTAAAAAACATTCAAGAAATAAACAAAGCGAGAGAGAGAGAGAGAGAGAGAGAGAGAGTATAAAATCAATCAACTCATTACAACTTGTTGAACAAAAATCCTTCTCGCAAATTCAAGCCCACTTCCTACGGTGGACCATTCATTGTCTTGAATCATTACAAAGTTAAATCCCATTGAGGGTATTTAATCATTTTTGGCATGTTCACGGTCAAAAATGATATTAAAGTTTATTGAATTATTTTGATTCATGTTCATTTTAAATAATAAGATTGAATAAATTACTTTATCAAGTTTAATTACATATTATTTATAATGGATAAAAACTCTTAATTAATGTCAAGTCTAATATAAAATAATTAAAATAAAGGATAATTGATCATATACATCAAATATGGTTAAACAATTATTCAAAATAATCTCAATAATCTTGAATTTCATTCTTGGAAGTAAATATGTCGTCGGGCCATATTCAATTTGAATGATAGAATAAAGGTTCTTTAAAATTATTTTATCATACTTGTTAATTATATGGAATGATTTTAGTTATCTTATCATGTGTTTATTATATATCATAAGTTTTTATCCATCAAAGTGAATATGTAATTAAGATTAATAAAATAATTTATCCTACTTAATTATATAAAGTGAACGTATCCCATAAAGAATTATTTAATCAAATTTGACATATAAGATTAATTGTCTTTCATTCTAACTATTTTACATTGAGCTTGACGTTAATTAAAAGTGTTTATCCATCATAAAATATATAATTATAGTTGATAAAATAATTTATCAAACTTAATGATTCAAAATGAATACAGCCTTAGCATCTAAAACTATCTAAGAACAATACATCAATTTCATGTTACTTTGAGGGTCATTACAATATGCACAAATTTAATTATAGGTTGGATGTAAATCATCATTCATTTTTTTCCCGTTAAAATTTACACATCCAAACACATTATTTAATAAAATAACTCTTTTTAAAACTTTACATTTTAACTATTTTTTTACACTAATTAAACTAACATTATATGGTGGAAGAAGAGAAGAAAGCAAAGAATATGTTTGGTCGGAGATTTTAGCGGGAGCTGGAATTGATGAAAAGTTTATTTGCAAGAAAAAAATATATGTTTCACTGTAAAATTTTAAAAAAAATGAAATTTTATTTTATTTTAATTTATATAGTTATTTATGTATAAAACATCCAATAATAATTGATAGACATATATGAATACAGAAATAATTATTAATTTGCAGATTGTATGTACGTGTGTGTATATATTTATGTGTGTGAGTGTGTGTTTAGGTGTATTCGATTGTGAATATATACTATATAAATTCTAAATATTTATGTGTGTGTATATAAAAGAATAATTTAAACTTGAATGAATAATATGTTGAATAATATATTTAAATTATATAAATTTTTTATGCGAAGACAACGCATCCAAATCAAGAACCAAGCATAGCCACGTAGTTCAAGACATAAAGCAAAATGAAAATCAGAAGAGGAGCTGGCTTTGATCTCATCGGACGCGCGGAAGCACTTGAACGCGTACGTGGTGGCAAGACCACCGATCTTGGAGGGATCTTCATGGCATTAAAAATACATAAACAAGTTCAACCGAATTCATTGACGACGCAAGAATTCTTTTCTATTACTCCCGGCGGTCGGATTCTCCCATCACGTTTCGTTTCTGAGAAAAAATCTCGGGTTTTCAGATTTCCATGACCGGAAGAAAATTACATATCGAAGAAGCAAGGTTCTATAGCACGAGGGTATTTTGTATTAGGGTTCTCATCGGATGATTTTGATCTTGCTCACAATCAGCTAAGCGAGGTTAAGCTAAGGTTCTGTCTCTGTCTTTCTCACGGACACGCGGATTTATTTTTGAATCTTTGTAATATTCTGTATTTCCGACAGTCTCGATTGCTGTCTTAAACAGGGTTTTTTTACTGGATTCGTTCTCTTTACTTTGTTGAGGAAACGATAAGAATAGAAAATTGCTTGATATTGTTTGATCTCTTTGCGAATCAATCTTTCGGGGGGGAGGGATAAGCTTCAATTTCAACTAAAATCCGCATCTGTACGAAAGATCGATCCAAAAGTGCATTTTTACAAGTTAATAGAAACTTGCATTTTCTTGATTTGTAGGTCATATTCCAACCATCAAAGTCCTATCACGTTTTTTTTTTCCATGATTGATACTATGGAGTGGCGAAGTTGTTTATCCTCTTTTCAATTTCATATTTGTTTTGCAGACTTCATCGCACACTTTTTGCTCAACATGGGAAATATTGTGGCTAAGGAGGAATCTCCTAAAGCTTCGGTGACCGAGACGAAGCTTGAGGCCAAAATAAACGAGACAGTGCGGAGGAGAGAAGTCCGAGGGTGTTCGGTGAAATCCTTTAATACCATTATCTTAAAATTTCCCAGGATCGATGAGAGCTTTAGGAAATTTAGAACGGCATTCCAAGAATTTGGTAAGTTTTCTTTGAGAGGCACATACTCTTTACAATGACGATCAGTTGTCTTCATGCCGTCAAGTCTGAAATAATAACTCGTCAATGGGTTGGAATTGTTAACCCAATGCTTCTTTCCAATGATAAAATAATTAGGTGTGAATGTGTTTCTAACTCTTGGTAATCTTCAAAATCCTTAACATTGTGGTTTCTTTTAACGTATCTATGCCGATGCTTTTTCATAGAGTGCCAACTTCTTCTATCATCCACTACCCAGGTTACATGCAAGAACTATTTCGAAAACCTTGGAATAAATCTGTTCATTTGTCTTAGTAGATGAGGACGGAAATGGGGCAATAGATCGACAAGAGCTGAAAAACTGCTTTCGTAAGCTGGAGATCAATTTCACTGATGAAGAAATTAATGACCTCTTTGAGGCATGTGATATAAATGAAGATATGAGTATTGAATTCAAAGAATTTGTTGTTCTTCTTTGTCTTGTCTACCTTCTGAAGGAAAGTTCAACAGCCCAAAGTGCTGTATCCTGAGTAGCCATTTAAATTTATTTCATTCGCCTAGTTTCTTTTGAAGTAAATCTGATATTTTAAACACCTTTTTATCTTTTATGCTTGTGCTTGCTTACCCTTCAGGGCATACTTTACATTACAAATCAATCGTAAGTACGGCAAAAATTTCATGCTCCAATTTGGAGAAAAAGCCTTCCTCAAATGATCCACCATGTCCTGTGTTAAAGTACTAATCTCATGGTTTTCTGTTGTTCTCTTCCTTTCTTGATGCTCTGTTTATCACCAAGACTTTGGTTGGACTACAAGTTCTCATTTTTTTGCATTGCAGCTCAGTCCCTGTGACCAGAATGAACTTCTAAAGTGCATTTCTATTGCCTTGAAAGCACATTTATGATTATCAATAACAATATTCACAGTTTCCTTCTAAAGTGCATTTCTATTGCCTTGAAAGCACATTTGTGATTATCAATAACAATATTCATAGTTTCCTTCTAAAGTGTATTTCTATTGCGACCAAAGCACATTTATGATCATTGATACCATTGTTCAGATTTTCCTTCTATATCAAGATGTTGCGTGTTGCATTCCTTGACATTGATAGAAATCTCAGATAGCAATGCCAGGTCTGGAGGCTACTTTTGAAATATTAGTCGATGCATTTATGTTTTTGGATAAGAACAAGGATGGTCATGTGAGCAAAAATGAGATGGTTGATGCAATTAATGAAACTGCTTCAGGGGAGCGGTCTTCTGGAAGAATTGCCATGAAAAGATTTGGTCAGCTCTCTCTCTCTCTCATGCACACATCTGCATGCTTGTGCAATCTTCCTCATAAGTATCATTGGAATCCACAGTACTCACTCATACAGGTGCAACTTGTTTCGTTGCGTGCAAGTTGTTCAAGGATATGATCCAATAGTAAGAGTGCCTTGTCTTGTTGGATCATAAAGGAGTGAGCGTGTTAGATGACTTAATTTTAGTTTTTAACAAAAGGATAATTTGTTGCTGTTCTTGCTTTTGATCCCCAAAAGCATATGTTTGTGCATGCTATTGTTTCTTATTATTGGAAGTCGATTGCTGTTTGCAGAAGAAATGGATTGGGACAAAAATGGAATGGTAAACTTCAAGGAGTTTCTTTTTGCTTTCACTCGTTGGGTTGGGATTGAAGATGACGATGAGGAAAACTGCTGATACTGCATTTGTCAAGCACCATAGTTGTCCTCAACATTGGTGGCCCTCGCTGACCAACCTTCCCTGCTCTCCCAGTGTTATGGCTGTTAAGGTAAAGATGAAATCATGCTGTGGGCCTTCGACCTTGGAAATAGGCCCTTGAACTTCCATTGCACCAACAAGAAATTCCAACTGTCTTTTTGGTTAATAATCTGTTTGCTGTTGTTTTCTACTTGTACATCAGGCCAGTACAATGTAGGCCGGCACATTTGATCATGCACCAGGAACACTTGTCACGATCTGCCTTTTCTGGTTTTTTTTTTTATTTTAATATGTCATTAATTATAATTATTTAAGGTTTTAAATTTAGTTTTTTTATATTGCGTTTTCCGTTTTTTTTTAATTTATTATTAATTAAAGTTAATTAAGATTTTTGTTTAAAATTCCATTTGAATTGTTTTTTGTTTCCAGAAAAAATTATTATTAATTATAGTCAATTAAGATTTTAATTAAGTTTTAGAAAAAAATTAACTTTTTTATTATTTACAACTTAAAAATTGTTTAAAAATTGATAAAAAAAAAAAAAGAAATAATGTACTAATCATGTAACACTTGGTGGTTTGTCCACTGCTTCATCGGTGTGTTTTACTTGGCAAACTTTTGGTTTGAAGGGAGCTGATAGGAAGAAAATCTCAAAAGCATCTTACAATATTTTTTAGGACAGGGCCGCACTAATAATAATAATAATAATAATAACTTACAATCACGATTCACTTCGAAAAGTCAGCAGCATAGGAATCATCAAGCATGCAACACAACGAAAAGTATACTCACGGAGACGAATCCAAAAAATACAAAAATATTTGATACAGGTAAGCCTGACAAGGGCAACAGCCGTCTCTTGCACCTGCATGTTATTGCAATTTAAAGCTCTCGTATAAGATGTTAGAATCTTACAACAAATTATGCCAATCTGACTGTCGACTCAATTTTCAATATGCTCAGCTAATACTCTTTTTATCATTTTTGGATTTGTCAGCTTCAAGTCTCCTTTTGTGAATTAAGTGAAACTCGAGAGCATCACAATGAAGTTATATTTCGGATTAATCATAACGGTTTTGTTTTTTTTTTTTTTTAATTTTGGTGTGTGTTTTTATGTTTTTTTATCTCGAGAATTGAATAAAAGTGAGAAAGAAAAAGAGATTAAAAATAAGTTGTAATAATTGAATTTGTGTTTTTGAAGAGTAGACAATTTGAAAACAAACAAAGTCACAGATTTTATTAAGAAAGCCTATGCAAAGATTAAAAGAGTCGGACAAAACAAAGGTCATCCCCAAGTTAGTATTCAAAGTCCAAAAATTCTTATTCCACCAGTGGGTCGTAGTCTTTCGGTTTTGTTGTTGCCACATTCAAGTATAATGTCAACTCTACTAACATCAACTTTAGAGATAATTTTGTATTGACTATATACGAGTTAATTATTTTTTTATAATATTGATGTTTTGGGGATGGATCAAATCTCGTGACATTTTTGATATCAGAATTTATCCATTGATGTCCAAAAGAGGACTCTTTATAACCAATTTGAAAGATGAATTAAGTATAAGTGTAATCACATTTGTAACGATTCAAAAAAAGAGGCCGGTGCATTCGTTTGTATTTGAAAGAAACAAATGCCTAGAGAATTAATACACTTGCACAATAACGTGCATATGTTTTGAATAGGGTGAACGTGAATTCTTGCTAACATCAACTTTGAAGATAGTCTTATATTAATTATTTATAGACTAACCACTTCCTGGGAATATAGATGTCCTCGCCCTATACAACATTCAAATTTGACAAGACCCTGTATTTTATGTTATTCTCTTTCTTTCTTTTTTTCCTATTTTTTAATTCTTTTTTCTTTCTTTTTTTTTTCACTTTTGCAAATTTTTAGTTGGTTTAAATTATGCTATGTAATTTTTTATAGATAAAAAATATAAATTGAGATATATGAGATTAATTCTGATGTGAATGCTTGTTTTAAATATCAGATTTGGAAATTCTATCAACATTTAATTTTGAATGTGTATGTCGAGTATTATATCAATTTTTTCATTTTAATTTGGTTTTTTTAATTCAATAAATAAACTATTTATTTTTAATTAAAAAATTAAAAGTGAAAAAAAGACCTAAATAGATATGAGGGCAAAGGGCAAAAAACATAAGCAGGGAAGGAAAGAGTAAAGGAGGAGAGGAAAAACCAACAAAAGAAGAGTGAAAAAGAAAGAGGACACTTGTCATGTTTTAATACTGCATAAGCACTACAATTGGGTGTAGTATTTGCCTCTTTCTACTTGGATACATCTTAGTCCTTCTCTTGTATTGAAAAAACTATCCATCTCATCACCACATACACTCATATGTCATTGAAATTGATCATAAAATTTTTCATTTTTAAATACATTGCAAAAATCAGAATATGGAAATAAAGATCCACTATTCCTTTTTAAAAACCGACCTATCAAGATCTGATTTTCTATAAATTATTAATCTTTTCTTTTTTTACAATAGTTTATTAATTGATTATTTATTTCACAATATTTAAATTAATAAGCCTGAATTTACTCTATTCTTGAATTCGTTTTCCAATGTCATATTTTTTATGAAGACCATTATTTTTCTCTCCAAGGATCAAATGAAATGAGTTCGGATCTCCTATATGATATTTATATTATAAATATTATTTAATATACTAAAAATCCATAAAATAATAAATATTAAGAAATATTTAATTTAATTTTAACCATTTTATATTATTATTAATAATCAAATGTACTAATCTGATAAAAATAGACAAAAAAATATACAACGAAATGATGTCTTATTAAAAGATTTAATCAAAATTTTAATAAGATCTATATATTCACTATGTGTCTAGTCATAAACTACAAGTCGTTTTAAAGATATGTTTGAAGATAGATTCAATGAAAAAGATGAAAATTAAATTACTAAGAAAAAATATTAAAATTTAGATATTTATTTATTTACAAATTCAGACAGTTCAATATTCATGGAGCATGACTGATTGCCTTGTTTAGTGGTTTAACTTTAAATAATTTCATCTTTCAAGTTCTCTCCAAACATTCTGAATATTGATTAATGGTTCAATCAATTCAAAAACTTAGTTGCGTTGATTTTTGAAACATTGTCCAAGACTGTTGTGGGTGAATTTTTTTAATTTAATTTATTTTTTTATTATAAAATATTTATTATTTTATATTTTTATAATTATTTAAAAATGAAAAACGGTTAAATGACCAAAAAAGGATTAAACAATAAATCGCATCATGGAGCAAACCCTAAACATCAGTAATAGCGTAAGCGCGTTTTCAAAAACGCTACCCCATCAACCCCATCACCACAAAGACGAGAATAATGGGAATCAAAAACTCGCCGAAGCACAAAGTAAAGAGCTGTAAATGCTCAATACTGATGGAGGAAACAATACCCTTCAAAACCCTCCACAGCAGAGAGTACCATGGCCACAAGAAGAAGGTACAACAGCTCAACAACGTTCTATCTTTTTCGTAGTTTTATATTGTTCGTGTTTATTCGTCTTCAGTTCGTTTTTGTTCATCTGCGAAATGAAAATTAAATGTTATTTTATGCCCAAAAAAAAGGTGCATTCAGTGGCGTGGAATTGTACCGGCACGAAACTTGCCTCCGGTTCCGTTGACCAGACGGCGCGAATTTGGTACATTGAACTTCACGGCCACGTAAGATTGGACGTTGTTGTTGTTGGGTTTCAGTTCAGTTTTTTTTTTCTCCGTTGACGTGTTTATATTCTAGTTCTAACAGCAAATTTCGTCTGCCTGAAAGTAAATTGAGGGGCAGTGGAATGAAGAAAATGTGTATCTGCTAATTTGGAAATGAAACTTCTAGTATAAACTGAGTAAACAATTTATGTGAATTTCGAGATGACCCCTACTTTGACCCTCGATTGTTTATTTATATGTCCCGAGGTTTGTATTGTTCCTCTACGGTGATATAGATGTGGAGCTTGAGGGTAGTCAAAATTTCAGATTTTACCGTGCATTTTTCTGTAGCAAGCAATTGAGAGAATCAAATTCGTAAAAAGAGACCTTGAGATAATATTATAAACTTAAGTTCTCCGAGCAGTTATAGCTGGCATTTGTTTCAATTCATCTTTTCTCTTGGTTAAGGGAAGAGCTCCTTTATGGATTATATATCTTGTAATTAGGGCACCATGGAGATGATGTGGTGGCAGATAAGTTAAATGGTCTGCGACAAAGTGAAATAGCAGCTGCTTCAAAGATTCAAAACATATAGGAGTTTCCTCCCTCCATGGCTTTCTCAACTAGTTTAAAATATCTGCTGCATCATATGCTTGTGCCAAAGAACAAATCACTTCAATATAATACTAGTGTTGGAATTCTGTCAAGTGATTTCTGAAACAAGTGGGTTGTAATTTTCTTCGCTAACACATCCTAGTTTTCTCCGGATTCATTTGTTTCCTTGTGTCATTTTGATGCCTTCTTTTCATGAGTGATTGTGTTTATAAATGCTCTGTTGTTAGTTGTTTTCTGGCTTCTGCTCAGCATGTTTTTTGATCATGCAGGGTAAGGTTAAAGATATTGAGCTGAAAGGACACACTGATAGTGTTGATCAGTTATGCTGGGATCCAAAACATGCTGATTTGATTGCAACTGCATCGGGTGACAAGACTGTTCGCTTATGGGATGCTCGTAGTAAGTTAGGTTTTTATAATGACAATTTTAAACAGCAAGTCATTGGTGAGAAGTCTCTGCCTCACAGCAGACCATCAGATTGCACATGCCTGTGTTTCATGGCAAATTCAATTATTTATTATTAAAAAGTTACTAAATCTTTTTCATTTTTTTTTTAATTCTAAATTGGACTTCCAAGAAAGGTTTTTATGTATATATGCATGTCTCTCTTTCTTTTTACCATGCAATACTTAAAACTGGAGTCAGGTTTTAAGCAATTCCTGTTCTAAGAATGCTAATTTAAATAATATACTAGCAATAAATTTAATATATAAATAGTATGTGTTAGTAATAAATAATTTATGTAAATAATAGTTTTCAGAGTACTGTAATTATTTGAGGCAATACTTTCATACAGTTATAGAAGAGTTGTTTAATACTGGTCAAATGATTAATTTGTACGGTAGATGTTCAATAATTATTTTTAGCTATTTTTTTGTTATTTACATGTATTATTTGTAAATTAAATTTAGTGTCTAAAAATTTACTTAGAATGGATTTTGGAAGTCAGAATTCGTTATTACATAAAAAGTGAAATATGCATATAAATTAAAAAAGAGGAGGAAACCAGATTTCCAAAGTCGGTTAACAATAGAACAAGAAAGCCTTTGAAGGTACTATGTTTTATTATCTTTTTTAATTATAACAAATATTTAAGTTGGCCAAGGTTTCATATCTAATATTAGGAATTCTCCTGGTGCAAAATTGTAAATGTAGAGCACAGGCCTATAATTATGAATGCATTGGAGTGGGGCCTTGTGCAACTTGCACGATTCAGTATTTCATTTACCTTCCACTTAATATCCCCCTTGTTCTTGTTGGAAGCTGGAACTGGAGTAACTTAAAAACATGTGTTTTCCTTGTGAATTGCAGGTGGAAAATGCTCACAGCAAGCAGAACTTAGTGGGGAGAACATTAATATCACTTATAAGCCAGATGGCAGTCACATAGCTGTTGGTAATAGGGTACACAATTTCTCTTTTGCTTCTAACTTCTGCAAAATGCATTTTTTCTCATGGACAGTTTCAGCTGCTTTCTGCAATCCAGGCTTGTCACTGTCTACAAGCATGCAATGGTCTTATTCACTTTTTTCTGTGTGCTTCAGGATGATGAGTTAACAATATTGGATGTACGCAAATTTAAGCCCATGCATAAGCGCAAGTTCAACTATGAGGTGAGATCTTGTGTTGACTCATACGTGCCATCAGCTATTAAGTTAAGGAAAAAGGGTTTAATAATTTATCATTGGAATTTACACAGTATGTCTTAACAATTTGTTGTGTATTTTAAAGTCTAGTGGAAGCTTATATTTGATATTTTCCAACATTCTGACTGTTTTCTTATTCTCTTCTGCTCTGTGTTTTATTGGGTTCAATCATTTTTGATCCGTGGTTGATTACTGAGTTGAGGTTCTCATTTTGTCTAATGGGCATGTTATGCAAATAAAATGTGTTCATCTCTATTCTACGAAGGTCTACTGGTGATCAACTTTTACCTGGTGATAATTATGTTTTTCTGTTCCTCATGATACTATTTCTTAAATCCGAATTCATATAATTTGCCTGTTTAACATCAGAATGATGCATAAAACACAACATTATGGGAGACTGTTTTATTCTAACCTTACTGCAGCCTGGCGCTGCATTTGTGGTCTTTCAATTTTGAACATTTTTTGCCCTTTCCTTCTAATACTTAAAATATTGTTCTTTATCAGGTGAATGAGATAGCATGGAACACGACTGGTGATATGTTCTTTCTAACCACGGGAAATGGTGAGGATGATCTTGTAAAGGAGTTCCCCCATTTTATGGTTTTCCCCTAGGCATGTTTCCTTTATGCTGCTTGCATGTGCTTGACATTATAAGTTGCACATGGCGCTCCTTCCTTAGGTACTGTGGAAGTGCTTGCATATCCATCACTACAAGCAGTTGATACCCTCATGGCTCACACAGCTGGTTGCTATTGCATTGCAATTGACCCGCTGGGAAGGTATCTTTTGGACCCACTTGTCATCCTCTTTTTGTGTGAAATAAGCTGAGGCTAGTATTATAGGTTATGTTTGTTTTGCAATTATCCACCGTCCAAAAACACATACTCAATTATAACCCTTTTTTCTTTATCTTTTTCATCTTGTTCTTTCTCTTATTTTTACACAATTCTCGAGATAGAAATATTTAAAAATACACACAAAAATTTAAAAACAAACAAAGCTATACTGATTTGGATTATCCAAGTTCCCCTTTGGTGAAAAACCAATTCCAAGTAAATCCAAGGTGGCTATCTTCGTAGTTTAAACTTATTGTTTTTCCAGAGATGATGCTTGTGCAGATATTTTGATTGTATTTTTGGTGATGGTGAGAACCTTTTTTTGCTTTTTCCACAGATATTTTGCTGTGGGAAGTGCAGATTCTTTAGTAAGCCTTTGGGATATAAAAGAAATGCTCTGTGTTCGTACTTTCACAAAACTCGAGTAAGTTTCTTCCTTTCCATCTTCTACACCCAAAGACCCCCAAAGACTTCTCTGCTGACAGGCAGAGGAATATTGTCATGAAATTTTCTCATAATTTGAAGATGCTATTATTGGTAATTGTCAAGATTTAGACCTTTTGAATAATCTTACCAGATGGCCTGTTCGGACAATAAGTTTCAATCACACTGGAGAATACATTGCTTCTGCCAGTGAAGATTTGTTTATTGATATTGTGAGCATTCTTGAGATTTCTCTGCATTATTCACCTCAAAATTTGTGCAGTCGACTATTCTTCATATCAGGTACCTTTTTCATTGTCTTTGGCATTGCTAAAGTTTTCCACAGTCCAACGTTCAAACAGGTCGCTCAGTCCACCAGATTTCATGTCGAGCTGCGATGAACAGTGTGGAATGGAATCCAAAGTATAACTTACTAGCATATGCTGGAGATGATAAGAACAAATACCAGGCTGATGAAGGTACCTGTTCCATCCTTGTACCCTTCTTATGAAAGACATGAATCAAGCTTCTTCATTCTTTGAATATCTCCATCGCACTTCTTCTGTGCAGGTGTTTTCCGAATATTTGGCTTAGAGAGTGTGTAGATCAACTTATATGCGGAAAACCTGACACACAAGATGTACTAAAGCAAGCTTGCATGCTTGATAACTATTGTGTCTAAATGCATGTCTTCAGAATTTCGCCTTCTGCCCTTTTGAACTTTTGATGCTGTACTGTAATTTGAACACTGGGAACAAAGTTATTGCCCCTGGTAATACCTGAATACTAGCCAGGTGTGGGAGAGATCTACTACAGGAATTATGCAAACCCTGCTAACATGGTAGCCAACATGAACTGAGGAATACAAAGTTCTGTTTCTACCAATGACTCCAAATTGTGATGAAAGGAAACGAGAAAACGGAGGGATGGGATGCAGCCAGTGTTTGCTGTGATTGCTCTTGCTCCGGAGGAGATTCTTTGCACTAGAAGCTTTGGCAATATTCATTTGGTGGCAAACGCTTAATCAGGATGGCTGGCATAGACAGTGAAATGCATTCATCTTCAAATGTCATCAGGAAGAAAATTCCTTTTGCATGTTGACTTCCTGAAATGGACGTAGCAAGTCTCGAGAAACTTCGCGGGATCTGCGTAGACATTTCTTCTGCATCTTGGTCAACGGACAGCGAGGATGGCTTCAAAATACATTTTCAGCATGTTGAATTCAATCGGTGTGATCCATTTTTTGTCTTTATTTTTTCCGTAGAAATGCTGGGATCTATTTGATGGGCTGGCGGCATTAATGGACACGAATCTGCATGCAGGCAAAATTAAGCCCACAAAACATAAAAAAACAAAAAAAAGTGTCAGTCTACGCTTAGAGCACAAACGAAGGCCTTCCACGTAATTTTCTTCACACTGGAACTCCTCTGCCTCTTCTTTTATGGATAATTAAAGAGGTGTTCCTTCTCTATGCCAGAGCTTTAGGAGTAGAAATTAATTCTGCCAACAGTGGTGTCTGCTGGTGCTCTGATGCCAACGAGGTGGGCATTGTTTGTTTCTGCCATTGATAAGGAATCTCGCAAGAAAACCAACCGAATCTGGAAACTTCGAAAAACTGAATGACGCTTGAGTCAGCACTCGACCATTTATTTGCTTGATTGAGGCTTGGGAGAGGCTGATAGATTTGTTTCGTTACCAAATCCGTTAATTTCAATGATGGTGATCAAGAAACTCAACTCTCATATTTTTGGTCTTAGCTGTCAAGGAAAAAATAAATACTCAAATTCAACAAAAAAAATAATAATAATAATCAAAGCAAGATTTAAGAAAGAGCCATGCCATTCATTAATATCTAATTTCTATCTGCTTTTCTTGTCGTTATTCTAATCTTCACAAGTGAATAAATTGAAGGTACAGGACAGTTACCCTCCACAATTAATTACTATTTGGTATCTTTTTAGTGATGTATCTTTTGATTATTTACAATGTTTTTTATTTGCAGTTCATGTCACGGTATCCTGGAATTTAATCCTGTCCAAGAAATCATCAGATCTCCCTTAGACCATGGGATTTATCAGATCATCAGATGGTAAATCCCACAAGGAGCAATCAGGGTTGAACATGTTGGATCCATTTCTTGCTTCTTTCCTACTCCCAGGTTCTTCCTCGTGTTCACCCTCAACTTTCTCGTGCAACCGCCCTCGCTGGTCCGCTGCGGTGCACGTGCTTCCGGTGCACATGCTTTGGCTCCACGGGGAGGCGTCCCCCTCGTTGCCAAGAGATGCCAGCTCATAGTGAAAACCGGCATCTGATGATCCTGGAAAGGAACTGAAGTTGCCCCCAACATATGCTGAGGTTGTTCCAACAGTGTCCCAAGGTTTGTTTACTTGCATCATCTCAGGTTCTTTTATGGCCTTTGACAATCCAAACTTGATCTTCTCAATGGTTTCATCTTTGTTATCCCCCAGATTGATACAAGTGTTTGTGTTGGCTGGAACTGTGCTGAACTGCTGAAGCTGGATGTCGACGCGCCTCTTGGTGAGGAGGTGAAGCATTTCGTCCTTGAAGCAGCCAAGGGCTGCTTCAGCCAGATTGGGAGCCTGTGGTGGTGGGAGCGTTGCGATCTCGGTTATGAGGTGTGAGAAGGGCTTGTGGGTGACTGGATCAATTCCCATGCCTGAAAGCTTCTTCTTGAGTTTGGTGTTCCAATGGTTCTTGACATCGTTGTCCGTGCGCCCCGGCAGCTGAGCTGCAATCACAGACCACCTGTTGAAAGCCATGCAAGCGATCACTACTCTCTGAAAACACTTTCTTGAATGATGGAGTCATAAAACTGTCTTCCTGGGCAGGATTTACCTATTTCCAAGGACCGAATGGAGAGTCACAATGGTCTGCTCTTCAGCCTCTGAGAACTGGCCATGTTTGAGGTCGGGACGGAGGTAATTAGTCCATCTCAATCTGCAGCTCTTCCCACATCTCTGAAGACCTGAAAATGAATGCCAATCAATGCTAGTCAGCCAATGAGCGTAGGGGAGGTAAACCTATTTCAATCCAAGAGGGAGAAAGTGGGGTGGGGTGGGGCAAGAAACCAGCGTGCTTGGGAATGAGACGCCAATTCCTAGTCCCATGTTGAGCAATGTAGGATGACAGCTTCTGATCCTCCTCCGGAGTCCACTGACCCCTCTTCACATTCTCCTTCTCGCAGCACGGAACTCGGCCCATCTCACGCCCCTAGCACAGCTTCTGTTTCCAAGTGGGAACTGCCTAACCAGTCTATGACAAGGAAAGGACAAAGAAGGGCCCAACCTCTGGGTCTATGTCTATATATATAAATGGATTAAACTAGGGTAAAGAGACAGAAAAACAGCACCAAATGAGGAATCAAGCCGTGGGTTTGTTGCACTGTTGGAGGCGTAGATAAATAGAAAGGAATTGGTTAATGCTGGGAAGGTAAGAGAGAGAGAGAGGGAGGGAGGGGCAATTGTATAGCAGTGGCAGTGGGCATAAAAAGTGCATGATTTGATTAAAGAATTCAACGCCATTGAGCGTGTGAGGCGAGGGCCGGTAGCTCACCCCCAAGACGCCCGGTCAACCCCCTCCCCCCCCACTCCCATCATCCCTCGTCTCTGGTTGACTGCACTGTGGGTTGGGTGATTTACAGATACGATCATTCAAAAACCACTGCTGCAAGGAAAATGAGAAAATTTAAGGTTAGGATTGGCTGGTGATGTCAGTCATGTTTCTTGCCAAGAAATGCTGCTTTTCATCGTCCCTCGCTAAACTAATCATTCTTGGCTGTGCATTGCAAAGGTTTCGTGCAAGAGAGTCTGGTCAGGATTTAATCCTAACATAATTCCAACGTTGACAGTTTATATTTATTTGACTGTTATTAAAGAAGATACAATAAGGATTGAATACTGTCACTAGGTAGTTTTTCCTTCTGAAGGGTAAATAATGTTCTATCTCTTACATGGAAATTGGAAACCAGTGGACTTCCCAAATGACACATATCCTCGCAGGTCAAACCACAACATGTCCGAGAATCTTCACCCCCCACAGATGTGGTTTGGAGGAATATTTTGTCTCTTTAAGACTGCATTTCCGCTAACTTCAATGTCATAACTTGGGATAGTTTCATTTTAGCCGAACCGAGCTTTTATGAGACCTTTAATTGAGCCAACAAAGGCGAACAGGATAACAACCAAGATAATGAAGCAATGTGTTCTAAGAATGATGGACTTGATCGTCCGAGGCCCGATGTTCTTCTGTACCAAGTACATCTCCACAGGGAAATATACGACAATGGGCCAAAAATTGATTGCTCCAGCTACTCCGATGACTTGATTGAAGTAGGGAAAGAGTATGGCAAATCCTGTGGTGAATCCAACATAAGCAGTTCGGAGGCAGAGTCTCATGGGATTCAGTTTCAGAAATGGTATTTGTTTCAAGTGACCGTGCACGAATCCACTGTTGGGGTACTTCTTTGCAAAGAATTTCTCTATACTGGCGTAGAGAGGCTGACTGAATACCTGATATCCTCCAACAAGATGCAGAGCAACACAGGCATTAGCAAAGTCGATGAGCCAGTATGGATCGTAAAATCCAAATCCAGTCAAGAGGTTCCCTGGAGTAGAATTCCCAAAAGCCGCATAGCCGAATCCTCCACAGCACAAGTACAAAAATGTTGTACTGCAGACTGCCATAATAGACGCCTTCTTCATGGCCACTTTTTCTGGGGGATTTGACTTTAGAGTGTCCTTTAGATATTAAGCACAGCCAACTAGTTTTTAAGCATCCCTTAGTGCAAGAAACACTTTTTTTTGTACAAATTTAAGAAATTACTCACCATTATTTCCAGAAAAATAACAGAAAATGGGAAAGCAAAGGCAATGTCCCCAATCGCTTGAGAAATTGACCATACTTTTTCAGCGGCAGTAGAAGTTGGGACACCTCCGATGCTACCTTTTATTTCTCCATTTTCTGTAAAATTTAGAAGGTGTTTGGGTTTAGCTAAGCTTATTTTAAATAGTTTATAAGATCATTTAACTTATAATATGTTTTTAAAGTTTACAAGCTCATATATCTTATTTTTAAAATAAGTAACTAAAGTGTTTGAAAAGAGACATCGTATAAGATTTTGTAAAAATTTATAATTATAGTTAATTATAATTTTTTGATGTAATAATAATAAAAATAAATTAAAAATTATTTATATAATATAATTTAAGATATTTATATATTTTTGAGTATATATAAAGAACTAACTTATAAGATGTCAATTTATTTTTAAAGAACTTATAAGCTACAAACATCTTATTTTAAAATGTTATTAAGTCCTTTTATTAAAAAATTACTAAACATTTTAAATGAACTTACAAGTTCTCAAAAATATCTCATAGAATATTTTTAAAACACCCTCATAGTTTAACAGAAGAAAATACAGGAGACCACGGTAGCTCAAGTTATTCTTGTTGCAATTTGGATTTACATACCTATTACTTTAGCCAACCCAAGAGCTGATCCAGTGGCAGCATAGACGAACGACATGATTGCCGCAATGACAGAAAGCTTCTCAGTAGTTCCAAAATCAGGTATTTGGGACGCACACACTTGAATCATTCCAAATAGAAGCATGAAATAAGTGTTCCCATATTTACAAGGAGCTTCATGCCCCAAGCTATGGTAACAGTTTGATCTCTGAATTGCTCTGTACCATTTGGAATAATGGAAGTAACAAGTCTGACATTTTCTCACATGTGAAATTATCATGGGATCCCCCAATGGGCAAGACTTGGCTATTTGACCCATGTATCCGTATGGTATACAAAGACAGCAAATGCCACAAAATAAAAGTAAGAACAGATGTGATGAAGAATCGTCTGAACACTTCATTCTGTTTGTTAGCTTTTGGGGGGCGGGGGACATGGAAGAAGCTTACTGACATACCTCAAGCTTATGGAGGAAGTAATTGTGTAGACAACGCCTAGCTTGATGAAATTTATTCGCACAAGAATACCACACACCCAGGCACTCTTCTTTCCTGAGATGCCAAGTGCAGAAATGCTGTCATGCCTTATATCTACGTTTGTTAAAAAGGAAAAGAGGGTTTCTCAAGCTAGTCAATATACCATAGTATCTAAATTATCTCTATAGCCACAGCTCACAGGAAAAATGGGAGGAGAAAATCTTTTAATTTGTGCTGCATGTGTGGTGCTTTAGACCTCATAAAGCATAAGAACTCCTTTTCCAAGTTATTTTTCATATCTTTATTTATTTAACCTACAGAAATTTTATCATGAGCTTAAGTTCAGACATTGATGATCTGTTGGCTTCTTCCACCGAAACAAGTCTGGACTACACTGAGATTCTTGCTTACTGTTTTTCAGTTGGCATCAGATTGTCGTGGGAATGTAAATATTTGAACTCTTCTTAAATGTAACAAATATTGCCCTTGTATCCATATTATCCATGTAAGATTTGATCAAAATTCAGATTTTACAGA
The DNA here is from genome assembly GCA_019155195.1 of Avicennia marina. NCBI lineage: Eukaryota > Viridiplantae > Streptophyta > Magnoliopsida > Lamiales > Acanthaceae > Avicennia > Avicennia marina. Next base: position 3,315,959 of record CM032776.1, read on the forward strand.
TACTTGTGGGCCATAATGGGCATATGTTAGGTCACCTCCTGCGATGCCTACTCTTTTCTGTTGAGTTCATCTTAATAGAAAAGCACTTGGTTCAGATCAGAGGCTGGAAATATAGAACTGCTTAAGATCAGCGATATTTTATGTTATGCCAACACAAGGGTCTGATTCCCTCTTCTACAGATAGTTGAATATGCATAAGAATATAATAACACATCGAAGGAAATACCTAGGTTACAGGATTATGACATTCCGATATCATTTCAGAAATAAATCTTGCACACTCGATAGTTCAGGAAACTGATGAGAAATTTTATGAAGGAAAATAGTTATTCCAGTCAAAGTCTCGGACGTGATTAGAAACAAAGTGGAAGAAAAAAAAATAATTGAACCCAATTTTGAATCTCAAAAAACGCAAATCGTACATGAAAGTGTCTGATCCAACGTAATCAAACCAAAATTGAACTTAAAAATTAATAAACGACATGATAGGATAACTATAATCAATACGTCGAAATCGATTAATATATCATGACCCACGTAAGGATTGCCCATGCTAAATCAATTTGAACATTCTCAAATTCAGATAAAGTTGGGTGGTCTCCTAACTCTCAAAATCAATATCAAAATCTATATTTTTGTTTTAACTAATCAAAACTGACCGGGCTTACTTCTTGGCATGGTTATTGGGCTTATCATATTCCCACGACAAGAGCGCTTACGCTTAATTGATCCTATGTCATGGACTTGAGTCTTAATAAACAAGATTTCTTAGTCGACCTGTGGGAAAGCAATTCTATTCTTTTTAGCAAATTAGTTGCATAAGGTCAACCGCAGCTAACCCAGAGAGTCGATTCAACCATAGCAAACGGAACAAGAGCTGAGTTAAAAAGACGTGGGAAATACTAAATCCAATCAAACTCTAATCTAAAAAGACCATATAACCCAAATTATTAATAAATCTCAATAATAAATAAAAATAAAAATAACAAACACTAAATAAAATTCAATGGATTCCTGGATCACGTTATACCCCTTCTCTTGAGGGTGAATTATCCTCAATTCGACCTTGTCTCCTCCTAGATCAAACACGAATCTCTAGAAACTTCTCAACTCTTCATCATTTTGTTGAAATTTCAGCTTCATCTTTCCATAAGTCTAACACAGAAATATTAGCAGGAAACTATATAAAGAAATATGAAACATATGTAGTATCTGTAAATAGAAAAATTTTCAACTCCTATGTCACAGAAACATACGAATAAGTTTCCAGATAGTCAAATGGATCAACAAACACATGATTCTGTAAAAGTTCAATTTTCCATCTTTTTACTAGTTTTTCATTTCTGTACTCGTCATCAACCTACACTCCATTTTCTAAGAATTCATCTATCTCAACTTTATCCTCCTTAGTGTTTACTAAAATTCCTTTTATTTCTTCTGGTTCACTCTTTTCTTTAGCAATGTCCAAACCTTTGCGGGGACTAACATTATCCTCGTGTTGTGTGTCTTTGAATTCTATCTCTTCTTTATTCTTTTCATTCAAAGGCGTCGTCTTCATTGATAAGCTTTTTTCAACATCCCTGAGTTGATTAAAACCAGTGCAAGCATCAACTTTCTCATTTGGACACTTACTAATTGAGTGTCCTCTTTGAAAACAGTTTAAGTACAATATATCATTATAAGATACAGGCAATGTTTTAAAAACCGGACCAGTGACTAAATCAGAAAATCTACTGGGTTACTAGGTCACTGGTCCGACCAGTTGAACTGTTGAAAAAACCAGTTATTTTAATTATATAATATTATATATATTACTATAAAAATAATTTACAGAATAAATGTAATCCAATATAATAATAGATTATAAAATAAATTTTAGAGGTAATGTTAAAAATTAAATAATTTAACTAAAATAAAAATTTATTACACAAATTAAAAAACATATTAAATTCAAAATGATTAAAAGTATAAAATTGAAAAAATAGTTTTGAAAAATAAACAGATTAATTAATATGACCCATTTTAATTTTAAGATACAATAATTTAATTTTCAAAATATTAATTAGAAAAATAAAAGGATAAAAATTATTAAAAACAAAAGTCAAAATAAAAATTGTATATTTAACTAATATTAAAGAGTTGTAAATGTAGGAAAATTTTTAAAAAAGTAGGAAAATTTTGAAAAAAGTATAAAAATTTATTTTGTAATTTTTCAAAAAAAATTGCTAAAAAATTCTTTTTTTTTTTAATTTTTTAGATAAAATCGATTTTTAGCAAATTTTGACCGGTTCAAGCCGTTTTTGACTGGTTTTTGACATGTTTTGACCAGTTCTTGACTAGTTTTATACATGTTTTATTTTTATACCTTAACCGACCGATTCTCGGTCGAACCGGTTGAACCGGCCGGTCCGGTCTGGTTTTAAAAACACTGAATACAAGATAAGTGGTAAAAATATCAGTGGCATTCTTAATCTTTCTCAATCGACCATCCATTTTATCCATCATTTTGAGTATCTTTTAAATTACATCAGACATTATCTTCAATTACCCAATAAAAGACTCGTATAAGTTTAGTATCATTAAGATTTTAAGTCTGACCTAATAATCACAACCCGACCCAACAAAGACAGACCAACTCCGTCTGGCCCAGACGTGACCCAATCGATTTTTTTTTTTAAGAAAACTTTGATGGGTTTTTCTTTCTTTTGGCTCACGTTGGTGGCAACGCTGGTTTTGGAGACTTGTTTTAAATCGCGTCACTATCTGTTACAGATTTTCTTATATAATTTAAATTTTCAACAACTAGCGTCTTGGACTTCACTGGAACAGATTATCCAATGACAAAAATATTGTGGAACAATCATGCTGCCTATCAATTTCCAGTCTATCTCGTAAAGATTCCATTCACACGCCACAGGAATCAAGCCTAAAAACTTGTTCATTTATATTTGTTTTCTTCAACAATAGAATACAAATTCATGGTAAGCCATACACAACAATTGATCATTGGTGCCAGGCAATATGAAGTAGATATGTCCTTTACTGCGTAGAATATTTGCGAGAGACAGACGTAGTTGTACCTTGCACTAACAAACAAAGATATGTTTTGAAGACAAAGTCATCTTGTTCCAATTCTTCGTATAATAATATTATAGATTTCATTTTGCGTATAACTTCGGGAGAAAATATATTATTTCAATAAACAAAGCCAAACATACGCGGGCAAGACCATATACTAAAGCATATTCACACCACCAACCCACGACGACTTCCACTCAACAGACAAAGTGAGAGAAGAGAAGTTTCAACAATTCTTGTACGTTTAAGGAGTTTAGCACTTAGCAGATACTTACCGAGAATCCTCTCAACAGCATCCAAGTATGACCTGTTTCTGTACACGCCATTGTTGGGATCAGGAGACTTGTAGCAATTGCAGAGAAGAAAAGCAGACATCAGCGTAACCGAAGCAAATGCCAACATGGTCAATGGACCAGCAATCCATCCAAGCCGTGACATGCTCCATGCCAATGATAATACCCCGGAGCCAATCACCGCGGTTATTATATGTGCCAAAGCAGTCACTATAGTCCCTGATCGGTCAGTTGGAGGAGCACACATATTAACTATGTCTTAGTTTCACTCTACTTCCTGTGAACCAAGAAATGTGAACGAAAATATCTACTGCACCATGCTTTGCACTACTTCATTTAAAGATGAAAAGTGGTCGAGTGTGGTCCAGGTTCATAGAAAGTCTTGCTTGTATGTCCTAGAAAAATCGATTAAAAAAATATTATTCCCCTTTCTTCCTCTATAATGAGCATGATTGATGCCATAAACCACGAAGAACCTATTAAAGACTAGAAAGGACACAACTGTGTTGTCACAGTAATAGCCAAAAGAGGGTTGCCCTGCACTAATCATGTTCCCCTAAACTACGCGTCTTTATTTCATTCCTTGAAAGTGAGAGATGAAATTCCAACAAAAAACTTTGGACCATTTCCGCATTTGCTCAAAAGTTACTCTTGCTTCAGCACTAAAACATGGTGCCTCCGGGAAGAATTTTTTTTTCTTCAAAAGCGAGTAAGAATAGAACAGAAAAAACAAAACATTAAAGGCAGGATCTGTTACATATTGCAAAATAGCACCAATCCAGAACAGATATGCAGTTAACAGACCAGAAAGAAAGAGGAAGACAAACTCAGTAAGTAGGAGAAATTCTTAATTCAAAAAGATATCAAAACAAAGCATGCTAGTATGATTAAACAACGACTGGAATTTTCGGTGGTCATTGCCCTGGCAATGAATACTGATCACTATAATTCAACGGCAAAAATATTAGAAAAACAAAAAAAAACCTTCGCACTGGTAATCATTGTGTTGGTCATAATATTATATCCTCGAGAACTGGAGAAAGGAACTCACCTCTTCTACGGCGATGCTTCATAATCCAAGGAGGACGACGACGCGGAGGCGGAGGCGGAGACGAGGGAAAATCGCGTGCGGAAAGAATGACGAACTAGGCCACCTTTCATGGCCAGTACAGAGACAGGTAAGGCCATGCGGGTCAGTCGCCGCGGAAGGTGACAGTGTCTCCCTCGCAAGTCTTCAGTCGTCTGTGGCGTACTAATTTAATTACTTGCTAGCATATATTTTATTTTTAATAATTAAATTTAATTTTCTTTATTACTAGAATTTTGATTAAAATAAAATAAATTTTTCTAAAATTAAAAATGTTTTCAATCAAACTAATTCATAAAATCCAAAAAAAAAAGTTGATAATTGTGTTGACATGAACAAAGAAATACATATGGATTAGGTATTATCCTCATTTTGCATAATTTTTTTGATATATATATATATAAGAGAAATATAATCAATTTTTTAATAAAATTAAGCACTAATACTCAAAGCTAACCAATTCCAAATAAAGTAATTTTTAATAAGCAAAAAATAAATGATTAAATTAAATTGTATGTTTAATTCATATAAAGATTACTAAAACATTACAAAATAGTTTATAATCAACAAAATAACAAATAAATAATTATATACTATACAAATTGTGTTTCATAAACATTATAAAAATGTTATATTCATTAAAATGAGATTTATTGTGATTCATTACTTGTATTTAAAAAAGTTGTAAACAATTAAAATTTATTTCAGTAAATTTGGGTTTTAGAAGTTTGTTTTTTCTAATTATTATTATTTTTTGATTGTGTAACATTTAAAATAAGATTCTCAAAGTCAATTTTCACTAATTAATAGATTTTTTTATTATTAAAATCATCCAATTTGTTTTTAGTCGTACACTTAGTTTTAATTTTTCAAATTTTCACATGCCATTAAAGTTGTAAAGATTTTCCGCAAGACAGTCGCGTGTCTACTAAAAATACTAAGTTGGTCCACAGAGTGGAATATTTCATCACACCATGACAATGCAAGTCACACGTCAAGGTGGAAAACAATAAATAGTTGAAAAGGATAAAAAACCAAAAACAAAAAGAAAGAAATCAGTAACTAGAATAATTGTTATTACATGTTAAGTATTATTTTTATCATTTGAAATAATCAAATTTTTAATATTAAAGTAAAATATATTCTTTATAAAACTAAAATATATTTGAAATAATTTCAATAAAAATACTTCAACATTTTAAAACAATTGAATTAAACCTTTAAAAATCGAAATGTGCGTAAGATAGTTTAGATAATAATTTCAGTTATCTTTTCATTTTACAAAAATCTTTACTGTCACAATTATATCAAAGAAGATATAATAAAAACAAATACAAGAACAACAGAATTTGTAAAATAAGTTTCAGAATATACAGAAATTTATTTCAAAAATAAATAAAATTTTAATTTCCGTTATTTTCAAATTTTTATATATTTACTACTTAAATAAATTAAAAATATGTGATAAAAATAAAAATCTATAGATTATTCAACAGTTGAAATGCATTGAATATATTTTAGATAATATTTCCATTTATTTTCTTTTTTATTATATATTTCAATCTAAAATATATAAGATTGAATATATATATATATATATAGATGTATATGTAATATTTAAACTAGCTGCGTAAATATGATTATATGTTAAGTGTAGTAATTATCTATGTTAAATACTCGGTTTATTTAATATTTTTAAATATTTTAAGAATATACTTAACACAATTCAATTATTGAAAAATATATATTAATGTGATCACAATGGTTAAAAATATATTTATATCTTTATTCCATAGTTCATAATATATTTAAATATATTTTAACGTATGTATGTTTTTATATGTCTATTAGTTCTTAAATGTTTTTAAATATATATCATAATATATATAGTAAGAAATTGAAAATATAGTTTTAAATATTGTAATTACTGGACATATGTTTTTTTAATATTTGAATTATGCTAAGTATTTGTTTTTAATTACATAATGTATATTTTCATTCTAATTGAAAATAAATAAATATGATTTTGCTGTAATTAATTTTGATTTGTAGCATCCTTCCTTTTCTTTTTTTTAACTTTTGATAATGATGGAATAAATGAAAATATTAATTATCAAAAAATTATAAAAAGAATTCAAGTTTTACAAATCTTTTTAACGTTTTAAAATTATACAATATGTTTTCTAATTTTTTAATTAATAAAAAATATATTATGTCAAATTAAATATATATTTAAAATATACAATAAGTAGAAAAAATATATTGTATGTGCTTCAAAAAAGATTTTATATTCAAAAACATAAGTAAAATATTTAAAAAACTCTTTCTGTTAATTTATTTATATTTTCAATTTTTGCTTTTACCATATTTCCTTTTAAGAAATATTGAGAATAATAATTTATAAAAATAAAAAAATAACTGAAATTATTATCTAAACTATTTTAGGTACCTTTTAAATTTTAAATATTTAATTTAATTTTTTGAAATATTATTGTTATCAAAATTATTTGAATTATATTTTAGTTTTTATGAATAATATCTTTTATTTTAATTTTAAATCTTGATTTCTTATATGATAAAAACTGTATTTGATATATAAGAAAATGTATTTTAGTTAAATATCAATTTTTAATAAATATTTTCAAAACTTCTATTTTTTTATTTTTAAATAAATATTCTATGTTAAATAAAAAATTTTACCTTTTTAAACTTTTTCTTAATTTCCAAGCTGGCACATGGCTTGGGATGCCATCGGGTATGTTTATTGTGTAATTATACTCTCAAAAAATACAAAATTAATTTTTTTTTTATCCCTTTCTTTCTTTTTTTTTTTATTTAAAATAAAAATATTTAAAAATACATATCAAAAATTTAGAAACAAACATGGTCATCAAACAAAGTCATCGTATTTATCGTGTCAAAAGAAATATTGCTGAAAATTAAATTACTAACATGGTCAAAAAAGTTAGCTAATTGCATTTTCCCATTTTTTATAATATTGACCTATATTTTCAGGAAAATAAATTATGATCCCAATATTGTATATATTATTATTATTTAGTTATTATTTATATTATTGTCTACTAGCTTGCATAATGATATCGTGATGCATTTAGATTGTATTAAATTTATGAAAAAAAATTCTTAAGTACATAACAAATTGAAAGAACATATAATTTTTTTGGCATTTTAATTATTTTTTTTTTTCGGACAGACAAACTTACATCATTTTAATCATTCTGCTTGTGACTTTATAGAAAATTTTGGAATACATAAGAAAAAATAAAAACAATAAATGAAACTTTGAATATTTTAATATGATATTATTGTTCATACAAATACTATATGTTCTTTTAAACTGAAATTTATTATTTACATTTACGGTATTAAAAGATCTTACTTGATTTTGAAAGATAAAATAAAGTCAATTTTTTTGTGCAAGTGAATTATAGAATTTTTTTTACAAAGTTGGTTGATTATTACTAAAACACTACAAAAAATGTTTGTTTCACAATAAAAAGTATCAAATGTTTATTTTAATTTAAAAACTTAAAATACATATAAATAAATAAAGATTTTAAATATTTTAAATTAAAATAATTGTGCATCTTTCAAATAAAAAATATTTAACATATATAAATAGAACTTTGTATATTAGCTTTCTGTTCATTTCGAGTACACAACAAACAAATTTCTAAAGTTATTTATTTTTTAAAATATTGATATTATTTAGATTTTAGAATTCTTTCATTTTATCATACCATGTCAACTCACATACAGAGAATTAAATAAAATAAATAATAAAAGTATAAAATAAAAAAGAGTAACATACAAAATAAATATTATTTTATAAATACACAATTAATGAAAAGTGCTTCTTCCATGTTTCACAATTCACATTCAATCCAAAAGACAATATTAAGGAGGTCTTTTCTATACAGTATACATCCAAACAATGCACAAAGATCTTACAAGAAATTCTGAGTTTCAGCCATCGCACTTATTTGCTTTACGCTTTGGAGCTGAAACGGGCAGCCAAAAGTCCTTCAATGGAGCCCACCAAAGCAAACATTGTCATGAAGAAGCAAGCAATGCTGAACGTCCTAAGAGCAATCCACTTGCCTGTCCAGGCTTCAATCCTTCTCTGCCTCAGCCACATTTCCACTGGAAAATATATAGAAACGGGCCAAAAGTTGATGGCTCCAAGCACTCCCAATACCTCATTGAAATAGGGAAAAACCATTGCAATTGCAGTTGTTGAGGCAACATAGGCTGTCCTGAACCACAGCCTCTGCAGATTCAGATTCAAAGCTGGCAGCAATGGAAGTTTGAGAATGTAATTTCTGTTGACAAATGTGCTGTCTGGCAACTGCTCAGCAAACCATTTGTCCACCACAGCAAATACCGGCTGGGAATACACCTGAAGAATGGACAATGGAGAAGTACTGAAGTCCATTTGTCTTTGAGCAAAAACTATATTGATATGCTGCTTTCAAGACATTTCACATCAATCAAGAACTTGTTAGCTTGCACTAGATTACCTGATAGCCCCCGATTAAGTGTAGAACGATGCAGGCATTAGCGAAGTCGATTAGCCAGTAAGGTTCATAGAAGCCGAAGCCAGTCAAGAGATTTCCAGGCGTTTGATCTCCAAAAGCAGCGTACCCAAAGCCTCCACAGCCAAGATAGAAGAACGTGGTGATGCTGATTGAAATTAATGATGCGCGCTTCATCGTCTCATTCTCTGGTGGAGGTGATCTCAAAGTGTCCTTCAAGGTTTTTCAAGTTTGATGTGGCAATCAAATTTAGAGCCATAACACTGATAAACATTGCTTCTTTAACCTGACAGGCAAAGGCCTTTTACATATACCTGTATGTTGAGAACAATCAAGGAGAATGGATAGGCAAAAGCAATGTCTCCAAGTGCCTGAGAAACATGCCACATTTTTTGAGTGCTGGTGGATGCTGAAACTCCATCAATGCCACCCTTAACAACTCCATCACCTGGCATAAAATTTCAAAAAATGTTCCTTCTGGTGGATGCAAATTGGCGATTAAGGGCTTAAAACACAGTACAAATCAGGAAAGTGATAGGTACCAATGACTTTGGCAGCTCCTAATCCGAATCCAATGGAAGAATAGGTGAAGGACATGATAGCAGCGACTACCGAAAGCCAGTCCATGCTATGGAAATCAGGTATCTGAGACATAAATATTTGAACTACTCCAAATAGCAGCATGCAAGATGTGTCTCCAAATTCACAAGGAGCGTCATGTCCATACTTATGGTAACAGTTTGACCTCTGTATTGCTCTGTGTGTCAGTATAAGACAAAGAAAATTCAAAATAGAGACACTGCTGGGGAATTTTTCCCTCAATTAGGAAGAAATGTTGAAGATAAAAAAGTAAATTGGACAAGCGTATGATACTATCTTAAGAACCACAAATTTCCACGCTATACAGCTGTCCTTGAAAATTTTTTGTTCTCAATAGACAAGTCAAATAATTCAATTCAATAGACTACGCTTTATAGTTGCATCAAACACCCTTATGGGCTTTAAGACAAAGAAATAACAACACGTCAAAAAATAATGAAACCCATATTATACATACAGACAATGAAAAATTGTCTTAAGTGGCAATGTTTTATAAGGTTATGCTATTTACATGACAAGTTGCACAGGTTCAATCGAAGATTGCTTGATTTTTTGCTTTTAATATGAAAAATTACAAAATTAAAAATTCAAATGAAAGGCAGCATGTTTATTATGAAAAGTGATATTTTTTTAAATTAATTTACATCTTTTATTTAGAATTTCGAAAATAGCCCAAGATACAACACCTCAAGCACATAATCACAGTTGACGGCAAAGTAATCCACATCACTCCGTCAGGCCCCTAATATCTAAATCAGAGATGTGATTTTGGTGAGAAATTCAAATGGGACATCAGTTCCTTCACCAGTTAATCCAACAAAATATGTTCATAAGGTAATGGCAAGAAAAACACCTCAAGCAGGTAGCTGAAGTAATAACATAGGCAACTCCTGTCCCGTAGAAGTTTATCTGCAAAAGTAATCCACAAATCCAAGCATTCCTCTCCCCTGTAATTCCAAATTTTTCCAAACCAAAACTTTGAAGTACAAGAACAAGATGAAATATTATATTACCATAATAATATTTTCCAACAACAAGAGTTCAACAAGATCAGAAACCTAAACCAAAATGATACCTAAATTCAGCTGAACGGCCTCAGGAAACGATCTGTTCCTGATGGGACCGTATTCGGGGTCGGGAGATCGGTAGCAATCGCAGAGGAGGAAGGTAGAAATGAGAGTGATTGAAGCAAAAAACAGCATACAAAAAGGGCCAGCAATCCACCCCAACTGAGCCATGCTCCACGCCAGGGACAGCACCCCGGAGCCTATGACTCCTGTTATGATATGAGCCGCTGCTGTCCATGTTGTCCCTTCAACGCAAAATAGCATTCCATTCGTAAATGCAAAGGAACAACCAAAAAGGTCACACAAAATCCTTTCGAAAAAATGAAAAGGTTGAATCGTGAAGAAGAGAATCGGCAAACCAGTTCTTTTGGTGTCAAAATGATCAACGAGCGACGAGGTGACCCTTGGTTGCAACAAAGGCTGGCTGCCTGATTCCGTCACGCCCATGGTGCTGCAACGAGATTCTGTTGACTCTTTAGGGCACGTTTACTTACCCGTCAGGGATTAAACGGACGCTGATGACGATAATACGCATACAACTGCCGTGGGACATATGGGAAGACAAAAGCCTTTCCTGATACTGTTGATGAAAGGCTGCTTGTGCAAGCTGTCAACCTCAGCTTTTATATTTTATTTTTTATTTTATTTTGTTTTTTAGGCTTAGCTTTTAAAGTCTACGTCTGAGGCTTGACTATAAATAAAAAGGGATGATAAGCTATTTCTTGTGGATGTCTATTTGCCAACTCAATTCACATGGGTGTGACACCATTCTTTAAAATGAAGTATTTTTTTCTATATATATATGTGCTATAATGGTTAGGTTGCGAACCCAATTTTTAATTTACTGACATCTTTTCAAATTTTATGTTGAATATATTGTTAAATAATTTTTTTTAAAATTTAAGTTTATTTTTTTATTATTATATAATTAATTATTTTTTAATTTTTATATTTATTCATAATCAAATAAATATATATATATCACATACATGTACTTACACTTATTTTTATTTATAATTTAAAAACAAATCATCATTCTTGTACATCTAATTATTATTATATATTTTATATAATATGCTTAAATAAACTTAAATTTTTATTTTATCAAAATCTTATAATCATACATACAATAAATTTCAACACAATTCTCACCAAATGTAGTTGACAACAAAGCTCATTTCTCAAATCTAGTATTTAAAGATAACAAATGGTTTCATAGAGTGAAATTGCAAGTTTATTTTTATTTTTATTTCTTTTTTATTTAAATTTTATTTTTACATGAATTTTGATTTTTTCTTTATTTTTTATTTTTATTTTCTTATTTTAATAATTTTATTTTTATTTTTCAAAATATAATGATTGTATAATTTATAAATAATTTTGTATAAGGATATGGTGTATGGATTTTACTAATTTTTGTTGTTGCCGTTGTCTACACTGTATTGTTAAGAGTTTGGGTATAGACTCGGTTTTGGGTATACACCGTTAATTAAATTTATTCATTTTTTTCTTAAATTTCATTTTTTTTATTTTTATCAATAATGTAAAATTTATATTTATAAAATACTATAATTACGCACGCAATTTTGAATAGTTATTATTATTTTTGTCATTGTTTTTGTTGTTTTGATAATCTGATGACCTAACCTCGATTCCTTTTATTTATGTTGGTTACATTGTTATAAATAGGAGAGAGATGTTTCTTGTGTGTCATGCTGTTGGAGTGACTCCAACCAAAATTTAGGTGTACCCAAATTTTTGAGTGTAGCATATTTGTACAATTTGATGATTTATTGAATTTATTTTAATATATTGACTTCAATAAATTGGTTAATTGAATTTGTCAAATGATCATTACAAAAAAATGTAACATATAGATATAGATATATTAGACTCGAAACTTAATTATCATGTTAAAAAAACTTTTTGCCAAATACTTAATAATTACTCGTCATCATTTCACACAATTAATCTAGCTGCAAACGTCAGGCATGAAGTGGATCTACCTCATCCTAATGCTTTATACGTGGCATTGCTCTATTGGGGATGATGTTAGGGAATTTTGGTTGGTGATTTTATCAGGAAACAAAAATAATGAACATTTTGTTGGGTAAAAATATGTTAAGTCTTAAAATTTTGATAAGAATAAAAATGTTAATCTTTTTAAATCTCTGTATTTTTACATAACATATATTATAATGAATTAATGATAAATTAGTGATATAATGACATGTATGAATAACAATTAATATATATTTATATATCAATGTGAATGAGTATATATATAGGTATTGATTTAATTGTGAATAAATATAATAATTAAATTTTGAATGTTTATATCCATATATAATTTGAATTTGACATTAAACTTTTAAATAAAAGTTTTGTTCGTTAATATATTTGAATTGTGTAAATATCAAAGGTATGTAAAAAAATTTAGAAACAAAAATTGCCTTTTATTATTCTTATTTCTACTTTATATAAGATTTTAATTCATTATCAGAGTCATATCATATATAATATATAATAGGGAGGGTTTACTTTGACTAATTTTGACCTACTAATATTCAATTCTAAATTTCTAGAATTTTTAGTTTTTTAATTAAATCTTCCCAATTCTATTTTAAATCAAATATTCAAACACTTCTGTTTAAATTAATTACATTGTTTTATTTTAGATTTACCGCATCTATAGCTACAATAGAGTAATATACACCATATACTTAAAGGTACGTTTAGTTATTACAACCTAATTGCTATTTTTATTTATTGAAATAAAAAGTTAATCTTAGATATCAAATTTGCAAAATTAATATGCAATAAATTTGTTACCACATTTGTTAGGTCATTAAATGGTATTTTATTATTTTTTTTATATTTTAGGAAAAACAAGCAATGTTTCACTGTCCTTTAAATATCTCCGGTTTAAATTTGTAAAATAAGTTAATTATATTAAAATTCTAAGATAAACAGGAAGAAAAAATCCGAATTATTATATAGGCTAAATACATACCATAAAAATTATGCCATAAAATAAGTAAAATATAAAACATAAGATAAAAATGGAAAAATCAGGAGATATGAAATAAATTTATGTCCATATTTGTTAGGTTATTAAACAAGCATTTCCGGTCAAACTATAAAATACTTCAAGATGGTTTTTTGTCACTTTATTTTTTATATATTAGGAAAAATAAGTAAGGTTATATTTTTTTTTTAAAAATATCTTAGGTTTAAATTAATAATATTAGTTAATTGCCTTAAAATTATAAGATAAAAAGGAAAGAAATAATCGGGATCATTAAATAGGAAAAGAACATAAGATAAGATTTATCAGATAAAAAAACATAAGATATAATATACAAAAAACGAAAAAAAAAATCAAGATTTCAATCATTTCTATATATGTTGGCTTCCAATTTCAAAGATAAATTAATTACATTAAATGTATTTAGATCAATCCATTAATTTCATTTATTATATATACACTTGGATTTGAACAACAAAAATACCATTAGACAATAATTATAAACTTACATGTTGTTGATTAAGAACATATATATGGTATTTGATATTTGATAATTATTTTATATTTTTGACAAATATGGTTGGTTCCAATATTTGATTCTAAGAATTCTTCGTCCTTTCATTACAGGGTCTATGGATGTCTGCATTTCCTTTCTAATATGCATGCTTTAATAAACCTTAACAATTGCAAAGCCTTTATTAATCTAATTGTTTATAAAAAAATCAATTAACACACTGATTTATTTATTACCTTTCAGCATGCATGTCTTATTTTTGAAGTGCATTAAATTCATTCAAAGTTTCTTAGTTTATTGCTGAAGTGCTATCGATATTGCATAGTTGATTTTAAGCATTAATCACCCTTTCATTACAATATCTATGCATGCACATATGTTTTTATTTTCATTTCAATCATGCACGCTTTGACAAATTTTTGTAATTTTTTTGTCTACCGTTTTAGTTGTTTATAAAAACTTAATTTACATATTAATTTATTTATTGTCTTTGTTCATACATGTCCCATTTTCGACTGTCAAAATTTTTTTTTGAATTTCTTTCTTTATTGTTAAAATGACATCTGTACCTTACATTTGACATCAAAATCCCAAGACAAGGAAAAAAACATGCTAAAAGATACCATATGATAAATTAATTACTGTTAATTTATTTAATTCAATCCATCAGTTTTATTTACTATTAATCCGAACGCCAACAAACACCATATGATAAAAATTATATAACAACTTTACCTATAGTTCTATACGTTCGTTTTTATTTCCTTTGAAATATTTCACAAAGGATGCTTGTCTACTTTTGTGGAGATGATAATAATACTTCATATTTTAACTATATTTTTATTCTATATTAGATGCAATTATTCATGTTTATCGATCTCACTACATTTATGCTACAAGATTGTTGAAATGACATTTTCTCAAAGATATAGATAAATTTAATAAAATATATTATAAGTAACACGTATTTAGATATAATTGATATGGCAAAAGATATATTTTCATCTGCATAGCAAAATAGTATACATTGTAAATTAAATTCATACATTAATTGTTGAGCAATATATTGCATATAATGATTTTCAAAAAAAAAAAAATTTATTTATTGTGTGCATAACACGAGTTTCACTAGTTAAACATAACTATCAAGTAAAATGGCTACAGCCAATGAGCTCAGGAGGCCTTATAGAATTGTGGTCCTAAATGGACCCAAAGGATAAAAATGTAAATTCAGAGACACACCCACTCCACAAATATACATATATACAGGCATATATATATGTATACTAATTGTAGACGCACACTCGATGTTTGTTCAAAATACATTTGAGAATATAGATCAACTAATTTTAACCATTAAAATGTGTAGAAGAATTTTTTTTTTTTTGCATAAAATTTATTTAGATAACATATATTTGAGAACATAAAATTCAAGAACATATATCAAGTAATATTAACAATTAAATTTTAATCACTTAAGACATGGTTGGGAGTTTTTAATTGAGCATAAAGACGAAATTATTTGCTGAAGAATGAAGGAAAATTAGATGGTAAGGTTATTGATAGTTTCAGAACAGTGGCAAATTTGGAGAACGTGTCTTTGAATAAAGGGAGGGAGATAATTTCTTTTATGTGTTTTTAAGATAAAGGAAGGGAGATAATTACTCTTGCTAATTTAACATTTGAAAAATTAAATTAGAATATGGATATAATGGTAATTTAAGAAATTTACTTATTTCAACTCTAAGGGGTCAGACTTCTTATAGAAGAGTACAGATATAGAACAACAACAATTCTGAACACATAATATTTTATAAATATTATTCTACATCTTATATATATATATATATATATATGCACACTTTTAAATTAAATACAGTTTTATAATTTTAGCACTATTCATAACTATTTAGGAAAAAACTCTTTTTGCCCTTTAAAAATACAAAATAAATAATTTAAAAACATAATCTTATATATATATATATATATATATATATGTTTGTATGTGTGCACCCTTCTGTACTTTATAAACTTGGAATACATCCCTTGTAAAATGACTTGGACGTATACAAAAGTTGGACAAAAGACACAACTAGGATACCCATTGTGTCTGTTTTATTTGAATTAAGCCAATATGTAATGCTTTAAATTAAAATGGACTGTTGATCCAATGGAACAATTCCTGTAGAAAAATTGTTGAGACTGATTGAACAAAAATGACATCACAATATATCGCGCTTTTTCAACCCTTTAAAGCGTGCTTTTAGTCATTTTCTGAACTTTGTTCTCGTAGATGTTGGATCTAATTAAGTGATTCAATTATAAAATTCTTTTTTTAGAATTTTTTTTAATAAAAATTATTTGTTGACAATAAATTTTTGATTAGCTATTAGATTTTCTGTTACAGGTTCACGGGTTCAAACTGTGTTGAAATTTTTTTTTTTTTTTTTGCAGTCTTTTGCATCTTTTTCTTTTTACTTTTCTTTTATATGCTGCAATTCTGAGAACAGAGCTTGGATAAATCTGTGACAGGTTGTTCTCATTTTTCCCCTGAGTTGACGTGACAGCATAACCAGGTCAGCGTGCGTAATTTCCTTTAATTCATTGATGTGTGCAGGCATAGGAGGAATCTTGCACGCCTTCAACCAAACAAGGCTTTCTCTAGATTTGTGCCATCTCATGGTCTATGTATCCTGCGATTTTGACAACTCACGATTAGATGTATAATCACAACAAAGTAATAAAATTTTCAATACCCCATTAGGGCAAATTTCACCAGCTGCCCATCTTTGATTTGTTTTTATGTCCGTCAATGCCAACACTGGCGAGCTTTCTATTTTAAAATATAATTTGGCCTGTAAATCTAAACATGCACACCCGTAAATTAGACTTGATGGAATCGTCAGGATAGAATTGACAGCTTACCTAAAATATCAAGTTTTCGGTTCCACCGTCTGATTTGTCACTATCAGTGCACGTGGTCTCGCCCCACAATTGATTAAACAAGACTTTGGGCTGCAAATCGCTGGTTGGATTTGAGTCGGATTTAATGCCCAAAAATTATTAAAAAAATAATATTTTGCTTAATTAAGTTTATGTACTCAATTCAATGCATTACAAGGGTTCAACTCAAACAAAATAAGCATAATGCTTGAAATTTTTTGAGTTATTGGATTATTTTCTGACCCATAGAAAAAAAAATTTCTCTTGGATTGTTTTTAATATACATGTTACATTTTTGCACGACATCGGAAGGCAGCGCTCCTGTGACCTGTTTGTCATGTGTAAAGTAAAACACGTCGTCCATGTAATTATTTGTTTTAAGAAAATAAATACTCACATTATATTAATTTTAATATTTAATTTAGTATGCCGAGAATAATAAAAACTTACTGCTATGTTTATTTATCTTCTTTATTTTTTTGAGGCTGATTTTTCTATTGCTTGGTTGATTTTTTTTTTAATGTTTCGAATGTTTGTTTTAATTTATTGGGTTTTTTATTTTTTATTCTAATTAATTTTTTTATTTAATAAATTAATCTACTTATAATTAGGTCATTAATATAACCAATATTGGTGTTTAAAACACGAGATGATAATTTTATATTTTAACATGTACGTTGTAAAAAAAATAGAAATGTAGTGTTATTTTATAAAAATAAGTAATATTTTTCTTATAAATATTGTTATATAATAGGTTAAAATATGTGTGTTATAACTTTTAAATGAGATTGTATGACGTAATTATAATAAAATTAATATAAATGTCAATAAAATTGAAAATTTTGAATACACACAAGAGGAAACACTAAATACTACACGCCATTCTCATCTCCTAGTTAACTGCTGGTGTGACAGTGTGTGAGCCGTTTAGCACGATATCCTCTCCGTAGTACTTGATCTTTTTGAAGATGATACAGAGTATAGAGCTGTTGTGCTTCCATACTTATAAAGTCCTTTTGGAGTGGCACTGGATATCCACGGTATTACCGATGCCGCTCCTGTGGAGTATACGCATGAAGGGGGTGTAAGAAGACTCTAAAAATACCGTCTATGGAGAATCAAACTGCAGCGTATATGAAGAGTGGATGCTCTAATGCAGTGGATGAGGTACATATACATCATCCGGATCTACAGTGCTAGGACCTAGTACTTCATGCTAATATAATGTACTAAAAGTTGCTATATCGTAGTAATAGGGTGTGCTACGTCTTGGATTGGGATGTGCAAAACCATGTCATTCATCTGGTAGTATGATGGAAAATCTCGGTGGATTCGCTGCTGTGATAGTTGCTCAACACCATTGACGATTCGTTGATTGTATCTACCAGAATGTAATTGCTACATCTATTGTGCCTACAATCAACCATTTGCATGTTAATGAATAACACACACACACACATATGTATATACACAAATATATAAGCGCACCACGTGCAAGAAATAAGTGACGTGATCAGCCTGATATTCGGTGTGTACAAATACATGCCTATGAGTGATGAATCGGTACGTGGCTTGATGGTATCACTTGAAGTAGTCTAATGACACCCATGTGTTTAGAAAGATCGGGCCCCTTATGATATGATTATTGCTAGTCCACTCTCGAATATATGCAACGTAGTGACGAGCCCAATTAGTCCCTGGACGTCAGCGGTTGTGCTCGTTATATAATGTATCCTGAGCCCGTGATGGATTATCAAGAATGCCTTATGGCATTCCGAATTGCCTCAATACCCGATCAATGCGGTGTATCTCAATAATCTCATAGCAGATGAGTAGATCATAAAACGTCTACAATCGTCACCCACCATAGTTGAGTAGCATCTCATATACATCGTTGAGATAAGACCGCCACTGAAACTGAAATGAAATATGTAATGTATATGAAACTGATAGTATACAAGATGCAATATACATGAATTAGATGGTATGCATATTTAATGTGACAAAAGTTACTCGTACTTGACACTCTGCCTCTTTGTATAATGTATCACTAATTATGTGGATAGAGTGAGATATATTTAACGTGTTACTCCTCCTTGCCCTGGTCTACCTGTATGCATAAGAAAATAATCAAAAAAACTAAATATAACAGTTGCATAATAGCACAATAAGGTATGTAATTTGATGAGACATACCTTGCTCCGAAGGATGTTGCTGGTAACTGCATATCACCAAACACAATTAGTGGGTCAGTGTAAAAACTACAATCACGAGTTAGTGGGCCCAATCCCCGGGATTCTAATCCAAGTCTATATCTATAAAAGTTTTAGTTGACCAGCTATCGTCTACCTACTTCACATGCACGCAGAGCACAACTCTCGATATAAGTATACTAATGATGCACTCCCCCAACTTATGGTTAAGCCCTACTCACATCCTTTAACATGTGAAGGTATAATAGTTTTACTCAATCTCCAGATGAATCAAGAAAAATCCTGCAACTCAATAATAATAACACGTAACAGCGAGTGTTCAAGTCACGTCATCCTCTGTACTATTAGTAGTAAGGATTCAGTGTCGGACCTTCTGAAGTAAGATTGATAGGGCATGGTAGTACCACTGAATACATCTGTGGATTGTGCAAACCCCAAATACTCTGAACAGTATTCTTGCCAAACACTAATAGCCTAACGCCTGTCAACTCTAATAATAAGGGCACCCTCCACTTAGAGGTGTCATATTAATGCTACATCTTCCAACATAATGGTAATCTCGCTAATGACAAGATGAAAGGTGTGAGTCTCATGGCACTGCCTCTCAACTATCCCTGTGATGAGGTGCTAATCAAGTGCTATGTGTCCACACTTATACACTCCATAGAAACCTAGTTGATGCAGCAAAAGTATAACCTGATCATCGAAACCAGGAATCCTAGTTAGTGCCTTGGTCTGGTACTGTGGTCAAAGCGTAGTGTCCATGTCTCTTAACTACACAGCCTCCGACCTATGGTTATGCTGTAGATATGGTAAACTCCAATCAAATGAGCCTAGATTAGCTCTCATAGCCATAGTGAAAAGTCCTGTATGATGAATTGTACATTAATCAAACGTCGAATTAACAAGAATATGTACATAAACATGAAAAATAATATTTATACATATACAAAATATGTAATCACATAACTTGCAAAAATAACATCTACACACATAACATTTACATGTATACAAAAATAACAACATTATATCTTGCAATTATTATCAAAAATGATACAGAACTTATATGATTTGGGAACTACTGCTCAAATCCGGCTTTGTTGCATATTCGGTTTCTAATAAAATATTGTTATATTTTATGTTGAAAACTGATTAACTTTCTAGATGATAATACTTAAGTTTATAATTATGGAAATACAAATGTTATTCCTGTACAAGCAAATGAGATGACATGACCCGAACTGATGCATTTTAGACCCAGTGACTAAACTAAAACATTTTCCATTGAAAAAATTACACTTCAAAATAACTAATTGTATGTTGAAATACTAAAAAAATCCACAGTCGAAAGAAAACATCACATGCTAAAAGTTCACTGTGTATTGCACACACTTTCGTGTTGAGCTACTAAAAAACATAAAATTTACACATATATGTGAAACTAATGAGGGTGGCTGGAAAACGAAGGCATGTTTAAATCCTACAATCGACGTTGGGCCTTCCATCGTGATTGTTGTCGAGTCTAATATTGTAACCAGTCCATTTCATTCGATATTCGGCGTAACGGGTCTCTCCTAACACGCCTAATCATACATCTGTGAAGGTTGTGAACTAATTCGAACGGTGGATTGTCCCAATAATCCTCGACCCAAATGGAATTGAATCACTCTTCATATGTGTATACATAGCTGCCAATGAAAAAGTATGACATCATTAGTCTTTTAAGATTAACATCATATTTTCTACTGATCGTTTTTGCATGTGAGCATGAAATTTCGCGCAAAAATCATTTCTTACATGTGTAATCCCTACTATATAGCTCCACAGCTTGTGCAATCCCTCCACCTCTTTCCCTATCCTATGCTGTGATCATTCGTCCGGATGGATTCACGTTCTGCTTTTGCATACGTCTTTGTAGGCCAAGTGAGCCACTCATCCCCCTGCCATCTTAATTTCAACAACCATTAATCTCTTTTTGAATTTATCAAATGTTTTGTAGCATCATGTATTAAACATTTAAGTAAATATTTTTCATTCATTTAATATTTTTTAAAATTTATGCACTAAATTTTTAATTAAATATTTTTCACTCATCTAATATTTTTAATTATCATGTATTAAATATTTAAGTAAATATTTCTCCATTCATCTAATATATTTTGGTATTTTGTATTAAATATTTAAATAAATATTTTCTCTCGTCTATTGTTTTTCAAATTTTATGTATTAAATATTTAAGTAAATATTTTTTCACGACCCTAACATATTTTTTGGTATTATGTATTAAATATTTTGCGAAAACCAAATAATCAAATGGAAACAGAAACCATATTTTACAAAAACCAAATACAAAACACTTCCAATACAATCAAATGGAAATGAAACTCTATACCTCTGTAATCCTTATTTTTGAAATCTAAATAAGAATCAAGAATCACCTAACGGACTCTTGGAAGTTGTGCAAGATAGTCCAATAAATGAATTTAAAAATTCATACTTTCTTCACAGCAAAAACATAGCACTGGAAAATGCAATAATATAAAATCCAAACTGAAAAATAATACTGAAAAATGCAATAATACAACAACACTGGAAAATACAATAACACAGAAAAATTCAAACTTTTTTCAGAGCAGAAAACTTCCCAAACGAGCAGTGATAAAATAACACAATTACCTGAAAAATGTACCGAAAATGGACTAAAAATTAGGCGAAAATTGGCCGAAAAAACACTGGAAAATTCACAGCAAAAAACTTCCCAAAGAAGCAGTGATGAAATAACATAATTACCTGAAAATGTACCGAAAATGGAGTGAAAAATCAATGAAAATTGGCCGAAAAAAACGCTGAAAAATCGTGGAACTCCCCAAAAAATTGGCCGAACTGATTCAAGGGTTTTTTTTCCGACTTCAAACGAGCCAGAAATAACAACCAAATTCCTAGAAAAATCGACGGAAGAATCGCGAATTTCTAGTCTGAATTTTCTAAATTCGCGAAGAGCAGATCCGTCATGATAAGGGCATGTTTGTTTGAGTTATACAGCCAATTATCTCGCCGTTTAAAACGGCGAGATGACATGGCGTATTTTTTCCTGCATACGGAAAAAAAAAATGCCGACTACTTTTTTTTTTTAATTTAAATTGTATCTTGTTGTTCCAACCGGCAAGACTGGTTAAATTATTAACCATTCTAAAAATAAGTTAATTTGTTAAATTAAAGATTTAATTAGAATAAAAAAATAAAAAACCCTAATTTATTTGTTTAAATATTGGGGACATGAAATGCCATATATGTCTCATATAAAATACAGTATATACAAATTGAACTTTAAACTATTTCATTTTGCTTTGTTCAAGCTAAGTCATATCCATATCTAAACGACTATAATTTTGTATCTAATTAAACGGTGACACATGATAAAGTCTTTATTATATATAAATTAAATGTTAATTATTTGTATTTTACAAATTTAATCAAATATAATTTTTAAAATTATGTAGAAAAATAATTAATGTTCTAATGTAAATATGATCTACTAATTAAATTACGACGGATGTTAAATACAAGCAATCAAGTCGCAATAATTGTCACCCGTATTTGACAAGTCAAAGCCAAGCCATCCCAAATTATAAAAATGATGAAAGTTAAATGCTCAAACAAAGAACGGTGACCCATCATCATCATGCTAATATACCACGGATGCTTCCACGCCTCTGTCACCTCTCCAAAAACCCTAAGAAGATCCATTGAGTTTGTTCCCAAGTTCGAAACGTTCGACGACGGAAGTCTATCGTAACTTAGCGTTAAATTCGTGGTATTAAGCCAATGAATTAACGTTAATTAAAAATTAAACTAACTTTTAAAAAGATAAAACATCAAAAGCTACTCAAATTCAAAAGAATGTGTTAGAAAAAAATTCTAGAATGCTCTTGATAATATTCAAAGTGATTTTTTTTTTTGTTTTTTTGTAAAATCCATCAAATTTCAATGTTTAATTTAGGATAGTAATATTGAGTCATAAATTAAAGTTTCTTATAAGCCAAGTGCATCTCAAGGAATATCAAATTAAGGAATTCTTTTTTAAGTCAAAGCTTTCAAAGTTTTCAAATTAAAGAAAGAGAAGTTAAAGTGTTAAATATGGAGATTGTATCTACCAAAGTCAGTTTATTATTTTAAAATTTTTTACTTGTACGGATGTATTGTTTATAAAATTCAAATACAAGAATTTTATTATACCCCGGAATTAAACGAAATGGTCCAATACGTAGCGGAAGTCTGTACGCCTCTTGCTTTCATAAATCCAATCACTGTATCATTTGAGAAATTAAGGAGAATTTAAAATTTTCTCTAGCATGAATTTAGGAGAATGATAAGAGAAAATCAAGAATGATGGAAGGAACAATGTCAAGAATATTATTTTGGTTATTTAGAATTAAATAGAGGATTTGAGTAATTAATTTGGATTACCAAGAAAATAGAAGTAAGTTTAAAATAAGGTTTCGGTATCTTTGCAATTGTAGCTTTCATAAAGGTAGGATCATTCTAAATTAGCTATCCTTTTATGTTATATATGTATTAGGTGATTATTAGCAAAGTAAAGGGGGAAAAGTTAAAAGTTCCCTTATCTATTATTCTCTCTTGTTTTTCTTTCATTTCCCTTCGTTTAAATAGTTTTCCCTTTCTCCAAATTGCTTTTTCTATCCCCTTTATTCCAAATATTTGCTTTTTCCATCTCTATCTACCCTCTGATTTGTTACAACATATTAACAAAATAAATGTTTGTCCAAAGTTACAAGTTGATTTTCAATCTCCATGCACCAATTATAGGATTCTTTCCAATTTGTAACTTCCAAATCCTCTTATCAAAGCCACCTTAAAGTTTGTGTGTCTAATGCCATTAGGTGATTAGATTTGGGTCAAATTAAGTGGGATGAATTCAAGAATGGGCTTGACCCGGATGTAATGCCCATAAATGAATTATCTTTGCTTCATTGAGTTCATGTATTTAACTTAATGCATTATTTTAATGCTTCAACTCAAATAAAAGGAGCAGAATGCATTTTTGAGTAAATTTCAATTTTGCAGTTCATTTTGCATGTCTAAATGTCATTAAACTCTCTGACTATGTTTGGGAGAGGGGTTGATATTAGGTTGGAACTCACGTCTTGATTAATAGTATGTTTACTTATAAGATTCTGAGGAGATGAGAATTTTGATTTATTAATATACATACATCAATTTATGTAATATAATAATAATTGGATAATATGATAATATATAAAAATAATTATTAATTTTAAGTTGTAAATATAAAAATATATATATAAATGTGTGAATGTATGTATATATATATATATATATAGACGTTGATTTGATTATAAAAATATGTTCAATGATTGAAAAATAATTAATCAATTATATATGTAAAAGAGAAAAAAATTTGAATTTGAATTAAGATAAAAAAAATTTATCGTATTATATGTTTGATTTTGTAAAATTTGATGGGATATTGGAGATCAAAATTTGGCTTCCAAACATAACGCTCCTACATTATTTCTAAGCCCAAAAAAGATTCTTTTGGATTTTTTTGACAACTTTTTTTATTTTGACATACATAACAAGCCGACACCCCAGCCCAATATAATTGCCTGTGAAGGCAGTGGACTTGGTTGCTCCAAACCCAAATTCAGTAGGGCGCTGTGTTACTGCTAAAGCATGCATCCATGTTATTTTTTTTAAAGGAAAATAAATAACTTACATAATATTAATTTTAATAATTAATTTAATTTATGTAAATATAATAAAAATTCTATTGCTTTGCTTGTTTACATTTTTTTTTTTTGACTTTTTTGAGGTCTTTTTTTTTTTTTTTTTGTTTATTCATGTGTTTGTTTTATTTCTTATGATAATTTTTCTTTCCTTTTTTTTTTTTTTTGGTTCAGGATGTTTGGGTGTATTTTGTTTTTGGGATTTCGAAAACATGAAATACTGTATATGTCTCATCCTACATCGATGCTTGGATTATTGATTACAATTCGAAATTAAAAAGCAAAAGTCTGTGGCGACTGATTGATGTCACCTGTTCTGGTTATTTTGATAACTCTATGCACTGCTTAATGTTTGACATTAAAATTTTAGAGAATTTTTTTTCTCCGTTTAACTAAACATTAACTCGCACGAAATTTATCTTAGGTTCGGAAAAAAACAAAAACATATAATTTAAATTTGGTTGGATATTTAGTTGCAAGATGAAGACGAGTGTGATTAGATTGAATTTGTCTCTATAATATATATATAATGTGATAGTATACGTGTATAATAATTAATTTTTAGAGTAATATGAGTGCATGTTAATATATGTGTGTTATTGATTTAATTGTAAATAAATATAATAATTAAATTTATACTATTATGACATATTTGACATATATAAATGGAATAAAATAGTAATGAAATAAATTTAGCAATATAATGAGAATAGGAAATGAATGAGATGTTATGATATATCTTATGATTGGTATGCAAAAAATAATAATAAAGGGAAGGAAAAATATTTTTACTTATTTTATGTGTAATAAAAAAATAAACATTATTGATATAGTAAACTTAGTTTTATAGTTAATATTAACATTCATTTTTAAAAAAACATGTCATTGTAATTTTAGAAAGATTAAATGCATATGCAAAATAATTAATATTTTTATGGTACGATAACAAGTTAAAAATTTTATTTGATTAGTTATATCATATTTTATTAAATTTAATAGGTATAGTTGACAGAAAAAAGAATGAAGTTATTACTAATAAATTAGGGATTGGTTAAACCTCTCATTAGAATGAATCACTAATTTCTAGCACTTTCTATTTTCTAATTTTGTTATTACCTCCTTTAATTGCATAATGTAAATTTATACTTTAGCTATATTATTAAGTGCAAGGGATTTACAATAACTAACTTTTTATGTAATTCTAAATCACTAAGTTATTCTTTTTATTTATTTTTCTTTTCTCTCCTTAATCTTATTTTATTAACTTTTTTCTCTTTTATCTCAATAAAAAGTTGTTTTTCTTCTGACATTTAAATAAAGAAATTATGATTTAAACATTTTGTACTTGTATTAAATGTTAGATGAAATAAGTTTAATATTTGTATATTATCTATCTTAAATTATGATAAAAATTTTATTATCAATAAATTATTTTTATTTAATATTTGTATACACGAAAGTGTGTAATACGACTAATATTTGTTACATGATATTATTGTCAAAACCTTATTTGATCTTTTTAATGATCTTCTAAAAATACCCTTCATCATATGTAACATATATATCCATACCTCTATAGATTTAGAGATGGTGCAATAGGTCTTTTAATTGAATTTCTAAAATACCTCTCTAATTACAACTATTTTTCTAACACTATCCAATTTCTAATTTTGTTACTACCGCACAACATGTTTCTTCCACTAACTTAATTTGTCTTTTTAATTTGTCTATATCTTGAAAATATTTAATTTATTCATCTTTTATTGCTATATCAGTTATATATATTTTAATTTTTAAAGCACATACTGTGAATGTGTCACAATTGCTAGTGTCAAAAGTTTGAACCAATTTTAATTGCATATTGTAAATTTGTGCTATTACATTGAATTTATACTATTTAAGTATATTATAAAGTGTAAGGGAATTATAACAACTAACTTTTAGTATTCAATGTTAAATTACCAATCATCCTTGTTTTCTTTATTTTTTCTTTTCTCTTTTTAATAATATTTTTTAACCTTTTCACCTTTTACATGAATACAAAATTTAATTTTTTTTTATTCTTTACTCTCACCTCAAATCTATTTTCTCCCTATATCTTTTATAAAATTTTAAAAGAATTTTAATCTATTATTATTTTTAATTATTTAAATTCTAAAAAACATCATAATTTTATTTTTATTATAATTAATTATATTAATTGTTTTTTTAATAAATACGCACACAGAACTTTTACTAGTATTTATTACGTGGGAGACTCCTGAAATAACTACCTTTGGTAATTTAATATATTTCATGAAAAAACCTTTTCAATAAATCTACACACCATTTATTATAATTAATAACCCCTATAATAACTATCTATCAGTACTTCAAACAAAAAAACTAAAATAGCCTTCCCTTATTTATTTAGTCTTTTTAATCTTTCATCGTTATTTATATTTTCACTTTTTTATCATTTCGAATTTAATGTTGTTCAATTATTTCTTCTTGTCTAATTTTTCCTTAATTATTTTCTTTCTCACTTATATACATTTTAAATCATAATAATTTATATTTTATTTTCATTACTAAAATATATAATATTATTATATTTTTGTTTATTGATAAATTACAAAATAAAAAACTCATGCTCGCAATTCAAAATATCTATACAATAAAAAATAATCTTATATGTATACATAATAAATTATATTTTCTATTTAATTGCAAGTGTATTGACTGTGCATAAATTGCTAATCGCAAAAAATTGAGGCTTAATATATATTATTGATAGTAGTTAATTAAATGAGCGATACATTTAAGAAAACATTAAAATATTGTAAATATACAGGCTATGTTTGGATATGATTTTGCAACAACAAAAATCATCTCTTCCAAGCATGCCATACATAAAATATCATTTTTTCAATCTTTTTTTCTTTTATTTTTTCACATTATTTTTAAATTTTATACCAAATTTTTATCCTCTCTAATTGAATCCAAACTTAAAAAGTACAATTTGTATGTAATGAACTTTGTTGAAAATATGACCGTTGCCATTTTTATTCATTCCCGAAGTCGTGTTTACATTCCCAAAGTTGTGTTTACATTCCCGAAGTCGTGTTTACATTTCCTGAAGTTGTGTTTACATTCCTGAAGTCGTGTTTACATTCCTGAAGTCGTGTTTACATTCTCGAAGTCGTGTTTTCCTGTGTATATATATACACGTTCTTTTACAGTGGTGATTTTTTTTTTTAATTTTTCTGGGACGATTTCTAATCGTCTGTGTAAACATATATTGATTTTTTGCTTCTTTACATGGTATCAGAGTAAGTTTTCGGTGTTCCTTTCTTTTGACGAAGTTTCGGCAGATTTCGTTATTTGGGGTTTGGGCGTCGATTCTTGTTAGATCGTTCGTCCACACTCATTATCGAGGCTTAGACCTCTGTTTTACCGTGTAATCGGTTCCCTTTCTGTTCGGCGGTGTTCCTGTCGGGTCACCTTGTCTCGGTAGAACTGTTGGTTCCGATTTGGACGTCGATTCTTGTTAGATCGTTCGTCCACGCTCATTGTCGAGGCTTAGACCTCTAACTTACCGTGTTGGCCGTCGATTCTTGTTGGATCGTTCGTTCACACACATTATCGAGGTTTAGACCTCTGACTTACCGTGTAATCGGTTCCCTTTCTGTTCGGCGGTGTTCCTGTCCGTCACCTTGTCTCGGCAAATTGTTGGCTTCGGTTATCGGACCATTGTTTAACCTTTGTATCTCTTATTGACTGTTTGTTTTCTGGCCATCAGGCCTATCCTTTAAAAGAAGAACCTTGTAGTTTCGGGGTTTTCTACACTTTATTCCTGATGCAGGACGTTACATCCACTTCGGGATTAGATGGATCAATGTCTGGTCCCACGACAGATATTCCATTCAATCCTATGGATCTTTTGAATCCTTATAGGATCGAAAGCAGTGACAGTCCCATGATGACACTGGTGACTGATACACTGACCACTAAAAATTATGTTTGCTGGTCAAGGAATGTTAAGCGGGCTCTCCGAACCAAGAATAAATTGGGATTCATCACAGGTCAAATTCCCAAAGTTCAGTTGTTGACCCTGCATATGATCTGTGGGAAAGATGTAATGACATGGTCATATCATGGTTATTAAATTAAATATCACCTTCCATCAAAGCCAGTCTGATGTTTGTTGACAATGCAAGAGAACTGTGGGATGAGTTGCACAGTCGACTGTCTCAACACAATGCCACTCGTATCTTTCAATTGAGGAAAGAGTTGGCAAGCCTGAAGCAAGGAGCAGACACAGTCATGATTTATTATGGCAAGCTGAAGAGCATCTAGGATGAGCTGTTAGTTTATGACGAACAGTAAAAATGCATTTGTGGGCAACTACGTATTCTCGGAGAAAGATATCAAAGAGACTGTGTGATGTAGTTTCTAATGGGGCTGAATGATGTGTATTCACCTGCTAGAGATCAAATCCTCATGATGGATCCCGTTCCCTCGGTGAACAGGATTTTTGGGATGATTCAACAAGAAAAGCAACACTTTGTTGCAGATGGTAATCCCGAAGGAGATTTGATGGCTATGGCACTTCAAAAGGTCAAGATTAATCAGAAACAGGCAGCAAGGAAGGACAAGCCCTTTTGTTCCCACTGCAAAATCTCGGGACACTCATTGAGCAGATGTTTCAAGGCAGGAAATGCACAACCCATGAAGTGCACCCATTGCAACAAGAATGGACATACTGTAGATAAATGCTACAAGCTCAAAGGTTTTCCCCCAGGACACAAATTTTATCATAAAACCACTACTGATAACATTATTGCCTCCAATGTTTCAGCACAGGTACCCGAGGACAGTCGAGAAGATAAATGCCCTTTCACTAAGGGGCAAATCCAAGAGCTATTCTAGTGGTTCAACGGTGAAAAGACTAGAGAAAGGCTTAAGGAACCCCAGGGTGATAAACCCAGCGAGCCTACACACTGCCTCAACGTTTCGGGTAAGTATTCTAATTTGGAACATAATTTTGAGAATATAAATAAGAAAGAGAATTGTTTTTGGGTATTAGACACTGGTGCCACGAATCATATGACTTGTGATAAATCGCTTTTTAGTGATGACTGGATCCCATGTATGTATAGGGTTACTTTGCCAAATAGACAAACTGTAAATGCCACTGCAATAGGCAGTGTTCGTTTGTCCAAAGATATTTTACTTAAAAACATTCTTTTCTTACCCTCCTTTCATTTTAACTTGGTGTCGGTCAGAAAATTAATGATTCATATTAATTGTCGCGTAGTTTTCATGACTAACACGTGTTTCATTCAGGACCAAGTTTTTTGGAAGACACTTGGTGAGGGAAAGGTAAGAAAATGCCTTTATTGCTTCCATCAAAAACCAAACCACAATAATGACTGTCCAAGGAACACCACTTGTTCCATGGCAGCACAAACGACAAATTCTTTCACTCTTTGGCATCATAGATTAGGTCATCCATCTAATGATAAGTTGATACAAATGCAGAAAACTCAAAATTTCCCTTCTTTTTCTGGTTGCAAGTCGAATCCTTGCACCACCTGTCACCTTGCCAAACAACATAGGCTTCCCTTCCAAGACAGTTCACACTGCACTTCAAAGCTTTTTGAGTTAGTGCACTGTGACCTACAGGGGCCTTACAGTGAAGCCTCGCATCATGACAGCAGATATTTCCTAACCATAGTCGATGATTTTTCTAGATGCACTTGGGTCTACATTTTAAAATACAAAACCGAAGTTCCTAGCATTTTTGAAAACTTTTATAAAATGATTCTTAATCAATTTTGTTGCAACATTAAAATGATCAGAACTGATCACGGTACTGAATTCAACCTTAACCTTTTCTGTCAACAAAATGGAATTATTCATCAAAAATCTTGTGTTCAGACCCCACAACAAAATGGAGTTGTTGAAAGAAAACATCAACACCTACTCAATGTAGCTAGGGCACTAAAATTCCAATCGCACTTACCCATTGAGTACTGGAGTGAGTGCATATTGACTGCTGCCTACATTATCAATAGGTTACCTACTCCTGTCCTTAACAACAAAACTCCTTCTGAAATTCTCTTCCAAACTAAACCCTCCTATGATCACATGAAAGTTTTTGGTTGCTTATGCTTTTGCGCCACGCTCAAGGAAGGAAGAAACAAATTTGATCCTAGAGCAAAAAGGGTGCATTTTATTGGGATATCCCTTTGGCATAAAAGGCTACAAGTTGCTCGAACTAGAAACCAATGAAATAATTGTGTCAAGAAATGTAATCTTCTATGAAGATATCTTTCCTTATGAGGAGATCAACAAGAATCTCGATTCTAATAACACAGCTTCTTTTAAAGGCTATGAGAACACTCCTCCAACATCAGAAACCATTCGTGAGGATGAAATCACCTTATTCCCCACTCCAGAAAATCACAACGAATCGAATCTATCACCTGCAAAAGCAGAACCCGATGATAAACAAGGTGAATTGACAAGTGAGACATCACTTGGAGAAACTTCACCAGAACCAAAAAGGTCAACTAAGAAGAAAAATCTACCCAAATATCTAAATGATTACTATTGCCAACAAGTTTCTGGCTCTAATTCTAGGAATAAAATTATTCAAGAGCCAAACAATTATAATGATGCTTCCCAAGTCTCAGAATGGTGTGAAGCCATGAACGAAGAATTAAAAGCCTTAGAGGAAAATAAGACTTGGACTATTACTGATTTACCGCCAGGAAAGAAGGCTATAGGATGTAAGTATGTTTATAAAATTAAATACAAACCGGATGGATCCATTGACAGATTTAAAGCTAGATTGGTGGCAAAAGGATACACCCAAAAATATGGGTTGGATTATCAAGAGACCTTTTCTCCTATAGCCAAAATTACCACAGTTCGAATAATATTGGCAATTACTGTTATGATGAATTGGTATTTAGAACAATTAGATGTAAACAATGCATTCTTGCATGGAAACTTAAAAAAAATCTACATGATAAAGCCTCCAGGGTACAACAAAGAAAGAAAACATCAAGTTTGTAAACTGAACAAAAGTATTTATGGACTCAAACAAGCCTCTAGACAATGGAACAAAACCTTTTGTGCTGCGGTTAAGAATTTTGGCTTTGATCAAAGTAAGGCTGATTATAGTCTTTTTACAATGGACAAATCAAACTCTTTTACTGCTATTGTGGTCTATGTTGATTAGAATTATTGTTACTGGGAATAATTCTACTGTTATTAAGAAATTAAAAACTTACTTGAATGATGTCTTCAAAATAAAGGATATTGGGAATCTATCGTATTTTTTAGGAATTGAATTGATTAAAACTCAGGAAAGAATACATCTGTCGCAAAGGAATTACATCCTAGACATACTAGCTGATTGTGAAATGACACATTGTAAAACATCTAAGGTTCCAATGGAACAAAACATTAAGTTAAGCAAATATGATGGAGGACCCATACCTGATCCCTCTGTGTATCGAAGGTTAATTGGAAGATTATTATACTTAACGATTACTAGACCTGATATCGCTTTCCCAGTGCATACATTAAGTCAATTCATGGAAGCTCCTACCGATATACATCTAAAGCTGCCTACAAAGTCCTACGATACTTGAAACTGACAATGGGACAAGGTATTCACTTGTTCGCAAACTCTGATTTTCAACTAATAGGCTTTTGTGATGCAGATTGGGGTTCATGCCCTGACACGCGAAGATCTGTAACAGGTTATTGCGTTATGTTCGATAAATCCTTGATCTCTTGGAGATCCAATAAACAGTCATTGGTCTCAAAATCTTCTGCGGAGGCGGAATACAGGTCCATTGCCACACTTTGCACTGAACTAATTTGGATTAAATTTGTTTTGGAGGCCTTGCAGGTACATCATAATGATCCCGTAAAAGTCTACTGCGATAGTCAAGCAGTGCTACATATCGCCTCTAATCCTGTTTTCCATGAAAGAACGAAGCACATCAAGCTAGATTGTCACCTTGTACGAGATTTAGTTCAAGCCAAAAGGATTGAGACTCAACATGTTGGAAGCCAATCTCAGGTGGCAGACATATTCACGAAGTCCTTACCAGCAGGAGTAATGAAGAATCACCTCGACAAGATGGGAGTGATCAATTTATCACCTCCATCTTGAGGGGAGGTGTTGAAAATATGACCGTTGCCATTTTTATTCATTCTCAAAGTCGTGTTTACATTCCCAAAGTCATGTTTACATTCCCAAAGTCGTGTTTACATTCTCGAAATCGTATTTACATTCCCGAAGTCGTGTTTTGCTGTGTATATATATACACGTTCTTCTATTGTAGTGATTTTTTTTTCAATTTTTCTAGTACGATTTCTAATTGTCTGTGTAAACATATATTGATTTTTGCTTTCTTTACAAACTTTAAACTGTTTTTATTATGTTTTATTCAAGGTAAAAGTTATAGCCGAAATCCAGAAAAAAATGGTCTAATCCATAAACGTAGTGGAAGTATGTCATATTTTTCTTTGTCATATGAGAATTTAGGGCATAACCAGTAATTATATGATTAGTGTGAATTTTACATGGGAATAAGAATGTCGATTTTCAAGAGTATACATATCTTGATTCCTTTCATTACCAATGGTATATGTACACCTAATTTGTTAAGAATAAACTTATATTTTTATGTAATGAAGTTACACATTTATAATACGTTATGATTGTACAATATAAAACGATTAAAATATCATTAATATTTAGATAATCTTTTTTCACTATATTTCCTCAATTTCTATTTATTTCATTTACTTTTTTTCATTTTGTATTATTCTGTAATTTCTATTTTTCAAATTCTTTCTTTCTTTTATCATCTTATAATTTTTATGAATGGAACAAATTATTTTTAAAAATTATTTGAATTGGATGAAGCTATGAAAATGATGTGACGTTTATACTAAAAAAAATTAAAAATTATTATTATTTTATTTATATGCATAGATATTGAGAATTCATGAATTTTACTTTATTATATTTTTTTTGTAAATATTCTCCTTCAATTTTAATTTATTTTAATTTTCTCTATCTTAAGTTTCAATCCTTATCTTGTATTTTATACATAATGTGAAATTATATTTATATAATCATGCACATATGCCTTTCATAAAATTTCTGTCAACACAAAAAACCCTATCTACTCTCTTTTACATTCCTTTTTCCTTTTTATCTTCTGCACGAGTAACATGACTTTTCATTTTTATTATCTATTTTGCATCAACTTTTTGTGAAATATTAAAGCTAGAAGCCATGAGAAAAAAAAATGGTGATACTTTTAAATTAATTAGTGATTGGTAGTTATCAATATAAAAGCATATGTAATTATTTACATTTTTCAATTAAAGAAATCAACAAATGATTTTTTGCTTCAAAGTCTTTTTTAATTAGTAGATTTTTGTTTTTTAAACCAATTTAAGTATTAAAAAATATAAGTATCAATTGAATTTTTAATACATGATTGTATGAAAATTTATTATTTTAAGATAATTTTGTCATGTAAGTAAATTCATAATGTTTATAAATTGCTTTCTATTTACCAATTACAATAATAAAATTTTGAATAACAATTTTATTTCTTTTTTATTATCTCTATAGACTAGTCACGAAATAATTTATACAATATCCATTCCATTCATATTTTTATTCCACGTCCATGTCAATTTATATTTTTATCTTATTTTATTTATTATATTCCAACTATGTCCTTAGCAAGAATATAGATTAACCAAATCGAAGTCCGTCCAAATTAACGAATTCATTTTCAATCTCCAAACACGGCCTCCCCCACTCCCCGCCTTTCCAGTGGAATTAATAATATGATGGTCGCAAATTGTTCGTCTAATTAAATTAACCATTAATATTTTAACTATGCGTACCAATCAATCATGATATAATACAATTATTAATAAATACAATTCTCTATCTGCCCCATTAGAGGGCAATTTGTTGGGTAGTGGTAGAACATAACTTTCACGTCCACTTCAAGCATGACCATTTCGCACAGAGGTTGCTTATACCACAAAGCAACAGGATGCAATCAATAATGCACCAAGTTGTCACATATAATGATTAAATTATCAAATAGAACTTCTCTATCCTCGTTTATTGCTGCTAGTTAATCGAGATTTGTTCAACAGAACCAATCAAATCACGGGTGGGCTTTCCATGCATTAATCTTAAGTCACAAACCTAATCGTAACTAATTTCAAAATTATTTTTGAAGTAAACTCATTTCATTACAAGCAACTATAGAACAAATTTTGTCTCTACTCAAGACAGAATCAAACATAAAATTGGGTCCCGCCCATGTGGAAGAAGAGGGCAACGATCAAGCATCACTAGTGCGTCGTGACTTTCCTCCAACCATTTAGGCAACCAATGCGGCCCCTCGGGCGGTGAAAGACAAAGAGGGCTTCTAGAAGACATGGCACGCGCCAGGAATATGCACAGTCAGGGTAAACAAACTTTAACGTATGCGAAGAATTTTAGGAGTAGTTAGGGAGAAAGAGATAGGCATTCTAGAAGCCTTGTCACGGGCGAGGCCCAGCCCATCACACAACTCAACGGACATTCACGAGGCCACGTGGCGAAATCCGACGAGATCACCGCCTTTCTTCTAGAAGCTCTGACGCGGGCAAAGGGAACCAGTCCACTAGAGTGGGGTACAAAGAAGCGTAATTGTATCATATCCACGTTATTATTAAAGTCGTTAAACAGTCGCCTCCAGTAGAACTGCGGGAATCGCACTTTACAGCATGCGCCTTCCGCGACGCATTGAGAAATTGTGGTAATTTTTTGCATTCTAATCTATTTCAAATTATATATCTTAAAGATAATTGAAACGAGACAATAGTGGGGTTGGATATTTTTCCTGCGTATGAAAAGTTCATATGCAAAAAGATTGTTCTTTCAAGACCACCTTTTTTCTGTATCCAGCAATACAAAAGTAAGGGGGCAGTGGAAAGGGAATGTTTGGAAGGACACTTTAGGTGCAGGAATAATAATATGATCACTTACTCTGGCCCCAAAAAATTAAAAGCTGGATAATATATAGCTGCTATCCATTATCTCTCGTAGTGCACGCACTAAAGTTAGATTAGGATTGAGTTAATTAAGTTGACCATAAAACCATATGCTGCCAGAAGTCTCACGAGACTAAAGATGTTAGGGATGACAATATTATTAATGCAAGAAAATGAGCCGATGCCTTATTACGCGACAAGCGTATAGTATTATTTTTTATCTGTGGTAATAATGCCACATTTGTTGTGATATGAAAGTTCAGTATTTTTACTGTCGCTGCGTATTCTCTTAGACTGTCTAATTTTAATAAGTAAAAAGTGTTTTGAGTTTAACCTTAGGTGTTTTGATTTGATGGTAAAAATTGGAGGTTATGTCTGGGTGTCAATTTTCATTGATTTTTAATTCATCTCAATACTCACACTTCAAAGGTTTTACCAGTCAAACTAATATATATTTTTTATTATTTTTATATTAAAAGCACGTAATTTTTATCTCCCAATAAAACTTATATGTAGAAAGAGTAGAATTTAAAAGATTTTTAAATTATGTGGTTACGAGTTCAAATTCGAATATCATCAAATACGACGTGTTTCTCTCTAACACGCCCGACGCATGTAGCTTTATGTTTTATTATTCTTAAAAGATTCGAAATTCGTATATAATTTTTATGTCCCAATAAAATTTATATGTAAAAACAATAGAATTTAAAAGGTTTTTAAATTATGTGGTTATGAGTTCAAAATTCGAATATCACCAAATACGAAGCATTTATCGCTAACACGCCCCGCCTACGTTCTCTATATTTTATTACTCTTTGTAATTCATTATTTATTGAATAGATGTATTGGTCATTCACTATTATTTTAATATTTATATTTAAAAGAAAAAGTTTTTATGTAGTTTGCTTGAGTAGAAAAACGAAATTTCATACGGTTGATAAGATTAAGGCTTTAAAATTCTTCAATTAAGGGCATTGTTTGCACGCAATTTTGTAAAAGAGAAAAATTGGTGTGAAAAATTAAAAATTATATAAAAGTAAGAAAAATAAATAGATAGAAAGAGTTACTTTAAAAGATAAAATATTTGAAAGTTTGAATTTTAATGAGATGAAAATCCATATGCACATCCATTTGTGTTTATATTAATATATCGATTAATTTAATCTACAACAGTGAATATATCTATTTCGATTATTATTTTTCACATTGAAACCATACATCAATAAAGAAAGCAAAATCCTTGCCTCTCACAAATCATCCAATCAATTCAAACACATGGAAAAAATCAAATCGAATTTGAAGTATTACATATCCAAAATTCTAATTGACTTTTCCAACATTAAATGCTTGTCCCAAACAAGCCCAATCGAAAATTAATAATAAAGCCGACCAAGCCAAATGTCTCATAAACGGCTCGGCGAGTCCGAAACCAGCCGCCGGCACGCTTCGGAACTTGATGCTAATCTTCTAGAAGCAAGGTGTCCTGGTGCCAGCGAATCAAACCAATCCGAATTGCCATGTCATCCCCCCTCTTGCCTGCTGACTTTTGTATAAAGCCCCCCAACCATTTTACCCCTGTGAGCTGCATATCACTCAAACTTCATCCTTCTGACCTCTTCGCCAGAATCCAGATTCTCTCTTCAATTAATCAAATGCTGGGGACTCTAGCACTACCTTCTCAATCCCCTTTACCCGCTCGCCGGATGTTTGTGTGCAACGCCGTGGCAGAGCACGCCTCGTCCGTGGACCGGAGGAGCCACTACGATGTCCTCCGAGTGAACCGCAACGCCTCACAGACTGAGATCAAGACAGCGTACCGTACGCTCGCGAAGCTGTACCATCCCGATGCTACGTCACGGTTTATGGATTCGTCGATCGCTTCGTCGACGGACGGCCGAGATTTCATCACCATCCGTAACGCCTACGCTACTCTATCGGATCCCGATGCGAGAGCGGTCTACGACTCTAACTTGAACGTTAATTCACTGCGGTGGCGGAATTCCGTCGCCGACTTCGGTTTACGCAGTCCAGGTCGAGGGAGATTTTACGCCACTCGTCGGTGGGAAACGGATCAGTGCTGGTGATGTGGTCCA
The DNA here is from genome assembly GCA_019155195.1 of Avicennia marina. NCBI lineage: Eukaryota > Viridiplantae > Streptophyta > Magnoliopsida > Lamiales > Acanthaceae > Avicennia > Avicennia marina. The sequence goes on from CM032776.1 coordinate 3,354,281, forward strand.
CTTACACTTACGGATCATTGCCCAAAAAATCCCCAAAAACATCGATGTAAATTCTTTGCTCACCTTTTATGATTTTTCCCTTGTGATTTTCGATTTAAGGGAAAATCAGTGTACAGCCTTTTTATGTTCTCCACTTATTTAGAAAAATTTTAATGAATAGAAATCGTTGGTTAGTTTAGATTCCAGTGTTCTTATGGGGTTTTCTTGTTCAAGTGGTAATTCATAAAAGCTACAACAGACCCAATTAAACAAGCATTTAATAGTAGTTTACTATTGGCAACTTTACCAATCATTAATTCAAATGGCGTGTAGGTGATTTGGCTGCTGACTAGTCATCTGTCTGAGCTTTGATTTCTGATTAAAATATTATGACCAATTGCTTTCGGATAAAAAGCAAAAATAATTTGATTCTAATAGAGAAGGAAATTCACAAACTATCGTGTATGTACTGATAAGTTTTTCCTTTTTTTAAAAAAATAATAATAATTTTTTATGCATTAAAAAAATAGACGGATTTTCGAAAATTTTAAAAATCTACTCTTTTATTGGAAAGTGGGAAATCGAGATTCCGATTTTGTAAAAATATTGATTTTGAAAAATAGAAAAAAAAAAACCGAAATCTATATTCTGAGGAATTTCTGCTCACCGCGCCACTTCTCCAAGTGAAGAGTTGGGCTTTCACTTTCCAGGAACCAATTAGCACACACTCTTTTTCTAGACATTAAGGCTGTGTTTGGATGTAGATAAACTTTTAAGGATACTTTATGCTTAACCCTTCCATTTTATTGCTCCCTAATACAGTACTAGATTCTTCTATTTCACGCGCACTCTTTAAAAAGCAATAAAAAATATATTTTATGGAGAAAAATCAAAATTCAACCACATCAATCGAATACGGCCAATGATTCAAATAATGGATAATTTTTTAAAAATAATTAAAAAGAAATAAAATTAAAATTCAAAACAATCAGCCCCACCTCAGCTTGGAGTTCTCCCCTCTGTTCTCTCATTTAGAAACCCTAATTTTTAGAAACCCTAACTCACACATTATCTCCGGCACTCCACAATCACTGTACAGATCGAAGCATTTCTCGCCCTCCATTCGATCTTTCAGTTAAAATTCAAAAGCCCCCATGCGTGCACTCTGTGTAGTTGCAAGTGGGTTTTGTTCCTGAGAACATGTACAGAGATCGAGGAGGTTCATCAAGCACTTGGAGAAGTGTTCGCCTTCCACCTCCAGGAAGAAGGGTCCCGCACTCCCGCCTATGTGCTGTAACAGAAAAATTGATATAAATCTACATCCAAACACAGCCTTGAAATCTAGAAAAAAAGTACGTGGCATTTTGTTGGTGGAAAAGGGCAAGCCCTTAGACGGTGTTTGGCTAAGCTTATTTTTTTAGCTCATAAGATCACTTGCGAGGGATTTTCAGAACTTATAAATTTATAAATTTTCTTTTAAAAAGAGGCTAATAAAATGTTTGATAAGATCATCTTACAAGATTTTAGTAAAATTTATAATTATAATTTTTTTAGTGTATTAATGATAAAAATAAATTATATATTACTAATATAATATAATTAAAGATATTTATACTATTTTTAATATAGAAGTGCCTTATAAAATATTTAAAATTAAATTGAAAAAAATCAATTTATTGTTGAAGAAATTATAAGTTCTAAACATATTATTTTGGGAATTTATAAATCCTTTTATTTGAAAATTTATCAAATACTTTTTAAAAATTTATAAATTTTCAAATATTTTAGAAGATGTTTAGAGTAACTTATAAGCTCACCCAAACATCCTCTTACTTTAGAGCCGGCTCTTTTTTTCTTAAATTTTTTCAAAATCATTCTTTTTTATAAAATGGAAATCTTGAGTTTCAAGTTTTGAACTAGTTTTAAAGCTGAAAATGGACGTTTCCAACGCAAAGGAATAAATTTTTAAAATTTTCAAATCATTTGTTAATGCAAAAAAGACCGATTTTCCCTTCCATTTTAGATTGTTTGAGAAATAACTTGATAATTGTAGAATGTAGAAGACGATGAGAAATTGGACATCTGCATTTAATTTTTATTGACATAATTTAAGATCATAAGAAATATAGTTGGAGTACATTGATGATTCCATTTTCGATTTTAATGCGACGCGGAACCTTTGAAACCCATTCTTCACGCTTCAAATTTAAATTTTTATTTCTTTTACCTATATAATTAATTAATTAATTATTTTTCAATTATTATATATCTTTACAATTAAATTAATATTTATGTTTATACATACATATATTCACATTTATACACACACACACACACACACACACACAAACTAATCATTATCTTTATATATTATTATATTATTTAATTATTATTATATATTTTATTCATATATTTAAATAAAGTAAAATTTTTAAAATATTGAACTCTTATAACGAAACATATTAATAATTCCAGCCAAACATTGTATCCCATTAAAACCCCCCTTCCAAACATAACTTTGTTGATTAATTACCAAACCCATTAAATTCCATCACGAAAAGTGGAACTCCAAAACAAGTGGGGAAAGAAGGGAGACCACACAACTGTTTCTGATTTTTCCCATAAATAAATGGTGCTGTCCCTTGGCATAGGCTTTGTTGAGGGATTGTTATAGACATGTTACTTTGTTCAATATAAGATATTGTTTATTTTTGTAGGTTTTAGGTTTTAAATACATGAAATTCAATGTTTTGTGGAAGAAAATATATCTTGGAATGTTTAAATCCGATAATTACACAAAATAGTAAGAGTATAAAAAATCATACTCTAATTGTAACATTATAAAAACAATATCAATTTACAAATTAATAACCATAAAGGACAATCGCATATTTAGACTTCAAAATTATTTTATAAAATGACTTGGAATATTTCTATTATTTTTTTTTATTTTGCATATTAAATGAATAAAGAAAATAGTTTTACCATTAACCAAAGAGCGAATAAATGATGATAACAACGATAGTATAATAATAATAATATACAGTAACACACATTACCTTGACAATAAAAACTTCAAGTGCACGTGTTATTAATCGCTATCCCATGTCTTATAATGTTCATTTTGAATGGTTGAGTTGGATAAATTATTTTATCAAATTTAATCATATATTTTATGATAGATAAAAATTCTTAATTAATATCAAATTTAATATAGAATAATTAAAATAAAAGATAATTAATCTTATGCATATAATATAATTAAATAATCTTTTTAAAGGTTTGTTCACTTGGTGGAATTGATAATCAAATAAAATCTATTTAGCTAATTATAATCTAAATTTATTTAATTTTTTTATTAAATTTACATGTTTACAACAAAGAAAAATTTCTAGTTTTTGTATCAATATTTTTTACTATGATCATCACTAACATTTTTTTGTAACATTTAAATTAAGTATAATTTTTTATACTAGTAAGCATAAAAAGAATTAACTATAATTTACATTAATTTAAATTTGTTTAATGAATATCAAATAAAATTGCATAGTAAAAATTATGACATTCATATGTATAAAAAGTTGTAAATAATAAATAAAAATACATAATTTTTTATTAAAAATTTGAAATTAGAGTCTTGAAAAAATAAAAATAATCTTATTAAACATAACATTAAATTATCCTACATTTTAATCTATATTAATAAACATAATATTCAATTATCTCGAAATTAATTTATCTTTTAAAATAATCTTAAATCGTAATTCCATCAAACAAAATGAACAAAGCCTAGCGATAATATTTAAAAGACCCATAAAAACCCTTTGGCGCATAGGTTCAGTCATACAAACTATGACAGAACATTTGTGCAACACAAAGCATGGAAACTAGCAACAAGTCTCCTTTGTACAGAGACAGAATTGCATATCAACACCAAATGTCCAGTCATCGAACACAAAATAGATGCAACTGCACAGATTCAGTCGTACAAAACTACGACACACAACATTTGGGCAACTAAGCATAGAAACTAGCAAGAAATCCCCATTGTACAGAGACAAAATTGCATATCAACACCAAATGTCCAGTCATCGAACACATGTTGTGTTTTTGCCCTCGGGGGAATAAAAGAGGAAAAAGTAGACAATGCGCGATCCAACTCTACATATTTTCTTTTCTCACTTGAGTCCCTAAAATTTGTACAAACCTTACATCGCGACAGAATGCTCATCAAGAGAGCAACTGGTCCGGCCTCATTTAGGGGTCATTAGCATGGAATTGATTACATGCATAATCAACCGAATGTTGGAAAGCTCAGCACCATTAGTGGTTGGAAGGCTGCGATGGTGACTCAATATTTGATACACTTGCTCAAAGATGGGACGTACATGCACCGCAATCATTGGATCTGTTGGGTTGATAGAGGATAGAACCTCCCTCATCCACGTGAGTTTCCGAGAGGTCTCTTTGCTGATATCACAAGCCAACTGTTGCAGAAGGGAGAGGAGTACACCTTGACTCAAAGGCAGGGGGTTCATTGACAGAATTCCAGGTAAATCAACCTGGCAGGTGAAAAAATGGACTCGAAGTCAAACACAAACATGTATAGATGGCTCAATGAATTACGATATAAAATTCTAATGGTTGTTTTGTTTAGCTTCAATCTTGCACCATGCCGCAAAATTCAAATCTGTCAGTGCAAGCTAATCCTTTTTTCTCCCTTGATCTTGGGAGGGAGGTTGACAACCTCAATTAGACACAAATCCCACTTCCCAAGACTGCAATGTCAATGACACTGGAAGAACATCCATAAGTTATTACAGCAAGATATTGCATACCTGAGAGCATAACCATGATACAATAGTAACATCACTCCTTTGCAGGGCAGCAGTGAAAGACTCCTCATATTTACGCTCAGCTAGTAGTCTAGATAGCTCTTTAGTTGGATCAAGAGGTACCTCAATCTAGTAAAGTAAAATATTCATTTCAGACTAAATAGCTATGGCAGTAGTCAATAAGCTGTATCATTTTTGAACTAAAATGTCAATTCAGTTACGTCCAAATGAAAACAGAAAAACATAGCAAACCTCAGGGAGACCACCCAAGGGACCATTACTCAATTGAGTAACCAATGGATTTGCTGCTTTATTTGCTCCTGCAACAGCAAGAGCTAATAATTTTCTTTGACCTTCAAGAAGTTCATTGCTTAGAGTTTGACTCATTGATGAAGCTGAATTTATAGTGTCCTGAAAAAATATGCCTAAATTAGTGGTGAAGGTTGACATCAAAGTAACAAGAGAGACAGAAAACAAGACTGATAGTCACGAAACTACTCTATTTGTCAACAACAATTTACCACTGGTCTAAATTGTCCCTTAAGGTGGCAAGAGAAAGCATACATAGGTACAATAGTATAACATTATAACAAATTTTGATACCCTTAGAGCAGCTGCTAATGAAGAATGTGAGCCTTCAAATTGTTGCTGTGCTGCTGCTGTATGTTCAGCCATTCCCTTCTGGAATGTGGTGTCAACCTGCTCAAACATGGCCCTGCAGGACATCTCGAATGCAGGAATCACAGAGGCTTCCAAACTCGATTTCAATGTTTCCTGTAAAAAGAAATATTTTTTCTCAAATTCTATTGCTATACCATGTAGGCAAAGGAAGCTAATATATAGAATTAGTGATGTTGCCATCCTTTCTTTGTTGCAATAGAAAGCAAAAGGACAAATTGAAATAAGTAGCAATTACACTTTCAGTTATATGTCACTACACCTGCTTTCCAGAGCAGGTCAAAGTGGGAACATAAAATTTTTGAACACTATTATCAAAAATTATAAACAAATAAATTTGCTGCATCCAAATAATAAATATTTGGTTTTCAAAATCCTTCTGTAACAACGGGATACATGGAGTCTTGGACAAAGTTTTCACTGCAAACAAATTCCAGTGCTCAAATAATCAAAAGATGCATTGAACCTTTTCTCCTGTTTTATACCTGAAGAGCTTGCTTGCCAGAAGTTTGGAATTGAGCTTGGATTTGCCTCCCAACTGTTGCTTCTAGTTTGGAGTTGACAGATTTTTCCAGTTGATTTACAGCTTTATCACCAACACCTTTCTGTTCAAACATATCAAGTAAGATACAGGCATGATTAGGTCAAACAAAAACATGAGAGCAAAATGCTAACCTGGAAGCTCTCTGCAATGGAAGTGGATATCATTTTCTCAATGTTGGGAGTTATAGTTCGTGCCACAGATTGCCCCACAGCAGTCAGTTCTTTCTTAACAGTTTTCTCTATGATTGTAGGTAAGTCTTTGTTAAAACTATTGCTAATCATGTTTGTTAACTGTTGCATACGCTCCCGTGCTGCCTTGTCCTGTTTTGCATTCTCTTCTTGAAAACGAGCCCACAAAGCATCGGCATTGGCTTTGACAGCTTTTTCCATGCTCCGTCCCAAGGTTGCTTCAAGCCTTTTCCCTTCTTTAGTAACTGGGGCAGCAATCATCGTTGACATTTGCTTCTGCATCTCCTTTTGCATTGTTACAACCTGCCAAATATATATATTGAAATGCAACTGTTAGCACAGAACCTACCCACAATGAAGAAGCCATGCTCAAGGAACTGATAAGAGACAGGACTGAAAATAGTACATTTGGAGCTTTGGCCCCTAACCAACCATGTTACATCATCATCAACCAGAAAAGAGACAAGAATGAGAACTGCTCAAGGAAGTTAATAGGACTTCAAGGTAAATGACTAATTGATATGTTGAACAAAATAAAAATGTCAACCACAAGCAGGAGCTTTTGATAGAAAATGATTTTACTTTTAAAGAAACAGTCAACTGTTAGAAGCTTCCAACTCAAAAAAGCTTATAAAGGTTATGTTTGGAAGACGGGTTTTGGTGAGAGATGATATTTGGAGTAAGTTATGTCGGAATGAGTGCATGTTTGCTTGTAGGATTTTGAAGCTCTGAAAATTTTGATTTATTTAAATATATGTACAAAATATACAATAATGACAGAAAGATGTGATAGTATTCCGAGATAATGATTAGCTTTTTAGAGCATAATTATATATACATGTGAGGGAATAGATATAAGTACTGATTTGATTGTGAATGAATTTAATGATTGAAAAATAATTAACTATATATGTAAGAAAAATAAATTTTAAATTTAAATTTGGATAAAAAATTTATTGGAAGGTATGTTTCATAAAGTTTAATAGGTTTTGTGAAGATGGAAAAATGGAAAACAAACATAGCCAAAAAGTACAAACCAAGAGCCTGAAGAATGATGATTGACCAATAGGCTCCCTCACAAATGTGGAGTTAGGCTTGTAGTGACAATTCCAAGCCACATTCTGTTAAATATATATATATATATATAGGCTATGTTTGGTTTCATTTTTCAGAAAAAAATACAGAAATTTCAATCATTAAATTTTTAAAATTTCTCTCTAGATTTCATGCAATGTCCAAGAACATATGCCTAAAAACACATACTTAAAGTCATAGACCGAATCATAATAATATAAATTAAGTATGATTACAATTACCTGATTCAGCATCTCTTGCATGGCAACTATTTGCGGGAGTGCACTTTCTACAGGAGTACTAGGGCTGACACCTTGTTCATTAGAAAAATCTGTTGAGTTGAAAGCGCTGGGTGACGGTGAGGATGAGCCTGATCCTTGAGCACTCTTTCCCTTCTGCTTTTTCCCTTTCGCAATTGTTGCAGATGATTGTTGAGATGGCATAGGGGTTGACGAATCAATAGCCTTCCCTGAAACATCCTTTGCAGAGTTGAATTCTTCCACATTTGTCCGTTGAGTAATTGTTTCAGTTTCACCAGAACCATTAAACTGCCTAGCTTCCTCAACAATATAGGTTTCGGGTGACAAGGCACGACATTCTCGAGCCATGTCAATTCCTAGATCAGATGCTTGAGAGCAAAATGACTTTTCCTTGCTTTCAGACACAAAAGTCTGAAGTTCTTTTCGAGACCCGACGTCATTATTCTGATGAAATCTAGTTTCACCCACAACTTTTACCTCCACCTCAACATTCCTTGTATCATTGCTAATTGCCACATCTGGAATATTTAGTTCCACATCACTTTTGGGATCATTAGGGCGGCCCACTTCAGAAGCTGAATTGGCCATCAATATTTCTGCAGGAGTTACCAGATGAGTGGGGTGTTTGAACTTGACTGGATGGTTGAGGTCCACAGAATCATCTTGAGAAAGTTTATTATCTTCATTCTTTGAATCATTATCCAATGAAGCAACATCAGAAACATTTGTATGAATAACATCCATTTGCCTGTCAACAGCATAATCAACACTTTTCGGCTCTAAATTAGGATCGTTAGTTGAAGGATCATGATCCGAGCTGCTCAAAGGACTTCTTAATCCAGAGTGAGTTTTGGACAGCCTGGGGCTCAATGGAGGAGGAGGCGAACTAGTAGGAGGAGGTGAACTAGTAGAAGAAATATTGCTATCATTAGCAGCCTCGGGCAAAGGGACTAATTTGGTTTCCATAGTCAAGGAAGTAAACTCCTGTGTCCTAGGAGGCTCAGCAGAAGCTGAGCTAACAGGATATTTCATCGCAGATGCACTCTCCAAGCCACTTTCCTGTGGGGATGCATTGGGTACAGAACTAGATACAGATAATTCAGCTTGTTTATTGCCAGAAGACTGCAAATCAGCAAGTCCATCAGCACCAGAAGTATCCAGTGAGACAACAGAATCTGACTTCTCATATACAACATTTTCCATTGGAGGTGGAAGACACTGTGACAGCTCCAAAGCATACTGTTGAATAGCTTGTGTCTGAACACAATATACCTGAACTATATGCTCTCCATTAGGTAGTAACTCACTTGTCCCTGTAAAACTCAGTATTGGCATAGTAACAGTAAATTCTGCTATGTAATCCATGCGAGTTGACTCAGGGTTAGGACCGTATTCCAAGTGCACAGCATATATAGCATTCCTCTTGGCATTTGCCAATAAAAGAAGACCAGCTTGTGACAAAGCCATTACTTGGTTGAAGAAAGCTTCTTCCACAAGTGCCTCCTCCGAACTCTTTAATTCCAATGTCTGAGTACAATGCCATGATTCTGCATCACTAGGCAGCAACCAGCCTTCTTCACTTGAGGATACCCAAATTTTCACTTCCCGATTCAGTGGCCCCTGAACATGTCCTTTTAAAGTTGAGAAAGTAGTAAAATTATCAAAGGCAACGCCATAACCAAAAACAGAACTTTTTTTAATTGGGGTGTGTTACAGTAACCCATTTGACCAATAGAAATTTGTGATTTACACTCAACTGCAACTATATTCACAAATTGGATTAACACAGGGAAAAGTATTATTGCATGTACCCCACTGATAAGTATGATATGATCCGGCCGATGAGGAGCAGCCAAAAATGTGACAGAATTGACAGGTTGGCCATCATGTGGCCGGAGAACTGCCACAGGATGTGACTTCCGATCTTCCCAAATCTTTATCTGCAATCAAAAATAGCAGTCAAAGAAAGCTCACAAGCTGATCGCAAATTTGCCATGATAAAGGAAAGACTGCAGATTACCAGATACCAACTACCCAAGCATACAAGCAGTACATAATTATCCGGAAACAGAATATTGGAGGCATCCTTAACACCAGCAAGTATTCACAAACACCACTTTTAGTTCCTCAACAAAACCACAATTCAAAAGTGTTCCTCATAAAATCATAATTCAAAATTTATATGCAGCAGTTGGCGATCTTTGGTTTGAATTACAGTCTCATGTTTACTAGATTTAAAATCTTGCAAGCACTTGATTGGTACCAAATGTAACATGTTGTACACAACTTCCAAGACTGGTCGGCTTATGATTAAATCAATCATCCTAAATTGATTGTTTAAATGATTTAAATAAAATCCCATGCACAAGTCAACCACTCATGCAAGGGAGGGGCTGTCTTGAGTGCCAAAAATTATGAGATAATATTGACATAAATGAGTGTGCAAGTATAAAAAGCAACAAAATTTAATTACTTTACTGATAGGATCCAAAGAACTGAAAAATAAAATAAGCTAAGTCAGTTTACCAGAATGATTCCTTGTTTTATATATATTGATTTAAATCCAACTTGCAATAACTATTCAGGTGGCTCCAGTTAACAGACAGAAAAACAAAGTTAACACTTAAGTTTGTTGACAAACCTACAAGCTATATTTATTGAACAACTTAAATAGACAGCATAAAACCATTGCAAGGAATCACACATTATGCTAAAGATCTTGTTAGTTTCTCAAATCCACTTCCATTCGTAGAATATTACAATTCTTCAAACACAATTAAATCCAAATCCTACAAATATCCAACTTCATGAGAACCTTCCAAACAAGCACAGTAATCCCTCAATTTTCCTCACAATGTTTTTTGCTGTTAAAGAAACAACTTTTTATGCAGCTTCCAACAGGAATTTCATCAGAGAAAGCAACAACATGAAGATATGCAAATTAGGCACCTCGTCCTATGGTCGGCCTATCTTCCCCAGTTACGGTCATCCTTCAAATTTCTTTTCTTTCACAGCCCATTTAGAATGATGATTCATGGTCTGTTTATGAATTGGTCAGCTATAAAGAAACAGCAATCTATTAAAAGCCATCATCTATATTCATTCTTATATTTTAATACATTCTGTATTGTTCATTAATAGAGCAAGCTTCCCTTCTTTTGCTTCTCAATCCCATTGTAAGGCCTCAATTTACTGTTTCCATTTCAGGCCTCAGGTTTATAGGAGTGTCATAACTGTCGGCTGACAAAAGTGCAATATGTGCAAAAACATCCACCTTACAGGAAGCAAACAATGATTCTATAGCTAATTCTAAACAGATGTATCCACACCGAGCAACACGCACACACACACATATACGATATAATCAGTGTCATCTATGAAGAAAGATGATAGACACCTTCAACTAGTTCCTAATCAGCATTCAGGAAGATATTAGCGAAAACAGGCTCTATATTGAGAGTAAAGGAGAAAAATGTATGACAAACCGTGCCATCTACTGAAGCAGATGCTAAGCGGGATGTCATCCACTGGCACATAGACAAGTCAATCACTTCTCCATCATGGCTTCCAACAAGTTGGACCCCATCAATCAACTTCTCCATAGAACATTTAAGGGGTTCCTCTGCTGAAAACTTTTCACCTTTTCCAACTTTTGTAGTATCAATCCTCAAAACACGTCTCCCAATTCCAACCACAAGAATTTCCTGCAAGCAAAAATGCAGCGTGAACCAAAATCTAATCCTGGTGAGTTAAAAAGTACAGTGGCAAATACAAGGACGAATGTTGAATGATGGAATACTTGTTTATGGCAGTGCCAACAAACTCTGGGGTGAACAGATTCGCCTTCTCCAGTAATTTGAATGGCAATTAGGATTCTCCCAGTAATTTGAGGCTTGTCTTCTTCATCTGAACCTTCCGTAATCTTCCACACATATACCCGGCCATCCATGCTTGCACTGCATTGGAGCAACTTATCATGTTAAGAACAAACCAAAAGTTGGATACCAGGAAAACTGCCCAATAGAGTACCTAGCCAAAAGGTGCACGTCCTCGGCAAAGAAAGCCATGTCTGTGACCCTCTGGAAAGAAAATACGTTATTCAAGAGATAAAACAATAGTAGTTCATAAATTCTCTGAATATCTAAAAACAAAAGGTTCGCACAACAATATTTAATTCGGTGCATGGAACCTTGCGGTGGACCCTGGTCTTAAAAAATATAAAAATCAGGAAACAGCATTCACATAGCAAAGAGGTCAAACCAACCTGAGCTAGGCCCTTAAGCAATGATCTCAACGCAGTGTTGATATTGAGCACCCGGATAGCGCCCAACTTGAGCCCATAACATATATAAGTCTTGTTAACTGCAACTTGCCTACCCACAACAAGTCCAGGATCAGAACCGTATTTTGTAATGGGTGTAACCTCAAGCTGAGGCTGCAACTCCCCGGGCAACCTAACGTTTATGTCATAGACCAAACGATCCCCGATTAAATGCCGCCCCTTGGGGAGCTTACTGCTCGGCATCCGCATCACAGGATGTGCAGTCACCAAACCAGAGCCCGAGGGCAAGTTGTTCGCATTATGAGGGACGGACAAGTCAGAGCCAGCGGACGAAGTGGGGTGGATTTGGGGCATGGGCATTGTGGGCTGCTGCGGAATTTCATGGGTCGAAGGAGGCGCACTTAATAACGCCATCAATCGAGCCCCGTGGTTATTAGGGTTTTGAGTGTTAGGAGAATTATGGAAATTCGGTTGCTGTGGAGAAGTAGGCGTTCGCACTTGGGGTTGGAGCGGGGGCGTGGGATGGGACATGGACCTCTGAGGGTGCACGTTGGCGAGTTCCTGCTGGGAAGGCGAGGGATTGGAATAAGCGAAGTACATGGGATGGTGATTGAAGGGCGATGTTAGGGTAGGATAGGTGTAGGCACCACCGGCGGCGCCTCCTGTAGGCGGAGGATAAGAGGCGGAAGGGGGTGGGAAAGGAGACGAAGCCAAATTAGGGTTAGCGGCGGTGTTGGTGGGATTATTAACGAAGTTCTGGGGATTAGGTCCGGAAGAGGTGATGGAGGCGGGGGGCGGTGGAGGAGTGGAAGGCTTGAACAACTTCTGCACATCGAAGGGACCTCCGCCTGGTGGGTTCGGATTGCCAGGGGAAGCCATGTCACCGGCGGAACAAGAAACGGCAAAAAAAGCAGCAAATAGCTGGAAATCTTGCGATGGAGATTAGATCTGGAGAGACTGAGCGCTCAGAGGGGCGCGATGGATGGGATGTATGAATACAGATCGATCTGCTGTGAGTGAAGTGTAGATCGGTGAGGGATTGGGAAGAGAGCCCAGAGGAGGTGGGTCGGCTGGAAAGTAAAGAAAGGACTAATGGGAGACCAAAAAATAGGAAAGTGAATGCATAGGCTATGTTTGTTTTTGTCTTAGGATTTGTATTTTTATATATATTTTTTAAAAAAAATGTATTTATATAGTAATTTGAGAAAAATTTTAAAAAATATGATAATTAATGTATGTTTTATAGGAATAAAACATTTCTCCTTGGATGGTATGCTAATTGATTTCGGAGGACTCTTGTCCTATGTGTCACTGGAAAAATTATTGTTTTGATTAAAATATTTGAAAATGAAGTTTTGTTTGAATGCAAATTTTGTTGGAAAAAATTATTTATGGAAAGTTAAAGACGGTGAAAGTAGGATAAAAGTGGGGCAAGAAAAGAGATACACGTTATTCAAAGAGATAAAAAAAAAAGTATTACTTGAATAAACAGTCTGGAAGATTATATTTAGATTGAATGGAAATCTTACTAAGTTTACATGCAGTGTTTTTTAAATTTTGTTCTGTTGCTAGTTAATGGTTACCACAATACATGCATATTTTAGTTTATTTATTTCGTATTTATACATAGTTAATATTATATAATAATTAAATAATATAATATTAATTAAAAATAATATGTATTTTTATGGCATGTACACATGTGAGCGGTCAACTAAACTAAATAAGTCTGATTTAATTTTAAATAAATATAATAATCAATTTTTATATAAATATATGTAATTATGTTAAAGTATTTATAATTGATGTATTATATTTACACGTTTTTTAAATAAAACCTTAAAAGGGATAACCAAACAAACTAATAGGCTCTTTTTACGAACATTTGGGATTTTCTAAAACAAAGTGGCATAACTTATTTTGTTTATATAATATCTATTGCATATATATTTGATGATTACACAATATGAAATTGCTGAAATACTTTTAATTTTTCACATATTACATTCTCTATTTTTTTTAAAATTTTCATTAATATCATTCACTTTTCAACTCTAATGTATTCAATTTTTTATTCTTATATCTATTTTATATCTTATACTACATATCAAGTCATGAGACTCTTTTAAATTACTATAAGACCTTGTTTAAACATTTTTATTTTTCTTTCGTTCTCCCATTTTTAATTAATACAAATCTATATTCTTCATATATTTTCATAGCTTTTAATTCACTATTCCTAACTTTAAAAACATTCACATGCCATTAATTTTAAATTAATGTTGTTTTATTATAATTTTTTACAATGAATTAAATATTATAATTTATATGAAAGATTGTGCACGTATTTAATGTGCCACACTTACCTTTGGCCTAGCCAATCTTTGATATCACGGATATATAATTCAAAAGCCATTCTTAATTACTTATAATTCGAAATTAAGGAAAGGTCTATCGAGACACCAAAAAACCAAAAAATAAGAAGGCAGATGGATTCTTTTCATTTCTCAATTTAATTTCTTGGATGGTATGCCAATTGTTTTTGAAGGACTTTTGTCCTGTGTGTCATTGGAAACATTATTGTTTTGATTAAAAAATTTGAATTTTTTTTTTTTTGCCTTTTTTATGCATTTTGGTTAATATTTACTATAATAAGTGAATATTTTAGTGTATTTATTTTTGTGTTTGCATGTATAATATCATATAATGATAAAACGAAGCAGTGTTAATTAAAAGTAATATACGATTTTTATGATCACTATGTTCGGAAGCAATATTTCAAGCTTTTTTTATCCTTTCAAACTTGACACTATCAAAAAAATTATTTAACAAAATTTTCTTATAAATTTAAATTCAAATTTCTTATCTCTTGTTTATACAATTAATTATTTTTAAATCATTATACATATTCATATTAAATTAATACTTACTATATACACACACATGCACTCACATTTTTATATATTTATACCCTAAATATTGTAAAGTAGAGATGTGAAAAAGACTACAATATTGATCACTAATGAAAAATACAGAGACTTATCTTCCGTGCACGCAAAAGCCATTTTTGGGGCCGAATCCCGTGCATCTGATATTCATTTTTCCCTGTTCATTATTCCTTTATTCATCATCTACTCGTGCCTGCAAAAATCAAATACTCACATAAATTTGGTTTTTGCTGCATCAATGCTATACATTGTCACATCCTTGAATTATTATGATATATTTTTTATATATTTACTTAAATTAAAATTTTTAATTCATTAAAATATTACAGTCAAATATATTATTTATTTGAGTATAAACAAAATCACTCTCACAAGCATGGCGTGTATCTAAAGCATTTACGTATATATTATATGCATGCATTTTTGGAGGGAGGGAGGCCAAACAAAATGATAGGATCTTTTCGGGAGATTTGAGATTTTTCTAAATCAGAGTTGCATTTCCGACTGTGTTTGTACCATACATTATCAATGACACAGCCAATCTCTGATTAGACGACATATAATTCTAAAATTACTCTTAATTACTTATATACATATTTTTCACATATTTAAAAATTTATTCATCTTATCATATCCCAAAAATTTTGATTATTTTTTATTTTATATATAATATAATGCTGGTATGCCCTTATTTATACATTCACTTTTCATTATCCTTCCTTTATTTTCATCTATTTAATCATATTTCTTTAATTTCAATTTATTATATTATTCTTCTCTCACGTTTTCATAACATTCTTTTATTCTATTTTTCATTTTTTTCTTTTTTATTTCCTTCTCCTTTTTTTTTATAAATAATATAAATATTATGTACAAAACATTATTTATTTTTATATATAATTGCACAATCAACCTTCTATCACCAGTGTTCATAGTTTGTTTTTTTCTCCACAGGGATTCAGAGATTACTAAACTAATATTACAGAATAATCAGTCAGTTAAGTATAATTACTTAGGTGGCGCTTGTTTTGCACCATAAAAAAAATGAATTCAGATTTTGTAATCATTCTCCTCAAATTTAAAATGGAACTATGCATTATAATACATCCATTTATAATGAGAATTATTATTATAGCTAATATTTGTTCTGTTGGCTCTTGAGATTGGATAAGAGATTTTTAATTTTAACATTAACTTGAATAAAGTTAAAAATTAGGCAATTAAAAATAAACTTTTCATGTGTACGTTATCTATAAATTTTATGTTATTCTTAATTATAATATAATAAAATTATTGTATTTTAAATAATAAAATAAAATAATTCAACATTAAATAATATTAGAAAGTTAAAATTAAAAATAAAAAGGAGCTAAAAGAAAAATAAAAGCTATACATTAATAAAAATGATTAAAAGGAAAAACATGGTTAGTGTAAAACCCTTAAGCATAATTTAGTAGTATAAACGGTTTGAATAAAAACTTGAAAAGAAAGAGAGTTGAAAAGCAGTTGGATGGAGGATAAAAATTTTAAAAATATATTAAAAGGCAGGGAAAATATAAAAAAATAAAAAATGACAGCAATTTAATAAGTCAAAATGTAAGGTTGAGGAAAAAACAATTTTTTTAGACTAAGGTTAATTTAGTAATTTCATATTTAGATATGCAATAAATATGGCCCATCTTTAATTATATAGTGTGTGTACGTACACCATATATTTATTAAAACAGACTCGCTTAAATATTTTAAATAAGTCATATGGAAATTAAACTTGAGCTACCTAAAATCTTTCACCGTTTTAGAAATTCAGTGAACTCTAAATTTTTAGATATAATTTTTAAATTTTAATTTCAATAATAGTAATTCAAACATTAATTATAATATTTATTTTCATTATTAATTTCAAAACTTTTTTGACCGAATGCTACCTTAACAGGGCTAAATCAAGACGTATATTTAAATGAGTTGCAACAAATATTTCAATTGATATAAGTGACATTCATCCAAATCATAGCCTTTCAATATAAATTCTCGTAATCTTATGAATCAGTCAAGAGGGTGTGTGGATTATAAAATAATTAAAATATTTTATAAGATATTTAAAAATTTATAAAACTTTATAGATGACTGATAAATTTTTTAATACATTAACTCATAAACTTCAGCAGAGAAATGTTTAAAGCTCAAAAGCTCTTCAAAATAAGTTGATATTCTCAAATTGTTCTCAAATTATTTATAAATGAATTCATTATGTGTGCGTGTGTGTGTGTGTTAAAACTAACAGAAATATTTCTAGATTACATTTTATTAATGGCAATTAATTTGTTTTTTTTATAAATTTTACACCAAAAAATTATAATCCATTGCACTTGTAAATTTTAATAAATTTTTATAAGATGATCATATTATTTTTACCCTAATACTTGTTAACTTATTTTTAAAATAAAATCTACAATTTTATAAGCTACAAATACATTTTATAAAATGCGTAATCTCACAAACGGCTGTGAATAAGCTTAGTCAAGAACCCTTTGTGTCTAGCACCTATTCATCTCTAGCCACATATATTAATTGTGCACCAAAACTCAAAATAATTATTCTGACTATGTTATTATTTATTAATCATTTTACTGAATTTAAATCCAACCTTAGTTTTATCATAATATTCTATCACTTGAAATAAATAAACAATTAATTCAAACAAAATAATTTATTTAATTCAATTATTTTACAGTGAACGTGACATATATTAATAAGAGTGGGTATCTTTGCTATTATAATTATTTGGATAAATGACATGTCATCCCCCCAATATTTACTAGTTTGGCATGTTCCTTGGTAAAAGTAATATAACAGCACTTTACTCCAAAATTTAATATAATTGGAGCACCTTGCCTCCCAAAGGAATTGATAAATAAAATTTACAATAAAAAACTACCAGATAATCAATTTTATAATATTTCTAGTATATTTTAATCTTTTTTAGTTTTAATTTAAAAAAATTGATGCTTTCATCATTCTATTTACATCATTAATTTTTGATACACTAATTAATATTATTTTACAATTAAAAATATAGTCTGTTATATTTTCCATCATCAATAGTGCCAGAAAAATATTACAAAAATTTTTGATTCACTTTTAAGGGAATTTAATGAAAAGATTAAAATTAATGTCAAATGAAAATATCGTTGAAATGTAATTTCTATTGGAAATTGAAGTAGTACAATTGTTAAAAATTTAACAAAAAATATATACTTGTAATATTTTGTCAATAATCTTTATTCCACAGTTTGAAATTTTAGATATCAACGTCTTTAATTGTATATATATTGAATTTTTCATATACATCATTCTCAACAAATTATTTTATCATCACACTGAAATGAATACTATTGACAATAAAAATATAATTTTATGTTACATATTTATAATTGGTATCAACAAAAAATATATTTTTTTTGCAATGAAAAAGTGAAAAAAAAAGATGAAAATGGCAAAATATGACAAGTACTTAGTAAAATTTTAATTTAACAATATAGCTAAGAGGCAAAGTACCATAACTAACATAACTTTAGGGGTTAAGTGCCATTTATCGTAATTATTATTATTTTTTACATATTTTAGATGCATAGAGACTTAGAGTAGGAAAATTTGCAATTTTTATCTTG
This sequence comes from Avicennia marina, assembly GCA_019155195.1. Taxonomy (NCBI): domain Eukaryota; kingdom Viridiplantae; phylum Streptophyta; class Magnoliopsida; order Lamiales; family Acanthaceae; genus Avicennia; species Avicennia marina. The sequence goes on from CM032776.1 coordinate 3,372,737, forward strand.
TAACTACACCCGTTTGACAAAATCGTCCTTTAATTTTTGAGTCTAGCAAAAATGGCCCGACATTTCAAAATTTTGACAATTTTGAGACATTGTGCTCTAATTCCTTTAGAAAAACGTGCATCCCACACACACGATGGCTAAATTTAGAGATTTTTCAACACATCCACTTCCACCATGAGACCCGTGGCAATATTTTCCACGTCAATTGCACACATGAGGATCCCCCTCCTCAATTTCACTCTTCGACTTTCAATCCTTTCAAAAATCCAACAAAATCAAATGTGATAAACCATCATTTGGACAAAATCAAAGGTTTTAATGAAGAAACAAGAGAAAAATTGAATATTGCCATCGTGAGAAGCATCTGAACTTGCCACCTCCTCTTTACTACAAACGTTTTCTTTCAATAATACGTTTGTATGGTTTTAAGATAACATTTTGAAAACATCTATATGAGTTGTTGTGAAAAAGTATTGAAATGATCTTTGGTCTCTCTGCTTGTCCCCCATTCTATTGTGTTCTACCAGGTATATTTCTTTTTTTTTTGGTGTGTACAGTATTTCACCTTTATCCATTTCTGAAACTCCATTTTTCTTGTCTCTTTTGGTTCATGTATATGATTCGTAGATCTTAAGTTAACTTTCATTACTATAAGCCTTCACTTTGGGGGTACTGCTATGCACGTCCCTAAGACTACGTACGTTGGTGGGTTAATGAAGAAGGTGGATTGTATGGATGCACGTGGATTATGTATTATATAGATGGGTAGGCTTCTAGATGAGATAGGTATAGGTAAGAAGGGAGATTCTATACACTTGTAAATAATGGTTTAAAGTTAATTTTGGATAACTGTGATTTGAAGATAGAGAGCTCAAAACACATTGGTAGCAGGAAAAGGGACATATTTGTGGAGGTTGATAGTGTGGAGGATAGAGATAATGTAGACGTTGAACATGAAAATACTGATGATAGGCGTGTTGGAACTCAGGATTTAGACGATGTTGATGGGGGATCTATGAGAGTTGAGGATGTTGGTTAGAGAAATATGGTAGCAGAAGTTGGTGATGGAGACACTTCCAACGACAGCATAGTGATAAGGACTTTTCTGGAGAGTGATGTGGTTGATAGTAGTGAGAATAATGACTTATTATTTAAGGAGAATATAGACATTGTTGTGCAAGACGATAATGGGCAACAAGAGCATGCTAGAAATGATTTTGGGAAGATAAGATGAGTGCACTTTGTCTAATAGCAATTGGATAAAATAATTTGTTGTAAGCATCTTCCCTAGAATCGTTTGTTGATTATCATTTTCTTGCACAATAGTATCCACATTTTCCTCAAATAACAAGTCATCCTTCTCACTACTATCAGTTACATCACTCTTCAAAAAGTACTTATCACTGTTGTCATTAAAAGTGTCTCCATCACCAATTTATACAGCCATACTTCCTAAATCGACATCCTCAACTATCATAGATCCCACATCAATATCATTTAAACCCTAGGTTCCAACATGCCTATTATCAATACTTTCATGTTTAATATCTATATTATCTCCATCCTCTACGCTATCAACATTCACAAGTATGTCCATTTGCTACCAACGTGTTTTAAGCTGCTGTCCTCAAATCTTGGTCATCCAGAATCAACTTGAAACCGTTAGTTACAAGTGTATAAAATCTCCTCTCCTTCCATATATTTATCTCATCTAGAAGCCTACCCATTTCTATTATGCACAATATATGTGCATCGATGTCATCAACCTTTTTCATTGACTTACCAACGTATATAGTCTTAGGGACATGAACAATAGTACCCCGAAAGCGGAAGCTTATAATAATGAAAGTTGACTCAAAATCTATGTACCACAAACATACAAAAAAGAAAAGAAAAGAAACTTGGGGTTTTAGAAATGGACAAAGGTGAAACACTATACACAAAAAAAAATTTAAAAAAAATGAAACACACATGGTAGAACACAACAACATGGGGACAAGCAGAGGGACCAGGGATCATTTCAATACTTTTCCACAACAGCTTATGTAGATATCCACAAAATGTTACCTTGAAACCGTACAAACATAATATTGAAAGAAAACACTTATGGTGAAGAGGAGGTGGCACATTCAAATGTCTCTAGTGATGCCAATATCCCATTTTTCTCTTGTTTCTTCTTTAAAACCTTCAATTTTGTGCAGATGATAATTTATCACCTTTTGATTTCGTAGGATTCTTGAACGGATTGAAAATCAAAGAGTGAAATTGATAGAGGGTTTTTTCTAGGGAAGAATGGTTTAAGCATGCAACCAAAGGAAAGTTTCCACAAATCATGCTTAAGTTCATAATCTTTCCACGTAATTTGGTTTATAATATTTGTCAGATGTGGCTTCCCTCCATTTCCACCATGGATCAGTGGCAATTTTTTTTCACATCAACTACACACATGGGTGTTCTCCTGTCAGCTTTTTCAAAGGCCTTGGAAACCTCCAAATTTGGTTACATGTGTGGGGCATGTGTTTTTCCGTCGGAATTAAGGCACATCGTGTCAAAATTGCCAAAATTTTGAATGTCAATACATTTTTGTCAAATTCAAAAATTAAAAGACAATTTTGCTACACCGGTGTAATTATGGGACAAAAATTACAATTTTTCCCTGTGTATGTGCTCTTGTTAAAGAATTGTTACCAAATGCAAGATTGTAGTCGGAATAAAATGGGAAGGCCCAATATTGACAAACAAACACGCCCAAAAACTAAAGACTGCCCATTTTCTGTATTTCATATTTAAGCCCAAATAATGGTGCGCGGTGGTTTATGGTTTCGGGCTTCGTATGGGCCCAATGGAGAAATAATGGATCAGAGAGTTGTCCAAAGGTCCCAGTTTCATCAGACTTGGCCCAGTAAGAATGATAACATTTTGGCATTTATTCGCAGTGAAAATAATAAAATAAAAATGAGAACATTTTTTGTTTTTCCCCTTTTTTTTTATTTGTTAAGGAGCATCAAATGGGCCCACATATTATTCCCCACAATCAAAAAGGAATTTTTGAAAATATAACTTTTTGTTGAACAGAATCATTTATTCTGTGAAAAGAGGTGCTGAATGTTGCTGGATAAAAGCAACAGCCGGTGAATAATAATAACGGTGAATACCCTTTTATGAGAAATTAATTAACAGTAAATTGTTGTGAGTGACTCATCCCCTGTCATGAGCAAAGTCGTCTTTTTATATTTTTTTGTTTTCTCAACATCTTGACATTGGAGTAAAATAAGGTAACAAAAATTTTTATTTGATTTAACTACGTAAATTTATAATATTTTGACCAATTCTATATTATTTTTAAAATTAGAAGGAAAGGGAGAGAAGTAGAATAAAATAAAGTTAAAAGAGAATTTGAAAAAACAAATTCATAATAAATTAAATTAAGCGAACCTATTGAACTATTTTTCCCTTAATCATAATGGATAGTATAAATAACTAGGGTAGGCTGTGCAGCCTGACATTATTAGGCTATGTTTGGAAGCCTCAATTTCATCTTTCTTATCCTATCAAATTTAAATACTTCAAACACACTACTAATTAAAACAATTTTTTCTCACATTGTATCTCAATCTCATTGTCTCCCCCCCACCTATTCTGTTGTCAAAAACTTTTCCCAATTCTGTCCCATCCTCCCTTTCACCTCTCCTACCCCTACCTTATCCCCTATTTTGCTTCCTCCACTTGTACTCCTCCACCTGTACTCCATCACTTGCCAAGATATCGCCGCCACAGGGTTTCGTTTGGAGTAAAATAATTTAAATTTATTAATAATATTACAATAGAAAATAATTTTTTATACTTGTAATAATTGATTAACTAGTTAATGTAATAAAAAATAAGTTTCAATATTTTTATTGATTAAAATTAAATTTTTTATATTTTTGTTTATTTTACTTAATTTGATTTTTCATATTTTATGATTTTTTATTATAAAAAAATATATTAATTTTGTGAGGAAGTGAATATTTCATCACAATTAAAAACCATATTTATTCAAAATTAATTCTTTTTATAAGATTTTTACTTTTAATTCTAAGTAAAATGATCAAATCACTAACTTTGTGAATCAATTTTTAAATTAATCAAATTGAAAATTATATATAAATTTGAATTATTTAATATTTAACATAACAAATTTTAATTTATAATTCATTTAGTTATAATAATATACACTATCTTTATTTTCATTTCTACACCACATAAAAAACATACTATAATCATTATACTCTTTAAATTTTCAATCTCTTTTTCTTACTTTACACAATTCTAAAAAAAAAAAAAAACACTGAAAAACATACAAAAATACAAAAACAAATATACCTATATCTTTTTGTCTGTTTATGATTTATTTTAATTAAATAATATATATTAATATGTACATAACAAATATAATTATATCCATTCTGGCCCCAACACCCGCTCCATTTCTCTCCCACGGGGCGGGTGTGTGTACTGATTGACGTCCCTAATTTCGTATTATCCAATAAGTGCACGTATCCAAACAGAGCTTTAAGCGTAATGAATAGTGCACATAAAGAATACAGAATATTACCGATTATGCAACGTGGAATTGGAAAGTGAAACGTAACAAGCTTTCGCTGATTAACGGTAACAGCAACAACGCGTGGAGTGAAAGCTTTGTTTGGAGAGGAAGAACGTGAATGCGTGATGGAGAGAGAGGGTGGGAGAGTCCTCCAACCAAACTGACCCAACGCTACTCCTCCCGCGATGTTCTACGTCGCACCGGACGCGTCGCTTTCGCTCCAATCACACCCATCAATTTGATTTTCCCCGGATAACAGATGGTGGAGATCTCATCCGATCTCTCCCTTCAATCAACCCAATCCGAAAGTCCCCACCATCTCCTGATTATTGTTACATATGCACACGCTTGACCGCGAAGAAATCTGGAGCCATCCCGAGAGGAAGAAACGATCCCTCCCCCTTCCGATTGATAGGAAATTGAGCCGCGCGGGTGGTGGACGTACATCAGGAGATGTGTTGTCCCTCGAGGATCTGCTGTTTCTGCATTTGCATCGCCGTGCTGGTGATCGCGATTGGGTTTGTGTTCGGGTTTGGGGTTTACCGGCATGGGTTCGACAAGCTGAACCACATGGTGCACTGCGAGTCCGCCGCCGCTGTCAATGGAAGCGCCGCCACGTCCTGCGGGCGGCCGTTCTTCCTCGGCCCTCCGCCTCCGCATAACTGATCCCAATCATGTCCACTCGTATCAGTTGCTGCCGCTGTCTGTGTCCCTGTAATGTCGTATCAAGGTAGGTTCCTTGCCGCTTTGTTACAGTGGATTATTGTATCAGTCCTTTAGAAAATTGATGAATTGATTGAATTTGAACACGATGTTGTACGTGTTGATGATGTGAATATTATCATTCAATAATATAAATACAGAAGGGACCATTTGTACCACCTGAGTACAGTCTCCTCCTCCTTTTTTTTTTTTTTTTGGAAATTTCATTAAAGGTTTAACTCCTTTTGGGCAAAATTTTCTATGATTTGAGATTTAACTGTTGTGTTTAATCTTCTTCATGGATAGAAAAAATTAGATTAAGGTAAAAATGTTAAGATGCGCAGATTTTATTTTTCTTTCAGAAAGAAAAAGGATGTTAGGTTGACTTAAATATAAAATAATAATTAAAAATTAGTAAAAATTTTATTAATACAGACCTGAAATCCGGAGTACTTACAAAAATAAAAAGCAAGACAAATAGTTTTTTTTTAACAGTAAATTTAATTTTTTCAACTGCCAAAGCTTTAAATTCAAAATTCAATCTAATTTATCTATCTTATTATTACCATAAAAAAAATCTTATTATTATAATCATCAATAAAAAAAAAGTATGAACTGTGTAGAAAGTTTTTTGCGATGTTTGATTTGTCTAAAATGCTCATACTTGGATTTAATATGACAATATATTTTGATGCCAATTAAGTAAATTAAGCTGAAATTAATTCTTATGAATTACCCATACGCAGTGTATGATTGTATGTATGTTTATGTCATTATCCGACTCTTAGGCTGTGTTTGGTTCTCCATTTTTTACTAGCCACTCAAAATCTTACAAATCAAATCTTCTATTTTACAAATTTTATTCAAATTTAAATTTAAATTCCTCTCTCTTGCATTTTATAGTGAATTAATTATCTTTTTATCATTATGTTCATTTACAATTAAATTAATATAAATTTATATAATTTTTTTACTCACATTATATATTTTAATATCTTATAAATTTAAAAATTATCATATCATCTAATCATTATTACATATTAAATATATATAATTTTAAAAATTTCCCCTCTACTACAACCTAATACGAAATATAATTTTCATCCTTATTTAAATCACCCAAATTTTCTTTCCTATTCTAATTTCAAAACAGACATTGCCTTAGAATTCCAATGCTATTAAATCCTTGACATTAATTATTCTTTGGTTAATTTTAAACCATCATTTCATTAATATAATTATACATCTATTTATATACAAATTACAAACCATATTATATGTGTAAATATTAAAAGGTTAACTACTCGGATAATTTAATATTTTGTTTTTATATTTGAATATTATTAAAAAGTTACATTACCATTAAATATTAATCCGTTAAGTAAACAAAAATATGTTCAATATAATTCCGAATTCTGCAAATTTATAATTCAAAAAACAAAACAATGATAACTCTCGGCCAAAATAATAATAATAATAATAATGATGATGGTGAATGTGTTATCACGGTTATAATGATTTTAATAATACAAAAGAAATAAATCGCAAATTGTACAAATTTAGATACAATGAGATTCTTGCCTTTTAACACTCAAATTGCAAAAAATATGCTTTTTTTTTGAAGTTAGTGTTTGGAGAAAGCGCTTAGGCCAATCATTCAAAAGTAGTTAGGAGAGGAAGTGAAGGGCAGAGATTGTAGCTAAGACAGCAAAGACTGCCTTGCTCAATGCTTCTCCATCAACTGCAGCGGAAATGCCGACATCTACTTGAACAAGAACAATTTCTAAGTCAAAAGCATGCCGATTGGCTTGACCGTGGATATAGATAAGAAACTCCTCTTCTTTCTTCTTACCCGATACTGATGACCCATTGGAAAGGAGAACTCAATCGCTGATTGGACGATTGGACATCAATATTCAGTAGAATAAGAGAGTTCAGATGCCCCTCGGTCTTGATTCTGGTAAACTACGAGCCTAAAAAGATATGGAGTACTCATCCTTTAGGTTGGACCTTTCAGAGAAATAAGAGAAAGCAAGTCATAGCTCTAGAGTTAGCTCTGATAGCAACATTTCCCAGAATTCTTGCTTGACCGGAACCACGCAGGTTGAAGGCACAGGACTAGACGCATTGTCAGAAGGACAAAGAAATTTCGTAACCAGCCTATATGTAAGGGAAGGTAGCTAATTGGCAAAGAAGCTAGCTGGGGTTTATATTATTAAGCCAGTGACCGTTCATGAGCTCAAACGAGAAAGACCTCATTCAATAGAAGAACTCCTTACTATGGGATATGAAATTCCATAAACATGATGGAAAACTCTCTTTCCTAACTACGTTCACTAAGTGAGACTCCCGGAGCAGCACCTACCTTAAAGGGATAAGGCGGTTCGTCGAGAGCTAATTAGTTAGAAACTAGACAACCAACTATTAAGAAATCCATACTCTTTTATGCAGTACCAACTCGTTAACCGAAATAGGAGCTACGTTTGCTCGGCTTCTTAGGAAGAATTATACCATGTAGCCATGTAGGCACTATCTCAAGGGATAGGAAGCAGATACATCAACATGAGTAGAGTGAAGAGGTCACTTGACTCCGCCCAACGGAAAAAGAAGTGAAAGTGTTGTAAAGCACCCTTAACGAAATGTCTTGTAATTCGTGGTCTAATTAGACAACATCTTGCTTCGAACATAGGAGTTGCTAAGAGTCAAATTCGGGAAAAAGAACCCATTGTATGGGAAATACTTCAGGAAGTTATGCGGGGGCATCCTGTATTGCTGAATAGAGCACCCACTCTGCATAAATTAGGCATACAGGCATTCCAGCCCGTTTTAGTGGAGGGGCGTGCTATTTGTTTACATCCATTAGTTTGTAAGGGATTCAACGCAGATTTTGATGGGGATCAAATGGCTGTTCATGTACCTTTATCTTTGGAGGCTCAAGCAGAGGCCCGTTTACTTATGTTTTCTCATATGAATCTTTTGTCTCCAGCGATTGGAGATCCTATTTCCGTACCAACTCAAGATATGCTTATCGGACTCTATGTATTAACGAGCGGGAATCATAGAGGTATTTGTTTAAATAGGTATAATCCATGGAATCGCAGAAACCATCAAAATCAAAGAAGTGACAATAAAAACTATAGGTATATGAAAGAACCTTTTTTTTCTAATTCCTATGATGTGATTGGAGCTTATCGGCAGAAACGAATCAATTTAGCTAGTCCTTTGTGGCTCCGGTGGCGACTAGATCAACGCGTTATTGCTTCAAGAGAAACTCCCATCGAGGTTCACTATGAATCTTTAGGCACTTATTATGAAATTGTTGAACACTATCTAATAGTAAGAAGTGTAAAAAAAGACATTTTTTTTATATACATTCGAACCACTGTTGGTCATATTTCTCTTTATCGAGAAATCGAAGAAGCCATACAGGGGTTTTCTCAGGCCTAACTCCTACTTGCTTGCAACTCCTTTTCTACTCGCTCAGTCTTCAATCGATTCCTTGGGCAATTCAAACCCATCTAAAATATTCCCCCTAAGCATGTTCCGGAAGCTTCTGCCCCTCTTCCTCTTTGGCCAACGACTCTTTGGGTCAACATTCAACATAGAATCTATCCTCCGAAAAGGAAGAGAGATTTCATAGGCGTGCTCTTAATACTAATTAGATTCAGAGAGATTTGCTGCTCTTGACTATCCTGCTTCTTTTTTCTGGGTTAGATTCTCGGTTGAACGTTAGGTAACCCTACCTAAAATGGAGTCTTTCCCCTATATCCCAGTGCCTCGACTAGTGCTTTTCCTAAGTGGTGTATATTTTGTTTAGGCTTTTAGTCATATGTATTCCTCTCTTTGAGTGTGCTAGTAATAAGCTGGGCAAGTCAAATCCATAAAGGTGAGGATCTGTTTTGCTGGGCCTGAAGAAGAAGGGCACATTTGGGAATGACTCTTTCACGCAGACCTTTTGAAATGCTAGAAGAACGAAGAAGAAGAAATGTATTTTAGAATAATACCCTCGTATCTTCTCTGCGAGCTATCCCGATTCTTCCAGCGGCTCTATCGACTTAAATCCCTGTCTCCTTTTCGGCCTGTTTTCTGCGTTCTTTCTCAAAGATGCAAAAAAGAAGGGCCTAGTGGCCTTCCCACGAGGAGCATTTCGTGATAAAGATAAAGAGAGGAATTTAAATTTTGATTTAATTTCTTGCAAGTTAAAGCTAAAGATAATGAAATTACAATTAAAAATGGTGAGAGAGAGAGATAACGTATAAAAAAGTTTGAATTAAATAAATATGTAAAGAATTTATTGATGCAATAAATTTAAAAAAAAAGTCAATGCTTTATTACTACTAAGATATAGCAATGTAAAAAGATATAAATATATGTTAGTATGATTTATTATTACTCATAAACATGGAAATTTGGATATAATGAGATTTGTATTTTTTAACGCAAATTGTAAATAATATATTTTGGATAGTAAAACTCAATTTAAATTACTGCGAGACAGAGCTCAAGATAAATTACAATTGAAAAAAGCAAGAGAGATAAAAATATAAAAATTCTGTTGAATTAACTAAAAGAGTAAAAGAATAATTGGCAAATAATGCAATAAAAAAATATATATATAGTCGAAGCTTGTTGCTTTTTGGATATTTCTAGCTATAAAAAGAGATAAAAGTATGTGAGTATATTTTATGTCATTGTCCATAAAATGGAGAAATTTAGATACAACGAGATTGCGCCTTTTAAAAATCAAATTGGAGATAACGTAATTTTAGTAGTAAAATTCAATTTAAGTTCTTGTAAGTCATAACTCAACATGGAGAAAATACAATCAAGGAAAAAAAAATAAGAGAAATAAAGTAAAATTTTAAATTAACTAAAAGAGCAAAGAATTTATTAGCAAACAATAAATGTTGTGTAATGCCTTATACAACTTACAAAATGGTGTAATAATGCATATAATACATTTAGATTGTTTTGTATAGAAAGTTATGATATATTATTTTGATTAATTTTTTTTATGTTTTAATTGATACATATACGTTACAATTTTTTAAAATTTAATTACAAACATACAATTATTAAATTAAATAACACAATACTTAAATAGAATTTTTGGAAATCTACAAAACTATTAAGTGAATATAAATGATTCAAAAAATGGTAGGTAATTATCATTACATAAAATTAAAATTACATTTTAAATTAAAACAATACCAATTATTTGATATAATAATTAGAAATAATAAGAAAATTTTTATACTCTATTTTTATTCTCTTGATTATGAAGTATAAGAGAAATAAATAAGTTTTTAAATTTAATTCATTAATTGCCATTCTTACTTTACAAACATGATGATTCTCTTTCATTAAATACTTAATTTATATATTTTCAAATGAAAAAGAATATTATAAAAATTTAGGTTTTAAATAACTATAACTGGGTAAAGAGAATAAATTAACTAGTATATATTACGAATATCTATTTTGTATTAAAAATACTTGTTTAAATGACTATAATTAGATAAAATGTTTTTTTATTAATATACCTTGTAGAGTGTAATGTCTGAAAAGAAGAAAAAATAACAGAGATAATGTTTATGCAACATCACTTCTAACCAAAAATAACAGAGAAAAAACGTTCTCTGTGTTTGGAATAATTTAATAAAATGTTATTAAGTTTTTCAAGGGTTCGTTTTTGAGGTTATAATTTTTTTAATTTGTATATTTGGTGTTATACTTTTAAAATGTTTGTTTTCAAGTAGATTAATATTTTGTGTAATCATTTTTTTTACTAATGGAGAAAAAATTTTATTGTCGATGTCACGTTAATGTCTTTTTTATTTAAATTTTAATATTATATTTTTCTATCAAATCGTTCAAGTAAGTTTGATTTGATCGATCGATCGAGATTTTACTTTATTTAATGAGAACTCAATTAAACTAATGTCGAAATTGACTTAATTGACCGACAATATGATCAACCAAATGCAAATCAACTTCATTGATCCAAAATTCATTTAAGACTTGTTTTTGAAAGCTTTATTTTTTAAGTATAAATCTTTGTAATGTAATTTTTAGGCCCTAAAATTAAGTAAAAAAAACATTATTAAAATAAAAAAAATTGGACTTTTGAAAATAGAGAATAACATGTCGTTGAATTTTGTAAAATTAAAATTACCATATACTTCATCCATTAATGTATGCGATGAATCAAATAATTATTTGAGTGAGAAATTATTTAGTATTATAAAATAATTATTGAATTAAACTTAAAAATTAAAATGCCATAAAGTTTTGAATTTACTTTCCACTTTATTTATCTACCCATACTTCATTATTAGACTAAAAAAATATTGAATATGATAAATTCTATTTCAAAAGTCAAAGTTATGTATTGACACAATTAAGAAATTTAAGAGTTTATTTTTCCTTCAAATTAAAAGGAGTCAAAAAGAAGTTATATTCTTATTAGTTCTTCCATAGTAGAATTATTCCAATTGATGGATAAAAAATTGAATTAAAGAGAACGTTAAAAAAATAATAACACGTGGAATTAAAAATATAGTAAAAATTTGCTATTTTAAAAGAGTAAAGTCCTGAGAATGAAGAAGAAAGAATTTTCTGATAATTAAAAAAAAAATACATTTGAAGTCGTTGGCATTTTTCTCAAAAATTAAAACAACATCTTTTATATGAAGAAAAGAACAAATGAAATGTAAAATTTAGGTAATAAAAAATAAATATAAATTGAATTGGATTTAAATTTGAACTATCTCCACCAATTAAGATAAATTTAATACAAAAAGATACGATATAATTGATACATAGACTTGATCATAAGTATCGTAAATATTGATTGAGATATAAATAATCTTAATAAATTAGACAAAGTGATAGTTATTATTTATTTTTTTTACAATTTCCCATCATTTATTTTAATGTGTTTATAATTCTTATAAATAAATAGTTTTAAAAATTATTTTTAAAACTAAAATAAAACAAATATAAATTATTTATGCTCATCGTGCGTATCCTTGACTGGTAAGATAAAGATGATAGCATTCTCCCACAAAGTAATTGTTTTTGGTATGTGTTTTTAAGAATAACCTTATAACTAATCTCCATCTGTTTAACTCAATTATGAAAGAAAGTAACGAAATTTTCCTTTTATAATTTATAGGTATTTAGTTATCTTTTATTCTTAAATATAATTTGTGTGTCAACATATATGAATATATTTTATTATTTTAGCGTGGTATAGTTGCTAGTACATGCGTGTGTACTTAACAATAATCCACACTCTATTTTTTTTTTCTATTATTATTATTATTATTATTGTTATCATCATCATTATTATTATTATAATTTTATGAGATGGAGTATGCTCCTAGTTGGATACATAATAAGGGCCAATTGTTAAAATCAACATTGATTATTGATTGCTTGATCGATATTCCAACGAGTGGGGTAATTTCTGTCTGGAAGGGGGAAAAAGGTAACTTTTTTTTTTATTTTGCTTAAAATAAAAGGTAGAATGATGATTGATTGGAGGTCTTCAAAAATTGTTGTCCAATCAAAACCAAAGACCCAGACATTGGTGATTAAAGAAGCTCCACTAACCATATCTGTCGGGTCTTTCTCCACTCTTGGCTGATCTCCTCCTCTCTACATCTGCATATCCTGCAGCAAAATATGCTTTGTTTCAGTAGTTTATGATTTCAATATATTATTTTAAAAATATCATATAAAACTTTTTCTATGTCTATATATATATATATATATATATAAATATATATATTTGGTTTAACCACATAGAACCTTGACTTCCTATTAAAATACACAATCCCATAGTTACCTTGGCAAAAAGGGTACTCTGTTGTAATTGGGAATGATGACCAAATTTGTCACTCGTTCTATTCCGCCAAGCTATCTTGGAGGCCTAATTTTGTTAGGTATTTTGTCCTGATTCAAGAGATTTTAATCAGGGAATGGTCTTGTGCGATTGTTGTTTGGAACTACGTACGTGGGTTGTTCATCAAACAAGTTGTATGCAAGTATCTATGCGGGCTGTGAGAGTCGCCTTCTCCAGATATGTGGCATTACTTCTTCACGCGTCGAAGGTTGTCTTCTGCTCAACAATTCACTTGACTAAATCCAACAAAAAATTTCTTTTTAATTTAAATTTAAAATTTTCTTCTCTTGTATATTTATATGTATATAACTAATTATTATTTGGTTATTACGTGAATTTATAGTTAAATTAATATTTATATTTATACGTACATATACTCAAATTTATATATATTTATATATCATAAATTAAAAATTTTATCTATATGCTATATTATCATACAATTATTATAATATATTATATTTATATATTTAAATAAATAAAAATCTTCACAATATAAAATTTTTTACAACTAAATATATTATTCATTCAATATATACAACTCTAGCCAAACATTACCTCCTACAAAAAACACCCTTCCAAACATAACCTTTAGGTATTTGTAAAATTGTTTATAAATTATAAAATAATTTTATTTTAAATAATAAAAAATATTATTTAAAATGAGAAGTATAAATAATATCTAAAGTAAGAAAGGAAAAAGATGTAAGGAAGTTGGAAAGTGATGAAATTTAAGAAAAAATACAAATTAAAAATATATTAGAAACAACGAAGTGAAAAAAAAAAAGAAAAAAATCTCAAGAGTATACGTGTAAGTTTACACAGCATAACCAAAGTATGTCCAAACATTTACTAATATAATGCGCGCCCCGCGCGCGTGTATATATATATATATATAATATTATTATTTAATTATTATATATATTCATAATTAAATATAAAATTATATATATATATATATTAAAAATTAATTATTATCCCTACACAATAAAAAATCTCTAATTATCATATTATATATATATATATATTTAAATAAATCAAAAATTTTAAAATAAGAAATTCTCATAAAACAAACACACTACTTACACACAATTACAACCAAATGTCAATCCTTTCGCGGGCATAGCCAACATAAATCCATTGGGACATTCTCCGAATATTCCCTCCCAAGCCCAGAGAAAGGGATATATGATCGTACTTTCCACCGCCCATTTTATCAACATCTCCCTCCCTCTTCTTATTTCTTCGGCCTGTCGCCCGCTGCAGTCTCAACAGTTGTAATGTCGTACGGAATTTTCGATGCCAATAATGGCGAATGAAAAAGGTACCCATCTCTGTCTTGTTGTCTCTTTATGTTGAGAAATTGCTATCCTTCAATTTATTACCACGAATAGGTGTGGAGATGTTCCGTTGTTCGTTTACTTCAAACGCCAATTGCTTGGAACTTGAACCCTGTCCGTGTCATTTTGATTAACCCCAGAAGATGATAACGTTGTCTGTACATGGGAAATATGGATGATTGAGTATTATATCAAATGGGGCTTTGGGTTCGAGATATGTTAAGGTTTTGCTGTCAATTGGTTGATTGGTGTACGTACCCATAAAGGAAAAATTTAAATTTTGGTATTTATCTAATATAATATATAGTACTCAGCTTATATTCATAGTCATTGGAATTAGAATTATAGTTATCAATCTTATCCTACTCATTAATGCACATGAGTATTTACACCCTTTGCTTACTTATTAATAATTATATGTATTTTGCCACGATGTGATATTAATTTTTTTTTTTCTAAACTCTATTTTACAAAAATAATCATGAATATTTAGACAAAAGCTTCTTGAGTTCTTGTAAGCAAGCATGCTTAAATGTACTTTTTGTTTTACACGAGTAATTTACATTTTTTTAGAATTGATTTTTTTATATTTTTGAAATTCAATATTTCATTTAATATTTGATAAAATGTGATTTCTAAGAACAAAATAAAATATTATTTCAAGTTAGTATGATTTTTTGGATCAAAAATTAAATTGACTATATTTTCATTAAATTGAATATATTAAACTATGTGTATACATATAATACATATATGTAAGTGTGGGTGCAGATATGAAAAAATAGATAGATGAATAAATTGGTCTCTAATTTTTGAAAATAATCTTTGATACAAAAATGTATGACACTGATCCATCAACTATTGTCGTTTAAACAATTAGCAAGAATTTGGAGATTTTGTTTGCTTTGCTCTTTCCTCCCTGTTTTCGTTTTGTTTATTATTCTTTTATCATCTCGACGTACTAATCATGATATGTAATGTTAAAATGTTTTTATTTATATACTAAACATATACTTACTGAAAACAATAAAGAAAGGTGAAAACTTATTAAAATTGAAATATTTTTTTCTTTAAGGGTTGTGGGGAAATTTATGCTCATGTAAAATGATTCTTGACGTAATAAAGTGTGATGAGATGATAGGCAATAGGGTTAGAGAACAGGAATTAACATTATAACAAAAATTTGAGACTAAGAATAACCGTTTTCGAGAAGTCAAAAATTAATTTTTTTGACAAAAACAATATTTTTATTAAATTAAATAAAAATTAACTAAAAGATAATAAAAGATATTTGAATTGAAATTCCAAAAATTAATTTGCAAACCACATTTAAAAAATTTTGTATTGAAATTGAGTTTATGAAATTAAATATCAATGAGAAAATTTAAAAATATAATAAAATTTTATAATAAGGTTGACTTCATTGAACTGATATTTGATAATTCAAACTAATTATTATATCAAGTGATTATAATATTTACATAAATTACATTAAGTATAGCAAATACCAAAAATGAAGTTTTAAATATGATAAACATTTATTTAATTAAATTCTAAATATATTGGTAAAACTTAAACATTACTCAATTGGTCTAATATTATATTTAGTAGAGTAGAGTAGCATATGAGTATTTGAAGGTATGGATATTTGTAGGTATGAATATGGACACGATAAAACCCTATCCATGACAAGCCTAGTTTTGTCTAGCCATTGTTCTTGATTTGGTAGAGGCCTTGGCTTTGATCAGGGGGGTGCCGTGGGAGGCTGCCTAGACTCTCCTGAATCTGAATGTGATCGCTAAACTCAGCCGTAGACAGAAGTATTGCAAGGCAGATGTTCGAATAGCATCAGTGAAGCAATGTATTACCTCTTTATCTTAAACCTTCACGTGATGAGCTATGTATATGATTTTCTAGCCATATACAGCATTTTTGTCTATGAATTTAACCGGGAGATGCTCTGTTTTTCCTCCAAGTTCTTGGCCTGGCTTTCCCCTCAAGATCGGATTCGTATAATTATGACCAGAAACCGAAGAGCATGAAGAAATTGGCTCTTGTATCAGCCACATAAGATGACTGCCTACTCGGGGCTATATCAATAACATCTTACAGCAACTTGATGAAACTAGCAACCAGCCCGTAGGTATTGCCACAACTTGACTTCATAAATAACAAGCATTGTTTGTCTACAATATTCACCTTACATTGTTCTTATCCAATTCATCGAACTAAACAAATTAGATCAGGGACATGTCATCAATCACATTAATCAATACCTGTACATGTAAGCAACCAATCGCCATTTTACATGAAAGAATACCTATCTTTGACAATGAACGGTGCACAACTATGATATAAGAACCCCTTGCCTTAATTGCTATTTCAGATTTCTTCGCTAAGATTTCAGAAACCCTTCCAGGCAGCAAGGATTTCATTTAGTATTTCAGCAATCAATTCTCTGTCTGCGCATTGCAGAAAGGCATTGAAATCATCCCTAATATCATAGATCTTACCAAACCTCACAAGATACCGCATGCAGCTAGTCTTCAGTTTTGGTAGTTGATAAAGGGAAGCATTCTGGAGCCTTTCCAGAACATTCTTGGTATCAATGTCCTCCAGTAGACTCTCATGGCATGCTTCTTTTAGATCTGCTATGTCGTACTTGTCAGCTGCTCTCAGCAGGGCCAGCCTATGGTTCAAGAATTCCTCATTTCCTATGTTACCATAGATGTAGTTCAGAAAGGCCTGACAAGCTTCAATTGACATGTCTGAAATGTTTATGGCAGACATTTCTTTCTCCTGGAGATCATGTGAGAACATGCTGCGGAAAACAGGTGACCTGGATGCAAGAACTGCTAGATGAGCTGGGATGCTCCCATCGGAGGCATTGATTACAATATCTGTGTGAATATTTTCAGACAACATCCGACCAAGCGATGCAATAGCTCTTTCATTCGACTCTTTCTGCGTGAATCCTTCGCTCCAAATTGAGCAAGGCCCAGTGCCCTGTTTAATAATTAACCACAGTTGAGCACAGAGAGAGTAAGATTTGAGCCCAGTTTTTCTTCATCATCCATTTGGTTTCTTAGTCTCCTATAGGAATATGTATTCTTATTTGTCAATTAATGAAGTCCCTTCAATTTAATCAAGAAAACGAAAGAAAAGCCAAAAAAGATTTTGTTTTCTTTTTAAAACATCTTTTTGGCTGTCACTGAAAGTAAATGATATTAGCTAACTCTGAATATTCTAGTTTTAAGAAACTTACGTCAGGAGATTCAATTTTAAGATCAAGAAACTCAACGTCGATAATGAATTTTCCAGTTAATGGAACCTCAACAGCCCAGACAAAATCCTCGTTGCTCTTGAGCTGCTTATCGGTAACTTCTGCATGTATGATAGGTTGCAATCCTCAGAGAGATTATTACAATATTAAGGCTTTTCAAAACTTGAACGTACAAAAGATTCTTTTGGGAAACTGATGATTGGGATGACAGACGAGTTACCTGGATGAACCAGAGATTTGCGATCTCCCACTGATGAAACCACTCTGATTACGAAGGATGCAATTGGAGGATTTTCTCTGGTTAAATTTGATATCGCCGGGTACAATTTAACGCACAAACTCCGATTTTTCTCCACGGATAAATGCCTTCAATCCAGAAAACCAAAATTGAAAAAAATCCCTCAAAGATTAGAAGCTTTGAGATCGCTTTATTCCCAATTTTAAATAAATTTTCTGTTATTGTTATATAAACAACACTCTGATGTTCGGTGAATTAGCGGTAAATAAAGCACTGATCGAAAAAATAATTGAATAAAAGAAAGAGAGCAGAAAGCAGAGAGTGACTGACCAATTCCAATTGCCGATTTTGAAAGGATCGGATTTTCTGTAAGTGCAAGAGGCTAAGTTCTCGATCCGCCATTGGGCGAGGCGCGATGTCGTATCAACCCGGTAAGCAGATTCACTCATCCTCGAGAACACGAGTGCCGCCGTGATTTCATGGATACAATCGAAAATTCCGTCCAACAACAGATCTCCGTGCTTTCCCAGCTTTGCTTTCCACTCTCTTCTTCATATATTATTGAATTCTCACTCACACCCCCCTTCTTCTCTCTCTCTATTCACACAACACCACGCATACATATATATTGGTGTTTGAATGCTATTTCGGGTGCGAATACTGCATCTTCTGATGGTGGACCAATTTCCTGTGAAGGTTCCCGGCACGCAAGGTTATGCTGGATCTTTCTTTACGCCATTGATGGTGAAGTTTTTGCACAGTGATTGCTTTCTCTGCTCTGTTTTTAGTGAGAGAGAAGGGTTGCGTTTAGGTGATGATTTGTTGGCTTATACTGCACTTTAGACTGATGGCTTATTTAATGGTACAGATGTGACTGTGCTCTCCGCTTTTGATTACTATTTTAATAGGAAATAGAATTTTTTTTTTGGTCCTTCCAAGCAAAGAATCTGTTTTTACCCCCTCTCCTCTGCAATTTTTTGTTTTTTTCATTTACTAAATGATCAATTGAATGTATTTCGGTTAAATATTTGCTAAAAAGCTCTATCTAATGTGTGTGTGTGTGTGTGTGTGTAAATTTATACAAATGTTTAACCTGAAACACTGTAATGAAACCGGCGTTGTGTTATTGTTCCAATTGTTATGGGTTGTCTTTATTGCATGACAAATACATGTAAATTTTTATTTTTATATTTTTTTGTTAAATATTATAGATATTTGAAAATTGAAGCTCTAGTATTTGTACTACACATGGAAGAAGGCTATTTGCTTCTTATTACAAGCTTCAATTAAGGAAAAAAAGATAAGTAGATAGATTGCATAGGATTTGGAAATGACTATTAAGTTTTATTTATTTATGTATTTAGTCTAGTAGAATCGGCTCTTATATATAATAGTGATGAATGCACACATTGCATATTCAGAATATACAATCTAAAGTATAAGTATAATAATAAAAAAAATATTAATTACATATGGTTAATTATTAATAAAACATTTGGATGTAATGGAATTTACAAAATTAAGGTAATTTGTTTCATCTAATCAAAATTCTATAATTTTATATTTGACATAGATGAAAAGGCGAAAGTAGAGAAGTTGAGAAAAGAAAATTAGGGAAGAAGAAATGAAGAAGTTTGGTAGAGATTTGAGAAAATGAAGAAAACAAATGTGAAAATGGAAGGGTTGAGGGAGAAATTGAAGAGAGAACAATTTCGGAAGTCATTTGACTGAATAAATATTGGAATTTGGTGATTACTACAAATTATTATTTTGTATATGTCTTAATACTTTAACAGAAATTTGAATTTTTAATAATGATATTTTCAAAATTGTACATGGTGCAGTTAAAGAATGGCATTTGGCCTATATGCGTGATAAGTATAATAATAATTTTATGTATAGTAAGTGGATGTAATCAAATTCAAATTGAACAAAAACATTTGTGCTGCTAATTGGCACTCACCTGTGATCATGTCATATCAAGACTAGGATTATTACGACAATCCTAGATTCAATCATCCATCCATTTTCCGACTTTTCTTTGTGTAATAAATAGTATCAAGCGACCATGATTGACTGCCATTGTCCATTAGTTGGTTGGCTTCTATCCACACACAATGGCAAGTTGCGTCCTAAACAGTGTGTACAAGACTAGGAAATAACCAAGAAAGAAGGGTAATTGTACTCCCTTTTCTTTTCTTTTGTTTGGGATTTGTGGAATCATCATCATCAAATAAAGAATGGAGGTGATGAAAGCAAGATGTATTTTGGTGGGGCTGAGATTGGGAAGGGAAGGATGGGAAAATTAAGTGAAAAGCATTCAAAATAAATTTATTGTTGTTAGGCTTTTGTGGAAGATTCAGGCCTCATTGGGCAAGTTGGCAAGCAAGGTATCTGTAAGGTGGGTCAACCTAGTTGGAATCCTTTCTGAAGTGTCCAAATGGTTCAAGCAATCTATAGAGGACGGGACCAATAATATTAATAATTGTTAAGAGTAAATTGTTTACTACATATTATTTGGACAAAAATTGATGCCTGCATCCCATTATTGTTTCCAAGGCCCAACCGGCGGGTGACAACGTCTTACTTTTATAATAATTATAAAATTTCTTTAAACTATAGAAATTTAATTGTTTGATTTTTATCTAAAGATATGTATAAAATATACTTCTTCTTTTAAGAAATTGATGAAATGTGAAGTTATACTAATGCCTTAATTATTTACAGTAAGATTTCAACTCACAACATCATAATTGTAAAATTTCATCATCTGTCCAAACTGCAACTGATAAGAATTGTACTAAGCACCAACTCCCACTGTCAATGACTAAATTTGTGTCTTGTGAAAAAAAAAACCTAGCCTTTGTTTCTTTTGTATTTAGGATGGAGAAGAAAATTTAGATGATTTAAGTGCGAAAGAAAAATATATTTAGTTGATACAATTTGGAGGGGTGGAAAAATTATTTATGTATATGTTTAATATATAATAATGATTAAATTGTGTGATAATATATAGTTTATAGAGTAAAAAAGGAATTGAGAGTAGAAAAGTTATAAAAATAGTTTTTGATTTGATTATAAATAATTATAATGATTGAACAATTATGAATTAATTATAAAAAATTAGAGATGAAAAATTTTGAATATGACTTAAATTCGTATTTTAAGATATTTAATTTATAAAATTATTAAGTGGTGATGAATAATATAAAAAAAATAAACAAACATGGCCCTAATAATTGGGCTAACGCCTTATAGATAATCATAATTGATATCAGCATTTGGGATAGCTAAAGGTGGTTTAGCAACAAGCTTTGGTTATGTTTGTTTATACTATTTATATATGTATTTTTTAAAAAATTTATATAAAAATAAGAAAAAGATAGAAAGTAATTTTATAAAATATAGTGATTTTAACTTGTGTATTTTAGTCTAAAAAAGAAAACAAACATAGCCGCAGATATTTTGGACCGTTGATCATCAAATTCCAACTTCAGAGGTTCTCAAAAGACACTTGTAATAATTTATTATAATAAATAACAAACAATGTCAAATTCCTGATCATTAGCCATATACAGTGCCTGAACGTGGGAGCAAACGTACGGTGCAGATGTATCATGTCAGAATGTGATTAGCTGAGACTAATGTATCAACGCAAGACCTCAAACCTACCCCTTTGAATGTGATTAAAGTTGTAGAATCGAACCATACCTTGTGCAATAGAAAGGGAGACAATTAGCCCTAAGCTATCAATCAGTGAGCCTCGCATTCAACGGTGATGGCCGTGTCACACTTGTCAACTAGCTTGTGCTGTAAAATTCCAATTTGAATTCATCCATTTGGACGGACAATCCAAGAAATTACTAGGCAGACCCTCGAGATGAATTTGGAAAAGTTCCCTTTTTCTCACCCTGATAAATAATATATTTTAAGATAAAAATATCTTAATCATATTTTTCATCTCCATCTACCATAAAAACTGTAAGAATTACACCTTATATTCCTAATGAACAAGTACTAATTCATATGTAACATCTGCCACCAAAATTTGGGACCTTAAAATGCTCAAATGAACCTACTCCAAAATGCAGACATCTGCCGTATACATTTCCTGTGTAATGTATTAGTTGTGCGGAAAATTTTATTACTTTCATATGTATAATGCCATATAAATTGTTGTGGCAACTGTTGAATTAGATTTTTCAAGCACAACACTGCTCAAAAGGATCTCTTAAAAAAATAATTAAATCTAAAAAAAAAGATATCATATTACCGCATACATGTGTCACTCAAACAGTCTCGCTCCATCTAGAATTGTTAGTGAGTCAAGGCCATTTGATTCGATTTGTATAGGAGATTGATTCAGAGGTCAACTCAAGCTCGAATAAGATTTATTTAGACTTGTTATCGATCAAACGCCTTCACTCATTTAATTTAATTACATTAGCATTACAAAAGGTAGCAAATTGAGCATTTTGGCCTGTTAATTCACCCTCTGATCTCACATACTTGCGAGGTCTTAGGCTTAAACTATCTTTTTTACATTTCCTTTTTATTCAGTTTAAGCATTATGGATAAAACACATCAAAACATTATTAACACTAACATTTAGCTCAATGACAAAAATACTTATTCAAAATTAGAAAAAGGTAATGTGTTTTATTCAAGCATTTTTTTATTTGTCTTTGAGATCAATTAAACTCAATACTTAACTCAATTGATCTTTAATTTTAACTTTGAGCTCAAACTCTAACTACTTGATTCGAGCTCAAACTGAAAAATAATATTAACTCACGTTTGACAAGCTTGGTACTCCATAATAGCCCTCGCTACAACCGTTAAATGTTGCCCACAAATAAGAAAATATCCCATGCGCTATACTTTAAAAAATCGTTTGCACATGAGGGAGCATGTTGAAGCAATTAACCTAATGAAATGCTATTTGATACATTTCTATGTTAGCTTAACCTTTTATGTGGAATGTTAATTTAACATCGTATTAGAACTAGGCTAAGTACAGGGTCTTAGTTTTCCATCCCAACGGGCATCCAATAATTAAAGATGCTCCATATGCTAGACTTTGAAAAGAGAATTCGGTGTGCATGTGAGGGGGGTGTTGAGTGCAGCCTACTAAAAATATGAACAGTTCAGGGGTTAAACTTTACAAAGAAGGAATATTGCTTAAATGTAAGGGATGTGTCGAATGCCACCTAATAATGAAAAATATCCCACTCATTGGGCTTTACAAAAAGGAAAATCACCTTCACGTGCCGTCCACTAATTCACATGTTACGTTTTACCAAAGTTTAAAAGTCATTTCTCCCCACATCTCAAGACTCTACGTGTAGTCAGACGCAGGTGAGAGTTGTCTTTCAAACAACCATAATGTTTGGTCAACTAAGTTAGAGTTGTGTGCCTGTATTGTGGTGCCAAAACATAAAAGCCATTGGCCTTGACGCTTATACTGAGCTGCCAAACAAGTAGGTCAGAGATAAGCACTTGACAAGAAGGAACTACTAGAGAAATTGCTGAATTCTATATCCCAACAAATTGTATTTTACAATTTTAAAAATTCGACAATTTGACTTAAGAACATCTGGAAACATCGTGTTTAAGAACTATTACTTGTCATCCTGTCAAAACTATTAACAAACAAACAGAACAATAAGAATGATACTTCTTATTTTTGTAATTGAGACGATTTGAATTTTCATGATAGTGTTTTATTCTCAGCCACCTGTTGCAATCCCTTGAAATGTAGCCCAAAATTGAATATACCATTTCCTTCCTAAATGGGCTAAAACCAATTGCTCTGGACTGCTCCATCTTCTCTAACTGGATATTCTATATTTCCCTGTAACCCAAAGGTAGAAATTCATTGTGCTTGCAAAAACTATGGCTATGTTTGTTTTGATTTTTAAATTTTTGAGGGTGTGTTTTTAAATATATTTTTATAAAAAAATGTGTAAAAATAAAAAAGATAGAGATAAAATTTTAAAAATATAATGATTATAACATGTATTTTTTAGATGTACTAACGAAAACAAACATTAATTATATATATACATTAGACAGTTTTTGACAAATATATTTAATTATACCAACTCTGCATAATATTTTTTGTTAAACTCTCATGATAAAGTGCATACTTGACGCGCGTAAATAGGTATATAATAAATGATCAATAGATAAACATTATTTTTAAGTATAAATGCTATATCTAAAAATAAAGAGAGAAATTTTGGTAAAAGAAAAACTAATATAAATTAATATGAAGAACACTCAATTTGTGTGCATATAAACAAAAGATAAATTTTATATTATTGATAAAATTCATAAAATATAAAAAATATAATACATTAATATTAAGGGATATAAAAAGAATTTGTATAAAACATTAAAGGCAGTGATTATTTTTATTTTTTCAAACTATGGTTATTACACTTTTTTTTAAAATTTTCTGCACAAATTTTAAAAAGATATTTAAAAACAAATACTTAAAAATAGAAACCAACATGACCGAAAATATTTTAATAATTGCTTATTGCGTAAATATGTCTGATCATTGCATGAACAAAACAAAAACGGAAATCTATGTTACGTATGGAATGAAATAGCCTGAAAGTTAGGTGTGGAGAGAGGAAATTAAGAAATCTTTCAGAGAATCTATTGGGGGCCCATCGTGTCGTCACATCGTACTTCTACTCACGCTGGAGACCACTCCCGCTTCACCGGTAATCGACACTCAACCCCAGACGATCGACTCCATGTCGTCTGTATGATTTAATTTTGTTTACTACTTCAAAATAAATATCCAATCGGTTGACTTCAAATCCTAGTTTATGCAATTTCTGACTTTTAATTGAAGTACTAGATCCACAGCAAAACTGCTAACCTTTATCCCCAACTCCACTCAAGAAAATGTGCGATGGATCTTGCTAAGCCCTCTCCGTTGGTTTTTTTTTTTTTTGATCGGCAGTTGAATGGCTTTTTGTAATTTTTAGGACTCCGAAGCCCGTCACGGCTACTCAAACCTCTTCTTACTTACTGCCTCGTACGGAACCTAGTTCACGGAGTTGAGAGTACCAAAAAAAAAAAAAAAAGACAAAACGGGTGCCAAAAGGGGAAATTGTGAAGCCCATATTGTTTGAAGTTATAGGAATCTTTAAGTTACGGTTGTCAGGTGTATTTAAGAATCTTTCATGAATAAATAACATTTATGCTAATGCTTTTCTTGTATAACTTTGTAACTTCATTTGGGCTAATGTTTTCTGGGCTATGCGGATAGCTAAGTGTCAAATTGCTAGAAGTTTGTAAAATCTATGTATGCATTCTTTCTTGTGGTTGAAAAATCTCATTTGCTTCTCCACCCCCCCACTCGCCCTTCTCTCTTCGGTTTAATAGTAAATAGTGCTGGTATGGCGCAAGGCTGCAACAACAGCAATACTGGAATTTTGTTTTGTCGAGTTCTCTAAAATTTTATTCTGACATGCTTTTCTTATCGAAGTTCAGCAATTGATGTAAAAGGCTTGTGACCGTCAACTCATATGGTTGGGGGTTCATGGTCCTTGTGGACTTGCTTTCTGAGTCTTTTTGAAGTTAAGTCTTTTGTTTGTTCTGTCTGGTGTCTGTCGTTATTGATTTCTTTTTTGGTGAAGCAACTTCATTTTGATTTGGCACCAATAATGATATAAAAAGGTTGTAAAGGAAAACTGGCCTGTAAAATATAAGTTGAGGACACTTCATTTTTTGCTTGTTAAGTAGCTTTCCCTGCTTTGGTTCTATTGTATGGAGTTGCATGACTATCACATGGATGACAGACTTTGCATTTTACGTTAGAAATGACGCTATAAAATGTGTCAATCTTTAACCAAAGGTTCTCTTTGTAATTAGTTCGAAATAGGTATCGTTTTTCTAGGTTCTAAAATTTTAATTTCTTTAACTTAAAACCCATTTTGTTTTTACATTCCAAATGTTTGTATGAATTATATTTGTCAGCCTCCAGTACTTAGTCTCAGATGCTTATTCATGAAAATTTACCTTCTTTTGGTTCATCAATTCAACTTATCGTTTGCGGTTTGCCTATTGATGTTTCTGTGAAAGCTTGAAATATGGGTTCGGCAGCAGTTGATGAATTAATAGAAGCTTCATCAGGGGTTCACTTCTCCGGATTTCATTTGGAAAATAGAGATCTTAGTGCTTCAGAAGTTGAGCAGCTAACTACTTCTGCCACTGAAAATGTCAAGCAGCCCTTTGTCATAGGTAGTGCAAGCATCCTATCTTCTTCTAAAGTTGGCCAAACAGAAAGTAGGATGTAATAATTCCCTGATCTCAAGTAATAGCATTTTCTTTCTATGCTGCCAAATGTCAGCATATGCCTGTTTTACTCTAAAAAAAAATACAATTTTGAATTTTTCTGAGATTAAATTAAATTAAACAAGTGCATGAACCATCCTTAAGAAATACATGATAAATTGCTATAACCACATCTTGCATTTTGGCTATTTAGAATTGAAATGCAACATTGGTACGTTATCTATCCCCTAAGGAAGTTTATTGGCCATTTAGTGTTTTCTTCTATCATCATCTGGAATTAAAGTTTTCCTGTAACCTGCTGGTTCATTTTCTTATTATTTATTTATAAAGGATGCACGTTGATTATCTTCAATATTTTTGCGTATCAGGAGTTGCTGGAGGTGCAGCATCTGGGAAGACTGCAGTTTGTGATATGATTATTGAACAGCTTCGTGATCAGCGTGCTGTGCTTGTTAACCAGGTGTGGCCGCCTCTCCACCTGCATGTTCAGTATAAACACAAAAGAATTCAGTTTTTTTTAATCTTTTTCTTCATTGTGAAGTTGTGGTAATCCTAGAGCTGTGTTTGTGACTTGAGAACTATGGTGTTAACCAGCTGGTTTGTGTGGTTAAATTGCTAACTGACCACAAGCGTGGTCTGGTTGTGCTCTATAATAAAAAAACCAGACAACCCAGACAAACCAAAAGATTACCGCCACAAAACCAACATCTTTTCTTCCATTTGATTAGTAGCTGGAACTTTGGTGGATGCTCTAATTTCTGGCAACAACCAAATAATCAAAAAACGATGTTTAAGGTTATATGGGTGTCTCTAGGCATGTGACGAGATTTTATTTGTGTAGAGTTGTGGAGCAGTAGATAAATTTGGGAAACTGAAAAGTGTACAAGTTGATGGAAAATTTTCAATTAAGAAGAGTACCTAAACTTTGTGGTGGCCTGGTTAATGAAATTGAGAAAGATCTACTGAAAAAAATTTAACTTTGAAGAAGGAAAAAATGCTTCAGACTTCGGAGGGTTTCCTTTTTTTTTCCTTTTTAAATAGTGTAATGATTGTACCTTGGATTGTTGGTTATTTATAATTTCATATTATTGTGCAAATAGAAATTATATATTGTATATTATTGAGTTCATTTTTTTAAACAGTCCAAACGGTCGAACTATAGAGTGAGTTATTACCAGTATAGGTTACAAAACATTGAAATTGAGTTATTACCAGTATAGGTTACAAGATATTGCTTGAAACTTGAGCTTCACCAACAGCCTACAACAGCCATTTACATACTTTGATTTCTCTTCATGTATTTCTTCATTTCTTTTTCCCACATGTGTTGCTTCTTTATTATATAATGGCTTCTCACCCATGCAAGAGTTGACCTGAAATTGAGTTATTACCAGTGTAGGTTACAAGACATTGCTTGAAACTTGAGCTTCACCAATAGCCTGCAACAACCAGTTACATATTTGATTTTCTATTCATATATTTCTTTATTTCTTTTTCCTACATTCGTTGTTTCTTTATTATATTATGGTTTCCCACCCTTTCAAGAGTTAACATTAAAAATCTTGATTGTCTGCAGTTTGTGCATTTTGAAAATCTTCATACACAGTTCAAGTGTTCCCCTTTCCATTTAAGAGTACCAAAGAGAAGGCCTTGTAACTAAACCTCCCAATTTGATTTTGAACTGTAGAGTTCCATGCAATTATTTTGTTTTAGTAGATTCTCTATGGCAACCTATACTGCACGTAGTTTTGTAGTCTTCTCTTCTTGATAGAGAAAAAAATTATTAAAATTAAAGAATCTTCTTGTTCTTAGAAGAGATGTATGGTAGAATACTTACAATATTCTTCTTAAGGTGCATTTAGCTATAATATGGGAATATTTTGTTAAAAATTCTGGAGTATCTTTTTCAAATGATCATTGGAAGATTTTAATGGATTTTGTACTGTATGGTTATTCTTTTTACCCGTCTTATGAAAGTCTCGAATTAATTCATGTGGGTGTTTCTGATCATCATTTTTGAATAGCTCAGCTACAACCAAGATTTTGAAAGGGTGAGTAACATTGCTTGTATTTTTTTTTCCTTTAGAAATAATTGATCGTTGTAAAATCTGTGCTGCACTTCCAGTATCAACTATCGAAAGAAACAGTTTATGATTTGATGAGTGTCTGTGTTCTGGTTTGAGCTGTAGCCCCACAATTGCATCTGTCTTCAGCTTCTGAAAACATGGTGTGGAAGTTTAACTGCATCTCCTGGAATTTGCTGAATATTTTATGTTTTTTGGATGCTTATAAAATTGCCAATTATGAGTTTACCTATTTTGCTTTTGCCACTTGACATTTTGGCAGGATTCCTTCTATCACAATTTGACGCCAGAGGAACTGAAAAAAGTTACTGAATACAACTTTGACCATCCGGGTGAGTTCCTTTATAAACTATAAGCATGCTCTTTTTTAAGGATAGGATTATAGTCCAAACGATTATTTTGAAGGATAAAAGAATTTGCTTTGATTAATTAATTCTCAACAATCATGTTTAGTAAACTGGACTATTGAGGTGATTATATGTATTTTTCCATTATAACCTTAGTATGCAAATTATTAAATCAATAATATAAGTTTAAAATAGTTTTTGGAATTATTTATAGAAGAATTTTAACATCTTGATTATTTAGTCATGGTTTTCAAGAGGATTATTTATCTTACCATTTTTAATTTTAATCAGGCCTTTATTTTACTAAGGGCTTTAATCAATCAAAAAGAATGTTTGAGCAATATAGATAAAATAATCTATCCAACATAATCGTTTAAAGTAAACATGTTTTATAAGCATTGTTGTTCTCCCAAGCATTCTTCTATATTTACTGGGCTATTCAGAATAAATAACGTCTGCTAGAGGATGAACTCCAGCAATGTGCTTCTTTTGATATTGTGCTTGCTATGCACTAAACTGTGAGGATGCTTTGAATAGGTGAAAATCTATACTACGATATAAGATTTTTTAGTGTCTTTAGTTGCAAAATATAAATGTATATAGTTGTCCTTAATTAAATAATGTGAATTTACACTATTGCTCCCTGGGTACATTACACATACACAAAAAAAAACCTCTCTTCTTTATATTAATTCTTCTCTTGTTTCCTTTTTATATTTTATTCATATTATTCTTTTAAATTTGTTCTCTCTTTAAACTTATACAAAGTTTCTAATATAATATTAATTTTTAAATAATTTTTTATTTTATTTTCAAAATCATCAAAATTTGTATTTAGCTTTATTAATCATAAATTTATTTATTTTTTTAATTATGCATATCGTGTGCCACTTTTACTAATTCATCTTTTTTTAGGTTGCTTTGATTTCTATAATTAAGCTATACTATGATCAGTCATTATGCATAATTCCTAAGGCCCTTTAACTTTCTATCTATGTTTATTTTCTAATTTAAGTCATCCGTTTTATTTTTATTTATGCATAATTCTTGTTAGAATGATTGGAAGAATTAATGCACATTCCATTATTTGAGAATTGTCCTAGTTTATAATATGGAGCTAGTACAAAAATTCCGAAATTAAGAAACAACATGATATAAACTAATCCTATAAAATTGTAAACAAAAATACTCTAAACCTATAATTTAGATAACAAACTATATAAAATATAACATCAAATATTTTCAGTTAGTCTCTAACAAATATTTTGACACTCCCCTTTAAGTTGAATGCGGGGAACATAGTTGAAATTGGACTATTACAATTTTGAATTTGAAAATGAGTGAATGATGATAAAGCGACATTCAAATGCTTTTGTAAGGTGAAAGCAAGTACATGTTGTAAGCGACACTTGAGATTAGACATCGTATGGCGTTGCGTGAAGAAATGCCATAAGGTGATACATGAACACTTGAAGATAATTGCTATAAGGCAACACTTGAAAATAGACATCGTAAGATGACATTGTCAGAAATGTCAAAGGTGACACTTGCACAATGGAAAAGATGTCTTAAGGTAATGATAAAGTAATTTGTTAGGAGGTGATACAATGGTAGGTAGTAGTTGTTGTCAGGTGACAAACTCCGTTAGACCATAGTTGACGTTGAAACTTGACATAAGGTCGTCCATAATCAACAAACTGGTAAAGCCAATATATTTTTAAGGATCAAATTCGCCAAAATCAAAAAAGGCCTAAGACAAAAAAACCTAAGAGGCCATTCCCTTTTTTCTTCTCCTTGAGGGAGAAAATATTTAGAATTAGAAATGGATCATACTTGCTTTGATATCATGTTAGAATGATTAGAAGAATTAGTAGACATTCTATTACTCGAAAATTGTCCTAATTAACAGTATGAGGCTAGAATAAAGATATCAAAAATAGGAAACAACATAGGAAACAGAGTATTCTAAACGTATAATTTAAGTAACAAAATATGTAAAATATTAAACAAATAATTTCAAATATTCTGTAACAAATATTCTGACTGTTTTATTACTATTTTGATCTCTCAGCAGCTATATTTGCCATTAAAATGGGCAGAAGTGATGTTTGGAATGTCTTTCAGTAAAATGCAGCCTATGCTTTATGCTTCATTGCTAGTAAGTAGGCAATAGGATAATGTCACTCTCTTGGGGGAAGGCAAAGGTAACTAGATAATAACAATCAATGAAGCAACATGTGAAATTTGATTACTTTGTGAAATGTGTGAACCATGATTCTGCTTGACTTATAAATTCGATCTTTCAGGATTCCATCATTAAAAGTGTTTGATGCTTCTTTTTATATCATTTATTTCTGTATTCTTTCAGATGCATTTGACACGGACAAGTTACTGTGTGTGTTGGAGAAATTAAAACATGGCCAGGCAGTAGACATTCCAAAATATGATTTCAAGAGTTATAAAAATGATGTCTTCCCTGCTCGTAGAGTAATTCTCTGTACTTTCCTTTCCAAATTCCTTTATTTCTCCCCATTTTTGAAATTTAATTTTCTCTGTCTACATTTGGCAGGTAAATCCCTCTGATGTTATTATTTTAGAAGGTATACTCATCTTTCATGATCCACGAGTCAGAGATGTGATGAACATGAAGATATTTGTAGATACAGGTTGTTTATCTTGCTTTCCTCCATTATTTGCATGCTTCAAGATCCATCCTTATGTGAATTTTATGCTCCTATATAGGATAAGAATTATCTCTTGCAGTCTTTCAAGTTCAAATTTTCAACTTGTTTTGTGTACAATATTACCATCACTATATTCGGATGCCCTTTTCCCATATTTTACATCCCATAAAATGTGCACTACCCATCAGACTCTCTCTTTCTCCCCCTCTCTTATATTGCATGCCTAAAACACATTTCCCTTAGACCTCCATCTGTGGAAAATCCATAATTCATGCAATGGTAGCAGAAGGAACTTGCTGCTAAATCCAATCAGAGCATATCACTCATTAAATTTAGCTGAAACTGAGGACAGGCTTCAGCTGGGATCCAACCATTTTTGAGGACATTTTACTTGGATATTATTCCGCTCAGTTCAATTTGAGAGCATTATTTCTTAAGTTTTCTGTTAGCTATGCCTGCCCATGCTCCTTTTGCTGAATCAATGACAGGTGGGTCTTGTAATGCTGTGAAGGTTATTTATTTTTTGTATTTGCACTTTTGTCTTGTTCTAACTATTTGTTGAGGGACTAAATATGATTATGGGGTAACTTAATATATATATATATATATATATATATAATTGTGAGACATTATTTTTGTGTTTATGACAAAGATTTTTCGTAGGATAAGTCAGCCGGAGCTGCTTCGTTACTTAAGTCGGATTTAGGGTGGTAAGTCACAAAGAGAGATAGGGCAGTAAAACCCATAAGAATAGCCTAGGGTCGTGGTATAGTTGATTGCCTATGCCATTATTGAGTCATAGATATGGAATCAATATTTCATAAATCTACTTTTTCAAACTCTATGTCTAGTGACTCTTAGAATTCTTTTAGGAGAGCCATAACACTGAGCAAATTATAATAGAAAATTTTGACAAAATAATTGATATTTGAAAAATTTTAGAAGTCAAAAAGCATGAGATTTATGAAAATCAAACATTTTTAGCTTTAAAATGATTTTGTTATCAAAATTGAAGAAAGGGATATCCAGATTTCAAAAAATTTTGAAACCATTCCTTTTCTTTCGCAAAAAACTCTTTGATTTGATTTTACTGTTATCTAAATCTCACAATCTCACTGAAGGATAAGAATATCCTCAAATCTCTAGTTCTTCAGATTCAAACTTATAATTACAAAATGCTTGAGGGATCTATCCCAATAGCAATCATATATCGATTGTATTTGAAAGTTATGCATTCAACCATTGTTTCAAAAATAAAAATCTTCAATAAAAGGAGAGACTCTTTTGTTGCAAAAAGATTTGATCAAATCTAATGCCATTATCACCAAAACTATTCAATGGAAAGACGTAAGCCTTCTAGATAAATGGAATCTTGAGAATGCTGTCCCAGCACAACCTCTTGAGCCTACTTGTCTAAATACTCTAGTCAAAAACATTTAGTAGTTGGTTGATGGCCATGTCAAAACTCTCTTTTCACAGGAACTCATTTTTCAGTTCCAGATTTGATATATCTTCTGCAAAAGTACCATTGATTTGGGAAGAATCTCCTAAATCCCTTCTGTGATTGAAACAAAATCGAGGTTCTCCTCTTTGGGTCTTTCAAAAGATTTTCCTTCAATTTCAAATTTAAGAAATTCTGATTACAGCACTTAAATTCCAAAATAAGTTTATATGCAAAATATTGAAAGACAACCTAAGATTCCTTCTGAACAATCTGAGCCAGTTAGTCCTGATTTTTCTACTGTAACAGAAAATCTTATGGCTAATGAACTCAATGTTCTTGAAGAAGAATTTGTTGTCAATAAACAAGTTTTGCGTAATGATTTCTATTCAAAAGAAAATTCTAAAAAAAGATTTTGGTTTTTTAAAAATTTTCTTGAAACAAAAAAGCAGATTCAAGAAGAATACTATGATTTTATTATTCAAAACAAACCTCATATTTCTTCTTTAATTTGTTTGAAATTTATGCTACCAATAATGGTATTAAATATCCTTTAAAAAATTCCTTAAATCCAATTACCATGAGAAACAAAAATTCAGATACTACAGAATGGAAACCTCTTGTCTCTGTAAGAACAAAAATCACTTCAAACCATCTTCTTTTGCAAAATGTAAAACTTACTGTTTCAAACAAAATTGTAGGAGCAACTCCTTTTAAAACTTTAGGGGATGATAATTTGAAGGACATTATCCCTCAAAGTAATTTTGCAAATATTTATCTTAGTACGATTGGGAAACAATTTGATCGTATTGAGAAATATATTCAAAAACAGTCTATTCAACTTAGCAAAAAAGATTGAAAAATTCTGTTTTTAAACCTTATTTAGTTTCTAAAAGTTCTGTAAAAAATATTCAAGAGAGTAAGAGTGACTCTCAAAATCAATTTTCAAAAATTTCAGCTAGTGATTCCAGTGTCGTCCTTGAGACACCAATATCTACCAGTAAGTCTCTAGTTATCAATAGTCTCTCCCAAAAGTCAAGAGGTTGATGAAATTATTGACCAATTCAAAAATTCTCAAATGAATGTTTTGCTTACAATGCCAACGGTCCTAGTGCCCGACATTGTTTCGGCAAAGCCAATTTCTTAATTTTCGTTTCAATGCTTCCTTTGTTTATGAATGGAACATTCATAACTTTTTTAAATATCAAATTCTTTCTACTCTTTAGCAAATGATCATGGCTGTAAATATTAATAAAACTTAAAATATTGTTTTTGACAAAGCAATTGCAGAAATCCTAATTGTAGAGTTTTCTGGTCAACTCAAAGGATAGTGGGATAATTATCTCACTCCAAACTAGCAAAATGAAATCTTCAATGCATATAAAATAGATGAAGAGGGAAACTTCATCCTTGATGAAGATGATAATCCTCGATAGGATGTCCTCTCCATTTTAATTCTTACTATTTATCTCTACTTTATTAGAGATCCTTCGAATATTAAAAATAAAAATGCTGAATTACTTTCAAATCTTTATTGCAAAAACTTAGCCATTTTCAGTCATACAAAAATATCTTCTTTACTAGAGTCATGCTTCAAGAAAATTCTAATCAACCATTTTGGAAAGAAAAATTTCTTGCTAGACTTCCAACACTTCTTGGTAAGAAGGTCCGCAACCATGTTAAAGAAACTTCTCAAATTTCTTATAAAGATTATACATATGGCGAACTTGTTGGTATCATCCAACATGAAGGCCTAAAAATCTGCTAAGATTTGAAACTCTAAAAACATCTTAAGAGAGAAATGAAGCAAACCAAAATTGAGTTAAGAACTTTCTGCTAATAGTTTGATATCAATCTTTTCAAACAATCTTATTCTTTTTGTTAAGGTAATTGTGGCCGTGGTAAATCTAAAGGTTACAAAAAACCTTTTAATAAGACTTGCAAAACTTATAAAAAACCTTCAAAAGAAGAATATTACAAAAAACCTCTTAGGAAGAATAAAAAATATTAGACTAAGACTTTCTCTAAATCTTTGAAAGACATTAAATGTTTTAAGTGTCAGAAATATAGACATACTGCAAAATATTGCAAGCTCAACACAAAAATCCAAGAACTTGATCTTGGAGAAGATATCCTCAATAAATTCTCAAATCTCCTTGTTAGCGTTTCTGACAATTCTTCAAACTCAAAAACAGAAGATTCCTTTGTTTCAAAAGAAAATAAAAAATGTCTTCAAATAGATGAAGCTGCTTCATCTGGCCTTTAAACTTCTTCTCAAAAAACTTCTTCTGAAGATGATGGATTTTTAGTCCATGTCTTAACTTTAGAGCAACAAATGATTCTTGATATTATTAATCATGTTGATAGTTCTGAATTAAGGAAAGAATGTCTTGAAAAACTTCTCAAAACTTTTACTACCTATGAAAGGGAACCAAAATCAATTTTTTAGCCTGTAATATCAAAGAATACTTATGATCTTACAAGTATTTTTAACAAACAAAAATGCAAATTCAAAGAATTAATAGTCCAAGACCTTCGAAAAGAGATTGGAATTGTTAAATAAGATTTGACAGAGCTCAAACAAAAACAGAAGTAGGATGAAGAAGCTATTGAGCACATCCTCTCCAAAATTCAATCCAATGAAAAATTTTCATGAAATGATGAGGATAATCCCATTGAGACAAAAGTACAAACTCTTCATGAAGCATCAAATGAATTTCTCTTTATTCTTAGAGAAATTACAAGAAGAAAATGCATGATCAAAATTACTTTTGAATTGTCTCTTGATTACTGTCTTGATACCATTGCCTTTTTGACACTGGTGTAGATTTAACCTACATAAAGTCTGGCATGGTTTCATATAATATTTTTGAAAAAATACATGAAAAACTTTTAGTAGCCAATAATGCAAAGCTTTGTATTAAATCAAAAACATTTGCCAATATTATCAATAATGATATTTCTCTCAAAACAGCCTTTGCTGTTGTCCAAGAAATACATCATTCTGTTATTTTTGGAACTCCTTTCATTAATATCATAACTCCTTATAAGGTCAAAACTGATTCTATTTCTTTTAAAATCAATCACAAAAATTTGTTATTTCTTTTTCTTGACAAGCCAAAAATTCAAACTCTTGATTATTTAAAAGCTTTTTCTATTCACCAAAATAATTTGCACAATCTTGTTCAGGTAAAAGATTTTCATCTTGAAGATTTTCACAAAATATCTCCTTTAAAAGGACTTAAGAACAACTAAACACCTCTTTTGTCAAAAAGCAGATCAAAAATCTTCAAAATTTTATTGAAAAAGAAATTTGTGCTGATCTTCCAAATGTTTTTTGGAATAGGAAACAACATATTATTGATCTTCCTTACAATGATTCTTTCACTGAAAAACAAATCCTTATTAAAGCTCGTCCTATTCAAATGAAACATGAGTTAGAATAACGCTGTAAGAAAGAAATACAGGATCTTCTAGATAAAAAACTCATTTCGAAGTTACGTTCTCCTTGTGGAGTTGTGCAGCCTTTTATGTTAACAAAGTTTGTAAATTTGAAAGAGGAGTCCCAAGACTTGTTATCAATTATAAATCTCTTAATGATGCTTTTAAATGGATTTGATATCCTATTCCCAACAAAAAAGATTTGTTCCAAAAATTGTTTGATTCTTTTATCTTTTCAAAATTTGATATGAAGTTTGAATCTTGGCATATATAAATCTCTCCCCAAGATCAATATAAAACCGCCTTCACTATTCCATTTGGATAATTTGAATGGAATGTTATGCCTTTTGGCCTTAAAAATGCTACTTCTGAATGCTAAAGAATTATGAATGATATTTTTTTTATTTATTCAAAATTTTGCATTGTTTACATTGATAATGTGCTCATCTTTTCAAAAACTATCGATGAACACTTTAAACATTTAAAAACATTTTTTTATATTTTTAAGAAAAATGGTATTGTTGTCTCAAAATCAAAGATTTCTCTTTTTCAAACAAAAATTAGATTCTTAGAGCATTACATCACATAAGGCACAATTACCCTTATAGAAAGATGTTTAGGATGTTTAAATTATGTCTTAAATTTCTTCCCCAACATTAATAGGTTAACAAAATTCATGCATGATCGTCTCAAAAAGACCCTGGTCCCTTGGAGTAACGAGCATATAGCTACTGTTTAGCTTGTTAAAAGTCAAATCCTTCATCTCTCGTGTTTGCACATAGCAAACCCGAGTCTCCTAAAGCTTGTCGAAATAGATGCGTCTAAATTCAGTTTCGGAGGTATCCTTCTCCAAGCCTAAGATGACAAAGAGTATATTGTCTAGTATATCTCAGGCTATTGGAACCAAATACAGAAAAATTATTCTACTATCAAAAAAGAAATTTTGAGCATTGTTTTGTGTATACAAAAATTTCAAAATGATTTACTTAATCAAAAATTTCTTTTACGCATAGATTGCAAATTTGTCAAAAAATTTTCGAAAAAAGAT
Organism: Avicennia marina; assembly: GCA_019155195.1. Taxonomy (NCBI): domain Eukaryota; kingdom Viridiplantae; phylum Streptophyta; class Magnoliopsida; order Lamiales; family Acanthaceae; genus Avicennia; species Avicennia marina. The sequence goes on from CM032776.1 coordinate 3,410,158, forward strand.
GTTCAAAACCTTGTGTCAAAGCAAATCTTTGTTAGATGGCAAGCAATTTTATTCATTTTTGAACTTGGTATTGAGTTTATCAAAGGCGATGTAAATTCCCTACCTGATTTCTTAATCTGTGAGTTTCCACAAAACAGGAGCGATGTCTCCTAAATTACCATAGAAGCCCATGGCCAATAGGATCCCAATTTTAAGCAAACAGGAGCAAAACCATTAAACCTGGTATGATGTAACATAGTTTGAATTCTTTAACCTAGAAATTTAGAAACTATTTCTGGCATTTTACCAATCCCTTGAACTGCAAAAAGTCCTTTTAAAAAAGAGTAACTCTGGTGAGTTTTGAAAAACCAAAATTCCCAACAAAAACCCCAAATATATCCAAACTAATTGTTAAAATAGAAACCCTAAGTTTCAGTTCTTCACAAAAATCTTATCAAGCTAAATATTACACCAAACCAACCTTCCAAACCATTATTCCTCTTGAAAAAGGAATCTTATACAGAACCTCTTTTGAGTGTGCCCAAAAATATTTGGAAAATCTCTTTGTGCCAACTGATCCAGCAAAAATAGTAGAATACTGCCAAACCATTCTTCAGGTAACTCAATCCGTACCATTATTCATCACAAAAGAACCCCAAACTAACAAATTTCATCGTACTTGCAAAAATTCATAAAGTGAACTTATCGCCTCTTTTCTAAACTGAAGAAATTCTTGGTGCACTTATTTCGATTTAACTGAGAATGTAATCATAAGGAAATTTTTTAAAGCCTACAACCTTTTCAAAGCCAATTACAAGCTATCACCTGATGAAAAGTAAAATTTCCTCCCATAGTAAACCTTTGCTCAAAAAGATATCTCCTTTAAGTACTCTATTGGTACTTCGACATTTACAAACAAAATAATATTTTTTTTCTCAAAAGAAGTTTCAAAATTTGGATGTGGGAAAAATTCTAACCAACAGGACACCTTATGTTAAAAGGAATGAAACATTTCCTTGACCTCACCCAAAATCAGAACAAAAAAGAGAGATGAAAAATGATAAAAATGAAAAATGAATGAACAAAAAGCAAAAAGAAAAAATAAAAAGAAAAGCAAAAGTCAAAAAGAGAAAAAGACAAGAAAAAGAAAAAAAATTAATGTTCACTATTCAAAAATACAGGAATTGCTCAAGCATGGAGCAAAGGACAAAATAAGTATAGTCATTGTAGCAGAACTGTTCACTTTTCACTGTGCAGTCACGGGAGCAGTTACTGATCAAACTTTTCAAAATTGCAAAAAAGCCCTTCTAGGCATCTATAAAAGAAGACAGCCCCCTTCAGTTTAAATCAGGTCTTCAAAGGAGGAGAATTAAGAAGACTCTCTCTCTCTCTTTAGAAAGAGATATCCTCCACCTAAAAAAGCCAAAATAGTCAAAAAGCTTTTTAATAGATAGGATAAGTAGAAACCCTATTCTCCCTCCCCTATCTTCTAAAAAACCTTTTATTATACTTCTTTTTAGAGAAAGCAGATACCCTAAGGGTAGCACACATCGCCGAAGATTTTAAAATATTTTGTCTTCAAAAAGTTTGTATCTAGCTTAGTTTGAAGCTTGTATCTGCAAATATATTAAAATATTTCTTTTATGCTTACTCTTTTTTATACCTACTTTTGCATATGGTCGGTATAGCTGCCTAAATTAAATATTATTAAGAATATTTCATGCATATAGGCGGCATAGCCGCATGCATTACTTACTGCATATATTGATTGGTATATCGGTTGGAAACCTTGCTGATTCTTGGATCTAATAGGTGTAACAATGTTACGTACTAATCTCGCATATCTGTTTTATTTTCTGTATTTTTGGCATATCTACTGCTTTATATTTATTTTTTGTGTTAATTTTCAAAGTGTCTAAATTCTGTCTCCGTTCGATCCTGGCATCCCTGGTATTAGAGCCATGACTCTCTTTCTAAAGAGAAAATTTTCTTAATTCTCTTCTGTTGAAGACCTGACTTGAACTAAAGGGGGATGCCTGAAAGTGCCTTTTTGCAATTTTGGAAAGTTTGAACGGTAACTGCTCCTATGACTGCACAGTGAAAAGTGAATAGTTCTGCTACAGTGACTGTACTAATTTTGTTCTTTTGCTCCATGCTTGAGCAGTTCCTGTATTTTTGAACAGTGAAGAACAATGATTTTTCTACTTTTTCTTGTCTTTCTCTTTTTGACTTTTGCTTTTCTTTTTCTTTTTTCTTTTTGTTCATTCATGCTTCATCTTCATCATTTTTCATCTCTCTCCCTCTCTCTTTTTTATTAGAAACCTGAATTCTCAAAGACTTCAAAGTTTGGGTCTGTCTCATCCTCTTCTTCTGTGGAGGATTCGGCATCTTCAGGTGATTTTGATGTCCCAACTTCTTCTTTTGGAGTGAACTGGGCAAGAATCTTTGCAACTTCCTCGGGAGTTTTTGATGTTGCAATCATGGACTGCATCTTAGATTTTTGTGTGAGGAATTCTGACTGTCTTTTGTTTTGATTTTGGGTGAGGCCAATGAAATGTTTCATTCCTTCTGGAATTAGGTGTCCTATTAGTTGGAATTTTTTCCACATCTGGATTTTAAAATTTCTTTTGAGAAAAGAAATATTATTTTGTTTGTGGATGTCGAAGTATCAACAGAGTACTCAAGAGAAATATCTTTTTGAATAAAGGTTTGCTATGGGAGGAAATCTTGCTTCATTAGGTGATCGCTTGTAATTGGCTTTGAAAAGGTTGTAGGTTTCAAGAAGTTGCCCTGTAATTAAACTAAAAAAAGTCCACCAAGAATTCCATCAATTTGGAAAAGAGGCGATAGATTCAGTTTCTTTAAAGAAAAGTAACCAGGTATGGGAGTATTTGAAATTTTGGATAAGGAAAGCATTACACTAGGTTTGTTTGGAATCCGAGTAATTGAAAGCGATTTTGCTTTGCCCATTTTCTGCATTTTGGTAAACAAAGGAAAAAGTTTGGTAAGGTTTTCAGCAGACCATGCTGATGGTGGTAATACTTTATGGATTTTTGTAAGTGTGTAAGATGGTATTTGTTGGTCAAGGTTCTTTTGTGATGAATAATGGTAACGGATTAAGTTACCTTAAGAATGGTTTGGCAGTGTTCTGCTGTTCTTGCGGGATCAGTTGGCACAAAGAGATATTTTTCAAAAATTTTTTGAGCACACTCAAAAGAGGTTGTGTATGAGATTCCTTTTTCAAGAGTTATAATGGTTTGAAAGGTTAGTTTGGTGTAAAATTTGGCTTGATAATATTTTTTTAAAAAACTAGAACTTGGGGTTTCTGTTTTGACAATTTGTTTGGATATATTTGGGATTTTTGTTAGGCCTTTTGGTTTTTTAGAACTCTCACCAGAGTCACTGTTTTTTGAAAGGGCTTTTTGCAATTCGGGGAATTGGCAAAATGCTAGAAATAGTTTTTGAATTTTTAGGTTAAAGAATTCAGACTGTGCTGTATCCTTTAACTCTTTTGTTTCTTGTTCTTCTTTGACCACGACATCATACTAGGTCAATGGTTTTGCTCCTGTTTGCTTGAGGTTGGGATCCTCCTATTTTGCAATTTGTTTGTATTTGAACATGGGCTTCTGTGGTAATTTGGGAAGCATTGCTCCTATTTTGTAAACACTTACGAGTTAAAAAATCAAGTAGAGAATTTATATCACCTTTGATAAACTTAATATCAAATTCAAAAATGAATAAAATTGCTTGCCATCAATCAAATATTTACTTTGACACAAGGTTTTGAATATCTTTTTTCAAAAATTCTTTGGCGGATTTGCAATCTATGCGTGAAAGAAATTTTTGATTAAGAAAATGAGCAATTTGGAGGGTGATTGACATCACATTCCATTTATAATTGATGATGAGCCTTGAGACTTCTCTTTCAATTTCAGAAGTTTTGTTGACATAAAACGCTACACAACTCCAAGGGGAGCGTGATTTCGAAAGGTATTCTTAACCAAAATTTTTGTATGACTAAAAATGGCTAAGTTATTTGCAATGAAGATTTGAAAGTAATTCAGCATTTTTATCTTTAATATGCGAATGATCTTCAATAAAATGAAGATAAATAGTAAGAATTAAAGTAGAGAGGGCATCCTGTTGAGGATTATCATCTTCATCAAGGATGAAGTTTCCCTCTTCATTTGTTTTGTATGCATTAAGGATTTTATTTTGGTGGTCAGGAGTGAGATAATTATCCCACCATCCTTTGAATTGATCAGAAAACTCTGCAATTGTTTTGTCAAAAACATTATTTTGAGTTCTATAAGCATTTGTAGTTATGGTAATTTGCTGAAGAGTAGAAAGAATTTGATATTCAGAAAAATTATCAATGTTCTTTCATAAACAGAGGAAGCATTGAAATGAAATTGAGAAATTGACTTTGCCGGGCATTGGGACCATTAGCATTGTAGGCAAAACATTTATTTGAGAATTTTTGAATTGGTCAATAGTTTCGTCAGTCTCTGACTTTTGGGAGAGAGTATTGCTAACTGGATTCGAAGTGGAGATTTATATGCCAATAATGGGGGTTCAAATTGTGCTATATATATATATATATATTTTGACAATGTGAAATTTCTTTGCAGATGCTGATGTACGCCTGGCCAGAAGAATAAGGCGTGACATCGAAGAGAAGGGTAGAAATATTGATATGGTGCTTGATCAGGTAGCAAAAGAGCTCAGCCCCTTTATTTAGAAAATTATTCACTGATAGTCTACTTCAAACTAATTATCAGAATGCATTTCAATTACTTTTTGGTTCATCTGTTGTATTGACTATTGAGGAATTGATGCAATAGATTTTAACTCTATATACATTTGTAATAAGCTTCTATTGTCATCTTCAGTAACATGTATGATTTAGAGATATTCAAAGATGCTGCTAGCAATAGATATTAGCCAGTAGAAATACGAGACTGTTATTAATTAGAATCTAGATGAAGAGATTTAGTTAATGCCTTTGTCGTTAAACAATGAAAATGTTCTTGACTAGAGCCCATAGAAAATTAGAGGAAGAAAGTGCATGTGATTACCTCAGACAACTATGGTAGAAGATTTTGCTGGGATGTGTTTGGTTTGATGAGACTTCTGTTAAGAAGTCAATGTTTTATCTGATTATTCAGGATAGCCGACTGGATCCAGTTATCCTCTGAGTTAAAAAAATGAATTTTTATGATAGGTAGGTGTATTGTTGCTGCTATAACTTGCATGAAGCTACCCTACTTGACTAGATTTGTGCATATTCTTTAAATTTCCCTTCCTGTATTGTGTTTATTAATTAATTCGTGTTTCTAAATTCTTCCATTCAACTCTCCATTATAATATTGATGTTAAGTTGTAATTAGTACTTCTGTACTTCTATGATCCAATGTTTCACTTATCATTGGTATTCATCGACATGCAGTACTCGAAGTTTGTAAAGCCTGCTTTTGATGATTTTATACTTCCAACAAAGAAATATGCAGACATTATCATTCCTCGGGGAGGAGACAATCATGTTGCCATTGACTTGATCGTCCAACATATACGAACTAAACTTGGTCAACATGATCTTTGTAAAATCTTTCCTAATTTATATGTTATTCATTCAACTTTTCAGGTATTATTTCCGTCTTGCTAATTTTATGAAACTTCTACAACAATACCATTTGATTCTGTTACTTGATTTTTATTTATCTTGTTGTCTATTCTTTTACTATCCAGATACGTGGCATGCACACACTTATACGTGATTCTCAAACAACAAAGCATGATTTTGTCTTTTATTCTGACCGGTTGATCCGCTTGGTATGTATATGTGTTTCAAAGATGTCGTTATTGCCTTGCCCTGCTTATTTTTAACTGACCTTTGTGTATTTTAGGTTGTGGAACATGGTCTTGGGCATCTGCCATTTACAGAAAAGCAGGTCATCACTCCAACTGGTAAGCAGCTATATCAGTTATCTGCAATCTGTCCTCTGGTTTGTTTAATTTTAAGTATTTTTCAAGGCTCTGGTTTGGCGAGTAAGCCTGGGAGCATTCCTATTCTGACCCCAGAAGCTTTAGTTAAGTAAATGAAAGGCATTTTGGCCTACCATCCAATAAGAAACTTCTGCACTAATATCACATTACGAAGCACAATATTTGCAAGTAGACCAAGTGCTGAAAATTAACACAGGCTACCCGAAACCTCCTGGAATCCATTTACCTTTGCTGAAGTTATAAATCCTTTCTTGGTTTTCATGTTTGCAAGTTCTGGCATAGATCAACTCTCCTTTCTGATTTGATTAAAGTTCTAATATTATTTCCTGTTTTGAGCTTTTACTCTGTTTATTGCATTTTCATTTGTGTTCCATTTGGCAATTTCATATAATTGAATTCCAGGCGGATGTCTGTGTAGTATATCTTTAAAATCTGTAAGCAAGATATTGAAAAGATTCAAAATTTATATCATTGACATTTCTAGCATATGTTCATGTAGCTTTGTCTTTGTTTTACGTGCAAAGGCAAGCATGTGAGTAATAATTAATGTGTTGATTTCTTTATTTACTAATACCATCAACAGTAACGCAATTTATCAGAGTTCAGTTGCGCTCAAATGAAATTGAAACTCATGGGAGTTGCTAATTTCTTATATGACATGTTTTTGGGAAAGTGGATATATCTTCGTACTGGCCTTTCAAGACCTCAAAAAACAATCTTCACTTTGTGGGTAAAATGCATTTTGTTGCATATTTCAAAAAATTATATTTTGGTTTCCTTTCGTGTTTAGTGATCTAGCCGAGCATTTTCCATCACAATGTATTTACTTATAGAGAATATCATTTATGCAAAATTTTTAGTTCTAATAGTACAATTCTGTTAATGCAGGATCTGTTTACGCTGGAGTCGACTTCTGTAAGAGATTATGTGGTGTTTCTGTGATCAGAAGGTTAGAAATTATCTTTCTTTTATGGCTCATTTCAATTTGTGGAAATTTGAGTTTTCTTTCTTTTTGCATTCGGCGCTTCTTTTGAAATAAATTCAAACTCTTTCTCAGTGGAGAAAGCATGGAGAACGCCTTGCGTGCATGTTGCAAGGGAATCAAGATTGGCAAAATTCTTATTCACAGAGAAGGTGATAACGGCCAGCAGGTTAGCCAGCAAAAAACCTACTCGTATTCCCATGTGATGCCATGTTCTTTCTGACTTGTTTTACTTTCATTTCCATTCAAATGCTTCAAATTTTGCACAGCTGATCTATAAAAAACTGCCGACAGACATCTCAGATAGACACGTCTTGTTATTGGATCCAATTCTTGGCACAGGTGAGCCTCTCCATGCTAGGACAATTTCCATCCTTTAACTAGCATTTATTGTTGTTGGTCTAGACGTGAGGATCCTTGTATTTGTTGGAAGAATCTTGTCATGAGATTTAAGTTTCTATCTTTGGATAACGTGTCATTATACTTCTACCAGGCACCTTTCTCGCATTCTCATCCTCTCCTTTGTAAATTTCTATACTCAGGCAATTCTGCTGTTCAAGCTATTTCCTTACTTATCAACAAGGGCGTACCGGAGTCCAACATCATATTCCTTAATCTCATTTCTGTAAGTCCTCTAAGACAGTTCAGGCTTTTGTTCTCTTTCCATCCATTTTTTTTTCTCTTTTCACTTACAACAACCTCTTGTGATATCTTAGGCACCTCAAGGAATACATGTGGTTTGCAAACGTTTCCCTCGAGTAAAGATAGTGACATCTGAAATTGAGATGGGTTTGAATGAAGATTACCGTGTCATCCCCGGCATGGGTGAGTTTGGTGACCGGTACTTTGGTACAGACGACGATTGAACCCCAGACCTTCCTTGCCAAGAATTATGATGTATCAACCAGATCGTCTACGATGATAACCGGCTCAAGTCGGGCAATGGTTCTTGTTCATCAGTCTTGATGAGAAATATGCTTGCAGAGCTTTGGTTCACTGGGGCAGGAGCACTGATGGGTGAGTGATGTTTGTTGTATGAATTTGCCAATGATAACAATGGTTTCCAATAAAGGGCACCGGTTATAGAATGAATGTTGTGTGTTAGATTTGGACAAGCATTATTCGTGAATCTGATTGTCTTCTTGACTCAAAATTTTCTGCCACTGATATATCAACATTCAACGCATTATTGCTGGCTTTTTATTTACTGCTATGCCTCCTATTCCTGCAAACGTTTCAATTAAAATCCACAAACCTGGGAATAATCCCAAGAAAAATGATAATGGGCGACTGAAATATCTGAAAACTTTTGCTTTAAGCCCAATTCGATAGGGCTAAGTAACGTCTAGCCCATGTGTAGGCCCAAGTGAGGCAACCCCAGTCTCACTTTTTTTTAATCCCTTTACTTTCCCATTATTTTTAAAAATTTAAGATAAATTATGCATTAAATAGAAAAACTGATAAATACTTTTGATTAAGGTGCTAATAACATTTTATACTATGGAGGATATGCGCTTATATCTAATCACCAACATATTATTAGTATTACCGAAATTTGATTTTTTTTCTATAGTTTAGAATTTAATTTCCATAAATGTAAATTTAGTTTGATTAATTTTAGTTAAATTTAATCTGGAATTTTCAATTGTAGCCAAGAAAAATAATAATATCCAACATAAAAACTCTAGAATGAAGGTAAGCATTTGTGGCCTTTGGGGAGGCTGACTGGGAGACAGCTGGCGGCTGAAGTTGCAAAACTACGGCAAATGAATTTTCCCGTTCTGGCTGCTGCTTCCTAATTTTCTTGGACATGAAAATAATCAAAACGATTTCATCATCACCATTCATTTCTCGCCTCTTCTTCAAACCCTCCCTGCAAAGGCACGCCTGGAGATCTTCATCTGGAAAATCAAGACCACAATTTTCAGTCACCAAACCAAAACCCATGTCAATTTCTACCCAAATCCCACACCCTCCCTTCGTTCACCACTCCGCCACTCCATTCCTGAAGCCCACAAGAATCCCGTCTTTAACCTCTGCTCCTCAGAAATTCCTCTTCTCCAAGAACATCACTATCCAAAGAATATCCACAAAAGATCCTATTTTTTCTGCCTCTCCCTCATCCTTGCCTTCTGCTTCTCTGCAACCCGTTGAAGAGCTCCCACCGAACTTACGAGAAATCGTTAGACTCTTCCAAGGAGTCCAGGAACCGAAGGCCAAGTACGAACAATTGTTATTCTATGGTAGGAATTTGAGGCCTTTGGAGTCGCAGTATAAAACAAGTGAAAACAAGGTTCAAGGCTGTGTTTCTCAGGTTTGGGTCAGAGCATACTTGGATGATGATAAAAATGTGATCTTTGAAGCAGATTCGGATTCAGTGCTAACTAAAGGGCTGGCTGCTTTGCTTGTTCAAGGCCTTTCCGGCCGGCCGGTTGGGGAGATTGTCAGGGTGTCCCCAGATTTTGTGGTGCTTCTAGGTTTGCAACAGAGTTTAACTCCTTCTCGGAATAATGGATTCTTGAACATGTTGAAGCTGATGCAGAAGAAGGCTTTGCAATTGTATGTTAAAGCTGAGAAAACTGATAATTCAGGCACTGAATTCTCAGGAAAAGGCTCAGTTGAAAATTCAGGGTCAGGATTGAAGGAGGACGGAAAAAATGGTGGAGTGGAGTCTACCGAATCTGCTTCTGATTTAAAGGAGTTGAGCAATGGGAGTGTGTTGGGCAGTAGGGGAAGCAGGATTAAGCAGACGCTGGAGAAAGAACTGAGGCCTGTATCACTGGAAGTGGAGGATATATCTTATCAGCATGCTGGGCATGCTGGTGTGAAGGGAAGTGATGGGGAGACGCATTTCAATGTACATGTGGTTTCTGAAGAGTTTGAAGGGAAGAGTTTGGTTAAGAGACATAGATTGGTTTACAGCTTGTTGCAAGATGAGTTGCAGAGTGGGCTACATGCATTATCTATTGTGGCTAAGACACCATCTGAAGTTGACTCCCCGTGAAGTTTAGCAAAAATTGAGGTTTTGTTTTGCTTTCTGTTTAGACTGATGAATAAATTTGAAAATATTGACACTACTTGTATTCGTGGTCACTCCGAGATATAGTGAAAGTATAAAAGTTGTGAAATTGTTCCCAAGCGTGTGCAATGGCGGTTATATTATATAAATGCAATAACTTCTAGAGTTCTTTTTATCCGTGAGTCATTTCACTGGTTTTTAAAAATGTGTTGCTTTATTTTGTTTGCGTGCTTGTTGCTTAATCATATTCGGGAAACCTAGTTTGGCTCTGGATCTGTGAAGGAAACATGGAGAAGGTTCCTTGGCGGAGTTGTTCTGAATAAAGTGTGCCTGCCAAGGTATTCAAACAAAATCCACAAAATTTTCCTCCCTTAGCCTCAACATTTCAGAGCCTTATGAACTTAGGGCTCTCTGTAATCTCATATCAGGACCTTGTGCATTTCTGGGAATTGGGATTGATGTTGATTAAGTGATAACATGTTGCAGCAAAACTTCCTTGGCAAGAGTCCAAGCATTTTGTTTACTGGTTTCAGTTTCATGGCATGTTGTGCTTCTCCTGGGCGTAGTTCCAGTTTTCACATTTTGATTAACTGTGGAACTTCCTCTCCAGGCCTTCGTATTTACTCTATCATTCCTTGGTGTCCATTTTTGGTTTGTGGGATTTGCGGCTGATTTTTCTTTATATTCTTTTTGCTATATTACCAACTATAGAGCCAGGTGCTTTATTGATCACATAAATCTGCATATAATTGGAGAGTTTAGAATTGCCGCGACATAATTTTAGTGGGGGGAAGGGTGTACTGAATCTTCTTTGTCACTTTGTTATGTCCCTGTTCGTGTTGTCCTCCACATTAAAAACATTGTAAGGGTTGAAGATTGAGGCCTTGGCATGGTTAAGGCAGGGGATGGCCTGACTTCGAGGGTGTTTCTCTCTTTGTGTTTCCTACAGGATGTCCTCCCTCTAGGTGGTGCTTCTTCTCTTTGATTATAAGATTGTAGTTGTGCTGGTTCATATAATTTGCCTTAGATAATATAGAATTTTTTTTTGGCTGTGTATCTCTATTGCTGTAGGATCAAACCTTTCATATCCTTCAAGCCATATGTGCATCCTTCAAGCTATATGTGCGTCTATGTCATGTAATATTTTGTATTTAGTACTCTCGTAAAAGTCTATATTATAAATTAGACCTTATTCTTTCAGTTATACGACAACACATTGTTTCCCTTAAATTTTCATATAGTATTAGTGCATGTTCTTTTCTAGAGACTTGCTTTGGTGATAAGCCTCGTGGCAAATCGCTGTTGGTGCCGCCGCGGGGGCTGGCTCTTGTTTCCCAAACAAGCCCTAAAGCCCCCTTGACGTGCGTAGGTCGTGTGCTGTCCATTCCTCTACCGCTACCCAGTGCCCACTGCCTTCCCAACCTACGCGCCGCAATCGAGCGCCTCCCTATGCCATGTGTCACCTTTCCTCGGCAGTTGCCTCAGAGCCTCAAGTTCTAGCAGCGCTGTCGCCTGTCTCAGCAACCACCACCCATTTCAAGAAAGCCCACTGAAGGGCTGCGGCATCACTCCTTTTGTATGCGCAAACCAGAAGCGCCGCCACCAAGTTAGCCCCGACATCACCGCGGCCTTTTCCTTTACACGGCGCCACTGAAATCTGCTTCGGGTAGTCGCTGTTGGCGATTGCCTGCTTTGTTGGCCGCAGCCGACTGCGTCGTCTGACACCACTACTGCAACTTGCTAGAAACCCTAGTGGTTTAGCAGCTATGACAAAAAGGACAAAAAACCCACCGTCGTGTGCTGCCATAAATCAGCATCCCAGCCGTAGTTGGACGTGCAGTGAGTGGAGGTGAGGTATTTTGGTTGGGCCTTGTATGTTTCGGTATAGTTTGGGCCTGTTTACTTTGAGTAGTAATATAAGATAAATTATTTTATCTAATTTATTAAATATGAATTCATTATAAAATTATAAGATAAATAATTTTATATAAAAATTATAATTAAATAATTTAGATATTAAAAATTACATATATATCATTCACATTATTATTTAAATTTTAATATTATTAATTGAATAATATTTATAGTAAGTTTTTAATGAAAAAAAAAATATAATCACCTTAAATAATCTAGTTTTCAGAGTAAAATGATGCTTATGGTTAAATTAATTTATTTGTTGGATTGGCTCAAGTAAGGTGGACTTAGTGTTGCGTTGGATTCTTGTAAGTATTGCAATATTTGTGGGTTGAAGTTTTAATTTTTTTTTATTGGGCTTTACTTTTAATTTTGTTTGTGTTTTGGATACTATGGGCTAATTTCTTAGTGTTTTGTTTGGATTCTTTTATGTGTAAAATTCAAAACACTATTGAGTTTGTGACTGAAAAAGTGTGTTTTGTATTCATGTGGTTTGGTATTTGTGACTTTTATGCAGTGACTTTTTATTATTACCGATATTTGTGTTATTATGTCGGTAAAAGTAGTAAAATTATGCCTTTGTAAGTATGTGTTACATGTGTAGGTATCGTGAAATACTTTCTTCAAAGTTCAAGTGCTTGCTGTCACTAATGACATGTGTAAGTCAAGCCTATATCTTGTAGTCGTAGATGAAAAAAAGTGGTGGTAATGTGATCGATTAATGATGACCTTCTATTAACTATCATGACATATAAAGTGTAACTTCTCATTAGTGCGTCATGGACTATATTTGATTTTGCCTGTTAACGTGAAGCGTGACTTATTCATTGATGTTTGATGAATTTAATTTAAGTTGAACATGTTAAAAGTTATTTATGTTTAACTTGAAGGAGAGTACTATAGTATATTTTTAAATATTTAATTATATTTGATATTATTGTATTACTTAATTTAGGGTTGAGAATATTTAATTTCTTAATCTATAAGATTATGTCATAGAATCTTTTATATTTAGTATCTTGTAATTGTCTTTATTATAAATTGAAACTTATTCTTTTAGTTATACACCAGCTTATTATTCTCCACTCCTAAATTCTCACAGAAAGAATGGTTTGTCTTTAATATTTTGTACAATAAAACTTTCATTTAGATATATCTTGTCTGTACGATAAAAACTACAAGAGGCAAAGAATTGGAAAGCACTCCTCCCTCTTATCTCTTGGTTCTGCAACGGTGCCTTATCAGGACGCCGGTTGGTGGACTTGTCATCTCGATTTGGCATTTTGAATGCAACCAGTAAGAATAATGAATCGAACCAAGCTTGATTTTCACTCTGAAAGTTCCTTTTATGTTGTAGACTATTCTGTTCCTCTGCTCCTGCTTCTGCAGTCCAAGAGCAAGATTTGGTGGCAGATAGACCAAGCTTGATATCAGACGCACTGGCGCCACCCGCACTTCTCCAGGTCTCTGACTGAAGGGCTGGAGAGCTTGAGTTGCTATTAAACTCTTCGAAAAGTAGATCTCCACATACAGGTGCTCAAATCTAACATTCAGTTTCCTATTTGGATTAGAAAAATTTGCCAGAAATGCCATGTCTCCATTCAGGAACTCTGGAGAGTCAAAGTAGATGACACGGAGGCTTGCTGCTGGGATGTCGAACACCGGATGTCTAGGCTTAATAGCCAGAAAGATGACTAGAGTTGCAACACCAAAGAAAATGAGGAGGAGGCTAAACAGCAAACACAGGATGGCACCACACCACACTATTGGATTAGTCCTTCGAGGTTTGCCTAGTATTGGCTGCTTTGCTCTAGGCTTACTGTTATTCTGGGGCACTTCTGTTGTTGAAATCTGCTGATTACTGGCTTGCTTATATAAGAACTCCTGACAACTAGTAGATGGCTTGGTTTGCTTGACAGGTGGGGGTTTGTAGGGTGGTGGTGGTGGTGGAAGGGGCTGCATCTTATTAGGTGAAAGAATGCTGTCAAGAAAAATCCCGAGTGAATGAGAAGGGAAGTGAAACATGATTGTTGTTTGTTAAATAAACATGGAAGTGGATTATCAAGGAGAAAGTAAAATTGGGGAAAAAAAAGGAAGCTTTTGATTGTGGGGGGTAGTCACTTTATGAAAAGCAAAAGCAGCTGAATGTGGATCTTTAGCTGATATACTTGGATCCAAGAGTTTGAATTGTGGTCTGCTTTTGCTGTTGAAGCAAGCTAAACACCAAGAGGGAATGACCCAGCGAAGGACTTCGAGGACCTTTCAGTTTCTTAAAGTTGTGACAAGTGAGGGCGATTTGACCTGTCAAAAAAGAAAAATCACGCTGATGCAGCCTTAATACTATCACCTTCTGGTAATAAAGTAGGTTGTGTGCTTACCCACTAAGAAACTACCAGAGAAAGATGGCAACGTGATTAAGATAACTTGGTTTCTTGCACTTTTTCGTGGGTGTACCAGATGGGGTAGAGTTCTATTATCTTCTAAACAAGTAAATAAATAAACAAGTGGCCCAAGATGGTGCAGTTCTATTAGAGCGTTCATTCCTTTGGGCCAACCAGAGTTTGTTATACATGAATGGACAGTGCTTTTGAGTAACCTCTCTTACAAATTTGGTAATATGTTTGTAGATATTGTTAAAATGGGAATCCTTTTTTAACAAATGCGTACAATAAAAGTTAGATTTATCAATTTTTTTTTCTCTATTTGATGTGGACATACCTTCTCAAATTGTCATCTAGACTTATCTAAAGATCAAGAAGGCTCTCTCAAATTTTATGCACAATTAAAAGTTTGGAGGACATTTGCACATGTTGAAAAAACCAAATGAATGAATTTGGAATCAAATTTTAACTTGGGAGGTTCAAGAAGTACTAAAGAGCTCTTAAATTGCAATTCAAACTAGCTCAGATCGATCCAGACGAGCTAGATTGACATTGGAGCATTTTGACTCTATGATCGTGCGAAAGCCAAATGGATTTGGATGAATGTAATGGAGTTGAGTGCAAGGAGGAGGGATTCTGGAATTACGATTGCTTGAGACACAATCGATTGTTACGTCAAGCAATCGCAAATTTAGAGAACCAAACAAGATGTTCAGAGGGAGTGCTCGATTCGGCTTAGGCCTAGATTGATAGCGATACATGTGGGAATGTAGATTTTGACTTATTTTCAAATTTTGACCATTGGAGCCACATTTTGGAGTGTAATTTCATCATTTTTCATCCCTTGGACCTTTAGTCACTTCATTGTATTTATGAATGTATTCATTTGACTTTTTTATAAGAACTTCTAGTCCATTTATTGCAAGAATATTCCTTTCTTTCTACTTACTTCATGTGTGTAAAAATTTATTGCACCAACTCAAGTACAAATTGAGTCATTCGGATGTATTCTAACAGTTTATGACTAACACTTTTTGACTTGGTGTTTGGCTTTTTGATTACCAAAAATCAATTTGCTGTAGAGGTTAACCTTAAATGAAGTTAGTTTTACTCAATTTATTTTTATGTATTCTAGTTGGTCATCTATTTTATTATTTTTCTCCTTATTTTTCCAACCATATTCGATGTTCGCTTCCCCGTGGTTCCCATCAAAATCACAATCCTTATATTATGGAATCTACAAACTTGAGAGGATTGTATAGATGTTTAATTTCTTTTGTGATGTTTCTTAAAATTTCACTTCGAAGCCAAGCCAACCCTACACTGCGAAGCTGCTTTTTTATTCCGGTGTTTTTTTTTTGGGGGGGTCAATGGCAGTGTATTGTTGCTTGCACATTGGATTGGTTTGATTAAACTTCTACATTTTAAAAATATGGGCCGAACACTACTGCTATTTTTTGGCAGTCCATTTAAGCTTTCGTGGAATATTCCAAAATCATCTTCACATTTGGCCCAACTCAGACTGTCTGCGACTAGGGCTTCAAAAACTATGCCTTCAAGAATATGAGGAATTATTAATTACTATCCCCTACATTAAAATATGGAATCGTAATTAAATACAACCAGATAATAGCCATAATTTTCACAATAATATATTTTTCCCACAAAATATGAAATTAATCCACAAACTAACATGCCAATGTCTTATTCGAAGACACTAAAACAAGGAGAATTATACAAGTTTTTTCAGGAGTTCAATACACTAAGGATTGTATGGAGACTATGGCTTTATTTGGATGTAAATTTTAACAGTAGAAAATTTGGCACAAAAATGTAAGAACAGTTTCAAAGTTAGGGAGAAAAAATATAAAAATATTATTTTAATGTATGATATGTTTAAAAAAATTAAGATGCGTGGTACAAATTTGCAGCCTACAACTTATCGACCCAACTGTCAAGACTCAATAACAACTTGTCAAGGCCAGCTCTCGAGGCTCAATACACTATGGATTGTATGGAGACCACATGAATTCCAGACAAGCAACCATGGGCTTTTAGAACTATGCAAGTATTACACAGGAAAAGGAAAAGCGCACGCACAAACAAAAAATTTTACACATGTAAACTTTATAAAAAGAAGGGGGCACGCGTTTATCACAAATGAAGGGGGCCAAATAATTATATTAATTAATGCTAATTATAACATATTGTAGTAGTCTTATAGGTACATACACTCATTACATATTGTGTTGATAATACTTAATACATCTCACTTTGTCCCTACCTAAAGTCGTGAGGAAGGATATTACTACTATCCCTTTTTATTGCCCATCCCAACAAATGTAAGTAATGATCATTCCAACAAAAGCAAAAAGCAATCCCACTAATTCACCTTTTCCATCTTTAATTTTCTTCTCTTCGTAATTTGGCTCAAATATCAAACTACAAATAGACTAGGATTAATAATGAGAACTTCCTACACAAGTTAGTGCAATTACTAATTATGTAAAACTAATAGTTTTTTGCACACTCAATGTGCGCGAGTGAAAATTGAAAAATTAGTAGATTGTCAGGTTAATTGAATTACTTTTAATTATGCGTCATAAGTTTTTTTTATTTTACTATTTATATTCTAACAAAAATTACAAACTTGTGTGTACATAAATATCAAATATCATATAAATTTCTTATTGTAATGAAACATGAAATCATATTAATAGAAGTAAGAGAAATAAATGACATAAAATGAAAAATATGAAAGAGATTCTATAATAAAAATATAATATTAGTTCATTTTGATAATTTTGTAATTAAAAAATAAAAATCATATTAAAAATTATTGAAAAAAAGAGAGAAATCAATAAATAAAAATAAGAATAACGTAAATAAATTGTGTGTGTGTGTGTGAGAGAGAGAGAGAGAGAGAGAGAGAGAGAGAGAGAGTTATCCTTATACTTTTAACTTTGAACCGAATTTAATTTTGTTGATGAAATGAAATTTGTGTGATTAAATAAAAGGCCCATAACATTATCAAGCTTGTAGTATTGTAGAAATAATGACATGTGGCATAAATTTTTGACCAATAACATAAGCGTATTTTAAGAAATATATTAAAAAGCCAGTTTTATTCGTAATATATTGGCATGGATATATGGTATATTAATTGTAATATTTGAGTGTGTTTGATCTCTTTAATTTAAAGTAATAGTGTAAATTAACCAATTAAGAGTGATCAAATAAATTTGTAATGTACAACAAAATTAATTCCAAATTCTTTATAATATCTATATCTATATATCTATCTATCTATCTTTTATTAAAATTGGATATCAAACAATCGCTCTCTTGGGCTTTTGAAACCCGTAAGATTTATAAATATTACAATACATATGACTGAACTATTTTTATTCGAAATCTCATTGTATTTTATGTTCCATATCCATATTATACATACATGTTAATAATATATAATTCAATAACCTGAATTATACGATATAAGGTATAAAATTGAAAAAAGAAACAAAATCGAAAGATATGCAGACATTGCAAAAGAGAGTTGTTTTATAATTTTAAAAGAAAGAAAATAAGATAATCGACAATTACGCCAACAAATCTTCACCACCGGTCCCATGAAGAAACTTTCGGAATTCTGATGCGCAAACTAAAGGCAGCCTCGATATTGGTTTGTGTTGACAGTGAGTTGGAACTTTTTCCACTGAAACTGGATCACTCTTTGGATTCATTAGTATTACACACACTTAGCAAATGTGTGTGTTTAAATTTATTTATAAATTATTATATTATTATATTTAAAATAATAAAATAAAGAATGATTAAAAAATTTGAGGAGAAATTTGGAGAAAAAAAATTCCATAAATTAAAGTATAAATTGAAAGGCGCGGTTGGCATTTATGGAACTTTCTAAGGTGTTTCTACATGCTTCAAAGGGTACGGTTAGTATTTATGAGTGCAATAAGATAGGAGTGTAATAGATATAGGAATGGAATAAAAATTGTATAAATTATCTTGTGGTTGGTATGTACAAGAAATAAGAAAGAAATATAATTATTATTCATAATTTCATTCCCATAATTGATAAATAGAAATGAACATATAAATACTATAAATTTATTTATAATGAAAAAATTATACTTAAATGATAAATTTTCATTCAATTGAGCACTCAATTGGTACTTATAATCACTCAACTTGGAGAAAAAAGTAAAATCTACCAATTAAAAAAAACATGCAAACAAAAATCATTTATTTAGGTATTTAAAAGCATCATCATTTTTTCTTATGATATAGAAATTCAATTTTTTATAAAGAAGTTAATATAACTTAGAGAATAAAGACGAAAAAGTCATATCGTTTAAAAAGAAGATAGAAAGAAAAAAATTGTAAAAAAAGACGATAACTATGGTAGATATAATTTTTTGTGTTGGCATAGAATTTTTATAAAAAATAAATGTATACTTGATTGTATGAATATTATTTTACATTATTTATATAATAGATGATAAAGAATAAAATTTTAAATAGAAAAAAATAGAATAAATTAAAATTGAAGAAGGACATTGATCAAAAAATATAATAAATTAAAATTTAATGACATTCAGTATTTATGCATATAAATAAATTATAATAATTTTAAATATAAATTTTATACCATTCATATAATTCATGAAAAGGAAAGAAATTTGAGAATTAGAAAATATAGATTAAATATAAATTGAGAGAAGTAAATGGAATAAATAAAAATTGAGGGAGCATAGAGAAAAAAATAATGTATAAATAATTAAAGGTATTTTAGTAATTATATATTGTACAATTATAGTATACTATAGAAGGGTAATTTCGTTAAATAAAAGTATAACTTTATTTCTAACCAGTCAGTAATACCTAATCTCATGGTGTTTAGAGGGAATACACATTTTCATACTATTAGGAGTCAACATTCTCTCAAGAATAGCCATTTTCGTGTAGAAATAAATCATATTGACCATATGATTTGGAATGGATTCCCAACTCACTTTTTCATACCAACCGTACTCTAAAGATTTCCTACTAGCTCCTACAACATTACCTTGTGACTTGATTAACTTCACACTTCCTACTGTAAACGGATCGCCTCGTCCATCTTTGGGAAGCAACTCTTTCCTCAAGGTCGTCCCAAGACTTGTTGTCCCCTTGATGAGTTGTACGACCGAAAATCTTCTACACATTATTTGTCCCTCAAGCATATTCATGTAGGGCACCATACGCGACATCCCTCTCTTGAGTATGCAAATTGAATTATGGAAAGCAAGACGCTCACACTTACCTTATGGAAGAAGTTTATGTCTAGCACTAACTTATAGTCATCTATTGGTGCTGCTGTCCACTTGGTCCTTCCAAACTCTTAGGCACAACTT
The DNA here is from genome assembly GCA_019155195.1 of Avicennia marina. Lineage (NCBI taxonomy): Eukaryota > Viridiplantae > Streptophyta > Magnoliopsida > Lamiales > Acanthaceae > Avicennia > Avicennia marina. The sequence continues at coordinate 3,429,853 of CM032776.1, forward strand.
CACCATGAGTTACATTGCTAAGTTGCTTTGCCACTGCATTCATGGACTTCATTTTTGTGTTGATTTTCTTCACGTGAAAGCCTAACCTCTTAGTCTCTCCCTTGGACACAAAGTTATGTGTGGCCCTAGTGTCCATTAATGACTTGGTGGAATTTTCATCAACTTGCTCTTTCATAAACATAAGTTTCTTACTTGATGTTGTTGATGCCAATTTGGTCTCAATAGTGATAAGGAGTTGTAGGCAACCCAACCTATTACTTTTTTTCCTCCTTAACGAGTACAACATCTTGTTACTTTTGAATTGCTAACACCTACTAAGCTTTGGGCAATTTTTTATTGCTTGTGGTCCCTAAATATGAATTATTCTTTCTTTTGGTACAAAGGATCACTTTTTTATTTCTTACTCCTTATGACTTGGGGAGTTGTGTGTGCTTCCTTTAGAAGATGATTCCTTGAGGTCTCTACTTTCTCTTCCACCTTTTGTTGGGTCATTTCTTTCTTTTTCCTTGAATGATCTAATGCCATGTTCGACCTTTATGAAGGACTTAGCGACGAAAATGGCCTCATCCACTATCGCGATATTGTGTCACTTCAATTCTTTGTTTACCCATATTTGAAATTCATTGATAAAGAAAAAGAGGAGGTCCTCTTCTGACATGTTAGAAATTTGTAACATATGAGTAGTAAATCTATTCATATACTTTTATATCGATCCCTTCTATCGTAATTCCCACACTTCTTTACACAAAAAATTCTCTAAGGAGAAATGTTGTTTGGATTTCACTTGAAGTTGTCCTTAGTATCAATTTTACAAGTCCCTTTTTCTATGCCATCATGCTTTCTATGCCGTCGAAGTATGGCCATGTCAACAAGGTAAAAGGAAGAAGTGTGTACCTCGGTGGCTTTGTTGTCGATGTCGATCCCTTTGAAGTACAACTCCATTTGCCGTAGGAAGTTCTCAACTTCCTTAGCATCCCATTTGTCGTCGAAACCTTTCAATTTGAGATATTCCAGCCTTGAATTCACCCCACTTAAGTTAGTGACACCTCTACTAGTAATGTCTCATTTAAGTATGACCACTTCCTCATGAAGCACTGCAATGGCCATCATCTTTCGGACCATAACAATGGTTTCCACCCCTTGTTCTGCACAACGCTACATAATTGTGTGAAGCCTTTCTTGTACACTTTTCCTAACAGTCTCGACTTCTTCTTTTGCACTCTCCTTCATGGAGCCAAGTTGGCTAAGAATATGTTCTTCTATATCTCAACAGTATGCTTAACCTTTTCAAGGCTTTTGCCCAACTCACCTAGGGTAATCACCTATGACCTAGGCTCTTTAGTCTTGCTCTGGTCCTTCTTCTTCTTTCTTTGCACATGGACAATCTCCCTATCTCACTTGTTTGTAGTATTTGACATACTAGCCTTGTTGTTTGTCATCTCGCTACTTATTTCTTCACATGAGCCAAACTTTAACTCTCATACCACCTATCACGACTTTGTTCCTTACACAAGTCTTGTCATGCAGCATTTAGCTCATTTACCATCTCCTTTGACTATCCAAGTCAACCCCCTCACTTTCTCAAAGTGAAAGGTGCAAATATATGAAAAAAGTGCCGGAGAACTTAGAAATATGGCAAAGCAATGAGTAATGCAAACGAAAGTTGGCAAGGAAAGATTACTCTATTGTATTGCTTAGAATTCATTGGGTTACAAATAAAGTCCACTCTTGTTTATAGTTGCCACTCCCCTAATGAATGATGTGGATTAAAATAATCTATTGGTATAAAATGAGTCTAGACTCTACAATTTATAATACTCTATGGTGCTTTTTAAGGTGTTTCTATATGCTTTTAAGGATATTTTATATGCTCCTACAACAACCATACATACTTCTACATGTTTTCTAGCCCTTCCATACACATAAGTACAAAATATGGTTAAATATCCTTTGTTAACCTCCAGTCTTGTGAAGGTCTCGAGGTGTGACAGTGCATATAGATGGACGGTTCTACCTCCGACCTTTTAAATGAGAGATTAGGGATTCAAACCCAACGGTTGGGTGTGTGTTGGAGGTAAAAAAAATATTAATAATATAGTAAGTATATTAAACTAGCCCTCCGTGCAGATTGATGGGGGTGCATACAAAAAATAAAATATTATTATGTATAAAGTTTTATTTTTATTATATAAATATTTTAAATTATGTGTACGCATCTTTTATTTTATAATCAATCATCTAAAAAAATTATTTATTTTAAATAAAATAATATAATATAATTTTATCAATGATAACAAAATAAAAATTATTATGTCTTAAAATTTATTAAAATCCATATAAAATGAGAAAAAAATTAAAAGAAAAATTAGATAAGAAAAAAATAAATTAAATGATTAGATCAAATATGTTAAAAAAAGAAAATATAAAAAGATGAAAAATTTAAAATATAATTAAATTAAATAAAAGCATCTTATCTCTCTACTTGAAGTATCAAAAAGTAATTATACAGAATCAATTGTAATATATAAGGATAAAGTTTTGTTAAAAAAAGTGTTTTAAAAATATATTAAATGGTCAAAGTTAATTATTTTATGAAATTCCCACGTAATAAACAATAGAGATGTAATATGAATTATCTATGATGATTTTACATTCACCTTCTTGTTGTAAGTCATAAATAACATCATAAACAATAATAATACAATTCCCGGGGAAGCAGCAGCAGCATGCATGCTTTCTAAAGCATGAGTTCATCATTTGGCAGCGCAGCCGAAATTTTATGTACTGTTGAAGCTACGAGGGTGATATGCGGATGTCAAATTTTGACGGCTTAAAGGTAATGCGTATTTATTGTGCATATATTTAGAAATAGTATAGTAGTAATAAAAGTGCATGTTAGGTTCATTGTTGCCACATACAATATTTGTTATGATTAAATTTTCTTGACTTGTTTTACTTTAAAAATTTGATTATTTTAATTAGTTAGACTTAATAAATTTGGATATGTAATTGAAGAAATGTAATTGAGTTTGAGAGTTGTTGGTGACATCTCTCAAGTTAAAAGATTGTATGGATAAGGATAGTAAAGAGTTTAAAATTGATCTAATTCTATATTCTCATATAGTTGACAATAAACTTAAAATATTAGAGAGAAATTTACCTAATAGGTGTATGGGTGCTAATTTATGAGAGGCTATTTTGGCTAAGACTCTGGGTCTCCCACTCTAAATAAAGGTTGAAGAAGACATGATGAAGATAAAATGGTTAAGATGGTAGATAAAATCCATAAGAGAGCTCAAAGTTAAACTCTCTTAGCCTTTAGGCTTGATCTTGATTGTAATTTTTTGTGTCAGTGAGTAAAATGTGCAAGTATCAAGCCTCACAGAGAGTAATTTACTATAACAGAATATTGAGTCTAAAATGGGTTTGTGTTAGATATAAACTAGTCTGTTATTAGATTTATATTATTAACAAATCAAGAACTTTGAGCTTGGGGCAGTAAATTAGAAGAGAAGATTCTTTATCGACACTTTATTTCTTGAGTTTAGTGGAAATTTTTATCTCGAAAAAACTTCTTAGATGTAAGAGATATTGCTTTGAATTGCATTAACAATTTTGATGTAATGAGATTGGAACACACACAACCACGTGAACAAACAAAAAAGTAAAGTTTGAGATATCAAAGTTATTAATGCAATTTTGAACGATATCTTCTATGTTTCTAGGGCCTTGCTTAAATAAAACTTTCAATTGAACTTAAAAGGTAAAGTGTTAATAGTCAAAATTTTAACTTAATTTACTACTCCAATCATTTGATTTTTGCCTTGTTGAAATAATAACAGACTCAATTGTGTGCAATATAAACACTTTTCAGGCTCAATATTTTGTTACAGCAAATCATTCTCAAGAAAATTTGACTTTCATACATTTCACTCACTCACTAAAACAATATCAATGAAGTTTAAGCTCACAAAGCCTAGAAACTTTAACTCTTGAGCACTATCTCGAAGTCTCTCTAGCCTTTCTCAATTCTTCATACTTCTTTACATCTTCAACAGTTTTTATAAGGAGTGGAAAACATAGAGTTTAGGTCGAATTGGCTATTGTGGATTAGCATCCATGCACCTAAAAGTTAGACGAATTCTTTCTAATGTTGTGTATTTGTTTCAAATCGACCAAAAACATTGGAGTGGATTAATCTTGAACTCTTTTGTTATAGTGACATGGTTTGGCTATGTTATGGTTTTGCTATGCTTTACTTTCGATGTTCAAAGCATGATATTTTGTTATAGCTATAAAATTTTTTGTTTGCTATGCTGATTCCCATTTCTTGAGGTTGGTTGTCTATTTTAAACAGGTAAGGAAACTTGTGTTATGTCACAATGTGAAAAGGAGGAGATTGTTAGCTATATTATTGGCACATTATAAAAAATATTTGATATAGTCAAGTTTTCTTAATTTGTTGGACTCAACAAATTTGATTGGTTATGGTTAGTTGGACTTGATAAATTTGGACTTGTAATTGCAAATATAAAATTGAGCTAGAGAGCTGTTGGAAATATCCCTTATGCTGGAAGATCGTTTGTATAAGAATGGTGAAGATTCTAAAATTGATTATGTTCTTAAACAGTTAACAACAAATTTAAAACATTAAGAAAAATTTGTTTAAAAAATAGGTACGTGGACACTAATCCACAAGAGGCTATTTTGGCCACGAATTTGAATCCTCCACCCTATATAAAGGATGAAGGAAATGTGATAAATATAGAAGAGTTGAAGAAGACCAAAGAGAATTTGATAGAGACCTAGAGAGTTAAAGTATCTTAGCACTTGGGCTTAATCTTCATTATTATTCTTTGTGTTAATGAGTAAAATGTATGAGCGTCAAATCCTCTAAAGAGTGATTCACTATTGATGGAAAGTTGAGTTTATAATGAATTTAGATTAGGTACAAATTAGTCTGTTGTTGGATTTGTCTTGTCTCCGAGTCGGGAATCTAAAATTGAAGTATTGAATTAAAAAAAAGATTGTGCATTGGCACTTTAGTTTTCTGAATTTAGTGAAAATTTCTATCTCACCTAGACCCATTGATATAAAAGATATTACATCGCATTACGTTAACAACTTTGTTGTTCCGTACTTTACTTCGATATTTGTTTGCCTAGTTGTGAGTGAATTCTTAATTTCATAACAACATCGTGGATGTGTTGTGAATTTCGACTTAATTTATAGTGCATATTTACTTTACTTGCTTTTGTATTTATACATATATAATATTATATAATTATTAAATTAGATGATGACATATAAGAAGAATAATTAATTTCAAAGTGTAAATATAGATAAATGTAGTTGTACATACGGGTTTGAGGATTTTTGAATAATGATTTGATTTTGAATAGAATTAATGATTATATAAACATTAGATTTTGAAAATTTGATTGTAGATAAAAATGTGAAAAAAAAAATCCGAAATTTTTACGTTTGAAATGTGTGTAATTTTGATACTCAAAACAAGGAAAAAAATCCCAACATCCCTACTAAATCCATTTAATTAGTTTGTCCTTTTGCTGTTCCTCATAAATTTCTTGTGCAAACCTTCTTTAACAACGGTATAGTTATGATTTTGGGATACACACCAGAGGGAGGGAGATGTGAAAAGTAAAAGAGGACTGATAGGCATGAATGCAGGGAAGAGAATCCAATGCAGGATTCAATAATGATGCTTGCTTTTATCCTCAAACTTCAGACGCACACTACCATCAGTTGGGAAATGAGCACCAACTGGTAAAATCAAGTTTAACAATATTGCCGAGACAAATAATTTCCACATTAATTTATTACTAGATCAATTATTTGTGGACATTCCAAAGGTTAGGGGACAAAAAGAAAAGAAACATGATGGTCCAAGGGAAAAGAAGTCAAAGTCCAAAGATGAGATCGAGCACCCGGTCCAACGTTATTATTCCCATTTGTTAAATTCCGGTTCGTCCAGTGTGGATTTACAGCAAAATCCCAACAAAGCACAAACAATAAATAAACTAATAAAAATGAACCTTATATAAATGTGAAAAAAAAATATAAATTTTAAAATTAATATAATTTATATTAAATAAATAAAGGTATTCAAAATAGAAAAACATAAAAATAATTTAAATAAAAACAAAGAAAATTTATTTAAATTTAAAAGAGAAAAATTTTGAGAAAATTAAGTAATAACAATTTATAAATGAGAAAGAAATGATAGAAAGATAAAATAATTAAAATCAATATAATTCTTTAATTTCATATTATACAGCCAAAACCAACTAATATCTTTTTATTAGTATAAAATGGACTTATGTCCTAAATAATCTGATATAAATAAATAAATAATACTCACTTGCATGTTATAGTTATTGTTATTGTTGTTGTTATTATTATTATTATTGTTATGTATTAGGTTAAAAAAAGAAATAATATTAGTATTTTACTTCATTATTGTTATATTCATAAACTTCACTTCTTTATCGTCTAATTAAATTGCAGATAAGGAATTTCTTTACACAATGAATCCATTAGCTTTCATAATTCATACCATAATTATGTTTCTTTTTTACTCAATGAAATGCACACACTTCAAATATAATGATATATATATATATATATATATATTTCTCTCCCAATATTACCCCATTTTCATCTCATGCACTTCAAACAAACTAATATTTAAAAATTATATTTTTGTCTTCCCTATTCTTACATTATTTTTATGTTTTCACATTTAAAACTCACATTAATTTCAGCCTAGTAAAAACCATCACCATCCAAGCATTCTGAAACATACTGGCTATGTATGTATCTCCTACTTTCAAAATTTTCATTAGAAAATGTATTTTTCAACAAATTATATATTAAAACGGAATTTTTTTTCTCTCTTTCTTACTTTTATACTATATTTAAACTTCCAATTCGTTTTTGTTTGTACGTAGGTTAATCCAAGTTTTTAGAATATTAAATGTGTAATGACTTAATGCATTAAAACCACTAAAATAACTAGTTTTTGTAAGATGGTATTTTAAGGATTATTTGATATTCTAATCATGATTGGCATAAAAATCTCCTATTACTTTGTAACTTCCACAAAATATCGTATACAACAATTGGATTAAAATGTTATCAATTAAAATTTCCCAGAAGTTCTGTTCCATTATGCTTATTAATATATTTCTATCTTGTGTATTATTTTATATTACATGACACATGTTGAAGACGTATTAGCAAAAATATGAAAAAAGAGGAAACGAATAGAAAAAATAAAGAAATTTTTTGATCTAATCAAATTTACAGTCTTACAGATATTTAGTATAAATGCACTAAATAATAAAATTATGACAAATGTTTTAATTTAAATATATAATTAATTTATCACTTTTTTTTAACACATGATTGTGACATTTAATTAATTTATCACTTTTTTTAATTCACCTTGAGGTGAAGGTGAAGGTTATTTAATTTTTGGGTTCGAGACAACAGGCGTTTTCCTTTGAGGCTCCTTTTGTTTTCCGTTGCTTCAACACTTAGAACCACCCCTTTTTCTTTACGGTCGCACTCTCCATGATCCCCATGTAATGCTAACATGCATCAACTTCCTTTGACATCCCTATCCCCAGTTCAGCTTCAGATCCAATCCACCAGGTTCTACCATGCTGTCAACTGATCAGTGATAACTGCTCATTTGCTTCACCCCTCGATCACCCGAATTCAGGAGATTTCCTTCACAAATCAGGTGACTTCCCCTATCTTGATTCCGTCTTTTCATTTACTTTCCCACATTTGACGGTTTCCGAACCGTCACTGCCACCATCCCTCACCTCTGTGCTTTTCTGACAAACGTGCCAGCAAGTAGCAACTCCTCTTACCCAAAACCCGCAAGATTCTATGTGCAAAACACACACTCTATATCTTTTCTCCTACCCTCTTTCCTCCTGATTAATTTCCTTTGCAAATTCAGAGTGTTCAATCGCCAGCAAGGGAGAATAATCAACAAAAAGGGGGGAGAATGCCGCAGGAAAGCTACAGCAGCTCAAACTTCAACTCTCCTGTCAAGAACTTGAGAGGACAGAGAGGCAGTGAAGCTCCATATGCCGAAGAAATCATCAACTACCGTGGATTAGCACAGAGAAAGGCCGAAGAAGCAGGTACATGCTCATCTTTCCCACCACTCCATGATGAACCCCACCATTTTCGCTAATCTAGCAATGCCACGATGTTTTATAGCGCACAGAAAATAATAAACATGGACAACAAAATTCCACTTCTTTCTTCTTGGTTTTTTTTTAAAAAAATCCTCCCTCACTGCAAGCCAAAAGTAATGCTTGCCTATCGGTGTTGAGGCACCATGATTCCAGAAAATAAGCTTTGCGAAGTTACGCGGCACATTTGATGATTTAGCCTATAGTAGGAGTGAACAGAATTCTTAAAATGGGACCATAACACCAACTTCTTCCGTGTTTGGCCCGCCATCGAGTGATTTGTTGTGAGCCTAATTTTCAAACCCCTCCCCATTAGTTGAGTGCATAATTAAAGAATACTTGTGGTCATGCCCTTCATAGCATCTCATAATCATTGCTTCGGGCACCACCAATCTCGCACCATAATCTTGGCCGAATATTTTTTGCAATTATAACTATTCAATGGCGTCAAGACACTTGGAATTGAAAACAAACAGAAAGGAAACTTGAATTTAACCTGCATTAAACAATAAGCCAAAGTTTCACATAGCATAAACCCTTAATGGACCAATCTATACATGTTCCATAGCCACCCAAACTAGCGCTACAAGTCCTTAACCTCCGAATCCGTAAAGCGTGCGGCCCTGCCTCTTGAGTGCGTAAACAACGTCCATGGCGGTCACCGTCTTGCGGCGAGCGTGCTCGGTGTAGGTTACGGCATCACGGATGACGTTCTCGAGGAAAATCTTCAGAACGCCGCGAGTCTCCTCGTAGATGAGGCCGCTGATGCGCTTAACACCGCCACGGCGAGCCAATCTCCGAATCGCCGGCTTCGTGATGCCCTGAATGTTGTCCCTCAGCACCTTTCTATGGCGCTTCGCGCCGCCCTTTCCCAGGCCCTTTCCACCCTTTCCCCTTCCGGACATCGCCGCTTTCCCCTGATGGAATTAATGAAACAAGAAATTAAGATAATCGTGCATAAGGTAATACTTCGCTGAGAACATGGATTTTGTCATCATGAATGGTAATTTATATAGGGAAGCCAACGATGGGGGCATTTGCCTGCCGTTGGATTTTCCACATTATCGACGGTTGAAGATTCCGATCCGCATCTTTCTGGATTCACTTATTTGGTACGTTGATAAGAAAAGAATCGACGGTTCACAGGACTTTTAAAGTCAATAGCTCGGATCACGATTGAAATATTTTAAGTTCCATCACTAATCTGGTAAGTACGGCGCTCTAGATATCACTTTCAGAAGAAAGCAATCAACGAAAATTGATTGGAGAAACTATAAATTGGGAAGAATTCGACAAAGAAAGACATTCAGAGGAATAATTGGTGTTCCTTTCGACAATTCTCATTAGCAGAATTTATTGGAAAATTTAGAGTTGATCTGATACCAAAACCTAATTTTTGATGATTAAGATAAAACTGGATGGAAACGTCAATATGTTCGTCACGAATTTTGATCACTGTTTTCGTGATCCGATTGCCTGACCGGTGTCCACTTTCTTCTCAAACCTATCATTTCAGCTGCAAGGAGGTATCAGGCTGCGCAATGGCTGCGGCAAATGGACCAGGGAGCGGCGGAGGCGCTTCCAAAAGAACCGACGGAGGAGGAGTTCCGCTTCGCGCTCCGCAATGGACTTGTTCTATGCAATGTCCTCAACAAAGTCAATCCAGGAGCAGTCCAAAGGGTACTATAGACAACTATGTACAATCCGTTTGCAGCGTGGGAATTTGTTTAGGCTTGCTTGTACAATTGTTTTTGTTCTGTTTGTGTCAAGTGTAGGTGGTGGAAAGCCCAGTGTTGGATGTACAGGCTGCGGAGGGTGCAGCCCAGTCTGCGATTCAGTATTTTGAGAACGTAAGGAACTTCCTTGTTTCTGTGGGCAGAATGAAGCTCCTCACATTCGAAGCATCAGATCTTGAAAAGGTTTGTGCCGAATTGTATGTTCATGGCGTTTTTATGCTTGCCAACAAGGATAATGTAATGGCATGCGAAATTACCCTTGGATTGGAGATATAACGGGTCGTTATCAGCGAAAAGGAGATAGCGTGTCATAGCTCTGATTAACTGAAACTTTAGTTAAAATTATGTGACAATACCGTTGATTCTCGGGCAACATGGTGTATTTTGGACACTTCTTTTCACTATTGTGCAAGTTCTTGCTGCCTGTCAGAACACCAATCTGGTCTGACTCGGAGAAAGGACAAATAATTTCGTATTGTATAGTTCTCAGTACCCCTTACGGGTTCACCAAACATGCATGGCAAGTTGTTTTTTTGTCACAATCAACATATAGCCTTTAAATGGGTTTTATTCTAAAGATTATAAATAAAAAACGTGCGATTAATGGAGTCAAGAGTACCTATCAAGCGCTAATGTTAGTTTTAGAACATGCAAGTTATTTTGCAGAAGGGAGTGTCTGATAGTAGTGCGCCTTGCTAAGGTGAGACCAATAGAAATGTGACATGACCGGCTTGCCATCCTTCAGTTCCCTTGGTATTCCTTATTCGCTTTCTCTTTAACAAAGTCTATAGATTAGTCTTTTGGATTTCTTGAGAATCCGATAGTTGCAAGATACCTGTAGAGGCCTCCTAATAAGAAAGGTTAGATTTAACTTTCAAGGATGTTGAGGCGATGGACTTTATGATTCTTTGATGTAACCATATTTCTCTTTGTGTGTTCTCAGTCCTTGCAGTGTCGTGCATTAGTGAGCCAGTTACTTATCTAGTCACTTGATCAATATGTGACTGGCCATTACGTGCTATTTATGTTTCTCAATGGTTATTTGGCATTTTTATTATTATCCTCCTGTGAGCTAATAAACTCAAAAGATACTTCATATTTTTAGGGAGGATCGTCAAACAAAGTTGTGGACTGCATTTTATGTTTGAGAGGGTATTATGAATGGAAGCAATCCGGAGGAATTGGAGTCTGGAGATATGGTGGAACGGTGAAAATTACTTCCCCGCTGAAAGAACCTCCATCCTCTGTAGTCAGTAGTGAAAGTGCAGATGAATCACTAGATGATTCTGAATCATCACAATATGAACAATTAATGGAGTTCCTCCACTTATATACTGACTCACATGAAGAATCCAGGGCAGCCAATATACTCACTTTCATGTTTGATTACTTTAGTATAGGTCTTCTGCAAGCTTATCTGACGGAAGCAAATGGATTTGAGGACTTGCCTTTAAGTTCCATGGTAGGTAAGATCGTCCTCTGTTGTGGGGTGTCGACAAGATTCTATTGCCCTACAGTAAAAAAAAAACAGAAGATTTGTTAGAAAAAGATGTACAGGGTTTTTTTTATTCTAAGAAAACCTTTTAGAAATTAATTCTATCAATGTTGTGTGCATTTTCTTAGGCTACTTGACACCTTCGTTTAGTAACTGTGTAAGATATGTAGGTCATTGATATGGTGGTGAGGAAGGTTGTTAAGGATTTCTCAGCATTGCTGGTTTCCCAAGGCAATCAGGTAATAACAAGGATTATATATGATTGCAGCTCATAAAGTCTTCTACTCAAACTAGTGGTGATTAACCAAAATACTAGCCAACTAAATTTATGATTTGTTTGTTTGTCTGCAGCTTGGTTTATTTCTGAAGAGAGTTCTGAATGTAGAATGCACTTCTCAGACTAAATCTCACTTCCTTGAAGTCATATCAAAGTACCTTAGCAAAAGGACTAGTATTGTCTCGAGAGATATTTCCAAATTTTGCATTTGTGGTGGAAATGGCAAAGGATCATGGCAGAGGAGTAATTCCTCTTGTGCTAATAATATAGAACAGCTTAATCTGCTGCAGAAACCCTTGGAGGTATGATTCGCATTATCTTCAACTTAGTCTACTTTAACCCTGTTTTCTACGGTTAAATAGGTTATAATATTGCCATCTTACCATTGTATGAGTAACAAAGGACATAAAAAGGTTTTTGGAAAGCCAACCAAATGTGCAGAAAACTTTTTGAGAATGTGCAAAAGCTATTTGAATGCTCATTGGACAACTTAAATAATTTATATGTTTAATATCCAGATTTTAAATAAAAAAACACAAATAAATAGATATGTATATAATAAGGGAAATATTTTAGGCATACAGATTTCATCACAGTTTCTGCATAGCTTCTGTCAAGGAGATTGGAAAAATTAATTTGTACTTTATTGCTGAAAAGAAGTTCCAATTTATAGTATAAAATAAATACAACCATACCAAAAATATAAAATGTCCTAACATAAATTGAATTATATAAACTAGGAAATAAAATATACTCATCCTACTAGTTAGGTAACAAAATATGTAGAATGTCGGGCTAAATATTTTGATAATATTCTCTAACAGTTTCATTAGAATTTTAACCAATAATTTTAAAGGAAAAGAGAATAAAAAGAGGAAAAAAAAAGCTAAGTCCAACTTTGGTAAGTCAGTTAAAAGGAAAAGAGTAGAGTAAGAAGGAGAAGAAAAGCAAGATGCCGAAAGGGGGCATAAGGATGGAAGAATAAAGGAAGCAAGAAAGGATGAATAAAAGGAATAGCTGAAAATGAAGAAAAGAAAACAAAAGTGACATACATGAAGAGTTGCCTTGTGGAAAAGGAAAACATATTTTAGGGCTTATTCATTTTAATGAGTTTATTTTAAAAAAATTAAGGGATTGGAGGGAAGATTACTGTTACAATAGCTGGTTACGAATCAAAAGGATGCTTACTTTGTAGGTTGATCACAGCCTACTGAGAATAATAAGTTTGTTGGGTCCTTTCCCCTGAACAATTACTAGAAGGTTGCTTACTTTATAAGATGGTCTAGGACTGACCAAGAATGAAGGTTATCCACTTTATAAATTGTTCAACGTCCTCTAACCAAATGGCCAATTACTAGGGAGGTTAGGTTTTAGAGTGTTATGTTATCCTAACCCAACAATTGCACTCCCTTGTGAAGGATGTCCTGGGTTAACTCAACCACTAAACAACTGGGTCCTACACTTTGGGCAGGCTCTATTTTAATCACTTAGTCATGAGCCTGATCCACCACTGTAAAATCAATTACTAGGAGAACGGTTTCAAGCTATTCACTTTATAAGTTTGTTCAGAACTTCTTTCCCAACTAATGTGAGTGGACGTGTTAGAACTTTGATAAGGTGGACCATGGACAAGGCACCAAGCACATCTATGTTTCCTGCCTCTGTCCAAACTAGCACCATAGTTGAATTGGCCTGGCATCATGTCTGCCAAAGCATGCCTTTCATGTTGCCGGTCAAGAACATCCATTGAAAAAGTTATTCCTGTTTGACTTGTAGACTTCGATGCTCCAAATCTAGGTTGAAGTCAAATTATGATGAAATTATTGTTGGGAAAGGAAAGGCCAAGGATAGAGAATACAGAAAAACATGTAACAATATTTGGTTATTTGATTTAGTTCCTTCTTTATGGATGATCAAAGTCTATGGGTAGCTGTTGGAAAGGGGGCACTTTTACACTTTTCAATTCAATGTGAGATGTTTTCTGAACATCTCGGAGTGAGATTTGAAATAAGTTGACATGAAAGATTTTGACATGGTATTGAAGGTAAATGCTCTTTGGTTGTGATATTTACGGGTATAAATGAATAAGTAAATCATTGTCAGTAATGCCTCAAATTTCCATGGCCCTTTTTATGTGGTTTTTCATTTTCTTACATGAATATGCTTCTCATATCACTTTTCAATGGTCTCTACATGTAACAATTTTCAGGGTTTAAAAGCTCTTTTTAAAGAGATAAAGCAAGAAGTCTGCCAGACTCATTTAGGATGGGAGAAAGAATTTCTTTGGCTTGGTGAGATGCCATCCAACTTTTCCACTTTATCATTTTGCTGTTATGCCCTTTCCATTTTTTTTATCATTTTTTCATGCATCTAGTTGTTGCACATTAAGGAATACCTGTATAATGCCCAAAGTTCAATTATCAGGATATTTACTAATAAAATGGTACTTCAATCAGGGCACCATGTCAGGGGCCTCGAAGTGGCAACTGCATCGTATCACAATGTTTTGGAAGAAAACCGTGTGTTATATAATCAAGTCCAAGACCTAAAAGGTGAATAAGTGTCTCTTGGCCAAGGTCATACAACAATAGGTTTTTCATAACCAAGGTTGATATAATTGAATGTGATCTACACAGGGACTATCCGAGTTTTCTGCAGGGTAAGGCCATTCCTTTCAGGACAATTGAATGGGCAGTCCACTGTAGATTATATTGGAGAAAATGGAAGTATTATGATTGTTAATCCACACAAGCAGGGTAAAGATGCAAGGAGGGTTTTCTCATTCAATAAAGTTTTTGGGACTAATGCAAACCAGCGTATGTCCTTTATGCTCATCTTTTAAAAGTTGATGTAACAATCTGGACACTTCTGAACAGACATTTGAATTTGAAAGTAAAAGCAAGATTTTCATCACCAGGAGGGACAGACAAACTCTGATTTTGTTTGCATTAATCAAAAATGGCTTGTGCAGCAGAAATATTGCTCCATATGTCTCAATAAAGGAAATTATGTTTCTCAGAGCTTCAGTACCAATTAATTTTTTCCAAATTCACAGGTCAAATATATGCCGATATTCAACCGTTGATCAGGTCTGTTCTTGATGGTTATAATGTTTGTATATTTGCATATGGTCAGACTGGCTCAGGGAAGACGTACACAATGGTAATGTGTAATTTTACTAATATTCTACTCGTTTGCTTCATTGGGTCTTACAGAATTGCATGGAATTACATGGTCTAAATGTCCTATTTTCTGACAGGAGTTTGTCCTTTTTTCAGCATAAAATTCTTTTATCTGCATATATTTTTCACACACGAACAAACATAATATGTTCCCATTTTTGCAAGATCTTTCACATATGAAGTTAATATTATAAATTTTCCATTTTCACAGAGTGGTCCAGACTTGACAACTGAGGAAACATGGGGAGTGAACTATCGTGCACTCCGTGACCTGTTCCACATTTCGAAAGCCAGGATGGATGTCCTAGAATATGAAGTTGGAGTCCAAATGATCGAAATATACAATGAACAAGTGAGAGATTTGTTGGTCATGGATGGAAGCAA
This sequence comes from Avicennia marina, assembly GCA_019155195.1. Taxonomy (NCBI): domain Eukaryota; kingdom Viridiplantae; phylum Streptophyta; class Magnoliopsida; order Lamiales; family Acanthaceae; genus Avicennia; species Avicennia marina. Next base: position 3,445,161 of record CM032776.1, read on the forward strand.
CCAAAGATATCCTATTCATTTATCTTTTTCCCATTGTTATGGTTGTGTTTTTCTTACCCAAGACATACTTCTGCTGACAAGAAAGTTGAACGTCTTTAACTACCTACACGTTAGATATTCGAAACAACTCTCCGCTCAACGGTCTCAATGTTCCTGATGCAAGTTTGGTTCCTGTTAAATGTACCCAAGATGTTATTGATTTGATGAGAATTGGACAAAGAAATCGTGCAATTGGTGCCACAGCTTTGAATGAGCGGAGCAGTCGATCTCATAGGTGATGTTTTCATCTTCTAAGTGTATAATTTTCTCCTCAGCATCCATTCCTTAATTGTCACATGATCTATGATTGACACCCTGTGCTGCAGCATTTTGACAGTTCATGTTCGAGGAAAAGAACTAGTTTCATGTTCCATGTTAAAGGGTTGTCTTCACCTAATAGACCTAGCTGGAAGTGAGAGAGTGGATAGATCTGAAGCTGTGGGAGAGAGATTGAAAGAAGCTCAACATATTAACAAGTCTCTGTCTGCACTTGGAGATGTCATTGCTGCTCTGGCACAAAGGAGTTCTCATGTTCCTTACAGAAATAGCAAGCTAACACAAGTATTACAGGATTCTTTAGGTAATGCATCAAATCGAGTGGTCTCTAAACATCAATTTAAGATTATTCACTTCTGCATTTCTGAAACATAGATGAAATAGTTTTCTTTTTGCATTTCTCTTAGTTTACTGGAAATTTTCCAGTATATTCTGATTGGGCACCTGGACGAAGCATTTTTTAGTACAAAGGTTCTTCCTGGTAAATTATTTATAAAGTTTCTACTGAGAAAAGAATTAAAGCAAGAAGCTTCTGAACCCTATATTATCCAGTGAATGATTAATTTGGTTACCTATTCTGTAAAGCATATTATTCTTATCATCGTATCTTCCACAGGCGAATGAGCTAAGCGAACTCTTCAGGACAGCCTGTTGTTCTTATGCTAGTCATCTTTTCATCTTTTCTACAGGTGGACATGCTAAAACATTGATGTTTGTGCATATAAACCCAGAGGTTAATGCTTTGGGAGAGACTATTAGCACCTTGAAATTTGCTGAGAGAGTTGCCACAGTAGAGCTGGGGACAGCCCAATCTAACAAAGAAACCTGTGAAATTAAAGAATGTAAAGAAGAGGTCAGTTCTTCCATTCTACGCATACTTGCTTATTTTGGTGTTGAATTTTAGCTCACATTCTTATTATTTCATATTTGATTAAGATCTCAAACCTTAAGATAATATTGGAGAAAAAGGAAGCTGAATTGGAGCAGTTGAGAAGTCGGGCAAATATTCGAGGCACGGCATCACCTCTTCGGATGTCAAAGCATAACCACAGCAGTTTGAAGCCTGAGATAAATGAAAAGCATGTTGATTCTCAAACCACAGAGGTACCTGCAATATCATACTGCATGTGAATGAAAATAATCCAACATTCTTTTCTATGTATTTCCAAAGTCATATTCCAACATATTTAATTTAAATTAAATGGATTTTTTTAACCTGGAATGAGGTAATTGACGAGGATTTGGAAAATTTGTGGTCTAATCTTGGCAATAGCCTTCAATAGATTACAGTGTAAAAAGAAACTACGTAGACATCTGAAATAGGTATGGGATGAGACTTCGTCGAACTGTACCCTTGATGGATATCTTTGCATCTAATTTCCGATTGTTTTCGAGTTCAAAAAGAGCTGATGCTTATTTTATTTTTTCCTGTGGTTAAGACTTCCGCAAGTAGCATCCCAACTCTTTTAAGCTCAATTTCAGGTGAGGAGCTGTTCCACAGGTAAGCAGAGAAGATCTCTGTTTCCCTCTAAATGCATTGACAACGATGCCATGCCAAAGATGCCCCTCCTACCTGAAGAAAGATCAGTAAGCTCCACTAAGCGAAGATCTCCATCTCCTCCAGTTAGGAGATCAACATCCACTGATAGAGGTTCTGTAATCAAGACAAGAATAAAGTCCAATGCAGCTGAAAATCCACCAGTCATAAAAGCGCCATTTCCAGCAAGTGTTTCAGTCAGTAAATCTGTTGCCAGTTCACCTTCAACAATACCATGTACAGTGAACACACATCTGAATCAAGATTCGCAAGAGACACCTTTTCCAGATGTTTTGAACAGCTTCCAGAGGGTCATGTTTCGAAAAGTTAATCCACAACTTGAAGAGGAGCAATTTAAGCAAGCGCTGAATGTTCGTCAAGGTGGCACCAGAAAAGTCAAACAAGAGAGTAAGAGCAAGGCTAAACATCAGCCATCGGCTAAAAGTCAGAAGTCTAGCAATGAAGAGACACTGCTTTCTGACGTGGAATTTGGTAAAATTTTTGATACTCAAAAAACAGATAATTCAGATCCTGAAAATGAGCACAGACCTGTTAGGTTGCGGGTATCTGGTACTACTCCAGTGAAGAATCTTCGCTTGAACTCTCAACATCAAGAACAAAGGTACAGCAGATGTATTTGCTTTAGAAGCTGAGCAAGGACATTGCTCCTGAATTTTCTTGGGACTTTGCTATAAAACCTTTTTCGATACATATGTTCTTTGTTTTCCTGATTTATTGACGTGGTTTACTCTTTCCCAAACAGGGAACTAATACAGACAATGGATCCCTTCTCCGGTGGATACCAGGAACATAAGTTTTACAACACTCCATTACAGAATGAGAAGGAAGCAGGTAACTCGGCTGTCCCTGAATTCCAGAGGAGTAGATCTATGCCTCGAGGGAAACTATAATGATCGGACCGTAAAGGATTCAGAGTACGTTTTTTTATGAGTATGTACAGAAATTTCTTGGCTCCACATTTCGGTGCTCTTCAAAGTTTTGTGAACTGGTTTCAGATAAATTTGGACTGCCCAGCTGTTTCCTTTTTTCTCCAAACTATAATTCCCAAAATAGTCGATATATTTGCCAAGATATTGCTTTGCAATGCCCTCTTGTACCCCAACCAACCATATGAAAGGACCACGTAAGGAATGCGATATTACGTGATTCTGTTAATGAACAGTGTGATGTGCTTTTTGTGGATGATACTGTTATTTATGTTCCAAACTGAGTTTTGTCCATTCATGGGCAAATCACTGCTTTATACCATTTATTGGAAGTATATGCTGAAAATTCGAGTTTAACATGATGCCATATGCATGGTAGAGTTGGAATTAGACACTTTAATTTATGCATCCACAATTATTGGATTATGAAGATGATTGGTAATTCGGCGGACTAAACCCAACGGTATTGTTGGTTTCCATATTGGGATAGGGGAGGAAATTTTGGATGATTTTGAATGGGGTGAAAGTAGTGTTTGGTTTGTAAGATTTAGATGAGTAGGAAAATTATTTATATATATATTTAATATGTAATAATAATTTAATAATATAATAGTAAATAGATTTATAAGATAATAAAAAATTGAACGTGAGTAGAAAAATTATAAAAATAAGTGTTGATTTGATTATTAATAGGCATAATAATTGAAAAATTATTAGTTAATTATAAAAGATAAGTGATAAAATTTTGAATTTAAATTTTAAAAAAATTATATTTAAAAAAAATTTACATGATAAAATGTTTAATTTATAAAATTTTTAAATGATAATAAATAATAGATAGTGTCGAAACAACATAGGCAACATTATCAAGAAAATAAAACATCGCTGAGTCTATGGATTTATTCCTAACTTTGGTCTGGTGTTTTGGAAGCTGTCAAATAGAGCTATAATGGACTCAAATTATACAGCTGTTGTCAAATTTCACAAAAGATTATGTAATCGAACTAATCCTAAACTGTAAGATTAAAATTAAATTTAAAAAAAAAAAATCGATTAGGGAGAAATAACACCCGATTAAAAGAAGTTTTTTCTTCTTTTTGGAATGAGTATTATGTGTGTTGCCTATATATATGATTTAAAAGTTGGCAACCCCATCCAAATATGAAAAAATAAATAGATAAATGAAGAGGGCTCTCACGTTTCAAATGGACAGTGAAGTGCGATTTCTAATGTCACACAGGGTGGAGTTTAAATTTAACTGTTAAAAAAAAACAGTTGTTTTATGTATGCATATATGAAATAATCTTCAATGATACAAATCCATGCTAATTGTATAACATAAAATTACACATTACACCTATCTTGAAATCATTTATTTTTGTACTATTTTTATTTGTTTAGGTGGTCCACTATAACCACTTGTACGTTTAATGTTGAATTAGTAAATTAGTCTTTTCTTTTTCCTTTTCTTATTTTTAATTTTATTTTCTAAGTTTATTTTCTCCTTTTGAAAAAAAGATATAACTTTAATTTATAAATAGCTTTATTTTAAGCGCATCTTTATCAAGTTAATGAAGACAGTTTAGTTCCCAATAATAGTTATTGAGTAGAAAAATAAATAAAACGCTAGCCTTCATCCTACATGGGTTAAAGTCAACATATAAATTTTGATTTGGGGTGTGAGACTAAAAAAATTTTAATTGAATTTCAATCTGCACCCTTCTATAATTTAGTAGTAATTTTGATATACTCCATATGTTTGCTAAAATCTATGTGATAAAAATTTAAAAAGATTTATTTAGTATATTCATTTATGGCATATATCAATTTATTTAAATACTTATTTTTATACTTATGCAAGAAAATATTATAATTAAAAAATATAAATATAAAAATAAAAATGATAACTAAGAACTAAGTTTTTCTTTCTTAAGTTAGAAAATAGCATATATAAATCAATATAGTGCCAATTATAGTGGTTAATTTATGGTGTCAAACTTCTAATTCGTATAGATATATAATTATTGAATGAATATTGTCTTTTATCGATTTAGTAACAGTTCAGTTGAAAATTTACGTGAAATTTATTGTTAAATGTTAAAAAAATATTGATTAAATTTTAGTGTGGATAAATAATTATTGGTTGAATGTGTTGTTGCACGTTTTCCCCCTCAAGAATGCATATGAAAAAAACAAATTTTAAATGCATATTAAAAATATTCAAAACATATGATAAAAATATTTTTTATTTTATGTATACAAACAAATTTTTAAAACGTAATAAGTATATAAACCAATCGCTGCATAAAATCTTAAACCCTAATTAGGCAATCACATATATACACACATATGTGTATTCTAAAAATTACTTATCATCACTGTGTACCTCCATATCAATATCATGATATGTACTAGAAACTCTTGCGATTGATGTGTGTGCTTATAAAATTTATCATGTATATATGGAAAGTTTAACATTAATTATATAAGTGTTTTGAAATATATGTGTGTGTATTTTATTTGACAATTTATCATCTCAAAAAAATTATCTACTTTAAATAACAACAAATAATTAGACATAATAAATCATGTAGATTAGCATTTCAACCTATCAATAATATACTAAAATGACCAAAAGTAGAGCTTTAAGCCTGCGATTGATAGCCACTCCAATCTTATTTTCTCATTTTTTAATTAAATTTTTGTGAGTTAAAATATCACATGCCCAATATTTTTGAGAATATCATTGAAAAAGAAGTTTTTTTCCAATTTTTTCAATTTTCACTTTTGTCTCTCTTATGGACCCTTCTTCCAAATTCTCACTTTATTATTATTATTATTATTATTATTATTATTATTATTATTATTATTATTATTATTATTATTATATGTGAAATTAACACGTCTTAACAATTAACAATCTGTCACATGAGTATAAATTATAACGACAATATTTTACCTCTCAATATCATTCGATCACATATGAAACAATGTTTACAAATTTGATATCCCAAAAATAATTTCAACTAATTTTTTTCTTTATCTTAGAAAAAATTATCATCGGTATAGATTATTTATTCAATCACAATTTAACTGGATTACACTTAATAATAGATTATAAATTATATATATATATAAGCACAAAAACATATATACAAATGTTTACACTATTCATGAATTTTTAAACAAAAAAACCTAAATATTTTTTGTTTAAGTTTTTATTTATTTGACTGTGAAAGGGACAAAAATGCATATATACATATTATATTATTAAGTCAGTAAGGTTTTTTGGTTGCATAAGTCAAAATACTTGAATAACCTTAATTTTTTATATATTACTTTTCTCTATTCTCTTTCACTTATATCATTCACTTTTTAGTTTTAATTTATCCTACTTTTTCAAATTTTTTAAATTCATTTATCTATTTCATATTATCTAATATACGTTAAGACAAGAGAGATAATTTTAATTGTATAATGTTAAATTACTATAATACCTTCACTTAATTTCTTTATTTCTCCATTTTCTTAATATAATCTATATTTTTTTTATATTTCTATAACTTTCACTTTGCTCTTTTTACCTTTTTTTTTAATTTTTTATATGCTCTTAATTTTAAATTAATATTATTGTGTGCCATTGTTACCTATTGCATAATGTGTCTAATCCCTAAAGTAACCACTGTTTGGTCTTCAAAGTTAAAAGACTCAAATATTTATCCCTTATTTATTTTTTACCATTTTTCTTCCAATTTTTACGGTTCCATTTTTGGTCCATCGTTAGATATGATTTATGTTGTTTTCCACAATTTTTTTCATAAACTTTTCTCTTCTCATTTTAGGTAGTTTTTACCGCATTTTAAAATTTTAAAATTTATTATCATTTTAAATATAATATTTTATTTTATTACCATTAATGAATTCTTAAAGAATGTGACTTTTTTATGTGATAAATGCTAAAATAAAACAAATATATAATATAATTGAATAATCTATGCAGACAGTATATTTTAAAATGCCTATATAATAGAAATATAATTTTATATCAACAAGCGATATATTATATTTTAATTTTTTATATGCACCAGTGCCCACAAACAGCTGGTAATACATAATTGTTCCATCATGAACCTTACACTATGTTTGGTTCTTGGAATTTGGAGAAGAAAAGAAAATATTAAGAAAAATATTTTTAGTTGCTTAGTTAAGAATAAAAATCCTTATTAGGTTAATAAGAATGCACCATCTCTTTAAGCTAACGACAAAGCACCGATTTGTGGGTGGGAAGCCTCGTCAAAAACCAAATCACACATCGATTGTGGAATGATTAGCACTAAACATGCTCCACGACCAACTTATCTGTACTCTTTATGTGCTTGACTTGTTGGTATAAATGGTTGTATACCACATCAAAAATGCTTGACGTATCTCATGTTGTTCTACTTTTTGCACAAAGTAATGTGTGTTACTTGTAATAGCTAAAAACCATTGTTGAAGCCCATTTCTAGTATATATAAGGTTATGAGATTTTAGTTAAGTGTGAAATGCCTCATTCTTGAGGATATGTCGCAAGTATGCCTCATAAACTTCTTTTTTAAAAAAGAAAAAGCTACTAAAGTAATGATTAGGTTATACTTGTGGGTCTCACTTATCACTCATGTAGCGATTTGTGTAGATGCAGATCCATGGCCCGTTACAGGGACAATTACTATGAAGTGCGGGCTACAGACAACCATTGGATAGAGGATGAGGAGGAAAGGCTACTATTCTTCCTCTTCGGTGCATGTGGCAATCACCCACTCACAATGGACGATGTCATCTTCTTGGTTGGGTTTTCATTGCATGATGACTTAATGGTCGGGTTTTCATGCAGACAAAGGTGATACGTAAGGTAAACTGTCTTAAAGGCCGATATGATAGGTCTAGTACATGGTGCAACAACTAGACTAGCACATTCACATCCAACACACACTATCACAGGTTGTATTACCTATTTCTAAATATTACTGTTAATTCATTAACATATATTTCATCCCTTGTAGGAAAGCATATAACAACGACGTTTTCGCTTGTATAACAAGCCTCACTTTGACATCTTGGATTGTTTTTTCCATCAGGATGGCAACATGCACTAGTTAACACAGTCGCTAATTGAGGGGGATGCTCTTGATGCTCCCTTCATGATTCCTTCCTCCAATGATTTGTGTCTTCAACACACCACAATTAAATTCAAGTGAGCTAGTACTAATTAAGTATAAGCGTTGTATTCACGAAGAGATATGTATTGATTGATGGTGGCTTTCTAAATTTTCAAAAGAGTTTAAGATTCAAACCCTCCACTATTTATTGGGTGTGCGAGTTTGTGGTAAAAAAAACCATAACTTTATGCATATATATCCCACTAAACACAAATATAAGAGATTAATAAAGGATTTAACAACTTATGAGGTAATCAATAAAACTCTCAGCTAAATTATTCATCATCCAAACAACTTAAAAATAATAGAAAAAGTTAGTAAAAACTTAGTTTGAAATCCTTGTGTTGTGTGGAAGAATGAAAACTCACAAACATGATGTGAATTCCTTCATCTTCAATTCTTCAATGCGTGCCTCTTGTGTTTTCTAAGTGTTTGCACGATAAAACTAACTAAAAGCTTCCTAAAAACCATGGAGAATATGTATATATACATGTAAGAGGCTAGAATTTGAGAAAAGGATGAACAAACATGAAAATAGCCCTCAAAATCACGTTCAAACATTCTGTCGCACTGCTACTTGCAGCTGCAGGCCTTTTGGTCACACCGGTGGGTGTTCTGGTTGCGCCCACTAACCCAACGATGGGTTTTCCATGTCCTACTTTCTAAACTTGCGGCTGAACCATACCCTCTCGCGACCACGCCTCCCTTGTCCGTGATTGCACCTTTGTCCGTGACTATTTTGGTATAGTGTATTGTTTTGTGTGTAACTTTCTCGTTCGATATTCAATTGACCTAACTTTTACACCTTTAGAAAGCCAATTCATTTTTCTTTTAGTTTGTAAAGTTTCATATCAATTGAATGCTCCATCAAAATACAGAACCTCTTTAATATTACTGCTTAATCTTTCCTCTTGAACTGTTACTCTTTCCATATTTGTTTATTTCCTTCAAGTCAAAATTATCTAAAATTCCCAAACTTGAAATATAACCATTAAAACACCAATATTTACCATACTTATACAAGCGATAAATAAATTAAGCTCAAATTTTATCAATTACTCTACCTATATCAATAATGCTACAGGGTATCTACAAATTTAAATATTTTAACTTTAAATCAAATGAATTATATAGAATAAAGCAGCAACACCAGCGTTGGTATCACATCCATAGGACACATGAGAGGCCACATTAAAGCAGCAAGGGTGACACATGACCCAAGCGTTGGTATCCGAGTAGAAATTGGACAACACCACTCAATGGCCCACATCATCATCACGCCCTTCGCCACCACCTCAATCGCAATTCTGGTGATTGCCTATTGTACTCACATTTCTTTGACTCTACCTTTATATAGCTCATCTAACAATGTCTTCGTAAGGGCAACCACTATTCCTATATGTTACCACTGTGAGGTGTACTTCTACTGCTTTCTATTACGCATCACCGACGTTGCATTGTTATCATTTCTATAACTAGCACCATTCTACTAATATGCTAAACCAATACGATTACTGTTATGGTTGACGATTTCTGTCTTTGTTGTTATTATTACTATCTGTATGTTAATGTAGAATCTTTCAACTAAAGAGACATGTTTTTTTGGTCACCTTGATAATAACGGTGATCATAATAATAGTAAGAATAATAGTAGTAGTAGCAATTCTACGTAACAATAATACTAGTGATAATGATAATAATGATAATAATAATAATAACAATAATAACAACAACTAGTAAAATTTGAATATTCTGTGTGTGTAAATTTAAATCATAAAATTATTTTATTTTAATTAATAAAAATAAAATTATTTAATATTAAAAAAGTATAAAGAATATTTAAAATAAAATAAAAATATCAATAACAATTGAAAAAAAATGAAGAGAAAATTTTAGAAAAAAACACAAATAAAAGGTTAAAAGAAACTTAAAACTTAAAAATTAAAAAAATAAAATTGTGTGACTTTATATTTTAAAAAATAATTAAAATAAAAAATATTGAAAGAGCAAAAGAATTTAAATATGATAAAATTTGAGAGAATATATAAATATAAATTGCATATTAGATGAAAAGAGAGAAAAAAAACAATAGAAATAATATAGTATTTGTCATAAGGCTATTTGTATAAATTTACTTTGTTCAATGTAAATTTTTATTAAAATAATAATATAATATAAATAATGGTGATGATGATGATAACAGTAATAATAATAATGTACATTACTTATATATTAAATTATCTACTTCTATAAATATAACTACCTGTCATGCCAATATTACATTACATGATATATTCTATTATTTACAAGTCAAATCATCTGTCACACTAAACATAACTATCACATTAGATATATTATTATCACTCCCTACAAAGTATTATTACATCTTTTCTCACAAATTCATTCAATTTTATATAACTCACTATTATTTACCCTAAGAAACCTAACAACCCCAAATCTCAGGAGATCATATTTCAAAAATTGATGTGCCATCCAACCGTAGCCTCATTTTCCTGATAAAGAAAGTAAGAAAATTCAAAGAAAAATTATTTTAACTTTTATTTATCCTTCAAATATTTCACTAACTCTACTTCTTTTATATACTTCTTTATTATTTTTCTCAATTTATAAAAAATTTTAATTTTAAATTTTTTATTATTTTTTATTAAAATTCTTTCAATCAAACATAGAATTTTTTTTAATTTTCTTTTCTTTTCTATAGGTTTTTTTTGCCACTTTAAAATCTTAAAACTATAGAAAAGAAACAGCCCGTAATGTCCGGCCCGCAAAGCGGAACTCAGATCTCCACGTCAGAACACTGCCCCGCTAAGCAAGGCATGGCAGTTGGGCCCACACAACTTTTTTCACCAATCAAATGTCCGAAGGACTGCCGGAGAAAAAAATAAAATAAAATAAAATATCAGAAATAGAAATCTTAATAAATCGAAGGATCTGGAAACCCTAGACTAATCACCTATATAAACCCTCCCCACATCGCTACCCTCTTCCTCGCTGCTCCGTTTTGCATTTAAGGTCATTCCTCTGATATAAGCTTTAGCAACGTCATCTCTCCCTTCGATTCTTCAATTTCTCAGAGATCGCGAAGATGGCGGAAACCGAGACGTTTGCATTCCAGGCCGAGATCAACCAGCTTCTAAGCTTGATCATCAACACTTTCTACAGCAACAAGGAGATCTTTCTTCGTGAAATAATCAGCAACTCATCCGATGTAAGCCTATGTGTCTCCTGCGCTTGTATTTTTTGGAGATCTGAATATAAGATTTCGATGATAAGCATCGTGTTGCCTCGTGTATGCCCTGTTGTTATTTGCTTGCTTAATTTTATTTTGACGAGTTTTGTTTGCATGCGTCGGTGGGTTAATATGATGAGATCTGTGTCTGGTGTTTTGTTATCTTTTGTATGTCGTGCTTTCTTTGTAAAATATGACCGTTCGGTGGCGGATCATGAAATTGTATATTACCGTGACTGTATGATCGCGCGGGCGTTGTTGAAATACAGTAAGGCGGGAAAAATAAAATGAAACGATTTTCTTTTTAACCCAATCCTAGTTCCGTTTCGCCATCTCAAGTAAATTGTTGTCTTTGTTATGAAACATCATTTTATCCTTTTCTAACACGATAGTAGATTAGCTTATTGATGTTCATTTCTAGTGATTTAAGTAAAATTTAGTACCGCCTCACCAGAGTGCTCGTATCTGTACATTATGCCAATGAACTCGTGGAAATATCTCTCTTGATGCCTCGAAGTTTTTTGTATTTTTTTGGAGGACTTTCGTATTAATTATTGAGTATATATGGCCAGATTGTGTGCTTGTGTGTTGTAACTGTGGGCGCGCTCATATATTGTAATATATATTTATTTATAAAGTGTGGAATGATGCATTCAGGCTTTGGACAAGATCCGTTTTGAGAGCTTGACCGACAAGAGCAAGCTTGACGCCCAACCAGAGCTCTTCATCCATATTGTACCAGATAAGGCCAATAACACGCTGTCCATCATCGACAGTGGTGTTGGTATGACCAAGGCTGGTCAGTATCGTTATTATCTTCATTTATATTTGCCACTTAGCGTCTTACGCACAGGCTTCAGTACCAACTAACCTTGTTAAATTTTGGCTTTGATTTCAGATTTGGTTAACAATCTTGGTACAATTGCGAGGTCTGGAACCAAGGAATTCATGGAAGCTCTTGCTGCTGGTGCTGATGTAAGCATGATTGGGCAGTTTGGTGTTGGTTTTTACTCAGCATACTTGGTTGCTGAGAAGGTGATTGTCACAACGAAGCATAATGATGATGAACAGTACGTCTGGGAGTCCCAGGCTGGAGGTTCGTTCTCTGTTACCAGAGACACATCTGGTGAAAACCTTGGCAGGGGTACTAAGATCACTCTCTTTCTCAAAGAGGACCAGCTTGAGTACCTTGAGGAGCGAAGGCTGAAGGATTTGATCAAGAAACACTCCGAATTCATCAGCTACCCTATCTCTCTTTGGGTTGAGAAGACTACGGAGAAGGAAATTTCTGACGATGAGGATGAGGAAGACAAAAAGGATGAAGAAGGGAAGGTTGAGGAAGTTGATGAAGAAAAGGAGAAAGCTGAGAAGAAAAAGAAGAAGATCAAGGAAGTGTCTCATGAGTGGAACTTGGTGAACAAGCAGAAGCCCATTTGGATGAGGAAACCTGAGGAGATCACAAAGGAAGAGTATTCTGCTTTCTACAAAAGCCTTACTAACGACTGGGAGGAGCACTTGGCTGTCAAACATTTTTCTGTTGAGGGACAGCTTGAATTCAAGGCTATTCTGTTTGTTCCTAAGAGGGCACCTTTTGATCTCTTTGACACCAGGAAAAAGCCCAACAATATCAAGCTCTATGTCCGTCGTGTTTTCATAATGGACAACTGTGAGGAGTTGATTCCGGAATATCTGGGCTTTGTTAAGGGTATTGTGGACTCTGAGGACTTGCCTCTCAACATTTCCCGTGAGATGTTGCAGCAAAACAAGATCTTGAAGGTGATTCGCAAGAATCTGGTGAAGAAGTGCATAGAGCTGTTCTTTGAGATTGCTGAGAACAAGGAAGACTACAACAAGTTCTATGAGGCTTTCTCTAAGAACCTGAAGCTTGGTATCCATGAGGATTCTCAGAACAAGACGAAGATTGCTGAGTTGCTAAGGTACCACTCCACCAAGAGCGGTGATGAGATGACTAGTTTGAAGGATTATGTGACCAGGATGAAGGAAGGCCAGAATGACATTTACTACATTACTGGTGAGAGCAGGAAGGCTGTTGAGAACTCTCCTTTCCTTGAGAAGCTAAAGAAGAAAGGTTATGAAGTTCTCTTTATGGTAGATGCAATTGATGAGTATGCTATTGGTCAGTTAAAAGAGTTTGAGGGGAAAAAGCTCGTATCTGCTACAAAGGAAGGTCTCAAGCTTGACGAGAGTGAAGATGAAAAGAAAAGGAAAGAAGAGTTAAAACTGGATTTTGAGGGTCTGTGCAAGGTGATCAAGGATGTCCTTGGGGACAAGGTTGAGAAGGTGGTTGTCTCTGACCGTGTAGTCGACTCCCCCTGCTGTTTGGTGACTGGAGAATACGGCTGGACTGCTAACATGGAAAGGATTATGAAGGCACAGGCCCTGAGGGATTCCAGCATGGCTGGATACATGTCCAGCAAGAAGACAATGGAGATAAACCCTGAGAACCCCATAATGGACGAACTCAGGAAGAGAGCTGATGCTGACAAGAATGACAAATCTGTGAAGGACTTGGTAATGCTGCTGTTCGAGACTGCTTTGCTCACCTCTGGGTTCAGTCTTGATGACCCCAACACCTTCGGCAACAGAATTCACAGGATGTTGAAACTTGGGTTGAGCATTGATGAAGATGCGGCGGATGCTGATGTGGACATGCCACCGTTGGAGGAGGAGGCTGACGCCGAGGGCAGCAAGATGGAGGAAGTTGACTAGATGTGCAAACCCCTTTTTGGAAAAGAGTTTCTCGAGTTCTAATGTTCTTCTTTTCGGTTGATTTGCCTGTGTAATGGTTTTTGAATGCTTAGAACACCACTGGTTTTGTCTTGTGCAATTAAGTTGGATCCACCATTTAGTAGCTAGTAATATTCTAAAGTTTTCCAGGAGTCTTACATGCTAAAGTTATATCTACCACAACAGGTAGCTATCTTTGTGACAATTTGGACGTGTGAACGATGGCACTCTGGACTAACATGATTTCTGGGCTCGGCGGCTGATAAGGTACGAGTGAGAACTTCGGAGGCGAAAATAATTGACCGTCGAAAAACTAGGTAGTCTTGCAATATGAAAACGTGTGAAAGCCGGATCAAAAATATATTAAAAATGTCAACAAAGAAACTGCTCAAGTTTTTCATCTCTAGGGCTAGGGGCGTACATGGCTATAACCAGGTTAAGAAAAGTTAGCAAGTTATAAATTTTGTCAGATTGAATGGTTAGGATTGGTGAGTTATAAACTTTATGTTTATTATTGAAAGGTGAAGTTGAAGTATTTTAATTGTTTAAAATATAGTAATATTTTTATTGTTTGGTATGTTATATAAAAGTAAAGATTTATTTTTATCTATCTTACTACAATTTTATCTCTCTTCTATAATTAATTCAATCAAACATTTACTTTAAAATGTGTTATAAATTCAAACATTTACATTGACCATAAAAACTTTAAAACTACTCAGATTCTTTAAAATATTTATACATATATTAAATTATTATAATACAATTTAAATGCATAATATCAAAATTATTAAAAGCTATTATATTAAAATATTATAAATATAAAGCATCAAATAATTAAGAATAAAAAATTAAAAATCAACTTAAATATAGTAACAAATGTATTTTGAATTAACCAACAAATTTAATAAATATACTATTAATTTCATCCAAATATATAAATCATAATTTTAAAAGTGCAGTCATAATTTAAATCAAAAGAAATATTCAAATTAATAAAAATGGTCGAATTGTGGATTAAATAAATTATAATTATTAAACCTATCACTCGATTCAAACTTGGTGAATTTTAACATTTGCAGACTGTTTAAACAAATTGAGGGTTTATGTAGGCCCCTATTTATGGCCGCAAAGCCGTTTGCCAGAATTCATGAGTCGGGACGGGTGTGCGGCGGCAAAGGCAACAAAGACTTGACACGGCCAGATTAGGCGGCTGGAATGACCACCCTTGTTCGTGTTGGATTTCATTATTTTTCCCCTCTCCAGCATTAAACATATAGCAGTTTATAACGTACAGGGAATGTGTCCCTCTCTCTCTCTGTGGACGTTAGTGCCCTCTAGCTAGGGTTCGCCGCAGTGACAGGAATAACAATCATCTGTGTTACCCTTCTTGTTTCTTTCTAGCTGCTTGTCTTCTTGATAAATACCAACTGAATTTTGCTTTTGGTTTCTTGTTTGACGTGAATAAGCTTTAAGATGTAGCTACATACTAGCTTGTAATAAATTTAGCGGCCGAAAGCAATTTTTCTCAAAACTACAACCATTGTTGATTCTATAGAATAGATAATAAGAGGCATTGCACCAAAACGGTTAAAAACCCTACAATGGCATAAGCAAGATCTATTCACTTATTAACACTGTTTATGCTTACAGAAATCTTCTTGAAAACAATAGACAGAATGCAAATCTACTATTGCTTGGAATAGCATAGTTTTCCAAGAAAGTGAAAAGGCAGCTGAAACAATGAGACATGGAAGCAAACCAACATTTACAATCAACGACAAAGCTCAGATTCTGGGATCAGGTATCCTCAACTCTTGAATGAAAAACAAAGCTCGGGAACGTAGTGGTTATGTCCCTGTTTTAAGTAAGAAAAAAGTGTTGAATAAAAACCACTGTTAAGTGCAGATAATTTATGTCACTGGAGTGTACAAATACATCAACAAACAGATACTTCTCTAGACCCTCATCTCTCAAGTTTGATATTTATATGTATTTCCATGCTCTATCAATATACGAATCCCATTCCCACAACAAACAAAGAAACCAGCGAAAAAACAGAGGTGACGCCATTTTCTAGACACTACTTTTCAAATGTAGAATCGATTTCTGTCTTTATCTTTCGTGAGAAAAAACAGATACTCTATTGCTTTATTTCATAAAGAATGTACTGATTTTTATTTTTCTTTTTTGTCACAAATTTATGTACTTCATATAAGTATCACCAAATAATTGAATGGATTTTCTACCACGAACCTATTCAAATATACTTAGTTAACTCTTACAGTCATGGCAAGCTACAAATTAGCCCCTATAGTTAAGAATTATCCTTTCATCTAAATGCTATATTCAATATTACGAATTTAATTTTTTTTTCATAATTTTGTTAAAGTCCTCAAATTTTTATAATGATTATTGATGTTTTTTAAAAAACGACAGTTATGGTACAAAAGACCAAAAAAAATGACTTCTCTTATTTCCTAGTAAAAACTAAAACCAAACATCCTTATTGAAATAGAGGGAATGTCCAACTAATACTCTTCAATTACAAAGATTAGTTAGGCGTCTAAATGCACACAACAATCATCATATTGGCTTATCTGTTGGTTCACATTTACTGCAGCAATGCTTGAGCATAGTTAGTTAGCCTAGGAAGTTCTATTTCATACCATAAGAGATCAAATTAAAATAGTGCTAATGAAGCATACTGCAAAAATCATTGCTTAACTACATACTTGAGATATTGAAGAGTCATATTTTTCAGAAGTGACGGATGCCTCAGAACTAAACTTCTCCATTCTTCTTTATCAATTCTCCCATCATGCTTCGTATCAGCTTCCTCAAAAGTCTGAAAAGAAAACCAGAAACTGTGAAACAATAACACCACTTCTACAAACTCTTCTTATTTTAGCAGAAGAACCAGTGACCATTTTCGTACCATGTAAATTTCACAAGAATTAGGCTGATAGAGTAGCATTTTTGTTCTCTTAACAAATGATACTTCACCTTAATCCAACCCATGCGCATATTCTACCCTCTTGACAACTAATCATCTTTGAGTGTACTTATAATAATCCAAACTCAAGTCACAATTTTGTTTGGGAGATGAAAGAATTGTTCCTCCCCAACAGTATAGGCATGGGTATTTTGGGTTATGAACCTTCTTCATAGTAGGTGAAAAATTTTGAGTGCTGCTATGAAAGAGAAAGAAAAAGAACATTAATAACCTTGTTAATGATGCTCTCAATAACTTCATCAGACAGGTTCATACCAGATTCAGCAAGAGTGGCAACCACCATTTGCTTTACCTGCAAATTCAAAGCCACTGTATTAAACATGCCAATCATCTAAATCTTTTTAAGAGAATATTCGAGTAATTAAGATAATAGGATGATCTTTCCTAACTAAACAAAATATAACATCACAGCAATAAACTATTTAGATTAGGGGTTGCTGGATAGCATATAATCAGGCAGAATATGGGTCTGGTACTGCAAAACTGCAGCCCTAATACTTTAGAAAGAAACAGTTCATGTTTCCCAACAAAAGACCAGTGCAGTCTACTAGTTACCAAACATCAAGCGTAAAATGTAATTACACATTCAACATTTCATGCACTCAAGCAAGATATTAAGGTGCCTGAGGGCTTCCAAAAGGGCCATGAGGTCATGTTAGACATGACAGAAATACTGATATTGAAATTCATAAAGAACCAAAAACAGAAATGATATCCCACGCAAATTCCAGATTTCACAGATTGAAATGAACCAACAATCTTCTCAAAGCTCCCTCAGATGGCCTCATGTCCATTGTTTGAAACTCAAGATTGTCATTCATACATTGCAGATACTACCACACACATCAAGAATTCTCAGACATGTTTGGACTGAAGGACTTGAAGATATGAATTTCAAATTCACAAAAATAATACCGTAGCATTTGTTTGGATGGTTTTACTTTCCAATGAACTTCAAATTTTAACACTCTCAATTTGAACTGAAAAATGTAATTGTGGTGAATTTGAACTTCTTTTTGTGTCGAGTCATTTGGAATCCATTCCTAAATCCCTAGTTAAGATCCAAATCCTTCAATCCAAATAAGGCCAAAAATAAGAAAAATTCAAGATTTCACACACAAAAAAGTAAAGGCAAAACATTACATCATACATCAATACAATACCATGCAAGTCCTGGCAAGCAGAAGGAGAATAGCTTATGTTTTCATATACTCAACATAAAAATTCAACTCTTTCTACATGTATCATTTAGGTTATTCATTGGTACTCTTGCGGATTCACAAGAAACTGCAAAGAGTTTATAAATAAAACAGTAGTCAGACCTAAAAATATAACAGCTTCTCTATGTTTATAAGTTGTAGCTGAATTCAATGTACCCAAGACTTATATGTTTCCCCAGAAAAGTAACATCAAGACTATACTTGTTACCTCTTGCCTTTCAATAAAGCCTTGCTGCTTGAGATCATACAATTGGAAAGAAACTGCAGTGGGAGAAGATAGATTGTTATAAAGCAAGAAAGGTACTCAGAAACTGATTCTAAAGCCTAGCAGCCAGAAAACAAAATTATACATGGGAAATGTGACATACATTCAATCTTATCATCAATAGGAGCATTGGGATGGAATACAGAGAGTGCACGGGCAAATTCTTCAAATCCAAGAATTCCGTTATGTTTTGTATCAAACAAGTCAAACACCTGCATTTAAAGTTGGTTAAATTAGAAAACAAAAACATCCATCAGAATTTTTCTTTTATCTTTTTATGATAATGAACATGTTCTTCAAGAATTTTTTACACATATCGTCTAAAATATGCAATATGCAATCCGGGCTAGTAAATATTTTATTTTAAGACCATCTGTAAACATAAAGTACATGAGTAATATTAGAAGAGTAGCAAGTTAATCTACAAGTATCTGTCCCAACTTGGCTCTAATTTAAACATTAATGCCATATTGAATACCTGATATCTTATAGACCATCTGGGAACTTCTTATCTAGCAGGCAAGTAGTTTATAGTCTTAAACTAAACGTTAACTGCAGTGAACACACACACACACACACATGCGGGCATTTATATGATTGTATGATCGGTCCATAACATAAAACACCACAGTATGTATTAGGTGTAAAACAACATGAGTTAGAAGATGTTAATGAGTATTTACAAAATCTCAGGAAATAAAAGTATTAACAATGACAAGAACACTGCCAATCCAGGACAACAATACTGTTTATTTTATAATATGCCACAGAAGTCCAATAGTGGAAAGTAGTAGAAAATGTAAATGGTTAAAATGTTGGAGTACCCGATCAGCAAACAAACTCTCCTTTTTGTTTGTCTTGAATAATGCCAACTGAAATTCTTCCTGAAAAAGACAATGTAAGAACTACTTAGGAGACTTTAACTTTTTTCCCAAAGAGAATACGGACATCATCTTTGCTATTGTATATGAAACCTTGTTGATCAGCCCGTCATCGATCACAGCACTGCTAATCTTCTTAAAAAGCTCATAAAGTGCTTCTATTTCACTTACACTAACTGCATCCAAAGAGAAATCAATCAGTGAGGACCACCTTTCCTTTCTCGTGGCAGAAAATATCATATGAAAAACACAAATAAACGACAAGCTAAATTAGATTTATGAGAAGTCCTGTCGTTCATTTCCTTATTCAAAGTCTCTGTCCATACAACATTTGAAATAAGTTGAGAATGGTGGCGATCTTGAAACAAAAACCTAGACTTATTATCAATAACAGTGACAACAATTTTTACAAGACAAAAATAGACTCTAAAAATTTCAAAAGCAAGACCATGGAAGTATCCTGCTAGAGGAAAAAGTGCCCTAATCAGATTTAAAGGAATGCAAACTGACAACGGAATATGAAAATCGCATATACATGCTATCCATGATCTTAATTGGTTGTTTTCCTTTGATTTGGTTTCAGGAGTGATTGGGGGGTTCATTAGCAAAGAAGTGGAGGTAATAGCATACAAACTGTCTCTCTTGCAAGAATTGCAGGATCCTCCAGGCCCCTTGATTGCCTGTCAATTTCACAACATTGAAGCACTGAAGCACATAAATGCTTGATCCCCTCTAAACAAGACAACATGGTAGTTCATGCACATCATTACACTCCATACCTGTCAAAAAAAAAAAAGATTAAATAATTTTCCGGGTAATGTTCATCAGGAAACCGGAATGTATGAGAAGGAATTAAGTACAAACCTTTGGATCATTCTCCACTTATAGTTCTCAGAAACAGGATACACTTGAAGATCTGTTTTAGGACATGCACCTGAGATCAAAGTACATCAGAGAAGGATCAGAATTATAGAAATTTTAAGTTTCCGGAGGAGGCTCCCTCTGATTCCACATCACAAACTCTACTTCAAAGAGAAACACATAAATACCCGTTTCCTGTGTAAAAGAGCAAATATGTTCGTATTTTGTGAAGTTAATTTCATGATCAATGGAGTTCCCAACGTCAGCACGTCGAGCTTTAATAAAATTGATCCAAGCTAGTACAGATAATCATCTGTCACTAAAATCCCACTCCAGTTCAAGGCGTTCATGCAAATGCGAATAAATCCACCAATAAATCTAGTTAAGAGTACATAAGATTCATCACGAACTTCCCCTACGCTAACCAATTCTCCTCAAACAAGATACAACTCTGTCAATTAAATTCACTAACTTGTCCAACAGCCATCGCAATTCAATCGACAATACTTCGGTACCACATGGAAAACTTAATCCGAAACAATATCCGATTCAATTTTATATACAAGAACACAAAAACTTCCAACCACTTTTCCGAACAGATCTAGCAACAACGAAGGGATCTACAACTCCAATCACAAAACAAAATACTCATACGCTAGTACAAGTCAAGAGATAAGAATCATACCTTTGACGAGAAGAAAGGTGAAACCTAAAGCTGCACTTTTAACGGTGTTCAATCGAGAAAGTGGGCAAGCATAAAAATCAGAGAATAATGTGGATTTGTTTTGTTCTGCCGCTGGCAGGACGACGATGCCGACGGGCGAAATGGGGTCCGGTCTTTGGTTATGACCGTCTCTATTTATGCTGTTCAACTATAAAACACTAGGAAAAATATTTTGGGGACTAAGTCGAATTCGATAAATACTCCTTTCTTTTTTTTCTAACAATAGCATGAAATTTAAAAATTAAAATGATACGAATCAATTGTTTAAAAAATTAATTAAGTAAATTTAATTGTTATAAATTGGCCGATGCCCCAAACTTTCCCACTTCTCAATTCTCTTGGGCTATGTTTGTAAGAGAGGCTTGGTAATTTGAAAATATACAAGGACAATGAATAATTTTTAAGGTATAAAGATATATTCGTGTGTATATATATTAATTTGATAGTAAATAGTAAAAAATAGATATAATAATTGAATAATAAATTTTTTATTTAAATTTAAATAAAAATTTTGTCAAATAAAATATTTAGTTGACTAAAATTTAATGAAATGCGAGGAGACTAAAATTTGTGAAACAAAGCCTCTCACTAGCCATGTTGCAATTCTTTCTTCTGGAATTTTCTTTATAAGGCGATGCAGTAATCATAAACTAATATTATGGGCACATGACGTGCATAATAATTAAAATATATATATTATTATAGTATATTATATTTAATGATTTTGATTTGAAAATTAAAATTTAACTAGAAACTATGTATAAAATGAGAGAAAAAGTAAAAAAGTCTGTAAAGAGAAAAATCAAAAGCAATAAAATGAATTAAATATAAGGGCATTTTATTTAATCAACGTTTGGCATCTAAAAGTCAATTGCACCAACCCCTTCCTTCGAATAGATTACAAAGATGTCGAGTTCATGTTTACTTTCTGAAAAATGGATTACTACATCAATGGGTAAGACTTAAGAAAAATGAAAATTTATTTCTTATCTGAAATTACAGTTCTCTCCTCCCAAAATTGTCCACTGGCCAAATCTCATAATCATGGCAATTTTTCACTTTGGAGTGTTGATGGAAGAAAATTCAAATGTCACCATTGCAAGTTGTTACATTGCCTGATCATTCCACAATTTCAAGCATTAAGACGATGACTTTTTGCCATTAGGCCTCCAATTTGGTTGAAATAACTTATCAGAGAGAGAGAAAATACAAAAAAAAACAAAAAAATAGGTACATTCTGATCAATGAAAAATAGGATACGATGCTTAATTGATGATAATGTAAAAAAATCATCTGTCAATTTATCAACTAACTTATCAAGTTATCGACGGCTAAATGCATTATAAATAGCAAAAGAGATAACAGCACTCAATTGATAACGTATAAAAAATCATGGGTCGGTTCAGCTACTAACTTATCAACAATTTATGGATATGGACAAGTAATTATAGGATAGGAGTGGAATAAATATCATATATTAGCGAAAATTTTGGCCATCATATCTAAGCCTTGGGTCGTTATCTTCGTATGGACGAAAATGTCGTAGAGCTTGTAGCTTGCATCGCCCAACATCTCTAAGGAATATTGGCTATGTTTGGTTGGGGATCTTGACAGGGATAAAAATAATTGAGGCTTGGTCAGGAATAAGAATTGTGTTTTTGGTTTTGATTTGTAATATTTATTGATTTAATTATTAATTTGATTGTAAATATGTGTAATTATTAAATTTAAAATGTTTGTGCATATATATACGTGTGTGTGTGTGACGGGGGATAATACTTTGAAATTATAGTTGAATTGTAAGTTTGAATTAAAAAAATTTTGTTGGGATGAAAAGGGGTGAAAATTGAGAAATAAGCATGGCCAATAAAATGGGTATGCAAAATTGAGAAATAAGCATTACCAACTATTGCAACATATACAACAATAAATAATTTGTATGTTGGAACAAGATTTAAAGAGTTTGAATTGAGCCCGACTTGACTTTCCTATTTAGCAAGATTATTAGAATTTATTTGAATATATTAAACATGGAAATAATGCTCAACATCTAAAGGAGATCATGCTAAATAAATGTGAAAAAAGTCAAATCAATTAAAATGATATCAAACCAAAATACAACGTATGCAAATAAGGCAAGAAAATCTCATCAAGAAATAAAAATCAACTCCAGAAGAGATAATAGATAGTAATGAAAACTATTGGACAAGATTAAGTGATTGATTTGCTTTGAAGAATTTGGTTATTTCTTAATTTCTATATAATGGATATTTGCCAAAATGGAGAATATGAAAGAGTAAAGAGCAAAGCTTAGGAAGCTTTGGGTAGTCTCACAAGTCTCTTTAAGCGTGAAAGTTAAGTTATTTGCAAACACACTAGTCAATGGATAAATTAAATTAAGTATTGTTGTAGCAAAAAAAATTTGTGTCATGTGTTGTAACATCATATCATAATGGATGTTTTTAATTGGGTGAAGTCAGTAGACATAGGAATAGTTGATATCTTGAACCGCGTGAACAATTTATGTGTTACACCTTTATTGTTTTGTTTTTTATCATATGTTGTAGGAAATGATATAACATATTTTTATTATGTTTTTAATTGTGTGTTGTAACAAATGATATAACATGCATTCTTTTAGGAATTGAGGCAGAGATCTCTATGATTGCTTTGGATCTCACCAGGGTTCTGAGTACTGCTTATGGCGAATTGACATATTTCTACTATGTCCAATATCCAACCCGAAATTATAATTATAATTAATAAAATTATATAATTTTTTATAAGCATACAAATATATAGGTTATTATAATTAATAAAATTATATAATTTTTTTATAAGCATACAAATATATAGGTTATCTTCGGAACCCAACTTTCAACCACAACACAGTCTCTCACATTTCACTGTATTATATATATCATTCAACAATATTTTCATTTAAATTTAAATTTAAATTTTTCCTTTCTCAAATATATAATTAACTAATTATTTTTCAATTATAATATCTATTCATTATTAAATCAATACTTATGTATATCACATATATATTCACATTTATTTTTATTTGTACCTTATAACATAATCATTATCGTCCTAAATTATCACATCATCTAATTATTATTATATTATATATATATATCAATAAATTATAATATTTATATTATCAAAACATTTTTTTTCAAATATATTACTCATCTCAACATAATTCCTACCAAATATCGTATCAAACAAAAACCCTTCTCCCTAACATGGCCATACAGTAAAAAAATTTTCTAGTCTGCCTATCTATATTATTGACTGACTCATGGCAGCTAATTTTTGTCTTGAATATCAAATTGCCAAATTATAGGTTATGTTTATTTTGATTTTTAAGCGTATTTTTTTTTAAATTGTAAAAAGAAAAAAAAGATAAATAAAGTGATAAAATTTATAACGTATAATATTTAAAATGCTTCTATTATTTTGTTTAGAATAAGAACAACCATAATCATACTTATTTTCTCTATCTTTTCCGTTTCTATTTAAATATATTTTTTAATTTCTTTCTCTTTAAAAAAAATTTTCGCTTTTTACCCTTTCCTTCGCTCTCACCACTGCTTATCTTCTACCATTCCTATAAGATATTCAAATATAATCTTAATTTATAGATAGCTTTATTTTTTATTAAAATTTTCAAAAATATAATAATTTATATTTTATTATATTCTCGCGGAAGACACGCCAAATAGAACAGAGTGATATATTCTGCTGGTCAGCTGACAAAACTGCTTACATGGATTTTCAGAAATTCCAACCCACCAAACCATATCATCTGTTGACCTATCAAAGCAGCCAAAGAATAGCACAGAAGAGATACAAAGAACTAATGTTCATTAATCCTTATATAATCTCTCGTCTTCTCCTTTCATTCCGATACGGTCCTTCACTCTCCTGATCCTTCAGAAAGCCCAGGAAAGCAAGGAAGCCAAAGAAGAAGAACCCACCTGACCAGTGGCCACCCCCTCCTCCTCCACCACCACCCCCATCGCCATCATCACGTGGGGGAAATCCTGTTCCACCATCATCAAGTTCTGGAGACTTCTCTTTCCCTGGAATCCCAAGTAATAAACAATATTTCAAGAATAGTTAAAATCTCAATGCCGCCCCCCCTCTCTCTCTCTCTGTATGAACTATTGGAGAAAGTAGATGAAAACAAAAACTGTATTACATTGATCCCAAGTCAAATTGTTATGACTGAAAACAAATTAACACAGGTTTGTAGCTTTCAGAGACTGCTCCAATGGTGTAAGCTAAACAGGTCAAGCTCGATAGTTTGAGCTCCAACTACCTAGGTTTTTGAGCATTTAGCCGATGTCAAGATCATAATCTTCTTAGTATTCAGCTTGACTCAATTCTTTTCAATCCTATATATTTTGCCACAATGGAAAATGAGATTATTACCTTGAATTGGCGCAACAGTAATGGTAGATGATTGCTGTGTTACGGTTTGGGTTTGCTCTGCAGCACATGTGGCATTCTGCAGTTGAAATAAGCTTATCATCGTAGACAGTTTTATAAGCTTTGCTAAAAAGTAACTAGAGAAATAAAGAGAAAAACAGAATATATTCCCTGTTAATTTCACATATTGTATTATGGAGGTGCTTAATGCCTCCTGCATGTTCCATGTGCTATATTAGAGACTCCATAACGCCTTTCTACATCATCTTTCTGTGAAGTTCATGAACTTAAGGAAAGGCATATGCAGGCATACAATTCTCACCATCAGAAGATATCAGCAATTCCTCAGAAAATGATAATAGAGCTGCTGTCCAGACCTTACTTTGTACATCAAATCTACTACACGTTAACACGCTAGAAAAGAAGAAACAAGCCCCTCTCAGACTTTGAACTATCTAAATCAGTTTTTCCTGCCTAAAAATGGAGGTAAAAAGAGAACAATGCCAAACTCAAGGAATTAATCTGTTAAGTAAACTGAAGATTCCTTTGTCATAGATATGAATTCTCACTCACTACCAAAACTAGAAGGCTTATGAGCATACACAGCGTCAAATAGAGTAAATACCAGAGCAGCAGCACACTACAGATTCCCTTCTCATACAAATTAATTCTCATTCACAACCAAAAACAGGAAGGCTTATGAGTATATACAATATCAAATAGAATAATTACCAGAGCAGCAGCACATATTACAGTGGAATGCTTGAATTGTAAAACACAAATTGTGCTTCTTCTTTCTAAGGGCTGAAACTGGATTCTAAGAGGCTTGAGTCCAACTGGACTGAACAAAGCATTCTTCCTAAGCTGCAGACACTGATCTTCTAATCGCACTGTGAAGATTTTTTTCAATTTATGTGAGACTCAGCGGCATGAAAAATAAACAAACAAATAAATAAACCACGATCCAGATCACCATTTTCAACGGAAAAATAAACTAATGAAGTATCAATATCAACTAAAAGAATTCATCACCAATGAAATCTAAGTATTCACCTGCACTAATCAAAGAGGGAGTTGTGCATACCTATAGATAGTGATGTAATCGAACTGGCAATAGTGGTACTCAGTGACATCTCAATGCTAGTAATGATTCACCTGAAAACATCTCACAACTTTAATCATGAGAAAGATGGAACATACTAGGATCATTCAACAAGTAGATAATTTTTGCCCCTAGGAAGAGTTTTTTCATACAAAAGGCACAAAATATTCAGAAATTACGAACTTTCCCATATATTGCTTAAACATGGGGTGTTTGTTTTCAATTTCTAAGCTTCCACAGAGGCATACGCACGTATGAAAGCCTTTTGCTTGAGAAGATAATTAAAAGCTACCTTTCTTCTTCCTTGTCCTCGAACCTCATAACAAGTCCAATTTACACCACGAGAGACATACGTTAATCAGGTTGTCCAAAAATTTTCAAAACTCCATGGTTAATCGATATCACAAACCCAACTTAAACTGATTTTTTTTTCAAGTTTCTATCAAAGGAAATTCCGGTAAACGCGACTCGAATATCAGACACGGAGTATTCCCCTAATCAGACACGCACAGGCGCTGGATAACTAAAGAAAAAAAATCACGAATAGAGGACGAAGAACACAATCAAATTTGGAGTTGATGATTTTACCTCGAACCCGGATGGAAGGGCAGAGCAGCGAACCGGGGTAGACGAGAAAGGAGAGACGTAAGAACGAAGAAAGAAGACGACCCAGAAGGTAAACCTGCGATTGGATTGGATGGATTTTGAAGAAAACCCGACGGAAATAAATTCAGGGAGATGAAAGTTTACATGCGAAGTATATTTGTTTGCAGATGTTGATTTTTAAACAAAAAAAAAAAAATCATATAATTATTTATATGTGTGTGTGTATTAGTAATTTGCATGCACTTTATGCGTGTGTTTGTGTGTGTATAAAATTTAAGATATAATGTATCATATACATATTTAAAATTGTATGTTATTCCATAAATATTTTTAATATAGTACGTGCATTTCATTTCATAATTAAACTATATTACTTGTATATTTTATTTTATAACTTAGAATATAAAAAAAGTTAATTGTTTTAAATACAATATTCTTATGATTTATTAGAAATTGCATGAAAAATTTAGATAAAATGAGAGAAAAAGATTAGAAAATTTAAGGAGAGAATGGAATAAAAAGAAATATGATGAATAAAATTTAGGTATGGAAAGTATGGAAATATATAAAAAGGAATGGGAAAAGTGAAATCTAATTAAAAGATGAGTATTTGGATGTTTTTACTTAAAAGACTAAATGACAGCCATTGCAGGGGCATGACTGTCATGCAAAAATGAATTGGGATTATTTTCAACTCCATTCTAAAATTGTATGTAAAAATGGTCAATTCCAAAAGAATTTGATTGTAAAAAATACAAGATTAATAACTACCATCATCCACATGAGAATTTAAGTATTTAAGTTGATGGGATGTACAAGTTTTTATCATATCCAAATTTATATTTTGTTACTTGTTCATGTTGCTATTTCCAAGTAGGGTTTTAATTTTGTAACTTAAGAACTCTCTTGCCTAAAGAGTTAAAAAGGAAATATCTTCAAACAAGGTAATTTTTGTTTAGCATCCTTAATTTTCTCAGGTTCTCTCCTCCATTTTTTAATCAATATATGCTAATGACAAAAGACACATTTCATAATCATATAAACAAATAGTATTTTTGATATGAATTTTATTATGTTTACAAATGACAATAAGTAGAATAAATTAAAATCGAGAGAGGGTATTAAAATAAAAAATAAAATTGTATAATCATGCTGTGCGCCTATTAATAAAATAATAATAATTTTAAATATTAATGTCACGTAATTCATAAAATCTTAAATAAAGAAAGAAATTTAAAAACTTGAATAGAAAATTAAAAAATTGATAGAAGTGAATGAAATAAATAAAATTTAAATAGTGTGAAATATATGTGTGTATTAGAGAAAATTATACAAAATGAGAGAAAAGAAGACTTTAAAAAGGTTTAAGGAGACAAATTAATAAAAAAAATATAATAAATCAAATTTAGGTGGAAAAGCATAAACTAATTAAAAGATGAGTATTTTGATATTTCACTTAAAGACCAAACTGCAATTACTATAATTGTATGGCTTAGGAATGATTCGGAGCATTTCAAACTCTATTTCAAATCACATTATAGATATAAATTTTATATAAATATGATCAATGCAAAGGAATCTAATTGCCAAAAATACAAAGGGCTATGTTTGGTTTTAAATTACACACTATTCATTCTCACTTAAAAATTTTACAAACCAAATCTTTTACCTTACAAATTTTATTCAAAATTTTCTCTCTTACCCTTTAAAATTAATTAATTATTGTTCAATCATTATAATTATTCACAGTCAAATTAATACTTATTCAAATAATTTTTTTACTTACATTCATTTTTTATTACCCTATAAACCTATAAATTATTACATTATTCAATCACTATTCTATATTAAACATATATATATATATATAATAATTTTCTTACCTACTTAAATCTTACAAATCAAATATAATTTTTATCGTCACTCAAATCATCCAAAATTTCTTCTCCACCCTATTTTGGAAACACCCAAATTTTCCTCCCCTAATTTCGAAACAAACATAGCCAAGATTAATTATTACCATCATGCACATGAGTTTATGCATTCAAGTTGATGGCATGGACAAGGTTTTATCATATCCAAGACGTGTTTTGCTACTGGTTCTTGTTGCTAATTCAGACATCTGCGCACTTAAATAACGTTTTTTTCCCTATCTTGAAAATTCTCTAGCGTGAGGAGTTAAAAAGAAAATATCAGCAGAAAATGCAGGTTATGTTGCTTATATTTTTATGTGTATTTTTTGTTTATTTTTTTTACAAATAAATAAAAATAAAAGAGAGAGATAAAATTTTAAATGAATAATGATCGTAGCATTTTGTTTATTGAGGTGTACGAGGTAAAGCCAAACCGTAATTTTTGTTTAGCATACTTAATTTACTCAATTATCAATTTTTGAATCGATATATGCTAAGGGGGCAAGATACATTCCATATTTATACAAACAAATAATATTTTAATATGAATTTTATAGCAGTTGCAAAAATAATTAAAAAAAAAATCAAAGATGAGAATAAGTAGAATGAATTAAAAATTGAGAGAGTGGGTATTAAAATAAAATTGTATAATCATGTTGTGTGCAAATAAATAAAATGATAATATTTTTAAATATTTATGCTATATAATTCCTAAAATTCATAAAATCTTAATTAATGAAAGAAATCTAAAAAAAATTAGAATAGAAAATTAAAATTGATAGGAGTGAATGAAATAAATAAAAATTAAGTAAAGTAAAATAGATAGGTGTATGTGTGGGGAGAGAGGGAGGCAGGCAGAAAGAGATTGTTAAATTAATTAACACTTTCTGAAACTATATTAGCCGCCCTTAATGTAGACTGTAATTTATAGCATAGACATGTGAATAATGGATGTTACTATTTCTGGATATGTTTGATGGAAATTTTCACCTATTAAAATATTTAATTTAAATCATACTATCTATCAAAATAATATTTTTTATATCTTTTTTTTTTTTCATATCTCTACACTATTCATATATTTTCGAACAAACTTTAGTCCTAACAAATTTGCATCCAAACAAAGCCTATAGTAAATGAATATGTTGAGAATTCGTTCATTAATAGTATATTTTGTTCTTAGATTTTAGAAGGAAAAAAAATATCATGAAAATATTTTTGATTGTTTGGTTGGCAAGAAAAATTTTTAGGGAATGAAAACTAAAAGGAAATGACCTCATTCTCCTCACTAAACTAACTCAGCTCTCGTTTCTTCTTCAAAACTTTCACCAAATCTATTTTTACCGTCAGTTTTTTTCATTCTTATTTTCTAAAATAACATAAAATTAATTTTAAATTTTGTTAATATTATTTCTTCATTTAAAATTTTTTCCTTGTTAAATCCTTTCAAACAAACAAAAAATCAGAATTTAAATTTTTGTATCTTTTTCTTAGAATTTTTTTTTCTTGCTCAAAATCCTCGAACCAAACATGGCGTAAATCTTCTTGGCAAACTCTGTTCGAAAGAAATTGACACAAACCTTTCAACCCTTATTTTCTTGATAAGTCAAACTAAGAAATCCCAACATGGCTTTCATATAGTCTTTTCAATGGTTTAAAATCCATTGCAAGAATTTTTCCATTTTTATTATCTTTCTTGGTGTTCGAATTTGGGACACAGATTGTTATTTTGATAACCTATTGACCATCATAGTTCTAAGCAATTTTCTTCTTTTGTCCCCCAAATTGATACACTGCTTACAAATGTTCTTTCCATGGTTGGAGAAGATAAGTGAGAGATTATATAACTACGCGATTTTCCAATGGAAATGTCATTATGGATGGTATTAGGCTACTAAGTTTCTTCGTGGGATGCTAATTATTGCAAGAGAAATATTAAGGAAACATCCTACTAACAGACTACGTTTCTGTTTTAACCATTGCCGGTGCAGAGTATGCAATAATTCTAAATGGAAGAACCGTCTGAAGTGGCCTCAAATTGTCAGTGACTCCCTTTGCCAGTTTGGTCCTTTATTAACCTTTCAGAGAATCCATAACCATGACTGCAGAAAATTATAATTTTTCCTCCATTTTTTTCCCCATTGATTCATGGCCATTTGTGACAAATGTTTTCCTTCCATTGGGTTTCTTTTCCCATGACCAAGAAAACCAAAACATCGCCAACCTACCTATTGAGTCCACAACCCAATCATCCAACCACCCAAGAGAATAGAAAGATGAAACTCTTCAGTCATCGAAAATAAGCATGTGCTGAAGCCTCTGGTAAACAGAGAATATACGGTCAGAATTTGCATGATCGTGCCAATTCTTGCCCTAGCAAATAAAAGCTACAATGGGAGGCTAAATTTTATGCTTTATGTCGATAATATTACACAGAAATTTAAGCACAAGTATAGCTGAGAAGGTTAGGCTCATTGTAAAAATAGAAAACTCAAAGGGGGTGGGTTTCTGTGGGTAATGCAGCCAAGTGAAATTCCACTTGCAGTGGACTTGTTTTGGCATCAAGATGAGCATGAAGGTGGAAACCATCAGAGACTACACCTAGATATTACAGAACATTCTCAGACCAGACATGTAGCTTCTCCTTAACACACGGGTTTGGTTGTCTTCTCACTTTTGCCTCTTATAAATCTTCCTCAAGAATGATCTCAACACTTCTTGCAATTCCTTGCTGGGATGAGCTTCAATTGAGCTGCTTATCTTCTCATGACTTGTCCTTTCGTACTCCAAATAAACATCCTACAAATTGAAATCAGGATCGAACTGTTAAAAATGAGGGATCGTGAAATATTAAACTTCCAGTGCTCTCCCATCAAGGTTTTTTATGCTTTTAAATCTTCTATTAGGATAAAAGAGCCATGGTGGAGGAAGGAAACCTGAAGCTTGAGAGCATTATAAAGCTCCTTTACTCTAGCTAGGCAGGCGGGATCCTTCTTTCCATAATTCTCCTGAAAGGAAAGCGCAGTCGTAAGCTATACCACCAAAAACAACAGGAGAATGAAACAATATGAGACATTCTTGTTTGTATCACACATAGAGAGTTTTCTTCTGGTCCTCATTACAGAGTTCGAGGGCTTTCACTACCAACCAAGAGCACTTAAAATCTTCAATATCAGTTCCAATCTGAAAAAGCACAGACAGCAAAAGGTATTCACTAGCATGAAATTAATGGCCATGCTGGCTTTTTAAGCTGGCAACATGCAGTCGTACACACGGAAAGATTTACCTTGCCAATCACCTCTGGATCCCCAAAACAATCTAGATAGTCATCCTACAAAAAGCAGCAAACCTGATTACTATCGTATATAAGAGCCCAAATCAGAACCTAAAACAAGCATACAAGATTTTTGTTCAAGTTAGTTACACTGAAAGTGTCTGGAAACTTATGCACCGAGTAGTCATCAGCTTTAAGTTTCTAGATTGTACAAGCTTTATGTGCTAAAATCACTTACCTGAACTTGAAAATATACACCCATTTCAATTAATATGTCCTTAACATTGGCATGATTGTCCAAGTTCTCACCAAACATAAGAAGTGCACATGCCACCTGTGAAGGTTCACCCAATCAAATATAATTTTGGTTAAGAATATGGATTTCAGGATTTTTAATGTCAACTTTCAACAGTTTGCAGGAATAGATAATTCAAAAGAATATCAAGTTCCCATGTCAAGGAAATTAAAGATACAGAGAAGATTCCTAACAGAAAATGAAGAGAATTTTTGCCAGTTCATCTTGCTTGAGCCATATGGCTCCATGAGTTATAACTTGCACATGTTTGAGATGAAAACTCCAAAAAGTTCATCAAAAAAATTAAGTTCGGTGGAACACAACATCCAATCTCTTTCTCCTTTGTGAAATCGATACTAATGTCAAGGGCCCTGCATGGCTGTGTTAGAAGCACTTCCTTAATCATAAGTTCCATCTTTTTGGCAATAAAAGAAACCCTTTTAGGGAACAAGAAAAAATTACGCTTTTCATCTTTTTTCGCTTGCTTAATTAATGAGGTTTCTTTTCATCCGAAGATCACCAACACAGACCTTGTCCTATACCTCCTTAGCAAGCACTCATTTCAAAATAAACTTACTTACGAACAGAAAAGATGTAGACAGTCCCAGTCAGAATGCATGATGTAACCCAGAAAATACATTTGGCAAGACTGAACATAGAACCAAATATGATTGCTTTTATTCATCTAGTGGATTGCATGCTATATCTCATTTAGAATTTAGATTATTTACTTACGGGAAGATAGAATGAGTAATAAGCAGTTTTGTATTGAACAATCCGACGGTGCCTGTGTAAAACAGAATAACAAGTATGGGATAAATAATTTGTTTCAACAATGATGACCAAGTGTATAAAATATTTCTGTAAACATATGCTAGCCAAGTATATAATATACTTGGCATTCATAGATGAAATGGAGAACAAGATGAACACAAAATTGCAATAGAAGATCCAAGGTCACAAATGTGAGGTAGCCTGGTAATGAAAAATGGAACTGGGTATTGAAAATGGTTGCTCAAATTTGCGAGTCTTTTTCCAACTTCAACAGCAGTGGGCAGTCCATGTAGCAAAATATGGATTCGGCAGTTACAGTTAAAATTTGCACTTACAAAGGCAATGAGTACTTCGACAAGTCCTCTCCAACATGTTTGGTGATCAAATCTATCATCTGTCCATGGGATGTCTGATACTCTACCTGTTGAAACATCACGTGACATTAGAAAAAGAAAAGAAATTTTTTTGTGGAAATGAATCCAGCTGCCCCACAGTAATTAAGGGTAGAAATAAACCTCATTAAATAACTCCAACAGGTCCACATAGTAAGGCTTTCCTTTGAAATGTTTTTTAAGAATTCTTGAAATATGATTGCGAAGTATTATTCCATCATTCACTGCTATCATTCCAACCTTGGAAACAATCACAAACAGCACAGTTAGGTATTGTGATTTGCAGGCAATACTGAGAGAAGAAATGTCACCCTGTAAGAGCCACACCTCAGGCAATCTGAACCAACAGGGTTGACCACGGCGTGTATGAGAGCCATCCGTTATATCATCAAGAACAAGGAAACAAGCTTGAAACTGTGTTGATGTTATTTGTTATTAGTTCCAAAATGCCATAATCGTAATTGTGAATAAAACAGTAAATGACACGTTCTCATGATATGGAAGCAAAAATATCAGAAACATTAATTTGTTATACCCACTCAATGCACCATCCAAGTGAGCATGCAAGAAA
This sequence comes from Avicennia marina, assembly GCA_019155195.1. NCBI lineage: Eukaryota > Viridiplantae > Streptophyta > Magnoliopsida > Lamiales > Acanthaceae > Avicennia > Avicennia marina. Next base: position 3,479,490 of record CM032776.1, read on the forward strand.
CACTTCATCATCTGTCATCTCTTTCCCCAGTTTCAGCAGCTTATAGCTGTCAAGGACGGAGAGCCCTCGGTTCAGTTTTCCTGCAAAAAGAAGTAAACACAAGAAGGGGGGAATTTGTATAACACTCACATAATTAAACCTCTCGGACAAAGTATTCAGTTCAGAGAACAAGCCAAACTATGAAAAAGAAACTCTTAATGTCAGATGACAGCAAACAGTTGATCCTACCATTAGGAACATTGTAGTCCAACATCTGTAACAAAATAGCCAGACATATATAATTAGGTGGATGAAATTCAATACATGTTACAAAATGAAGGCACTGTGCAACAAAATCAACACAACATGATCCCGGCAGAAGACATTAAACAACTACTCATAAGCAATGTATATAGGAAAAGGGAAAATGCAAATGCACTTTCGACTGCAAATCTGGTAATATGAAAGGCACAGAAATGAAAGATTAAGCTATATACACTTTCATTTTGGACAGCTTTGCTCTGAATTCCTAAACACAAATTAGCAATCTTCCCTGATCAAAACATGTCTCAATTCTAAGCTTTTGCTCTTTGCTACTTAGAATATTACACAGGGATCATTAGCACTCCTGAGCTATGCTTCTTCAAGTTGCCAATTTGTTTACCTCTTCTCAAGGACTATCAATGGGAAAGCTACTTCAACTGTGGTCTCTTCAATTAATTATCTAAAATAACAACTCCCACTAAAAGCCTGTTCATTCGGAGTGGCATGTTTATCAAGCAGGTTTCACATCATGAAAATTACGCTACCCAGCCCACAAGTTCTGTTTTTGCCAGTGTAATCCACATTAAAATACTATCATAACACAAGGGGAAATTTTTAAAAAAATTTCCAGAAAATTGAACAAAATTAAACCACATATACATCGTCTGTCTCTATCTATGTAACCACAGATACATTCTCTCCCTAAAGTACCGTCCCTAACATTTTAAAAATAATAAATACGGCAATCCAAGCCACCGCAAGCACACCAACAAATACTGGAAACCCGATTAAACAAACGCTCATAGAGAACAATCCATCAGAATCAATGTTTCAAAATTCTATATGTCTTGGAAAACAAACGACCCCCATGTCAAGAAAAGTACAAGTCAAAGTAAATTACGCAATTTCGAGCTACAAAATAACACTACCCGTTCAATCCACTGACGAGAATCGTCGGTGAACTCGAAAGCCGGGTCATTCAACAGTTCCGACTTCAAGACAGAGAACACTTCCAAAAATTTGGCCTTGAGATCGCTCATAGTTGGATTGGGATTTGGAATGGGAGGCGTGTGCGTTGTGTGGAGTCGTCACAAAAAGGGTGTTTGGCTTTGCTTATTTTTTTTTAGAATTTATTAGATCGCGTTTAAAAGTTTTAACTTTATAAATTTTATTTTAAGATAAACTAATAAAATACTCAGTAATATTATTTTATTAAAATTTATAAATATAATTAATTATCGATTTTTAATATGATAATAATAAAAATAAATTAAATACTATTAAACTCTAAATATTTTATTATTAAAATTTATAAACTCTTTTCTTAAAAAAAATATTAAATATTTTTAATAAATTTATAAATATCTTATAAAATATTTTAAAGTACTTATAATAAGTTGATGAACACTACTAAAATCTTACTCTATTTATATTATTATTTATAAGGTGATGTGTATCATTATATTATTTTATATAAATAAAATAAGAAAAAGGGGGAAAATTGGCCAGAAAAGAAATGAAAAGAAAAGAAAAAGAGCAGGAGGTAAGTCAAAGGCCATTTTGGGCTAAACTTAAGTTACCCATACTCCTTTATTCTTTAATACAGAGTTGCCCAACCGTAGACTCACAAAATTTTATGATTAGTTACATAATATCATATGAAAATCAATTAAATGAATTTTTCTTTATATTTAGAAATTTAAGTAAAAATAATTTTTAAAATAATTAAATATTCTTGCAATCTTATTAAAAGTTTGATAGATGAAAACTTTATAGGATTAAACTTATTGATTACATTTTTTTGATAAACTCTAAATTGTAATAACTAATAAAATTATGTCACGTCAAAAAGATGATCATTTCTCGTACAAATATAAATAAGGGGTCAAACTTTATGAAAAAAGGATATGGTGTAAGAGAACAAAAGCTAAAGAGTTGAAGCAATCAAATACTTGACGTAGTTGAAGTTTTTTTCAAATTCTTTGAGATTTCTAAAAATATTCATAATGTTCTTTACTAAATTTAAAAAATTAATCATCAAATATAAGTAGTTCTTCATCGTCAAAATTAAGGTGTTCTTTACCAAGTTCAAAAAGTTCATCGTCAAATTTAAAGTGTTATTCGTAAAGTTCCCAAATTTCAGTATTTGATCCAAGACTTTGATGTCATGCCTGAAAATCAAAGTTACTAAAATACAACAAATCACAAGAAAAATTAAGAACAAACCCATTTTCCTAAAGATTATTCAAATGCTCAAATAATTGAAGAAAGAATCAAATGGTTGAAATTAGAAAATAGAATCCACACAAAATTTATTTTAATTCAAATTTATTCAATCTTATACGAATCTTCTTGTTATACAAGAATCTTTTCATGCACCAATGTTTTATTTTGATTATCACAAAGTATATTATTGATCACGTTCTTGACTATCACATTATACGTGCAAGTCAAACGAGTAAATTTCTTTCTTTCTTAACCATCCACCGGAAGACCACCTCTAGCTCATACCCCTCCATTTTCCCATTTCTCATGCTACAATTTTTTAAAGGTCGTGCTAGCTTGTGTGTTGTGTGTATTATAATCTTGCCTCGTATCTACTCTATAGACTGTTGATAATGATCCTGCATTGAAAAAATATATCAAAGCTAGAGCCATACCAAAAGTTATGACTTCTTTTTGGTTATTATTCATATCTTGTCGCCATTGTATAATGAGTTCCAATGAAAATAATATTTATCTTGAAAAAGGTTGGCCATACGCCCAACTATCAGTTCCTTCTGCAAACATTTCTTGGGGCAGAGATCTTCGGGTATGTTTGAATCAATTAAGCAAACTGTAAATGTGATTATATAATGCTTAACTTTCTTTGTTATAATTGTAGTGACTTAAAATTTTTTAATCATGCTCTTCAATGTTTTGGTGCTTGCTGGAAGCTGTTAATTTTGTCTTAATGATGTATCACATTAAGGGTGGTTGTACTGTCGACAATACCATTATCGATCTCTTATTTAATCGGATCACACTAAATATTGGTTTTCACAAATCTAACAATTCCAATACGCAGCAATTATATTAATTTGTTTAATTTTTGACTTAAACAGCTACACCTTTTGAAATTTTTTACTAGAATGTTATTGTAATATAGGTGAACTTGCGTTTTGCATGCACGTTCTAATTAATAATTATTCTTGGGCATTCTTTTCATGCTTAATAATAATAATTGTTAAGAGTATAATGCATACATGTAGTTTAAACCCTTTTTATTGTAGATCTATAGCGGATTTTTATTGCTAGGATTTTTAGGTATGTTTGGATGTGGTTTCAATGATTTTGTACTATTGTTAAATTGTATTTCATTATCCAATATGAATTTTTTTACGATAAATTCTTTTGATTTTACATACAAATAATTTTCAATATGTATGCTTTTGTGCGTGTGTGCATTTATTTTTTAAGCACATGCAAGGAGTATACCCCGTTTGTTAGTATGATAGAAAGGTTTTTTTTTTTTTTTAAGAAAAGAAACCTAAACTTATTCATGAATTAGTTTTACATCTACTTTACCAATTATTTTAACATATCATTTTGATTTTTTTTAAATTAATTAAAGTCGTCATAAAGGAGGTTATACGGCCCATTTTAAAAGATAGGATAATTCCTAAAAATAAATTAAACCGTCATAAAATAATTTTTGCCAAAGTAACCACTATACACATGTGTAAATTTAAATAATAAAAAATTATCAAAAGAAACCACTATACACATGTGTAAATTTAAATAATAAAAAATTATCAAAAGAAACCACTATACACATGTCTAAATTTAAATAATAAAAAGTTATCCAAAGAAACCACTATACACGTGTGTGTTTCACATTTAAATAGCAAAGCCCTCACGTATTCGGTTTTACATATTAATTTATTCTTGTGTATAAAATTCAAATTACAAAAAAAAAAAAAAAAAAAACCATTCATAAATTACAAAAAAAAAAAAAAAAAACCATTCATACAAAAGTTTGGTATGTAAATGGCAATAAATAATACATCAATTCAAGACAATGACAAAAATTAAATAATAAAACACGTAGCACTACACTTTAGAGTATCTTGCATTTAAAAGGTGGTTCAAGCACATCATCATTAGAGTAATTGAAAGATCAATTTCGTATTAAGAAATATAGAAAATGAAAATTTATTCTTTGAGAAGTCCAAAAATACAAATAAAAAAAATAATATTGAAACCCTAAATATTAATCTAATTACTTGATTGTCACCTTATCACATTTCAGAACTTGACTGCTGATCATTTACTATTATTTTGTCCTTGCCACTGCCATTAAACTACATCTACTAAACAAATTCATATAAATTGCATATATCTATATTATAAATAAATGATTTGATCTCTACAATAACTACTATGTTATGCATATGGTTAAATTACAACATTATCTTGCCCTTCCTCTTTATTATCTCATTTCTTTTAATGTTTTTCTCTTCTATCTTATTCCTTTTTACATTTCTTTTGTTTTTCCCATCTTCTTTCTATTTTTTTTCTTTTCATCACACTTTCATTTGTCCTTTAATATGCTTTTAATTTTTAAATAATTTTAGCTTTATTATATTAACTGATATAAATTGATAGTTTATAAATAATTTTGCATATATATGGAGTGTGCCCATTTTGCTAGTACTATATTACTATGCAAAAAATTGTTATTTGATTGTACTATGTGAAATTATATAACTATCATTATTTTAACTTCTCTCATTTTTTTATCATTTTTTCTCCCTTTCCTTTAAACTTATTACTTTTATTTGAGTCCGCTCTAAAATTTTCTCTATTTTCAAATTCTTTTGATCTTTCTTTATTTTTTATTTTAAATATTTTGTGTTAAATTTATTTTTAAATAATTTTATATCTATTATTTAAAATATAATAACTTTATAATCTATAAATGAATTGAACACATATAGAGTGTGCAACTTTATATTGTGTATAATAATTTAAAAATTAGACTATATTCTTTCAATTTAATTGTTTTAATAATGAAATCTTCATAATATTTGAATTTGTCAAAAAAAAAAAGGTAAATTCCATGAATTAGTTAATAAATAGTTTGACTTGTACATTAAACATAAATCTATATCTGCATTTTTACTATACTATTGTGGAAATAAATCTTTTTAGTTACATAAGTACAGTCACACAAGAATTCTTTTATTTTCTATTTTTTTTCTTTCTTCTTTATCTTTTAACATATTATGTTTTCTCTCGATTTTTCTCTCCTCACAATTTATTTCAATATTTCTATCTTTTTATTATTTTAAATACTTATATACTTTTAATTTGTATCTTTACTATATATTAAACAAATAAAAAATTAGTTGCACAAATTGTAATCATTTAAATACTCTTAATCATTTTGTACTATATTTTCACTCTATTATCTCAATTTTCATGAATTAATAATTTTAATTTCTTCTATTTCTTTTATTTTTAATTTTTTTATATTTGCTTTATTATGTTAAGATTAAAGGGATGCTTTGAATTGCATAATGCTCAATTACTATAATATTCTTATTTACTTTTTTTCATTTTTCTTTCTTTATTCTCTCTTAGTATATTTCTACATTTTTGCTCTTACACTTTTTTTTAATCTTTCAACTCACTCATTATATTTTTAATTTCTATATTAGTTATAATAAATAAAAATGTTATATCTTATAAAAAAATTTACACGCACGTTGAGTATGTCACTAATACTAATATACATGAATATCAAATGGAGACAATAGGAAAAGGGTGTTATACAAAATATAACTACATATAAATTTAGATATATTTTGAACATGTTTTCTCTTTCTTGTTGAAAAAAATATGAAAAATAATGTAAAATTTTGCTGCAAGATTTCCAATTCATGCTGCTCCCCGTTTTACTTGTCTATGCCTTTCTTACAGAGAGGACAACAAGAGATAATCTTGAGCCACTTATCCACACACTTGAGGTGAAAAGTATGAGTGCATGGCAATTCCCTTATTTCTTCCTTGTCCCTGTACTTGGCCAAGCATATACAACAGTCCTGAAAATACATAAATAAATAAATGACCCCATTTATTAATTTCCAATAAATTCAATAATAACAATAATAGAATAGTTTTCACTTGGTCTTTGGACCACCATTAACGTGTTTAGTGTGTTTAAACAATTGATCTAGCTAGCAGTGAGCTAGAGTGACATAACATTTCATGATCTTCAACTGATTTGGACTATGATCATCTAGTTACATCCAATGACTTCAATGTGATCCTAAGTACCTCAGCCCTCAAAGTTTCAAAACCAGCTGAGAAAAACTTAACCAAAAAAATGCAATGAATACCAAAGGCTTATAAGAATGCAACTTACTGGAAAATCAGTGCCCTTAGCTTCATTTCCAAGCTCTAAACTGTCTGCAACTTCCTTGAACTTCCAGCAAGACAGAGCGGCAAGCTGGTCATCGGTCGCCCCTCTGTCAAGGGACGCCGCGTTCATGTCGTATCCGAGGAGGCTACTAAGCACCGGCACACAGCAGCACAGCAGCACAAACAGTATAAACGGAAAGGAGTAGCTCAAAGCATTCCAAACAAGAAGGGAGATGCAGAGCACTTGGAGCTTGGGGGCACGATGGAACGACTCGAAACGGGAACCAAACACCCACACATTGCCCATCACAAACCATATTGCATATAGCAGCTCAAGGGAAGCTCGGCATCTCTGCATGTACTGCGAGTTTCTGTACATAATAATGCCATATCAGAACACAAACAAGTAACATAGACCACTACTGAGGACAAGGCCTAAAGCAACCAATGTTTAAGTATTGTCAGTGTTGTGTTAAACACCTTGATTCTTCATGACTCCTCTGCTGTTCAACATCAGAAGCACCTGAACCATCACCTTGAGTTAAATAAGCTAACCGATAGCGCCAACAGAGAAAGATAAGACTAAGGAGGCATCCAAGAGCGTAGCCTGAAAGCCATAACCTCACGGGCCAAACAGGCCTCTCCCCTTTGGAAATGATCAGTGTATAAACTGTGACACATATTTGAACTGCCAGAGCAATGAATTCCATAAGCATCCAGTTCTTGGAGTTGAAGGGGTTGGGCCCGAGGTTCGACCCTGATCCATTCTGGTAATGAAACACCCTCCTCAAGAAACTATACCACCTTGCTCTAGACACTTTCATTGCTAATCTTATCAAGAAAGGATGAGAAGGAGAAGAATTCCAAGAAGGCCTACTTCGCGAATCTGCAGCAACTCTCTCTTCATCTTCTCCAGAACCACCAGAATTGGATGGTGATTCTGGTGCAGACAAGCTTCTCGTATTCATCAAATCACCAATGCTCTACCAGCCCAATTTCCCCTCAAACCCCACAACAACCAGAATTTATCTTACACACCTATTGAATTTCTGAGTTGTTGCTCCTTGCAAGATCAAGACTCTTCTTACAGCCCACAAAAGAAAAGTGCGTGAATTTCGGGATCTGAACAAGGTGAAGTGTTAAAAGGGCAAGGAAAGGGAGGAAGGTGAAGATTGGATGGAGATGGCGACCAAGAATCCAACCTCCTTTGCTTTGGCTCCAAGTGAGTTGGAAGATAACTACACGGCCGTTGGCCTAACTTCCATAGCTCGGTTGTTTAATCACTAAGCAAGTTAAGCTGAAAGCTATGGCAATGGCCTTATGGGTTTTTCCAAGCACGCCTGATGCAGACTAAATGTGGCATGAGAGTTCATATATTTTCTTATTCAATGAGTTAACTGTGTTCACAAAATATATAAATGAAATTAAAAATCGAGAAAGTTGGATTTGGTGCTCTCTAGTCTCAACTTTATCAATTGTGATGATATGGCGTGAGGGCATTAATTGAGTCTGTGATGATTAAAATTGAGTTTGACCGACTTGTAATTAGTATTTTGAACTCTGGAGGGTACAGTTGTTGGCCAGGAAATCAAACCAGCAAACTATGGGCGCACTGCTCCACCCACAGTACGTGGTAGCATTTTAATGGTTGGCCACTTTTGGATTTTTATTTATTTATTTCTTAATTTTCTTTGGTTGGTCTTTGCTGCTAGAATTTATGATTGGCCTTAATTTATAGGGTAACTTGAGATCATAGTCCTCTAATATTTGACTAAATAATGGAAAATTGAACCCGTCGAAATTTATTTTTGACATCTATCCTATTAGAATTTAAACAAATGTTTTCACAAATACACAGTGCATTTCGATACTTGCACACATTAATCGACATCGCGCAAAATTTGAGAGGTTTCTAGGTGATTTTTTATTTGATTCAAAGATTTCTTACTTTACCTAAATCTCGAGAAGGGTAATCATAATTAGCCAAAAAATACATGCCACTTGGGTCTAAAGCTGTTTTATTGAGTTATAACATTATATATAGTCAAATTGTTGAGTAATTTTAGAATAAGAAAATAAATTTAGATTCCCTGTCCACCCAAAATTATTTAGATTGTTAAATTTCAAAAAGTGAAACATCTACTAAATATTAAAAATAATTTTCAATCAAACAAAATTACTTGGTTTCAACATTTTGTTGGTCAACCTTTAAGTACTTGAGTTAGTAGGCAAACAAATTAGTGGTTCCCCTGAACTGGGGATGGTCCAAAATTGCCAAAACCCGCACGGATCCAAATCCATTAAGTCTTTATATGAAATTAAATAAATAACTTTATAAGGAAACAAGAGATCAGTAATGTGATGTTGCACTATTTTTAGAATTAATGAGACCAAAGTCTACTCATTAATTAATTTAGCTATAGTTTTAAATCGCAAATTGTAACCTATTTGTGACCATATACAATGTATTTTGACATGAATTTATAGATATCGTTGTTTTATTATTTTATTAAAGTATAACTAGTAAATGTTGTTGCGTTTGTGCAAAATTATTTATTTAATTATAATATTTTTTAAATAATCAAAATAAAATCATTTAAAATTAAGAGTATAAAAGATATTTAAAATAATAAAATAAAGAAATAAAAATAAATTAAAAGGAGAGAAAATCTTGAGAAAAACACCAAAAAAAAAAAATGGAAAAGGTTAAAAGAAGAGGTATGAAGACATGAGAAAATTAGAAGAATTAAGATAAGCGTAATTTTACAAATATTACATTACTCTTGTAACATTAATTTAGTTTATTTTATTTGATTATTCTTTTTTGTTTTGTAACTTATTTTTATTTACTTTGAATTTTTCTTTTTTTTTTTTGTTTGGTATTATAGTTTTTTAGACTTCTAATTTTAAATAATTTTTTCTTATTAATAAAAATATTAAAATTCTATAGATTATTACAATGAAAAAATTATATAGTTTAAAATCAATTTTTCACGTATAAATTATGCAACTTCCATTAATATTAAAAAATGATTTGTACCATACAATGAGTCATAAAAAATTAAAAGAACTTTTAGAGTTGGGTCCACAAATTCTGGTACATGTCCAATTTCTAACATGCGATGGGGTCCGGTCTACAAATGGCATGTTTGTTATTCAAATACTGGTAATTTTAACACGCTACGTGTGTCCGAAAATTTATATAATGTAAAATTAAAAATAATTATTAAGTATGTTTTATTTGCAAAATATAATAATTTGTCTTATACTTATGCAAAAATTCTTTAATTTAAAAATAAAAAGGAAAGGAAAAATACAATAATAGAAATAGATAATTCAGTTTAAAAAATATATATGCAAATTTATTTAGTCCAATTAAAATAATTCCAAACACTATTACTATAAAATAGATTAAATTTAAATTGAAAAGGGAATACACACACACATATATAAACTTACTTGATGTAACTAGAGTATTTTTCAAACTATTAATAATTAGCATAAATTTAAAAGAGGCCTCACAACCAATAGTCAAATCTCCCAATTAAGGAGAAAAAACTTGACAAATAAAGAGCAGATTATAAAATATTGAGTTAAATTAATTGTGCCCCTTCATATAGATTATGAGGCGTGTATAAAATACTCTTGGAAAATTTGTGTTTTTAGTTTCAAAAAATAAGGACATTTACAAAATTAGTCCGGCATTATACATAGTCTTTTTAAATGTCAAAAAATTTTAAAAAATTGTAAGTTTATGGTTAAATTCCAAATTCTTTTACATTTTTCAAGAGGATGTCATACATATACAAAATGTTTGTATTCAAATTTAGATCTATTTAAATATTTTTTTCAAATATATGTTACGTTAAAATATTATTTTTTATTTCTTTCTCTATTCTCATTTTATACTATTCTTGAGTTTTTATGCTAAATTTTTATTCATCCTAATTTAGATCCAAACATATTATTTTTAAATTTTTTGAGGATAAAATAGGAATTGAATTGTATTCGTGAATAATAGTGAGAATTGTATAGAGTTAAACATTAAAAATTAATTAATGTGGGCTGCCTTAGAAGGCCCAAACAAAGGGGGGATCCAACATAGCCAGGAGAGTAAAAGACTTGATTCAATCAGCAATAAGCCATCGAAGCAGGACCTCTTAGCAATATTCATCGTCTGACAAATTAATTGAATCATATCAAACTAAAATTTTAGTTGGATATTCGATATAATAATTTTTAAAATTTTTATTTTTGAATGGACTTTAATATTTAAGTTTGGTGTAACGTGTATATCGTATTGAATTGAAAATTAAATTTTATTTTTATTTTTAATATTTATTATATTTTTACTTCCATTCTTCCATTTAATATTCTGATTTTTATATTTAATTTTCAAAAAATTTATACTATTATCTTATAATTTTCAAACAAAATATATATTATTATAATAGTTATATTTTTTATTTAAAAAATCTAAACTAAAATATTAAAATAAAAATATTTAATATTTATTTATAAGCTATATAATTAAAATTTATAATTTTAAATATAAAATTATTCATTTTTATTATTTAAAAAATTTTTTAATTAAAAAACAAACTTTTAACAAGTTGACCGACTTACCATAAAATTGCATAAAATGACTTTGGGCTCGTGAACCAAATGACTTAAACTAAATATAAAAAGGGCTAAATTATCTTGGCCATGTTTGTTTTTATCTTTTATATTCAAAAAACACGCGTTACAATTATTGTATTTTTTAAAATTTATCTCTTTCTTTTTCTTTTATTTAAATAATTTTCAAAAAAAATACACCTTAAAACCCATGAACTCAAAAACCAAAACAAACTCATTTGTTAAAAGCCTGTTTTGGCCAATTGTATTTTTAGAAAAACCGAAATTTGAATTTATTTTTATGTATTAGAAAATAAATTTTCAGTGCCCTTTTAGAATAAACTTAAAAATTATTTTTAGTTTCATTACATATCAGAAATATATTCCATAACATATGATTTGGTTTATCTTCGAAAAAATCTTACAGAATTGGTTTACTTGAATTTTTGTCTTAGATATTTCTCTGAAATTAGAGAAAATGAGAAAGAACATGCCATCCATTCATAGGCTAAATTACTCATCCAAGATTTCTCTCGGTAAAATAATTGATGTGCCATTGCCTAGACCATGTTAAAATGAGATGTTTAATAATTAAATTATCTTTATTTTAGTGATGATTAAAATGTAAAATTTGTCCACTATGTGTGAAAAATTGTACTTCTGAATACTGAGAACTTAAGGTAACAAAACAAGATAGAAATATTCAAAATATAAGAAATTTCAAAATAGTGCCCCTAAAAAACCTATAATTTTTACTTAAAATCATTAATTCTTCCATTTTTCCAATGACTTTTAGAGCATGGCATAATTTAACATATCAGACGTATTTGGAGGAGCAAAAACCCCAAAACTAGCGCCCATGCACTAACAATGACAAAACTTAAAAAAGAATTTTCTAAAAATAAAACATAGATAAAATTATGTTTTTTAAAATTTTCAAAAATATACTTTTCAGTTTATAAAATATGAAAAACTGTAAAATATAAACATAAAAACTAAATTTGCAAAAAAGAACAAGAAAAAAAGATTTATATATGTATATAATTATAAAATTTAAATATTATTATGTTGACTACATATATTCTCTAAAATCGGATGAAAAGTATAATATCTAAAATATTAAAGATAATTTAAATTAATTAAAAATAAAAAAATTAAATATTATTTGACCAATATATTATCTTGACTATACATTCTAAAAATTTTGAAAATATAAAATTAAAAAAATATAAAAGTAAATACTTAAATTTTCAAGAAAATATATGTTCTATATATGTTCTGCAAAAATACAAAATAATATATTTCCTACATTATGTGACATCAGATATAAAACTTAAATATGTACTCAAAATTAACATATATATAATTTTAAAGTCTAAATGTTCTCAAAGAATTAAAAAATTGATTTATTTTTTTCTAAAAATATAAAATTAGAATACATAAGTATTTTTTAAATTTTCTAAATATATTTCTAAAAAATTAAAAAATAATTTTAAAATATAAATTTAAATATATTTTAAAAAATTTTAAAAACATTAAAAATAAATTCAAAAATATACGTTTAAAAACTTCTAGGTACGAAATTATAAATTAATTTTTTAAATAATTTTTGGCAAGTATATTTATTATATCCTCCAAGAAGAGATTTAGATTTAAACATTTTAAATTACTTAATTTAATATTTATAGTTTAAAATTTATGATTTAAAGATATATATTTTTAATTTTGATAATATATTTAGAAAATATATTCAATTTATAATTTCATATTTATTTATAAAATTTTGGTTTTTATGCTTTCATGAAAAAATTAATTTTCATATTACTTATAATTATTTTATAACGTAAAAAATTGATTTTTTGAATTTTTTGAAGAATATATTTATAATTTTATTATATTTTTAATATGCATTTTCATGAATATTTTCTTGAAAATGATCTTGTATCTTACATAATTTTTTTTGAAAATTTAAAACTTTTAAAATTTTTAGAAAGTATAGTTATAATATCCTTGGCATTTTCGGAAGAATATATCTTTAAATTTCTTTTATATTTTTAACCTTTAGCTTCATGAATATTTTCTAGAAAATGATATTTTACTATACTTTTTTTTTTCGAAAATTTAAAATTTTTAGAAAGTATAGTTATAATATCCTTCTCAGAAAATATATAATTTGTCTTTTATTTACATTAAATTCATATTTTATTTTTATATTTCCAATTTATTAAATATACTGCATTTTATTTCCATATATTTCCTAATTTATTAATTATATTTTTTATATTCTCGTTTTGAATATGTTTAGAAAATATAATAATTTTGTAAATTTTATTATTACGAAAGAAAATTTTTATTTTCATACTGTGTTTCAAATTTAGATTTTTAAATTTGTGTTTTATACTTTTATATTTTATGATTTATAAAAGATATTTTAAAAAATTTAATACATTACTATATATCGTTTTATGTTTTTAGAAAATACAATATTTCATTTTTTTATTTAAAAAAAAATTATGGTTGGAGACCATGTCATGCCAACATGGACAGATCACCAAGAAACCCTAATATCCAATCCTATATGTGCGACACGTGGCTAATTTTGACCATATTTAGAGGCGCAATCTTGAAATTGCTTAAAACTTGAAAGTAGATTTCTCTTTTTTCCGTCTTAAATCTTCAATGTTTGGAAATGTCTTTTTTGAGTACAGAAATATATAATAAAGCTTGTAAAATAATTTTTTAGTTTCATTCTTTGAAAGAAATAATAAAGAGAAGGGTCCTGGCATAACATACCAAAAACGACGCCGTGTGCATATTTGAACCGACACTGGCTTAACGCCAAAACAGGAAACTATCGAAGCCGCTCTCTCCAACGTTCTCCCGTACCCTTTTTTACCCTCCTCGCTTCTAGTCAAAATTAAGTCGAAAGGTAATAGAAGCCCTAATATGCGCTGATAGTCTGAAATTTCGATCTGTTTGGGAATCCAGAAGAATACTATTGGCTGTACGGATCTTGATTTTACTGGTTTGGTTGGTTTCCAGGATTGAGTAGAATCGAAGTTCGAGCAATTTAGGGTTTCGGTATGACGACCGCAGCTAGGCCTACTTGGGCACCCGCAAAAGGTGGGAACGAACAAGGAGGAACCCGGATATTCGGCCCATCTCAGAAGTATTCTTCCAGGGACATCGCTTCTCATACTACGTTAAAACCAAGGTCTACTTTTCTTTTTAATCGGTGTTTCTATTGCTTTTGTTTGGTATTTGGTTTGAGTTTTATTTTCTGTTTTATTGGCTTTATGGCTAGTTTAATCATTCGTATATCTTTGTGGCTTTATGCGCTGTGTGCATCTAAAGCATTCATGTGACCGATCATCCTGTTATTAGGGTTATTAACGATTTAGCTATTTGTAGTCTGAATATCTGTTTACAGTTTTTTTTTTCTCGAATGTTTAATTGAACAGAGAACTTGATGAATTTGAAATCAATTAAAGGGATTGTCTGGTAATTGCTAAACATTTTGCCTTTTTCGCTGGTTTTCTCAATTACTTAAGTTGATGCTTTGCTGCTAGTTTTCTGAATAGATTAAAAGCATTACTGTAAATTTAGGTGTCTTTGGGTTTATCCTGAGGCAACATATTTACGTGTGTATTTTCTGGCATTTGAAGATCAATTTGCTTTTGTACTCACTAGTGTGGTATGATAGATTGACTTTGAAAAGTTCTTTCTTTGTTAATGTGAAATATCAGATTTTATTTTCTAGCACTAACTCTGTGGTGGTGTGCTTCAAGTTTTATTATTTTTTTTCTGCCTTTATTTGTTGCCACAGAAAAGAAGGGCAAGATACCAAGGATGAGCTTCAAAGAAGGAATCTGAGGGATGAACTGGAGGACAGGGAGAGGAGGCATTTCTCTTCGAAGGGTTAGTGTATTCTAAAATTGACCAAAAAAGCCCATCAAGTTACTTGCTTCACTGGCTAATATGTGGTTGTTGACTTCATATGTATGTTATAGAGGACAGAGATCGTAGGAAGGGAGGTCATCTTCTTTTAGAAGGTAAATAATGCATAATTTGTTGGTTTAGTGTTCTCAAACATATTATATTAATAATAGAATAGAGTTCTTTGGGTTAATGAGGTAATCAGACACCTCTGCTTTCAGGGCCCAGGAGGGAAGTTGAAGATCGAATTGTTCCACGAAGTGTGGATGCTGATGACACTGACGTGGTTGCTCAGAGTGACGACAGGTTAGTGTTTTCTTTATCAATTTTCCTGTATCTTTATCAATGTAAATGGTGCTTCTTAGAATAAGTATTAATTATGTCTTTTTAGTGAGGATGATGAAGAGGATGACGATGGTGATGATGAAGAAGCACTTCTGGCTGAACTTGAGCGTTTGAGGAAGGAAAAGGCAGAGCAGAAAGAACAAGAAGTAAGTTGTGCCAGCATCTGTTTTTTAATAGTTGTTTCTACTTTGTGATTGCCATTGTTTTATGCGTTTACAGTGCTTATCAAATTAGTTGTATAATATTAGAATTTGCTCCCAAATGAAATAAATGCTTGTCTTTGAGTTTGAGAGGATATCATTTTGGTCTATCTGTCAATTGCTTCGTTGATTAAGATGTTTTGTCATTGTAAATGTTGATCATTTCCTCTCATGCAACGTGTGCTTGTGGAAAAAATAGGGGGGGGGGTCCAAATTTCTGGAGAAACATTCTGATAAAGTTGATTTGAAAAAGTTGATTCTATGAAAATAGGTTAGGCATCTGGTTTTAAGTCTTTGCCAATAAATTTTGATAACCGATTTGAATTGATCTCCAAAATAGATTTTTTTTTAGAGAAGCTGAATAAACTAATAAACTTGAGAGTTACATGTAAAATATTTAATCAGGTTGCTAGACCTGATTCTCTCAAGCATCTCCTTTTTGCAGTTGTGTAGAAAGTCATTTTGTTGTGGCAGCAGCTGTTTGTAGAAGTTGTTTTTTTTTTAAAAAAATAAAAAATAAAAAACCTTCTCCTTACAAAGCTTGGTCAACATGTAAAAGATTGGGAGCTAAAGTAGAAAGCGCAATTGGCAAAACAACAATCTGCCAAAAGCAGCTTGGACGTACCTTTTTAATGCACTCTACAATAACATTAATGTGGATCAGATGCAAATCTTCAAAGACTGCAAAAAGATCTGTACAAGTGCATTTATGGCCTTACTGTGTGTTTAGGCTACTTGAATCAGAACTAAACGTATGCGGTGCCTTTCCCCGGATATAGTTGTCCCACTGTCACTGATTATCAATCTCATTGTGCTCAATATTAGTTTACCATTCCAAACTGTTGTAGCCCATGAAATATAAATGAAGTATTATATTTCTTGCAGGAACGGCAAAGACAGGAAGAAGAGCTAAAAGCTAAAGAAGAGCAATTGTTGCTTGGAAATCCTCTGCTGAATAATCCAACTTCCTTTAGTGTGAAGAGAAGGTTATGAAAATTGTTGTTTGTGTCTTTACTTCCTCTTCTACTCTGTTGCAGTCTTGTGCTGTAATAATGCCCTAATAAGTCATATCTGAATTTCTGCTTGTTCAGGTGGGATGATGATGTGGTTTTTAAGAATCAAGCTCGTGGGGAGAATAAAACACCTAAGCGCTTTATCAATGACACAATCAGGAATGATTTTCACCGGAGATTTCTCCAGAAGTATATGAAATAATTTTTCATGACAAATTTCGCTCAAGTGCCGTGTAATGTGTGCAAGATTTAACTTTAAAGAATTGCAAGCTCTTGACTAATATGTCAATGACTCTGGGTATGCCAATTAATCTGATGGTCTCAATGTGTTTTAATTGGCATTTCCTTGCAAAGCATTTTCGGTGTAATTGATACTTGTGTGGACTGTTGATTGTTTTGCACGTTGCTATAGTATCCCCGTTTATTGTCGTGGCTAAATTGTCTTACAATCATTATAGGTGGAACACCACCCAGTCAATGCATATTATTAGAGAGTAAGAGGCGGTGCTTTGTGTATCATTTGAATGCAGTTCTTTGCCTCTAGGGATAGCTAGTAGAAGGAACAAGTGCATGAACTAACCCGGGTTGTTTGTGGTAGCCTGATCGATGGATGCATGGAGGGTGATACTTGTGCAAACCGAGAGTGCTGCTGCAACACTCACATAACATAGGTCCCATTTTATGTGGGGTTCACATAAGCGCCCACGTGTGATTGTAGGAGTACAGCCCTTGATTTACTCAAGTTTAACCCATGGAAAATACTAGGGGGTCTCAGGAACACACCCTTGATTGGGTCCACACCCGGGTTGTTTAATTGGCTGGGAGTCCGGGACTGCACGCTTTAGGACTGACCAAGTATTGTCCCTTGATATTTTGGATAAGCTTACCATTGTCACGGATACATTGTCAAATTATCTGTTTGTTGTTGTGGATGTTTTTGTATGAAGGGTTATTTGGATTGATGGATTCAAACTAAGTATTCAAATTCATGATAACTGAGCTTATTAGGATAATTTCACGCTACATGTTCTTATATTTTTGAAATTTTATTTGGTGTTATATATATATATATATATCCTAGTACTGACTGTTTATCATGAGAATCTGTCCTCTTCTATTTTTTTCAGTGAAATATTCTATTTTTTTTATTTGCATATAATTTTTTGAATACTTTATTCTAATTACTAAAAATTTAATAATTTTATAACTCATCGCATATAATAAAATTATATAATTTGCAAATAATTTTGCATACAAAGGGTATATACTAGTTGAGTATTATAGTAGATTTAAAATTTTATTTTCAATTTCGAGTTACTCCATTGAAACACAACACAGGACTGCAGAGTTGTTAGACAACTGTTTCTGTTGAATCTCTGTGAGTCTTGGGTGTAGAAGTTTTTTGTTTTTAAATGGCCTCTTCGTGGGTTTCAACACCTCCATTTCTCACCTCGCCCTGTGAATGCATTTAAGAACAGCTGAGAGCCAGCATGAATTGCCACCTTTTGTTATGCAGAGGGATACCGTGACTTCAACGGCATACACCCACTGTGAACCCCTACTCTCTGCCAAACTCCACATCCACAACTACCATTGACAAGATGGACAAATGCAGATGCCCACCAAGAAAATCCATATGGGTTCTTTCCTTGTGATCCTGCGTGAACTGAAGAAATCTAAAGGCATGGCTTTGAGTGGCCGATGCCACCTTTGGATGAAAGTCTGCAAATGCTTCCTTGTTTGCTGCTCTTTTTCCATCTGCCTTGTCGGTTTAGTTTGCCATAAGATTCTGCCATAGGTAATGACAAATTGGAAGTGAAGCCTAGAATCTAATTATCAAAGCACCTTTGATTGGTTTAGTTTGCATAAGACAGAATTTACGCAACCCTTTGGGCCATGGTTTGATGAAATCATAGCCAACTTCAAATCTTGGCTGTTACTCAAATTCTTGAAAAGAAAAAAGTGACAAGTAACAGCTAGCCATTGACATGTCTGGTTTAAGCAATCCCTTTTCGGGTAGACATTAAGCAGCATCATGAGCAGAGAAGTTCACAAGAATTAATTAAAGAAATGCTTTTACCTTCACTTGTTTGATTAAAATAAAACACTAAAGTGGCTTTTGATAAAAAGGTTTTGAAATTGAAAATTGAAATGATAATTGCTGTTTGGATTAATGCTACTAGAATTGAAATTTGAAAATCATATCTAAAAAATTTGAGATTCACCAAATCTCTCACAAAGTGGAGGTTTTTATAAAAAACTCGAGTTTAATTATGATAAAAATATATTTAAAATATGCAACTCATACTAACATAATAATTATGTAATATATACACAAACCATATAATTAAAGATAAAGTCTATAAAGTCTACATTTTTCTTACACAAATATAAAATTACTAAATGAGTATTATTTTTATATAAAACTTTTTTCGACTTATCCTTTTAATGTATTGTATTCTTTCATTTTTTCTACCTTGTATTTGGCTATCAAACTACTTGTATTTTGTTTCATTTAACTTTTTTATTTCTCCTGTATCTTATAATAAAATCTACTCTTTCTCCCTCCCACACCCCCCCCCCCCCCCATCCATTTAGCTTCTTTTTATATTTTTAAGGTTTTTCCTCCAAACTTTCTATACTGTAAAATTATGCTTTAGACTAGCCAACTTTTTTCTTCTTCTTTTCTTCTTTTTTTTCCTATTAATGTATTGAATTTCTTTTTCTTTGATACTTTTTAAAACTCATTTTTCATATTTATTTTTATTTTTCATATTATTTAACTATGTTCAATTCTAGTTTTATTATTTAAATATTATAATTAATAAAAATATAAAATTTATATATAATTAACACGAAAAAATTATTTTTAACTTCATGAGATCCAATGTTAAAATCAAAAAATTTCTTATACTTATTCCGAATAGCTAGCGAATCAAATGATGCGCAGTCTACGTATTAAACCAAATAGATATATTAGAGCAAATCATTTCATTCCAAATACCAGTTCAGTGATTCCAAATATGAATTCAATTCCAACATTGCCAACCAAACTCTACCAAAGACATAACAAAAAATGAAATAAATATTTTAATCCTCAAGCAAGAAAATCCGGTTGTTTCTTCTTTCCTTCTTTTGTTTGTTGGGTTGTTATCTAACAATCACGGCACTGCTGCCAACCCTGTTGTGGGCTACATTTCAAACTATTGTTGAAGAGTTAATTTCCAGGGGAAATACCCCTTTCCTGGCGGGCCTACTGGTAAAAGCAGTGAGAGGTCAGCAGATCCGTGATATCCGTCTGTGATAACAGTAATTTTTGACAGATTCTTGAAGAACGTGGATTTGGCATTTGAGCTTCCTTAAACCAACAAATTTCACTTTTAATAAAAGTTCATCATCACCTCTGCATTCACCTACAATGCATCGAATATTATTAGCATCTTGAATATATTTGAAATTTTGAAAGCCCCTGGCGGAGATTATCTCAGCAGATACACTATTGTGTGAGAAGATTTCGTTGATTTCCTGTGCCTAGTGTCCAAAATACGCCATCTCATATTAAGTGCAACAGGTATAGGTAGAAGCATGGCTGTACCCTTCTTTCCATCAACTTCTGGAGTCCTTTTAAAGAACTCTCCCTTCTTGGTCCCCTTCTTAATTATTCTTACCTCCTTTGGTTTTGAATAACAATCCTTTTTCTACCGTTAATTTTTTAGCAAAATTATTTTGAGCTGCACCATGATTTGGCCTTAGTTCTCCTTTCCCTTTGTGTTGTTTGACAAATGCATTTATGGGCTTCATCAATTCTCTTTTGGGACAAAATGCCAGAAGATTTATCAAAAGAAAAGATAGTGATGCAGGCGAAGCAGGTCAGTTGTTCTGTCTGAAAATTACGGATTTTTGTGCATTTGGTCTTTCTTGAAAGCTGTTAAAATTTTCACTGTCATGGCTCAGTGGATGATTCTCTTTTTGATCCTTCATTTCTATATATATATATATATATATATATATATATATATTCACCAGTCTGTATAATGAAAGATTTATCTCTGGATCGCTGTTTGCTTATGTTTTTTCATTTTCGTGTTCGTATGACTGGCTTTTGAATGAATTTACAATCATTACAGGTAACTCAAAAATTCCGATTTGATTTCATCTTATCCTCTTTTAATTTCAATAAAGTGAATGTATAAAGCAGTAAACAGATATGAAGAAAGCTTCTGATATGGAGCTGCTGGCAATACGTCTTTTGGCAGATAACAGAGATGAATAACTGCAAAAATCTCATATTTAGTGACCTGGGATTCTGCCATTACTGCAGCCATTAATTCATGCCTTCATGAATGCATAATATAATAAAACTCAATCTGTAATTACATGCCGCTGGGGTAATAATCATGATAACTTTTTCTTTCTTTTTTCCCCAAATTTTTCTGAAGACCAGAATGAGGACCAAAAGTTCGTACTGTCTCCAATATTTACAGGACAAAGTCAACCGAACTAGATCTGAAGTTTTTTCTTTAAATTTTGGGCAAATTGTTCCTCTGTCATCTGTTTACATGGGTTCTGATTCACAGGTCGTGCATTGGAAGAACTCAGAAGTTCTCTTTATAGCGAGCTTCGGACTTCAGAAGGAGCCAAGCGTCAACAGCAACGTTTCTGTGGACCAGCTGTGGCCATGACCTTCAATTTCATGGTTTCCGTTGGGATCATTCTTGGAAACAAATTGGTGTGTTGTTTCTTCCTCATTCTTCATTTCCATTTTCCCAATAAATTTGGTTCTCAGGTTTGTATTTCCCAAGAAACAAGAACTTGTATCTTAGTTCATTTAGGCAAACGTTGTTCATCAATGACACAGGTTATGGGGAAAGTTGGATTCAATTTTCCCATATTTCTCACTCTCATCCACTACACAACTGCCTGGGTTCTACTTGCCATTTTCAAAGCACTCTCGCTGCTTCCTGTCACTCCTCCATCTAAGGCCACACCATTTTCCTCGTTGTTTGCTTTGGGTGCTGTCATGTCTTTTGCTTCCGGACTTGCAAATACTAGCTTGAAGCACAACAGGTCTTTATCCAAGTTTGTCTTCACGAGTTCTCGATGCTATTCCGTCGCGTTTCCTCATTCATCTCTTGTGCAGTGTTGGTTTTTACCAGATGGCCAAGATTGCTGTCACTCCCACCATTGTTACAGCTGAGTTTCTACTTTTCAGGAAGATCATATCATTCAGCACGGTGAGCTGGCTTTCCTTTTGCTTTGGCTAATCTGTACTTGTAACTGTGGAAGTATAGCTTCACTGTCGTGATTCTTGCTTGCGTGGATGCAGGTTGTTGCTCTAGTTGTTGTCTCATTTGGTGTGGCTGTTGCAACTGTGACAGACTTGGAATTCAACATCTTTGGGGCGTGCATTGCAGTTGCCTGGATAATTCCTAGTGCCATTAACAAAATACTGTGGTCTAATCTGCAGCAGCAAGGCAATTGGACTGCCCTAGCGTAAGTAACACCACATTGTTGTCCATTTATGACAAGACAATTATCCATAGTGTGATTCAGAACAGAAGAGGTTTACCAAATGTAGGTTGATGTGGAAGACAACCCCTGTCACAATCTTCTTCTTAGTAGCTCTTATGCCATGGTTAGATCCTCCAGGGGTGCTTTCTTTCGAGTGGAATGTCAAGAATGCAACTGCAATTCTGATATCAGCAGTGCTTGGCTTCTTATTGCAATGGTCAGGAGCTCTGGCACTTGGGTAAGAAACTCTTATAAACAAACCATAACATCCTCTGTCACAACTAAACAAGGTGATAAAAAGTATGAACCGAGGCTTAAAGATGCTAGAATTCTGGACTATTAGTGAACATTTCAGTTTCTAATTGTACAGTGCTACTTCTGCAACATCCCATGTCATTCTTGGGCAATTCAAAACCTGTGTCATTCTGCTTGGAGGGTACCTGCTTTTCGGTTCTGATCCCGGGCTCGTGAGCATTACTGGTGCTGTCGTAGCTCTTTGTGGGATGACGGTTTACACGTCTCTCAATCTGAAGGAGGCGCACGAGAAGGCAAGCAGTCTGCTGCCAAGCCAAAACTTACCCTCTGTAAAACCCAAGACAGTTGATATAGATGAAGCGAAACCAGTCACTGAGAACATTTCAAACGCCATTTGAGCTTTTGGGACCCTGTGAAGTTTTTTCCTTTCTTGCTCTTTGTTTATGGATGTGAGGGCTCAACATTTTAAGTTATATTTGAGAACATCAACCTCACCAGTCATCAAATTTGTATAGACACGGTACTTTCTGATTATTCAAAAACCAAAGATTCGAAGATATGTACAGATTTTTGATCAAGAAAGATTGAAATGAATACTTGTCCAGGTACCAGGGATAAAAGAGGTGAATGTACATGTCGTGTATTTAGCGGTTCTGGTACAATATGAATCTCATCACTCTACTTAAGAAGCCATGCTCACTTTAGCTCATATTCACTTTGAATAATTAAGTTAGAAAAATTATTTTATCAAGCATTATCATATGCTCTTTATAACTAAAATAACTACTTCAGCCAGTATAAAATAACTAAAATGAAAAATGATAGATGATCAATCATATACAGCACACATGATAAAATAATCCTGCAACATAATCCCAAAGGACCTTGTCGCATATTTGAAAGTGAACAAAGCCTTGATGGATAAAATAAGAGCCAACAAAATTCTGATCATACATGGGGGATAGGATTATTTGTCATGCACTTCAGGACTTCTAATCAATTAAGGGCTTTTATCTTTTAAAGTAAATAATGTATTAACTCATACATACAATTACGGGCTTCTATCTTTAATCTCAACAGAAAGATTCAACAATTCGTCTTCCATTCTATTCATCAGTTAAAAACAGCAGAAAATATGTACAAACCTATTTATTCACATGAAAATTGATATTTACATAATTCTATGTACCAGAATTTAACTATCAGAAAAAGAAAGAATCTGAATAATTAGAACATCAAATACCCCAAACTGGACACCTCCAGCCATGAAGTTTGATTTCTTGAAACGCAAATCAGCAGCAGGACTAAGAAGCCAGAGAACTACTTTCAGGAATGGAAGCGTCGAATATGCTTCTTCTTTTCTTGTTCTGCACCTCCTTTTCTTGGCGTTCATAGTATTTTTGAGCATGACTGGCCACCTGGGCAGCGTTTCTTGTTTTGATAATATATCTTGAAATGCTCTTCCAGTCACCTTTCCCATATTTTTGCAATCCAACTAGAAATAATCTGAGTTACACAAAACAGAACAAAATAAAATATCGTCATCAAAGACATTTTTGTTCAGAAAATCGAATGTTGCAAAAGCACAAGAGATTATATGCATAGCAGAAGGGGGCATCGAATAAGAGATGCACAATCCAAGGCGAGGGCAATTTTAAGAATTTAGCCCCACCCTTTGTCATAATTATTTTCATGATCGGACCAGCAATGCATAATAAATTGTCGTGACGTTGTATTTAAAAAAATTATACATTATAAAATTTCAGGATTGTTTAAGAATTTTTTAATCCGCGCATCCCTAAATTTCATTCCACTCCAATCCATCACCAAAATTTTATTTTTTAGTTTTTTTAATCGACATAATTTGATCTTGATTCTGTAATAATCCACACCACTGATGCTTTCAAACACCCCAATCAAAAAAGCACAGAAAACATTAATCAGATAGTATGGTTTAAAAAAATGACAAAGGTAAATGTTTACCTATGCTCTTCTTCGGTCCACGGCTTGGCTATTTTTCTCTGCACGCCCATCTGCTTTTTCTCAGATTTAGGGTTTTTCTCTGGTTTCCGTCCGAATGTATCCTCCTCCGAATATTCCGGCAGCTCAATCAAACCCGCTTCAATCGCCGCTACATCATCCAACAATACAGCGAAGTGCCGTTCAACTTCCGCCGCCGATTTTGTTCCAACCATCGCCGCGATTCTCTCCCACCTATCCAGGCAATCCTCGGGAAATCTCACTAAGCCATCTTCAAATTTCTTGTCGTCTTCCCACGTCCACGGCGAATCCTCCGCCTTAAAATTACGCACACTTGAATCCACCATCCCAACTCTTCCTAATTTTTTTTCCCTCCTCCCTCTTATTTTCTATTCCTTTTCGGGCCAGCAATGGCAGATCCGTCGTTCCGTGATCATCAGAATCGTGTAACGGATATATAATCGCATCAGCGATTTATTTCTGGAGGTAATTTGATTTTTTTAATTGTATTACGGTACTCTTTTTCCTGGAAACGCGCGGACCCGTTGGGATACTCTGCCGCAAAAAACGTTTTTTGTTTTTTTCTTTTGATAATATTATAAGCGTTATTAAAATTTCTCTATGTTTGGAAGAGGATCTGTGACTTGGAATGGTAATTGGAGAGACTTGTGTTAGCATATGTATTAAGTTGCAAGAAAGTTTTAATGAGATAATAGTGTTTTTATTTAAATTTATGTATTTAAATATGTCTAAAATATATAATAATGATTAAATAATGTAATGTTAGATAGAAATAATAATTAGTTTTTAATATATAAATATATGTAGACGGAGCGTGCGTTTGTATATGTATATATATTGATTTGAACGTAAATAAATATAATAATTAAAAAATAATTAATTAATTATATATTTAAAAATTTTTAATTTTAAATTTGAATAAAATTTCAGTAGAATGATAAGTTTGATAATATAAAACATGACAGATAGTGTGAAGGTTAAAAGAGGGATTTCAAACATTGACTTCGTGTTTCTTTAATAAATATTTGTGACCATTCAATTTAAGTAATTCGTAATGTTTCATAAAAATTTTCAAATTATTGTATATAGTACAGCATTTTTTTAAAATGTGCACATTTTAACAAGTGAAAAACTGAGAAATGTCTTCGTTTCTAAAATTAATTTTCCACAAAAATTTTAATTATGATCCATAGAGATTAAAAAATAACCATCAAATTAATTGGACCTGATGGGTTCAGATATTCAATTCTCCTGTTTTATCTTATTGGAGTATTTTTAATCAAAAAAGGAGAATATAGTTGTATATGTGGAATTAATTTGTGATAGAGAATTACAATAATCCATTAAATATATTTATGTAAAGTTTCAATAAATGGAAAGAAAATATATTCGTTTGCTTTTTAAGCGATAAGGGCTTTCTTTTAAATTTCATTACGAGGAATTTGTAATTTATTAGGAAGAAAGTTACCTCTGTTTTTGGCTGGGGTTATATTACATTGTATTTATCTATAATGCACGTCTATACTATATAAGAAAATGATATTATTTGGTTGCACACAACGCGGACATTTTCTATTAATTTAGACTATTTTTATTTTTTATTTTTATTCTTTTTTCTATTTTCTTTTAACTTATTATTCTTATTCATGTTTTTTTTTTTAATTTTCATTCTTTTTAAATTCTTTCCTCTTCATTTATTCTCTTATTTTAAATATATTTATACTTTTAATTTACAATATTTTTATTTCTATTGTTTTAAATATAGTAACTTTATAATCTACAAATAAATTTGGACATGTTTAAATTACGCAACTTTACTCGTTACAAATAAAACGAGATTTTGTTTTACAATCTAGATATAATAATTACTCATAGTTCTTTATATAGTATCTTTTCACCCTACTTCCACGTTTTTTAATTTATTTACTTTCTTTATTTTTAACTTATTTTCAATTTCTCTCTTTCTTGTACCATTTTATGAATGATATAAAATTTACATTATAATTATTATTGCATTATTTATGTATAAAAGCATTGAGTATCTTTTTCTTTTAATTTATACTATTTTTCTTTTTTCAAGTTTATTTCTTTATCTCTTAATTGACATAATATATTATTTATTTATCTCTATAAGTATGTACTAATATCGAATGTGTCTTGTATTGCTAGCACTACTTATTA
This sequence comes from Avicennia marina, assembly GCA_019155195.1. Taxonomy (NCBI): domain Eukaryota; kingdom Viridiplantae; phylum Streptophyta; class Magnoliopsida; order Lamiales; family Acanthaceae; genus Avicennia; species Avicennia marina. The sequence continues at coordinate 3,506,197 of CM032776.1, forward strand.
AGAATATATCAGAGTGATTGGTTGTATAATGTAAAACTGCTAAATTACCCGTAATTATTTACATATTTCTTTTTCACTTTACTCCCCCAATTTTGTTTTATTTTCTTTAATCTCTTTATTTCTTTTATTATTATATAAATTTTATAAGTGACTATATTTATATTTAGGCTTCATTTACGTGCACATGCATCAAGTGTCCTTTTTAAATTTAATTGATTATATATTTCTTTTCAAGATTAAGTTACATGATATGTATATAAAATGATATTTATTTATTTATTTATATAATTATTCACACACAGCAAGTATACCTTTTATAAGTTTAACTCTAGAATAAAATAAACAATTAATCGACAACAAGGAATTAATCATACTCTTCAATATTCACTTCCAAAATCTTATCATATTTCAGTGCCTACAACCCATGACCATTAGAAAGGAAGATGAAATTTCTAACCTTGAACACATTCACTTCCCCACTAATCAAAATTGTTTCTTCTAATGATTCCAATCAAATCTTTCCGCAGAAAGAACAAGTGTTGGGAGGGATCCCATGATTTTTTTTGAGTAAAATACATTATTTCAAAATCATGTCTGGGATATAGTTCCTTGAAGCTCTCATTCCATTAATTTAATTAGTTGTAATTGGATTTACAAACTTAAATAAATAGAAATAAAATAATTTCATTATGGGAAGCAAAGCATGATTAGTTGTTAAAGATTAAGATCAATGAAAAATCGTTCACTTTGATGAGACATTTAGCCCCGGTGTTAAGCCTTCTAAGACATTTTAGGTAGTTTTATCTTATGGTTGGTGGTTTGATGCATTCTTGCATGGGAAGCTATTAGGAATATGTGTGTGGCTATGTCCGAAAGAGAGGTTTTATTAAATATAATGTTTGATAGAAGTTGTGCTAAAATGAGTAGAATATGTAGAAAGAAGAAGAATTTGATAGAATAAATAGTATTTTTTATTTGAATATATGAATAAAATATATAATAATAATTTGATGATGTGATAATATATACGAATAATAATTAAATTTTTGAGTATAAATAAAATAAATATGAGTATATGTGTGATATATATATTTATACATATATTAATTTGATTGTAAATAGACGTAATGGTTAAAAAATAATTAGTTAGTTGTATATATAAGAGAGAATTTGAATTTAAATATAAATGAAAATTTTGTTAAATAATATGTTTGATAATGTAAAGTTGTAAAGGGAGTTTAGAATGTGAAACTTAGGTTCCAAACATAGTGCTAGTTTTGTTGATTTCGCCTCTCCCACTCATGCGTGAAATGTGCACTTTATGGCTCATGAGAAGCGACTCATCCTTGGCTTATGAGGTTCACAATCTACTTGCAACCTATTTCCATCTTTGTCACATTCAATAGTTCCCAAGGAAGACAATTTTAACATGTCCCAACACCAGTGGAAATGAAAAATTCCTTGTAGTGCTTACACGAAATTTGATAATCCCACCCCCAATGGAAGCAGTGTTGGTTGCCTGTAATATTTAACTTTTAAAAAGTCATCTTCCCTGTGTTGTGAATCCAATCATGGCAACAATTGCATAATCCACTGTTCTCCCAAGAGGCAGAACACACTTTGTGCTATGGTGCTATTTCCCATGGAATCTAACTCTATGACGGACCCATACCGAATCTTGTTGGGTATAGCAACACCAATTGGGCAAATTGTTCGACTATATGTCGCTCTCCCACCGATAATCATCTATTTGGCCATAATCTCATTTCTTGGCGTGCTAAGATACAGCACATCGCATTGTAGTGGGGCAGCTTTCATAGCAGATATACCCTGGCTAAAATTTTCATGTTTGCAACAGAAGATTTTCAATGGACCTACTTGCTAAAGTGAGGCAAGCAATCCAGCAAAATGAAGCAAGATCTGTAGTATCATAAAATAAGCTCAATTATACAAAATTTAATGGCCTTCCGGGGCCAAAATTTGCAAGTTCATATGAACTGTGGTACAAGACTAGCATCAAATTGTAAAACAAGCAATTACTAATTTAACATCTGTGCCAAAAGCGGATCAGTTGCCAATCTCCAGGCACATACACAAACAATATTTTTCCGCCTCTTGCTTCTCAAGGGTAAAATGGCAGTAGCATTTTCCTGAAGCAACTCAATCCACACTTTGGCTTTTTGTGCTGGCAGCTCTTTTTTCCACCTTGGCTTTTCTCTTTCTTTCCCTTAAAGCTTCTCTTTTAGCTTCTCTGCAAATGGAGTAAAGAAGTAAATACGAAAAAAGGATTAAAATAATGCCTAAATTATGCTTCTTAATGAGTAGCCTAGATATTCGCTGCTGCTGAAATCACATTAAACATTGGCATTGGGGGAAACTATAGTATTGTACCTTGCTTTTGAAACTTCTTCTCTAGAAGGCCCCTTTTTCTTCACTCTCTTTTCCTCCGCAGGAGCTTTCTTTCCTGCCTCAAGTTTAGTAGAGCGACGGTTAACTTTTTTGTTCTCTTTGGCAGCAGTTTTTTCCTTCTCATGCCTCTGAACATCTCCTTCAAGATTGTCCTGGTCATTCCTCTCAACCTGCTGCTCAGGTGCTTCCTCCACCTCAGCCAAATATTCAGATTGTTGTTCAGTAAATTGTTGCAGAGTTGGTTTCATATTACTCATTTTCTTCAGCTGCAAATTGGCAAGAAAGAGTCAATATTTGCACTAAGATACATATGGTGTAAATGGAAAATGTTTCAGTAGAAACAAATGAAAGGACAGTAACACATTACATTGATTTTGATTCAATGTTACTACATGACCTAGTTCAAAAGTATAGTGCTATAGATCCCAGGTCAAATTGATTGGAATGACACTGTGGAATTGAGGACAAACCTTAGCTACAAAGAATCCATCCATGTTGTGAACATGGGGATAAAACCGCCTTGTTTTCTCTAAGGAGGTGTGAAAACGATGCCCTCTGAAGCGAATGAATCTAGATCAGAGAAACAGATTGTCAGATCACTGTCATTCAGATGCCTCAATCAGTCTACAGAAAAGATACAGGAAATACCCTGGACGCCCAAAATCAAGGCCACAAGGAACAAGTTTCACATCCCTTTTCCGGAGCGCATAATCAATGACAGCTTCATTCTGAAAACTTCAAATTTGAAAAGGAAAAGAGGAGAAACTAGCATTAGGAGATCCGACAGATAGTCAAAAGGCTACAAACCTCTGCAACCATTATGGAACACGTGGAATAAACAATGTATCCTCCCGATTTTGAGTTGGCATCCACCATGTCTATTGCTGCAAGTATTAATTGCTGCCCACAAAGATAATAAAAGAAGTAAATAACCTGGGGAATTTTTTTTTCATCTGCTGACAACACTCTTACAATAACAATAACATCAAATATTGTCAGAATGGAAAGAACCATTCCTAAGCCCCTCATCATTGAATTATATAAGAAGCCATTTGAGAGTTAAATATCACACAAGAAAAATAAATTATCTTTGAGGAAACTTGTATTGCATGATATTGAAGGGCAAGCCAAAATTTCAGGCCTGAAAATTAACTGGAGACACCACAATAAATGATTTTTCCTATCAAAATCCTCTTATCCATGGAATGACATAACATCATACAGCAGAATGAATGAATAAAAAAATTCTTGACTGAAAAATGAATATTTCCAAGAAAGGGTGCTACAAATTTAACTAGAGATTAGCCGTTTCCTTGGACATAAGAAGAGGTTTGATCCCCCAATATCAGTAAAGTGCAAGTGAAACTTCTCTAATTCGATCTGAAGAATGCGTACCTTTTGCAGATGGGCACAATTTTGAATATCTAAAGCACTTTTTGAGGTTTTCACAGATTCATCCTTAGATATAACCTGCAATAAGTGTAATCATACCATTTTCATCATATGCCATCTAAAAATAAGCTCAAGATGCAATTTGAAATTAAGCTTGATTAAAATACCCCAGTTCCACTGCAAGGCGCATCCAACAAAACTCTATCTATTGAGTTGTTCCCCAAAACCTTGGGTAGCTAAAGTGGATGCAGAAAAAACAGGTCATATTTTACCATAAGGGAGAGGAAGTACTGGTACAGAGAGTTACAATACTGAAAATATATACATATATATCCTCTCCCAAAGAATCAGGAAATAAATGAGGCAAGATCATCACCTCCCTCCCATCATAGTTGCACACTATGGTATTTGTTACACCCATCCGATGCAAATTTGCAGCTAGTGATTTGATTCTCGACTCCTTCATCTCATTTGCGTAAATAATACCTTTTCCAGAAGAACTGTGTCAGTTGTAAAACCATCAAAGCAGTAATAACTTTGGCACATCCAATAAGTAACAATCATTATGCTGCCGGAAGATACAGCATGAAGGAGAAATTTATGATTAAAAATCTTGCAAATAAAACTGCAAGATCATATAATTGTAGATACTAAAAGGTACCTTGGGAAAATTTTGTAACCAAGTCAGACCAAATTATATAAATATCATATATTTCAGAAGAAAAGGAGAGAGACTTGTTCCATAGACATGCCTTTGAATTAAGGTAAAAGGCTCGCTATTTTTGAACTCAACAAATAAGCTAGGGTTTAACTGTATTAAAACATATCTATGGAAAAGTGCAATTTTTTTCCTAGAATTGTTATTTGACTTGGAAACAGTGGAAGATTCCAAAGTTGAATATCAATTAGGTGCTGTTGGATTTATAGAGAGAACAGATGATAACGACAAACATAATAACATAACTATTTTAACAGACAGCATAAACGAGTTGGGTTAACTCAAATAAGTTTCTTACCAGTATTTTTCATTAGAGCAGCAATATAGGTTGTTTTACCACCAGGAGCAGCCCTAAAAAATCCACCAACTGAATCAGAAGGGCAAGAATGTACAAGGTGACCGACAGCATAATTGTAACATAGATTAATTCCCATACAACTATTTTTGCAATGTATATAAGATTTGTCCGTCCTGAATGATATCCATTCGAAATGACTGTACTTATAAAATTTCATTATAAAAGTTGTATAAAAATTGTTAAATCATTGTGATGAGTGCAATTAAAGGGCTTCCAGAATCACATTCTTAGAAAATAAAAATAAACAGAGAAGCGAATAAAAAATAGCATGGCCATGGCATAAATTACAGCACTCACGCCACGTCGACAATTCTTTCTTTTTCCTGAGGAGAAAGGGCCATGACAGGCAAAAAAGAGCTCGCACTTTGAAGCTGACAGCAAACAAGCCATTAGCTTTATTGCACAAATAAAATAAGTGTGTGAAACTCTATGATCTGACAATACCATGTAATGGCCAGCCATATATTCTGGAGTTGCCCCAATTGGAACTTGGGAATCATATACAACCAACCCAACCTACAAAGATACAAATGTGCCCATCTTGATCCTTTGATATTAAGGGTATAAATTATACTAGCAGCCCCACAAATTAAAAAAGAGAAAAAAGGTAATATATATATACTACTAATACAGAGGACATCTTACTTTGGACCATTTGCTCAACGGATCGAGGTTGACTCCTCTGTTTAAAAGAACGCCAGCCAAGTCCCTCCGACGAGTCTATATTCCAGTAGATAAATATTAACAGCATGCAATATTGCAATTTATTTGGCGATGGAAGATATAAAAGCTCAAAGACCAAAGTATTAAATTATCATGCTACCTTCAAAGTGTTTGTGCGAAGGCATATAGGTCTAGGCTTCTCAAAAGCTTCAATAAGTTCCATAAGTTCAACAACTGGAAACATCTGAAATATATATACATATAAAGCCCATGCGACTTGAGATGCAAACAAAACGAAGAAAGAAACATAGATGGCAAGTGGCAACAGATAATAGTGTTTCAAGAGTAAGAAAATTACCTCAACCAAAGATTCAATCAGAAACTCATTGTATCCATAGTAAGAACTTAAATCCAGTTTAAGTTGATCAACATAATCCTTGCGTGTCGCACCCTCTTGCCTCAAAGACTTAAAATTTGAAAGTACGCGCACAACTGAAATAATCACTCAAACCTCAACATTCTTAAAAACCAAATCCCAACAACAAACAAAAGGCATATATATAAAGCCAAACATACTCTCTTTAATCCTTCTCTGGAGATTGGAAAGATCTGGAGGTCTCTGTGTTTCTTCTTCAAGCTCCTATGTCATTCAAGAGAAGTTTTCAATAAACAAGACAAAAGTTTTTAATGGATTATATGCAACAATTTTTTAACATCACACAAAAACAGAACAGTCCATAAACTAAACCTCAGTAGTTGGCAATCTGAACTCATCAGCTTCTTCTTTGATGTTAAGCTGTAATTCAGCTTCAGCATCTTCTTCTTCCTGTGCCTTTTCCTCATCAATTGCTCTTGCTTTCTTCTCAATATCAGATGTATCAGAATCCAAATTATCATCTGAACCCTCTGAAACAAAAAAACAAAAAGGAATATAGATATTTGTATAAACAGAAGAGTGGACAAATAGAAACTAATATGTGTCCAATCACTAAGGAATGCATTACCTTCATCATCATTCCCTTGGAGAATATCATCTGCAAATGGATCATCACCTTCTGATGACATTTCTGAATCAGAATCCACTTCCTGTTCTTCCTCATCAGATTGTTGGAGCTTTTCAGGTTCCTCCGTGACGTCTGAATCACTAGACAAGTCCTCTTTCTCTGATTCTTTTTCTAAAGTGAATACAGCTTTTTGCTTCTTCCTGGGCGAAGGATTTACTCCCCTAGCACCCTCACTCTTACCCAGTTTGGGGCCAGCCATTAAACTGTGTACATAAGCCCCAAAAGTATAGGAAAGGCCATAAGAAAATGCAGCGAAGGCAATAGGCTGCCTTTTTTTTTGTTGAAGTTAGAAAACCAAATTCTTGTTACAGTAAATTCTACAAAGACATAAACAGTGAATACTCTGACACACTTCCACTCGATTTCAGTTCACCACCAAGACTCGCCTAAACCCACTCACCATATATGCAGAATATAGCACACTTCATTAATCTCATAGAACCAAGCTGCTATATCTTCAATATTTCACACGTGACCAACAATTTAATCAAAAAGCTCGCCGAATACGAACATTGGACAAAATGACAAATTCACAATAAGCCCCCAGCCTCAATGTCCCTTTTTTCTAAAATAAACAGCTTTTAACTGATTGACGCATGCAAAATATAACTGATTTCAAAGCATTTGTCCAAACACTAAAATCACTTTCCAGAGCTTCCTGAATTAACATCGTTTTTCATGTGCTTCCGCTAAAATTGCACTTTTACATCCTACCCATTTTTCCCAGAAGCCCATTAGACAGGCGTTCGCACACAAAAATAAATAAATAAATAAAATAACCAAAAAAATGAGCAACGCAGAAATTCATTACTTACTCGTTGAATATTGAAAAGAAGGAACAGTTCCCGAAGAACTGGCGAAAAGTAGAGGCCGCGGCGTATTACTTAAGGAAGAGGGCAGTTTCTAATCAGCACATGAGAAGAAGATTGTTATTTTTACCAAGAAACACGTCCGATTCCGTGGAAAAAGGATGCAGGAAAATATAAGGGTTTTTTCTTCCCTTCAATGGCCGACAAGGGTTTAAGGGTTTGGTCAGGGAACCAAAAGAACGTGAAATTGACGGTTCAGTCCTTGGTTGGTTAGGAAAATTACGGAACTGCCACTGGACATAACCTTTGCGCTCGAGTGTAGCTTGTTTAGTTTCTTCTAATTCCATTAATTATTACGCGTAAGATATTACATACGTGTAATATTCAATTATTACATTTATTGAAAACTAAGTTATTATGTATATATATGTGATTTAAAAACAAAAAAATATTTACAGATAACATTAGAAAACATACATAATATGTACTATTTTTAGAAAGCCTTCAACCCTTAGATTTCAAATTTTTGATGGGCAAAAAGTATATTTTTTTATTATCCTTATTACCATTTTATGCATAAACTATGTAAAGGATATGTGTGTGTGTAAATTTGATCGGCTTCACTTCTTGCAATTGAAGTCATTTTAATTCCCCATTTATATTATGTCCTCATTGCTTTCATGATTTATAAATATTCCATTCACTTTTCATGGACAGAAGTGATCTCTTTTCATTTCTAATCTCTCATCATTCGTCTTCGGAGAAAGAAGAAGGAATAAAAAGAACACAAGGCATTGTGAATATTATGTCCCCTTTTTAAAGTGTAAGTCAACCAAAGATCACTCCATCATCAAGACCAAAGGTTGTGCGTTAGAAGTACAAATAATATTGACATATTCTTGTTAACTATGTACTTCTTAAATCCATCCAATTTACTTCCATGCGGTTATTTTAATCTATGCAACTGTAGACACATAAATTTTGTCTACCAATTAAATAATACTACGTGAAAAATATGAAGTTAAAAATATTAATTAAATTAATTTTTATTTATTAAAGAATTTAAATAAATATAATTCTTAAAATAAATAAATAAATAAATAATATTTTTATTGGCCAATCAAATGGCAACAAGTGGTAGAATCCTGTTAAAAGTCTGAATGGTGAAAACTCTAAGTGGCAGAATCCTGTTAGCAGTCTAAAGAATGAAGACTTTAAATGGCAAAATTTTGTTAGAAGTTTAAGGAACGAAAACTCTAAGTAGCAGAATTCAGTTAGAAGTCTAAAGGATGAAAATTGTAAGTGGCAGAATTCTGTTAGAAGTTCAAGAAATGAAGACTCTAAGTAACATAATCCTATTAGAAGTTTAACGGATAAATACTCTATTAAATTATTGAATAGGATCCAAACTCTAATGACCAATGAAATCACGCCACGTCAACAAGCTGATGCAACAGCTCTATTTCTTTTACAACTATAACTAGAGTTCAAATTTTATAAAAAAAAAGGAGGGAAGTTAAGAAAGTGAAGCGATTGAAAATTTGAAGTTCTCCGAATTATCTCTGGAATTCTTAAGAATATTCAAAGTTCTTTGTCAAATTCAAAAAAGTTTGTCGTGTTCTTCATCAAATTCAAAAAAGTTTGCCATGTTCTTCACCAAATTCAAAAAAGTTCGTCGTGTTTTTTTGTCAAATTCAAAAAAATTCATCGTAATTTTCATCAAATTCAGAAAGGTTTATTGTGTTCTTCACCAAATTCAATGAGTTCTTCACCAAATTCAAGGCGTTCTTCATCAAAGATCCTAAATTCATTCAGTATTTGATTTAAAATCGTTGTGTTAAACTTGAAAATTAGTCTTGCTGAGGACCTAACAACCTTCATGTAAGATTAAATACAAGCCCTTTCCTTGAAGATTGTTCAAATTTCAAGTTTCAAGTTTGAAGCCAAGCATTCTTGAAGGAAGAATCAGAGGATTAAAATTAGAGAACAGAACTCATAAAATTCAATTTGATTCAAATTATTTGATCTCATGTCAATTTTCTTGTCATTACAGAATTTTATCTTACAGCAATATTAGAACATTGTTTTAAAAACTGGACCAAATTGGTTGATTCAACTAATGAAATCAGGAACTAGTCGATTTTCCAGTCTAGTTAAAGTATGAAAATTGAAGATGTATTGAATTGGAGCAAATCGGTCAAAAACCAGTTAAACTGGTGTGAACTGATCAAAACTGGCTAAAAGACCAGTCAAATTGGTCATACCCAAAAAATTTGAAAAAAAAAAAAAAGAAGGAAATTTTAGCAATTTTTGAAAAAATTAAAAAACAATTTAACTTTTTTTTGGTCAAAATTTCTTACATTTACAACTCATCAATATTAATTAAATATACAATTTTTATTTTGACTTTTTTAGTAATTTTTATTCTTTTATTTTTCTAATCAATTTTTAAAAATTTAATTATTGTATCTTAAAATTAAAATTGGTCATATTAATTAATCTATTTATTTTTCAAAACTAATTTTTCAATTTTGTACTTTAATCATTTTGAATTTCATATTTTTTTAATTTGTATAATAAATTTATTTTAGTTGAATTATTTAATTTTTAACATTACATCTAAAACTCATTTTTTAGTATATTGTTAAATCGAATTACATTTATTTTATAAATTATTTTTATAGTAATATATATAATATGATATAATTTAAAATAATCGATTTTTTCAATAGTTTAACCGGTCGAACCAATGACTCAATAATTTGATAAGTTTTCAATTTGAAAACCAATTCAATTTTAAAAACATTACATCGAAAGCGATAAGGCACACAAGAATTTGTACTGAGTAATAATATTTCATCAAAATTCAAGTGTCATGAAAAACACCATATATCTTCAAAAGTGTAGGTAATCAGAATCATCAAGCTTCATTTCTTCTATAGAACTACGTATATAATATGCGTTTACATTTTTATTTGCATATTATACTTGACCTACTTTTAAAATGGTTCTAATTTGCTCACATTTTGAGTTTTGAGTGATGATATTTGAAGGGAAGGGTTGCATTTGCCATTTCAATGTTTCTAAAAATTGAATTGGAATATTCAATGGAGGTCATAGGATTACAAGTTCAACAGTTTAACTATTTTTAAAAGATTAATTATTTTAAATTATATACAATATTATATTGGCACACATATATAGTAATATTAACTTAATTTTTGCAAATGTTAAATTCTAGATATAAGAAGAAAAATTAAATAAAGATAAAGTTAATTTTGGCACACAAATGTTAATTTACATGCATACCATTCTTTAATTTAATAACGATAAGGTTATTTTTGTTAAAATTTTTATTCTTTCTTTGTATCTATTTTTCTAAATATTATATTTTTATTTCATAATTATAAAATAAATATTTAAATAAACTAATATGCACAATAAATAAAATGTATTAAATAATTATTTTATTTTTATATAATATAAATATAAGTACACACATAGAATGTGCTAAAATTAAATACACACACACACACACATATATATATATATTAAGAATATCTTTGATTGCATAACATGAAATTACTAAAATACCATTACCTCTTTACATGTTATCTTCTCGTTCGGTTCCATTAATTTTTGTTTATTTCATTCACTTTTCAATTCTAATTTATTCTACTTTTTATTTGTTTATTTTATTTTTCTATATTCTACACTATATATTAGTTTACAGATCTGATTTTGTTGATTACATAATGTTAAATTATTATAATAGCCTCATTTAAATATTTTTTTTTCTTTCCTCTTCGGTCTTTTTGATATGATTTCATATTTTTTTCTTTAACATTTTTTTTTATAACTTTCAATTCATTTATTCATTCTTCATTTATATTGTACTTTTAGCTTTAAATCAGTTTCATTTTTAGTACAATTTGCTACAATTAATGAAATATTATAATTAATAAAAAAATTTACACACACACACTAAGTATGTCACTCTTACTAGTATATAATTTCTCTAATACTCTTGATTCTTTGCGTGTTATCTTTCAATTCGCTCTCTTAATTTTCATATTTTTAATCCATTTTCCCATTTTAATTTCTTCTAATTTTTCAGAATTTTCTTTTGTTTTTTAAAAATATTTTAGACTATATATTAAGATTAAAGACTTGATTTTAATTATGCAATGTTATATCATTTTAATACCCTCATTGGAATTTTTCATTTTTCTTTCCTTTTCTATTCTCTCTTTTAATATAAATCTATATCTTTATCTTATATATTTCAATTTAATTTGTTTCATTTTTTAACTCTTACATTCTTTTAATTTCAAAATAATTTATTACAATAGATAAAATATTATGACTTATAAAAAAAATTTACGCACGATTTATGGGTGGCACTGTTACCAAAACTAATTAAATAATTAGTTTTATAAAATTTTTGTGATAATTTCTAAACACCTGTTTTTTGACAAGATTCTGCGTTTTGATAATGTAATAGGAGTTCAACCATATATAGCCTTCTCATTCATATACACACACACACACACACATATATATATATATGTGTGTGTGTGTGTGTGTACAACTGGGATGAGATAATGTGATAAATATATATATATATATATATATATATATAGCTTGATTAAGAAAGAATTGAATCTTACATAAAAGACACACTTACAAATAAGATACGCGAAGATTCAACGTGCAATTATAGAATCAATACAGCCATGAATTCGGCTATTCTTGATGATCCAACCTTTTAATTTTCCAATTGAATTTCCATTAGTTAATTAATTAGAATGTGATAAAGTAAATATGTCTATACCATCCATTCTATATTATTAAGATTCTAAAACTACTTTGTCGTAAAATCTAAATTCACGCTGTTGTTTATTAAACAACATGAATTTACATTATTCTTTTTGATTAAATCTATACTATATTATTAAATTTACACTTTCGTTCTTCAATGTAATATTATCAAATTATCCTTATTTACTTTATTTTTTTTCTCTTTTTAATCTTATTTTTAAATGTTTTCTCTTTATCTCAATAAAAATTAATTCTCCCCTTTTCTTTATTCTCATTTCTAATTTATTTTCCCTCTCTATTACAAAATTAATTAATTTTTCAATAAAAGTGCACACATATACTATAAGTACTAGCTAGCAGACAACTTTCATTGTTCATTGGTGTATATATTTTCCTTATGTGGGAAAAAGCTGTAACAATACGCCATCAACAACCTTGTTTGCCATAGCACACTGCAACTCATTTTGGTTATCTGCCCAAAAATGAAATATTAACACAAGAAAAACACCACCTTGGTTTCCAAATAGTTTATGGGCAAAATTTGCTGACAGACTGCACATACGTCTATGTTATATTATTAAAGGTTTGATGTTAACTAATTTGATTGCGTATTGTATAATTACAGCATTAATTAATAAATTTACACTATTACCCTCAATTAAAAAAACAAAACACACTCAAATTTAATTATTTATATAGTATTACGTCTTTTATATATTATATATCCATCTATACTATATTTTTTAAAAAAACTAAGGGTTTTTGGTCACATAATATGAAATTATAAGACTACCACTATGTTGAATTCTTTTCTTTTTTTATTATCTTTTTCTTTCTCCTTTTCCTTTACACTACTAAAAAGTAAGTAAATTGGGATGGCTTTGAGGTAATTATCCGTCCCAAATATAATTTGGGATGGAATTTGGGACGGATAATAATTCGTTCCTATTTATCCCGTCGCTAAATATTGGGACAACTTTGGGATTTGGGACGAAATTTGGATGGATAATAATCCGTTTCTATTTATCCCTGTTGCTAAAATATTTGAGACGGTTTTGGCATGGTGCATATGGAATGTACTAATATTATTTTATAAAAATTATGAAGCAGGTATAAAGAATCAACACCAATACTTTTTGCTTACAAAAAATATTTTTCCATCTTTTACATTCAATACGTGAACAAAAATTGACTGAAAAAAGAGTATTATTCTACAAAAATAACACACACACACACACACATATATATACATGGTATAAATCTAGTAAAATACTAATGAAATCAATAATCCATGGCATTGTACCATAAATCTACTAGCTCACTTAGAATTGATGTCTTTCCTGCGCTTAAAGTGTGAATAAATCCTTATTTTTCAACTTCTGCCGAAAGTAAAAATGATAGGGATTGTATGGTTCGTATATCGCATTTTGGAACGGCTTTGGGACGACACTCCTATTTATAAAATTGATTATTTCCGAAACAATTTTGGAACGGCTTTAAATTAGGACGGTTTTGGGACAGCTAAAACATCCATTGGAAAGAACCATCCTAAAGCCGTCCCGAAGTTGGGATGATTTTGAGACGGTATTCCTTTTGATAAAATTTATTATTTTTGAGACGGCATATTTGGGACGACTTTGGGACGACTCCAAATTAAGACGACTTTAGGACGGCTAAAGCATCAATTAGAAAGAACCGTCCCAAAGCTATCTCGAAATTGAGACGGTTTTGGGACGATTTTGGGAACTTCAAAGGATGCTGTCCCAAAGCCGTCTCTGTTTGGGACGGCATAATTATTTTTAAAAATTTATCAAAATTAGGACGGCTTTGGGATAGATTTTGTATGCAGTAAAAGATGTCGTCCCTAATTTGGGACAGATTTGGATCGTCCTGAATTTGTCGTCCCAATTTCTCCACTTTTTGGTAGTGTTAATTTATTATTTTTATGTGCATTTCAATTTAAATTTTCTCTATTCTACTCTTTCTTTATTTTTATTATTTTAAATTTTTTCTATACTTTTGATTTTTAATAATTTTATTTTTACTATTAAAAATATAATAACTGATCTATACTATATAGAATGTGGGGGAGGGGTAGAGAGTAACTACTTTTATCCTCAAAGTTAAATTACAAAAATGCAATCCTTTTATTTTTATTTTTTCTCTTTTTGTAAATTTTATCTATTTATTTTTTCTTATTATTTTGTTATCCACTCATTCTTTTTCTCATTCTCATTTCATACAAAATGTCTTATATAGTTTTCATTTTTGATAACTTATTTTTATTATTAAAAATTTTAAAATATAATTTATTATCATTAATAAAAGACTATGTACATATAAAAAGTATTTTTTTTTTCAAAATAAAAAATTATAAAATAAAATATACATATAGTATACTCTAAAATGTTTATATAATAAGATAGAATTTTATGTACAACAAAAATATTTTATTTTATATTTGAATTAAAATGCACAATCTATAATTAATTTTCACACGCTATGTGCAACTTCTAGGAATCTATAATTAATTTTCACACGCTATGTGCAACTTCTAGTAATCTATAATTAATTTTCACACGCTGTGTGCAACTTCTACTGAGGTGCGCGCGCGTGTTCCTTTGAATCTTTACTTCAGAGTGTCTTCCAGATGATTCTATTAATGCATTTGCCATTTCTGGTGGCTGGCACATTACATCATAGGTTTGAATGCATCAATTGTCGTCCCAATTCAAGTATCCAATATAGACTGGATGCGATATTGATTCTTATGTGTGTATATCATCAATTCAAGGGTTATATAGATGGAAAGAAGAAAGCCTGTAATGGAGTTGGCGAATCAAGGATTCTAATAAGGAAAACGATTTCCATAGGTTTTGACCAAAATGACATGGAAACAAATCCGTAGAATATTGCACCACGTAGGAATAGTCATTGAGGTGCGTAATTTCAATAGCGTGAATGTAGGCAACCCTCTCCATCATATGTGGAAAATATCTAAAGCCTTTAATGGCTTGTTAAAGGAGGTGGTGGAAAATCAAAATCAAAGGCAACCCAATACTGTAAATCTGTAACGCAGTATATAAGAAACAACGAAATATAAGACAGTGCTACTGTCTTTGAAGTCGAACTGCGCGCAACCGTATCTTCTGGTCGGCTTGCAATGGCCAGCTGCGACAGGCATCCAGGACATCAGTCATCCGAGAGCCAACCGGAAAAGCTCCATTCAAGTCTCGAAATAGAGGGTATAGACGTCTGTGTGTGACGTCATGATTCCACTTTTTTCCGTGTTTTTGATTTATATATGTTTGGCTGACGGAGAAACGATTATACATGTTTGCAGAAGACGATGACGAGAACTACTGCCCCATAGAGCAGGTGCGCCTGACGGTGCCGCAGACGGACGACCCGACGCTGCCGGCGCTGACGTTCAGGACATGGTTTCTGGGCATGACGTCGTGCGTCCTTCTGGCGTTCGTAAACCAGTTCTTCGGGTACCGCCAGAACCAACTGTCTATTGCCGCCGTGACCGCGCAGATCGTGACTCTTCCGGTGGGAAAGTTCATGGCCGGGGCACTGCCGACGAGGAAGTACACCTTGCCGTTGACAAACTGGTCGTTCTCCTTGAATCCGGGGCCTTTTAACCTCAAAGAACACGTGTTGGTCACCATATTCGCCAACTGCGGCTCCTCCGGCGTTTATGCCGTCGGTATTGTCACGATTGTGAAGGCCTTCTACAAGCGCGAGCTGCATCCGTTTGCCGGCTGGCTGTTGGCTCAGACCACACAGGTATTATTTATTGCACCCACACGTGTTGTTCACTGATCGTGACGACAAGGATTTAGCTAAAAACGTTGATGTCCTTTGATCAGATGCTTGGGTATGGGTGGGCTGGTGTGTTCAGGAAGCACCTGGTGGACAGCCCCTTTATGTGGTGGCCGGAATCCTTGATCGCCGTGTCTCTGTTTAGGTATGTCACTATGAAAATTAAATATCCAATGATTGCCAATTTCGACATACAAATTTGATTACGGATTATTCTCCTATCTAATTTGCTCACTTGCATTATGCTTGTAAGGAGGGTTTCGAAAGAAATTTTGACAGGTGAATAGTATTGTTTAAATGAATTTGTTTATTTATAAATATATAAAATATGAATTTATAATTTAATGATGTAATAATATTTATAGATAATTATTAGTTTTTAGGATATAAATATACATAACTCAAAGTGTATGTGTGTGTGTAATATATATATATATATATATATATATAGGTATTGATTTGATGATATTGCAAAATAATGAATTAATTATGCATATAAGATAGGAAAATTTTAAATTTAAATTTACATGAAAATTTTATGGTGTAAAATATTTGATAGCTAGTGTAAAGTTTGATGAGATAATGTGAGATTTAAAATTAGGTAACAAACATAGCCTCGATGACCTCAATCATTTTTTACCTTTCTAACTCGATGAATATAGAGACATCGCTTATAAATTTGAAAAACTAACATTTAACTACACACATTTGGCTTCATTGAATAATGTATTTTATATATATATATATATATATATATATATATTTATATTTTAAATTCATTAAATTAACAGTAATGAATTTGTTGCTAATAAATATTTTGCGTTTTTAAAAGCTAATCTGAACTAAATAAATTTTATTCTGTTTGATTAATATATTAAAAATAATAGTAACAATTATATTAATAGTAATACGTTAAAATAGTTTTTGTGATATAATTTTTCTTTGATCACAATTGATATATACTCTTGTGAGAAAAGCAATAATCATCGCAATATATAAATAATATATAATGCATGGACAAATTATGTTGCCGCATTATATAAATAATAACGTGATAAAAATATTTGAGAATATATTTGCCATTGATTTCACTTTTTCTAGTTCCCTACCTTGGCACAAAAAATCATGATATAAAAAATTCTTATGAAATTTCAATAGAAATCCGATATAACTTTTCAGGTTGTAATAATACAGACTCCACAGCACAGAGAGCAACCATGAGCAGAATCTCCAGATAAAAAGATAGAAAAATTTAAAGAACTGAAGATGCTAATAAAATGTAAAAAGAATTAAAAATCGATTCTTTTACAATACAATATCTCAATTAATTTTATAAGGATTAGAAATAGCATGCTAAAAAATGTAATTTAAATAATATATATAAAAGAAATTTAAATTTTTGTGAAGAATTTTTTTGTCATATTTAAATTGTACGAGAACAAGTTTATTAACAAGCCATATTATAGGTGTATCTTGAAAGGATTTTCTTGCTCTATTTTGTGATTTAAAGTCAGCAACAAATTTATTTGATACAGAATTTGTTTGTAAAAAATTAGTAATGAATTATTTTGATTCTAATTTAAATTTTGCATTAAATTTGTTTTGACATCCTGTTTTCCTTGCTGAATAGTAACATATTGGCTTTTCTTGCTAAAATTCGTAAATTCGTTGCAAATAAACGAATTTCCCGTAGCATTATTCTATGTTTAATTTCGGATAATTAACAAGCTAGCAACAACGGTAATGGAGTACCTATGTATTCATTGGTTGCAGAGCGTTGCATGAAAGTGACAAAAGACCCAAGGGAGGGCTATCCAGGCTGCAATTCTTCCTCGTTGTGCTTGCGTCAAGCTTCGCATACTACGTAGTTCCAGCGTATTTATTCCCCACGATATCTTCCATTTCCGTCCTGTGCTTGATTTGGAAGGATTCCACATTTGTGCAGCAGCTGGGCTCCGGTTTGTACGGCTTGGGCATCGGTTCGTTTGCCCTGGACTGGTCTGCCGTTGTCAGCTTCGTAGGCAATCCCATAGCTACTCCAGGCTTCGCCATTATCAACACCATGGTCGGGTTCTTCCTGGTCATGTACGTCATGCTGCCGTTGACTTACTACACCAATATGTACGACGCCAAGAAGTTCCCAATCTTCTCGTCCCACACCTTTGACCGCGACGGCAATATTTATAATATCTCACGCATTCTCGATCCGACGACTTTCAGTATTAACCTGGAAGAATACAACAATTACAGCAAACTGTACTTGAGTGTCTTCTTTGCTTTCACTTATGGGCTTGGCTTTGCCTCGCTGGCTGCTACCATTTCGCATGTTGCACTTTACCATGGAAAGTAAGTACTGCAGTTTTTAGTTAACTGTCTTTCTTTTACAACGTTTTTCTAACGATGATGAGGGGGTCTGCACTTGTCAGAACAATATGGTCAATGTGGATCAAAGCAAAGAGCAACCTGGACCGGAAAGTGGACGTGCACACTCGAATAATGAAGAAGAATTACGACACGGTGCCGGAATGGTGGTTTCACGTCATTCTTGTTGGAACGTTTGCTCTTTCTCTGTATGCTTGTGAAGGATTTGGCGGACAGCTTCAGCTCCCATGGTGGGGGCTCATACTGGCTTGTGTACTGGCTTTGTTCTTCACTCTACCTGTTGGCATAATACAGGCCACAACTAACCAGGTACATACTGATTATCATGAATTTCTAGGACATGCTCTTGAGCCCATCAAATCAATCTCTTTTTTTACTCCATTGATTATATATGTGCAGCAAATAGGGCTAAACATTATCACGGAGATGGTTATTGGTTACATATACCCCGGCAAACCACTTGCAAATGTGGGCTTCAAGACCTATGGCTACATAAGCATGGTGCAAGCACTCGGTTTCCTGAGTGATTTCAAATTAGGGCACTACATGAAGGTCCCCCCCAAGGCCATGTTCATTGCTCAGGTTTCCGAATCATTACCAAATTATTTATTTTATCAAATGCTGAATGGCGCAGATGGTAATGGCCAAATTTATCTGTGCAGATGGTCGGGACGGTGGTTGCGTCTACTGTCTACTTCTCCACGTCCTGGTGGCTGCTGACAACAGTTAAGGATATCTGCGATGTGGATAACCTTCCCAAAGGAAGCCCCTGGACTTGCCCTGGCGATGAAGTATTCTACAATGCGTCCATCATATGGGGTGTGATCGGGCCTCTCCGGATGTTCGCCAATCTTGGCGTTTATGGAAGCATGAACTGGTGGTTCCTGGTGGGCGCATTGGCGCCGGTGCCGACTTATCTGCTCAGCCGCAAGTACCCCGAGAAGAAGTGGATCCAGCTGATCAACATGCCCTTAATCTTGGGGGCCACGATGGCGATGCCACCAGCCAGGGCGGTGAACTACCTAATGTGGGGAATGGTGGGCATCTTCTTCAACATATATATCTACAGGGTGCACAAGAAGTGGTGGGCTAGGCATGCTTACGTCCTGGCGGCTGCGCTGAATGGCGGCATTGCCTTCATGGGGGTGTTGCTCTTCTTCACGCTGCAGACGCACGATATTAACGGCCCCGCCTGGTGGGGCTTGGACGCGGATGACCATTGTCTCGTGGCAAGTTGCCCCACGGCCCCTGGAGTGGTGGCTGAAGGGTGCCCTGTGCTTTGATGTGGTGATGGTATGGTGGTTATGACAGAACAAAAGGCGTTGATGGTTTTGATTATCAGTGTGTGTGAATAAACTGCAATTTCTAGGCTTGTGGTTGATGGTGGTGCAGATGTCTTCTTTCAGGTGCTTGGGTTAAACTTTGAAATTTGTCAGTTTGTTTGATTAGTGTTTTAGTTACTTTAAGGAGTTTGGGAGTAATTTGCTTTTATTTTAGTATGAGGGATGCATGCTAATGTGAAATTTCTTTATTATAAAATTTTAAGTTTCATGATTGCAGAGATTGGTGGTGCATAACTCCGACCCATATGTATTCATGATAAGATCGTTGAAAGAAATGGGTTACATTTTTGTATTGATTTGACGATGGATACACAAGAACTTTAGTATAACGTACAAAGTGAGATTGGAGATTGGTGAACAAAAGCCCACAAATAAAACATACTAATAAATAAATATAGACAATTGATACAACATAAATGATTCTTACAAATTACTAAAGACTAAATATTTTAACATTTTCTTGTAAGTTAAACATTTTATATTTAACTTGAACTATCAATAGAATTATGTACAATTTGTAATAATTAGGTTATAATCGACATTTCAACACAAATAGAAGTTAATAGATATAAATTGAAACAAATAGTCAATTAATAAATAGAGATAGAGTCAGATAGATGAAAGTAGATATCTATAGTCTGATAGATAAAAGTAGATATCTATAGTCTGATGGATAAAAGTAGATAGTAGAATTATTAAAGTAAAAAGAAAAAAGAAGCAGAGAGTATATTTATTAAGATAGACAATAGTAGGTAGACAACTGAGTGGTAGGCAAAATCAAAGAATCGGCCACTAGGAGGCAATATTAGTGAGATAAGATAAAAAGGTAAATAAAAAGTGAATTGCAGATCATAGTTCAACAATAAATTAGAAATGATTGACATATAGAAAATATTAATGAGACAAGATAAAAAAAGGTAAATAAGAGGTGAGGTGTACATAAAAAAATCAACAATAATTAGATATGATCGACGTATAGAAAATCACACATTAACGTAGCATAGCCTAACAAATGTGGACAAAATTTTTTAACATGTCAAAATATTAAAATCTCTCTCTCTCTCTCTCTCTCTCTCCCCCCTTTTTGTTATCATGACTCTAGCCCATAGGACGCACCTAGAACCAGCTAATACATTAAATAGAGTTTCTCTTTGATGCCCTTAGTGGGCTTTGATAAGGGAGTAGCGATATGCCACGACAATTGTGCTTCCTCACCCTTCTCATCTTTCTCGATCCTCGTTCAATTAAAAGAGACAAGGAAAAGGAAATCAATTGTAAACAAATTTGTGCTTGAAATAATGTAGTAGGGCACTGCTAAAATTTGGGGTTCTGGCAGAGTTAACACGAAGAGAAGGCGGATGTACCTTTAACTTAAACAAATCATATTTCACAGACTTTGTTCTAACAACATGTTGAAAAAAATGGACTACATTTTGTAATAACTTTAGGATTGATGTAGGGGCTTTGGTACAATATCTTGACAAGATTGGGGACTGGTGAACAAAAAAACCCACGAATCAAAAACCCTAAGAACTAAACATAGAAAATTGGATACTGCATAAATCATTGGTACAAAATTATTAGAACATTTAATATTTTAACAAAAATAATAACACAATCTTGCAAGAGGTGAGAGACAAGAGAGCAAGGTGGTGCTTGTTTGCATGTTGGAGTTGGAATAGTGTTTTTTTTTTGTCTGATTCGTCCTAGGTTTAGTTGGAATCGAGTAATTCATTTTGTATCATTCTCCACTTTTTGGAATAGGATATGAAAATTTTCTAACTTTGACACCGATTTGTATAAAATTTATTGAAGATAAACTGACTCTAATTATAAAAATAAAACTGAAATTTTTCTGGACTCAATTTTTTTCTATCTACTTTTGTTTCTCTACTTTGAAGTATGAATGTGCATTAACCTACCAATCTAACGAATATTTTTCATTATTGAAAGCATTATATTTGTATAAAAAAGTACAGAAGGATTAATCACGCTCCTAGGAATATGATACTTTGCTATCCCTTCTACAATTATTGTGCTTGATACCACTCATAATTTGGTTGAGTGTGTAGAAAGCTAAAATATAAATTAGAATAAATTTAATCAAACAATAAAAATTCCATAAAATTAAAGAATGAAGACAAAAAAAAAATACATATTATTTTTATTAGTTATAAAAATTAAAAAAGATCTTATGGCATGTAATACACTTAATTGTAAATCATAAAATATGTAATATTGAATTGAAAAAAATTTGTCAAGTTAAAACTTAAAAGGTTGGTAAGTTGTTATAACCCAACGTTTATAATTTTAAGGTTGCAGATTAAATATGAGATTTATTCAAAAAGAGACATGAACATACCAACATATTCATAAGATCCCTAAATTATTGGGTAATATGCAGCTCAAAAATAAAAACCCATAGACACTTGCTCTCTAATACAAGTCCCACAATAAGGGGAGAGTAGCAGCAACCAATTGCATTATCGTTGGAACCATCATTTGATAACAAGAATAGAAGCCCTAGACAACATTCATAAACACCATCTAATACACGGTATGACGTACAGATGATATCATATAACTACACAGCCTACGACCATTGGAGAGCGCCGCCACTTATAATTTAGGCACTGAACGCCTTTGCCTCCTGTGTGTCCTCTGGACATCCTCTCTGACGGCTGCTTCGGGAGTCTTAGTAATGTGGGACTCGCGCTCTAGCGAAGGCTCCACCGATAACTTGCCTCGAGCATGATCAGTACCAGGATCTGCAGGGAGACTCACAGCTGTATCGCATGTTGGCCTTGAATCTGGGCAGCTTACTTCATCTGCAGCGTGCTCTTTCCTTTGGCCTCCACCGCCTCCTAGAGAATCACTGTTTGCTACATCACCACGAGGGACTACTGTTGAGTTTTCCCAGAGAGGGAATGTAATATTTTCGAATTTTAATCTCAAAATAGTCAGAGAACACAGCAGAGTAAATAAAATCCTAACTCAATTTGGTTCAATAAAGTAAATAAAATCCTAACTCAATCTACTTTTATCACATAAAATACATAAACATAAATTTTAGAACAGTTGCATAGATAATTACCAGAAAATAAATCACATAATTTCGATTTATAATTCACAAGCCGCAATAAAGTTCTAACTTTTAGTTTGTCCACACCATTGGCTATGACTTTCTAACAAAACTTCACAGACTCTTTTGTGAAATCTCGCAACTCTTTCACTTAGAGAATTTCTTTAGAGAAAACTAATGAATATTAGTAATTAATTTTTTCTCACGTGCAAATGCTAATGTGAACAGTGCTATTGGGTACTACTTACAAATATTGTTGTCTTTTAGAACCGTTCAAACTGTTTATTTAAAAGAAACAATCTTATTTATGTACTAGGGTATTTACAGTTTATGGAATTGGCTTTATCTTTTACATGGAACTTAAATTAATCCAAACCGACTCACTTTTAATTATTTGTCTATTTAATAATTAAAACTCATTTGAATTATTTCCTTCAAACTTCATTAATTAAATTCAAAACTTATTATGTTTTCAATTAATAATCTCCAATATTAACAAATATAATAAGTATAAAATAGTTCTCTTGTACTTTATCTTTTTAATTTAATTAATCCTATTAATTAAATTAAAGGCTTATTATTTTTTTAATTAATAATCTTATCATTAACAAATAATACGAGGAATAAATCATTCCAATTTGACATAATTCAATTGTAATCAAATTAAATCCACTAAGAGACTTCCCAAGCCTCATCAACTCGACTTTTCAAGTTTTGTGATCACCATCATACAAATGCCTCAAGTCATGATCTTATTCTTATGTGTGTGATTTTTTAAGTTCATCTTTATTTGACAATAAATATAGCTCGAAAGATATAGGTAACATCTAACATGTGATTTATTCAATGTGAAGTAAATAGATCACAATGAACTTTTCTAATTGTGAATATCATGCGATATAAACTTTTTTTCCTACTTTGTCCTAATCGAGCAAGAGCTACGGATTTAGTCAAATTCATGAACTCGATCATATGACCAATTAATGTTTTCTCATGTGACTAATATTTTTTTGGGAAACTCCTTTCGATTACATACTACTTTAACTAAGAATTTTTAACTTATAGAATATCAAATGTATAGGACAAATATCTTACTCACTTGTAAGTAGACAAATTTCTTATTAAACACACACATGTCTTTATATTTACTCAAATAAAAACACTTTGGGCTTATATCCCATTCCATACCATGATAGATATTGATTTTTAATACTCTAATGACACATTGACCATTATGCACACAAGACAATTATGTTGTCTTAAATTTAAGGTCTACACGCATTTAACTCTATCACGAAATAAGACATTGACGACAAAAAGTGAACGTCATGTGTTTACTTCATTCTGCTAGTCAGGTTCTAATATTTATTCTCTAATAACACATTTACTCACATGTATTATCAATATCTTACATTGAACAATATGATATTTACTATACAAATATAAGGTATGTAAATCATATCAACTTTATAATATCCTTTGAAGTGTTTGTGACTTGTGGACTGGTTTTAATGATCGTATACTAAAACAACATTATGCTCATATTCATAACCCCTTATGAATAAGACATTTTAATATAATCACATAGACACGTGCAACAATTTACATCATTCAAAATTTACATACATGAAAATATTGTCAGAATATTGATAAAATAATCACCAATATTTTATTAAATAATAATGATAACGTTTACACTTAATATCTCTCAATGTTCCATCCTTAATAATTTGGCATCAAATGATATATCACTAACAACAACTTCATTGGAAACCAAGTGTCTAGATGACACTTCGTGATTTGCTGAAGGCAGCTCAGGGATAAGTCGTGTTACCCATTGAGTGGAGGGCTTTGAGTCTTTCAAGCTAGGGTGGGCAAAGTTTGATGGAGTTGAGGTTCCAGCACCATATGTTTAAAATATACGAGGTTCAGTAGTGGAAATAGTGTCAAGCGAACCTCTGTTCCTCCTACATGGTTAGGATTTGTAAGGGTAGTAAAAGCTTCATGCTTTGCTGTGGGAGGTTGCGATGCATCAAGATTACCCTGAGTGATATGAGTCACATTGAACTTTGTAGTGTTGTGATCTAGTTTTACCAGAGTCTCTACTTGTGGTTCTGATATAGGAGTATCAATCATCGCTAGTAAGACTTTAGTACCTCTATTATCTTTTTACCCAGAAACTTGCTATGAAGCAGTGGCCATGTTAGTCAAGATTGGCTTATTTTCCTCCAAAGAAAAGTTGGTTTCCACACCTATCAGTAGCATATTTGAATTCTCATGGCCTAGTAGATCAAAAGGTAGGTCTAGCATAGAGGATGGTAAAGCTTCTCTACTTCCAATTATTATATCCAACTCTATCATCTCCAACTGTAAGTTGTCCTCTAATTCTGTTAGTGGAGAGTTTCTTGAGATAGGTGAGACAAAAGGCTAGACATCCTCATGTTTAGGAATATTGTGTAGAAGTGAAGGAGCATCATTAGGTCTCATTAAAGTAAATGGGGCTGGTAACAATGGTACCGATGTATATGGATTGCTTTCACTGAGCAAGTATCCACTCATTGCACACGTCTTTATCAACTAGCAATGCTTTGTTTTAGAACTAATTGGAATAATCTCTTGCTCTAGTGGCAAGTCCTGGTTTTTGTTACTCGTTCTCAAAGCAAAGGCACAAATATCCCGAATCTTCCAAAGGGCTTGTAAGATGGGGCTTATTGTATTTACAAAATATGATGAAGCCTAAGAATGTTTAGTGAAATTATCCTAAACTTGACCATTAAAATGCAGAAGACCTATTAGATTGTGGCAAAGTAATTTCACCTATAACTTCAAGATCCAGTCGCACTGTATTTAGATCCACAATGTCCTGGAACTCAGAAGGAGGAAGAATCCCACGTCTAAGGTGTATTTGGTTGTCCATTGACATTTGCTTAGAGAATATTTGACATGAGAGAGTGGGAAACTTCTATCAAGGTAGACATTGTTATCGACACGTAAGAACCTCATGTTTGTCTCTCAAGAGCTGGTCCACCAGCAGTACTATTGGACTGCATATATTCAATGTCTCAAGTTTGGTTGCTCGATACAAAGCACTGTACGAGCAAGGTAGTACAACGTTACCCTAACTAAGCATTCCAGCAGTCTAAAAATCCCTAAGCAGGGGCAAGTGCATCAACTTTACTTTATTATTAGACATATCTAAGAATAATTGCCCCTCAAGCAACTGCAAAATGTATGCTTTAGCATAATATTGCACTGTATCATTTGATGCATCATTTGATAATGTTTTAAATCTTTTTTGTAAGCATATGATTTAAGGCGACCACAATCAAAATCCTCTAGTGGCGGTATAAATCCTATTAGCTCATTACTTATCTCCCTCCACTCATTTATTGATCTATTGGTATTGACACCAATAATAGGCTCACCATCTACAAGGAGATCCTACAATACAAAAATGTCTTGTAATGTAACAATAGTCTCACCAACTGGAAAATGAAAAGTATGGGTCTTTGGACACTATCTCTCGACCAATGTTATGATCAAAGCATGATCTAGCCATATATGACCAGCTTTATACACTCCATAAAATCATGCTTTTAACATCATTTCCCGAACTTAAGGGTCCAGGGCACCCAAGCACCAAAAGTGGCCATCACACCTCTTACACGTTAGAGGCACAAAGTCTTGGCTATTCCATATCTCTATAGATCTATGATGATCCTATAAGATAAGTACAGAGTCATTAATAGGTCCAAGATGCAATGTGTGACCTGATTCAGCATCCATCCATCCATCCAATTGAAGTACCTGAAAGGTATGTTACAAATCAATAGCACATCATCAAGACTCAATTTTCATGTTACTAAAAGCATAGTTTCCAAAAACAACAATTAAACATAATTGCACACAATAAGCCCGTGAATCCTTAGGTATCATATGCTCACGAGGAAGATAAGATTATCATTTACTTTTTACTGCCTAATCCAAGATTCTTTCACTTTTAAAGAGGCAATGGAAAGGTTCTACGTGGGTGGACTTAAGTGGACTCAAAAGCACTGTCTCCATCCTATTGACTCCCCATTTGTGATATGAGAGGCCTTTATTTTTATCAAAATTAGAATTATGCCCCTCAACTTTGTACTTATTTCGAAATTGCCCTTAAATTTTTTTGGTGATTGCACTCAATAGTATTTCTTTTATTTTTAGAATTATTAATTATCTTACTTCATTTCCAATTTTCAACAATTATCTAAATCTCATATGAAAATGGTTTTATTAAAATTATATTAAAAATTACATAAGATTTTATTTTATTGCTTTTACTAGAATAACTTTGACGTAATTTTATTGTTTAAGGCAAAAGGTTATGTTTGTTTTGATTTTTAGGTATGTGTTTTTAGTGTATTTTTCTCAAAACTTTTATAAAAGTAAAAGAGAGAAAGAGATAAAATTTAAAATAATTAAAGTGTGTGTATTTTTAAAAATAAAAACGTAGGCAAAATCTTTTGAGTTTTCGTAGCTAAGAGGGTGTTTAGGTTAAGGTGTTTTAAGAGTTCATAAGATACTTAGAAGTTTTTGAAATTTTATGTTATAAAAGAACATGTAAATTTAGAAAATAAAATGTTTGGAACTTATAAATTTTTTTAAAATAAGTTGTTTATTCTCAAATTATTTTCAAATATCTTATAAATTACTTAATCTTATATATTAAAATTGATATAAATATCTTTGAGTTACATTTTATTAATGATATTTAGTTTTTTTTATCATTATTATGTCAAAAAATTATAATAAACTATAATTCTAAATTTCAATAAAATCTTATAAGATATCTTATTATTTCTATCCAAAAATTTTATTAACTTATTTTGAAAATAAGAACTATGAGTTTATAAATTCAAAAATATCTTATAAGTATAATTTTATAACCTATTAACAAATAAAAACATTTAGCCAAACACCCTCTAAATTTTTTACTCAAACTTGATTAAATTCAAAAGTATTTTTAAATCTAATCAAATTGAAATCCAGACTTTGAATATTGTTTTGAATTCAATCTCACTCTATGATTTAAACTTGAATTTGAATTCATACTCTATAAATACACTCAAATTGAGTATGAATGGTTATAAAGCTTAAGTTACTATTTGAACTCGACTCGATAACACATTTTTCTTTATTAACCTTTGTTTTTAGTAATATGTAGTATCCCCCCTTTTTTTCCTAATTAATTTGCTCAACAAGCGACAACAAAATTGAGATAAAGCAAGTTAATTGTGAAAAATGCATAGGGTGCGACCCAAGTAGTCGTGGTTGGATGAGTGTGTGTGGACAAGTAATTATTTTTCAAATTGTGAAATATTGGTCAAGAGTTCAAATACTCCCATGTTCATTTTAATGTGTCGGTTTGAGGTTTTTTCAAAAAAAAAACCCAAGCGATCGTGGTCAGCGCTACTTTAATGCGTGGATTAAAAATAAATAAAAAACGTGGTCAGCGCTGATGAGGACACTTCTAAGTTGAACCATACAAGTGACGGAGTGTATGGTCAACGCTGACTAAAGATCTTTCTAGTGGTTTCTTCTTCCAGAAATATGTCGTTTCATGGATCTTGATCGAAGGTTGTTCTTCAAACGTGTCCACAGTCCATTGAATTACTATTGTTTTAATCAGCCCTTCGTTTTATATACCAAAACAAAAGATGGTTTTTTTCTATTTTATTTAATTTCTTATCCCCACTGGATTAAAAAAAAAAAAAGAAAATCAATATAATTTGGGGTAATAATCAATTAGTGCTAATTGTTTTTAAAACCAAATCGACCGGCCGGTCTAACCTGGAGTCGATTGGTTTTTTTATTTGATTAAAGCATGAAAACTAAAAGTATTCATAAATGATGCGAACGGATCAAAACTAATCAAACCCATTTTGGCCAAAAAAAATTAGAAAAGAAATTTTAACACTTTTTTTTTTAAATTACAAAATAAAATTTCACTCTTTCTTCCAATTTTTTTTTTTACATTTACAATTCTTCAATATTAATTAGAATATACAAGTTTTTATTTTGACTTTTGTTTTTAGTAGTTTTTGTCTTTTTATTTTTTCTAATCAAATTTTTGAAAATTTTATTATTGCATCTTAAAATTACAATTGTTCATATGAATTAATCTATTTTATTTTTCAAAATTAATTTTTCAATTTTATACTTTTAATCATTTTGAATTTAATAAGTTTTTTAATTTATGTAATAAATTTTTATTTTAGTTGAAAAAAATAATTTTTAATATTACATCTATAAAAATCATCGTTCAGTGTACTATTAAATTGAATTATAATCATTTTGTAAATTAGTTTAATAGTAATATATATAATATTATATAATTTAAAATAATTAATTTTTATAAAATGGTTCCATTGGTCGAATAAGTAAGCCAGTGACGCAAAGCAAATCGGTTTTATGAACATTGTTGATGATTGGAAGAGCAGAAAACACCTAAAATTCCGTTTAGGGATTTGGCAGACTTCCCAAAGAGAAACCAACCTCGTCTTCTCTGCAGTTTCGATGCTCCAAAAACTGAAAAATAAGTAAAAAAAAACCATTCAATTCAAACCCCACCCATGTTCGTGGTGAAACAGGGAATCCACGCATTAAAGGTACTAGTTGTCTGCTCGGCCAATCGAAATCGCGCCTCTTGCCGGTTTTGATATTGTTGGATGAATGTTCTATTTAATTGTTTTTGTTGTTGTCTTTGTTCATTGCATGTAATCATCCTCTGTCTTCCTACTCCGTATATAAACGATGCAGTGAAGTCCCATGGGCCGAAATGGGCAGTGAGACTAGGGAAGCCATCTTCTGATTCAAATTCAAAGATGGAAATTTGACACGACACTTCGTTCAGTTGTAGACAAACAGTCTTCCTGAATTTTGGGACAATCCGACTGTCCCCAGTCATGACGATGTGATTGTAGCTAAACCTGGAACTGGAGAGGTATGGTTCTTCTTTGAATTTGAAGCTATTAATCATTGAAACTTAGGGCTGGGTTCTTGTTAACTCTTCTTTGGTTTATCAATTGGGTTATTGGTGTGGTGGTTGTGTTTGTTATATATTTTTATTTGTGTGTTGTTCATAATTCACGCTTTTGTGATAGAAAAAATGCAAGACAAACTTGTGCTGTTCTGCTGATATAAATTTGGCAATGTATATCTGGAGTATTTGGGTAATGCTTTCTTGTGTGTTAAAGTGCTTGACATTTTTGTAAAAATAAGAACATGGCTAACAAGAGGTTCTCTTTTTCTCTGTTTTCCTTTTATAGTCAAATAGATCAGTAAAAAGCAAAGCCGCTAAACCTGAGTCCTGTATCTTTGTTGGGAATGCCTATGGAAACACAATCATTCTGGCTATGAAAACAATTTTTATTGCTTTGAATCTTTAAGTTTCACAAGATTTAAACTTCAAAAACAAGCATTATTTTTGCTTGTTCTCTGAGTATTTTCTGCACACTAACTTCATCAAACGTGCCACATATATGATTAAGCAGTATTCAAGCTTCTCAGTAAATCTTTTTTCTACATTATAAACTCCAGTTTTGGACAAGGGGAAAAGTTGTATGTGCAATTTCTTGTCTTTCCATGCCTGCAGACTGACACCATTCTCTGATCTCTGATCAATTACAGTGAATATCATCATCATGATCAGCATTTACGCTCATAATGACGACTGCTTAAAGGGGCTTTCTCTGAGGAATTAAGTTGGTAAGTATAATATTGTTTGAGGGCCCAATAAGGTCACACTGTAAAATAGCCATTGAGGATTGTTTATCATTTAAATAATTTATCTTTATACTGCTGCTCACGTCCCTAGTGGTACCACGAGACACTGCCGCTATTGTCCACTTCAAAACCCTTAATTGTGACAGGTCATTTTTCAATATATTTCCAAACCGTATATTTTCAGAATAAATTAAGCCTTGAATTGCAGTCACATGGATCAAGCACAGACTATAGGACAAGTACATCCACTTTGCACATTCATTTAGTGCTAATATATTTGATTTAGCTATTATTCATAATCATATGACGTTTAATCTATTTTTAGTTATCGATATTTAATACATATTTATAACTAAAAAATATATACCATAAATAATATAACTCAAAAAAATGGTGACGTGTTAAAAGATCAATACCTCAAAGTTATACTAACAAAAAACCCATATATTAATCAAAATAATGTATTTCTCCCTTTTCAACCTTTTTTTTTTGCTAGAATAATAATTTTCAAGATATTTTTTGTTTTCTAAATTTGGAAAAACTCAAGTCCCTTCATTTATTCAAGTAAAAGTTAGTCACCCTGTGTTTATGCAAATTTATTTATAAATTTATAAAGTTACTTTATTTTAAATAGTAAAAATAAAAATATTTAAAATAAAAGTATAAAATATTCAAAATAAGAAAATAAATTTAAAAAGTTCAAAAGAATTAGAAAAGAAAAATTTAAGAGCGAATACAAATAAAATAATAAATTGAAAGAAAAGTAAAAAATAAAATGATCAAAAATTGAAAAGAATTTTAAATAAAAGAAACTTCTTTTCCAATCAAAATTCTTTATTAACTTAATAATATAATATAGATTCCTTTGCCGTCTTAAAAAATAAAATTTTTGGAGTGAATAAAAATTGGGGCATTAGTCAGGCTTTCAAGCGAATCCACTACTGCTAAGGTTCTTTAGAAAGTCTTATTGTGTTAGTTAACTGGTTATGTGGATCATAAACCGTACATAAAATGTGCATCATAAAATGTTTATGGTTCAGCTTCAGCAAACGACACTCAAGGGTGGTTGCAGAGAGTAAACGGGCTTGAAAGTTAGTATGAAACTATGGCTGTCAATCAACGCTAACTACGTACTAAGTTGAAAATTATTATTCAGAGATTGAATGGCACCGCATGTAGTCTCCGAAGGCCCCACATGTAATAGAACTTACAAGATGATCAACCTATGGCAGGTGGTTAGGTGCGTCGGAATTAAACACTTCACACACCCTGTACCGAAAAGAATGAGAATCTGGACCAACGCCCATGAACTTGGTGTAAGGACCACAGAAGTGGTGGCAAGGAGGGCATAACAGGTCATTACAGGTTAGTTATAGCTTTGATGGGGAGTGAAGAAGGGGGGTCCCAAACCCTAAGCATGAGGGACAGGTTGGAGCATTTGTAGGGCCATGTGTTGATTCAGACTCTCGTGTCTGGGACAAACTTCATTGAAATTATTGAACATGTAAAAGCTTTTCTTTACCTATCTTTGACCACCCCCCCCCCCCCCCCACCGCCCGGGTCTCTTTCTCTCACACACGCACTCGCACTTTTTTTCTGTCCCTCTGCCTCTCTCCGCACATATATACATACACAATACGATAATATTATAGTAGCAGAAGACTGCGTTGGTATTGGTATAGGCCCACAGGCCAGTTACCCAACCAACCCTTTTCTTTCGACTTTCTCAAAGCCTTTCCTTTTTCTCGTCTTTTCTGTATCATCCACTACGCATATTTTCGGGAGGGGAAAAGAGGAGGTGGAGTTGTGGCTCTCTTGTTCATGTGTCTGTACAGTTAGGTGCCCTCCTTTTTTTTTCTTTCCCCCAATTGCCAAAGCAATGAAAACTGTAAACCCTAAAGTCCCGATCTTTTGAACTGGTCCAGTGGTTTGCTAGGTGGGTCGTGGTTCTCTATGCTCCTCTGGGTTTTGTCCATTTAGCATTGTGAATTATTGTGGGTATTCAATGGATCCCTCTTGTTAGGATTTTTACAGAGAGGAGGTGGGTCATTGCTAAGGATCTGTGTGCTTTTCATGGACCCATTTCTTTGTTGCAGCTGCCTTTTCCCGAACTTGCGCTTATCTTTGTATGTGGTAAAGTTTAACTATTAGTTGTGTTTGGGGACTTCATTTAGTTGTATAGGTTGAATCGGTCTCCTTTGTCGCAATTTGGTGGCGATTTGGGCGCGAACAGTTTTCCCCTTATATAGAAGTTCTTTCTCAAGGTGAAAAGATACGATTTTTGGAGTCAAATTGATGTTGCTTCCGGCGGAGAGCTGGATATATTGTTGCTTTTTCTATCTCTGTATTGATCGGTATCTGCACCCGTGACTGTGTGTGTTTGTGTTTTCCCCCCTTTTTTACTCTTCCAGAGAAGAAGAAAGATAATATGCTTTTGATTTATAATGCACTTTCTTTCTGTTTCTTTTCTGTTTTTTTTTTTTTTTTTCACTCGGTTCATAGCCTGTTATCTACTGTTGATCTATGAGGGCTTATCTTTTTGTCGTGGACAACATATTCCTTGGGTTTTGTGTAAATATTGTGCCTGAATTTTTAACATGTGTTTAGAACTAAATATTGTAGTTCTTAGAATCTCTTTATGTAGTTCTTGTAGAACATAATCCAGTCATTTATGTGTTCCGTCCAGGGACTAACCTGCAGATGTGTGGAATAATTGCAGATGATGTTTGATTTCAGTGTTGAAGGGGCAAATGTGTTTTTTGGTACCGAGTAATGGTCTTGTTCGTTCTGATTAATTTACAGTGTGCATATTTTTACCAATGGCCTCAGAACCGCCTGCCAAGGGTTCCTTAGAAAAGCATAGCAAATGCCATGGAGGGCAATTGATAGAAGGAAATACTCGGAGGGCTGCTGCTGCTCCATTTCGCAACACTGGCAAATTGGACCCTTCTTCGAAAAAATTGCATAGAGATGTTGAAAGTGCAATCTCTAAGAAACCTACAGTAGAAATCACTAGAGAATCAAAATTAACTGATCCTCCGCAAAAGGGATCTGTTAGTTCTTTGGCTGGTAAGTTGGATTCAGGCTTACATTTGGGTAACTCAAAGCATCTGCCATCATCTGATCATACTCCTGATCAGGAAAAAACATCTGATAATGGAAATGTCAAGAATGCTGCAGCATCTAGAAAAAATACAGATGGAGCAAGTGGCCTTTTGAAGACTAGTGGAAATGTCAAGATTAGTGATCGGGTTGATTATGCTGAGAGTGGAAAGAGCAGCTTGTGTAGGGGCAGCACAAGCTCTGATGTAAGTGATGAAAGTACTTGCAGCAGCTTCAGTAGTAGCATTAACAAACCCCATAAAGCAAATGATCTAAGATGGGAAGCAATACAGGCTGTTCGCACAAAGGATGGGGCATTAGATCTGAGGCACTTCAGATTACTGAAGAAGTTGGGCTGTGGTGATATTGGAAGTGTTTATCTGTCAGAATTATGTGGTACAAAGTGTTATTTTGCGATGAAGGTCATGGACAAAGCTTCACTAGCAAGTCGGAAGAAACTGCTGCGTGCCCAGACAGAGAGAGAAATACTGCAGTCTCTGGATCATCCTTTTCTTCCAACACTGTACACACATTTTGAAACTGAAAAATTTTCTTGTTTGGTAATGGAGTTCTGTCCTGGTGGTGACTTGCATACACTTCGGCAGAGGCAACCTGGAAAGCATTTTTCTGAACAGGCTGTGAAGTATGATACTTTCTTAGCTCATTGATTTTATGTGCTTACATATTCAAAGTGGAACATTTTATGGTATTGTTTCATGCGTGCAAAACTTCCCTTTCAAGACCGGGTATCAATGGTTTCATCGCATGAATCTAGATATTGGTTCAACTAGCGGCTAGATAAGTATCTGGAATGATTATAACCAAACAAAATATTTAAGCATGTGGGGCTCCAGCTTTTATGTTGAAATTGATACTTAACCGATAATGATGCTTTCATTAGAGTCCTAGACCATGCGTACTATGCTATAGTGTTTCCAAATCCCTATTTTATCTTGGCACTATGGTGAGATAGGACCCAAAAACTGCAGAAGCTTTTAAGTCAGAACTTCTAGCCATTTCGTTGTCGTCTTCCAGTCTGGTGCGTGGTTGTTTGGGAATCCCTGCTTATTTTAACACAATGTGACTCCATGCTTATTGTTTTTTAGTGAAATAGCAGGCTTTTTACTGAAGGCAATTATCAATGGAGCGTCCACTTTTATGGTAGTTGTCACAGTCAATTTAATGGGCTTAGTGTCGCTAGTTGTGATACTTAAGCTCATCCTACTTTTTTTTTCTTTTTCCTGAGTATGTATTTGTCTGTTGTGGATGCATTTGAATGCATTCATATTCTGTTAATAATTCATAAAATGGCTGTTTGAGTCTGATTTGCACATCCATTTCTACAATTTTCAAATATTAACACATTTGCTTCTCTTGTTTTCTGTATTATATTTAGAAAAACATTTTTATGTGTACACATTTCAAAGAAGTTGAAACGATTGTTATATCCCTGTTTATCTGTGAACCCTAAATCAGATAGAACTCTGGTGTGCTTTGCTATATGATCTTATTTCATGTAGTTTTTCTTTTACTTTATAAATGTATTTTTGGGGGAATTCCACATGCAGGTTTTATGTAGCAGAGGTCCTCCTTGCTTTGGAGTACCTCCACATGCTCGGAATTGTCTACCGTGACCTCAAGCCAGAAAATGTCCTCGTGAGGGACGATGGGCATATAATGCTCTCAGATTTTGACCTCTCTCTTCGCTGTACTGTCAGCCCCACTCTGATCAAGTCATCATCCCTCGAGGCTGAGCCTCCTAGAAAAAGCACCGTTTACTGCGCCCAGCCTGCTTGCATCGAACCATCTTGTATCCAGCCATCGTGTATGGTGCCCACTGCATGTTTTGCTCCTCGCCTCTTTTCAAGCAAGTCCAGGAAAGACCGAAAATCCAAAAATGAAATTGGAAACCAAGTTAGCCCATTGCCAGAGCTTATTGCCGAGCCAACAGATGCACGTTCAATGTCGTTTGTGGGGACCCACGAGTACTTGGCTCCAGAAATCATCAAAGGCGAAGGGCATGGCAGCGCAGTGGACTGGTGGACTTTTGGGATCTTTCTGTACGAGTTGTTGTTTGCCAAGACTCCATTTAAAGGATCAGGAAACCGGGCAACCCTATTCAACGTCGTGGGTCAGCCCCTGCGCTTTCCTGAATCGCCGGTTGTCAGCTTTGCAGCCAGAGATCTCATCAGAGGCTTACTAGTGAAGGAGCCACAGCATAGGTTGGCGTACAAACGGGGAGCAACAGAAATCAAGCAACACCCCTTTTTCGAGGGCGTGAATTGGGCTCTGATCCGGTGTGCTAGCCCTCCGGAGGTCCCTACAACTGTTGAGATCAATAGAATCTCTGCTCCTCCGCCATCGAACGGTCTGAAAGCTGCCCCTGCAGCAGCTGTTCCCACTCAGCAAAGCGCAGATAATTACCTGGAATTCGATTTCTTTTAGTAGGTTCTTCACACTTTTGATGGTGTTTATTTTTCAGTACATGCAAAAATGGTATTTCCAGTCATTGGAAGAAGTAAGACGAAGATGTTTTAAGTTTGTGTCTGGACCATTGCTGATTTGTTGTATGTCGAACGTTGTAATATTTGTTGATTATCAATTTATAATGTGTATTAGCCTGTTATTAGGTCAAATGCTTAATTTTAGAAGAAATTACAATAAAAGCAAAATGCGGTGAAGGATAATCGAACACCCCGACACCTTCATCAAGTCCGGCGCACTCTTAACTTAGTTATTCCCGCTCTGGCTGTGGATCATGGTTTGACAATATATTGTGGTTTAATACTTTTGAAAACAAATAAATTTTCAGAAGCATTGAAACTAGTTGACTACGCAATTTCTTAAAAGTCACCATGATTTGGGCACCTTAATTGCCTAACCATTCTAATGATATTGATTATGGCCTGTAGAGCCTAATCTCTTTA
Organism: Avicennia marina; assembly: GCA_019155195.1. Taxonomy (NCBI): domain Eukaryota; kingdom Viridiplantae; phylum Streptophyta; class Magnoliopsida; order Lamiales; family Acanthaceae; genus Avicennia; species Avicennia marina. Next base: position 3,542,859 of record CM032776.1, read on the forward strand.
TTTGATGTTTGATAACAATGACAAAAATTTGGCACACTTTTGCATCAACCCCATGGTTGATTCCATAATTATGTCATGATAAAAGATAGTTAGGACCGAAGCTCGTCAGATTCATTCGTTATCAGTGAAACTATAGTTCCTTTGGTCCACATCACATCTTTTCACGTCCAAAAAACAAAAAAGGAAAGAAAAAAAAGAGAAAGAAAAAGGAAGAAAATCTCCAAAACACTATTCTTTTAATTAAGTTTAGGTAAGAATATGACAGCCAAATCCGGAAATTAATGACGCTTTTATTTGGTTTAGGTTAGGAGATATTTGATACACAAACAAAGTAGGGAAAGCCCTCCCTAAATCAGTGACCATCATTTAATGTTAAAAAAAACGAGTGAGTATATCTTGACATGCGATGGGCAATTATTTTATATATCTCTAATTATTTTTAAATTATATAATTTGATTAATTGTAATAAATTGCAAAATTATTAAATATTTAATGATAAAATATAAAATTATTGAGAATTAAATAAGAAAACAAAAAATTATTGATTGCTCGCATGTATATATACAAGTATGTAAATCGAATTTTGAATATTTACGTATCTATCCTATTCAAGAATGAAGGGACCTTATTTGGACTTTCAATTCATTCCTTAAAATACCTTCTATCTTTCCCATTAATGACATTTAAAGAATAGAACTAAAAGTCCATTAAGCAAATCTTAACAAAAAGTTTTTTTCCATTTTCATTTATACTTGTAAACTAATGTTACAAGACTAATTTTGGTTGTGCATTATTAAGTTACCATAATATCCTTATTTTAATAATTTATAATTTTCTCTTTTTTTTATATATATTTTAATATAATTCTATACTTGTTCCTTCAACATCAATATATCGTTCAATTCATATTATTTTTTATAAATTTCATATACTTTTAATTTTAAAATAATTTTATTTTATTGTAATTTATTACAATAAATAAAAAGTTATAAAAATTTTCACATAATTTTTGGATGTGCCATTATTACTTAGTACATAGAAGAGCGGAATAATTTAAATTTAAAATTTAAGAGAAATTTGTAAGGTAAAATATTGGTTCCTTATTTTGCATGTATATCAAAATATTTAAAATTTAACTATCAAACACATGAACAATCAAAATAATACTAGTACACACACATATAATTAAATTTATATATATTTAAATTTTAAAAATTAATTATTATTTTTATTATTATATTACAAATAAATATATAGATTTAAATAAATCTAAATTTTCACCTAAAATTTTTTTTCAATCCAATATAATTTTTACATCTGATAAAATATAATCATTTTTATACCAACAAAATCCCGAATCAAACGTAGCCACAAATTTTTGCTTGGATAAAAATACAGAAAAACATTATAACAAACTTAGTGATGGTCATGCTCTTTCTCTTCTTGATTTTTACATCTCCACTTTCAGAGTTCACTGCCACATTTCTTTAATTTGAAGTGGCCATCTGTATGGGATCCAAGCGAGCGCCTGTCTTCGTCCATTCTTCTTTTTCTTTGCTGAATGGTGGAAAATAAAAGTTCGGAAAAAAAAAAAAGGTGGAAAAAAAAGACAGAAAACGAGGTTCATTTGTTATAAAAGGGTCACACTCCCTTGTCCGAATCCCAACCTCACCCTGCCTTGCGGAATTTCACCGCTTGCTAATTAAACATAAAGAAACTGGAGTTCAAAATCTGAATTCTGAATCCAAAGGCTGTTTTTTTTAGCGTTTTTGCAGAACGAAACCAGAATGGTGTTCATAAAGGAAGAAATGATCAAACAGTTTGAAACTCTGATGGAAAAAGGTCTGTAATTCTGTTTCCATTTGCTGGATAGTTTCCGTGCTGCACTTTTTTCGGTCATTTTTTTGATTCTTGGATCTGCCTTCTGCTGACTCTTTGACGTTCCGTTGCAGTTGATGAACCATTGAAGAAAACTTTCAAGGTTTGCCGTTGTTGCTGATATGTTCGCTATTTTGAATGGGTGTAGGGAAATACTGGTTTTTTATGACGTCAAATTTCATCTGGGCTTTGTAGACGTGGTTTTAAGAATTTGCTTTCACTGAATTTTTAATTGTTTTAAGTTGTGGTGTCTTATCCCAGTTGTGGCTGGGATAGTGGAATGGTCAATGTCACGTCAAACTTTTTTGATGATGCTAAGGATACTTGCTTCAATTGCCCACTTGTGAAGTCGGTTGACCTGAGTAACTTCGTAGAAGGACCATGAACTGGGAAAATTAGTCTTCATTTGAGTTTAGGGAAGTTTACAATCTGATTTTTCTGTTATGTGGTCGAAATCAAGAAATTTGATCCGATTTTAGGGTTACTTGAATTCATAGACATTTGAGTTTTTCTGCATCTTAATTTCAATTTAGTGAGGTGCCAAGTGATCAGGTTCTTATCGTGATCTCAAAATTATGTGCTGCAGCTCTTAACTTTTTCTTTGACTAAAAAGACTCGAGGGATTCTGGATTCATTTGAGAGAACTGATTTTGAGGCCATTGTAGTGAACGAAAGGGTGATTGATTGCTAAAATCTGAAAAATGGGGAAAAATTTTAGGTGATGAACTAATATGTGAAGAATTCAATGGCTTGTAACTGATGGATTGGATTATGCTTCTTTTCGTTGCAGACTTGGTTCTTTGTGTATTATAATAACTGATTTCTTTGTTGTAATTTGCAGAATTTACATAACGGATATCAAAAGGAGAATTTGGTTAGGTTTCTTAAAGCAAGGGATGGAAATGTCTCAAATGCATATAAAATGGTTTGCTGATGTTGATTCAATTCCTTTTAAATGAAAGAATTTTCTTTTTAGGTTCTTACTATTGCCCTATACATTTCAGCTAGTAGACTGCTTAAACTGGAGGATACAAAATGAAATTGATGACATACTGTCGGTGAGTTTTTAGAATTATTTTCTTTTAACATGTCTTTTTGAAAATCTTGTAACTGAAAAGGGTAAATGCCACCACTCTATCTATCTAATTCTGATCTGGATTAGCAATTTCAGTTAAAACTTAGGTCAATATATGCCGACTTTTGCTTCTCAGATAAGATGTAGTTCCTTGATCAACAGTCTGCAGAACACGTTTTGGCTAAATGGAAAGATGTGTAGGAATTGCAGCATCCACGTGGTTTCTTGTGGTCCTCTTATTCTACTGTTTGAGATTTTGTATCACCAAGATGGTGTGCAAGTTGACAGAGACAAGGTTACCACTGCATGTTCTTGAGGGTTTTTTAACACTGAATCATAAAAATCACTAAATTCCTGGTTCCCACAAGAAAATACTAAATTCCTCAGGACCTGAGAACCTGGAAGTATTTTGAATGTTCAAAATACCTTCTGCAAGCCTTGCAATAAAAAATTTTGAATACTAATAATTTTGGGATCAAATATCCCGGAAACAATGTTTCAGGAATTTGGGATCCTGGAATTATTTTTTTGACCTTTCAAAATAACAGCGCAAACCTGACAACAGTGGATGATGTTTCTTTAGTTGTTGATGTGTTGCAGAAGCACTAGGTATAAATACATGGTGTTGGTGTGTGGCAAAAGTTGGAACATGTATTTTCTTTGCTTCTCGTGAATCTTGCAAAAGGTGGATGTGGTTTTTCACCTGGTTGCTTGAATATATGAGGCATCATGTAGTTAGATTAAGTTATAAATACAATTAATAGTAAAATATAAGTTTTAATTAGCAGTCAAACAACATTGAATTCAAAGCTGGCAGTGCGGCATGTGAAATTGTTCACATGCCGGGTTTTCTTATTTTGAACAGTTAAAAATTAATTGTGGGATCTTAGGTTCTAAAATTATCAGTGTTCAAAATTCTGTTATAAGCCTGCTTGCCATGCTTGCAGCAAATGTTTTGAACTGTTAAAGTAAGTTCTCGAATTCTGGAAGCATTGCTTTGGGGATTTGGGAACCAGAATTTTGGTGATTTTGCTAATTGGAATCATGACAAGCAATGTTGTTGTGATTCCAATTAATGGAATCATATGTATATATAATTTGATTCCATGATCTTGAATCATGAAATCCGTGTTTCCTTATCATGGAATAAGTACTCTTTTCTAAAAAAAATTCAGGTAGGACATTTTGTCAATCAACATCACAAAGAACAAAATGTTGAAAAATCCAGCGCTTGAACCCTGGTGAATTTAAATGGTGGATATGGCTGAAGCTTTTGATGACTTAGACCTTTCTGAAGTTCAAATCTGAAACTTCTGACAGAGAATATCTGATGAGTGAATACTATTAAAGTGAATTTAAATATTCACTTGTGCATTCTGCGGATAGTTGTCCCTTGCATGCATCCGATTACTGTATGCTTGTTTTTCTCTGTCTTGTCATTTTTCTTTAGTGTTAACTGTTTACTTTTGCAGAAGCCAATTATTCCTAGTGATCTATATAGATCGATACGTGATTCTCAGCTTACTGGTATGTCTGGATACTCAAAAGAGGTACTGCTTAGAAGTCTTTACAAATTAGAAATAAATTCTTCTTGCTTTACTGCATGGATGTGGGATATTTGATTTTTAGAAGAGATTTCTTATTTACAACAGGTTTTGATTGTGTCCCCACTGCCCATAGTTATTTTTCTTCCAAAACTCAACAAAATGTGGTGTGATACCTGTAGAAAAGGATGGCTTAATTGTAGTATTGCTTAACTCCAGTTCTTACTTGACCTTAATAATTTTGTAGGGTCTTCCTGTAATTGCTGTTGGTGTAGGACGCAGCACATATGACAAAGCATCTGTAAGATCATACTTCTGATGGTTTGACCTTATTTACTTTACAAGTGCTATATACTTCATTCTGGAAGCTGTTTCTATTCAGTCAAAGCATTTCTCCTTTCTGTTTCAGATTCACTACTATATTCAATCACACATCCAAATGAACGAATACAGAGATCGCGTGATATTGGTGAGTTTCAGCATCTACAGAACCTTAATGTTAGGACTCATATATTTGCAAGCTGCAATGGTTTTATTTGGTATACTGACTCTGTTTCGTGTTACAGCCTTCCGCAACACAAAAATTTGGACGGTACATTGGCACATGCGTAAAGATTCTGGACATGACTGGTCTAAAGATTTCTGCATTAAATCAAATCAAGGTATTTCTTCATCTAAATGTCCTCCAAGATTATCCATTTAGTCACATGAACTTAACTCCTGCATACAAGTTTGGTATATGATAAACATGGTGCTTATATTTAGCCTGTCTAGTTAGCGGTCTTGCGAGGAAAATAAGACCATTTTATATGTTCTTTATCTACTTGTGATGTTGTAAATCTATAGTGAAATTATAACCTCTAACCTTTGAAATAAACATACCTTCTTGAGTGCAGTTGCTGTCCGTATTATCCACCATTGATGACTTGAACTATCCCGAGAAGACAGACACATATTACATAGTCAATGCCCCATACATATTTTCAGCATGTTGGAAGGTTTGGCTCATGTTTAGTTTTATATACAGCATCAGCATTCAAAAATTTATGTAACACTTACACCTTTTGCAGGTTGTAAGACCTCTTTTGCAAGAGAGAACAAGGCAAAAAGTACAGGTTCTTTCAGGCTCTGGAAGGGATGAATTATTGAAGGTGGGTCAGTTGCTACTCTAGTTCATATTCAGACTAGTGAAATACGGTTTGCATTTACTTCATCAAGAAAAAATGTTTGTCTTTGGTTTACTAGATGTTGCTTCTCATGGCTCTCAAACCCTTGATAATTGTCTTGGAGAATCCATCTTCCTGTGCATTAAGCATAAAAAGTTTGCTTCTTTGGAATTATTGCTGGCTGTTGGCATTCGTGACTCCCATATTTGTGCAGATTATGGATTATGAGTCTCTCCCACATTTTTGTCGAAGTGAAGGCTCAGGGTCATCTCGGCATTCTAGAGATGGAACAGTTAGTGACTGTTTTTCCTTGGACCATCCCTTCCATCAGCAGCTGTATAACCATGTCAAGGAGCAAGCCGCTGCAGTCAGGTCGGCTGCACCACCGAGACATGGCTCATTCCATGTGGATTTTCCCGAGCCTGATCCTGAAGATGTTAAAATTGCTGAAACCATAGAAAGTGAGCTTCAAAGACTTGGGAACCAAAATGAGGTTTCCCACTTTTAATTCAAGTTTTAAAGACGAATGGGGACTGTATATGGCAAAACCACATGTGTTAGTCGCTGAGGACTATGCATTCCAGCTCGTAGCATAGAACACTTGCATTATCTTGACACAGGTTTTGGGCTGAGCTACTTACATCGGCTCTTTGTACGCACAATTTAATGAGTATTAGTATTTATTAATAACATTGAAACACTTGCATCTATATGCTAATTGTTGGTGGAAATTTCAGACCAATAGGGAGTAATAAAGATCTTTCTGAAAGGAAAACTTAACAAAGGATCAAAGGTGAATATCTTTCTAAAAGACAGCCACTAGGTAACTTTTCGAAATAATTACCCAAGTTTGTCAAGCAGTCGGTATTTCCTGCCCTTTGAGCCAAATATTCAAATGAAAAATAAAACGGGAGAACGAAAAACCATTGGTCTCAACTATACAGGAAAGACAAAAACAAGTTTCTCCCAACCTTTGATATACTGCACAAAAATGTCACACTCACCAGACAGGCTTCTCACCGGGTGACTAAGGAGTACCTCCCTCAACTTGGTTCTTCTTCTTGTGGAACGCATTGCTCTGACTAGGCATTAGTACTTTCTTTGCTACAGATGTCTCGGCCTTCTCTAACTTCCGGGTTTCCATTACTTTCACTTGGGCTTCGTGCTTTTGAATTTGGTAAGTGCGAGGAGATGATTCGAAAGACTTCTCCGTTTCTGCAAGAATCCGAGATGCTGCTTCGGCTGCCTTCTTCTGTTCCCGTTCTCGCCATCTTCTAAGCTCTCCTTCAACTGCCCTCTTGGCCGCCTCAGCCGTCTCAGCTTTCTTCAGTGCCTCTTGTGTCGCAGCATTCATGCTCTCAATCTCATTCTGTGTAGCCTCCAATCTCTTCAGAGCCTCATTTTCACTGGCTTTCACAGCTTCTACCTGAGCCACTGCAGCTGAGACTTTCATTTCTGCTAATATTTTGCATTCCTCAACTTTTCGGCTCAGTGACTCAAACTCGTCTCTTGATATTGTAATCTGTGCAGCCGGCTCTGAAGTCGAGGAACGCGCAGCATCAGTTTTTTCAGATAGCATCCGGACTTGATTAATGGCTCTAGTGTCAGCTGCCTTTGCTTCTTCAGCTTCATGTATTGCAATTCCGAGTTTCTTCTCTGCTTCTTCCAGCTCAATTCTGGCGGCTTCAGCTTCTTGCTTAAGCTCTTCAGCTTGCTGCTTCATCTGTTCCGCTTCATGCTTTGCATTTTGACTCTCCAAGGCTAGTTGGTGAATGGCGGCAATCATTTCATTAGAAGCACCCCTTGCTTTGGCCTCTTCCGCAAGTGCTTCTTCAAGCTCGGACTTGGCTTTCCTCAGCTTCACGTGCAGATTACCCACCGTTGACTCTATTTCTGCTTCCTTCTCCTTCAACTCAGAATGCTCTTTTTTTAAGTTATCAAGTTCCACCTTAAGGGTCTCCACCAGGCTTCTCAATGAGTTCTCTTCTTCTGCTACTTTATGGAGGGATTCTTTAGCACCATCCAACTCCGAAGTAACAGTCTTCACAGAATCAAGATCAGCAGCCCTTCTGTTCTCCATCTCCTTCCGAAGAACTTCAATCTCTGACAACATTCCGCCCAGTTGAGTCTCCAGATTCTTGATGAGTTCGGGATCGATGTCTTTCTTCAAAGCAAGCAATTTTTTGGTCAACTCTTCAAGTCTGGTCTTATACAACTGCTTCTGTTTATCCTTTTCGGCACAGATCATTGTTTCTTCTTCCTTTGCTCGCGCACTTGCAAGCTTCACTTGCTCCACAGAATCTTGCACACTAGCAATTTCCTTGGATAACTCACCGACCCTTTCAACATTTGCTCTGGCAGCATCCTCGGCTTCAGCTGCTTGCTCAGCAGCAGCATTTTTCTCTTTCATGGAGGTGTCATATTCTTGACGAATTTTCCTTAGCTCCTGCTTCGCTGCATCAAGTTCAGCGACCACAGCCGTGTACTCAACTTTTGCAGTTTCCAAATCGATATCTGAAGATCCATCAGTTCCTGCAGAACTGGCACTGTTGGCTTCCGCAAATTGATTTGCCTGATGCTTAGCCACTTCTGCAGCCTTGATGGCCGAATCCTTGGACTCAGTGGTGCTTTTCAGCTTCTGAGTTAGATCCTCAACAGTTTTTTTAGCTCTGTCGAGCTCTAAGAGAGCCTGAGCTTTGGTGGTCTCAGCATTTTCTAACTGCTCCTTCAACTTATTCAACTGTTTCTGGGCTAAGTGAAGTTGCGTCTCTTTTGCCAGCACTTTCTGTAAGGAAGCAAAGCAGTGGAGATTGGACAGATTTGTCAGAAAGATACGGTGCAACCGATGCTAATATTAAACTTAGCTTTACACCAAGCACACGACAATGCAACTAATGAAACGCTAGATCCATACATCCATCATCCACAACATCTTTGCCGGCATCATTAGATCACCAAAGTTGGTTTTTAAATGGCAACTTCAAAAGACTTGAAAAGCAAAAACAAACAGTGTGATCTGCTAGCTGATACCATTATTAAGGAATCATGAACATGAATATGAAAAAAAAATTAGTAGAAATTTTAAACTGTCAAAATTCTTGTTCAACGGACCCAAGAAATGATGTTACACGTAGCTCATATTCCTCTAAGCGCCAAAAAAAAAGCCAAACAAGCAACTAGTCAACTACTCAATAGAAATCAAATCTTTGCATTTATCTTGATTAATTTAAATAATAAGAACTCTGCCAAGAGCTCAATTGCTCATCGTTCACGGTATATACCTTACAAATGTTCATTATTCTTAAATTGCAAGTTTGATGCAAGTCAACACTAAGTGCATCACCATCAAGACGTGAATTGTGACCAAGCAAAACCAAAAAAAGAAACAAGAATCAACTTACTTCTGTAGACTCTGGTTTAGCCTTTACAATGGCAGGCTTCTCCCCTGAAAAAGTGCCTTCACCAAACAAGCTGACAGCATCTTTGACAGACTGAAATGGCGCACTGGTGTCAACTTCTCCCACCTCAGCTTTGTTCAATCCTTTGGTTTTATGATAATCTTTTGCAACCATAATTTCTCACTCACTTTTCTCCAGCTTGTAACTGCAACAAACAGCCAAAGAAAGACCAATTTCAACAAAAAAACAAAAAAGCAGCATCCGAAGGATCAACAGTAGAAACAAGACGGCATTTCCAGAAGAAGAAAGAACTTAATTAAACAGTTGCTTCAAGTAAAAGATACTAGTATTGGGAAAAAATGTATTGCCACATTGGAATGTCTGATTAGAAGTAAACGCGTACAAAGCCTACTGCATCGTTATTAACAACTTTCCATGAATCACTGGATATCTTAACATTTGTTTGAATTAATAAACATCCAATGCCAACATCATTTAAACCAAAAAACTTTCCAACTAAGATTCACTTAGCATTCAGCTCTTAAAAGAAACCAGATAGAAGCTTAGTATATACATCTGAAGGTGACAGGAACATCACATGCCAACCCACAGCCACATCTTATGTGTTTAGAGAAGCTAATTACATTGACAAGGTTTCGCTTATCAAACTGTCTAAGTAATTGTTGGGAAAACAAGGCATATAATAAGCAGCATGGAAACATTCACTAGACATCCACACAATTAAGAAAGCAATTTTTGGAACATTCAACTTTATGACCGCAAGTCCTTAACCATATAATGGCGCACATGAAGAATTAGGTCAACAGTCCACTCTGAAGCTTCAATTTCAAGATTCCTGCATATCACTAACATTCGGAGAGAGGGAAACCACACTACCAAAGACCATATTAATTACACAAGTATCGCAACCTCATTGCATTAATAGTTCAGTTTAAGAAAGTCACTTTTGTCATCACATGGAGAAGAGGCCAAAAAATCAACCGTGAGATTAAGCACAAATTCATTTGGCAAGCCACAATACTATCAAAATCTAACCAGGAATACCATGACAGGAAACAGGAAACTGGAAGTAACAGAGCCTAAAGGCCACATATTACCTGAAGAATGGCGGACCGAAAACTTGTTTCCTGAACCTGAATTCACATAATTAGAAACCTCAGCGAACAACAAAGCATTATGAGGTGAATCATAAAATTACTAATGCCACAAAAAATTAAACAAAAAAGAAAAGGGGTGAAAGGTATATAACCACATTCAAAAACCCTAAAGCATAAGGGAGAGGGAGAGGGCAGACAAAAGTTGGCGAAAAACCCTAGAGAACATCGAAAAATCAAGGTCGAAGACGGGGCCCCCCCCCCCCCCCTCTCAACAGCTGTAAAAAATTGACAGGAAGTGAAAGAAAATCTTGGTCAATCTCAAATACCATTCAAGAACCTTCTCACAGTCAAGCCCTCTATTGGAATCTACAAGAGACACATAAACCTCCACCAAGAATAGTCCAAGACTCTGCAACTCCAGAGCTCCTCTAAGAAACTCACCTCTGAGAACTGGAAGTTGAACCCACAGTTTATGTGGGAAGTGGGATATAAGACAAGTAAACAGGGGAGAACGTTTAAAAGCAAAATTTGCACCGTTGTGAGAGTGGCAAAATCCTTTCCTCTTATATGATGTTTAGAAATAAACAAACGAATAAAGGATGCAAAGGGACTCAGATAGGAGAGAGAGAAGGAGACGGAGTGCCTGTGCCAGGTCAGCAAATGACACCTGCTTAAGATGTGCTTTTTGACAATATCTAGGTAGCTCTTTGGATTGAATATTTGTCCTTTCTGCAGTTGCACGAGCAAGTGGAAAGAAACAAACACATGGTCATCTCGTTCACAGGGTAAAAAGCTTGTTCTGAGCCTCTGCATTCACATACATATACATATATATATGTATGTATGTACAAATTCATGTGGATTTCTCACTCTCTCTTTTCTCTTTTTCTCTGTGTGGATGAGCTGTCGATTTCCTCAATTGCTCCCCCTGCGACTGGGCCAAATGCTGTAGTATTCAATTAGGGGTTAGTTAAGCAAAAAAGTCGTTTACCAATACAATTAATTCAATCTTAAAGTAGTGCAATCAACATGACTAACTCAAGTAAATGGTTTGGAAAGGAAATTTTCTACTTTGCTTTTTACACAACTTTCTAATGACGCACCCTTAAAAACGTAGACAAACGTAGCTAATAATAGTTTGCTCATGAATTTGTCGTGGGTTATGGTTTTTGGTGGAAAAATTATCCATCAAAAGGTTGGTAGTTTTCCTAGTCCAAGAAATCCCAACAGCCCCCAAATCAAAGAATCTTCCAATTTTCAACTTCAAGTTTTAATGGAAGAAATGTCTAATAATACAGATTAGCTCAAATTTAGTTGTTATGAAAAGAATTGCAAAGTAATTAAACCTATGCACGACATATATATATATTGGGCATATATATATATATATATATATATATATATATTATCATTTTGTCACAAACAAATGCCCAAGTCTCACCCTCCAGGATTGCCCATTACAAATTGTCGATAGAGACGGGCCTCAAATCACAGGATTGGCTTTCCTTAATATTCGGCCCCAATGTGTATCAGAAAGTGGTGGCCCAATATCCACTTGCACATGATACATTATAATCTTTTGTCTTTCTTTTTCTAAAATGTATTGTTTCTAGTCAATTTATATTTTCCATATCCACTCAAAACAAATGCTAGACTATTTTATTTAGAAAAATTAGAGAATTTTTAATATCAAAATTTGTAGCAAGACTTTATATAAAATTATATATAATAATTATATTTAAAATTTATAATAAAATAATTAAGGTTTTTAGGATGGAAAATTACTTTATTTTTATTATTAATTGAATTATTTGGAGAAAAAAATATAAAGGAAAAGATATACAATTATCTTAAATAACTAAAATTATTAAATACAATTATTAAAAATTAATTAATTGTGATATCATTTCTTCCTTTTGAATGTTTAAATTGTAATACATTGAAGAACTTTAATTAGAATCTTTAATTTAAAGGACTAAATTCTTGAATAACAAGAAAATTTATACTAGATTAAATAAATTTTGATCAAATCAAAATTTTGTAAGTCTTATTTTCTAACTTCAATCATATAATTTTTCCTTTAAAAACGTTACTTGAAATTTAAATAATTTTTAAGGAAAGAATTTATATTTGATTTTTCTTGATAGATATTGGGGTTTCAATTAATATTGACATTTAAGTTTAGTATCACAATTTCAAATCAAACGTCAAATTTGAAAACTTTTAACAAAAAAATACCTTGAATTTAATAAATAATGCCTTAAATATTTTTTAAAATTCAAGAGATAAGTTGAAGTGAGTTTCATTGCTTCAAATCTTCCATTGCTTCACCTTTGTCTTCTCCTCCCTTTTTCAGGGAATTTGGCCCTACTTATAATCAAAGGAGAGAGGGTGTGACTACATCCTCTTGTCAACATAGCGCCGTCTTGTTGATTATCATAACTTATAATATATTCAAAAATTTAACTAATAAATTTAATCTTGTAGAATTTTTATTTCCTAAACTTTTCACATAATTTCGTCACTTGACACTATTTAATTGATCAATAATATTAATTTTTTATTTATTTATTTTAAGACTTATTATTATTATTATTTAGAATTCCTAAAAATATAAATAGAATTTATTTAATTGATATTTTACACCATATTTTTTTGTATGGCATAATTTAATTAGATACGAAATTTTGTTTATCCACATACCTAGAGTTGTTGTTGGTTCTGATATTTGGAGAAGTATTGGTTTAAGTTTTATATTAGTTTTTCTATATACATGATACTTTTTAATTAATATATGATATTTCTGTATTAAAAAATTACATTTATTGGCCATTCTTATCTATTAGTGTACAGTTTGTGTTGCAGATTATTATCTGTGTGGTCTTATAGTTATGGCGAATTTACCAGTTTATGAGAAGCCCTCTTGTTTAGAGAAGACATGGGAAGCATTCCAGCCTGGGTTCTGCTCAAATCCGTCGTTGTAGCTTGCATGGCATGCGCCATCCCTGTTTACTAGCCATTCAGAGATGACAAGAGGGGGTGGGTGGTTGCTGGACAATGCAGTATGAAACATGTTGTACTGAGGACTCAATTACTGTGGATATGCCCACATCTTATACTCGGAGTTGCCTGTAATATACATCACGAATGGTATTGAGATAGGTTCTCGAGTGTTCCATACAACGTTATTATGGAAATAAAGTTTTATGGTGGTACAATCTTAAATTACGCTAATACTTTTATTTTAAAATATTTTGTTTGTTCTTTTTCAACTTATACTTTTTAGCTTTGTTCTCTTCCAAATCTTCTCTTTTTCCATCTTCTTCCGTTTTTCTGATGTCGTTTTATGATATTTCTTTATTTTATTATTTTAATTTGTCTTATACTTTTAGTCAACCCATGCCATAGTTTACTATTATTGTAATAAAGCCTCTTAGTTGCAATCACGCATTGCCTTTATTATGTTTTTTAATTGTTTCTATCATTTCTTTCTTTATTTTATTTTGACTTATATTTTTAGACTTTCCCTAAAATTTTCTACCTTCTCAGAATCTTTTAATTTTTTTTTATTTTAAATAATTTGATATCTATCAATCAAAATATATCAATTTTATAATTTTTAAATAAATTCTTATACACATAAAGTGTGTAACTTTTACTAATAAATAATTAATTAGGCATAATTTCTTATTTTTCTAGAACTTGATTAGCCACCGAAAATGGAGTTCTGAAACAACCCCCTTCCCCACCATTCTGGTCAATTATTGATTGCGAGGGAAGGTGGCTCACTTACCAAACCACTCACTGGAGAAGCCAGTTGCAAAATAAAATAAACCAGATAACAAGCCATAGCGTTCACATACGATAATATTGGCTCTGTTTGTTTTCAAATTTTATAGTTTAAAAATATAAATTTAATTATTATATTTTTAAAATTTTATCTTTTTTATTTTTTATTTAATTTTCAAAATAAAAATATTTATAAATAAAAACCAAAATTTGAAAACAAATGTGGCCATTGGGAACAGGGAAGCCGATAGGTAGGATATGAAGCAGAAGATTCACCATGGCTACGCTTGTTTCCTATTTACATGTAATTCATTATCGCGTGGAAATCTTACGTATTGAGTATATTATGATATAAACTTTATTTAAAATTAAATTAATTTTTTTTTCTTATCTATTATAACAGATTAATAATTTTTAATAATTAAAGTTAATTTACTAAAATACTCTTTTTAAATTTATTTTTCTTTTCGGGTTTTTTTTATATTTTCTCTTTTCTTTAATTTTTTAACTTAATATTTCATTATCCCTTCATTTGTTCTTTTTCATTTTATAGAAATTGTCTAATATAATTTTTATTTTTAATAACTTATTTTTATTACTAGAATTTTTAAAAATATACTTAGATTTAAGTTTTATCATCATGATCTTTCATTTTAATTATTCACTTATATTATTAAAATTTTTAAAAGATGATTAATTTATAATTTATTATTTTTGATAAAAATTACGTACACATAGACTAAATAATTTTTGTTAAATAATAAAATCAAACATGAGAAAAGAGGAAAAATGTTAACCCCGAATAAGTTTCGTTTTCAAGGGAAATGGACGGTTTTGGGAGATTTTTCATGAAGAACTGCACAAATGGTGACATTCCCCCTAAACTTTCTTCCAAATTTGACTTTTAAATGGATTGACTCTTCATCCAATCCCAAGTTGACAATTCGACAACCCTTGAGTTTCCTATGTCAACCTCAGCCTTCAAAAGTGGGCCCTTTGTGTTCCATTATAATTTGCTTTATGCTTGTTTGTTTTGCTAGAAATGGTCAAACTCCCACCTCTGCATTGTAACCAGTTGCGCAATTTATGCAATGAATTCAATTCCTGAAAGACAAAAACTAATATGTATCTATATATATGATACATTGCTTTGTTTAAATTTTTGTATTTATAATTAATACATAAAATATATAACAGCCGTTGAACAAACAACCTGGTATTCTGTATAATATGTAAGAATTAAATTAAATTTGAGTATGTGTAATAATTAAATTTTAAGCATTTGTGCATACAAGTAAGTCAATGAATACGGTAGGTGTGTATGGATGAGTGGTGACTTTCTAAACTTTCAATTATAACTTTTATAAGGTTAAGGATTCAAACTCTCCACTATTTGTTGGGCGTGTGAGTTTGTGATAAAAAAAAATTAATGAATAATTTGAATTTAAAAATTAAATAAAACTTTAGTTGCATGGTATACTCGATTCATGTGTATTTTGATAGGATAAAAATATAAAAAAAATTTGTACAAAACATATGGCATATATTTGAAATTTATTTGTTTTTTAAATATAAGAACTTATGATTTGGATTAAAAAGTATGCACTTGCACGTGACACATCATCAGTTTTAGCCTTTTTTATTCTCTAAAATATATTGCTTCTTTTTGTTTCTTATCAATTTATATTTTCTAAGGACATATTTACTCAAAACAGATGATAGATTATTTTATTTATTTTAAGTAGAAAATATTGAATATCAAAATTTGTAGCAAGATTTGATATAAAATTATAAGATAATTTTTATATTTAAAATTTATAATAAAATAATTAAGGTGCTAGGATAAAAATTACTTTATTTTTATTATTAATTAAATTACTTGAATATTAAAAATGTAATGGAAATATATATATATATATATATTTCTATAATCATCTTAAATAATGAAACTTATTAAATGTAATTGTTGAAAATTAATTAATCAATACATCATTCATATCTTTTGAGTCATTTAAATTATAATACAGTAGAGAACTTTAATTAGAATCTACACTCAAACTATTACTAGTTTCAATATTTGAAGAAGTATTGATTCAAGTTTTAATTGGTTTCTCTATTTATACGATAAATTAATAACATTCGAAGAAACAAGAATAGAGGGTAAATAGACAGAGAAATGCGGACAGAAACCTTTGTGCCTGTTCTCGTTTATCTGATTTACTGACACGCTTGAATGTGTGTTTTGTGGAGAATGTTTTCCTGAAAAAAGAGAGAGAGAAAAAAAAGAGAGGTTAAATTTAAATTACCTCTTACATATTTTTTAAATATTTAAAATTCAATCGTTACAATCAAATCAATATATATACACACGCATGTATACGCATATTTATATATATTTATATTTTTTAAAAAATTATTTTTATACTATCATATCATTAAATTATTATTATATCATATAAAAATATCTATATTCAAATAAATCTAAATCTTAATCAATCAAAATTTTACAACCAAACTCAATTTTTATACCAAATAAAATCTATATTATTTTTATTGTCCAACAAAATTGCCACCTAAGCATAATCATAAATTTTGATTAAAGTTTTAATATGTGTGTTTTAATATATATATATATATATATAAATATATATAGATATATAGGTATAGATAGATAAATCGATAGATGGATAGATAGGCATAGATAGATTGATAGATATAGGTAGATAGACATTGATCTTGATATAAAGAAACAAACAAACAACTTTCAAAAATCCTCCCAGCATACATATATATATATATATATATATATATATATGTATAGATAGATAAATCGATAGATGGCTAGATAGGCATAGATAGATTGATAGATTGATAGATATAGGTAGATAGACATTGATCTTGATATAAAGAAACAAACCAACAACTTTCAAAAATCCTCCCAGCATCTTCCAGAGAGATGGCGTACAAGGGGAAAAAACATAATGCATATAATATATATATATATATATATGTGTGTGTGTGTGTGTGTGTGTGTGTGTGTGTGTGTGTGTCCCCAGTAGTGGAAAGGGTAGACGATAAAGACTAACAATGGAAGACATTTTATTATTAACTAATAAAACTGATACCTTCTACATGTGCATATGTTTATAAAAAATGATATAATTACATTAATTATAATAAAATATACAATTCTAAAAAACTAAAGATGCATGAATTTAGCCTTAGCCTACAGGAACGACAAGGGGAAGAGATACTCACTTAAGAAATCAACACAGAAAACAATTATAAGAAAATTGATATGCATAAATTGCAGAAATTAAAATAATTATGCGAGATTGATACGTGGCATTGTTACACCTATTAGATCAAGGATCAGCAATGTTTCTAACCGATATACCAATCAGTTTATGCAGGCAGTTATGTAGGTGGCTATGCCGACCATATACGGAAATGTTTGCAGAATATTTAAAGTAGGCGGTTAAACCGACCATATGCATGAGATGTTTGCAAGATATTTAAAATAGGCATAAAAGAAATATATTTGATATATTTGCTGAATATTTGAAGATACAAGGATCAAGCTAATCCTGATACAAACCTTTGGAGGAAAGATAATTTTGGAATATTTGGCAATGGGAAAATCCCTTTAGATATTTGCTTCCTCTAAAAGGAAGTATATGTTTTTGGTAGATAGGGAAGGAGAGTTCAGGATTTCTACCTTTCCTATCTATTATAAGGCTTTTTGCAATATTTGCTATTTTTGGGTGGAGCTGAAAATAACAAAAACCTCTTATCAGAGCTTGAGAGTCCTTTCAAAACTCAAGATAGCCAATAAGAGTTTCAGCTTTGTAAATATTGCAAAAAACCTTGTAATAAATAGGATAAGTAGGAATCCTAAGCCCTTCTTTCCTATCTACCAAAACTCATACTTCCTTTTAGAGGAAGCAAATATCCAAACGGATTTTCTCATCGCCAAATATTCCAAAATTATCTTTTCTCTAAAGGTTTGTATCAAGATTAGCCTGATCCTTGTATTTTCAAATATTTCGCAAATATATCAAATATATTTATTTTACGCCCATTTATATTTCTGCCTATTTTAATATTTTGCAAACATCTGATGCATATGGTCGGCATAGTCACTTGCATAACTACCTGCATAACCTGATTGGTATGTCAGCTGGAAACCTTGCTGATCCTTGGGCCTGATAGGTGTAACAATGCCACATACTAATCTCGCATAATTATTTTAATTTCTGCAATTTCCAAATATCAATTTTCTTATAATTGTTTTTTGTTTTGATTTCTTAAGTAAGTATCTCTTCCCCTTTGATAATTTTGGAATATTTGACGATGGAAAAATCCCTTTGGATATTTGCTTTCTTTAAAAGAAAGTATGGGTTTTTGGTAGATAAGGAAGGAGGGTTTAGAATTCCTACCTATTCTATCTATTACAAGGTTTTTTGCAATATTTGCTATTTTTGGATGGAGTTGAAACTCTTATTGGCTATCTTGAGTTTTGAAAGGACTCTAAAGTTCTGATAAGAGGTTTTTGTTATTTTCAGCTCTGCCGGAATGATAGATGGGCTTCTCCTTTTAAAGATCCCTGGATGGGTCTTCTTGCAATTTTGAAAACTTTGAACAGTGACTGCACAGTAAAAGTGAACAGTACCGCTACAGTGATTGTACTTTTTGTCTTTTGCTTTTGGCCGAATAGCTTTCGGAATATTTGATCAGTACCTGCAAAGTGGAAAACAATAATTTTGCTTCTTTTTGTTTTCTTTTTCTTTTTGCTTTTCTTTTTGCATTCTTTTTGCTTTTTTTTTAGAAACCCGAATTTCGAAAGATTTCAAAGTCTGGATCTGCTTCTTCGTCTTTGATGGAAGATTCGACGTCTTTAGGTAATTTTGATGTCCCAACTTCTTCTTTTGGAGGTGTGAACTGGGACGGGATTTTTGCAACTTCTTCAGGAGTTTTTGCTCCTGCAATCATAGACTACATTTTTGTTTTTTACTTTTTATGCGATGAATATTATCCTTTCATCATGTTATCAATGTTGAATGCTTCCTCGTCTACAAAGTTTTCCTCGGCAAGGGTTGGTGATATTGAGTCACCATAACTTGCTGAGTCAGGAAAAGAATACTTATCTCGGTAAACTTCATATGCTTCTGTGTACATAGTTTGGAATTGGAATTCCAATTCTGGTATGTATTCAGATGCATAGATTTTTTGCTATTGATCTTCAGCGATGAGGTTCATGCTCCAATGGGGAAAATGGTAATCATAACCATTTAAGGCTATTAGTTCTACTTTCCAGTGAATATAGGCTCTAGTGAAATTTTTGGGACAGACAATTTTGAGAGGAAGAAAGTCCATTCTTCTGGAGTATTTGCCGATCCTGATTTGGTGGTAGGCATGTTGGACAAATAATCCTTCCCATTCAGGAGGAATAAAACTAATTCTCACATCCACTCTTTTGGTTTCAAGGGAAAAGAGGTTGCAGACACAAATTGTCATTTTTCGACCAAAGTTGTCTGTTTGCTTTGGATTTGAGAAAATAATTTGACTGACAAGTCCCAGATCCATCAGTTTTGCTGAGGAGAATTTTTCTTGTCCGATTTCCAATCCATTGAACTTTTGTTGTTTGATTGATGCCTTAAAGATGATCCAACAAGCGTTGTGTTTGCAAGCATTAGTATTATCAAATTGGCAAGGGGATAAATTAGGAAAAGGTTTGAAGGAGACTAAAGGTATTATTCTTAGTCCGGGTATTGGCTTTCTTTTTTCCTGAAATATATCAAGGAAAAGAGTTTGTATTTTGGCAATGGTATGGTAGAAATCTGTAGAGATTTTTTGTGTGACAAGGTCAACAAGATTTTGAGGTAGGCGATAAACAACTTCAATGGGTTTGAAGAAGATCATAATTTTGTAGATTTCAAAGGCTATAGGATTATAATAAAGTAGACAGTTTTGTCCGTACCAAGTGTTAAAGTGAAAAAATGCCCGTGGGACTGCCACTCATACAAAAGGCACATGAGAGGAGGCCACTACCATTTCTTGAGCTATATCTTTTAGAAAGAATGGCTTAGAAGTGGTTGGCATGCTTTATGGTCAAAGTCTGTTGTCTACAGATGACTGAGTCATTTGTATAGCATGTTTGGACTGAAGTACTATGCTTTCATTTTGTCTTTCCAAGTCTGCTATTTTGCTTTGTAATTTTTTGTTTTCTAAAAACAGTCTTCTATTTGTAATAATATTATTGTTGCTAAAATACCATGCAAGGGCATTAAGAGCAACTATCTTTTGTCCTGTTTTACTGGCATTCCACAGGTTATCAATCAAAACCTTTTGCTGTGGAATTAGATCATTATCTTTGTTTGTTCAGAATTTAGAATTTGTACCTTTAGGGAAAATTTTGAAGGTGTAAGGGCCAATATCCATGAAGTATGGATTCCATCACGTTTGGCTAATTTGTCCTTCCATAAGTTTCTGCAAAACTTTAGAGGATGAGTTAGTATAAAAGAATAGAGCTTTATAATATTTTTGAAAAGTAAGATATTTTGATTTTGAAACTACAATACCATTTTTCTTTGAAATATGAAGAAATGTTTTTAAATGTTTGAAATATTCATCAATGATTTTTGAAAAAATAAGTATATCATCTATGTAAACGATGTAGAATTTTGAGTATCCAGAAAAAATATCATTCATAATTCTTTGATACTTAGAAAGAGCATTTTTTAGACCAAAAGGCATTACATTCCATTCGAATTGACCAAATAGAACAGTAAAAGCCGTTTTGTATCTATCTTTAGGAGAAATCTGAATTTGCCAGAAATCAGATTTCATATTAACCTTTGAAAAAATAAGAGAATTATATAATTTTTGGAACAAATCTTTTTTTATTTGGAATTGGATATCAAATCCAGTTGAGGGCATCATTGAGAGGCTTGTAATTGATGACGGGTCTTGGGACTCCTCTTTCAATTTTAGAGACCTTGTTGATATGAAAGGCTGCACAACTCCATGGGGAGCGTGACTTTAAGATGAGTTTTTTATCTAAAAGATCCTATATTTCTTTCTTACAGTGTTCTTCTAGTTCATGATTCATTTGAATGAGGCGAGCTTTGATAGAAATTTGCTTACTAGTAAAGGAATCATCATAAGGAAGATCAACAATATGTAGTTTCCTATTCCAAAAGGCATTTGGAAGATCAACACAAATCTGGTCTAGTACTTTGAAGATTTTTGATTTGTTTTTTGACAAAAGAGGTATTTAGCTACTCTTGGATTCTTTTGAAAGAAATATTTTTGCGTAAATCTTGAAGCTGAAAGTTGTTTGCTTGAACAAGATTGTTCAAAGTATTTTGATAAATAGAAAAAGCTTTTAGAAATCCAAGATTTTGAGTTTTTGGCTTATCAAGAAAAGGATATAAATTTTTTTTTGTGATTTATTTTGAAAGAAATGGAATCAGAATTAATTTTGTAAGGATTTGTAATGTTAATAAAAGGTGTTCCAAGAATAATCGAATGGTGTATGTCTTGGACAACAACAAAAGCTGTTTTGAGAGAAATATCATTGTTAATGATATTTGCAAAGGTTCTTAACTTGATGGACAATTTTGCATTGTTTGCGGCTAAGAGTTTTTCATGGAATTCTTCAAGGAATCTGTTAGGAACCATGCCAGATTTAATATAGTTTAAATCTGCACCAGTATCAAAAAGGGCAATCGTATCAAGGCGGTAATTGGAAGAAAATTCAAGAGTAATTTTGATCATGTATTTTCTTGTTGTAATTTCTCTAAGAATGAAGAGAAATTCATTTGAAGTTTCATGGAGTGCTTGGATATTTGTTTCAATAGGATCGTCTTCATTATTTGACGAAGATTCCTCTTTAGATTGAATTTTGGTGAGGATATCCTTAATGGCGTCCTCATCCTGTTTTTGTTTTTGCTTGAGATCTCGCAAATCTTGCTTAACAATTTCAATCTCCTTTTGGAGGTCTTGGACTATTAAATCTTTGGATTTGCGTTTCTGTTTGTTAAGAATGCTCGTAAGATCGTAAGTATTCTTTGAGATTACAGGCTGAGAGGATGGTTTTGGTTCTTTTTCACTTGCAGTGAAAGTTTTGAGGAGCTTGTCAAGACATTCTTTTCTTAACTCAGGGTTATCAACCTGGTTAATAATGTCAAGAATTGTTTGTTGTTCTAAAGTTAAGACATGGATTGAGAATCCAATATCATCTTCAGAAGAGGTTTTTTGAGAAGAAGTATGGAGGCTAGAAGAGGCTGTTTCATCAATTTGAAGACATTTTTGGTTTTCTTTTGAAACAGAGGAGAATTCTGTCTCAGAATTTGAAGAATTATTAGGGGTACTGACAAGGAGATTTGAAAGTTTGTTGAGAATGTCATCTCCAAGATCCAATTCATGAATCTTTCTATGGAGCTTGCAATACTTTACAGTGTATCCAAACTTTTGACATTTGAAACATTTGACATCCTTTTGGGATTTGGAGAAATTTTTAGGTTGAAATTTCTTGCTCTTCTTAAGAGGCTTTTTGTAATATTCCTCTTTAGAAGGTTTTTTGAAGGATTTGTAATTCTTCTTAAAGGGTTTTTTGTAACCTTTGGACTTGCCACGGTCATAATTTCCTAGACAAGAAGAATGTGATTTTTTGTAGGGATTGATATCGAATTGTTGGCAGAATGTACCCAATTCGATTTTGGTTTGTTTCATCTCTTTCTTGAGATATTTTTGGAGCTTTAAATCTTGGCAGATTTTCAAGCCTTCATGTTGGATAATTCCAACAAGCTGGCCATATGTATAATCATCATAAGGGATGATTTTCTTTTGAGAGGTTTCTTTGATATGGTTCCAAACCTTTTCACCGAGAAGTGTCAGTAATCCGACAGGGAATTTTTCTTTTCAGAATGGCTGATTAGAGTCTTATCGAAGCATGACTTTAGTCAAAAAGATGTTTTGTGTAATCGAAAATGGCTGAGTTTTTTGCAACGAAAATTTGAAAGGAGTTCAGCATTTTTATCTTTGATATATGAAGGATCTCCAATAAAAAGAAGAGAAATGGTGAGGATCAGAGTGGAGAGGGCATCCTGTTGAGGATTATCATCTTCATCCAGAATGAAGTTTCCCTCTTCATTTGTTTTGTATGCGTTTAGGATTTCATTTTGCTGATCGAAGGAGAGATAATTATCCCACCATCTTTTGAGTTGACTAGAAAATCCTACAATTAGAATTTTTGCAATTGCTTTGTCAGAAACATTATTCTGAGTTTATAAGCATTTGCAGCCATAGTCATTTGCTGAAGGATAGAAAGGATCTGATACTCAGAAAAGTTATCAATGTTCCATTCATAAACAGAAGAAGCATTGAAACGTAACTAAGATATTAGCTTTGCCGGAACAATGTCAGGCACAGGAGTAATAGGCAAAGTAGGCAACATATTGATTTCCGAATTTTTGGATTGGTCAGTAGTTTGATCAACTTCTGACTTTTGGGAAAGAGTATTGATAACGGGTGATTTGCTAGTAGATGTTGGTGTTTCAAGAACAATGTTTGAATCACCAGCTGAAACTTTTGAAGATTGTTTTTGAGAATCACTCTTTCTTTCTTGAATATTTTTGACAGAACGTTTTGAAACTAAATAAGGTTTAAAAATGGGATTTTTCAAATCTTTTTTGCTGAGCTGAATAGGCTGGATATGTTTCTCAATACGATCAAATTGCTTCCCAATCGTACTAAGATAAATGTTTGAAAAATTATTTTGAATGACAATTTTCTTCAAATTGTCATCTTCTGGAGTTTTAAAAGGAGTTGCTTCCACAGCTTTGTTGGAAACAGTAAGCTTGATATTTTGTAAAGGAGGATGATTTGAAACTATCCTTGTCCCTACAAAGGTTTCCTATTCTATAGAGTCTGGATTTTTGTTTCTCAGAGTAACTGGGTTTAAAGAATTTTTAAAAGGATATTTGATTTCACGATTGGTAGCATAAATTTCAAACCAATCAAAGAAGAAAATATGAGTTTTGTTTTAGATGATGAAATCATAATATTCATCTTAAATCTGCTTTTTTGTTTTAGGAAAGTTTTTGAAAAACCAAATTCGTTTTTCAGAATTTTCTTTTGAGTAAAAATCATTGCGAAGAAATTGTTTGTTGACAATAAATTCTTCTTTAAGAACATTGAGTTCATTAGCCATAAGATTTTCTGTTACAGTAGAAAATCATGACTAACAGGCTCAGACTGTTTAGAAGGAGACTTTAATTGTCTTTCAAAATCTTGCACATAAACAGGTTTTGGAATTTGAGTGCTGTAATCAACATTTTTTAAGTTTGAAGTTGAAGGAAAATCTTTTGGAAGATCAGAAGTGGAGAATCCCGGTTTTGTTTCTATGACTGAAGGTATTTGGGATATTCTTCGCATATCAATGGTACTTTTTGCTGAAGATGTATTAGATCTGAAGCTAGAAAATGAATTTCTATAAAAAAAAGAGTTTGGCACAACCATCAGCAAATTGCTAAATATTTTTGACTTCAGTATTTGGTCGAGTAGGCTCATGTGGTTGTGCTGGAACAACATTTTCAAGATCCCATTCATCTGGAAGACTTACATCTTTCCATTAAATAGTTTTGGTTGTAATGGCATTAGGTCTAGTCAGATCTATTTGCAAAAGAAGGGTCTCTCCTTTTGTGAAAGAGATCATTTTGATTTTTGAAACAAAGGCTAAATGCATAATTTTGAAATGTAAACGGTAAATAATTGCTATTGGGATAGATCCCTTAAGCATTTTGTAGTTATGTGTTTAAATCTGAAGAACTAAGGATTTAAGGATATTTTTGTCCTTCAGAGAGATGGTTAAATTTGGATAGCAATCAAAAGAAATAGGAGCTCGACACAAACTAGATTCAATTGAGCTGAGTAAAGAATCAGCAAAGTTTGTAAACCTAGTGTCTTGAAGTGCTGCAAGGATTGAAGTGTTTAGGCCTTCTCTGGTCAAGGGTTTGAATCCAACCTGGACAAATCCTAGATGGATGAATTTAAAATCTTTTTCAGAGTATTTTTGAAGAGTTTTTTGAGAAAGAAGAGGAATGGTTTCAGAACTCCTAGATATCTGAATATCCCTTTCCTCAGTTTTGATAACAAAGTCATTTTTTAAACTGAAAATATTTGATTTTTCATAAATTTCGTGCTTTTTGATTTCTAGGATTTTCCAAATATCAATATCCCTTCTGTGTGTGTGTGTGTGTGTCCCCAGTAGTGGATAGGGTAGATGATTTTGATAGGATAAAAAGCCTTGTAAATATTTGCAAAAAGCCTTGTAATAAATAGGATAGGTAAGAATCCTGAACCCTCCTTTCATATTACCAAAAACCCATACTTCCTTTTAGAGAAAGCAAATATTCAAAGAGATTTTCCCATCGCCAAATATTCCAAAATTATCTTTCCTCCAAAGGTTTGTATCAGGATTAGCCTGATCCTTGTATCTTCAAATATTCCGCAAAATATATCAAATATATTTCTTTGATACCTATTTATATTTATGCCTATTGTAAATATCTTGCAAATATCTCATGCATATAGTCGGTTTAACTGTCTACTTTAAATATTCTGCAAACATTTCACGCATATAGTCTGCATAGCCGCCTGCATAACTGCCTGCATAAACTGATTGGTAAATCGACTGAAAACCTTGCTGATCCTTGGATCTGATAGGTGTAACAATGCCACATACCAATCTCGCATATTTATTTTAATTTCTGCAATTTTCGCATATCAATTTTCTTATAATTGTTTTTTGTGTTGATTTCTTAAGTGAATATCTCTTCCCCCCGTCGTTCCTGTTGGCTACTTGGTATAAATTAATTTATTAAAACAAGTTTTTTAAGAAATTTATTAAAATGGCCAATTAGTAGTTTACGAGGGTAAAGGTATAACGTATAGTATGGATTTATATTTAAAGACTAAAAGTTGTCATTAAATAATATAAGTAGATTTGTTAAAAGAGCTGTTTCAGAAAAATTATTGAAATTACTAAAGTTAGTTGTTAGAGGCGGTGCAAGCAGAGTATAAATGAGTTTTTGTTATGCAAAAGAAATAACAATAAAATAGATAGATGGTTATCTAGTCCCAAAAATCAAAATCTAGAAGGTTGCGATTAGATATATGGTCTCTTCTAGAGATAAAATATTTTTGAAATAAAATAAGAAAAGATTGGATAATTTTTTTTTAGAGATATAAGATATGAAATATGAGATATTACATATGAATAGATGATATTTGAGAGATACTATAATAATTGAAGTAATGTGACCAAGAAGTATTAATAAAAATTTTTACTAATGGGATAGATAATTATTTATGTAGGAATATATAATTTTTAATGAATGTAATAAATGAATATATATTATTGAAGATTTCTTTTATATATATATATATATAATATTAAATAACCTTCGCTAAAATGTCTCCCTCTCTCTCTATATATATCTATATCTATATATATATATATATATATATATAAAATAAGACATATTTCGAAAAATATGGTATGAGTGGATCATATTTCTAAAAAACATGAGATCAGACATGGAAAATGAAACACAGCTCATAATCCAATCACACCTGAATTTGCTTTGTCCATTCTTCCTTGTTCTTAGATATCAAACTCCTGGCAATGTTTGTTACCCTAATTTCAATCTCCCACCTCAAAATTCTCCAACTCCAACTTCAAAAGACAAAAGTGGCCACCGTGCCCTATACTCCCACTCTTATTGCCTTTTTCCTTATTTGTTTTTCAAGTAATGGTCCGATTCTATTAGCGTTTCAAAAATTAAATCAGACGTTAAATTGAAATTTTTGTTGATGTAAAAGTTATTGATTCAGCTAGTAGTTTAACTACAGTCAAACTAATGATATAATATTTATATTTTAAATTTAATTAATACGATAAAAATGCATAAAATAATTACCTTTAAGAAGAACACTTGAATCTAATTTTAAGAAATTTTTAATTACTATTTAAAGTTAAATATGTTGCATTAATATAATAAAAATACCAAAAAAATAAAAATAATAAATATTAATTTAATATATAAAATGTAAAAATATAAAAGGGTATATCTTATTAAAATATTTAATCAAACTATTACAGAATTTTAATAAGATTCTAAATATTGAACGTGTGTCAAAGTAAAAAAAAAAAATTATTGGGTCTTTTGAGGACAATTTGTTTGAATCATGATATTTTTTTTTATGAAGGAGAATAAGTTGAAAATAAATTACCATAAACAAAACAAAAATTGAATTAAAAAGAAGAAAATTATGATTTAAAATTCTATTCATTTTTTAATTTGGACCATTCTATTTTTATAAATTATAACTGATTCACTTGATTTAATAGTACAATCATAATTTTAATTAATTTTACTCAATTTCATTATTTTGTTCTTTAAGTTCTACCTAACCTATTTTTGGTCGATCGGTGGTCAAACTGGTTCAAACCCTAGGTTAAGTCAGTTTTGGACAAACTGGGTCCCCCGCTTGCCTATTGTAATCAGTTTTGTGAAGAAGGTACTTATTCAGTGAAGTCAGTTCCTATAAGAAAATAAAGAGAAGTAAAATACAGTGTCTTTTTGTTGGATATTTTGTTTAGGGCGAAAATGTGTAAAAATTTAATGAATATTAAAATCTTGATTGGTTTAAATTTATGCATATATTTTGATATGTAAATTGAATGATATAATTTGTTTTTTCTGCATATATATATGTGTGTGTGTGTGTGCGCGTGCGTGTGCATATATAAGTATTATTAATTAGATCAAAAATAAATATAATAATTGAATTTTAATTTTCTGTATATATATAAGCCAAAATAATTTGTATTTGAAAGTTGAATAAAATTTCAATTGGATAGTATGTTTTAATCATATGTATTTTGGTAGAATGAAAATATTTGAAAATTATGTAACAAGCATATGGAACATATCTGAAATTTATTTATTTTTTAAATATAAGAACCTATGATTTTGGGTTATAAGTATCCAGTTGCACATGATTCATCATGATTTTTTTGCCCTCTTATCTAAAATATATTATTTCTTTTTTTGTTTCTTATCAATTTATATTTTTCTGGGGACGTATTCATTCAGAACAGACGATACACTATTTCATATTTCAGATGACAATTTTTTAATATTAAAACTTGTAGCAAGACTTGATATAAAATTATAAGATAATAATTATACTTAAACGTTATAATATAATAATTAAGGAGTTGGATGAAAAATAACTTTATTGTTATTATTTATTGATTTCTTTGAATATTAAAAATATAATAGAAAATTATGTAAAATTATATTAAATTATTAAATCTGATTATTGAAAATTAATTAACCAATATACCATTCTCATTTTTTCAATCTTTTAAAGTATAATGCGTTGGGGAACTTTACTAGAATCTTTGGCTCAAACTATTGGTCCATTATTAGTTCCGATAATTATAGAAGTATTGGTTCAAGTTTTATGTTGGCTTTTTAATGTATATAATACTTTTTTAAATTAACATATGATATTGCTGTATTCTAAATTTCCATTGGCCATTCTTATTTATTAGTAGATCTATACACTATATGCGCGCGCATGTTTTTTAAAAATGATATAATTTCATTAGTTAAAATAAATATAAAACTATTATGTTGTTCATTAGTTCAATAATATAATAAAGCTCCTAAATTATATATATATATATATATATATATTTATTTATTAAAAGGATACAAAGAAAAAATTAGAGGTAATATAAAAATCAAGAAAAAAAGAGACTAAATGTTGATTAATAAAGAGACAAAAGATTTAAAGTAACAGTAATGAAGAGAGAAATGAAAAAACTAAATTTATTTTAATTGATTTACATTTAAGACTAAAAAAATTATTAAATAGTGCAAATAATTAATTAAAGGAGTATTTTGGGAAATTAATTAAAATGTCTAAAGTTATTTGTACAAGTCATAGTAGATAGTATAATTAGTATGGATAATTAATTATGAAGAGTATTTTGAAAAACAAATTATTAAAAGACCAAAGAAAGTATTAACAATAATATGATGCCATTGATTTGTACTGCAGCTCTATTTTTAAATGTTATTAAATTACCAATGATTAAATTTGAAAAATAATTAAATCGAAAGATAGCATACTGGAGGATGTTAAGAAGCTGTTTTCTAAAAATTCTTATTTGTTAGGAAACTGTCTTTCAGCCAAAACTTTTGAATGCTGCCACATATTTTTTTTCAGATTAAGGAAAAATCAAATGTTCTTCACATTTAAAAATTTTCATTTGAAAAATAATTTGCTTCTTGTCAATAACCCCTCAACGGACTGTGAGAAAAGGTAGATAGAATGGATGAAGAATAGAACAAAAAAAAAAAAAAATCATGATTGAGCCATAAAAATTTAATCGAGTGAATGAACTTATAAATTACTGTGTGATTGAATAGCAAAATAATTTATCGATTTGATATAAATTAAAACGTTATCTATAAACACTCAAATTCAAACTAAATAAACCTTCAATTGACATCAATTATGTAATTTATTTTTAAAATGTGGAACAAAATGATTATACTGAATATTGCTTAAAATCAAATATAATAAAAGGTCCAGATATAAACATAAGAAATTACAAAAATGATACATCAAAAAATAGCATTTCGGAAAACAAGCATAGAGGTTAAAATAAAGACAAATACACACAGATACATTTACGTCTGCTTTTGGGGTTTTTTTTTTCACTATATAGAGTATATCATTTTTCTTATTTATAAAAGTAAGAGATAGATATATGCATGAATCCAAGTAAGTTCTCATTTTTTTTAGAGTATATTATTTTTTCAATTTATAAAAGTAAGAGAATAAAAGGAAAAATAAATATTATGTTCGTTAAAAGTTTTGAAATGTGTGGTTTGATTTTAATATATATATATATATTTATTTATATATATGTATATATAGAAATAAAAAATCATAGGATCACACCCTCCAAATATGCTTCCAGCATCTGCAAGAGAGATGGCGTATGAAGGGAAAACAACTAGGCCCCATTTTTTTAAATGAAAGGTCAGTGGGTGAAGTTGAAGGACAGAGTTGGGGCATATTCAGCGTATGGTGTAGAATGGTTATAGATAATGCCCAGATTTTACATCTATGCCATCATATTATTATTAAAATCTTATTTAATCTTTTAATGATTTTCGTATAATGCCCTTTATAAGTAAATTAATCCATGAACTATGAAGTGTGATTCATAACTATTTTGATCCACCTACTGTCATATCAAGTATGAAGTATTCATAGGAACTAATGCTTGACTTTCAATGTTAAATTATCAAATTATCTTTATTTTCATTATGTTTTTTTCTCTTTTTAATCTTTTTTAACTTTTTTTTCCTTTCTCTCTATAAATATTGATTCTTCTTTTTATTTACTCTCACTTCTAATTTTATAAATCTCTCTTTTATATAATCTTACACATAATTTAAATTTTATTATTGACATTTTAAAAGTATAATAATTTTATTTTTAATTATAATTTTAAAAAACAAACTTCGTATAGATTATTTTGAGCAGTGTTTTAAAAAACTAGGCTGGTTATAAAATTGAAAAATTTACCGATTTAAAAGTTATTAGTTCAACTTGTAGTTTAACTACAGTTGATCTGATGATGTAATATTTATATTGTAAATATTAATTAATATATTAAAAATATATAAAATAATGAGTATTAAGAAACAAATGCTTGAACTTAATTTTAAATATTTTAAATTACTATTAATAATTAAATATATTTCACTTATACGATAAAAAACACACAAAAAAATATTGATTCAAAAAATAAATAATATGTAAAAATATATCTATTTTTCAAATATATAATCAAAATATAATAAAATCTTATTAAGGCCCTCTATATTCAATATATGTCTAAATAAATAATTATTGGATATTTTACAAGACAATTCAATTGATTCATGATATTTTATTTTTAAAGAAAATGAAATTTAATTTAACAAAAATAAAATAAAATTTAAAAATCTATTCGTTTATCAATTTAAACTATTTAATTTTAATAAACTGTATATGCTTCACTTTAATTAACAATTCAACTGCAGCCTTATTCAAATATAATTAATTTTATTGCTATTCTAATTTTTAAGTACTGCTCAAACTGTTTCTTAATGGTTGGATTGTCAGATTTTAGGACACTGATTTTGAGATCTACGCAGGATTTTGGGCTTCGAAATGGCCAGTTCATCTATCTGTACTAGAGCATTGATGATGGCATCACCCTAACAACCCGACATGCCAATGTCTTCACTGACTTTGTAATGAATTATTTTTACTAGTAAAGTTGAATACCTAAACTTGGCTTTGTCCCCACGTTGTTATTTCTTCTTTCTTTTTCGAACTGATTATTGGAACTTGCAATTGCAGCTGCTCTGAATCTTACTGTTTATCCTAAAAGAGACAAATTCTGCACGAAAATAAGAAAGAAGATTAGGATGTAATGAAAAATGAAATCTTTCTTTCATTAATAGTTTTTCCTGTTTATATCTTTAATAGATTTTCTGAAAAGTGAAATCTTTCTTTTCCTTCATTAACTTAAATTTTAATTGCAAGTCAAGGTTTGAATTATTGTTCTAGCTTCTCCATCAATCCAACAAAATCCTGCTTCTTTTCGGTCACCCTTTTAACGAGAAATTATTTTGAATGAATAGGAAATCAAAAATTGTTAACTGCTGAACCTATTGAACAGTGAAATTAATGTTAAGTAAGTGAATATACATACTCTTTTAATATGTTTATTTTCATAAATCTTGAAATATTTTATTTTTCTAAAATCAGGATGTAAGTTAATTCCAAAGTTGTTTTGAATTGATTATTCAACAAATGATTTTGTGTGATAAATGTTAAACATGTCATTCATGTCTAGTAACAACAATAGTGTAGAGGAATTATTTTCAATCCTACCAATCAAGTTAAATAGTAGAATCTATCCAATCAAAGTAAAAGTATTGGAGCTTATAGCAAATGAATCTAACATGTGACCCTACTAATTGTGAGTATATATTGAAGCCTATCTAATTAGGATAACAGTAATAGAGTTTACAGTAGACGCAATTGATACACATAACTTTTTTTAGTTGGGAGTGTAGATTAAGTGCTAGATCAATGGAGATAGTACACATGAATCCATGACCCATGAGTAGGCCAACAAATACGAAGAACTACGTTGTTCTTTGTGTATTCTGAAAAATGTGATATGCTGTGAAATTTTATTTTCTATTTAAAAATGTGTTTCATAGAAATTTATTTTCTACTCACATTCTATAAAAAGAAAATGCAAGTGTATCTATTTACTAGATGATTAGTTGTTCACGTTTTCCAAACAATTTTTTTGCAGAAGACACTTACAAGAATGAGTGTACGTAGAGTTGGTAGAGCAATAGGAGGATGAGGATTTTCTAGTTTTATTTTCTAGTAAATAAGACCGAACAATGTAACAAAGTAGTTTTATATTATTTCCACTCCAAGAATATAATAGACTCATCATTTTGAATTCAAATAATATTTTGTGAATTAGAATGCTGTAATATTTTGAGTTTTGGTATCCGTTGAGATGGTCATTTCATGGATACTGTCATGTCACAACCTTAAGTTAAGGGCATAACAATTATGGAATTCATTGTAATTCCAAATGGCAAAACCCTTATAACAAACGCCATCTAACAAAGACATGACATTACTAATTAGTACTACAACACTATTTATTAAATTACTGATGATTAAATTCCAAAAATAATTAAATCGAAAGATAAACAACATACTAGAGGATGTTATGAAGCAGTTTTTCTAAAGTACTTGCTTCTATCACATTCCGAACCTAGGATTATGACACGACAGTACTCGCAAACCAATTTCGTAAATATCAAATCCACTGTATTATAGAGCAATACTAAACCAAAGACGTTCATTCAAATCACCAAAGTACTTTCAAAATTCAATGTCTATTGTAGCGGAAAAGATAACATTGCAGCAGAAATAAAATAATAGCCTATCTATTACATTCGTGGATAGTCTTAAGACAGTGTAAAATCAAGTCCACATCCTAGTCTAGTGTCCACGCTTTCTCCTCTACCATCCCCAAGTCTAGTCATGCCTGCTAACGTCCTCTGTAAAATATATTGACTAAAGTGGTGAGAACTAAACGCTTAATAAATGGTCATCTGCCTTTTTTTTATCATGATATAAACATAATAAAGCATTTGAGAATATTCAAACATTTGTGTAAAAATTTCTGAAAACTGATAGTTGAGAATTTACACACTAGTGTCGTACATTCACTTTACTAACTTTATTCTTTCATACACTAAGGGACACAAGCAATTTGATTACTACTTCCCTGATCCAGTCCTTAGTCATTTAACTTGACTAAGAAGAGTTTTGTCTCCAATGAAATAGGTCTTATCTCACATTTAAACCCGATGCAACGGGTCTTGCCTCACTTTAACTTTAGTGGAATGGGTCTTAGCTCACCTTTTACCCAATAAGAGTGTAGAACTAATTCCTTATACTATTCCTGTTGGTCTCCAAACTTGATTTCACAATATTCCATGTGCACAATTAACACGTTTGAAAATATATATTATAGCGTATAGAGTGCTTGTTCACATTCAAAATATATTTCATATCAAGCATTTTAAAAAGGGCACATTTCCCATTTCAGCAAGTCAAATAGGAAAAAGTTTATCGAAACACATTTCGAAACGATTTCGGCAACAAAATATAAAATTTTCAAAAAGGAAATATTTCAACACTAGTCAAACTTTCAAGGTAGTTATAAGGGTGTGTAAGTAAACCCACAGATAGAAATTTTATGAAAATATCTTGTTTAGAAAGGCAATTGCAAAAACTTCTAGATAAACCATTTATGCAATAAAGAATTTATTTAAGAAATAAAATCATTTTCAAAAGCAGTTGTAGCAAAACCAACAGATAACCACTTAATTCTTGCTTAATTTCTCTAGGTGTTAAGATCCTTGAATATCGCTTCTTGATTTATTAATCAATCATATACATAAATCTTATTTAACTTTTACCTTAATCAATAACCCACGCTTGTCAACGATTTGTGTGTGTCCTACGCTTTCCTATTTACTCGAATCCTCACTTGTAGTCAAGCCTCATGATCGTAGAGTCCTGATTTGC
Source organism: Avicennia marina (assembly GCA_019155195.1). NCBI lineage: Eukaryota > Viridiplantae > Streptophyta > Magnoliopsida > Lamiales > Acanthaceae > Avicennia > Avicennia marina. Next base: position 3,577,108 of record CM032776.1, read on the forward strand.
GATCGCAGAGTGTAGGTTTGTGGTTGCAGTTGCCCGCCACAGAACACACTGTTTTTGCCTTGTCTAAAACTGCAATCGTGCCAATGACTACAAGACATTCTAAAATTTTCGTGTCTAGGGTTGCAACCGCAATACCATGGCTTGCGAATGCGCCATTGCACCTCGCAATTGCTCTAACGACCATTGTGCGATGCGGAATGTCACGCATGGCGCCATTCAACGGTTTTTTCCTGTTTTTCTCGAATCCAATCCTATCCACAATTTTTGTTTACAGCCCTTAGGCATGATTTTGCCAATTTAAATGCATAGAAATCATATCCTACAAATTCATACAATTTTTGGAAAGTTTTAGGATATGTTCTAATTCGAATACACAACATGTTAATACAATATTCCTGTGACTTCTACGTGACTACACGACCTTTGACCAATTCTCTATCATTCCACACTTCTAAACCATCAAAATCCACGTTTATCGAGTGCCCATTCGTGTGAAGTAGATAATCCTATGTATATACATGATTAACGGACAATTTGACGTAGAAATTACCTTGAGACTATGGCATTTGAAGAGTCGAATGAACTCTGAAGTCGCCGGGGCACTCTCCTTTTTCAGATCGTGAATTGGTTTTTCAACTCCTTTTCATGCTATTTATACCTAGGTTTGATGTCGATGGGCAAGGTATACAATTGTACAACTTTTGGATCCTTTCATACAATTTCTAAATTTTTATGGTTTATCTCAAATTTTGGCCGAATTTTGCAATAGTTTTTGCTTTATTTTCCTTGTCCCAAGGCATGAAAAATTTGTCTAATTTATTCCAAGATAATTTCGCCAATTTCCATCAACTATAATGTTCATATACCAATCCTATACTTTTGATTGACTTCCAATAATTCCACATGAAATTAATACATGAAAACACAAAATACATTTATCGAAATTTCAATGTAATTCTTCTCAAAGTGATGTGTCACTATTACCTTAATTTTCCATAAAGAATTATTAGTCTAATGCATCGTCTGTCACATGCATTTACTATTATTTCAATAAATTTAATGAAATTTGCTTAATAATTGGGCTAATAATTTATTGAATGATCCACCAAAATTATTTTTTTCCATAGCCATTGCTGTGTCCCAAAAATTCAGGATATTATAACTTATATGTTATGAAACTGTTTTTCTGCCAAAAAATTTGAATGCCGCCATAGTTTTTTTTTTTTTTCAGATTAAGTTAAAATCAAATTTTCTTCACATTTAAAATGTTTCATCTTGAAAATAATTTGCTTCTCGTCAATAATCCCTCATCGGACGGAGAAAAAGGGACGATAGAGTGGATGTAGTTAAAAAAAAAAGACGGTAATTTAGCCATAAAAAATTTAATCCAGTGAACGGACATATAAATTATTGTGATTGAGCAACAAAATAATTTATAGATTTGATATAAATAAAATGTCTTCTATAAACACTCAAATGTAAACTAAATAAACATTCATTTAACATCAGTTATGAAATTTATTTTTAAATAGTGAAACAAAATAATTATACTAAATATTGCTTAAAATCAAACATAATAAAAAGTCCAGATACAAATACAAGAAATTACAAAACGATACATCAAAAAATAGCACTTCGGAACAACAAGCATAGAGGTTAAAATAGAGAGAAATATACATCGATACAATTACATCTATTTTTGTATTTTTTTTTGTGTGTTTTATGGCGTATATCATTTTTCGAATTTTATAAAAGAAAAAGAGTAATACGTTTGATAAAAGTGTTGAAATTTGTGCTTTGATTTTAATATACATGTATATAGAGAAATAAACAGCCAGAGGATAACAAAGTCCAAAAATGCTTCCAGCATCTTAAAGAGAGATGGCGTGTAAAGGGAAGACAAGATTACACGCACACTCTCTCTCTCTCTCTCTCTCTCTATATGTGTGTGTGTGTGTGTGAAATTGGATATGTCGACCATGAAGATTAACGATGATATCCAACTTATTATAAATATGTATGAAAAAAATAAAGCAGAATGATAGTTATCCACTCCAAAGAGTTGGAATTTGCTATGCACCACTCCTGCTGTGCTACGTAGATATTCTACATGTCTGAATTCATAATAGCGGACAAGTCATTTCATGTAATTCAGCCAAATCAAGAATAGATCTGCCGGCTTGCGCTGAATGCTGGGGTTGGCTAGATCATTTATATCAAAAAAAACAAAAGAATCTATAGCAACAACAAAGTGGGGTATATAGTCCCGTAATGGTGTTTGGAACCTCATCTTCAATTTCTGTGACAGGCACTACTTGCCTAGTTAAGACAAGAAACGCCTCGCTAAAGCAGGTCCACTTACTTGCCTTTCTATATGCATCCCGTTGACCCTTCCTAGCTTTGTTCATTTCGTTGAATGTATTTTTAAGTATTTTTATTTTTAAAAATTATGTAAAAATAAAAAAATATTAATAATTAAATATATATTTTTAAAGGTTCAAAATTATAAAGCAGAGATAGCCAAAATATCTCTATATTAACTGAAAAAAAAGACTGCACCTCTTAAACAAGGATTCATATGAAGAGGGGAAAAAAAAAAGACTGCACCTCTCAAACAATAATTGTACGTTAATTAGTATACAAATTAACTATACAATTTTAAAATATTATTAATATATTTTTAAATTTTTAAAATATACTTATATAATAAATAATACTAATTAATCGATTTTTAAATTCCCTTGAATGAGTTGAATTGGTCAGTGAATTAGTATAATATTTAGTTTTATAACCAGATTTTAAAAAAAATTTGGATAGACACAGTGGCGTGCCGTGAGAAGGTAGGCACGCAGGTATTCACACGAACACAGTGGGAGAGATGAGTGCAAGTAATGGAGATGTTCTTCCATTGTTCGAAACAAAGGTAACGAAAGGCAGACCTTCACACATGCTCTTCTGTTTGACGGTATTGGTAGGCATAGTGTTGATATGGACATACAGATTGGGCAACATCCCAGGATCTGGAGAGCCCGGAAGACATGCCTGGCTCGCCCTCTTCTTCGCGGAGGTCTTGTTTGGTCTCTACTGGATTCTCACTCAGGCTGTTCGGTGGCACGTTGTCTATCACCGTCCCTTCAAGGATAGGCTCTCCAGCACCAGGTATTCATATATATGTACACATATGTATGCACCTTAATCTCATATGGGAAGCTATTAATGTGTGTTTAAACAGCTAAAGTCGGAGGATTCTGTTATGTTTGAAGAATAAATTGTTGTCTAAGGAACTTATAAGCTAGCTCTCTTTGCATCAAGCTTACTTCAGCTCCATAAGTGTTTTGACAGGTTTTGTGAACAGGTTTTAGATCCGAAATTCGTTTGAGTACTGTAATAATGACTTTTTTTTTGAGACAAAGTATATATCAATGTGAAAATATCTACCTATAGACACAGGTATTAGTTCAATTATTAATATAAGTATTGATTTTTAATATTTACAAACATATGCAAAAGACGAAATAATTTAATTTAAATTTAAATAAAAATTTTGTTTAATAACATGTTTAGATTGTGCGGATTTTGATGGGTATAAATCACCAACCAAACATGGCAATTGCTAGTCGAGGATTCAGTGGTATGGGAATAAAGGGTTTGAAAAATTTCAGCTGCCTGGTCAATTTCATGTTTCTACTTAAAAAGTGTGGAACATAAACGAAAGGCTTTTATAAGCTCAGTTTGTTTCTGATTTTGCAACATAATTGTGGTAGATACAAGAACAAAATGCCAGGAGTCGACGTTTTTGTATGCACAGCAGATCCCACATTAGAGCCGCCAACACTCGTGATCAACACAGTCTTGTCCGTCATGTCATATAATTATCCGCCCGAGAAACTTGCACTTTACCTGTCTGATGATGGCTGTTCTGAGCTAACATTCTACGCTCTCCTGGAGGCTTCTAAATTTTCCAAGTATTGGATTCCCTTCTGCAAGAAATACAACGTGGAGCCGAGGGCCCCCGAAGTCTATTTTGCTCGGCCTCTTGATTTACATGAATCAAATTTTGAGCAGGAATGGACTAGCATCAAGGTGAAATTCAAAGATGTCAAAATTATGTGCGTAATTATTGAGATGCCATTTTAATGAAAGTTTGCCTTCACTCTTTGCTGTAGAAAATGTATGGAGAGATGAAAAGCCGAATAGATTCAGCAGTGGAGAAGGGCAGCATTCCAAGAGAGCAACACAAAGGGTTCTCAGAATGGAATTCTGGCATCACAAAGCAGGATCATCCACCAATTGTTCAGGTGAACTCCATTTCAAATTTATGAACTAATTTCATTCTTTTTTCCTTCTATTAGACGTAAGAAGATAAAATTTCTCCGTTATGCTCAGATTCTGATAGATGGATGGAAACCCCATGTCACTGACGTTGAGGGAAACAGATTGCCTACACTGGTGTACTTGTCCCGCGAAAAGAGAGCAGGATGGCCACATAACTTCAAGGCCGGAGCAATGAATTCTCTGGTAATGAAGTTACTCTATACCTTTTCTGCTTACGAGGAAAGCAGGCATTTTGATCACTGATAATAAATGTTCAGTCATTGAAGGTGATCATATTTTGCGTATATTTGCAGATAAGAGTGTCATCTGAAATCAGCAATGCACCTATCATTCTCAATCTTGACTGCGATATGTATTCAAACGATCCAGATGCAATACTTGATGTGTCATGCTTCTTTTTGGACAAAAAGCAAGGGCATCGCATTTCCTATGTGCAATATCCCCAGCGCTATAATAATATCACCAAGAATGATATATATGGAAACACAGCATGTGCAACTTTTCGAGTATGTCTTGCTGCTAAATTTTGTATTCTGTTAAGTTGCTTCCAATTCGGATTATGTTTTGACTCTGAAATAGTAATCGCATGACAATAATTTGGTGGATTGAAATCTTTCCTCTTTCTCGTGAAGATTGAGCTTCCTGGTGTAGACGGTTTTGGTGGAGCTCTGTACATTGGCACCGGATGCTTTCACAGGAGGGAAAGCCTGTCGGGAAAGAAGTATTCCGAGGAGCATAGACTTGAATGGGACGGTGCCATAGGTAACGCAAAGGGCAGAACAGTTGAAGAATTGGAGGAAGCCTCAAAGCCTTTGGCAAATTGTAGCTATGAGAGGGGTACTCTTTGGGGTAAAGAGGTATGTCTCTCTCACTGTCAAGCTTCCACACCCCTAACACCAAATAATGGTTACAACAGCCATTGTTATACTGTGAATGCATGCAGATGGGGTTAGTGTATGGATATCCGGTGGAGGACATCGTCACAGGCTTAACCATCCATTGCAGGGGATGGAGGCCTGTGTACTACCACCCGAGCAAGGATGCTTTCCTGGGTGTTGCACCCGCAACCTTAAATGTGGCCCTTGTTCAGTTCAAGAGATGGTCCGAAGGAATGTTTCAGATCTTCTTGTCCAAGCACTGCCCCTTCGTCTATGGCCATGGCAAGATTAAACTGGGAGCACAGATGGGATACTGTGTCTACCTTCTATGGGCTCCGGTTTCGTTGCCTATGCTGTGTTACGTCGTCGTTCCTGCTGTTTACATGCTCCATGACGTACCGTTGTTCCCTGAGGTGCGTAGAAAGGCATCGTTACTCTCATTACGAACTCATTTAATTGTGCCATTTAAGTTGCTCCTCTGATGTTGAGGTCTCTCGTTAATCCAGGTGTCTAGCTTGTGGTTCTTACCTTTCGTGTACGTTTATGCTGCAAGAACTGCTTACAGCATTGTGGAAGGCCTAAAGTGTGGTGAAACAATCAAAAGCTGGTGGAACTTGCAAAGAATGTGGTTCTTCAGGCGCACCGCTCCTTTGTTTTTCGCCTTCGTGGATACAATATTGAAGCAATATGGCCTATCTGAGACGCACTTTGCCATCACCGATAAGGTGGTGGACGACGAGCTGCAGAAGAGGTACGAGAACGGAATCATCGAGTTTGGAAGCTCATCCATCATGTTTACCATGATCTCAACGCTTGCATCGCTGAACCTTTTCGGCTTGGTGTACGGAATCAAGAAAGTTCTCTTTTCTTCACCGGAGGTGGCAGTGGCACAGTTTGTGCTGCAGATCATTATTTGTGGTGTTATAGTTATGGTGAATTTACCAGTTTATGAAGCCCTCTTATTTAGAAAAGACAAGGGAAGCATTCCGTCCGCGGTTCTGCTCAAATCCGTCGTCGTAGCTTCCATGGCATGCCTCATTCCTGTTTACTAGCCAAACAGAGATGACAAGAGGGTGTGGTTGCTGGACAATGCAGCATGAAATATGTTATAATGAGGACTCAACTACTGTGGATATGCCCACATCTTATACTTGGAGTTGCTTGTAATATAAATCACGAATGGTATTCAGACAGGTTCTCACGTGTTCCATTGTTCCACTTTCCTTACAACATTATTATGAAAATAAAGTTTTATGGTGGCACAATCTTAAATTACGCTAATACTTTTATTCTAAGATATTTTATTTGTTCTTTTTCAACTTATACTTTTTAGCTATGTTCTCTTCCAAGTCTTCTCTCTTTTTCATCTTCTTCCGTTTTTCTGATTTCATTTTATGATATTTCTTTATTTTATTATTTTCATTTTTCTTATACTTTTAATCAACCCATGCCATAGTTTACTATTATTGAAATGAAGCCTTTTAGCTGCAATTACGCATTGCCTTTATTATGATTTTTTATTTTTTTCTATCATTTCTTTCTTTATTTTATTTTAACTTATATTTTTTAGACTCTCTCTCAAATTTTCTATCTTTTATTTTTTTTTTATTTTAAATAATTTGATATCTATCAATCAAAATATATCAAGTTTATAATTTTTAAATAAATTCTTATACACAGAAAGTATGTAACTTTTACTTATAAATAATTAATTACGCATAATTTCTTATTTTTCTAAAATTGATTAGCCACCGAAAAGGGAACACTAAACTGGAGTTTTGAAACAAATTAGAAATCAATAGTTTTGACACACCTTAAATTTATGCACTATGAATAAGAAGGAACACACACACACACACACACACACACATATATATTCATGTGGGGTGTCTTTTCAATTTTTGTTTGTGTGGGGGCCGGGGAGGATTTCCTTCATTGCTACCTCTGCAAGAACTGGGCCAGATGCTGTGGTATTTTCTAGGTTCATTGTACGCTTAAATGCGTGCTTGACTAAGATGAAGATGTCCTTGTTCCCTTGTGTTGTCATGGTCATATTATTGAGATAAGAATTAGGGATTAGTTAAGCACAAATATCGTTTACCAATACATAATATTCAATCTTAAAGTCAGGGATAAACGTTTTAAAGTAGTATAATCAACATGAAAACCTAGTAAATAATTCAGAAGGGAAATTTTTCTACTTTTCATTTTTACACAACTTACAAAAGCACACGTAGCCAGTAGAGTTTGCACATGAATTCGTAGTGAGTTATGGTTTTTGGTGGGAAAATTATGGGTTAAAGGTTGGTAGTTTACATAGCCCAGACTATGTTAAGTAATCCCTACTTGCCTGTATAATGGAATGAAATGTCTAGTAATATAGATTACAGGTCTGAAACTTTGTTTGTTTGAATTCAAGCCCTTGAATTCCTTCAATCTCGTGGCTTTCTCATCATCTTGAATTCATAATGTTGAATTTCATTTTCCTCTTGCTGCATTTTAGCAAAAATTATTATGCCATCATTATGGGTAGCTTCCCACTCTAAATTTTGTCTATGGCCCACTTGCTGTCCTTTACGTTTTGCATTCCTTTTTATCTCCGCTCCACCATTAGTAAAATTAGCACGCGAGTAAATTTATTTATAAATTATGAAATTATTTTATTATAATTAATAAAAATAAAAATAAAAGTTATTTACATATTACAAAGTATAAAGAATATTTAAAGGAATAAAATAAAAAAATATCAATAAAATTTGGAGAAAAGAGAAAATTCAAGAGAAACCACAGATTAAAAAAGTTAAGAGAAAAAGAAAAATTAAAATAAGAAAAATGTGTGATTTCACATTGTATAAAAATATTTAAATAAAAAATAATAAAATATAAAAAGAATTTAAAAAATGATAAAATTTGAGAGAACGTATAAACATAAATTGTAAGATAGATTAAAAGATAGAAAAAAAAAGATAAAATAAAAATAAAAGTATTTAACATAAAGCATAATTATGTAAAAACACATTGTGCAATTGTAAGTTTTTATTAAAATAATAATATAATATAGATAACTAAATGTAGCCAAATTTTGCAAATTCTTAGATCAAATTTTCGTGTATATATAAGCCACTGAATAATTTGTATTTAAAAGTTGAATAAAATTTCAATTGGATAGTATGTTTTAATCATATGGATTTTGATAGAATGAAGATATCTGAAAATTATGTAACAAAGATATGGAACATACCTGAAATTTCTTTGTTTTTTTTAAAATATAAGAACTTATGATTTTGGGTTATAAGTACCCAGTTGCACATGATCCATCATGATTTTTTTTGCCCTCTTATTTAAAATATATTGTTTCTTATCAATTTATATTTTCTGAGGACGTATTCATTTAGGACAGACGATAGACTATTTTATATTTTAGATGACAATTTTTTATATTAAAACTTGTAGCAAGACTAGATATAAAATTATAAGATAATAATTATGCTTAAAGATATAAAAATATAATTAAGGAGTTGGATGAAAAAGTTACTTTATTATTATTATTATTATTTATTGATTTCGTGGAACATTAAAAATATAATAGAAAATGATATATAATTATCTTAAATTATTAAAAATTAATTAACCAATATACCACGCTTATCTTTTTAATCATTTACATTATAATACGTTGGAGAACTTTATAAACGCAGATACATTTACGTCTGTGTTTGGTTCTTTATTTTGTTTTATTGAATATATCATTTTTCCAATTTATAAAAGTGAAGGAGTAAGAGGAAAAATAATATTATGTCCGATAAAAATTTTTGATGTGTGCTTTGATTTTAATAATATGTATACATGGAAATAAAAAATTATAGAATCACAACGTCCAAAAATGCCTTCAGCATATTCAAGAGAGATGGCGTACAAAGGGAAAACCAGATAATATTATATATATACATATAAATATATATATATATATATATATATATATATGTCAGCAAGTGGATAGGTGGGCCATAGAGATTAACAACGATGGTCAACTTATTATTAAAATAATAAAACAGATAGAGAGTTATTCACACCCAAAAATCAAGAATTTGGAACTTGCAATGCACCACTCCGTGTCGTTCTTACGTAAATTGTTTAGGCTATGTTTGCGGAGGATTTTTTTTGGATATAATATTTAGTAGGAATTGTATTTAAATGAGAAATATATTTAATAGAAAGAATTTAATAAGATGAATGATATAGTTTATATATATATATATATATAATGGTTGGACTATATAATAATTTATAATAATAATGATTATGTTGGAATGTATAAATAAAAATAAATATGAGTAATAGTCTAATTTATTTGAATATATATATATATATATATATAATGGTCGAATGATATATATATATATATAATAAAAATAATTACGTTAAAAATATAAATAAAAATAAATATGAGTATATGCGTGAAATATATAATTATTGATTTGATTGTAAAAAAGTGTAATGATTAAAAATAATTAGTTAGTTATATATATATGAAAGAAGAAAATTTTAAATTTAAATTTAAATAAAAAAGATGTTGAATGGTATCTTTGATAGAGTATTTTAAGTTTGAAAATTGTGTTCCAAACATAACCTTAATGTAATTCAGTCCAATCAACAATTGGGTTATGTTTGGAACTCAAGTTTTAACTCTAAAACATCGTCTCAAACTTCATACTATCAAATTTAAATTTAAAATTACTTTCTCTAATATATATAATTAAATAATTATTTTTTAACCATTATAATTATTGATAATCAAATCAATACCCGTATATGTTTCACAAGTATTTATATTTATACTCTAAAATATAATCATTATACTTAAATATATATAATCATTATTTCAATAAACATTCACAGAGGGCATTTTAGTAGATAAATATTTGAGAACAAAATCATCCACCTCTTATGCTAAATATAAAGTTAAGTATATTTGAGGTGTGTGTGGATCAATAATTCTAGCCTCAATTTTATAAATGAGAGGTCATTGGTTGAAGTTGAATAATAGAGTTGGCGCATATTCGGCGTATAGTATAGAACAGATACAGATAAATCTCCAGATTTTACATATTAAAATCTTATTTAATCTTTTAATAATTTTCGTAAACTGCCCTTCATTAATAAATTAATCCATAAACTATTAAGTGTGATTCATAACTATTTTGACCCACCAACTGTCGTATTAAGTGTGACGGATTCATACGAACTAATGTTTGACTTTCAATGTTAAATGATCAAATTATCTTTATTTTTATTATTTTTTATTCTCTTTTTAATCTTTTTTAACTTTATTCTTTTCTGTCTATAAAAATTGATTTTTCTTTTTACTTACTCTCATTTCTAATTTTATAAATCTCTCTTTTATAAAATCTTAAACACAATTTAAATTTTATTATTGAAATTTTAAAAATATAATAATTTTAATTTTAATTATAAAATTAAAAAATAAACTTCGAATAAATTGTTTTGTACAGTATTCTAAAAAATTAGATCGATTATCTAATTGAAAAATTTATCTGTTTAAGGGTTATTGGTTCAACTGTTAGTACAACCATAATTGACCCAAAGACGTAATATTTATATTATAAATATTGATTAATATACTAAAAATATAGAAAATAATGAATATTAAGAAAAAAATACTTGAACATAATTTTAAATCTTTTAAATTACTATTAATAATTAAATATATTTCACATATACAATAAAAATACACCTAAATAAAAATCAAAAATATTAATTCAATAAATAAAATGTAAAAATAAACAAAAATAAATCTATTATTAAAACATTTAATCAAAATATAATAAAATCTTATTAAGGTCTTATATATTCAATATATGTTTAAATAAATAATTATTGGATGTTTTAAAATATAATTCATTTGATTCATAAAATTTTATTTATAAAAGAAACAAAATTTGAATTAAGAAAAAAAAATTAAAATTAAAAAATCTATCCATTTATCCATTTGAATCATTTGATTTTAATGAACTATGATTGATTCACTTCGTTCATTGATTCAATTGTAATTTTACTCTGGTTTACTTATTATTATTTTTTTTTTTAAATCAATTGATGGTTCGATTCAACTGCTCAATTCGGTAGATTTTTGAAACACTGATTTTGACCTACACAGGTGTTTGGGCCTCAAACATGGGCAGGTCATTCATGCACAACGGCATATTTTCTATCTGTAGTGGATCATTGATGATGGCATCACCCTAATGATTAAGTTCATCCCCACAGGCCAATGTCTTCATTGACTTTGTAATAAATTAATTTTAATGGTAAAGTTGAATACCCAAACTGGACTTTGTTCCTAAGATTTTGTTGGGGTTTTTTTTACGGTTTAACTTATTTTTTTTTTCTCCATTTTTCAAAATATTTATATTTTAAAATCATTTACAAAATTAACTCTATTTCGTGATTCTAAATTATGGAATTAGCTTTCTATGATTTGGAATCATGGAATTGAAAAATGAAAAAAAAAATTTACAAGTATTTTATTATCTATTTATCAGTGACAAATATAATTTGTCATGTAACAAAAAATACATAAACAAATATAATTTATTATCGAAATGTGAATGTTTATATTGGATGAATTTAATTGAAATTATTACATAATTTTTTGTTAATTATTCTATTAAAGCATAACAATTGTGAATAATAAATTGACAAACTTTAATTTCTATGATTTGGATGTTTGATACAGAAATTAAAATTGTTGAAAAAAATAAAATTAATTTTCATATGACCATGAAAAAATTTCATATGCAAGTAATTTTGTTATTTTTTGTTTAATATATTTATGTAATGTTTGACATAGATATAGTTTATCCTCTGTCATATTTGTTTTTATTATGTTTGTTTGTGTATTTTTTATTATATAATAATTATATTTCTTTATCAATTTCTAAATGTTTAATTTAATAAATAATTTTAAAATGAGAATATTTTAAAAAATAGAATAAAAATTCAAAATAAATAGTGAAAAAACTCAATTTAAACAAACAAGACACTAAGCAGAATGTGATGATTTGAGTTCAAGAATTAATTCGGTGAACTCAAATCACGGCATGTATTTTTTTTATTTTTTTATAATTTTTGTACTTTTTATGATTTTTTTTTAAAATTTTGTAGGACGAAATCACGTGACGGAATAAGGTATTCGATGTTTTGAAAAAAGAGATAAAAAATTAGTACGAACATAGTAACTCCGATTTTGTCGTACTTAATATTGCAGCTGCTCTGAATCTTCCTGTTTATCTTAAAGTTCTTGACGAAGACAAGAAAGAAGAAGATTAGGATGTAATGAAAAATGAAATCTTTCTTTTCCTTCATTAATAGTGTTTCCTGTTTACATCTTCAATAGTTTTTCGGAAAAATGAAACCTTCTTTGACTAAAATTTAAATTGCACGTCAAGGTTTGAACTATTCTTCTAACAGCTGCATCATTCGAACCAACCACGCTTCCGTCTGGTCACCCTTTTAATGACTTTCGATTGGATTGCCCAACTTTAGCTAGTCGCCTGTCCATTACCCTTTCTTATCTGCTTAATAAATCTATCTTTCATTGGTGGCTGCAGTTCAAATACTACACATATAGAGTTGGAGTCAAAGCAATTCGGAGCAATTAATCAACCCATCATATACCATGGCTAATTCCTATGCTCCACTGTTTGAAACCAAGAAAGCAAAGGGCAGCTTTATTTACAAGCTCTATGCAACTTCGGTGTTCGTGGGAATATCTCTCATTTGGGTTTACAGAGCAACCCATGCTGCTGAAAACGGAGGGCTTGGGTGGGTTGGAATGCTTGGAGCAGAGTTATGGTTTGGCTTTTACTGGGTCCTGACTCAGGCTCACCGTTGGAACAGGGTTTATCGCCAAACCTTCAAGGACAGGCTCTCACAAAGGTCTTTCACTCTTTTCATTTTTGTTTCATTTACTCGTTTCTTTTATCTGCTTGATCAGGTTTTTCAGCATATAAATCAGTCTGGAGATGAGTTACTTGACCGGATGTATGATTATGGTGGATGAAATTTTACTTAGGCATTTTAGTTGTTTGTGGGTTTTGCGATGAATAGGTACGAGAAAGACTTGCCTTGTGTAGACATTTTTGTTTGCACAGCTGATCCTGCAATAGAGCCACCATTGATGGTGATTAACACAGTTTTATCAGTGATGGCTTATGACTACCCACCCGAGAAGCTAACGGTTTATCTTTCTGATGATGCTGGCTCGGACCTCACTTTCTATGCCCTTTTGGAGGCCTCCCATTTTGCCAAGCATTGGATACCTTATTGCAAGAAATTTGAAGTCGAACCTGGATCGCCTGAGGCTTATTTTCGGGCGGAGTCTGGCAAGTTGGAAGGCTATCAGGCTCAACATTTGGCTTTGGTCAAGGTATTGGATGTTGTATTCACGTATACTTGAGAAGCCTGAGCTTCAGAAAATGGAAAATTACAGCCAAAAAAAAAAAAAATTGCCTCAGAAATTTCACCCGTGCGCCAGATTCTAGATGCTGGAATCATTTATTATTATCTGCATGTGCAGAAATTGTACCAAGACATGGAGGATAGGATTGAACTAGCAAAGAAACTTGGAAGGGTCTCCAAAAATGCACTCTTGGAACACAAAGGATTTTCTAATTGGGAAGCATTTTCGTCTAAAAGAGATCATGACACCATACTGCAAGTAGGTGAACTTATACCGTGCAGCCTGCTTTTTGTATAAATTTCTATAAGCATATTATCTGGAAAAAATCAGTAACTCAGTTGATTCATGAATACTCTTTTAACCATATGCTATTTGATGTTTTCGATGTTCTGTTTTTGTATTTATCAGATACTGATTAATGGAAGGGATACAGAAGCAAAGGATATTGAAGGTTGTAGACTGCCTACTTTGGTATATTTGGCTCGGGAGAAGCGACCTGAACATTTTCATAACTTCAAAGCTGGAGCCATGAATGCATTGGTGAGTGTTAATATATACACAGTTACATAAACAAAAACTCAAGTCTGAGGCTAGATTATAGTACTCTCTGAGTATCAGATGGTCGTTTCTTCTTGGTTGACATATATCTACCTTTTTAGCTGCATTTACTGTCTTATTATGGTGCCAGTGCTCAGATCAAAAGCACAACTCTTCAGATAACGAATTATACTGTATAAATGTACCGTCTTGCCATTGCATTTTGTAGATAAGGGTGTCATCTGAAATCAGCAATGGACCTATAATTCTGAATGTAGACTGTGACATGTATTCAAACAATTCCCAATCAATCAGAGACGCACTGTGCTTCTTCTTGGACGAAGAAAAAGGCCATGAGATTGCTTTTGTTCAGTTTCCACAGAAGTTCTATAACCTTACTAAGAATGAAATTTATGGAGGCTCCCTAAAAGTGATCGGCGAGGTAAACATGTCATTGTGCATGTCTTCCTGAACCAACTATACTATCTTTTGCCAGTTCTCTATTAATTATTTTTTAAAATTTTTTGGGTGTAGCAGGTTGAATTTCATGGGTTGGATGGCTGTGGAGGGCCTCTATATATTGGAACTGGCTGCTTTCACAGAAGGGACACTCTATGTGGAAGAAAGCTGACCAAGGAATCTATGTTTGAGTGGAACAAAAGTAATGTTCCCAGAAATGAAGAAAATATTGCCGAACTAGATAAACGAATAAAAGAACTAGCAAGCTGCACATTCGAGAAAAACACTCAGTGGGGCCAGGAGGTTTCTCTACTTTCCCATTCCCAGAGCACATCTCTGTTATTTACAATACGTATATATTGCACACTGATGACTGTTTCATTTATACACAGATGGGCTTAAGGTATGGCTGCCTGGTGGAAGACGTAATCACTGGGCTGTCAATCCAGTCTTGTGGGTGGAAATCCATTTATTTCAATCCTGAAAGACCGGGTTTCTTTGGTGTAACCGCAACAACCCTTGATCAAACGTTAGCACAGCACATGAGATGGTCAGGAGGAGACTTGCAGATTTTGCTTTCAAAATATAGCCCCATATGGTATGGACTTGGCAGGATAAATTTTGGCCTCATAATGGGATATTGTGTTTTCTGCTTATGGCCTGTCAATTGCCTTGCAACATTGTACTACACCATTATGCCTGCCCTTTATCTGCTCAGAGGCATCTCCTTGTTTCCAAAGGTATGCATTTACATCACTTTTGACTCTTATGATCCCTTGTCATCAAGAACTTATCATAACCTTTTGGTAAGTTATGTAACAAGTTCAGGTCTCAAGCCCCTGGTTTCTTCCATTTGCCTACGTGACCATTGCCAAGCATGCATATAGTTTTTATGAGTATCTTTGGTCTGGAGGAACGGCTTTAGGCTGGTGGAATGAGCAAAGAATGTGGCTCTACAAGAGGACAACCTCTTATCTCTTTGCATTGGTTGATACCTTCTTGAAGTTGGCGGGCTATTCTGAGTCAGGATTCGTGGTCTCGACAAAAGTGTCTGATGAGGATGTGTTGCAGAGATACGAGCAAGATATAATGGAGTTCGGAACCACTTCACCAATGTTTACCATATTATCATCACTGGCAATGCTCAATCTCTTTTGTTTAATTGGGATGGTTACCAAAGTGATGTGGGTGGGGGGCCTCGAGTTTGTTCATCAAACCATGGCTCTGCAGATTCTTTTATGTGGATTTCTGATTTTGATCAATTTGCCGCTGTACAATGCTGCATTCCTCCGAAAGGATAAGGGCCGGATCCCGAGCTCTGTCACGGTGAAATCCATCTTGATTGCTCTTTCTTTATGTACTTATACTTTCCTGTTGAAGTTGCCTCCGGGACTTGCATAAGCAGGGTAGAAAATGAAACTTTGATTGTTAGTCTAAGAGCTGAAATTCCTGGATCAGCTACGCATGTGTGTACCTTGTGTGTTTTTACAGTGTAAGCTGCTATTTGGTTTAGATCAATGAAGCTAGAAACTGTTGGTCATTGTGTTGCAATGTTCGATCTGTTGTAGTTTTATTTGAGGTAATTGTGGAAGGGATCAGTGGTGGGGAACTTGAGTTTCTGGACAAGACCATGACCATGATTTGCAGATTGTTCTGGGTGGATTAATAGTTCCAAGCAACTTGCTAACGTGTTGGGTATAATATGTCTCGTAATCGAAATTAATCATATAAGAAAAAATTGTACAAATGTGTTTAAACTGAACTATACAACTATATTCAATAATTTGATTCTTCTTTTAAGAATAAAATCTTGAAATTTGAAATAACTCAGAGAAAAAAAAAATTGATTTTTGATCTTTTTCAAAGGTTTCTTGATTCTCCGTGAAATTTTGTTTTCATGTGTGTATATCTTGAAACAATTCACCGATTTTCGTGAAATTTACCTATTTATAATGGTAGAAGAAGCAATATTTAATTGGTGACGTGAATTGACCTTCATGACTTAGCATTTATCTTCTTTAATCCCGCATTGGATTTGATCTGAATTGCCAACATTATCTTCCATAATTTGGGCAAGACTCAACATTTGACACTATTTGATAAGCCAATAAGATTTATATTATTACATTAATTATTTATCAATTTATTTCAAAACTTATATTTCACTAAATTCTCAAAATATAAATAGTAAGTAATTAATTAATATTTGACATAATATTTTCACACATCACTTTTTGATCATACACAAATTAATTATATGGTTCCATACATATAATGCATCTTCATTTTGAAGGGATAAGGGCAGGATGATTATCTCTTACTGGCGCATCAGTTCTAACCAGATTTTTTGGTTCTCTTGCATTGTTGTAGATACCATTGTCTATTAGCGGATACATGACATTTTAGTCGGAGTAGAGGATAACCGTATGTTTGGTGTGCATGCAGGTAGGTCAGTCGATGGGTAGGATTTTACCCAAGCCATGCTTATACCTACAAATACTTATATATAAAATATTTATAATTACCTATACACATAAATTTATATAATATGATATAATATTTATACTCTGCCTTACTCAATACAATATTAGGTTCATTGAATACTGCTTAAATTTTGCTCACAAGTTTAGAGTCTATTTAGATAAATATTAATCATATTTAAAATTTTATTTTATTTTATATTTGTTATATTTATTATGAATTTATATTAATATTTTAATCACTTGATATAGTACTTAGTTTGAATTACTAAATATCATTTTAATAAAGTCAACTTTACTATAAAATTTTATGATATTTTTAAATTGTTTCATTAATGCTTGATTTTATGAACTCAATTTTAATACGAAATTTCTAAAATCTAGTTTCAAAATTAGATTTTGAAAATTAAATTCAAATATTTTTTTATTATTTTTAGTTAATTTTTATTTTTTTAATGGAAATATATTTTTTTTTGTTGAATATAATTTCAAAAAATGGGAAACATGAAAAATAAATTTAAAATTATATTTTTACATTTTGTGTGAAGAATTTATAATATACACATATAATTAAAATACTAAGTTGAATAAAATATTTTATTCATAACAAATGCTATATTTTTGAGAAATATTTTGTTAAAATTAACTTTTGTCAAAAAAAAATCATACCAACTTGAATTAATATTTTGTTTCATTCTTAGAAATCAAAATTTACCAAATATTAAATACATATTGATCTTTAAAAATACATAAAAAATAGTTTAAATGAAATGTAAATTACACTTAAAAAAAAAAAAAGCATGGTTGCATATGAACACTTGTGAAGCCTTGGCCAAAAAATTCATGCATATTTTGTAAATATTGAATTTATAACAAATTTTAATATTACATAATCAATGTGTATTAATGGATAAATAAAGAGTATAAATATTCATGAGTATCAATGGGTTAAGGTAAAAACCATAATTTTATAGGTATGAGTATGCATTTGAGAATTACATATTATATTTTATTGAATAAGAGCCTAAATTTAAGTATTATTTTAAGAATATGTATAAGGTGTTACTCTGTCTATTGACACTTCTACATCAACCATCATTAAGATGGGAATTTCTTATGCAGACCGAAAGTAGTTGAACTCATGGTGGGCCCTGCATGTGTGTTGGAACGTACACTTCAAGTTTGAACAAGCATTTTCTTAAAAGCAGGAATTTGATGTAATGATTAGTTGATTAGTCGTATGTTGTTGTGGAAATAATGTAACATGTAATTGAAAAATAGTTAGAGGGGGTTAAAGGAGGTGTTATTGTGTTTATTATTTTTATTGTTGTAGTTATTGTTGTTATTATTGTCGTTGATATTGAATTAATGTTGCCATCATTTTTATTTCTATTCAACAAAAAAATGATAAACAATTAAACAAATAACACTTCATTTAAAAAAGTAATTTAGATTACGAATAATTTTAAGGATTATCTAATGATTAATTGAAATCAAATTTACATAAATTTAAAGAGAGTGTGTAAGATTAATTGTTTTACAATATCTTCACATAGACTATTTTTAAAATATAAATTCTTTATCTATCAGCATTTCCTTTACAATTTGTATTACCCGTGGGTTTTTATTAGTGGATTACAGAGGCGACTTTCTTAATGGTGATGGTTCTTATAGGTTATACCCTACTTTGGTGATAAGCTTGTATGTCTTAGGATCAAAATATTTGGATATTCTCAACTTTTGCGTCTTGATATGTTCTCCCTTGACTTTTTCTGGAGGCTGAGAGAGTGAACCCTTTTAATTTAATTGAGTAAGAGGGAGGATCAAGCCTTTCAGGGCAACATTCTTCTCGAGTTCTTTTCTCGCGCCATGCCTGGAGGAAGGCAGGTTACTTGGGCTATTATTGACCAGATGGTGCTTTTCCATTTTTATTTTCATCCTTGGAGGGGATCTCCTTGGTGATGCTAACTCCGTTCAAGTAATACTTGATATCTACAAAGTATGACTCAGTTTCGGTGAATGGTTTGTTGTACCAAGCACTCAGTTTCGGTGAAGGATTTGTTGTACCAAACACTCTTTTCGCTATCCTATTTTATATGTACTTGAAGCACTAGTGCCAACTGGAGGGGACCACACCGTTCTTATGAAGCCATATGTGGCCTAAAAGTGCATTACAAGAAGTGCGGACATCTATCACATGAAATAAAGCTTGCGATTTCATATCATTTATAAACACTCAAATTTAAACTAAATAAACATTCATTTAACATCAGTTATGTAATTTATTTTTAAATAGTGAAACAAAATAATTATACTAAATATTGCTTAAAATCAAAGATAATAAAAAGTCTAGATACAAATACAAGAAATTACAAAATGATACATCAAAAAATAGCATTTCGAAACAACAAGCATAGAGGTTAAAATGGAGAGAAATATACACAGATACAATTACATCTATTTTTGTATTTTTTTTGTGTTTTGTAGTGTATATCATTTTTTGAATTTAATAAAAGAAAGAGAGTAAAAAAAATATATATATATATATATATATATTATGTTTGATAAAAGTTTTGAAATTTGTGCTTTGATTTTAATATATATGTATATAGAGAAATAAACAGCCAGAGGATAACAACGTCCGAAAAATGCTTCTAGCATTTTAAAGAGATATGGCGTAAAGGGAAGACAAGATTATACACACACACACTCCAAAATGCCTATTTGGAGGCTAAGGTTGTTTAAGCATTTGACAAATAAATTAAATATAAAAGTGAACTTACTCTTCTTGTGTTAGCTGAAGGATTTGAGGTTCTTTCTATACTTTTTTGGTGACATGTGCAAATACAAAGGAATTAATCAACCAAAATGATTAACTCAACAAAATATACAAATATAAAAAAAACAATAACTTACACTCCTTGTCTTAGGAGTTGGGGCTACCATGTCAATTCCATGTCTTTCCGTTGTCCTCTTTCTCATTTTTCAAATTAAGCTGAGTTAGACTATAGTTAATGATAAATACAGATGTTGAAACAAAACTTACTGTGTAGGTCTTCCTTAAACAATGTTAGAAACCATTTCTACGATTACTTTGTCTCTCCAGTGACTAAAACATATGCTAGTGGATGCAAGTTGTTGTTAATGTCCATACTAACTGTAATTGACAACAATCCCTTGTGTGGTTCTTTGAGGTGACATCCATCAACTCTTATTATTAGCTTACAACCAACAATAAAACTTTGCTTCAAAGTTGCAAAACATACATAAAGTTTATCAAATTTTTTTGTAGCATCACTTGGTCCTTCAACCATTGTAGGATGATAATAGAATTAGGATTAAGCATTCTCAATTCTTCTGTATAATCCCACAATTTTCCATATTATTCATTAGTCTTGCCCTTAAGCTTCTTCACAACCTTGCTTTTAGCTCCATAGGCTTACCCTTTAGAGATATCAAGCCTTAATTCTTTAATTACATCATATTTGAAGTTTTTTATGTCCCTTTTGGGATCAGATACAAACTTTTGTCCTCATATGTTTTGGCAATCCATGATGCAATGCAATTCTTTACCTTGAACTGCTTATTACACTAGTGAGTGGGGTGGTATTCTTTAATTTGGCGGGTCTTATTATCATTCAACCTTAAGTCATTCACTCCTTGCTCACATCCTTTTCTTTTACAATTTGCTTATGCTATTCTTCTATTATTCTTAATGAACTTCAGATTTCTTCTTGTCATCACTACATAAGATTGGATAGCCATCTTGAATTCTTCTTTGATACTAAAGATCATTCCAATTTTAAATATGGGAGCAAAAATTTGAGATGACCTAAAAATAGGCTATCTCAGTTTACTTTTACCCTATGAATCTAAACTACTATCAAAGTTTTGCTCACTTGGAACTAAATCACTTTCATTGTCGTCATCTCCTCCACTCATTTTGTTCCCTATATTCCCATCCCTATTATCCCCAACCCTATCATCCCTCTTCCCATTCAGCATAACCTTTCCATCACTAACATTTTTTTCACCTACCTCAGCTTCAATCTCAAGTGTTGGCTACCTCTCACTACATTCATTAGCCTTGGCCTTAGGTGTTGGTTGCCTCTCAATAAAAGATTAGCTCCTAAATATACATGTATTTGCTTATTTCTAGTTATATATCCATGAATTATTAGTATGAATTCAATTTGATAAATGATATCCCTAAATTTGTCCCTGTCTAGCCTATTAAATTTTTTGACTATTTGTATCCCATTTGCACCACAAGCCCATTACTACAAGAATATAAACTTTTTCCTTAGGCGGGCAAAAACATAGTGAAAAAGTGCAAAGTGTAGCCATTAGAGTGTTAGCAACACTTTTGCTTACGTAGCTTGGCTAACAATGATGAAAACATTGACTACGCTTTCGAAAGCTTAGGCATTGTAATAACAACGGTTTTTCCTTTTCTGCCTATACTTTGCACTTCTGTTATTAAAAATGTTGATTTAGCACCTACGATAGTAAAATTGTAGGCAATAGCATGTATTTACTATGGTTTTTCTCAAGTGCGGATAATAGTTTGTATAGTGTCTACACTTTTTTTGAAACATAAGCAAAAATATTGATTATTACCTACATTTTTCAATGCCACTTTAAGATTTTGCTCACAAATCTGCTGTGCAGGCAATTCAAATTAATTTTTAACAACGGTTGAAAAGCGTAGCTAATAATTGTAGCTAATGCCTAATAATATACTAGTTATGGTTTGGACTTGTAGTTAATATTAATTTATATTTTGTAAAATAACCTTGTTTATTGTACAATATTAATCCCTAATCAAAACTTTAATTAAAAATATATGTAATTCTTTGATCTAAAATATTTAATACATCCAACACGAAATAATTCAACAAAATATTCATCATTAACAAAATCATGCATCCAAACATTTAATTTAAACATTCTCAATAATAAAAAATGTAAATCACCATCAAGAAGAAAAAAGGTTAACATTTCCATCAAATATGGTCAAATATCACATGTAACGACAAAGTAGTATGATATGCAGCATGATTTCACGAATTTCTTTGGTTATAGGGACTTGAATGCCTCCAATAATTTTCGACATTCATCCACCTACAAAAGAAAAAAACAATAACAAGTTAATTAAATATGATATCATGTTTATTGTACTAGAAATTATTATAATCCTTGTCTAATGTATTTTTGCTCACTACAATAAAACATTCAAGAGTATTGTACAAGAGAAAACTCTTTTCAGCATTCAATGTCCATCAAATACATCATTATCATTATAAAACCATTGGAGCTAAAAATTTTATACAAAGAAAAACAAATTCAAAAAAAAAAAAAAATCTTCAAAGCCACTAGATAAATCAGTCAACTAACTAAACTACCAAATTTACTATAATACCAAATTAGATAACATCGACAAATAATAATCAAAAATCAAATTATTAACATTACATTCAACTATCAAATCATTTCATAAAGTTCTTTTAATTCCACCATTTCCATCACTATGTCTTAAGACTTAGTTCTATACAATGTCCACAAATATCATAAGTACAATATCAAATTTGTTGGCAATCTATCCTACTCTTTTTCAACTCCATCGGCACTTTATTGGCTCTACTCACTTATGGAAGACTTTTCCAAAAACTTGTTTATTCTATTCCTTTAAAGAAGCTTTGATCCGATATGATTTCTGCTGATGTTTGTACATCGCATAGCCTTGAACTAGTTGTTCCCAACAATCCCTGATGTTGTTCAAAAAGGTGAGGTGTTTGATCCATTTTGTTTGGAATCTAAAGGAGGATTTATAAGCAGTCGAGGTATTGGATGCAATCTTGAGGAGAGGATGATGATCAGATATTCTTCTTGGAAGGTATATTACTCTGTTGCTGTTGAACAACTCTTCTCACTCTGCTGAGTAGAAAATTCTATCCCGTCTTTTCCATGTCTTTTTATTGGTTCAAGTGGAAGGCTCTCCCTCAAATCCTGCATCAACAATTGTGCTTTCCAAAGCCACGTTGCCAAATTCTTCCGAGGGGCCAATTTTAGATTCTGCTCCAATTTTTTCTTTGGCATGAAGTGTAACATTAAAGTCACCCACCATCCAAGCGGAGGGATAAGCCGCAAGAGGAACTAATTCTTCCCATAAAGTTCTTTGAACTCGATTGCAACTAGCATGGACAAAAGTGCAGAATTTTGAGCTAGATTCAATACAAACATGAAGCAACTATGGTTGATCTTGTAAAACCTCGCACACTAATTCCACTTGTGGCAAAACACCAGATTTTATTGTTGCAAATAGCTCATAAAAGGGCCATCAAGCTGCACAAAAGGCTCCAACAAAACCAAAATTTCAAGTTTATGCTCAATACAAAAACTGCAAAGAATCTTTTGTTTCCCGGTTTACGTACTCCTCTGATGTTCCAAGTGAAGATTCTCATTGTTAACATTGAATGAAGTGGATGAAGTTCTTTTATGCTTTGCCTGATGTTTATGAGGCTGGTTGTTCAACTTCTTGTTTTGTTTCTGGGAAAACTGGACCAATGAAAGGTGAGTTTCTTCAAGAGATTCATCTTCTTTAACGCTTGTTTCTAGTGTTTTCCTCCTCCAGCGTATTGGGCCCCACAGCTTGCATGTGTACATGTCCATTGATCTGCCAAGGCATGAACCAGATGCTGAATTCTGGGTTTTTTGAGTTTTTGAGTTGCAATTCTCATCGCCTTCCTCGATATTAAATCTCCGATTCCGTTAGCCGTGCCTTGAATTAATGTTGGCTGTGTACAGCTTGCCACTCTCCTGGTTTTGCAGTGGGCAAATTATCCATTTTTAACAAGCTATGTCCTAATTACGGCTTCCGGAAATAATTCAGGGCAGTATTGGCACATGAAGAACGTAAAAATGAACCACACTTCATGTAAAAACGAACCATACTGGATCAAAAACTTGAAGATAAAACGTTTCAGTGAAACAAAAGATTGAGCAGAATGGTGTTCAACTGGAGGTACACCAACGCTTTACATATCACACAAGATTGCAATCGCAACAATCATTAATCTCATTTAAATGTTTAATCTCCAAAGCTAAACAACATACATAAATTGACATTCAAGTTTTTCATACCCTCTTTTATCAACCAAAGCAATTTTACAACATAGTGGACAGATGTGGTGGTGCCCGATACCATCCGCACCTTCGATTCAGAGACCTCCTCTGGACTGCTTATAAGTATGCAGTACATATTGATCTTTTACACGTGAACTGGTCTGACTCTGCCCTCGGGTCTACCCGCAGCAAAACCATTTTTTCTGCATATCACCCAATTATTTGGTTTTAGGAATTTAACAACAAATACAATCACAAAAAAATGAAGCTGAGGTTCACCATAAGAGGTGTTAACACTCAAGTTAACACCAGTCAAAATTCGAGTAACAACTCGAGCTTGATAACTTCTTAAACTTGGCTTGATTCAACTTTTGAGATCTCAAACTCAAGTTCGATTTTGAATCAAATAGCGAGATTGAAGTTAAAAATATTTAAAGTTTAAGTTCAAGTTCAGACTCAATTACACTCAGAAAATACTTTTGAACCAGAGTAGCTGTATTAATTAATGGTTGAGAATTAAAGGTACACACAAAAGTGAAATTTATTCAGATATAACAAAAAAGTCAGAAAATCAGGAAGAACACTGGCTAATCATGATTAGCGAGACAAGGCACACAAATTATAACAAGTATTTTGTCTGAACGATATATTAACTGATGCATCTATCACAACGTGATTATATGTTCAATAGTTAAGTGAACTATTGAAGAGCAACAAACTATTGAAGAGCAACTTACACGCTGAGGTTTTAAAGGTTCCTCTCCATGCTGTTTATTTGTCTCCACCCTGGTAGGAGACTCTGGCTTCCCGCCTGTCTTCTTCTCATCCCTGGCCTTGTTAAATATTACAGTAAACCCCTCTGCCGAAGCTGGATCATTAACATCCCATTCACCAAACTTTGGCAGGGGCCGACCCTTTTCCTGCCAAAAGGTACAGATCAAAATTAATTGAGCTTTTATTAGCAACTGGCAAATATAACTCGCTTCCCAGATTGGTCAACCTGCTATGCAAAAGCCGGACAAATGAACGGATGATCGCATGGAAATACAATCCAAAATTACTATAATCTTAATGAGGAACCAGCCAATCAAATCACTTCTAAATTGAGAAACAACGACGAGTTTATAATTTAGAATCTTATAAAATGGCCACAACAACAAAAAGAACACTACAAATCTAGCAAGAGCATCTTTGCCCATCAATCAGTGTGTCACAAACTCGTAATTCTGTTAATTAATTTTCCTTTTTGGATGGGTTTAAGACGAAAGTTCGTGTATTTACCAACAGAGGGTTCCTTAAATTGCCTGAACACCACCATCTACAAAAAAATAAACTAATTAAAGAAGCAATATAGCTCACGAAAATTCAACCGTAGGCACAAAGTCAAACTTCCCAATTCAAAAAGTCTCTCCCCAAACACAATTAGCGATCGGCGAATCCATCTCAACCCACGATATCAGAAACAAAATGAAAATTATTAACTGAAATATAAAAATACAGAGGGAAAGTCAGATACATACAGATCGACTCAAATTCAATTAATGGGGGTCCTCTTTTATGGTTTCAATTAATTGGAGTCCTCCTTTATAATCCACAAAACAGATAGCAATTGGATTACATACCGACATGAATCCTCAGGAAGAGATATTTCTCAGCAGAAAACTGACCCGAATCGCAGGATATCGAGAGAGTAAGAAAGAAAAATGGGTTAAACTTAGCCTTCTGCTGCAAACGATACACATATAGAGTCTACAGAGAGAGGGAGAGACATTGTAAATATGCAAATGTCTCTGTGCACAACGGTGTGTTTGGTTCGGAAAAATAGGATTATATTTGTTTTAATTTTTGATTGTGTATTTATATATATATTTTTCTTGGAAATGATAAAAAAGTAAGATAGGAATAAAAAAAATTAAAAAATATAATAATTAAGTATGTATTTTATAATAAAAAAAATCAAAACAAATATAACTGAGAATTGAATTGTAGTAATTTTGGCTAGTTTGTTAGGCATCTTGCACCTTTCTCCATGTTATCAATTCCGTACAAGTAAACATCTTACACCATAAACTTTTTTTTAAATTCAAATTTATATTTTTTTTATTTATTTATATAACTAACTTATTATTTTTTAATCATTACACATATTTAAAATCAAATCAATATCATATATATATATATATATACTTATATCCTAAAAAAAATCATTATCCTCGTCATTTAATCATTATAATATATTTTATACATATTTAAATATATAAATTTAAATAAATCAAATTATTATTTTATCAATCTAAATATAATACTAATTCTAATATAACTCACTAAACATTATCTCCTAATAAAAACTCCCCCCAACATAGCCAATCCAGGGTAATAACGTTCAAAACCTTGGTCACGTTTATTTTCATTTTACAAATTATTCATGTTATTTACAAATTTTATAAATTAAATATTTTATTATATAAATTTAAATTTAAAATTTTCAACCTATTATATTTCATAACTAATTAATAATTTCTCAACTACAATAATTATTTATAATCAAATCAATAAATATTTCAATAATTTTATTTACTTGCATTTATTTTTTATCACTCTAAATACTTATATACTATTATATCAATTATTATATACTAGCCAACAGGACACACGCTTTTCGTGTGCTTAAAAAATTGAGACATGAGTAGATATAAAATAAAAGTAATTGTTACAAGTTTGATGTAAACGTAATCTTAATAAAGTTTTATTTCTAATTTCCATTTATTAATTTTATAAAATAAATTCTAAAAATTTGTATCATGCTAATGTATTTATAGTATGGGGTTCATTGACATAACTTGTCCGTTTTTGACGAAATTTTCAAAATTTTGAGATTTTGAAATGTGAACAAAAAGTTTTAAATGGTTGATATTATAGCATTTTTATATTTGTTCAAAGCATAAAAATCGACTTAATTAATGAATTTTAATATTAAAAAAATAGTCAAATATAAATACAAATGACTTTATATTAATTTAGTACACTAAGCCTTGTAAACATGCATTTAATTTTTTAAAAAATAAGTTCTCATGCCATTTTAGTTGTCATTTCACATTTGGAAAATGTACTTACGCAGCTCACATTCAGCTCTCCATTTAGCTCCAAATAAGATTAGTATTAGCGTTCAGGGCCATTTTTGGCACTTTCTCCTGATGAATGTCGCAAGCAATCCGGCCTTGAATACAAAAACAAATGACATGGCCACGAACATCACCTCTTGTCTGGGTGTAACGTTTACGGTGAGGGACGGGTCTCTATTGGGGGTTTCCAATACAAAAATCGGTAGGGACGTGGAGAAGAGTTGGAAGGAGAAAATGACTTGCTCAAAAAATGATAGTAAGGGCAAAATTGATAATATACTTTGTACCTACCAAAGCTACAGCTCTAGGTTTTGACTGTCATGAATATGTGTCGTGTGCGCACAAATTATTAACGCACGTGTCATGATTAGGATCCTCCGAAACCAGCCAGAGCTTGGTGAGATTTTATTACTCTTTTCAAGTTTTATATTTGAAAAATAAGATTGTGCGGTACATGAATTAAACTAAAAAAAAGTGTATATGAATTGAACTAACAAGATTATTTTAATGAATAAATTTTTATTATTAATTAATTAATTTTTTATAATTATATTTAATAAATTTGATTATTTAAGGTAATTAAATTTATTTTTTATTATAATTTTAATATGAAAATGATTTAATTTGTAAGATAATTTAAAATAGTTATTTGAATATTCTATACACAAGCACTAACACCTTGATTATTTTATCGTGGCTTTCGTTATAGTTATTTATCTTATAATTTTAGAACAAATTGTTATTTAATTATAGGCTTTAATTAATAAAAAGAGTATTTAATTAATTTAAATTAAATAATTTATTATTCGTTGTCACTCAAAGTTATAGTAGTTATAATAATTGTGTATTGATGTGGATAGAATAAAGAGAAATTCATGTTAGATAGAAATACAAAATTATTCCTTTTTTGCATTTTTTAAATCTCGTTCTTACAATTTTGGTTAATAATAATATATTGAATCAGCGTTTCAAAGGTGCATCTTAGAGTTACAGAGTCAAAATGGGTACGGTATTCAAAAACATGTTCTTTAAGCATTTCCATTTCCTAATCTTCTTTGGGTTATATTTGCCAGTCAATTTGTCATGAGATAAAAAAAAATATTTTTTTGTGTCCTTTTACTAATTATTGAAGTGAACCGAAATGATAAAGTCTGCTCAATTTTGAATCACTTACTAAAATAACATGAAAATAAGGATAAAATGAAGAGACAAGATTTACGAGGCCTGACTACATGACTAGGTTGTCTCTTTCTTGGGGGTTAGAAGAATTCCTATTTTTAGGGGTCATTATATTTCGTGTATTTGGTAAATGTAGAACATCACTCCACCTCTTTGTATATTTGATAAATGCCATAATATTTAGTAACTACTTGTGATATGGGAATTAATTAAGAAATCATTGATAAGCTGGTTCCTAGGGCTTTGGCAATTATAGATGGCGTCAAAATAAAAAAAAATATATATATATATATATATATATTTGATTTGTTTGTTCTGTTCTATAAATGTATATTATATAAAAATTAAATGATATGACATATGATAATAGTTAATTTATATATATATATATATATATATATATTTATATATACATGTATGAGAGGGAAAATTTATTTTTTAACATTTAACAGTTGAATGAGTTAATTTTTGGTGTATTTTGTAAGGAGTGGTGTGAAATGACTTGGAAACGTCGCCGTAATACCAATGGCATAGTTGTACAGACAACATCAGGCCATACATGCCCGGCTATGAAGGGGTCAGACAACTACAGCAGGCACTACAATGTTGTTGGATTCTGTCTGCCTCTGCCATGCCACCACCTCCTCCATGTTTATCGTCCCATGGCTGCAATGATAGACCCAACAAACACACTTCCCCATCAAGAATTCAGACTTCCCAAACGGAGGTGGCATTGTGATTGTGAGTAGTCTTTTGCCCTTGGGTCCAAGAACGGAGCCATTATTATAGCGCCAGATAAACCAGCATTCATGGATGCATGTGGACAGCCCATACATGTATGACCAGCTTGAAAGGGAAACACCAACGTGGAATATTCCAACATCTCCACAATGCATGTAACAAGTTGTTCCAATGATGTACCAGTAGGCAGACAAAGAACAATAGCACATGTGACATCATGCAGCACTTGACAATGCCACGTTGCCCCCGAAAGGCATAAAGACATGAGTATATACACAAAAGGGTAAATGATGTGGGCATAAAAATCAAGATTGAATATCCTAGAGTCTCTGGAGGACTAATGATGAGAGTTCAAGTCAAAAAGGTTCAAGAGAAATAATGATGATGCTTGAGAAAAAGTTCGAAGAGGCTTTCAAACATTTAAAAATGCTTAAGGGGGAAGAAGAACGCCTAAGGGTGAATTTGGTTTGACGAGAGCTTGAAACGAACTTGAGAACAGCTTCTGGATTGAGCTTGTGTGTGTTGGATCAATCGCAACTGGGTCAATTGTAAGTGGCGGCATTCTGTTTTTACGATTAGAAGAGGGTTGTTTGATAACACCCAGCAGAATTGTAAATCCTGCAAATGAGGAGGTATCTGTCTTTACGATTGGGGGGTCATTCAATCGATCGTACAGAGCGCAATCATAAAGTCTAGCTTTTTGTAGCTTTCTGTTTTTTACAATCCGGATGCCTGGATCAACAGTGGGGATCGAGCGTGAAGTTGAGATTAAGCCATAATTAGTTAGGAATTTACTTTTTACACATCTTATAATTTTGGCAATTTGTTTACACGAATTTTTAAGGTTGCAAAGGTTCCTTAAACATTAAAAATATGGCCTTTGGTTATTTGAGAACAACTTTTTGACTCTTGGTTATTAGTACACAAATTTACCTTTTTTTTACTAGTCAATTTTCTTATGAAAATCTAAATCGAATTGTTCGAAGTTTACCCTTAGTTGATTCATAACGTATCAACTAACTAAGAATGTTATTTAAAGCCGTCTCTTTGTTAGACTTCATCGAAGATCGTTGTGTTTGGGACGCATTTCACGATTCGTGCAAGTAGGTTTCGTTGGGTTCCAGCATAAGTCAACAAATGTGTATCTTTGTACTTCCGCACACACATTAGTTGGCATTAGAGCCAACTGTTTTGGATTTCTAGTCAAGGATTGGTCCAGGTACTGATTTTATCATGTCCTTTCGTGTTTGTGTTCTCTTTCATATTCTTTGTATTTTGTTTCTTATCTTAGTAAAAAAAATAAAAAAATAAATTATCATTTATTTTCATTAATTCACATTGATTTGTTTCCTTTGGATAGTGGTTGGTGAATTTGAAAGGAAAAAAAACGAAAAAGAAAAAAAGAAGAAGAAAAAATTGCAGAATTTTGGGAGAGAAAGCAATCCAAGAAAAGTTGTGATCTTTACTTGAAATTAGTTCCCAAACTGAACCTTAAGTGTTGGAGAACAATCAGAAATTGAAAGAGATTGGATTGGGAGTGAATTTTTGGAGTTGTCTTAATCAAATCGTGATTTTTTAGATGCAAGATTGATCGTGTTGTTAGTCTGGATCGATCGCACATAACCAGTGTCTTGTCCTAGGTTGATCATGATCACCCAATCGATCATGAGTCCACCCAAGTTGATAGCACCCTTGATTTTACTTTAGATTGATCCCTTTTTGCTCTAGGATCAATCACAACCTTATCTTTTTAGCTAGGATCGATCCATTTACTTCCGAATTGACCTGTTGTACCATTTTTTTCACCTGAATAGATCTTTTTGCTTTCAGATTGATTTTGAGTTTTTCATTCATGCACACACTTACACGTTGCTTAAGGGTACATCATTTGATTTGTTGAGAATTCTTGATATTTTACAAGGTGGACATAAGAAACTGAACTAGTGTGTATATTCTTTAAGTGGATTTTGTGTGATACACAAGCGAAAAGTAAAAATAGAGTAATTTACATCTACTGAGGAGAGAGGACACTTACGCACACTTCGTATTCCTATCTTCCTTTTATATTACACACACTTTACAGGATGTTCGGAGAATCGATAGTGAGAGACAATATTTTTAATATGAAACGGCTTACAAACAAGCTGGCTAGTATTAACTAGTATTTGGAGAACTTAGGAGCATCATAGGCACACGTGGTAGCTTAGCACCTTGAGAGGAATTGGTGTCCAATAGGGGACCGTTTAGAGGAAGGTGTGTTAGTGATGTGAAGTTTAATTATTTTGATGAATTTGAGGAATTTAGCAGTCTTAAAATGCCTAATATGAATAGAAGGGATAAGGATGATAAAGTTCTGAAGGGCATTGAATTGAAAATATTGATGTTGTAGGTCATAGTGACGGATGAAGAAGAAAACAGTAGTGGAGATGAGATACCACCATTGAACGAGGTACCATCAGAAGAAGATGAAAGGCCTTGTAAGGAAATGAGTAATGTGAGTTTGATGGTCATGAGGGTATTAAATGTTCAAGTAAAAGAAGAAAGGTTTGAGGAACAACTAGAAAATATCTTTCATGCAAAGTATAGCATAAAAGGTAAGACATGCAATCTCATTATAGATGGTAGAAGTTGTATGAATATAGCCAACACGATGTTAGTGGAGAGATTTGCACTTCTGCTTATACTTGGCCATATAAGTAGCAATGGTTAAATAATAGTAGCGAAGTGAAAGTTATGAAGCAAGTCTTGGTAAGCACAAGGATAGTGTGTTGTGTGATGTAATACCTATGCAGATAAGTCATTTGCTATTAGAAAGGCCCTAGCAATTTGATAAGGATATTGTGTTATATGACAAGTTGAATAAGTATGTTTTCTATCATAATGACGTGAAGGTAACACTTATACCATTTATGCCAAAGGAAATGGAGGAAGATCAACACTACTTGCAGCAACAATATGAATTAGATATGGATAGGAAAACGAAGAAAAAAGAAAGTGAAAATGAATTAAAGAGTGTGCAAATAGATAGGAAAAGGAGAGTAAGAAATGAAAGGAGAGAAAAAAAAGGAAAGGTGCTTGTTAGCAAGAATAAAAGATATGAAGATAGCTATAGAGAGAGAATAGAGAGTTGTATTACTCTTATACAAAAAATCATATTATTTAACAAAAGAGGTCGCATCTTCCCTCCTTGAAGTTGTGTCTGTTTTGTAGCATTTCCAAGATATATTGCTAGAGGAGTTGCCTTGTGAGTTGCCACCATTAGAGGGATTGAACATTCCAGGATCAGCCATCCCAAACCGACCAGTTAATCGAATAAACCTAGAAAAAACTATGTAGATCTAATGGCAGGTGGAAGAGCTAATTAGCAAAGGATGGGTTCGAGAAAGCATAAGTCATTGTGCAGTTCTAGTGTTGAAGAAAGATGGGTCTTGACGGATGTGCATGGATTGTATCACCATCCTATTCTTAGATTAGAAAGCATGCTAGATGAACTACAAGGGGCTAGTATGTTTTTTCAAATTAATCTTAAGAGTGGTTATCATCAAATTTGAATAAAAGATGGAGATGAGTAGAAAATAACTTTTAAGACGAAATATGGATTATATAAATGTTAGGTCTGTTGATGACATGCTAGACACCTTAAGAAAATATTTGAAGCATTGCGTGAATAACAATTATATGTTAACCTTAAGAAGTGCACATTTTGTGTAGATCACTATGTATTTCTTGACTATGTTGTAAGTGCACAGGAAATTTAAGTGGACAAGAATAAGGTAAAGGCTATATGAGAATGGCTAATTCCTAATAATATGTCTGAGGTAAGGAGTTTTCATGGTTTCGCAAGCTTTTACAAGAGAATTTATATGAGACTTTAGTATAGTTGCGAGGCCATTGACCATAATTATCAAGAAGAATAAGAAGTTTCATTAATGAGAAGCTCAACAGAAAGCATTTGAATTACTTAAGAATAAGCTTACCCATGCTCCAGTATTATCTTTATCTAACTTTTCTAAAACTTTTGAGCTTAAATGTGATGCTTATGGGAAAGAAATTGAAGCAATGCTAATGTAAGAAAAGAAGCTAATTGTGTATTTTAGTGAAAAGCTAAAGAGAGCAAAGTTGAATTATCCAACATATGATAAAGAGTTATACACATTGGTGAGGGCTTTGGAGGCTTGGTAGCATTACCTACAACATGAGGGATTCATCATTGATACAGATCATAAATCCTTGAAGTATCTCAAGAACCAAGGTAAGTTGAGTTATAGGCATATGAAATAGGTATCATTTGTTGATACTTTTCCATATGTTATCAAATATAAAAAAACTTGTAGAATGTGGTAACGGATGCATTATCTAAGAGGTATTCATTGCTCATTACATTAAATGCTAAACTATTAGGATTTGAACATGTTAAGGAATTGTATGCAAATGATGAGAATTTTGGACATGTGTATGACTTGACTTAAAAAGGGGCATATGACAAATATTACTAGCATGATGAGTACTTCTTCTATGTATATAGGTTGTGTATTCTAAAATGTTCATTGTGGAATTACTAATTCAAGAGGTTCATGATAAAGGCTTAATGAAACACTATGGTATTACTAAAACATTTGCTATTTTATAGGAACATTTCTTTTGTGCTCACTTGTAGAGAGATGAAGAGAGGGTGATCGATAGGTGCATGAAGTGCAAAGAAGTTAAGTCGAGGGTTCAATCACATGGGCTATACATGCCATTGTTGGTTTCGGATATGCCATGGACGGACAGTTTGATGGACTTTATGCTAGGCTTGTCATGTACTAAGACAAGTAAAGGTAGTATATTTGTGGTTGTTGATAAGTTTTCTAAAATAACGCATTTTATTATATGCAACAAAACCGATGGTGCAATACATATAGCTAATTTGTTCTTTAAAAAAATAGATAGATTGTATGGTGTGCCAAAGACAATAGTATCTGATAGAGATATCAAGTTTCTGAGCTATTTTTGAAAAACATTGTGGTGTGAGTTAGGCATGAAATTATTATTTTCTACCATTAGTCATCCACAAACTAATGATAAAATAGAGGTAGTAAATAGGACTTTGATTGCTCTATTGCATGTATTGATTAAGAGAAATGTAAAAACTTGGGAAAAGTGCCTATCGCATGTTGAATTTGTTTATAATAGGAGTGTGCACTCTATCATATAAAAGTTGCCATTTGAGGTTGTTTATAGATTTAATCTGCTAACTCCATTCGATATACTGTCATTACCACATAATAAACACGCTAGTATAGGTAGAGAGCACAAGGCGAAGTTCATAAAATAGTCACACGAGCACATACACCAAAACTTTGAAAGGAAAATGAGCAATATGCACAGCAAGCAAATAAGGGATTAAGAAAATTGTGTTCGAGCTTAGAGATTAAGTTTGAATTCACACGCGAAAGGAAAGATTTTTGGACTAAAGGAAGTTTAAATTAATGCCTCGAGGAGATGGCCCTTTTCAAATGATTGAGCGCATAAATAACAATGCCTACAAATCGCAACTTTCAATATTTCTTTCAATGTAGGTGATGAAAAGGATTTGAAATTGAGGTCCATTCCTTCTCAAGAGGAGGCGGATGATGCGGGTGTTAAGGTTGAGATTGAATATTTAAGAGCTTTTTGAGGATCAATGATAAGAGCCCAAGCTAAAAGGCTCAAGAAAGCAATGATGATGCTTTTCAAAAGGTTTGGAGAGGGTTTTGAATGTTTGGAAGAGCTTAAGGAGGAAGAAGAATGCCTGGAGGTGAATTTGGTGTGAAGAGAGCTTGAAATGAATTTGGGAACAACTTCTGGATTGAGCTCAGTAGATGTCCAATCTAGCTCATGTCCGTCAGATCAATCGCAAGCAGGTGATCGTAAGGGCCAATGTTCTATTTTATGACTTGAAGAAGGCTGCTCAATCACGTCTAGTGCGATTGTAAATCCTGTAGATGAGGAGATTTCTATCTTTACGATCGGGAAGTCATCTAATCTATCATGCCCAGCACAACCATAAAGTTTAGCTTTTTGTTTTTACAATCTAGGTGCCTGAATCGATAGCGAGATTGAGCATGAAATTGGGATTGAACTAGAATTAGTTAAAAATTTACCTTTTACATATCTTTTAATTTTGACAATTTATTTACACAAATTTTTAAGGTTGCAAAGATTCCTTAAACATTATAAATTGGGCCTTTGATTATTTGAGAACAACTTTTGTCTCTTGGCTATTGGAATACAAATTTATCTTTTTCCTAAAAAATTTGAGTTCATCGATTTTTTTGTAAAAAGCCAATCGAATTATTCCAAGATTTTCCTTAGTTGATTCATTATATATCAACTAACTAGGCATGTTAGTTGTAATCGTCTCTTTGCTAGAGTTTATCGAAAATCATTGCATTTGGGTTGCTTCTCATGGTTCATGCAAGTAAGTTTCATTGAGTTTCAGCATATGTTGTCAAATTGGTATTTTTACGCCTTGGCAAATGCATGAATACAATAGTCTCTTAGCTCCTTCCATCTACTCCTCTCATATATGTTCATCGGAGAAACAAAAGACTAGCCCGTTCTTTGCAGTCATGACAAGATTTCAACATATGAGCAATGCTGTTCCAGATGATGGCATCAACAACTTACAACCTTTGCAAAAGCCATTAGATTATGAGATGCAAAAGTGACAAATTAGGTATCTCAATCGGCAGTTCTTATCTGCACGCAAAATGCAACAAGTGAAATTTCAGGGAGAAAAGATAATAAATAAATCTTAAAGGGAAATGATAGTGAATTTTGTTGCTAGTGGCTTAAATGACAATGAGTGGTATGATATGAAATGAAATTCAAAACAAAGGGAAAGAACAACTAATGTTGACATAAGAATGCAGAGTCCACCAGAACGACTAATGTTGACATAGGAATGCAGAGTCCACCAGCAATTTTAGACTATCCTATGTTTCAATTAATGTAACCAAACCCAGACCCCTCACTTGCTTCAAGAATTTCGTTCATATAATAGACTTTCTTAAAAGCTGTACATTAATTTAAGGAGTGCTCCCTAAGGTCCAGTTGGTTCAAAGCTGAAAACTGTACACAAAACATAAAAAATGTTGGTTAGAAAATTTATTACAAATCACTAATTCTAGCTAGAGCGTATCATGTTCCACATACTACATAGCGTCCCCAGGTATATTATTTGAGCAGATAGAAGCCTCTCAGTAGCTCCATATACTTTATGAATTTGGAATCTCTAAGGACAAGATATGTGCCTTAAAACATTGTCAAGTGTGTAAAGGGCGCCTTGATCTTTTTGTATGTTATCTTCTCTATAATGGAACATATGAAGTCAATGTTTTTCAAGCATCTTGTCTATGTACATTTTAGATTAACTAACATAAAGTTAATGACACTCATTGAGCACCAACATAAAACATATAAGAAAACTACATACAATTCAAATACATTAAAATTCCCTTCTTTCCTCATTCTGGTGGAGTCCGTGATGGTTGTCAAAGACACAAACACTAAATTCCCCTTTTGGAAGAGGCAACAAATGAATGAATGGACTAGCACTATGAAATGAGTCACTTTGTTTAATGCAAGTCGATCACCTTGGAGGTTCCCATCAAAATTGGAGAAATCTTCCCCTATATTCCTTGTTGACCTCTACAAGAATAATGGTTATGTTTGTTTCGGTTTAGGTGTAAGTTTTTAAATGAATTTTTCTTAAAATATTAAATAAAAATAAGAGAAAAAATATAAAGATAATCAACGT
This sequence comes from Avicennia marina, assembly GCA_019155195.1. Taxonomy (NCBI): domain Eukaryota; kingdom Viridiplantae; phylum Streptophyta; class Magnoliopsida; order Lamiales; family Acanthaceae; genus Avicennia; species Avicennia marina. The sequence continues at coordinate 3,614,229 of CM032776.1, forward strand.
TATTCATCGACGCATTTCAAGATATCATTATGCTTAGGAGTGCAAAATGAGTCGAGCCAACTCGTGAGCTCGATGAGATAACTTGATAATAGCTCGATTCGAACTTGAACCGTTTTAAGTATGACTCGAACTCAAACTCGACTCAAATCTCTATTGAGTCAAGTTTGAGCTCAATTTTCTTCCTTCAAAAACTTGTGACCCAACTCATGAGCTTTTTTATTTTTAAATATTTTTATATTTTTATTTATCGAATACTTCATACATTTAAATATACTTACAACTATAAAATTAATATATAATATGTAATATAGATATTAAAATTATATGTATTAACTACTAAATTATGTAATAGTAATAATAGGATATTTTTAAATATGTTATTGAACTAATATGAGCTCCACGTCTACTTAAAAGTATATATATGACACATACAATTATTATTAGCTTATCATATAATTTCATTCTAATACATGAATATATATACATATATATAGAGAGAGAGAGAGAGAGAGATAAAATCTTAAGGTTATGAGTTATGGGTCAAGTATCCACTTATATACAAACCATTTTTATCTTCTTCTATTAATGTAGGATGCCACTTTCTCTAATTCATATTTATTTTCTAACAAACCTTTGAAAGATCACCAAAGGTAATATTTCCCATCACAGATTCATCCATCTCAACAAACATGTGCCTATGATCGCATATGTGATTACTTGCATTGGTATCAAGGTACCAGGAGTGCATTGACTCTTCATTTTGTCTCTTGTGTACCAACAAGATTGTGTTTTCAACTTCATTCATTTCTTCAACATAAAGGGATGTTTTTTTTCTCATCTCGATACTTATATGAATAGTATCTATACCTTTAACAATTGTAGCATTGTACCTCTCTTTTGTTTTACTTTTGATTGTAGCCACCTCTTCCTCGATCTTTTGATGATCGAAACTTGTTTGACTTAAAATTTTTGTTTTGATCTTGATGGTTTTCACTTCTTCCTTGACCTCAACTACATCCACGACCTTGTCCTTAACCACAATCATGTCCACCTTGATTCCAATAAGTATTGTCCTTCTTTTCTCCAATGTTCATCTTCACTTAAAGGGCTTGCTCAATTGATTCTTTATTTCTCCTTGTGATTTTTTCTTCATGGACTTGCAGCTTGACGGTAAGCTTATAAACAGTTATGATCTCAAGGTCATTAGATTCTTCATTACTACAACCACATGATCAAACTTTGAATGAAGTGATCAAAGTATTTTCTCCACGACTCGACTATTGGGCATTTTTTTTCTCATTTCTTTCAAATTGATTTGCAACTATGGTGACTTGAGAAATGTATTCAAACACTTCTTTAGAGTCTTTCATTTGTAAAATTTCAAATTCACCTCGAAGGGTTTGAAGTTGAACCTTCTTCACATTTTCAATGCATTTGAAGACATTTCCAAGGATATCTCATACTCTTTAAGAAGTGGTTGCTTGGGCACTTTTCTCAAAAATTAAATCATCTACACTGAGTTGGAAAAGTGAAAGTATTCTTTCATGGCCTTTGTCACATCCTTACTTTCAGTAACCAAATTCTCTGGTACATGAAATTCTTATTTTGTGAGTTTTGAAATTGGAAGAACTCCACCAACAATGGCCATCTTAGCAAGGCTCAGATATTACTTTGTTGGGTGTGTGGCAGGTTTAACTACAAATTTTGATTAGATTTTGTTAGGTTATAATGAGAAGTCCAACTAAATTAGAAGCATTACTCATGGACAATGTCTATTAGACTTAAAGCGAATTCCAATAAAATTGGAAACAATTGTCCACGGGCCTATACGTGTACATAGATATAAATGGATTTGACATTATGTATTAATCTAAAACATTAAAGTTATAAGTTATGAGTCAAATGTTCACTTATATACAAGTCATTTTCCTCTCTATCTGACTGGCCAAATGGATTCCGCTTTTAAGGAGTTTTCTTCAGTTGACAAAGGGTAGCACCAAATATAAGTGCTACCACTACAATTACGTGCCACGTAATCGCCGCTCGTCTTCAATCTTTTCCGCGGCGAGTAAGCCCTGAACTAAGGCTGATAATGAAAAAAAGTTACCTGGTTCGGGCCGTAATTGGGCCCCGACCCAAACGCAAACTCGAATCCCGTCCTTTGCCCGTTCCCTCTGCTCGTCACTTTCCCCTCATCCGGTGAGGGCGTGCCGCAAAAGAATGTGAGGAAGTCGAACTTCGAGCCGGCGGTTGCCGAGCTGCGGCGTCATGTCAGAGAAGCTGACTTCGTGTCGATCGACTTGGAGATGACGGGGATTACCAGCGCGCCGTGGCGAGAGTTGTTCGAATTTGACCGACCCGACGTTCAGTACTTGAAAATCAAAGACTCAGCGGAGAAATTTGCCGTCGTTCAGTTCGGCGTCTGTCCCTTTCGATGGGATCCACATATTCGCTTATTTGTTGCTCATCCATAAGACTGTTTAAAAGCTGGCTGGTTTTTGCTGAAATGTTTTGTGGCGCTGTTATTAAAGTCACAATGAGAGAATGCGTCAATGAAAAATCAGTGATCATACGTCTCAATTAGATTATTGTTGTTTATTTTGTTTTGAATTTTGATGGATAATTGGAATTGATAAAGAAAAATGTGCTCTTTTCTTTTCCACGCCCCCACTCTTGAATTCTGCTTTGGATATCGATCTGTGAAAATAATGCCAGAGAAGTAGAAGAGAAATTTGTTTGAATGTCTTTGATTTGGGAAACGGTGAGTCAGCTCTGTTCTGCTGTTTTTCACAGGCACAATTTTTTCATATTTCCACGAGAGGAAATTCCAGGCGATGGCTTATCTTATGAGTTCCTTTGCCAGACAAGCTCATTGGAATTCTTGCCGAAACACCAGTTTGATTTCAATGCATGCCTTTATGAAGGTGAACTTTTAGTTTCACTGTGTTTTCTTGTAGCTTTGATAGTTAATTTACCACGTCATGGAACCATGATGAGGTAGTGCTCGAATTATCTGATTAAAATGTGGTCGTTGGTTGTAAGGCCATCCTTTTGAACTTTGGATTCTTAATCAAGTGTAGTTGTACGTACTGACTATATTCTAGTCCCTTCAATACTTTGTTGTTTGCATGTCTAGAACTCTACTTGTAACAAGGAAAATTCACTGTGTTTTAAAGCTACTTTTTGGAATTCTAGTTCCAAATTCAAGTTTTATTCACAGTATCCTAGCCTCAGAGGGTCTTTCCTAGCGTTTCTGTTACCTTTTTTTGAGGTTTTACACTTAAAATAATCTCAGGAATATCTTATTTATCCAGAAGCCAAGAGGACGAGGCATTAGGATGGTTAGATTTAGTATACAAGGATGAGTTTCCCAATTCATCATCTAATTGGAGAAATGGCGTGGGTACACAGTTGATTAGGGCAGCAGATATTTCATTTACTGAGAGAATGAAGAGCATAATTGGTGAATGGCGTGCTTTATTATTAGGGGAGAAAAATTCAGGATCTGAATTTCAAGGGAGAATGAATAACATGAACATGAAATTTCATACTACTTTCTTCCACATGCGACCAGCCCTTGTACTGAATGGATCGACTCCCCACCAGCTGAGGTTGATTAAATTGGTAATACAGTCCTTCCGTTATTTACTTCTCTTGGCTGTCTTCAGATTTAGCTCCTCTCAAGTAATTGTCAACATCATTAGAGTAAAGGTTTCCTTTATTGCATAATGATAACTAATTATGTCAATGTCTGCAAAGCTTAAAGAATTATAGTGCAGTATCATCTTACATGTTGATAAATAACGTTAGGCCCAGAAATTTTCTTCAAACTGTTTTTGATGTCATCTACCTGAATGGCTGCCCCTTGCCACCCTAAACTTTTTGTCTCTTACAGTGCAATCAATACATTAACTTGCAATTTGTATTTATCAGATAATCAAAATGATCATCATACTGTCTCCTGTGCATCTCCATCTCACTTGAATTTCAAGATCTTTGTACTGTCACCCTTTTGTATACTAATGTTTTGTGCTATGAACACAGATAAGTGAAAAGCACTTCAAAGATCTTGCTTATGTCCATATGACTAGTGAACCTTCCAGTCCACAGCCATTGATAGTCTATACGGACTCCAGGGATTTGCTGATGGTAGTGCAACCCTCGATAGTGGCATCTATTATGTTTTCTGCATTTTACATATTTCAGGAGGTATTTTATTTTTTGGTCACAATTGCAGATGTGAGGAATTTATCATTTTGTGTTTTTTGTTACCACAAAGTTCTGTAGGTTATTCGTCACTTGTATTGATGTTTGAGTGTCCTACTTTATTACAATGTATTTGAACTTTGCAATTGCAACGTAATGTCTCAAGAAACCTTTGAAGTCACAAATATTATGAACATCTTTATGCATAATTGCCCTGCATTATGTTAATTACGCATCATGAGGATATAATCTCTTTTTCCTTTTGCATTGTTTAGAGGGAGGTTAAATCCTGTCAGGAGAAAGAAGCAGAAATGAAGATTAAAGATCAATTGGGTTTCGACATGTCATTGATCTGCTTTTCTCGGAGAGAAAGTTGATTGTTGGGCATAATTGTTTTCTTGGTAAAAAAATTTATGACTTTTAAGTTTTATCATAACATTATTCCTAATATCACTTTTAAATTAATTTCTTTACTGATACCTGGTTTTCTAATGCTTGATGCAGATCTTCCTTACATTTACAGCAAATTTATTGGTCCTCTTCCTTTGACTGCTTAAGAATTTTTCTCATCTATTCAAACATATTTCCCACACATAATTGACACCAAAGTGCTACTAAATTCAGATAAAAAATTATGGTGTATCATTAAGAGGCAGCACATCACTTTCCAAAGCATTCGTTTTGCTCTGTCCAAATAAGCCACATGTTAAAGTGGAAGTTCGAGTGGCTGATCAGAGGTTTGTTTTCCCTTGCTCTTCTTTAATTAACATTTTCTACAATGTTCATAGTTGTCAATGGCATGTGATGCACCATAGTGCTAATGCTTTCTAGAGCCATGGCACATGGCGCATGTTGTGGCGCACACCTTATTAAAGCCTAATGCTAAATTATATAAATAAATAAAATGTGCTTATACTATTAATGATTTCCTCAAAAGTAGAACACAAACCAATTTTAGATAATATATAACAAATTCAAATGTTCTTTTTAAGTACTAATTTTATAAGAGAACACAAGCAACATTTTAATCTCCTTTTATAAAAAGTTAAAACATTAATAAATAAAAGATCTTGTTTATAAAACAGCTCTTAAGACATACTTACACACATAAAATCCGATAAATTTTATTCGGAAAAACCAACTATGAATGGATTTTTTCACTATAAAAGTCTATGCATTTGGCAATCTATGTATTTTAATAAGGAAAGAAGGAGAAAATTATAGGAGATAAGATTAATAGAAGAAAGAAAAAGGAAAAAAATTAAAACCTCAGAAAACCTCACCTAGAATTGGAGAATAAAACAAAAGGAAATTTAATGGACAAAAGAGGAAAGGGAAAAAAGGAATGAAACAAAGAAAAAAAAACTTGTGATTGAAGAAGGGAATGGAGCATTAAGAAGGAAAAAATGAGAGAAGGATATAAAGAAATAAATTAATTTAAAATTGTAAAAGAAAAGCAAGAGGAAGATATGAAAACAAAGTAAGGATTTCTTGTCCTTTTTTTAAAAAAATAAATTGTAGTGCAAGAATTGCAGGGGTGTGTATGGGGCATGCCCTAGCACAACTTAGTGCCATGGTGCAAAAATGGCATTTTGTTGGCATCTTACTGTGCCATGAGCCACTGTGCCCATGACATATGTCATAAACAACTATGCCATAATTCAAGTGTAGAATCTCTTCTATTATTGTCAAGGGGATTATGAAAGCATTAGCTATTTGAAATATTTGTTTTAAACCAATGGAGCTTGCATGAATCTTCAAATTTAAAGTGAGCCATTGCCAAATTTGTGAAATTTGTAGCCATTTTCCTCCTGATAATTACTTTAATGAATGAAGAAAGTCCATAATGAACTAAACAAATAAATAAGTTTCGAAAACAAACAAATAAATGAATAAATAGATGCATTAGGGAAACTCATGAACTTAAAACGTGTTTGAGAAGGTCTCAAGTAATTGACTGTATGGTAAAATTCTATATTTATTTTAAAGATACTGGTGCATTGAATCCCTTATAAACAAAACTAGATTCATCTTCAGATGTCATATTACGACATGTGGATTCCATGGCTTTGCAAATAAAATTGGTGTTAGATGTGTCTGTGATAAGCCACAAGAAAAGTTAAGAATGCATTTTTAGAAAGGGTGGCAACTGAATTCAGACTTTTTGGACAAGAAATTCTCTGTTAATTCCAAAATATGTGCTGCCTGGGAAGTTGCAGAAAATACAAAATGACCACATGCCATTTCATTGTCATGTTCCAGATAAAATTAATGAAGAATTAGCGAATGAGAAAATATGTGCGAACTTACTACTGGAAGATGGACTGTTCCAATTCCAACAACCTTTTGTTCTAACGAGTAAAATGACGTGCACAGGTTTTCTAATTGGTATTTGGGAAGCAAGCATTAAGCTGGTTACGATGCTTTCATGACAGGATGCATCTTTTCTCAGGCATGCTTTCATTTAGGGATTGATTTTGACTTGCACGCACCAGCTCTGCATTTGCCACAGAATGAGAAGCTCCAAAAGTACATCAATCATTTGTACCTCAGTTGGGTGAATGGAGACATCATTGATCTAGAAACAGGGAAGAGTGCTGCTGAATCTTTGGGTTTAACTAGTGTCCAACTTCGGCGTGTGACGAATGTGTTTTCAAATATGATTTTGTTGTGGGGACTACCATCAAAGCTGAGAGCAAAAGATGTAAGAGATTGTTTTCGTACAGTTTTTGGCACAAGCTCTATTACTTCAATTTATCAGTTGGATGAAAGTGCAGCTTTTGTTCAGTTCAAAAAGGCGGAACTGGTGCCCGACTTTCTTGAATTACTGGATACCTTAGAAAGAGATCATAATCCAATCTCAACGGTGCATCCACTGTCCAAAATTTTAGAAGGAGGTTGCGTACGTGCTGCCTGTTATGAAACATATAAAGAGATCTGCCGTTCACCCGTATCAGAGGTTCTGTTCGCAGATCAGGCCGAGGCAGTTGGAATTAACCTGAAAACCACAATGGTAGGAGAACCATCTATTGGGGTTGAAAAGCAGGTAGTCCGGACCTCTGAGAACGAAAGTGAAACAAATGCTTTAAACCTTAAAACTGGCGTGTCTGATGCTCAGTAAAGCTGCTATTTTCCCACCGATGGACAAGTAGATTCTTTTTATCCCTCTGAAGCTCAGTCGAGCAAAGAGTGAAAATCCATTTTATGGGTGTATTTTCTGCTAAGAAACAGCATCCCTGAGAATTTTCTTTTCTTGTCGACAGGGCTTCTTGTAATTATATTTGACGCATGGCCACAATAGATGAAAATTAGAAGTTTCGGTGAGGAAATATCCTGAATGAGAAACAAGACTATCCGGAAATTCTACTTATGTCAATTTGAATATTCATTACGTATTTTGCGTTCATTTCTCGGGTTTGGTGTTTCAGCGCGTTCAACTTTGGTGTTTTAACGCTATTATAATCAAATTTACAGATATTTCCTGTATTTACTGAACATGCAATGCATAAATCGAATCGTACAGTTTTATAATTTAACAACCAAACCAGACATTCACTGTCAAATCAATAGAAACCCAACTACAAATCAATAACAAGCAACAAATATCGAGAGTCAAAAGAACAAATCATTCTAAGTAAAACACTGTCTAGCCCCCACCTAATCAGAAATTCATGATATAACTAATCAATGTTCGAAATGTAATTGCTACGTCCTACGAGAACATGTAGAACATGACAAAAAGGCCTACAAAAGCAGTCACGAAGTAAGAAACAACAGAAAGCCTTGTGGTGGAATTAACCCCTAGTGGCCCCCAGTCCCCAGAATCCCAGCCGCTATCTCTGCCAGATCCACCGCCGGCTGCCGGAGATGGTGCGCTGGCCTCCACTTCAGAAGGGTGCATCACCCGAATAATAAGCCTTTGGCCTGCTTTGCAGTGCCCTGGCTGCCCACTGATGAAATAGAAGAACCCTGGCCGATCGAACTGGAAAACCGTGCTTCCATCTTCAAATTTGGAGATAGGGATTGAAGTGTTGCATTTCAAGTAATCAGCAGAGGTTACCACCAGCACCGAGTCATTTTGGTACTTGAAATCTGAAGAAAGAAAACAAATCAACAAACCGAACACGTACACTGCATGACACTGAAGCAAACATATGCATCATGCATGGAGGGTGCGACAGATGTGAATTAGTGTACGTTAGCATTATTATGACAACTTACGAACTGAATCTCCAACGTGGAATCTGTTCTTGGCTGCCCATTCATTGTACGTCTCGGACTCCTTCCCAGTTGGTTTTCTCCACCCCATCTCTAGTCCAACTTCAAACTGGAAACCCGAAACCATGACCGCCGCCGCACAGGCGGCTAGAAGGGCGGAGAATAGCACCTTGTTGAAGGAAGCCGAAGCAGAAGCCATTGGAACTTACTGGGGAGAGGATAGTTTATACGACAGCAAGCGTAAGTGCGATATTTTCACTTTTGACTGCACATCTCTGCATATTTATAGCAGCGAGGGATTCAAATTTGTAGTTACGGTAAAAATTCGTGCGTGGGGAGAGGGAAGAGTGGGAAGTGGGCAACAACAGTTAAGGTAACGGGAACTCTTCCATTTTCTAAAACGTTGGAAACAGTCAAACTCTGAGTTTGGAGGGATTAGGCTAAATGGGCTACATTCTGTTGGGCCTTGGCCTATACAGAGTGGGCCCTAGTTATTGGCCCAATTCCATATGAAAGGATCAAAATGCTGATTTTACACTTAAAAGTGACATCATTGGAGTTTTACTTATTTGACACCTGACATACGAGTGCGTTAATTATCAAAATTTGGAAAATAATTAAACATGTCATAAATCAAAAAAATAAAATTTAGAATCCCCATATTAGAATTTAATTAAAAGATAATTATATATTTCCAAATATACAAATTTGCAATATAATCAAGTTATTTGGTGTTCCTGGTATCATGCTATACCAGACACAGAAACAAGAATCCAACTAAAGAAAAAAGTGTTATTTTCCTGGTGAAGTAGTAATTGATGCAGTGCCCGGAAGAAATTGACACACAGCTAGTAAATCGAATTAAAACTTGCTATTTCTTTGGTGGTGAAAAGGAAAGAAAACCAAACCAATTGTAATTCACCTCACAATCACATGCCACGCAACAAGTGGATACGGCGTCGCTTTCGGAGAATGGAAGAGCCCTAATTAATTGAGAGCACAAAGTCATTATCACCCTCAATTTAGCTCAACAATACACATCTTTGTGCCCGCACACTAATAATTGCAGGTTTTTCTACTTTATGATATCCAACTATATATGAACCCTTATTTCTTAATTCCCACTTTCGGTAGACTTACCTAATATGAACCTCTACTTTCTATTGTACTTATACAATTCAATTCATTTTCAGACAGGTCTGCGTCACCTGAGTTGTATATTAATCAATTCAGGCCTGCAATGCACGTGTTGCTAGGCATTGGTGTTGCTTTTCTTTTTCTTCAATGCAAAAATTTATTAGCAACACGTAAATAAATAAGCTTAAGTAGCAATATCACATCAAATAAATATTTTCCATCAATTGTCATGGTTTGTTTTTCATAGAACTTGATATAGACTTCTATACCAGATAGAAGATGACAACAAGAAGGGCCCAGTGCTTTTAGGATGTTGTGAAGATATTTTATTTCCTCCGGTGATAATTGAAACTAAAAAATTATTATTGCTATTGGAAGTCTTATTTTGATTTGAAATGTATCAAAAGATAAATGATAATGCAATTCTTAATTGTCAATTCAGCAGACAATCACATAATATTTGACACCATAACCACAGGGTTGCATGCATCACCAACTAAATTTCTCCCCATTGGTCTATAAATGTGGCTCTTTCCTACCCTACACTGTTCCATTGAGACTACACTTTCTTAGCCTCTAGCCTCTTCATCTCTCTCCACCCCATCTTTACCTTATGCATGTGTCACACATGCACTGCATATGCAGACATGTTATCTGGTGCCCTATAAATCGAATGCCCATTTCATGTGAGATTTCATTCCTCTCTACAAAAGTTCATTGGTTTATGAATTCTTTGTACCATCTTATGTTCGGACCTTTCTGGTGCAAGTTTGCCATCAATCCCTTCTTTTCAAAGTTGATGATAATTCCCTCATGGGTCTGCCTGTGGCATTTTCTCATGTGTCTCTTTTTGTTCTTTCTCCCTTTATTATGGCGATTGCAGGTACTTTCAAGCAATGAAAGACGCGAGAGAGGTGGAGGTGGCGGTGGTGGCGGTTGGGAAAATTTTGTTGACAGAAGAGAGAGAGCACAGCCCGCCATTGGCAAAGGGTCTTGCTTTTGTGGGATTGTGCTCTCCCTTCTTCTGTCAACTACATCGCCTTCTGCCTGCACCACAAACAGAGGGATTTTCACCGCTCCACCTTTTGTTTGTGATTAGCTTTTATATGACATTCAATTTTCATAGTGATAAGTCATGTGTTCTATGCTTTTTCCTGTCTGCTACCACGGTTTGTACACACACAAATAGGCTCCAATTTGCGTGGAAACTGAAGTCATGACATGTTTATTAACATAAGAGCTAAACTGCACTTTATTTTGCCCTTAACTCAATAGAGACTAACAGTCCCTTAGCTATATGAAAACTTTGGGGTCACACTCTCTGTATGTCAACTTGCTTTTGTATACACAAGTTTCTTGTTGTAACGATGCACTGTTCTTTTTGGTTAAAAGGAAATGAGCAACATTCGTGCATTGGATGGATAAAGTTTCTTCCACCATTGCATATATGCTGACTCCTAATCAAATTTCTGAATGCTTGAAGGTTAATATGTTGTCAAGCATGCAGTGTTGTGGATGGATGCTCTTTTTACATGGATGTTTGAAATAAATCTAGTCAGACATTGCAGTTGCTATGGTTTTATTTTTTTTGAATATTTTGTAAATTTAGTATCTCTGTAAAGAAGGGTAGAGAATTTCTTGCCATGGATATGAACTGACTCCTAGAATTGAAGTCTATCTACTCAAATATATTACATTTGGCTAAACTCTTTCTCTTCATTTAATACTCTTGACTGTTGCCGGTTGCACTCAAAAGGGATGAACTTTGGTCTATCAGTTGTAGTCAACTAGAACCGTGGTCCTAATCAGAGTGTAGATTAAATTTGTTTCTGTAGTAACACCATGCCGATGTAGTTATTCTGTATTCAGACATAGAGACTCCGGAGATGCAATCGACAGATACATCAACTGTCAGTACTCAGTCCAAGATGCGGCTGACTAACATGTGTTTCCGCAATAAATCATTAGATTAAATTTGATGCAGATGGCCAATAGTTCAATGGAACAGCATTGAACTTTCAGCTATTTATAATACATTGGCTTATTATGCACGCAACGTATATTGTAACTATTGAACAAATAAAAGCATGATGCAGTAAATCTTTGCTTATTGTATTTCAGTCAACTTTGATTTCCAACTCAGACTCAGATGATCCACAATCTTCACCATCTGAGAAAATTTCGTTGATACTTAGAGGAAGACTGTTGGAGAAAGTCAGACTTGGTTTGGCCTTCGGCACTGCCATGGGCTCCGTCTCATTGTTAAGGATTTGGAGAACTCTTCTCATGGACGGCCTTTCTGCGCTGTCTGGATTGGCACAGCTCAGGCCTACAAGGAGCAGCTTCTTCATCTCAGGCTCTTCAAACTCACCGTTCATTCGTTCATCTGCCGCCGATACTATCTTCCCTTCAGAATGCAACTTCCACACCCAATCCACCAGGTTTACCATTCTCTGGCCTTCTCCCTCTCTGTCAATAGGCCTCCTCCCACAAGCCAGTTCGAGTACAACAACACCGTAACTAAAAACATCTGTTTTCTCTGTTGCTTGGCCATACTGAAGGTATTCTGGCGCAAGATATCCCATAGTTCCAGCGGTGAGTGTTGAAACAGGACTCTTGTCATGATCCATCAGTCTTGCCAGCCCAAAATCTCCCAACCTAGCATTGTAGCTCCCATCCAGCATTATGTTACTGGTCTTGATGTCTCTGTGAATCACTTGCTGCTCACATTCTTGATGTAAATAGGTCAGAGCAGAAGCCAGTCCTACAGCAATGTTGTACCTGTACTGCCATTTCAGTGTCTCGCCACCACCCTCATCTCGGTGCAGCGCCTTGTCTAGACTCCCATTAGGCATAAACTCATACACAAGCAACAATTCACCCTTCTCAACACACCAACCTTGGAGCTGAACTAAATTTTTGTGCCTCAGACAAGCTATGATGGACAATTCAGAAAGGAATTCGGTTTTACCTTCGTGCGTGTGTTTCGATCTTTTGACAGCAGAAACCGTCCCTGAGCCCACGAAATAGGCCTTGTAAACAGTGCCAAAGGCTCCATGTCCTAGGATCCTGCTTTGGTGAAACTCTCTTGTGGAAAACTTGAGTTCTTTGTAACTGAACTGCCTTGGCCCTGCCACGAGCTCTGCTGGCAAGCTTTTATCTGTTTTCACTTGCCGCCATCTCTTCACAGAAACCCAACCAAACACCACAAGAACTGCACAAAAGAAGGCTGGGCAGCCAATCCCAAGACCCAATTCAATCCCTTCGTGATCCCTATTCCCAGAATCAGAAACCAGAATAGAAGGTGGCCTTGTAGGCACAGAGCTATCGGACACGTTGTCAGGTCGACTTCTTGGCTTCACAGGGCGAAATTCCAGAGTCTGAAAGCTCCAATTCTCAATACAATGCAACTCTGTGCTTCCCTCAGTAGAGGCCGAAAATCCCACGAACATAAACTCTTTTAAATGATCTGAGAGGTCAACATCCACAGCCAAGAGTGGCTCGTCCGGCCTGACACTTGAGTAGCTCAAGAACACTTCCACTTTCTTCTTCTTATTCGAGTAATCAATCCAAGCAGTGATCACATTCCCACTCTTCAAATCGACGGCCCGCAGCGCTGGATGGGCCGTCTTAACTGAGACAACGCTGTCAATATCCAAACCTACGTGGTTGTCGTCAGGATCGTTGAACTGCAAATCCATCCTCGTGTCAAATTCAATTGCAACGAACCTGTTCTTGGTCAACTGCGAGGAATTCACAAGACCCAAGAACCCACCTGGACTGCCCAGTATCTGATTATTGGGAGACAGAAAAAAGGTCAGGCCGTCTCCAGAAGAAGTTGGATTGACGTTATCGATGGAAAAGGCGAACCTCGTGGAGAAAGAAGTTGTGGTATTCGTTTCTGGATCGAAGAAAGGAATGGGGTGGTTGTAGATAACCGAACCGGAGCTTGAAGACGGGACTTGCAGGTCCCTGGTGAGCCCAACGACACCGTTGCGGAGATAAGAGTCCCCGAGAAGAGTGAGGTTCAGAAGGGAGAAGACAGGAAAGTCAAGATTCACGTTCAGTGACGATGCCAGCAGTGACGGGCCGCGAGAGAGATTGCAGATGATCGAGGAAATGAATAAAACAAGAAGCTTTCTTGAATTCATGGCTATAAAGAGAGAGTTTTTGCTTGGGATTTTTCCAATACAAGATGCGAAGGAAAGAGAAGAACAGGGGAAGCTATAGAATGGAGATTTGACTGTGTGAACCACGAAAGAGGTTTTGTTCGGAGGTGGAGTTATGGTGGGGGGAATCTTTGGGTGGGAAAATGGGGTTTAAACGGTTAAGAAGAACGGGCGCGTGCTCGGTTTTCTGAACAAGGAAAAGCAATTCAGAGATTAAAATACGAAGTTGGACCAGAATTCGTATGATAGACGTATGCATTACAACGGTAACATAGACAGAACAATTTTAATGGGGAGTGGGTGTGGGGTTGTCCTTATACGACGGCGTATTAACGCTGTAATAACTATATAGTTGATCCTTGATTATGCAGTAAATGGCCAATCCATGATGCTTCGGCCGATGGTGTGCCAAAATAAATCGATCATTAAAAATATCATACACGCTATAACAAATACATTAAAAGTTGTAAGAAGGAGGGCTACTAGGATGAAAATATTTCACCAAACTTTAATCATTATTGGCTTCTGTGATTTATGTATTTCTCAAACCATAGCCCGGTATACTTGATGAAACTGAATAGTGTGTATCATAATGTAGCATTTATTAGTTGATATGTAGTAATAGATATTATTTTGGTTACCAACAAAGTCAAGGATATTAGTTGTGTGTTAGAGGCAACAACAACAACTCCAAAATCAAAAGAAGCCGTTGCACAATAGACAATAGAAACTTAAATGGTCGACCAAACAACGTGCTTTAGGCTAATGAATTCCTTTTACTTTAGGGGAAACGAGCAAAGGCAATGCGTGCTTGTTTATTTTGACGGAATTGAAAATAATGATAATTAAAATTAAATTTGATTGAAAAATTTTGATAAAATAAAAATTCAAAATTTTTAATTTAAATATGTATATAATAATAATAATAATAGTATATAATAATAATAATAGTTAACTGATGTGATAGTATGTTGAATTTTTAAAGTACAAATATATATAATTTTGAGTACATATATGATAATTGTTAGTTGGTGTAACGATTGAATTTTAATTATTTAAGTATATATGCAACATTAAAAAAATTTGAGTTTAAATTTAAATAAAAAATTTTATGTTGTAATCAAAATTATGATCCAATCAAAGCTGCAGTTTATAGTCTAAATATCGAGGCTTTGTTTGGATGCATATTTTGGTAGTAAAGAAAATAAACGTTGAAAAGAGTTGTGTAAGTGTAAAGAAGAGAGAAATAAAATATTTATTTTAATCAATAGTATAGTTGTAATTATGAACTGTGTTGAGGTGAAAATGATGCAAATTAAACATCCCAACACCCCCAACCAAGTTAACAATGTGAGAAATGAAGCTAGTTCCACCAAACAATATAACGAATACATACTCACTAATACAAGGTCTTAATTATATTAATAATATGTATTCGTATCATTTTATTATTTGGTTAAAATTTTTTGAACTGTTGGGTGTCGTTTTGAATTCCTTGATTAATGTACGACATCGGGAAACATGGTGTTAAATGGTAGTGTCTGAAGCACTTGTTAATCGTGGGAGTTAAGTATTATTATTAATGGAAATTAACAAAGGTATTTCAAACTTTGGTAAGATCGGGGACATGATCTGATGACCTGGGAAGTTGGGTCTGACACAACAGGCACAAAATGGTTTACCATAATCAGTAAAAAAATTAAGTCCATAATTAATAAAAATTTATAAATGAAATGAAATCACATGTCATGGAGCCGTTACAAATTAATGAAATATTTCCAATCAATCATATTTAAGGCTTAGTAGATGATCCTATTATCTCTATCACTATTAGGATTACGTGATCACCCTAAATATTCATAGGCAGAAAAGAACAGCGCTAATATGAGTAACTATTTAAATTCAATACTTACTTGACTATTGATGCAGACATGCAAAATTTCATGTCCATGACATGGGAAAAATATAGCATCAAAACATCAGTTAAATAAATTATATTTATATTTTAAGAATTTAAATAAATATAATTTTTAAAATAAATAATTAATTAATTAATTAATATTTTAATTGACTAATTAAATAGTTTTAAACGACGAAATCTCATTAAATGCACATGAAATAATAATTCTGTCAAGATTAAGCTTATCGATTAAAATTTTCAATGAGGTACAAGTCACGACAGTCAATAGAATTGCATCATATCAACGGATTGATGCAGTTAAATTATCTTTCCTATAGTTGTAAATACAACCCAATTCCATTAGAAAAGTAACAACAACTTGGAACCCTCATGGAGAGTTGAAGCCCAACTTGTTAACCAACCTTTCTAGACAATTGTTAAAGGTCTCTAAAATTTTCAAGTTGAAGAAAAATTTAAAGGATTAGAATTAGATATTGTGCCCACAAATTGGCTTTGATTCAAATTAATTCATCTTGTATAATTTTTCTTGTTATTGTACTGGAATTCTTTCCTCTTATCTCTTTCTTCGTCAAGTTTCAAACAAGTTAGAATGACTAGCAACAAAGTGAAGTTATCTAAAACTACTCCCCTCAAGTGCCTTGGAAGCTACTACAAAAGGTGCTAACATTGTTACCTGAACTGTGGTAAGAAAGCTATCATATTCTAAGCTAACTCCTGCCCCAGAGCTTGTCAACAATCCATTTTTTTGCAAATGAAGGAGAGACCAAGATCACAAGGATATTTCTTTAGCTTCTAGTCCTTGCTTTAGCGCCGTGTGTACTTTCTGATGACCAGTGCCTCAAGCTTAGAAGACCAAACTTTGCGCTGACCAAAATCATCAAAAAGCTGCCCAAGCACGTTTAAGAACAAGATTCATGAATTTCAAGATTGATGGATAAGATAGGCAGTGCCAATACTAATTAAGTTGTGGAAAAAATGCCTAAAGTTCACGACGAAGTTGAGATTTCTACCTAGCAACCATCTAATGATTGGCATCTAATGATTCGAAGATGCTTACAGTTAAGAAGCTTCAAATTTCCGTTGATGGTTTGATGCTTATTGATTAGAAGAAGGACTTCATTAAAGGGGCCATTAAGAGCAAGCTCGATGGAGGTGCCAAGTCAATAACATATGCTAAGCTTTACTCCATAAAGATCAAAAGCTAGAAGATGCCTGCAGACTATCAACCTTCTAAGTTACAATAATTTAAAGACAAAAGGAATCAAAAGCATCATGTGATCCACTTGATAGAAATGTGAAATGATGCTTGGACCTATAGAGATCACCTAGTCAAAGGTTGTGCGGTAATTGAATGAAAATGCCTTTGATTGATATGTAAACTTGGAATCGGGGTCACTTGAGAGTTGGGAGTAACTAAAGTATGAATTTCTCAAATGCTTCTACAATACGAGGTGAATTGTCAATGTGATAGAATTCACATATACTCGCAAGGAAGAGCCTGTCGTCAACTACATCGATTGCAGTTAAGTCTTAACTGCAAAGACCAGCTCTCTAAGGCTTCAAGCATAGATATATACATACAAGGCATCAATTGGGGGTTGTGGTACATCCTTTAAGGAATTCAACTTAAAATCTTTGAAAGGTCTGCTACATTTGCTCATGACATAGACTTGAGCATGTTTGTAAGTAAAGTCAACGATCCACCTATCTAAGAATTTAAGAGAAAAGTTACAAAAGAGGTAAGTTTGCTACTGAAATTTTAAATAAAGAATACATGGCAATATATGATAATCTTGTCAAAGTACAAGGAAAATAAAAATTGGTAGAGAAAAGGGAAACTCCACAAAGGTTGAGGAAGCAATCTTTAAAGGAAATACAAGCCAAGACATACCCTTTTCTCAACTTTAATGTTTCAAGGATCTTTGACAATCTTCTTGAAGTCAATCTCATCAAACTACTTGAAATGAAATAGCTTGAAGAAGCAAGAAACATTGCTGACCCTAAATATTGCAAACACTGTTGCCTGGCTAGGCACCTTATTTATGATTGCTTCATATTCAAAGATAGAGTCATGGAGTTAACCCATCAATGAAAGATCATGCTTGAGGAAGATAAGGTAAATGCCAACTCTATCACCCTTAATGAACAAAGTGTGGAAGTTAATGAAGCGAATAACTCTTCTAACAAAGTTAGCTACTTTCAAAAGAAAAGCCACACATCCATCAACAACTACATGTCTATATTGACCTTCGCAGATAAAGATTTAATATTGGGCTCTCAACCCCACAATATACCATTATTTATCTCTGACAACATCCATAGGTAGAGGATTAATAGAATGTTAGTTGATGGTGACTAAGTTAAACATCCTATCTCTGTGAACATTAAGAGAACTTGAAAGTTGATTGATAATTTAGGGATTCTACTAAGGGGGTTAAGGTTCTTAGACACCATAAAGATGAAGCTGTTGATAGACGGCATAGAATCTAATGCTCTATTCCATGTCATAAATGCTAAAATATCATACAACTTACTCCTCAGTCGGCCATGATTCCATGAAAATTCGGTAGTTACTTCCACTTGGCATCAACGTTTTAAGCATAGTCATGATGGAGTGGTGAGAAAAATTCTCAATGATAAAAAACCTTTCATTGAAATTAAGTCACACATTGTTGATGCGTAGTACTATTTAAACAAGGTAAAAACTTCAGGAGAGAGCTCTTCTCAAACTAAGATGAAATAAGAAAATGATCAAATAAAGAAAGGTGAAGGGAATCCCCTCGGATAATGCTCAAGAAATGAGCTAATGTTGCATGAATATATCAAATGTTCAGTGTAGCCCTTGACCCAAATTGACAAAAGGCTACCTTGTCAACCATCCTAAGAACTTGAGAAAGAATACATTGAGACATAGTTGAGCACAACAAAGTGTTTCAACCCCAAGACATACAGATTCCTCATTAAGCCATGATATAACCCATAAGAGTACTCACCATTGGGAAGACTCTTATAAAAAGCCATGAGCCAAAATTTGTGAGCAGGCGTTGGATTCGTTCAACAAAGCCTCGTCTATATTACCATCAAGTGGGCTACTGTCGATCACATCATTAAAAAAGGATCAGTCCTCACAAGTGCGAAGAAATCAATAACTACCTAACTTTAATATGGGCTATCCACCTAAAAACTTAGGGAATAAAAGAATTAAGGAAGGTATCAAGTTATACACAAAAGAATTGAAAATCATTTTTAAAAAATAGCCAAAAAAATAAAAAAACAAAATTTGTCAAAAAAGGCAAGAAATGCTCATAATCTTTGATACGAGTATAATTATCAAAACAAATCAAAACTCTCCTTGACAAAACTATAAACCATCTAACCAAATTCAAGATTGAATGCTTATTAACTTGAGTATAAACTGTTTAGTCAAATTGAAATCAAAATTCTCTTTGACACAAGCATAAACTTTCTAACCAAACTAAAGTCAAAGGTTCCTCAATATGAGTTTATATTGTTGAATCAAATCAAGACAAAACTAAATGCTCCATGGTGCACCAACCTAAATTACATCACTCTTAGCCCGAATGGATATAAATTGTGAATGGCCCTACCTTTCACAAAATTTGAGGTGTTTGAACTATATTATGACTCGATCTCTTTATTGGATATGTAGGTCTTAAGTCCTGTCTTAAATTTATGGTGGCTTATTTTTCAACACCTTTAATAACCCCTCTATGTAGAGATGTGAAAGTGGTTGAATTGGCCTCCATAAACTCCTTTGTAACTCTCTATCTTGGATTAACTTCCATGAACTACTTGGCGTTCCATCTTACAGTTACTTCCATGGACTCATGGAATCTTCATTGGCTTTATGTTGAGGTCGCTCCACAAACTCTTCATCAACATCATCTCAAAGTAATTCCATGGACTCCTTATTGACTCTAAATTAAATATTAATTCTCCATGTTGACTCCAAATTGAAACTGGTTCTCTACATTATCCATATCTTGAACTTGACCCTCTCATGACTCTTTGTCAAATATCTCAAGCCACCTTTGGAGACTTCTCATTGGCTTCATGTTGAAGTTGCCTACATAGGCTCCTCGATGGCTCCATCTTAAAGTCGCATTCAAGGAATTGTCATTAGATCCAACTTAATATTGCTTCCACGGGCTTTTCATTGGATTCAGTTTCCAATAACTCCTCGATAGCTTAATCTTAGAATTGGCTTCCAACATCTTGAAGTTGGTCTCCATAAACACCTTGGTAAACTCTACCTCAAATTCAAGCTTGGTACATGTGAGATGAAAAGTGAGTTCGTTGAAACTAGATGAGCCATTAAAACAACAAAAAACAAGCAAAAAAGGGGAACTTAAAACTGCCAAACACAACCTCAGCTCAAGGTTTCTCCAAATGCAGCCTTAAATTGTTGCTGCATGTTTGTCTTTCTTAACATCCCAATCTCCTGCGTCACCACTGTTACCATCACACCCACTACTATGTCAGTTCCAGCACTACAACACCTATTCAGTGCCTTTGAATTCGCCTAAAGCCTCAGGTAGTGCTCGACCCACGTCACCAATAGAATCATGATGGTTCAATCTGCTGCTTTGTGCCACCATCAGCATTGATTCAAGGGAAGAAATGTCTCTGCCACCATGTGGTGCCTCTTTCTCTCCACTTCAAAGCTTGTGGCCATCGCATTCTACCTTCTCATCACCGTTGCATTTAAGTAGGACCATCTAGTGTTGAGCTACAGATCGAAGGTGGTAGATAAGGAAGTGACACTCGATGGCAATAAATAACAGCCAGAAAAACTAAAAGAAAGACATGAAAGAGGCAACTTACCAAGGATAGACAAAGATGCACAAATTGGTTTTGTAACTTGTGGGTCATTCTATGAAGACATGGAACTTGAACGATTAGCAAAAGAGACAGTAGCCGTGGAAGCAAAGAATGAAAGGAGCGATGAATGAAGGCTTCGACCAAAGGAGAAAAATGGAAGGATGATGATGTAATTATCGTTGATGTTATGCTATTTTTGGTCTACCTTACTTAGTTTCTTCCTTTTTCCTCATATCAAAAACTCAATAAAAATGCAATTATCTCGAAGAACAAAATGTCTATTATGCTTAATATCATTAGTTTGATCTGTATTTGTATTGATTCTACCCTTTATTCGAGTTTTTTTTTTCTTTGACAAATTACTCGAAGCCTATGCTTTTTTGAATCCAATTTTAGACGTTATGCCAGTCATACCTGTGCTTAAAAAAATATTTTTTCTTTAACTAAAATTAAGGTTTAATTTTCTAAATACTTACAATTTTACCATTTAATTTTATTTATTTAATTTTTTATATTTATATAAATATTTATTAAATTATTTAAAATATATTCGCGGGCTCGCATGTCCTCGAGTTACCCAACGAGTCAACTCAAAATTGACTTGTTTATCTTTTTGAGTTCGTGTGTTTGACCCAATTTTGATATAAACTCATGAAAATTTGACTCGAAACCCGCAAATTTCAAGTTGGATAAAAAATTTCCACCCCTAGTTAAACTAATGTTTTTTCCCTTTTTTTAAGTGATCAAAATGACAAAGTTCGAGTCATCTTCTACCTCTAAATAGTGCAAAAGCAGGCAAAAGAACCTAAAGAATTAAACCACCAAAACACCTCAAAATTCAAACTTATAAATCCAAAATTATTAGGAAATCATAGAAACATAGATTAAAACATTTGGTCCAACAAAAACATCCTAAAATTTGACTGAAATACAAAATTTTCAAAATTGAAAAAAAAATGATCTTCAAGGCAAAGCAAAGGTATATAAAGCTCTAATACCATATATTAGATATTCAAATAGAAAATAAGCATTGCCATAACAAGAAAAGGATCGAAATTTACCTCCAATCATTGCTAAAATTTGTTACTCACTAGGTTCTTTGAATCCCAAACACATCAAAATCTTTTACTCTCGAGTCTCACTTTGATAGTATATGTATATGAGAATTGAACGTGGGGATCTTAGTGCCCCAACCTTCTTTATATAGGTGAATTTTCATCAAATTCAACCTATGTGACTTAAATTTGTAATTACTCAAAATTGAGTTTTTGTGTATTCAAACTCTATCCAAATGTATGTTGACTTATCTAAATCTAACAACCTTAAGAGTTATATGCAGTTTTAGATTTTGTTGGATTTATCTACAAGAGTTTGAAACCTTTTCAATTTCTATCCCAAACATTGGACCACATCAAGTACTTCTCGTAATAATTAAGTCTCATGACAAGGAGATCAAAGAGGTTCTAACCTCAAAAGTTACAAGTGTGGTATGCCACGAGTATACAATAATTGATCAAGTGGAAGGAACTAGGGAGTTTGAGGTAACGTGAGAAACAAGAACCTCAAAAGTTACAAGTGTGGTATGCCACAAGTATACAATAATTGATCAAGTGGAAGGAACTAAGGAGTCTGAGGCAACGTGAGAAACAAAGGAAGACTTATGGCCATTTCAAGACCATCAAATAGACTAATATTCGAATTGTATTCGAATTTAGAATTGTGATAAAGAAAGCGAAATTCTATATTGCTATATAAATAGTTCCGTTAAGGCATGCAAGGTGACAAGAGTGTTGCCAACTTAGATAGGGTAGGATGTTTTACTTTGCAACTTTTAAGCACCTGAGAATCCACTTTTGCTAGCATGATGGGACTTGGAATTTGACAGAAGACTTGTTGTACATATTATACTTGTATATCTAATTGTTGATAGAATAGTGTAGAATGTTGAAGTAGAGACTTAGAATAGTGAATTATTTCAATACATCTCATAACCTTTACCAGAAAGTTCTAGGTAGTAACTATAAATGTCTTATATTGTTAGATCCCCACTATCTATTAGAGGAAATTGATAGTATAAATAGATGAAGGAGCTCATTTGCAACCCATTGAGTCTTTGAGTAATACAATAGAGTTATTTCAATGCAATTCACCGTGTGTTGTTGCATTTCCTTTGCCATCACCCATTGAGTAATCATGCATTTGAGAAATAATGTCAAAAGGCTTGGTAATTTATTTCAATGCAATTCATCGTGTTTTGGTAATTTATTGAAATTTTTTATATTTTCAGTTCAATAATTTGGTAAACTAAATTTTATTTTCAAAATAAATATAAAAATATAATATTCATGCTTTAAAATTTTAAATTCTTAATCACACTACTTATGAATTAAGTAGTAAATATTTTGTTCTAAAATTTTCTTTTTTTTAATTTAATTTTACTATTATCTATTCTATTATAGTATTGCTAAAACCTTACTTGGTCTTTTAATGAACTTCATAAAATATCCTTGATAAATAATCTACACCACACAATATTATTAAGCTCGCAATTCTTATAGTAACTACCACTTTTCTTTTAATGTTTTGTCAACTATAACCCTATTTCAATTCATACTCTCAATAATAACTATCTTTTATCTAATACTGATTTACGAAATATACTCATACTTTTAATTAATCAACTAATACTGTTCCATCATATTTTTGTAATTTGAATTGAAAGCTAATCAATTTCATTAATTCATTTTTAATTATCAAAAAACCGAAAATTTTATTTTTAGTGAAGTTTTGTATTTATATGTAAATAAAAAAATCATGATTTAAATATTTTTTACTTATATTGAATGTTTGATAAAATAAGTTAAATATTTGTATATTATATTTCTTAAATTATAATCAAAATTTTAATATATTTTAATATATAAATAAATTAATTTTTTATTTAATTTTTACAAACACATAGAGTGCAAAATTACTAGTAATAAAATATCTATATTTAGTAAATATAAAATAATTACAAAAAATTACAAAATATAAATTAAGGAGTGAAAAAAATTAATTCATAGACATATAATTTTACTAAAATTTAATAGAAAAATTATATAGAAATATGATAAATATTTAACAATTAAAATAAATTTTTATATTCAAATCAATTGATAAATCAAACCAAATACTCAATTTTATAATATATATATATATATGTATGTATGTATGTATGTATGCATGCATGCATGCATGTATGCAAACACCAATATCAAATCGAAATTTTCCGTTTGTATGGGGTCCGGATTCGGTCAGTACATTATACTACGAACTCCTATATCTACACACATGAAGGAACGTGCCTAACAACAACTTAAACAATGAAAACATTTGTTATGCTTATTTTGGTTTTTAAGCATGTATTTTAAGTATATTTTTTTCAAAATCTGTGTGAATGTAATTGAAAAATGATAAAATTTAAAAAATATAATGAATGGAACACGTACTGTTACAAGACTTGAAGCAAAACAAACATGGCCATTACTACAATGAAGAGGCCGTGGGGTGACGTGAAACATACACGCAAGAGAGAACAAAACCCCTCCCCCCTAAAAGCCCGTATGTTGAGGCAACAAGACAATCCCTAAAAGCTTTTCGAACATCTTCCCCTGTAGCTCCAACTAAATTCAAAAGCATTTTTTCAAGATTCAATTTTCATGTGCCCACCAAACCCCCCATCCAATACATCCATACCTTTGGATCGACACTAAATTGTGTATGTTTGTTTTTATTTTTGAATGTGTATTTACGTGCATTTTTTTTAACTGTGTAAAAATAAGAACAAATAGAGAAAATTTGAAAGTGTAACAATTCTAACTTGTGTTTTTTGTTTTGTGGCAAAAAACTGTAAACCAACATAGCGTTTGAAACCTCTACCTAGTCACAAAATTTCATTTTCTCTTAGCCACATATGAGTCCAATTGATGAATACTTATGTGCTTGGAAGAAACAAGATGGGGCTGACAACCCAAACACATTTCCTAATCGCAGAACTTGTAACAAAATCCAGGAAAACATGTTTGCCTTGGGTGCCCAAAGAAACGCGACGGTCTTAATAAGAAGTAATGAAAAATGTAGTAGGAATATAAATAAATTAATGAAAAATGTAGTAGGAATATAAACAAATTAAATAAACAGAGTTGCCAGGCATTTAATTATTTCACAGCAAAATGTAATTCCTGAAAGAAAGAGAGGAATGAAGGACCAAATAAATCCCCCGCGAAGAAAATTGACTCGCAGTCACGGCTTCGAGAATACCAACCAGAGACTCAAAATTACAGCACCAAATATTCCAGCGTTATATTGGACAGCTTTGTTACCATCCGAACTGCGATCATCCACGTCTCCCGCTGGAGCATCTGCCGGAGCGTCCGACGGGGTGGGTGGGGCAGGCGGTGAAGGAGCGTCTGCTTCAGGAGACGGAGTAGGAGCTGGAGCGGGAGTCGGGGCAGATTTGAACAACTCCGCCGGCATCAAAACCTTATTCAATTGGTATATCGCCAACGGCTGTTTATCAATCACAGTGTCGTCAATCTTCGCCGTTACGGTTTTCGTCTTAATCGTCACGTCGTCTCCTTCATTCTGCACCGTGAAACTATACCTGTTTGCGCGGTCAGTGGCTAAGGTCTTCGTCACTCCATTGCTCGATCTCAATCCGGCGAGTGATTCATAAACGGGAATTCCGTGATATTCAAGCAAAGATTGCTTACCGTCTGTACTCAAATTATTGTATTTGGGCATAAAACCCTTCATGGCGTCGTCTCCAGGGCAGAATATAGTTAATCCGCTCTCGATGTTGCTCTCAAACGTCTTTTCGGCAGGATTAGCCAACATCGTCTCAGCGAAGATCTTGCAGCCGTGCGCTGACATGAGAGATGTGAGATTCATCTGGCTTGGTGCAGGGGCCGGCGCCGCCGCTTCAGTAGAAAGCAAGATGGTGGAGATCTGAATGACTGAGATGTTGTAGGGTATAGCTTTGATGGACTTGACGTAAGTGGCTGAAACGCCGCCGCCATCGTTCCCTGGAGAGAAGGCGACCTTTCCTCCCTTGAGGTCAGTGATGTTGACGAAGCCGGAGGTTCCTGACGCGGAGCCGGTGGACTGGAACAAGGTGGCGGCGAGGGCGGTGCCGTTGGTGATCTGGTGGAGCTTCTTATCGTCATAATAGTCGAGGATCACGTGGAGCGAAAGCACGTCCTTGATAGAGCCGATCGTGAGGTTCTTTGCGAGCAGATCTGCCATTCCATTGTTTTCGACGGCGCAAATGGTTATTGTTTCTCTTCGGTTGATCTCCGGCGCGAGCTGCGTCACCGTCAGGTAGTGGTTAAAGGTGGAGAACTCGGGCGAATCTGCGAGAATACGGGTAATGTTGTGGGCATCGATTGTAAAAGGAAGGAGAAGAAGAGAAAAAAATATGACCACCGCGGCGGCGGCCGCAGCCTGGTAGAGCTTCATTGCGATTGACAGGGATGATACGGATAAGTTGAATGGCCTTCGTCTCTCGGACCGACTCTAAATAGCTGACGTCGGACAAGTAGAGCACAATACTGGACTGAACGCGAATTTATAGCCGGAAATTCATAGCGACTGAGATGGAAATTGCTGTAATTCTATTTATTAAATATGATATTTTAGAAAAGTTTATCAAATATCTAAAAGTTGTTGTTACACATAATATAACTTCTTGAATAAAAAAATATCTTGTTGTTTATTTTCAATTTTACGACATAAAAATACAATGCAATCAATACTCTTTATTTTTTACTTTTTACATAATTTTTAGGAAAAAAAACCACGCTTCTAATGCATAGTCAAAAACAATAACAAACGCTGTCAGTATGCTTTTATCTGAAAAACCCCTATATGATTTTTTCTTTATGCTTGTAAATATCTGATCAGATATTATAATTAAATTTATTAAAAAGTATACTTTAAAAAATATATCAAGAGTTCAAAAAAAAAAAAAAACATATTATAAAATAAAGCCACCGAACACAAATGAGGTATGCTGACGTGAATCACCTCTCCCACTCATAAGATTCACTGTAGACAATTATACATTGGCTGTAATTTCTCATCCAAGTTTAGACAATTTAAACATATTGTATAACAAATTTTATTTAAAATCAAATTTATTCATTACACCTATAACTAGTGGAATCAATACCTACATGTGAACAAATATATTTATACCCTAAAATCTAATAATAATTTTAATCTAATATTACATTATTCAATCATTATTATATTATATATAACTATACAAATTCAAATAAATTCAAAGTTAAATCTATCAAAATTTTACAACCTAACATAATCTTTATATCCAACAAAATCTTCATAATTCTCATCCCACCAAAATCATCAACCAAACATTACCAACATTTTAGCAGACTCATTTAGTGTGTAATAAAAAATATTTTATAACTAGATTATTTAAATAAGTATGTATATTTGTTATGATATTGTTATGCATTAAGTGTATTCACAGAACTTTTCAAAAAATAAAAATAACGGAAAACCTAAACTATTAAATGTAAATTTAAAATAATTGACTTTTTAGTCAACGAGATGGTATAGTTCTACCAATAATTCTAAATTTATTTTTTATATCAGAGAATAGAGTGGTTACGATTGAATCCAATAAAGATGATATATGTTAAGAAATTCATCATATAACCAATAGTATTTTATACACAAGATAGATTTCTTTACGAAGAAAAGGATATATTTTTATCAATAGTTCCTCTATTTATTTTATTTTTTACATTGAAAAATTGTGGAGAGTGATTATAATTAAATCTAGTAAAAGAATTATTTTAGAAAATATATTAAAAAGAAGTCCCACGCATCCAAAATTCTATATAGTACCATATAGACTAAATAATATATTTAGTATATTTGCATTGTTATTTATGTACTAATTTTCTAATGAAATAATATATACATGTGTGCTTGCGCGCGCGCGCACGTGCCTGCGTGTATGTACGTAGCATCCCATATATGGTACAATACGCTGTCGCATTTCCAAAACTCCTTACTCAAAGTGGCATATCGCAAGTCATTTTTTGACAAACCCTACACTTGTCTGTGACTGAAAAAGTGACACAACGATGCAGTTGGGTCTGGTCCCATTATTTTGTTCTCTTTTTTGCTCAAGTTTGGGTTACCCGTTTATTAACGAAGACTAGTATAACATCACTTAAAAAAAATGTACAACATCATTTTCAAATTTTAAAACTTTATATAAAACATTTCTTCTTAGTTAATTAGATTCATTACCAGGTACTGTGTGAAAGAGATCAAGCGTTTAATGCACCACCCTTTTATTATCATGATTGACTAAAACATGGTTTGTGCATTACATAGTAGACATGACATGGAGCATTCCCATAAACACTAGACTTGATGAATTCTTTGGCAGTTGTCATTCGTCCCAATTATTAGATTATGTTAGGGAATAGATGCTAAAATTCTTTCTTCGAATACTTAGTTTTAACTTAATTATAATACTTAATAATAATAACAACAAACCATTGTCCAAACATCATTTTTCCTTCATTTTCATGACAAAAAAATTCACACATTTCAAATATACAACGCAAAGAATTTTTTTTTTTTTCTCTTCGCCCTCCAAGTTTTTATACCGTTATTCAATTTCTGAGTTTAAAACACATTTTACACCCCATTAAATCTCCTGATATGCGAACTTGTAAAGTGGTCAATGGTTGCTTTTTCTAATCGAGGGAAAGTTGGATTTCCTCGACACTAATTTGTGATTTTAAAGTTTGTACAGTTGGAAAGTGAATGAATGAATGAATTTATTAATTATAATATTCGTTGAGTGATGGTTAGCTGTGTTGAATTGTCTTTCGTATTATATAATACCTTTTAGTCATATGTCATTGAATTTATTATGCATATTTATAAATATGTACACGCTCTTTCTGTTTTTTGGCACAAGCGAGGGTGCCCCAATCGCTACTATATAATAATAATTAATTTAATGATGTGATATTATATTAATTTTTAAATATTTTTTGGCACAAGCGAGGGTGCCCAATCGCTACTATATAATAATAATTAATTTAATAATGTGATATTATATTAATTTTTAAAATATCAATATGCATACATGAGAGCGGGCAAATACAAATATAAGTATTGATTTAATTATAATAAATATAATAATTATATTTTGTATATTTTGGTATACATGTAAGAAATAAAATATTTAAATTTAAATTTAAATAAATTATTATAAATCCGTTTGCCCCTGAAAATACTGCAGTAAGAAGTTAAATAATTTAAAATTAAAATTTATCAAGATCTTGAAACAAACATGACGGGTGTGGATTGCATGAAATGTGGGTTGGATGACATAAAACACGGTTCCGAAGGAATGCCGTCAGACAACTGACAAAATACAGATAAACCTAAAAGCGTTGATAAGATTCAGCGCCTTTCATTTTTCTTGTAAAGGAAAGGAAGATTAAAAATGGGGAAAAAGCGAAAGGCTCTGTCGACGCGCCACCCGGTTTAAGCTTCACATCATACCCAAATATTAGAATGCACTCAACTAAGAAATAAATTATGATATATTATAAATAAAAGAAAAAATTTATTTTGTTATAAAACCTTTCTACACCAAACCATTTCCCTTAAAAAATTAATCGAAATACGATAAGGGGCTCAAGCCATTGTAATAACATTATAAACTTGCCCCATTTTCCCAGTTAACAAAGTACTAAAATGCAGAAGAGAATGTGAATATATATATATATATATATATATATATATATACTGCTGTATATTTATGATGTTGCACCATTTATCAATCTATTTTTTACTTATAATAATTTTTTTTTGTTATTATCTATAATATATTATTAAGTTAATTATAATTTTTGGTCACGTAAATCAAATTACATAACTAACCTTATTTAAAATTCTTTTTATTTTTCTCTCATTTTATTTTTCACTTTTCTTTTAACTTATTATTTTCATTTGTGTTCTCTCTCAACTTCTTTTCTTTTCAAATTCTTTTGAACTTTCTTTATTTTTATTTAAATGTTTTTATAGTTTTAAGTTTAAATATATTTGTTATTATTATTTAAACATATAACTTTAAATAAATTTTTATATACATAGGGTGTACAACAGTTATTAGCATATGTTAATACACTAAGTAGGTGTTTACACTACTCCCTAAACATGCTAAAGGAGGAAAAAGACACAATCAAACCCCTCTATAACCTTATGGCATAAAAGCATGGTGACCCAATGGGATATGCATACTATAATAACATGCATTGTATAAATTATCAACTCTTCCCTATATATGAGGATCGAAATAATAATAAATAAAACGAAAATAGAGAGAGAGAGAGAGAGAAAGAGAATAGAGAAAGGTGACTCACCTCAACAAAACATTGTCATTGGCCCTGTTTGTGGGAATAGGAGAGCTGAGGTGTTTTGATAGAGAAGACTGAAGGATCAACAAGACATGATGGACAACATGATGTTACACCATTCCCAAAAGCACCACTAGTGAAAAAGCATTAAGATTTCAAGAAGTCGAGCCAGCAACCTCCAAGTTAGTCTGGGCTCAATGTAATGGCTAAATGAGATCATAGAGACACTAGTGGCAACCACTCAAAGGAAGCAACAAGAAAAGCAAAAAGAAGGGCTGAGGGAGAGACTAATTGTTCAACCACAGCAGAGGTCTAGGAATGAGAGGAAATTGGTTATGCCATTTGAGATAGAAAAGAAGATAACTAGTATTTACAAGCAGCTGGAGAAAATGAAGAAGCAAACCAATATAAGGTTTGAGGAAAGCCTTCCATTTACCGAGGACATCTCAATAGATCCATTGTTTGAAAACTTTAGACCAGTTAATGTCCTTAAGTATAATGAAGCCTCTGACCCGTCAAGGATCTGGTTAAGTTCTAACATCAAACACTTCTCCATCAGTCACAAATAGGGTTTTTCTCACCACATGAGGAAGGTCGGCACAAAGATGGTTCAATAGTTGTTAATAGGGATTATACACAACTTTGATGATTTTACTTCTCTATTTTTGCATCAATTTGCCACTTGTAAGAGATACAAACAAATACTCATGTCACTATTTTAATATGAGATAGAGAAATGTGGAGCTTCTAAGGGAATATGTAAAACTCTTCTTCAGAGCAACCTTAGGAGTACCCTTAGCTACACAAAAAATCCTTGCCAGTGCTTTCATTCAAGAGCTGAAGGAAAGAGAATTCTTCAAAACTTTGGCTAAGAAATCAACTATAGATTTTGATGAGTCCATAGTTAGGGAAAAAAATATATCAACATGGAACAAGTATGGAAAGAAAGGTTAGAGGGTGGAAGACCAATTCAGACCTTGAAAAGGACAAAACTACCCTCACTAGTACAAAATGCTCCTCTTGGAAAAAGACCTAGGATTAACCTTACACCATTATGAGTAAGCAAGTAGCAAATCCTAGCCTGAATATAGGACATAGAAATGTTAAAGTGTCTCAAAGGATCATACACCCCTCTAAAAAATCTAAAGCAAGCTCGGTTTTGTAAGTTCTATAATGAGTATGGGTAAACACAAAGAAATGTGTCAACTTGAAAACATAAATTGAAAATTTGATAAGGAAAGGACCACTGTAGGAGTTCATTAACAGAAAGAATAGGATGGTGCACAAGAAGAAAGAACCACTAAAAAAGAGTTTTATAAGCACAATATCAAGAAGATAGTCTCAAAACAACATAAGGAAAAGAGGAATGGCAATGATGGAAAAGGAACTCTAGAGGAAAATAGAATGAATTTGTGCTTTGGTGATAACCATCGCCCGAAGCCAATGCACTTGACCTTCATCACATAATTGAAGAACATTTGAAGACCTACCACATGAAAAAATGTGATTTGATTTGCATAGGGCCTTTACCACTCGTGATACTTTTTCAAAATAAATCAAAAGAGAGGCCAATAGCTCCCCTGTTAAGTTATAATAGAATCTCAAATTATAACCATGGTTGGATGATGTCATAAGGGGAAATTTGGTGAAATAAATGCTTCTCCACCCCTTTTATAGATGATAGGAAAAAAAAAGTTATTTTGGGGGGGGGGGGTGTGGGGAAGTAGTGTAGGTATTTTTACTATTATTTGAAAGAAGAAAAAGATATAATCAAATCCTTTGAAAATGGGGTCTAAAATTTGACTAGTATGAGAAAGGGAGTGCCAAAAAAGGCATGAAAAGGAAAAAGAAAAAAGGAAAGTAATTAAAATAAAGGTAATTTTCTAATCTTAGTTTCTGTAATAAAAAAGTTCTTATTTTATTAATAAGATAGTAAATTATTAATAAGATAGTAAACGTATAGTATACAAAAAATAATAATATATTAATAATTATATTTGAGTGTGTTTGATAATTAAGAATACTGATGCAAATTTACTAATTAACAGCCATGCTGTAAACTTATAATTTGTAATCAAATTAGCCGTAAACTATTATAGTATGTTGAAGATTAATTTATTCAATTTGTAAACCTTTCTTTACAATGTAATGAGAGGACGAGCAAATTTGTCATGAGAATTTTCAAAAAAAAAAAAAAAAAAAAGCAATGCATTATTTGGAAGCAATTTTCACCCTTTTCCCTTTTAAGAAACATTGGCACACACAAAGAAAAACTCTCAAACGTATAATACTTTAAAAATAAATTCATTATTTATACATGTGCATTTAGATTGTGTATATACTGTAAATATTGATTAACAACCCTATCCGATATAAACTATTCAATAATTGATGTATAATATTATGTGTGTATATATATAAAAATAATTAAACTAAATATGCTCAGTTATTATTTTAAACTATTTATAATATATTCACGCAAAATACACGTATTATAATCATTACATATTTTAAAATTTATTTCTTTCATACTTTTAAACACTTTTTAAAATAATAATATAAACAAACAAGTTAAGAGAGAGAAAGTTATTTTTGAAGGTTTATATATTCGAGTATGTGTATTTTGATAGGAAAAAAATGTTTTAAAATAGACTTTCAAACAAGTTAATTTCTTTTTATCCTAAAAATAGACTATTTACTTTTCAGGAACACTCTTTGTGACCCAATTTTCATATAAAAAATCCCCATAAAATTATGACCAGCAATTATAATATATATAGAATAATTTTAATTCTCTTATATATATACAAATGTACATATAAGCATTTAAAATTCAATTGTCGAGTTTATTCAAAAAAAATTGTGCATGTGTATACACACTTACTCATACTTATATTAACAATAATGATACACTCCGTGTGTATATATAATTATATAATTTAATGAATAGTACTTTTAAATGTAAATTTCATATCAATCATGAAAATGAATAGGAGAAATTTTTTTGAGAAAATAAGTAAATAAATAAAAGTTAAAAAAGAAAATGCGATAAATGAAAGTTGGGGAGAACATTGAAAGAAAATATATGATAAATTTAATTTGGGGTATAAAAGTGAAAATAATAAATACAAAGATTGAGGAGTATTTTAGAATTTTTAAAATTTTATTTAGTGCCAACCAAAATAGTTTTTTATTGTGGTTTAACGCTTAATAAATAATACATATATTTATAACCTAAAAATAGTTATTATTTGAATATGGAATAACATCATTAAATTATTATACAATATTATAAATATACAAAAAAAAAGATAAATAAATTAATTATGCACAATTATTATTTTTACTATAAACACACCATTTCTACTTGTCAAAATTATGGGTCCTAAACACATCTAAGTTCACCCTATTTATTTAGGGACTAGTTCACCCTATTTATTTAGGGACTAGTGCGTCATATTTGCCTTTAATAAATGCATTAGCTATTTGAGCATATACCATATAACACACACACACACACACACACATATATATTACAGCAATATGTGGCCATATAATAAAAAATTAATCACATCTATAAAATATACATGATATATTATTATAGTAAGGGGTTCGCATTCGTTGAGCCGATAGTTGATTTTGCATAAATTCGATTTCTCATAATTTTGAAATTAATTTTTATTTTAAAATTATAACGCATATTTAATTTTGAACAGTAAATTTGCATAATCATTACAATTAGTTTTAGCATATATTAATCCGCATTACCAAAACTATTCTGATCAATCAAAATATTGATGTTTAATTTAAAGGACATAATTGGTGTATAAGTAATTAGATAGATTTAATCAACACATAATTCGAACCCTTTCTTAGTTTATTCTCTTAAAATTTACCTGAATTAAGCTAGCAGTGTCCTAATTACGTATTAAGTACCGAATTACAACTAATTCTTATTAATAATAAAATGCATCATATCATATATGATATATAATTATAAATCGGTCTGTTGACTTCCAAGATTCAATTTTGATCAAATTCTAAATTCTCAAATTTTGAGATTTTAAACTTTTCTTAAATTATTCGGTCAATTAAGTAAATATATTATGTAATTATTAACTTGTGCAAATTTCCTTTTTTTCCATCATAAAAAATGGAACTAATCACTTAATTTCTGGATTATTTTAGTTACTTACTTGAAAACCACTTCATACCCATTTAGAAATGTAAATAAATTTGGTTACATTTTAATTTATTCTAAGTAAAATATTATATTACATAATTATTATCTTGTCCATTTTTCTTTTTATATCAGTCATTATAATTATCCCTTTTTTTAATTTAGCACGCATTATTCCCTAAATTAGAATAAATTAATTGTGATATTTTTCCTTTTATACTTTCCTCTCTAGATTTTCAACTAATATAAAAACAAAAGCTTTCAATTTTTTTTTAACACTGAATAATTGTTTTTCTAAAGTTTGTAGACTTTCCTTCTTAAATTCATAAATAGATTTGGTATAATTGTAATGTAATTTAAGTAAACATATATGTAAATAGAAAATTAAAAAGACCTCCTATATAATTTTTTAACTCAGATTCTTTAGGATATATTTCTTAAAAAAGAAGGCCTCAACACATACTTTCATACTTTCTGTCACGTTCACTTTCTTAAATAGAATTATAATTTAAATGACTATTTTGAAAGATAAAAAGTTTGTATGAATTAATTGATCCTTAATAATTATATTTAATAACATTAACTATTTAAAATGATTACAGTTATTTTTCTATTATAACGTCACTATCAATATTATTTAATCAATAATATTAAAATTAAAATAATAATTTGAATAATATATATGTAATTCTTAATCTCTTGATCATTTAATCATTCTACAATTTTATGATTTAATAACGAATTTTTATTTAATCAAAAATTTTAATAAATTAAATAATTTATCTTACATTATTATTTAATAGACACGCCCTCAACCCTTTAAAGTTTAGTCAGGTTTGCCCCATCGGCGACAAGAAAATCGGGTAGCAAAATCCCTTGAAGCCGATACCAATGCCAAAGAAAGAAGAAGAGAAGGGTTGAAGGCTCGAGTCTAATGGCGCACCACATTTGGGTGCCATACTGCCATTTAATTAAGCCTCCACATGTATAATTACTATTTTACCCTTTACCGTAGGCCGCAGTCACAAAATGATCACGAAGCACGCATTATTTACATATTTGCCATCAGTCTCCAAACTTAAGCCGACTGATTTGAATTGTTAGGCCTATTTCCTTGGGCCTCAAGATTTAAACCAATACAGCCCAAACCCAACCAAAATCCGTCCTTGGCCCATTCTATGACAAGTTTTGACTAAATTTTCTCTTGATTAGTGATTGCCTTTATCTCTAATTTGACCTTTGGAAAGAGCAGAGGCTCCTAGAGTTTGAAATGTTCCCCGTTTTAAGATTTTCACTGTCCAATTTTGAATTCTCTTATAGTTGAAATAAGGAAGGGCATTGGACAATATTGATGAAATTTGTAATTCCAATAGAAGGTCAATAGAACTTTGAGTTTTGTATAAAATTTGATTTCTATTTCATATTTTTTCTCTTAGGATAAATTTGAGATAATATTAAAATTCCATTTTTGCATAAGGAGGTGAAATTCACATTCTGTAGCCAAAATTTTCTACCATTTAACCTAATTGGCGTTCTCTTTGAAGAACTATAACGAAAGTGAAAATTCACGAATGATCGAACAATCCTTTGAATATCATTATTTGCTATGCAAGTTTATAATTTTGACAATTAAAAAATATT
Source organism: Avicennia marina (assembly GCA_019155195.1). NCBI lineage: Eukaryota > Viridiplantae > Streptophyta > Magnoliopsida > Lamiales > Acanthaceae > Avicennia > Avicennia marina. The sequence goes on from CM032776.1 coordinate 3,650,001, forward strand.
TTTCAACAGCCATGAGGTTCTCGATGGTGCATTTCGAATAAGAAACTTTGAATGGGTCTTTTAAATTAGAATTGAGAACAAATTCAACTCAATTTATATGGACAAGAATAAATTCATATATATATGTGTATTTTCAATTTTCAATGGTTTTCAGGACACTAATGGCACCCTAGTGGGTAAAGTCTTTGTAATTATAATTTGAAGGGTTTTGATTTCTTTGGATTTTTTTAGTCAAGTATGGATAAGTTTTTGCAACATTGGAGTTTGTGATTAACAGGAGTTTCGATTTCAATTGGCAAATTTGAAGCAGTTTAGTCATAACTCATAAGATAATGGAGAGAAATCTCCTAAGATTTGGGTTGGTTTTTGAGAAGAAAGATTGAATTGAGTAATTTAAATCTTTCGCATGTTTATAATTTGCAACAAAGTATATTTGAGAAGTTTATGTTTAGATGCTTAATCGTCTTTTATTATATTACGTGCTATTATTGCTAGCATGTCTCATTTATATTTTGGCAACATTCTACACTTCTGTTAGAGAGCATATATACTTTTTTGATGTCCATTCCAAAATTTTATTAAAAGCTTAGAAACTAGTTTTATTCAAAAGTTGTTGTTTGGTTTACTTAGATCATGAAAATGACAAAGAAGAAATTAATTTTGTAGTTTAGTCATAAATTTTGTATTCAAAATTGATACTTTAGTGTATATTTAAGAACTTATTAATCTAGTGGGAAATCATTTGAAAAACCAGACAAAGAAGGAGAAGAGAACAACACTGGGCAAGGAATTAAGAAAGCAAAATTGGTTTCAATATTCCATTTATCCCTATGTATCTAAATCTGAAATTAATAAGAAACTTAAAAAAAGATGTCAATGGTGTTACCCCTAATTTGCTTATATACAAAATTATAATTAATCACTTCATTAAGTGTAATAATATTGTTCTACTTGCTTACAATATTTGTCAAAGATATAAGAATGTCTCTCCTTTTTTTTTTTCTACTTTATAATTGATTTATATATGTCACCGTGATAAAACAAGCGAAGAATCAATTTTTCTTTCACTTATATTTGTTCAATACATATATTTTCTTGATAATTATTATTACTTTGTCTCTTGAACTTGAACTTCCTACTTCCTTATTGTTGGGGAGAGAGAGAGAGAGAGAGAGAGAGAGAGAGAGAGAGAGAGAGAGAGAGAGAGAGGAACATAGGCAAGAACGCAGGGTTTGATGTGCCCTGATCTCCCAAAAATTTTAAATGCAGTGTATGTTTTTACTTGTTATGTTTATTTTTAAATTTAAGTCTGAATTTTTAATTATTTTGGTTTCAAAAATTATGTCAAAATAAAGAGATAAAAAAAATAAAATTTTAAAAAAGAGATAGAGACAGAGAAAATGGAACATAGGCAAGAACGCAGGGTTTGGTGGGCCTTGATCTCCCAAAAATTTTAAATGTAGTGTATACTTTTACTTGCTATGTTTATTTTTAAATTTAAGTGTGAACTTTTAATTATTTTGGTTTCAAAAATTATGTCGAAGTAAAGAGATAAAGAAATATAATTAAAAAATATAAAGATTAAGTGTGTATTTTGAGAGTCAAAATTACAAAACAAACATAGCCCTTATGAATAGTGATATATATTTTATAAATTGAATTAGCTGCTAGTGTTTTGGCCCCCAAAGAAAATACTACAACTAAAAATAATTTCAGTAGTAAATATATGCATATATATATATATATATATATATTGTAAAAAGGCAATTATATTTTGGGAATGCAAATTAGTTTTGAATAATTCTAGCCATATATTCTTTTTTTCATTAATTGCTATTGATTTTGATGTTGAATTAATTTTAAATATTAGTTTATTTTGATTGTGTGTCAAATATCTAATTGTATTTTTTTTCATTTTATCATGCAGATATAAATTTATAAATATTTTATATTCTATTCAATTAATAGTGCAATAGTAGAAGTTATATTTTCTTGATTAGTATTCTTACAACAATTAAAATGATAAAAAAAATACTAGCAAAACAATCGTATATAAAACTCATCAAACAATTGATTCATTGAATGAAAAATTGATGAAAATTTATATCTGAATAACTTGAAAAATATTTAATTTTTTGGTGCACTATTTTATATATACTAAGTTGCTTACATAGTTTAAAAATTAAATCTTCATTTTTATTGCACTCGATTTATCTTGAAAAAGGTTCAGTTATTATAGCTTGATTCATCAGTGTATCTATTATTCTGAGTAAAATCATATTTTTTTAAAAAAATTGAGTAAACAATATTAAGTGACATGATAAACATTACAATAAAAAATTAATAACATCAAAAATCTCAAAAATTAAAAAAAATGGAAACAGTACGATAAATCAGAAAAATATTAAATTTTGGACTTTATATAATCACAAATGGATTAACTTTTCTTCGATAGAGAAAATAATTAACAACTCCAATTATTTTTTTAAAAAATAATTATATATTTATATAATTACTGAATATAATTATTGACAATGAATCCCAAACTCGTGCGTAGATTCATCCCCTGTTGATAGAAATGACTAAGAAAAATTGATTAAAAGAACTTGAAGACATTGAAGATTTTGATGTAGATGAAAAGAATAATATTAATGGAATGTTATTAATTAATCATCTCTTCTACATTACAAAGTTAAAACATTAAGTTTGATTTTTTTAATAATTCAAAAACTATAAAATAAAAAAATATAGCACATCATTTTTATTTTTGGTATTTTTTTTTTCTCTTTTATGGCTCTTTGTTCATGAGTTTTAAGTACCAAATAATAAAAGCACACTTGTTGCATGTACTAAAATAATAAATATATTTTTGAACATAATAAAAGATAAATGGATGTTAATAATTATTTTTAAATGAAAATTTCGTTACTTAACATATTTACTTTTAAATGAGTGAGCTTCATGCATTCTTAAGTGTAGCACGGGAATCGAGTTTGGTTTGTTAATTTCCCAAGGAAGTCTTGGTTGCTACTCTTGCGTATTTATGTTGAATAAATTTGTCCTATTTTTATTTTAAAACATAGTATAGATTATATTTACTTTTGAATGGGTAAGTTTCTAGGTAAAAAGTGATAATAGAGAGTAGTTATAGAATATTTTACTAATCACATTAAAATACCAAAAACATCATAATTTAGTTCTTCATGCATTCTTAACAGTATAGATTCTTCAAATTTTAATCCAATTGTGGAATTTAGTTGCCGGGACTCCTTACAACAAAGTATAAACTCATTAATCAAAGAGAAAGATTGTTGAAGGCCATCTCAATTTTGGGTTCAAAGAACATAATGTATAAACGTGTAATATCTGTAGTGAGCTAGAAATGGCTGTGGTTCCAAATACATTTGGAATTGAGAATCAAATTGGACCAAACCATGTTGGAACTAACTTCATTTTTTTTTTATATTTTACAATTGTTAAAAATATTAAATATTTTGTCAAAGTAGTTTTATATTAAAATTAATAAGATCAAATAATAAAATAGAATTGCATAAAACAATAAATTTAAAGAATTGGAACGAGAACCATTGAAGAATCAGAACTAAAACGGTTGATTCCAAAACTAGAAATGAAACCGTTTAAGAATTGAAACTAGAATCAAAACCGTTGATTTTATGACCAGACTTTGAATTGTTATACAAGGGTCGTTTTTGATTCTTTATTTTTTTGAAATTGGAATCTATAGTTCTAAAATTGGAACCTTCTATTTCAGAACCATGGCCAAGGAGCTAGCACTTGGATAAAATCAGCATCGACTTCTATGTAGGATTCGTGTAGACTCCACACACTTAAAGGTGTCTAGTAGGGTTTAGGTTGCATTGAAATTCTTTATATCCAAAATCTTTCTAGTCCTCATATTTCCATCAATGTATGTATTGAATCATAGCATATGATAATTATATATACACAGATAACTATCTATTGTAGGACACCCACATATGCCAACTGTGTATTTTTAGGACAAAAGATTTGAATCGGGTTCAGATTGGGTTTTTCAAAATTTTTGCAAGCAGCATGTTTTGATTTAAAGAATTTGATCAAGGAGACAGATTTGATTTTCAGCTTTAAAATATGTGGATCATGGGTTTGACATTAGATCATTAATGTGATCCATTATTTGGGTTCAGAGAAGCCTAAAATATTAATAGACTAGAATTCACCAACTCATACACTCTGCCATGCTATAAGTTAGGAGTATTTATTTGTAAAATCGTATTGAATTGGATCAAATATTAAATCAAAATTTTTAGTTTAATTCAATATATTATTAAAAAATTAGTTAATGTAAATTGAAAAAAAAAATAAAAAAAGGGATGAATAAAAGAATTGAAAAATAAAAATATCAAAGAAAAAAAATAATAATAAAAAGTAAAATTCAGCATTTGTTCGGATAAGCTTATCGATCTTAAATATTAAAATCTAAATTCCGAAAATTATCACATTGAATTACGTCTTAAAATTTTGGTTTTGACAATAGCCAGTTGGTGATCCAAACTGTGCAGTCCCTCCTACGAATCTACACTTTTAAATTTTGAAACTACATTTATACGTAACTTACATTTAATGACAACCAAATAATAGATTAAGCTAAAAGAATAAACCACTGAAAGAATTGAGTCTAGACACACTATTATTTAAGAATAATAACCAGTAATTCCACCATCATTAAAGAAGCTAGCCAGCTAGTGTATCTACATCAAACAGCATCTTGAAATTGCATTCCTTTTTCAAAATTACAATTATTCAATCGATACTATTGGTAAATACGGAATAGCAAGCCGGCTGATAAAATTTATAATTGTACTGCTGCATTGATTGTGCGAATAAAGCTGCAAAAAAATTAGGGATTAGCTTATCACAAATGAATAATGAAGCTCTTCAATTATGTGAAAATTAAGCTTTAGCAAAGCCCAAACAATGCCCCCCCCCCCCCCCAAAAAAAAAAAAAAAAAAAGTGTTCTCCTGATCAAGTCCAATGACAATATATATATATAAACTCAATCTGCTAATTTCATAAACCTCCATTCATAGATTGAAGAAAATCAACGTCCTGTTTAAACGGTTGAATTTGAATTTGATGAAAAGATTTGAAAAGAAGATTTCAAATGACTCTAATATAATAAGAATTTCAAATCTGTCTTATTTGATAAAATTATAGTTCAAAATAAAAAGTTAAAATATTTTGTCATTCAAATAAATACAATAAATTCATTATTATATATTTAAAATCCATGCAAATAGCTACTTTAAGGATTTGTTGCCATTTTTGGTCGGGTACTGTTTCATGATGCAAAAATAAGAAAATGAAGCAAAGGAAATGAAGGAGCTGGACCATCAGAACTAATGTGCACATTGATGCTTCTTTTCTTTGGGATGTCAAATATGGGACAATGGTTGATAACTCCTATTTATGTTTCTCTTTAATGCCGTTTATACTTTTAATAGTTGGTTTGCTGCCTTCAAAAATCAAATCAAAGACCCTAGTTTTGCTTGTTTTACGTGTGTTTTTAAATATTTTTATTTTAATAATTTTGTAAAAATAAAAAAAAAAAGAGATAATTAAAAAATATTATAATTGAGTGAATGTTTAGAGTACATGCTTTGATTAAAAAATATAAAAATATATCAATAAAGTTTCATCCAAATGGTAAGTCAAACCCAAACTCTTAATTTAGCAAGAGGTTGAATCATACAATAACTTAAAAGTTTGTTTCATCACTTAATCAACTTTTAATGTATAAGGGAACAAGCAAAGTTGGTTTTAATGCCCAAAGTGGTAAACCCAACAGCTTTTGCAGCCTTGCTTTAATTGTCATGAATTCCAACGACTTTTCATCACTTCAATTTATTACCACATTTCATCCTCAAGATTCTTACTCATATTTCTAGCCACCAAACTCCTTTGCCATCTCCCCTGCTGTGGTTCAACAACAATGTCCAGTAAAGTCTTTCTCCTGTGCCTTGCCCTGCTGGCACATGCTTCTGCATTCTCCACACGCTTCTTGACAGATTTATCAGAACCAAACCAATGGTAAATGCCCTTTGCCTATTACCTTCAGTATTGTCTTCCATTAGGGGAATGATTAATTACCCTTTCAAGGTAAGATGTGCTGGTGTTTGCCTCAACACTACTCTGACATTTGAAACGATGCAGGAGATCGATCATGAACTCAACAGACCAATCAGGACTGGGTTCATGCAGGACAGGCAACCCCATTGATGACTGCTGGAGGTGTGACCCTGATTGGGAGGCCAACCGGAAAGTGCTGGCGGATTGCGGTATCGGGTTCGGCCGCGACGCCGTAGGTGGCAGAGACGGTGAGTTCTACACCGTCACATCAGAGGATGATGATCCTCAGAACCCAAGTCAGGGTATGCTGAGACATGCAGTCATCCAAAATGAGCCCCTGTGGATCATTTTTGACCGTGACATGGACATAAGACTTGAAGAAGAGCTCATGATGAACTCGTACAAGACCATCGACGGTAGAGGGTTCAACATCGAGATATCCCACGGGCCATGCATAACCATACAAGGCGTTACTAACATCATAATCCATGGTGTCTACCTACATAATTGCATCCAGGCAGGGAATGCAGTTGTAACAGACGCACCACAGCATTATGAGCTGAGAGGCATCTCAGATGGGGATGGTATCTCAATATTTGGGGCTCAGGACATCTGGATCGATCACTGCACGCTGGCCAAGTGTTACGATGGCCTAATCGATGCAGTAAATGGATCGACAGCCATAACAATCTCCAACAACTACATGTTTGATCACAATGAAGTCATGCTCATGGGCCACAGCGATGACTTCGTTGCAGACAAGAATATGCAGGTCACCATCGCCTTCAATTACTTCGGAGAGGGTCTGGTTCAAAGAATTCCCAGGTAATTAATTGACCATCGTGCTAATTAACTTGTCCTGTGGAAAAACTCGAATTCATGCCATTGAAACTCTTGAATGCCTGAAGGTGCAGACATGGATACTTTCATGTTGTGAACAATGTGTACACTGGTTGGAAGATGTATGCGATTGGAGGAAGCGCCAATCCGACGATCAATAGTCAGGGCAACGTCTTCATTGCGTCAGATGATGACGGTACAAAGGAGGTATGTAACTATATGTTTTGTCGTATGAAATGCGACTACAGTGATGGAATTGTGGCTAATCATCCACTGTAATTCAGGTCACGAAACGCGAAACTCCATCGGGGGACGACGACTGGAAGAACTGGAATTGGAGATCCGACGGTGACATGCTACTGAATGGGGCCCACTTCACGAGTTCTGGAGATGGAACTCTAGAGAGCTATGCTAAAGCATCAAGCATGGTTGCAAGACCGGCTTCACTGTTGACCAACATTATGCCATCTGCAGGAGTACTCAGCTGTAGGATTGGCCAATTTTGTTGAACCCCGACAATAATATTTCTCAAGTGTTGTTGATAGAAAGAATCTCATTTAATCTCATAATCAATATCTCTGTTCATATCATAGTTATTATATACGGGATAACACAGATGGGATTTGAACTGGTTATAAAATCAAAAATTTCCAGGTTTCTGTTCCTACTGCAGAGCATATTGCCTGTCTCATCCCGCCCTAACGGTCTCATCATGCATTAGATTTCATTCCCACTCTTAGTAACGTCGAGATATTACTAAACTGACATACAACGAAAAACAATTTTATTGTGCTAATAAGAATTAACAATGCTTTCTAAATAAAAGTGAAGGGCACAGTACAGCAAGGCCGAGTACGTACAAACCAGACCACCAAAAACTATCTTAAAATATGTAATATTCAATAGCGCCATGTAAAAGAGGAATTTGTACAGACGGACAATCCTTTAAATGGCCCAAGCGGCCCAAAGGGCAAGCCCAGTAAGAACAGCCGAAGCCTCGTGCATGTTAGAACCCGAGGTACTATCAGCCTCCGGTCCTTGTGCGCTTTCCGGAGCCGAACTCACCGGCGGAGTACTACCGGACGGGAACACGTCAGGAGACCCCGCGGGTGTTGCTGAACTCGAAGGAACACCGGAAGACGGAGTTGCGGCGGTGGCCGGTACTTCCGCTTCCGGGGAACTCGCCGGGGGGGAGGGCAACGGTGATGATCCTGGTGTAGGACTGATCACTGCTTTAGGCGGACTCGCCTGAGACGGGCTTGGAGAGGAAACACCGGTCGACGGAGTCGGTGCCGGAGAAACAGTGTTCTGCTTTGGAGAAGCCGCTGGAGCCTGGGCCGGGGAAGCCGACGGGCTGGTTTTCGGAGAACTAGTCGGCACCGAAGGAGAAACCGTCGAAGGAGGCGAAGCCACTGGAGGCTTTTTCGGGGATGAGTGAGGACTCGCCGGAGGAGATGCTGGAGAATGGGCCGGCGCAAGAATTTTCGGCGGGGGCGGCGCGTGGGTTGCAGCGTTAGTCGGCGATGGAGTAGGCGCGCTAGTGGGCTGCGCATTGGTGGAATATTGCGCACACAATAGCAGAAGAGCGAAGGCAAAAAATCTGCTCATTTTCGGCGCGGAGGAAAATATTCCGGCGACTGAGAATCAGGAATGTTGGTTAAGGGAATGAATGCGCCGGTTATTGTATGTCGGAGGAACAAAGGAGAGGATCGACGGGAGAGCTATATAGGAGAACTTCTGGAAACGAAACGCTGCGTTGAGGCACTATGACCGTTGGGAATTATGGGTCCCACGTTCCCGGTTATGAAAGGTAAATGTAACCGTTGCCCAAGGATTTGACCGGCTGGCTCGGTCGCTCTTGTCCTTGTTTAATGTTTGATTGATATTTTGTTAAGGACAGATCCATCAACGGTTATATTTGCCAATGAATAAATGAATAAAGTCTACAATCCTACTGGCAATTGAGCACACTTTACATGTGTACAATTAAAAAAAATCAAATTTATAAATGATGCATTTTATATAAAAAAAAAAAGCGATAAGATTTGCAAAAACAAAACAATATTTTTTTAATTAGTGAGAGTATAACTGCAATTAATGTATTAAAAAAATGTAATTTTTTTTTTTAAAATAGAACTTAATTTTAAAAGAACAAATTTTTTGTTAATTTAATTTTTGCCTACAAAAAGTCGTTTCTCTGACCTACAACCATTGCATATTATAATAGATTGTAATGAATAACAGCTTAAATTTAATTTTTGAAGTGCTCTGGTGGACTTACAAAACTAGGGTTGGCATCGTTAGTGAATCAATATCACTAGAATTTGAAGTCGTGAGACATGTTTCATACTCTTATTCAAATAATTTATAGCTAGTAAAATTACACACTCTATATGCACGTGTGAATTTCTTTATAAATTATAATATTTTAATTGATAAAAATAAAATTATTTAGTATTAGAAAATATAAAAAATATTTAAAATAATAAAATAAAGAAATATCAAGAGACTTTAAAACAAAGAAGAGAATTTTTTTAAAAAATTACACAAATAAAAAACCTAAAAGAAAAAGAAAAAATTAACATTAAAATAAAAATAATTTTACATTGTACAAAAATATTTAAAAATAAAAAATAAACAAAGATCCAAAGAATGTAAAAAATAATAAAATTTGAGGGAATAAGTAAATATAAATTGTAAGTTGTATGAAAAGAAAGAAGAAAATAATATAAAGAGTAAAAGTATGGAACATGAGAATAATTGTATAAATTCATTAATACTTTATTTCATATTATATGCATGGCAAGTACATAAGATATTTTCAATGCACAAGTAACTTTAAATTTCATGTAGTGGTTGGAGTTAGATACGGTTCATTTTAACATTTTTTTCTTTAAATTAGGTTTATTTATTTATTTATTGGTATTTTTCTATTTTTTTGTTGCAAACAAGGCTAGTGTTAGAAAATAAAAATAAAAATAAAAACAAAAGTCTTCTCTTATTGCCATATCTTTATAGCATTTCATCACTGAGACTGTTTTGTTTTATGGTTTGAGAAGGAAAAGAAAATGTTTTTGATTGTTTGGTTAATATTAAAAAAATGCTACATGATTACTGGAAAAATAAAATATAAAGAGAGAAAACTTATTATTTTTCTCATAGAGTATAAAAAAATTAAAAATAATTTATCTCTTTCTTTTTTTCAACACTCAACAGTGTTATTTTGTTCATAAATTTTCTCATTGCTTTCTAAATAGTTAAGAATTTAAAATTTGAACTTTTGTTGATTTAATTTCTCAACTTTTTAAATAGTTTTCATTTCTAGTCAAAATCCTCTATCTAAATAAAGCATAAGATTTTAAAATTTCTTTAAGACTTCTTTCGTTTCCAATTTTGCGAATTATGCTATCGATTTAAATTAATAACCTAGAGTTTGGAGTTGTAGATGAAAATAAGGTTGGACAAGGTGACTAGGTGGAGGTTTGAGTGAGTTGTTTCACTTAAACTATTTGATCTTCGCCATTGCCCAACACAAGATTCCTCTCTTGTGTTATCCCTCATTAACTTGGGACATAAAAAAAAAAAAAAAAAAAAACTCTAAATAGTTGAAGATACATAAACAGTAATAAAATTGAAGTTTATTATGGTTCATGAAGAATGATAGCAAATGTTGTTCTAGAAGGATTAGTCAATGGTAGCTTCCTCACAAACTATGGAATAGAAGGTGATTATTCTACCTTTTTTAAGTGCCGCAGCAATCAAAATCCTCAATGTGCAAGCTATATTGAAAGATGTGATCATTGTTTCGAGATCTCTATTTTGAACTATTTGGATGGATATCTTCTATGACCATTATCCGAGAGGGTCAATTGTAAGAAAAGATTATCAGTAATACAACCAAGAGACAATTTTGAACCAACTTGAGGATACTAATATGGAAGGACTCATGTGAGATTAACTTGATTACATCCGTAGTCTTCTATAGGTTCAAAAACAATCAAACACTACTCCAGCATAGTTTATTTGTAAGGTGTCTTCTAATCAATCTAAGGAGTGGATTGTTGACACTAGAACATTGCACTTTTTTATTTCAAACCAACAATTATTACTTGATTCTCACATTTTCAATCTTAGATTTTCCTTTTTCATTACCAAATAATTCTATTGCGATCTTAAAGGAAGAAGGAAGTGCCACAATTTGTCTAAATATTACTCTAAAGAATATTTTTCTTTACCAATTTAGCCCACTGACTAAGCACCAGTTGCTTAATTACAACTACATCTACTTCTTGCTATGTGTATGGCCTTCTAATTCAACAACTTTTAATTAGAACGAGGATATTGTGTGGTGCGATCTATTACCTTAATTGTGTTGCAGAATAGGTGCCTACCACAACATTCTCTTCTAAGTTACGGCATCAACATTTAGCTCACCTCTTTAAGAACTATTTGTTTTTGTTCAGATCAATTTTAAATTTAAGTTTGATTTCGATGTTCAACATTGTTGTACTAGTCATAAAATAAAACTAACTTGTTTATCGTTTCACTAATCACAAATAAAGTTGTGCTTGTTTTTTTTTTTTTTTTTTTTTTTCAATTTCATCTTGATATTCAAGGTCCACTCTATTCAATCAACCAGCATGATTTTTTATATATATAATTTTTGATCATTTCAGTAGGTTTACTTGTTATTTGTTAAAACAAAAATCACAAGTGAAACATGCTCTTCAAAATTTTTATTACATGATTAAAACTCAATTTGCTACTAAAATTAATTAGATTAGATCAAATAATACCAATAAGTTAGTAGAAAGGAAGAAGAAAATCTTTCTTAAGAAAAAAAGAAATTTTGTCTCAAACATCTGGTCCACAAACACCATCACAAAATGCTTGTCTTTTGGACGTTGCAAGAGCCCTGGGGTGTGTTCGTTTTTCTTTTATTTTTGTTTTTAGTGTGTATTTTTAGACATACTATTTTCAAGAATTATATAAAAGTATGAGAAAGATGGTGATAAAAAAAAATAAAAAAATATATAATAATTGTAATGCACATATTAGAGGTTTAGAGAATGAGAACCAACATAGCATTTTTTTTTTTTCATGTATATCTTCCTATTCATTTTTGGGGAAAAGCAATTAAAATTACTGCATATATTATGAACATCCATCCATCTCTCAATTTGCAAAATAAGAGTTCATATGAATTATTTTTCAAGAAAAGATCGCGTTATTCTCATCTTGTACTTTGCATCTAATTTGCCAAAGCCTCAAAACTAACTCTTTCCATGATCTAAGCATGTGTTTTTGTGGGATACCCTCTAGGAAAGAAATGCCTCTACTTTTTTTCTTAAGTAGTTAAAAAGTCTATAACAATAGGAAGTTATTTTTTATAAAGCAATTTTTCCTTTCAAATCCACTACAATAAAGTCATCTTCAAGTTCTTCTCTTAGCTCTCAATTTATTTATATTATTGATGAACTACCTACTTTCACATGCATACCACAAAACAGTCTAATTATTGAGGCATGCACTTTTTTTATTTGAATTTGATGTTTCATCCAAATCACTTATTGTATTAAGTGAACCCCAATTTTATCATGACTCAGCACTTGCATTGTCAAAGATTAACTCTCCAACATCATCACTAAATCATACTTATACTAGTCCTACCATACCACATAGACGATGCCACCCTTCTCAACACTTATAGAGGACTATGCATTGATGTCGCACAAGGTTATGAAAAGAAAACCTAACCAAGTTCGTTGTCTCAAGCTTTAAGCGATAGTGGTTTTCCAAACACTATATGTACTTATATCTTATGGTTTTAGCCAAGCCCGCATGCCGTTGTATTCCGCCGTACTAGAAATATAAAAATACAATTTAAAATTTCATAAAACATGCATAATCGTGCAAAATTAAAATTTTCAAGATGATACACTTTTCTTCGCATAACGTGTATAAATTACATACGGAAGGGATGGATAGAATTTTATCTCAAAACTTGCTATCAAATTCTTTTGTGTGTGATCTCCAAACCATAAGTCTTTAATCAGAGCTTTTAGATCATCCATAGGAACAAGCTTTAGACAAGAATCCTCTAATATTTTTCACGAAACTCCTTTACAAATTATAGAGAAAAGACTAGATAAAAAAATATGCTAGGAGGCTAGAAGAAAATTTTTTCTTTCAAGTAATGAAATGGTTAGTTGTTTTCTATAGAATATTAAGGTTGGAATGGCCTTCCACCCTAAAGAATCGAAAAATCTTTCCACAAGTTTAAGTTAGGGATAATGGAATGGGCTTTAACAAACTTTTGCATGGACTTCTAAGTTAATTTAAGCCTAACCAACTTTAATTATTTCTGCAATAAATAATTAAAGGTTAATTGTTTTAGTCTTTTAATTTCATTAATTAAATTATAGACTCCATTATGTTTCAAATGATAATCTCATTATTAATAAATATAATGATGAATAAATATTTTCACTTAACCCAATCTCATTGTAACACAAGAAATTTGATTATTAGAATTTTCAAGTCTCGACCAAATTACTCACGACAAAGCTACTACCTTGTCATTGTCCTATTCTTATGAGTCCCTTTGTAGTCCTTAATTGAATATAAGCATTGCTTAAAAAATATTGATAATACATAGCATATGGTCTATATCGTATCTTAAACGAAGATAAAATGATATGATCACATGAATCTTTTAAATCACGAATACAATGTGATATAAATCTTTTGTATTATTTTGTCTCAAACAAGCAAGAATAATGCATTTAATCAAACTCACAAACTTAATTATATGACCTAATTAATATTCCTCAAGCGATTACTATAAGAAAGACTACTTTTTCTAATGATAATTTTAGTGATGTCACTAATGTTGTCCCTATAAACAATGATATAGTGATAATAATTTAGCATGTCACAATTTAGTTGAAATAGTGGCAACGTAATGGTTTGTTATTTTTTGCCGTCATTAAATTTTTGGTGTTGGCCGAAAATTTAAGTTGTCGCTGATGCAAATTTAATTAGTGCTGACATTTATAGTCATCACTAATTATCTAACATTTTTGCCTGTGGTCATTTAAATTTTTCACTAAATAGTTAATACCATTGGTGGCAGAAGATATCATTACTTTTAAATATATATAATTTAGAGATTTAATATATTAAATAAATTATAAAAATTTTCAATTTTATATTATAAAAAATATGTAATATTATTTAATAATATGTAATGACATTTTTATTTTTATGTATGTCTAGGGATTAAATATTAAAAATTGGTGTATATATGTTTATAGACACAGACACAGACACACACTTATGTATATATGAATAATAGTTTAATTTGAGTAGATATGTGTGTGTGTGTGTGTGTGTACATCTCTCTCTGTACATAAATCTAATATTATATATATGGAGAGAGCGATGTGCCTTTTTATTTTAATCTTTTTTGAAATAAAGAGAAAACATTGGTCCAAGTGTTCTAAATATATATCAAGTATGTATGGCAACAAAACGTAAATCTCCACTAAATTTAAGAACCCAAGCAATTACGTTGAAATTATATTAAAAAGTTTAGATGTAGCTAATCAAAGGTTCACCATAAACTTGGAAATTTTCTTACTTAAAAAATAAAAATATAAGGGATTTAATTGAATAATATTTAATTACAAAAATACATTTACTTCTTTATACATTATACTTTCACTCTAATTTATTTTATTCACTTCTTAATTTTATTATATTTTATTTGATACTTATTCAATGTTCTATACTATTTATTAAATTATGGACTCGACATAATGTTAAAATGCTATGATGCGGTCTTTCGAATTTCTAAAATTTTTCCTCTCCTTCATTCTCTTGTAATATAATTCTTTTTTTTTTTTCAATTGTATGCTTCATATCGTCTAATTCACTGTTTTTATCTTTTTTTTAATTAATTTCTTTTTTTATAGTTGTTGTAATATATATCTTCTGAATTTAAAAGAAAAAAAATTCATAAATAGCAGAATGGTAAAAAGTGAAAAGTTTGGATGGAGGCATAAAGCGCCAGAATTTCGTCCACGTTTCTCTCCATAAATCCAATTTACTGTGAACTGTACATCAGTAGCATATTCATCTGAAACAGTTCCACCTCATTCTCCCACACTTCTCTACCATACAAGGTTGTCGACTCCCTCTCTACTGTAGCCAACAGGGTGTACGTTTGCCTTTCTTCCTTACTACCATGTCGACTCATAGAAGGTTGTTAGGTAAAACATTTTTACTCTTTAATTTTTGGTTAAATCAGTGATTTGTAGCTTGTGAATTGATTTACTGGTAAAGAATAAGATGGAAGAGGGAAAAAGATGATGAACTATGATTCGGATTTGTCCTTCTAGAGAATAATCTGAACTGATGACGTAAATGAGTTTTGTCCGTAAGACAAGTCTATAATCCAAGAAAGAATAGATCTTCGTTTTATTTCGCCTATTTTCAGTTTCAAAAGAAGTCTCTTTTCCCTACACAAGAGAAAATGAGAAAAAACAAAAACAAAAAAAAAAAAAAAAAAAAAAGTTGCAGCACTAAACTGACATAGGATATAATGGTAGAGTGTAAATCGAGTCCGTCTATTGGACAGTGAAATGCACGGCTCAGGAGCTTGCATGTTTGTTCGTTTTAAATAAGAATCTTACATTATTTAATTAATATATCTAACAAATTCTTTGTTTGTATATGTGTGTGTATAATGACAATATGGAAAGATTTCCAATATCTGATTGTTTTTATCCTATTGCCTTGTCAAACAACTTTTAAATAATAAGTTATAATTCATTTGCAGGGAGGTGAACTTAATTGGAATTTCACGTAATACTGAAGTGGACTTGTATCCAGTTCCATTATAGATGCTTGTATGATTACATTAATTATATACTGTTAGGGCTCATTAATTCATCCATTCAAAAACTGACTCTATTTTATAAAACTCTTATTATATTCAGTATAGTCCCACGGACAAAAATAAATTGCTCCGTGAGAAATTTGCAACATTTTCGGTGACAGACTCTCTTCAAGATTTGTCATATCTTTAACTAAGAAAAAATAGGTCATTGATGACTTATTCATGTCAGTGTTTGTTCGAGAGAATATCAAAGTAGACGTTTTCCAGGGGACTTTATTTTCTTGTCTGTGTTTGCTTCAGGACGAAACTACGAGTTCGAGGATTGCAATTGAAGAATTTATATGTTCATGTTTTTCTTATTATTTTGTATTTTCATTGCCAACCATGTTATCTATTAATGAAGTTAGAGGCAAGCCTATTCAAACATTACAAGATTCTCAAGAGCAACCTACTCATATGGATGGAATCAACAACTCTGCTGGTTGAATGATCAATTGATTTTAAATACTTTTATTTTTTTAAGAAGCAATGATATTTATCTTTTTGCATTACTAATAATTATATTAATGAATTTGATACAGGAACATCTGAAAAAAAAAAAGGAAAAAAGAGGGTAGAAACGCAAAAGGTCTTTCAGTTGAAAAGGTAAGGTGTGAATCTGAAATTTTAAATGTTATTATTCGTACACACCGAAATTGAATTGTTTGATGAAAATGCATAGGAATCCAAAATTGAGGCTTGTACAGTTATTAAACAATACGTACCCTTGAGCATGCACATTGGAAAGACATTCTAGATGAGAGAGAAAAAAAATGTAGCTTGCAGTGAAGGTATGGTTTGTTAAAATTATAAATCATTATACTTATTCTAAATTTATTATATATGAAATTTTATAAGTTTGTTATATAATTGTATTTGCTAAAACTTATATAAATGTTTTATGCAGCAAAAATTTTATCTCAAAGAGGATCATCAAGTTAAGAAAATAGTTTAAGAGCAATTAAATCGCCAATACAGAAGTTATCGACATAAGAGGAGAAGAGTGTATTAAATAAATTTCCTACTGGAATAAGTTGTTCAACTTGGGAAAAACTAATAAGCTACTCAGAGAGTGATGATTTCAAGGTAAAGTATAATTGATTTTAAATAAATGGCAAAAATGATTTTTTAAAGTTTAGTTCTTTTATGATTGCATTTTATGGTAAAATATAATTCTTACATTTTGGGATGCTATTACAATTCTTACTTCCCAAATTTACATTTCAATTGTATAAGTAGTTGCAATTATGGAAACACATGCATGCTTATTATGTAAGTCTTTTATTTGTTTTGTCTTAAAAAGTTTCATGCACGTTTATTTATTTTTTAATTTCCCTAATTTGATTTTCTTATCACGATATTTATCTTTTTAGCTATGAAGTGTTTAAAATTTTTATTCATTCAATGATACTTCTACTTATATGCTTATATTAAATTATGTTTTCTACATAAGCAGAAAGTTAGTGATAGAAACACAAAAAATTGAAAAAAGTTGTTGATAAGTCGTACTTACGGGACAAAATCTATTGCCAAATGTTGCTATGGATATGTAAGTGGCTTTATTTTATTCAATGTATCTCACACATTGATTTTTCCACCTTTGTAATATATTTATCAATATGTTAGTGGGATCTTGAGACTAGGGATGAGCCCACGTAAACATCCATTTGGAAAAGAACCAGGTGCAATACAAATAATGAATGCGTTGGTGAACCTTCTAAGGAAGCTTATGTAAGTTCTTTTAGAGAAGTTTATCTATGTTTTTTCATATTAATTATGAAATATATTATTTATCATACTATTTATATTAAAATAAAATTTTTAAGAAAATATTTTTAATTGTAAACTGGAACTGAAGGTGGCCAAAATTTGATAAGTGGAGATGAAGCATTCATACAGATGCTTGGCTAAGAAAAACCTAATTGACTACATGGTTATAGCGATGGATTGAAACTATAGTCCAAAACAGCATAAAAATTGAATGACAAACTCCACAAATAAATGAAGAATTCAGAAAGCAAGTCGAAGAAGACAAAGAATTATTAGAATTAGAGAAGCAAGAAAACAAAGTGATGCCTTTAAGATTAAAGTTATTAGAATCTCCAAGTAAATAATCAAGAGGCTCAAGTACAATCCCAAGTGCAAGACGTTCTCAAAGCTTAGCTTCCTACCATCTTTCAGATTTTGGTTCAAGTTAGTCTAGTTCCATCTACAATGTGAGTGCATTATATTTGTAATTTAGTTATGCATCTAACTTGATATAAATGATCATACAGTGAGGTGATTTATGGCAAATTCTTGTTTCAACATCATTGGTTTTTGATAGTTTATTCATTGAATAATGCTCAATGCTTAATGTCAACAACTAAAGTTGCTGTTTAGATATTATCATTGTTCATTCAATTAGGATTAACAATCCACTAAAATATTTGAAAGGAAAAAGGTTGTTTTTAATAAATTATTGGTTCATTTGTGGTAACATCATTAGTAAACTGTTTAAATCATGTATGTATGTTAGATTAATTATTGATACTTTGGGTAAACTATATATAATTCATTGGCTTTTCATTGTGTGCTGGTTCAAACCATGATAATATGTGAAGCCTGATACACTAGTAATGAATTTAGTTATGTTGCTAATGCTATGTTACATTACTTTTTAAATTTGGCTCCTTTGAATTACATTAGTACTCAATTGGTTTTAGCTTGTTTAATTATATTGCATCCCATTTCTGCCTGTCTTTTTCATGAAAAATATTTGCGGTAATGATGTTTATTTTGATTTTAATTTCACTTACTATATGAATGTGGTGAACTCGATGTCACTTGAAATAATAGCTTTGATAAATTTGTCACAACACTTAAAATATATATTGATAAAATAATAGTTATTGTTCCAAATTAAACCTTTTTAGTAATAGTAAAATTGTGACAATTACAATTTTATTGGTGTTAATTTGTTTGTGACTAGAGATATCAAGTTTCAATAATAAAAAAAAGTTATGTTGATAGACTAGAATGATTTAGTGATAGCAACTTTAAAGTTATAATAACAAAAATTACATGCATCTGAAACATGGAATTTTAGCCATGAAAATAATATGTAACTAAAGCATTGGAAATATATGTCACTAAAACATTGTGTTCTAGTGGTTTTTTGTGAGGAAGACATTGTACTCTAGCGACAAAAAAATTGTGTCACTAAAACATCATGTTAAAGTGACAAAAAGTTGTGTACTAACACATCACGTTCTTATGATAAAAATTTTGTGTGACTAAAAAATTTGTAATAGTGACGATTTTGGTCGCCACAGAAAATATAATTTTTATGATGATTTAACTTAGTGTCACTAAAATTTTAGTCACAAAATAGTGATAATTTTAAATATCATTGGTAACATGTTAAAGTGAAAATATTTGTATATATAGTTCCAAAATTTGTCTTCACTAAATATCATTATTTCTGTAGTGGATTAGTGTCCATCTGAAATTCCTTTTCAATCATATATTATCTTGGTCAAAGATTTCTGTCTCATAAGATATCAATCACATAAGACAAATGCCTTGATTACTTATAAGCAAACAAATCCTTTATTAATCACACACATACTTTCATGTGCACATAACCAATGACACTTTAGACTCATAACCCTGCAAATTAGATGCGATTCTTAATGCCCTAATGATTTGTTGACCATGATATGAACAAGGTCATGTGGTCTAAAGTCTAGTCCCGCTTAACATAATCATGAAGTAAGACTAAACTTCATGTGTTTTCTTTGGTCCTTGAGTCCATGTTTATATACATCATTCTACAATGACGTATCCACACATATGTGTTTCCAATACCCAATGGCATGACATTTACTATGTAAACACAAAGTATGCAAATTGAATCGATGCTCCAATGTCCAATTCAAAGAATTCATGATTTATGAACGAATTTTAATAATTGTATACTAAAAAATTTTAATTCATAACTCTTATGGATCTCTTAACACAATTGTATAAGCACAAATAATACTTTACGTCAAATTAAAAATTACATACATGAATAGAACTATCAACTATTGACAAAATCAATGTATCAATATTTTGTTAATGGTAAACAACATTTACATTCAATACCCTTCTACAAAATTATTGACATTAGAGCATATCGTTAACACACGAATCATTCTTTATTCACTGTAACTGTTGGGAAAGAATTTTTAGCCGTGGTATCACAGGAAGTAATGCTTTTGACGTTATTCAAGATGTTGGTATATTGGGTTGCAAACCAGTTGCTAGACAAATGCCACAATAAATGCCCATGTTAAACATCAGATGGAGAATCTCTCACAATAAACCTGGCACGAGTGAGCTGTGTTTTGAGTTCTAGTAACTTTCATGGCTTTACCGTTCTGATGATTCCTTTCGAAGACAGGTTTCCTATCAACGCACAGCTCAAGTAAGTCGATCAACTTCAGCGTTCTATTTCATGTGATGCATTAGTGGAACCTTCTGCAGATTTGATATGTTTTTCCTCTTGGCTCTCTTGTCTTAGTGGGAAGATTTCCCTGTGTCTCAGTTGGCTGTCTCACACAACTGTTTTGCACAGGATATTTTTCTTGCTTTCACCACGGATGTTTCTTCCTCTATGCGAATCATTGTTTAAATTGGGATTGACATGCATTTTAGCTGGAGCTGGTACAGTAGACTACAGACACTGGCTATTTGTTTTAAGTGGAAAATTGCCAAGATTTGAGGCTCTTGTAATCTAAAATTGGCAGATGACAACTAGGTTTGTTCTCACTACAATTATTACTGCTTTCAACTTTTGGGACATGAAGCTTGGTCTGGTGTGCAGTTCTTTGAATCTCCAATTCTCTAATTTTTAATTGAATTTTCGCATTGAGAACTTCATGTTATTTACAAAACTTTAAGTGGGAGCTGCGGCCTTGTGTTGGTGGTGGTATTTTAATTTCTCAGAACTTAGAAAAAGCTGCACACGCGAGGCGTACGTGGACAAATTTATTTATAAATTATAAAGTTATTTTATTTTAATTAATAAAAAAAATTATTTAAAATAATAAAATAGAGAAAAATTAAAAGGAATTTAAAGCATGAAAATATGAGTGAAAACCCAAATGAAACTAGTAAGTTGACAACAAAAATTAAAATAAGAAAATTTTATAATTTCACATTGTATGAAATATTTAAACTAAGAAAATAAAAAATTTCAAAAGCATTTATAAAATGAGAAAATTTGAGAGAAAATATAAATATCAATTATAAATTAGATGACAAGAGAAAGAAAAATTTTTTTAAAAATGAAAATTTAATATAAAAATAATTTTAAAAATGCACTTTACGTTGTAAAAACCCTAACAACATACTATACCTACGGAGGCTGCACCGCCATGGCAGGGTGGTGTAATATTTGATTACATGCATCTGAGAATGACAGATGGGTCTGTAGATGAGACTGGTGAAAAATATGGAATACTTGGTATAATAATTAATTCTTTTATAATTTTTTGGACTTCACCATAGTTTCAATGACTTGCATTGGAGATAACACTGTAATCCAGTAATTATTTTCAAATATCTTAGGATTTGAAGGCAGAAAATTTGGACCATGTCATGACTGACTTCTATCGTGCCCGTCCCATCGATAAATGAAATATGAAAACTGATTCAATTTCACCCCGGGGAAGTGTACCCCCACCCCACCTTGCCTCACCAGTCAAACTGAATATATGAGTAAAGGAAAAAATCAGTTTATACAAAAACTATAATAAAAATTAATTAAATTGATTAATTCTAATAAATATGAAATTATTATTATTATTATTATTATTATTATTATATAATATAAATAAAATCATTTATAAATTAAAATTATATAATTTTTTTAAAAAAGAGAGAAAAGAATTTCCAAATAATAAAAATGAAAAATAACGTATAAAACGAGACGGAAAAGATTTAAAAAATTGGATATAAAGGTGAAAAGAAAATTTAAAGAAAATACAATTAGTTTCATAGTTTAATGTTAAATATTGGACGTGGTTACTATAAGCTCCTTACACTTAATAATATACTATGAATTTAATAACAACAATAAAGTTATTTATAAATTTTAGGAAAGCAAAATATAAAAAAATAGATATGGGGAGTAAAGATGAAAAAAATCCAATACAATTAAAACAGGAAAGATAAAAATAAAATAAAAAATGGAGTTAAAACGAGGAGAGAGAGAAAAATAAAGTTAGTTTAGTAATTTAACATTGAAAAATAAAGGTGATTACTTGAACTCCCACTTAATAATAGTTAAAGTGAAAAATAAGCAGTTTACTTTTTTGCATAATTATATATATAAATTAGTAATTTTTTAAATTTAAATTTGAGGTCTGGTGGATGTCATAGAAAATCACTCTATGGATGGGACATGATATTAGACTGAAGGGCACAGAATGGCGCCACTTTGTCCTGTATTTCTTTGATGTTGTTGTAGTTCATTGCCCCACGTTCTTTGCTGGGTTTCTAAATTCTTTTTCAGCTTGACATCATTCTTTTGTAAGGACTACGTTGGATTCTAATGGAAAATTACCAAACACGTTAATCCAAGATTTTGTTGAGTCGACAAAAACGGTTCGACTTAAAAATTAAAATGCAATAAAATTGAATAATATAAAAATAAAGCTTAATTAAATTGTTAAATTAAATGAACCAATTACAATTCACAAAAATCGAACAATCTAAGTTCATAAATAAATAGATTTTTAAATCTTAATTTTTTCTTTTTAATTTAATTTTAGTTTTTTTATCATAATTTATCTTTGATATATTCTCCTTTATAAAAAAATTTTATGAATCAAATAAATTATCTTTCAAGATATCCACTAATTTTTTTAATTAAACACATATTGGATATATAAGACATTATCAAAATTCGATTATATTTTGATTAAATATTTTAATAAGGTATATATTTTTGTATATTTTTACATTTATATGTTGAATTAATATTAATTGTTTTTATATTCAAGGTATTTTTATTGAATTAGTACAATGAATTTAACTATTGATAGTAATTAAAAATGCTTAAAATTAGGTTCAATATTTTTTCTTAATATTCACTATTTTATTTATTTTTAATATATTAAATAATATTTATAATAAAAATATTACATTATTGGCTTGACTATAATTGAATTACCAGTTGTAATACCGCATTTGTAATACCACACATTAATCTACATATAAATATCTAGTTTAACGTTGTCTAACTTTAATCGATCTTTTGAAACTAGAGTATCTGTTGGAATTGGTAGGTCATGAGCACTACCATCATCATTAGAATCCTCTAGGTATCACCGTTGATCCTTTAGTGTGCTTTCCTTGACTATTAAGGAAGATGTTGTATTAACATTTATTATCTTGCTTATATTTGCTACCATCATTTTCAACCAAATTGTTTAGGCTCTAATATTGCCAAGTAACTTTTGAATTTATCATAGTCTAAAAAAGAGTTATTAACCTTTTCAAATCCATCAATTTCATAGGTTTTTAAGGAAGGTCAACCATAAGAATAGTTGAACAACGTGTCTTCATATTTGTCCCAAACTAAACTATTGGCTTTGATACTACTAGGTGAGAGTGAACAAACCCCAACCACAAGCTCTAATACTACTCGTTTGGAGTACCAGTCTTGAATATTACTTTTCCATCCCATCACAATATACACATCGAAAAATGTTGATCAATAATATTTGCATAGTAAAAATGTCAAAAAGTAAGCCATAAAACATTAGGAACAAAAACCATAGTATGTTCGACAATAAACCTTAGAACATCAAATACAACAACCATAGATCTTTAGATAGCAAGTAAATATACAGTAAATTAAAAATAGGTAACAACAAAAAAGCATCATCAAATCCATTGTGATTCACCATTTAATAGGCTTGTCCATAGGGACAAACTCTCAAATTGTTTTTCCACTACAAAAATAGTAAGAGTATGAAAGAAAGACTTCTTCTTAAACTTCCTAAGGGAGCACACACCCATTTGAGCTAAAAATGAAATAGTGGTATTTAAAGTTTTTCAAAACACCCGAACAAAATTTCAATATTGTCACTTGCAAAAAAAATTCTCACAATTTTTCTTTCATCTGTCTTCCTATAACACTTTCACAGAGCAGCTTGACTAATGCTCTCTTTCTTTATTTGGCTTGCTAGATTTCATTTTTCTCCAATTTCAGCCATAGTTGGAATTTGAGCAACCAGCCATGAACCTTGCTTCTAATTGGTTGATTATGGAGGTAATTTCTATAGTCGATTTGGATAATTACCTCTATTTGATTGATTGATTTGAAAGCGAAACTAATAGGCTAAATTTGATAACAATTTCTTAATTTATAAGTTTGTTCATTTTTATTATTTTTATAACATGTCAATCCGACCATCATTTAGAAAAGAGTAACAACAATACATTTATTAGAAGAGAGAACCACCACTTGACTCTTCATTTGATGTGGTTAAACCATTGTTTTTACTATCACTATATATTTCCAAAAGAGGAGGTGAACCTTGCTTCTAATTAGCAGATTATGGAGGTAATTTCTATAGTCGATTGTATAATTACCTCTATTTGACTGATTGATTTGAGAGCCAAACTAATAGGTTGAATTTGATAACAATTTCTTAACCTATAACTTTGTTCTTTCATATTATTTTATAGCGTGTCAATCCCACCATCATTTAAGAAAGACCAACAACAATATCTTTATCAGAAAAGAGAACCACCACTTAGACTCTTCATGTGACTTGGTTAAACCATTCTTTTTACTTTTTACTATGACTATATATTTTTTTGGTCATATGTGACAATAATAGGTTAATTTTCATTTCAAACATGTAATGCAGTGATTGCAAACAAACCATACCGGTTGATCTCATAACTTGGATCCAATCTCCAATTACTCATCAAAGATATTCACAAATCCTTCAAGGTTTGGATTCTGGATAATTGTAGCTGGCATCAATCATTAAGATTTGCCTAAGATATTTGGATAGTGATGGAGTTCAGACATGGAATTTTAAGCTACAATCTGGAAGAAATAAATTTTCACCTCATGAACCACAGCAGTGCTAGTCTTTTGCTTGCATATTGTTCGATCATCAATTAGTTCAGGTGAACCTCACCATCATTAAAACCCTTCACTGTCTCATGCCCTATTGAAAAGGCAATCTGAAGAATAAAATATTGCAAACTATTTAAGTTTTAAACTGCACATGATAAATCCCTACACACACACACACACAAACACGCACGCACGCACGCACTAACAACATCATGATACACATTCTACTCCACATAAATTTACTATAATAGCATCAAAGTGCGCATCTATAATTTTTAGCCAAGAAACAAGAACAGGAACAAGAAGGTCTTGATTTCATCCTGGCGATGATTATGCTGCCATTATTTCTTGTAAAGCAGCAGAATCTTCCTTGGGCAAAATGCAAATAACTGTATAGAAAAGACTTGGAAACAATCCAACCTTTGATGGTGCAATGGTCAAGCCCCGTTGACCTGACTTCCGAGTGGGACCCTCCACCTCACATGGCCACTCTGGTTTATGCCAAAATTGTCCCTCAACGACACGTCTTGAAAACCAACAAGGTTAATGGGGGAGATGAAGGTAACAGCTGATAGAGACACGGCACTTACATGCATTCACTGGTCATCGCCTCAAACTCAGCCCTTTTTCGTATGCTTTTTGGTTGATGAATCAATACTAATCAATGTGAATCGTATCATTCTTGCTAATGTTTCAAACCCCAACTGATGATTTGTAGAGTAAATCTGAGGGAAGGCCCTCCTTGTCCACAGGTTCAACCACAAATAAATGCATTTTATGTGCATATACTATATTATTAATAGTGAGCTAATTTAGTTATATTATAAATTTATAATATTATTCTTAATTAATAAAATTATTCTTTTTAAAAAAAAAAATTTTTTTCACTCCGTCCACACACCCGACTCACTCATACCTTCCTAAAGATTTGAACCCACCTCATGTTAAAATAATGGGTATGAAAACATTGGAGTGTCGCTAGAGGACTACTAAATTTACTTTTTATTATCCTTTTTTAGATTCTTTTATCTTTCTTCATCTTTTTCTTTCTTCCTTTCTTCCTTTCTTTTTAACTTTGTATTTCTTTTTTTTTTTTTTTTTTTTGCATTCTTTCTCAAATTTTCTCTCTTGATAAATTTTCTTTTTTGATTATTCTTTATTTTTTTTATTTTAAAATATTATTATAACTTTAACTCTAAATAATTATGTTTTTATTATTTAAAATACAATAATTATATGATTTATAAATAAATTTACACAAATATATAATTGGCTATTTTACTGGTAATTAACGAGCATGGAAATAGAATTATGATTCGAAAAAATACAGGTACTTTGTTATAGAAATCTCACAATAAT
This sequence comes from Avicennia marina, assembly GCA_019155195.1. Lineage (NCBI taxonomy): Eukaryota > Viridiplantae > Streptophyta > Magnoliopsida > Lamiales > Acanthaceae > Avicennia > Avicennia marina. The sequence continues at coordinate 3,676,398 of CM032776.1, forward strand.
ATAATATATTTTCTAGGTTTGACTTGACAGGTCGTGACGTATACAAAATTACGCATGCATCTTAGTAAAGCCCACAACTGTAAAAGAAACAATAGCACAATAACTTTTGTTTTAGAACCTTTCGTTTGCCTTTTTTGGGGATTAAGGTATAATGATCGTGATTAATACTTTTTAGTTGCTTAAAGAGTAAGAATGATAAAGCAAAAATACCATTTCTTTGTTTTTTGATCTGGATCATCTCTAATAAAATGTAATTCTGTTATGAAATGGCTTTTGACTATCACCTATATATTTTTATTTTAGATAATGTTTTTAAAATTAAACTAGACATCGAACTGAATAATTAACTAAGTTATTAAATTATTAGTTCGGTTGATTTAATTGTTTTTAAAAAATAGTTATATTAAATTACATATACATATAATAATATTAAATTAATTTTATAAAAAAAATTAACTTCATTAATTAGTATTCCAAATCAAAAGTTTTAAGTGTAACACTAAAATTTAATAGTTTAATAAGAATGAAAAATATTATAAAAATATAAAAAATTAAATTAAATTCAAAGCCAAGAATATAAATCTTCAAAAATTAGTTTGGTAAAATATTAATACTAAAACTTTTAACTGTAAGATGCAATATTTAAATTTTAAATAACTCAATTATAATAATATATAGATAAAATAGATAAATAAATAAAAGTAAAAATAAAAATAATTACTGAAAATTATATATACATATAGATTGTTTACGAGGGAAAAATGTTAGAAAATATATATAAAAAAAACTATTTTTATTTTATAAAAGAGAAAAAAATTTCAAATTCTTATTAATAAAAATATAAAACTAATATTTTGACTAATTCTATTTGGGTTTGATCGGTTTTTGACCAATTTTACCCAGCGGGTCAAGGGATAAACCAGTTTTATATATCCCTAGATCAGAAAACCGACCGTCCGATTTAGATTTGGAAAGCCTGATTTTAGCTTAATATTGTAGCTTGTCGAAACAATGCAAGGAATCTCAAGTTGGATTCGTCGTACAACTCACACGACTTGATCAATAAATAATCTTAGAAACCTTTTCATGACCAATATTTTTTATTGTTTACAAAGATTTCATTGTAACTTTTAGAAATCTTTTAGATCTTCCTTCAACATTTAAGAGGCTATTTTTATTTTTTGTTTTAAATTTAAGTTGTGGGGTATTCGACCATTTATTGGTTAATGGTCAATATCTTGTAGTAAAATACAAAACTACGAAGAAAGGGGAAGAACTGAGGAAAATGTAGGGTGGTCCACGCAAGGCACTCATTTCCAGTTAAAAGCGACCACGTGCCAGACTCCAAATGGACGATCAAGATCGCTCCACTGAAGACAAATCGTACGGTGGCCAGGAACGCAAAGTTATCGATATGCAACGGTCCAGGATCGACCGCGTGTCTCATCCGATCGCGTTATTATAGCCTTGATCCAACGGACCTCACATTCTCTGCATTCCAAATTTCTCTCTTGCTTCGTCCTCTGTCGTTCCTCCGGCCGGAATATTGGTCGGAGAATATCGCCGTTAGAATTCGTATTGTTGCTTTTGCTTATCGTCTAACCTTTTCTTGTCTTCGAGTGTGTGTGATTTTTTCACTCCTTGGCTCTCTTCTGCTGGTCGAACATGGAATGTTACTCAGCGAGTTTCGAATTTTCATCTAAGTTTCTGAACTTTCCGGCTTCTGAATCAAATTCCCTTTTTCTTTTAGCTGCCTAAAAATATTTTCTTTTAGTGAATTACCTAGCTAGTTGTAAAAATCGAGTGTAAAATCCCAAGTCCAATTTACCATTTTTATCCAATTCTCTTCCCACTTTTTCTTTCAAATTTCTCGCAAAAAAAGTAATCTACCTGTCCAGTTCACAACTGCACCGATTTTCATCTGATATATCGGTCCTGAAATCGTAACTAAGGCCTCGGCAGCTCCGTTAAATATCAAGCTAGCCTTTGTTTTGCAAGCACAACTCTGCTTCCCTTCCTCTCTCTCTACAGCATATATATTCAGCAGTTTTTACTTTTTACTTTCGCCCACCTTTTACCTTCTGAAAGAGATTATTGACATATAAACTCCCCCAAGTTATCGACAGAATGGCGGATTCAGATAATGAATCGGGGGGTCATCGGGACCAAAATTCCCAGAACGAAAATTCCCCTCGAGAGCAGGACAGGTTCCTCCCCATCGCCAACGTCAGCAGAATCATGAAGAAAGCTCTTCCCGCGAACGCCAAAATATCCAAGGACGCGAAGGAGACGGTGCAAGAATGCGTTTCGGAGTTCATCAGCTTCATCACCGGCGAAGCGTCAGACAAGTGCCAGCGAGAGAAGAGGAAAACGATCAACGGCGACGATTTGCTGTGGGCGATGACCACCCTCGGGTTCGAGGAGTACGTGGAGCCTTTGAAAATCTACTTGCAGAGGTTTAGAGACATGGAGGGTGAGAAGAGCGCCATGGCGGGCAGAGGAGAGAAGGAGGGCGGCGGCGGCGGCGGCGGCGGGAATGGCAGTGTGGTGAATGTGGGAAGCAGTGGGGGCGGTTATGAAGGGATGTATGGTGTGAATATGATGGGAGGGTCAGTCTACGGGTACGGGCAGGTCGCGGGTGGTGTGCCCGGGAGGGTGGGGCCGGGTTACCAAGTCGGGTCCGGGTCGGGCGCTGGTGGTGGGAGGTCAAGGTAACTTTGACTTGTACGCCCCACTTGGTCATGGTTAGTAGATTTATCTGTGATGAATATTGATGGGGGCTTTACCTTATTTTGTTATATATGTTTATCGCATGGTAGTAATGTTGTGGCTCTTACATATAAAATATATTTTGCTTGTGTATACTTTGATTTTTTTTGTTGTCATTATGAATTTAATTAGGTCAATGACTATATTATATATTTTTTATTGTCTTGTTTTCATTTTCCCCTCTTTTGTGGTAAAGTGGGTTTCGGGGATTGGACATGATTGCTACTTTTGTTTGGTTATGTTCGAACGTGGGAACAGTGATAATGAGTTGGAATGTGAATGTCAATTTAGGATTGATGGGATTATGTACATTGTAGTCTTACTCTTGTTCACAATGCTTGCTTGTAATTAAGTTTGGTATGAAGGGATATTCGTGCGAGTTTGCATTCGTATTTAAATTTTATACGACTACAAAATAGAATTTTGCTTTTCTTTTTATTTTTTATTTTTTATATTTTTTATAAAAAAAGACGAAAGTGAATTTTTCACGGCAAGTTAAGCAGTGTTAATTGGTCTGTCTAGTCTTGCGAGCATAGTCGGAACTTAATTTTGACTAATTTATGAATCTGGTCGATTTTATGCTCCACCAAGATAAGCGTGTGGCCGACCGCTAACTGTATTTTCGTTTTGGTTTTTGGCGTGATGCAATTTGGATATTTAATTAGAGTGCTAAGTGCTCCACTTAGAGCTCGCTTTACAATAAATGATTTAAGTAAAAACATTCATATGCAGACAAGTGGACGACAACTGATAAACGCTGTAATTTTATAGTGGTCTTAACCGTTGACGCGAGCCATATATATTTTATACTTGTCATATATCAAGATGGTTGTATTGTTCAGAACCACCCCCCCCCCCCCATCCCCACCCCACCCAAAAAATCAAAAACGGAAAAACTGTCAACAAAAGCAATTTGTGCTTTGGATGCCTTTACACTGAATTTTATTTTTGCATGATAAATACAGGCACGGAAAAACAGACGGAGGGTTTTGTTGGGTGTTGACGCCTCCGACTCCATTCCCATACATATTCTACCTTCTCAATATAACGTGGTTTAAAAAGCAGTTGAGAGCTTTGCTTGACAGCGATTCCATTACCCCCTCCGGCGTTGTTGTGTGACATTATTACACGAACAATCCCCCTTGTGTAGGCAAATTTGCTTGTGAGTCCCACTGACCTCTTATAAAGAAAAAGAGATGCAAGATAAGCCTGATGTCTGAACCCATTGATGGGTATACGGTCTGGGCCATGGATGTCTCATCTAGCACAAGCATTGAACCCGTGGATTGCACATCTTCTGGGCCATGCATGTATTAGATCTAGCATACAGACAAACAGCACTATTAAAAAAGCCGAAATATCAGAAACCATGAATTAACTAGTCAGATCAGCCTTAGAAATATAACGGCTCAGGCAGGCCATCGAATGCTCAGCAAAAGTGTTAAGAGTGAAGATGACTACAGAATACAGAGGAACAACGAGAGGCAGATCCTTAAGACATCAATAATTTAGAGACGCAGCACGACCCATCATATTTGTCCTACAGTTATTCATTATACCTGAAACAAGGAACTCTGTCCTCCTGTTCCAATGTCAGTAGTGCCATGGTGAAGAAAAGGAAAATCTACCAGCTGTGTCTGGGTTTTACACAACAAACTGCAAATGCTAATTTTCATGATCACCTCAGTAACGAGTTGACTTGCTAATAACACTAACAGTAATAAATTACAGCCCAGCTAGCTCGGATCTAGGGAGATAGCCCTACAGAATACAAGTTATGAAGAAATGATGAAGCTGATGAAAGTAAGGTCATAGTGTACACAGATCTCCATGTTGCTTCTTCCAGCAATGTTGTTAGCCCTTAACACGAACAGTAGAAGGCTTTTGTTCATCCTTCTCAGAATCACTTTCATCCTCCTCATCATCTGCCTCATCAGCATCAGCTAGTTTCGTGAGCTCATCCTGGATCATGAGCTTTATTGATGATTTTCTTGGCGTCAGATCTGTGCTGAACCGCTTGGCTGAAACATTAAAGGAGGACAATTATGCAAACACAAATTATGGAATTGAATTTACCATGGTGAATTTATGGGAAAAGTTCAGTGTGGCAAAATCTAAATGTTCCACCAATGCAATCCACTAACAATTAGTAGCTACATGTACTACTCCAAGAGTACATTACTCAAGAAAGGCTCATTGATATATCTGGGTTGTGAAAAATATCAAAACCATCTGTGTGTGTGTGTGTGTGTGAAGGTAGTGAGAGTTGGTGCCAAACAGAATATCATATAGTACAGCAGATGTGTGATACAAGAACTGTACTCATAAAACCACCCCTCCAATGACGAGGAATTAAACAATGGCTATAATACACCTACGAAACCCTGTCGGCCCTGAACCAAAAGCCACATGGTGATTTTAAACTAATAGAAGAGAAGGAGCAGAGGTGCAGGAAAAACGGAAAATAAACTCTTAGTCAACAGGAGATACCAAGGTCCAAAATGTTCAATAGCTTACCAAGTAACTTCAGAATGTCAGTGAAGGTAGCCTGCAAAACAGGAGTGTATCAGGTAATCCACAAAGAAAAATAATGCTAACTACAGAATCAAATAAACAAACAAACTGCAAAAAATAAAAGAGAAGAAAATAATCGAGCATCAACAGCAAATGACTCAAAAATGAATCAACATTTCTTTATAGGAATGGTCCGCCATCTTGGACCTAGACAAAAAACATCCGAATCCCAAGTTATACCCTGGATAACTTCCAACGGTTTAGCAGCATTTGGATCCACCTAAGAAACACCAACACTTTCCCTAATCTTATGCCAAACCAAAAGGCAAAATAAAATTTCTGACTCACCGTACTGAAGTCAACCTCTTTGAGGATTACACAAATCACACTTCTAAGTTCTTCGTCGCTTGGCTTTAACAGCTCCTCCTTCATCTTATCTTTCACTTTCATAATTTTCTTCCCTACATTTGGGGAAAAAAATTTCAGAAAACTAATTAGTACTATATGTTGTGAATGCTGTATTGCAAATACATATATAAAGAATCTGTTATTATTTCTGCCATCAACTGATATAAGGGGAATAACAACAATTCTCACCAGCACTCTCCTGCTTTGATACTGACTTCCTTGGAGTATTAGACTTCTTGATTGATTCCTCTTTCTTTTTAACAGAAGATTTCTTTGCATCTGTATTGTTATTGCTTTTTGCACGACTAGGTGGCGATTTGGCTAGTGTTTTTCTGGTTGTAGGACTGGACTTTTTAGGGATTGTTCCTTTCTTGGTTTTGGCTTTTTCAGAACCCTTCTTTGCAGAAGACTTTGCTGATTCTCGCTTCTTTTTTCTTCTGTCCTCATCTAACTCCTCTTCAGATTCATTTCCTTTCTCCTCACTTTCGGCTTGTTCAGACATCTCATAATCTGATCTTTCTTCCAGAATGCCATTTATATCTTTATCTTTCTCTTCTTCTTCTGATTCATCTTCAGATTCGAGAGGGGTGCTCTTAGTTTCTCCAACCATTTTGGAAGCACTCTGAATCTTCTTCCGACTCTGGAGAACACCATAGAAAAAAGGATGGTGAAAACATGCACTGCCCAGAATTTCACTATTATAGATTTAGTTGATCCACGTCAACAATATCATTCAGAATTATTTCTTTCAATTCAATTTCAAAGCAGAAATTCACTAAGAAAACCATCATCATATGGACAATTTATCAGAAAGCTTGTTTTTTCACTTTATAATTTTTTACTTCTTTGACTGAATCCAGGGAATTTATTTACCAATGGGAACAAGGACTTAAGCAACCTCCATGATGCATGTCACACAGCAACAATAATAACTAGGTCAAATGAAATTAAAGGAAGCCCCAGTAGCAAAAAATGGAGACTGTCTTCATTTTGCCTTCGCCATCATCAATTTCATTCTTTTTGTTCGATGCGTGGGCTTAGACCCCCATGAGATTTTTCTTATTTTTTTTACTCTCACGCAGAAGTAAGATTTACAAACCACTAAATTCACTATGCTATTTAAAACTATTACTGCAACTGCCAAGAGCACCAAACAAAGACTAACACATGCCTTACCCAAGAGGGAGTGCATACATATGTGCATGAGCGATGCAGAAACAATATTAAAATTTCAGACCACTCATGCAATTATATTTCCAACCTGCCAGTAATGAGTTATTAGAAAAGGCACAAAAACTAAGCAACTTGGTCTATATCCTGCTTTGGTTCTAGCTTTAATTCAACATTGACCAGGAAAATCAGTGGCACCAAAACATACCTTAGCTGAGCTTTTCGATGGTGTGCTGCTCCCTGACGCCGATTTGCTGACCCTCTTTCTCTTTTTTCCCTAAAGGACAACCAATATACATGAAATGGATGAATAATTAAGCCAACTATAGGAATAAGACAATGGAGTGACAACATTTTCTATAAAAGGTCAAATGAGCATCAGACCTGCTCTTTATCAGGAAGTAAATCAGACGTAGTTGCATGAGGTTCCATTAAAAATTCTACCAATTTTGCAATGATATCTTCCTGAAAACAAAACAATTGAATTCAGAATCTAATTTTTCATTAAACTAAACAGGAAAGATTCTGCATAGCACATCAATATTTTGCAAGAAATGTTAATAAGTTGAGTCTATGATTCTATTAAGTATATGCACGCACACAGTGAAGTTTGCATCCTTATATTGGTGATGAAAGATATCAACAGACCTTCCTCGTATTGGCCTTGGAAATTGGTACATCAAGCACATCACAGAACTCTACTAGTTTCTCCTTGACACACTTGTCAAGTTTCTCTTTGACTTTATTTATTTGCTTTTCCTGAGAGATGCTCATTTGGTACACCAAAAGTTATAACATTTCCAAGGAAGAGTCAAAGAGATCATACATACGCATGGTTCGACAGCTAGTCACTGTTAAGTTTTTTTCCTTACCTCATCAGCATTCCAAACAAACCCAGAAAATCTTGATATATTGTTCTTCACTTGAGCCACCTGTACGAGTCAAATAAATATCAGAATAAGTAAGCACCCCAAACTTATCAACACAAGCAAGAAGTTGAGCCTGGAACAACAAACCAACAATTTAACTGCCACCATATGAACATAATAAGAGAAGGGAGTTAGATTTTAATTATTGTGGATGTAATATTATAAGCAAGCACCCCAAACTTATCAACAAGAGCAAGAAATTGAGCTTAGTACAACAAACCAACAATTTAACAGCTACCACATACACATAATAAGAGAAACAAGTTAGCTTTTAATTATTACAAATGCAAATTTGTGGGGGATAGTCAAAGATGAGTAAATAACAATAATCTTACCTTCAGTGACACCACAACTTAATACAAGTTATGAATATAAAAGGAATATTATGAAAATATGATATCTATCATTGACAGATTGACTGTGAATTATTGCAATTAAAACTTCAAAAAAATAAAGAAACAAAAGTGATGCAATTAACTTTTCTAAATAGGCTTTGGAATCTCCAAATTACAAGACTAATAGTGAATTTTATCTGGAAAAGATAGCTTACTACTGAAATTGGGCCCTTTCAAAGATGTTCTGGGTAATGGTAACAATATGAGAGACACATCCAATAAATGAAGCGATTAGCCTATATGAAATCTTAATAATATGAACTTGATAACTTTACCTTTCCTCTCCTCCCAAAAAGAATAGTATGCAGCAACTTGAAAGTATCATCTGTTTTCTTTCTTGACAACTTATATGCCACTGAAATTAAAACAAAGTTCAGAAATACTAACAAATTCATTCGTACAGCTATACAGGTATGCATTATTTTAAGCATAACATATAGATATAAAATTTCCTACTTTTATAAAGCAATTGCAACAAACTTATAATCAAATTATAAGAGCTTAGAAAAATAATTGAATATTCAAAGTATTTATTGGCTGGAATGTGCATGCTTAAACCCAAGGCTGGAAAGAACAAAAGCACAACCATAAATCCTATACAAATATGTGAGGTATAACATGGGCGAGCTCATAGAAACAGGATACATAAGAAATAATGTGTACTGGGTATGAACACACCCATTTGATCAGTCAGAATGGCAGACCTTTTCAAGGACAAAATAACACAGCCTGCGGTGGTTAAAATTATGTTTGAATGAAGAACTGTTACACAAGAATATGTACTCTTATATTATCAGATATTAGAGCACTAAGAAAAGAAAATATACGTTGTTTAAAGTTTCCAACTCATGCTTTAAGAAGCATTAAATGAGGGGGAAAAAAACCAAAACAAAGACACTCCAATAGGTGATGCACTATTTAAATGTAGTAGTTAGAAAGCCAATGGAAAGAGTCATGATACCAGTATTGGAAAATACAAAACTATTTGATTTACCAAACTTCCTCCTATTTAAGGGGTAAAACAGTCAAATCTCCAAGACAAACTTCTCAATCGATGCCATATAAATTTTAAAGGAGAGAGCAAACACAGTGTAAAATATAGCAAACAGCAGCATAATAATGCAGCTCTCATTGCAAATCGCAACACAAAGGGTGAATGACATAAGGGCAACAAAATAAGATGAATATTACCATTTGGGATATCTTTCAGTGCAGTTCCACGACCCTGCAACAGACAACGTTTCAAACTCAAGTTATTGAATTTCATACTGTGTAGATGAAGAACATTGGCCACAAAAGGGTGAAAATAACAAATAAGTCCACACCTTTTCAACACGGAAATCCTTAGCATGGTCCTTCTCAATAGTGGCAACCAACCTTTCCACAGATTTACGCTCTCGTACAGGGCGTTCAATTGTGGGGGGAGCGGGGGTTTTTGGCTCCTTTCCCTTTTTATCTACTGGTGCCTTACGTTCTTTTGTTTTTTTCATAGTAGGGGTTTTCACCTCCTCCTTCTCTATGGGCTCCTTTTTGTTATTTCTGTTTTTCTTCCCAGAACTACTCTTTGATTTTGCGTGCCTATTGAAGCCTTTCTCTTCTTTAGTCTCTTCTAGATTTTCCTCCTCTTTCACTCCATCAATCTCCTCATCATCCCTATCCTCAGTCCCTTCACTGGTCTTCTTTACCGACTCTTCCTCCATTTCCTCAGTCTTGCATTCTTCCCTTGCTCCATCCTCCCCCGCAATGTCTTGCTTTTCTTGGCTAGCTCCACCCTCTTCCTTTCCTTGTCTTTTGTCTTCTTTTGCTATTTCATCCTCTAAATTTTCTTCAATGCCTTTGCTTTCTGTGGCCTCTTTTTTGTCTACATCCATTTCCTGAGCCTCAACCTTCCCATCATCTATTTTTTCTTCTTCCATTTCAGTCACTCCATCATGCTGCTCATCTTTCTTATCTGTTACAGCATCAACCTTTTCCTCCACCTTAGATGTTTTCTCTACCTCCGCATCACCATTTGCCACCGGCTCAAGCTTTTCAGAAACCACGTCTTCCTCACCCATAACAGCTAAACCAATAAGCAGGTTACACCCAAACCCTGCTTCGACCCAAAGAACACTGCAAACAGAAGTCTTACAGATAACTTTTAAATGTCATCACAATAATTAAATGAAGATAAGCCAAAAAAAATTAGGTGAAAAGTGTGGACTAGATAGCAAGAATATAGTCTCAGCATCTCCATAGAAAAATTACAAACAAAGCAAATAAGATGCAGAATAATACGAATAAGAAAATATACCACACGCGCAGTCAAATTGAAAGTTTCCCGTAGACATTACAAATTTGGGCACCCAAACCTTGCACGTAATTGAACAAACGAATTCTTATATACAACGAGACCCTGCATGCCCTCCCTATTATATCAGAACCCCACCAGTCAATGGCTAATCAAAACAGACCAAAAAAAGGGCTTTAACGAGGAAAGGCAGAAAAAACATAAGAAATAACTGAAAATTCACAAAATAGGGCAAAACCCTAGGCAGCAAGACAGCAATTCAGCAACAAGATTCGAGAATAAAAGATAACCATCTAACTCAATTCAAGTTCCAGAAGCGAGAAATTGAAGAGGACAGCATAAAACTTACAGAAACTATTAGAAGGACAACCGTCAAGCTTTAATAGCTCGCGTCGAGGCTCACTTTCCCACCTACTGAAGCGACTTTGCAATTGCTTTTTGCTCTCAAACCTCTGTTTCGTACTTATCGAACGCAGGCCTCTTCTGGGTCAGGCCGTTTATAATGCGGACGTTAGATCCGGATTTTAAATCCAGTTTAATGCCATGTCGGATTGGGGAGCGGAATTCTTAAAAGAGAGCTATGTGGACGGTTAAGATCGGATTTGACGGGGGGCAAGTTGAATGGACGGCTTCGATTTCATATTGTTCCTAACGCGGTTACCGGTGACTGATTACAGAAGTTTAAATTTGAGAATTGCCTAATGGACCTATATCTGACCGGGATGCCAATATTGGGTTCGGCCCAATGTCTTTGGCCCAAACCAATTCCGCTCCATAAATATAATCGTTCACCTGAAAACAAGAAGTAAAAAGAAAGCGCAATTACGTTGGGAAGAAGGCGAGAGCCATCCGCGTGATTCGGCAGGCAGCGCTTTTAGGTCGCCACGCCTATAGCCAAATGGCAGAATAAAGACCACGCCATTTCCGTGTGGCCTTTGGGTTGTGCTTGTTTGCTCCTTTTTTTCTCTCCGTTTTTTTTATGGCCTTTTTGGTCTACACACTTTTTCCTTCTCAAAATCACGACTCAATCCAGCTGTCTTCCAAGCTTTAAGTTTTGCCTCAGTTAATCCGGTGCGCCGGTGTGATTCGCCAGGTTGAAGCGGAGATAGTGCCGGTTGGGAAGGCAGATCGATGATTAGCACCATCGCATAGACCCTTCTGCAGTGCAAACCACTCCTTCCGTTGAAGTGGATGAGTGGGGGTATTCTGGCATTTTTCCATCTTTTCCGTTTATTGTGGATTTTGTCGATATTCTATATCCTTATTGGAATTTTGAGTTGATACATGCTTATGGTCGTTAGTTGGTGTAATACGTGTGATCTAGGATCTTGATTAATTTCGTTTATTTACCCTTATTTTTCAACAGGATATTTGGATTAGATTAGTAAATATATCAACTTTACAATTCTCAGTATCAACCCGCGCTCAGGATTAGAATATGAATTGAATTTTCAGTCATGCGGCTTCAATTTTGTGCTACGGAAATGAATTCTGAATTTCCCTTTGTATGTGGTTTAGGTCCTCTACTAGTTATACTAGCTGTATATTTCATACAACTATGTTGATGAGAAAGAACCAATAAAAAATTAATGAGGAAAGAAAAATAAGTTCAAAATATAGTTGATTTTGTCCGGAGTGCGGTCGATTCAACTTGACCTTCTTATGCCAGAAGAAAAGTTCAATTAAGCTAGGAGTATCACAATGAACAACGTCTGTTGAATTTAGAGTAGAGTCAACGAAATCGAAAAGAACCGTCCACGGGCTTATACGTATGCGCATATATAAGTGACGAAATTGGAGAGAACTGTCCACGAGTTTATACGTGGACACGTATATAAGTGAACTTAACACTATGAATTAATCCAAAACTTTAAGACTATGTGTTATGGATCAAGTATCCATTTATATACAAGCCATGTTTTCTTTCTTCTTTCAATGTGGGATTCTACTTTTTCTCTAACTCATATTTGTTTCTCAACAATCTCCCTTTCAAATATGAGTTCTGAGTATTTCACGATTTCATCAAGTTGCTCATTTATGCCCATCAATTTCGTGGACTTTCCTTCCATGGGGTATGGGCTTCCCATTTGATCTTTGAGCACACTTACATGTCCATCACTTTCCGTGGACCTTCCATAAAATATGAACCACTGTTTTCATACTCATCTTAAACTGAACCATCAGCTCTAACCATTTTGTTGGGAGTGTAGTGGACTCAACTACAAACTCTGATTAAACCTTGTTAGGCCAAATGGGAAGTTCAATCAAATTGATTAATCCTTCCTAATTGCTTATTGGCACATTGGTAAACAATCAATGTGCAATTATTAACGTGGCATAGTTGTTAATGGCGTGTGCCCATCATGGTACAAAAACTTTCTAAGCCATAGAGTACGACGAGGAATGTGCTTTAAATAAGCATGGCTCAAAATTATATGAATAAATAAAATATATTTGCATTATTAATAATTTCTATAAAAATAAAACACAAACGAATATTATATTATAAATAACAAAATATAGATTATAGATATTTTTTAAACTTCTAATTTTATAAAAAACACAAACAACATACTCTATTTATAAAAAGTTAAAATTAATAAATAAATAGCTTGTTATAAAGCATCTTTAAAAAGCTAACCAAAAAAGTTAATGTATTTTGATAATATTGATTTTTGTAAACATCTTTAAAAAACTAACCATTAAAATTTCATTTATTTTTTTGATATTATTTTTTTTCAAAAAAAAATGCAGACATGAAAATTAGGAAAAATCACTATGAGAAGATTTTTTGAACTATAAAACATCATGGCATTTTGATTGTGGATGTGTTAAATAATGAAAGAAGAAGAAAATTGTAAGAAACAAAGAAATTTTATACAAGGGAAAATGTTAAAAAAAAAAAAACAACTCTAAACAATCTCATCTAAACTTGAAGAACGGAAACAAAGGAAAAATCTTATCTTGAGTTCGAATTAGAGAAGATAATGGAGAATAATAAAAGAAAATTCTTTACCAAAAAAATGAAATAAAGAAATAAATTGACTTAGAATTAAAAAAAAAGAACAAAAAGAGAAAATATGAAGTTAAAGTGGTAATTTTTATTATTTTCCGTTTGCTTAAAGAAGGTGCACATGATGCTACTTACGCCTAGGGCAAAAGTATTGAAAGTGCACCTCATAGCAAAAACCAATGCCACAGTGTAAGAATGGTGTTAAACCAATGCCACACACTGCAACCATTACACTTTTTAAATTTTATTTCTATCTGTTTTTTACTTTTACACACTTTTTAAGAAAAATACACACCAAAAAATCAAAACAAACAAAACCTATGAATTTACTTATAATAGCAAAATTATCCTTAAATTGTAATTTTTATATAATTACGTATTAAAAATTTAATGAATACTTATATTTTTGTACAAAAAAGTTCATATAAAATAGTAAATAAAGATGAAAAAATTGTGTAATTCAAAAAAAAGATAGAAAGAAAAAACTGTAAATGTGATTATAAGTGTAGTAAATATGATTTTTTGGTATTGGCACAAAATTGTTATAAAAGGTAAGTGTGTGTTTGAGTATACACATAATATTGTACATTACTTATAAAATAAAAGATAAAGAATGAAATTTAAAATAGGAAAAATTAGAATTGTAGGAGGATATTGACAAAATAAAATATAATAAATCAAAATTTAAAAACACTCCATGTCTATGCATATAAATAGAATAATAATACACCAATTATATAATTCATAAGATAATATAAAAGAAAAAATTGAGATATAGAAAATATAGAATAAATATAATTTTAGAGAATTACATGAAATAAATAAAATTTGTGGGAGTATAATGAAAAGAGAATATATAAATAATTAAAAGTATTTTAGTAATTATATATTGTACAATATAATAGACTATAGAAGGATAATTTTGTCAAAAAAAAAGTGTAAGTTTATTCTTAATAAATTGATAATATGTAAACCTATACTACTGAAAAAGAATAGTAATTCTTGTACTATTGAGAATTAACATTACTTCGAGAATAACTATTTTGTATAAAAATTATGCCTGCCACATGATTGAGAATAGAGTTGAGATTTCACTATCAACTTATTTTTGCATACTAGCCATGCTCTTTGAACATTAAGAGATGCTTTGTTATTCCTTTGTAATAAACCGTTTTCTCCAACTGTGCCCTTTCAACTAGCTCCATGAGTGAAAAAAAAAAAAACATTAGACATTTCATTTTCTAAAATCAATATTTTTGATTTTATTTAAAGTACAAAAACGTTTATATGCATATTATGGATTTGCAACTTTTGGATCAATAAAATTAAATTATCACTTTATTCATAATCGATTTAAAAGATTAAGCTTACGGGCATCACTTGATTTTTCAAGTGATTTGGAAAGGGGATTTGGTTGAAAATAATATTTGGTGGAAGCTGTGTTACGAGGAACATTATATTTAGTTGTAAAATTTTGATGTTATAAAAATTTTAATTTACTTAAATATATAAATAAAATATATAAGAAAGGTTTGATAATATGATAATATATGAAAATAATAATTAATTTTTAAGATATAAATAAATATAAATATAACTATATGTATAGGTAACTTCTCCCCATGATATTGTGCAATGAATAGGAGAAAATGTGGAAAATCCCTTGGGAATTAGGTCTAGTAAGTACGGATTAGGAATAGAGGCATGGTGGCTTCAGATTTTTGGAATCTACTCATCCATACTAAAACTTACTTTATAAATAGCTAGCTTGTCCAAAGTAGAAAGCAAACAAGAAAGTAAGAAAGAAAGTAATCAAGGCAGATGACATCATATTTGTAATGTGACATCATCACTGGTGCCGTCTATAGGAAACGAGAGCTAGAGGACTTTCTTTAGATGGAAACAAGTGAAGGAGCGTTAGTATGGAATAATGAGCAGCAAAATGACATATTGCAAACAAGGGTGTTGAGAGGTCGGGAACCTAGACACAACACTTGAGCTAGTCCAACAAGAGGACATGACGTTCACTAGAGCACCCCTAGTGAGGGCGTTAAAATTTCAAGAGTCAGGACATGCGACACCTAGGCTCATTCAAGTTTCAATACACCCCTACATTTTCCCTTAAAAAGTCCAAGTTTACCAAATGGTGCAAGCAACTATTAAAGCCATGAAAGTAGTATAGGGCTGCTTGGTAAACAAGTCTTTTGTTGAAATCCTCGAACTAGGTCCATGACTGAAGATGTTCCTTCCAATACAGTTCCAAGTAGGCTTAACCCTCCTAAGTTTAAGGATAGTCAAGAAAAACAGTAGTGCGGGCAGATTCCACAGCAACAACAGACTTGCAGTTAGACTCTGGTTTTCATAATGGAGGCACTCTATCTCGAACTCTAAGGAAGTAACCTAGGTAAGAGTGATTTTCTCCCATTCCCAAACTTCACAACATAGAGTATCTACCACGTGACATTGATGCTCAATAGAAGACTTGAAAGACTCCAAAGTAGAGACGCAGGCTTGTAGCTGTTAAATGTGCTAGACATCCTTACCTGCTTGGCGGCAAACCACCTCACTAAGGTAAATAAAGCCCAATGCAAGAGAAGCCTGTGAAGAGAGAGAGAGAGAGGAGTTGACATGGAACTATACCAAGCTCTAATTCTGAACACAATGATTTAATACATCGTTATTTGACAATCCATTATCTATACTCCGATCTTGTGAAGATAAACTATCAACAAGAAAGTCGTAGGCTATTTGAAGATTTTCAAAAACAAAACCCCCTGCAAACAATGTAGCATTAGGAGCTCGAAATCCAACTCCACTCATAGAAATAGAGTTAGGCCTAAGGGTGGAGCGTCAAGATTAGAGGACGAGCAAAGGAGGTGTGGATGAAAAGTCATCACCCGTGTTAATAGAGTGAGAAGAATACTAGGGAGGCACTGCCAGAGTAGGAGGAGCCGCTTCAGGAGAAGCAACCTTAGCGGCAGGCATTTCGGGGGTCGGGCTAGTAGTAGGCAGATCAACATTTCCTTAGGAAGTAAATGGGCTGCTAATAGCATAGGAAAAAGTGGTCCATTGGATAGCTTGTGAAGTGCTAGCCTCTTGGGCTAAGTGCCATCTCTTTTGAACAAGCAAGTAGACTGGCTCTTTGTTTTGGCGACCAATCTCAAAATGAAAAAGCTCTGTTACCATGGTGTCTATAGAACACAAAAAAGGAGATAAAATAAATAGAAGGAGCAAAAAAGCGAGGCCAAAATAAAGACTTACCAACATCAGTATAAAGATTATCATAATAATACTTCAACCCAAAGAAATAAAGAACCCCACGCTTGGTGATTATTTTAAGGTGAAGGATGTGGCTATTTAAAGTGGAAACTTCTCGCTCTAAGGATTCCAAATGAAGAGCGGTGCTACGAAAGTTTATTTTAGAAACAGAGTTAGACCATGAAGTAGGAGAGCCTCAGGGGTGGGGTCCTTTGATATAGAAAAACTCATTTTTCCAGCCTTTATTGTCGTTAGAAAGAGTATCTTTGAAGCACTTTGTAATAGCCCAGGGAGAAAAGTAGAACACCCGAGCCTCGAAGCCTTCACGGTACCAAGAAGGGAAAACAAGTTTGCAAAAGGCTTTATCTAAACTTCACTGCACAAAATAACAAAGCCTGCTATCATGCAAAAAAAGTTGATAGTAAGTTATGTAAGCAGCTTGAAATGGTTAGCAATTTGGCAATAGATGAGGGGCACATGAAAAACAAGTTGAAAATAAAGTTAGGCAACGAAAACGAGGATGAAGTTATCAAGAGGGCGTGGGGGCAATTAGAAAAAGTAGGGATTATAGATTGAAACGAAGAAGAGAATTTATACGTATCAGACAATTGGATAATAGAACCAACATTGCAATTACTAATAATGGAGAAGTAACAAAGAGTTTTCATCATAATGGAAGAAAAATGACTTTGAAGTTGAAATAAGGGAATAAGAGATCTGAACAAACAAATTTTTGAAGAAATAAGAGATGGAGAGAAAGCAAAGGGAGGAAGAAATAGATAGAAACACTAGTATATATAAGAAACGGGAATAAACTCCAGTTGTACACGTGAAGAAACAGATGAGCACAAGAAGGATGAAGTAAGGAGGTATAGCCACGTGTAATCCTAGAATGCCCCTCGAGGAGCCTAAACAATGATATTGTATACATTAAATATAAAAGAAGCTGAAAAGACATGGTACTGAAAAGGCTGCAAAATTAATAATGATAACAAAAAGTTGGAAAGGCAAGCTAAAATATAAAATGATTTGTTCGTTGAAGGCCAATACAAAAAGCTTCACCTAGATTGGGAAGGAGCTAGGGTAATACAAATGGGTTGTCACCTAAGCCCAAAGGACGACCAATAGCAGTACATTTTTTCAATTGGGGAAAGAACAGGAATATTACAAAAGACAACCAAAAAAGTACTACTTACATGCCAAAAAATAAAATTCCAAATACCTAAACTAGCAGTTACCCTGGGTAGCGAATTCGAGGGAAGGAGAACACTTATCCCTTAAACCTAAAGCTTGGCGTACTTGAAAAAAAAAACAAGAAGAAGAAAAGGAGATCATCCATCACATAGTCTATAGCCCAACTAACAAAATAGCAAAAAAAGTAAGAAAGTAGCATGATAGTTGTTAGGAGTCCACGTCTACAAATTATGAAAGGAAAGGAAGCATAAAAGCAATGTAGCAGTCATCAAAGGTCCAAATCAATAGGGTTATTAGCCGAGGTCTCGTTGCCAGAACTGGTTAGAATTAGGTCCTCGAAAATGTCTCCCATCCAGCCTTCCAGTCTAGCTCATTACAATCAACATTTACACTAAAAATACATCGGGAAGAAATATGATCCAAGCAACTATTGAAACCCCACCTATACCCCTTCTTTACTTGAAAAACAAGCAAATCAATGAATTAGAAGAATACCAATATTCTATCTAACATTCATCTAAAGGCGACTGGAAGTAGGACTAACCACTAGGATTGGATAGATATTCATGAAACAACTAAGACTAAATGTTTTGATAAGAATGCAACTCACCTAATAAGTAGTTGTACTTCCTAAAAAGCTCCGCCCTTAATTGCTTTAGTGCCAGACAACTTTGAAGGCAATGGTTCAATAATTGATGAGCCTTGTAAAAGTCAGATTGAATTCGAAACATTTGATCACTAAATGCAGGGAGATTTGAAGGAGTTGTTTGAAAAAAGAAGTGATTAAACTCCCTAAGAACTTTCGCCACTTAGGACAATTTGGTCGAATGGGCTAAAAATGATGTTGATAGTTCACTGCCAAAATTGAATGGAATCGTAAATAAGAATCATGGTTAGATGATGAAATATTTGACATAATTAAGCAAGAAGAATGTGATTCATGAAATAAATGCGTCCTAAACCCCCTTTTTGTAGAAAGATGCCATAAAAGTAGGGAGTAGTGTAAATAATTACACCTGTGATACCGTGCAATGAACAAGAAAAGATATAAAAAATTCCTCGAGAATTGCGTCTAGTAAGTATGGACTAGGAATAAAGACGTGGTAATTCGATATTTTTTAGATTTGTCTATTTATATTAAAATTTACTATAAAGATAGCTAGCTTATTCCAAGGACAAGGTTTGGAGAAAGTAAACAAGAAAGGAAAAAGGTAATAGAGGTGGATGATGTCATGTTTGTAATGCGACATAATTATTATGTTAGATATATATATATATTAATTTGATTATAATTGAATGAAATAATTAATTAATTATATAAAAAAAAAATTAAATTAAATTTAAATAAAAATATTATTTGATAATATATTAAGTGGAATGAAATTTGGAGGGAGGTGAAAGGATTGGGGACGCGGTCCCAAACATAAGTTATGTGAAAATCATAATTGATAATTTTTAAAAGATTTGACATATAGTGAACATGATCTAGGTTGTCATATCAATTTAGCTTAGGCCATTTTTTTGGCCCCACCAGTGGCTGCAAATCATTGTCCCGCAACCCTTTTTCTTTTGATGTAAAAAGCATCGGCATTAGCCAAGTTAAGATCAAACCCAAAATCATTCCTAATTGACTGACTTACTTGTCCTTGAAAAAGTAAAATGTAAATAGCGCGCAGGGCCTACTAAAATTTCCTTTTCTTTTTCGCCTTCTCTTAGGAGTTGGAATTATGAAAATGGAAATTTTCATTAACCAATAAAACAAGTTCTATTGCTGTATTGTCTTCTGTTGGGCACAGTGAAAAGCAAAGGGCATTTCTGGAAACTGTCTTTTCGAGTAACTCCCTGCCAAAACCGTAGTTAATAAAAAGAAAAAAAATGAACCAAATCACAGACACTGACCGTAAATGTTCACTGCCCGCAAAGCTCACAAAACATTTCCCCGCAGAGAATCTACTAAGAGAGAGCTCTGAGTTCTCCAGCTCATCCATGGAAATCCCAGAAAAGCTTCTCAAGTTCAAGTTCCATATTCTCTTGGCCCTTACTTTCGGTATCTTTGTTATCTTTCTCTGCTACATCGCCCCAAGATTTCTCGATATTTTGAACTATTTTTGGCCGCTCCTCGTCTCAACGGTGGTCTTTCTCGTCACCGTCGTTGTTTTCCACCGGATTTCCCCGCCTTCTGCCGAGCAAACCGGTGAAGGGTTGCTGGAGTATGTGGCCGGTGAACCGCCAACCAGAGAAGTAGATTCCGTCGTAGCAGAAGTAGAAGTAGAAGAAAGCGTGAAAGCCGAGTAACGCTTTTGTAAATTTTTTCTTACGCTTTCATTTTGTTTTAACTTTTTATTTTGTGGACTGGAATTATTAGCCTGTAACAATAGGATGATTAATCCCTGGAATTAAGTTGATGCTTTTTTCCGTATTTATTTATTTCCAGTTTTCGCAATGTGGAGTGATTGATTGGATCTGAATAGGGCAGAATATTGGGAAAGACATGTGGTGGGATTTATAATTTTGTACCCCAATCATGTCCGAGAAGTCTTATCACTGTATCCACTAATAAATAATAATTGGGGAACCCCTTGACCTTTTTCTTCATTTTATTTTCATATTTATTTATTTTTGGAATGTCACTTTTGTTTCAAGAGACAAAATCAATCAAAACCTAATCTACGCCCCATCTATTTCATAAATAAATTTGCTCTATATTAGCCCGCCGTAGATCATTAATTTTGGTTAAGATTTTTGCCTCTCATTTTACTATTTTTTTTATTGGAATATAAGTTAGACTGTGATGAGAATTTACTACTGCTAATAACATCGACAGCGGGAATAATTTTTATTGTATACGTCTAAATAAATTGAAAAACATAATTTGTTTTGTTGAAAAGTTTATTAAATATGAAAATTATATTTAGTTGTAAAATGGAATGAAATTTTAATTGATTTAAATGTGTATGATTATATACATGATAAAATGTGTAATATGATAGTATATAAAAATAATGATATTATAGTGTATATATATATATATATATATATAAAGGTGAATGTACATATGTGGATACATGTATATGTATATCAATGTTTAGAATCCCAATTAGGGTCAACCAAATCAATCGATTTGATTTAGAATTGGAC
The DNA here is from genome assembly GCA_019155195.1 of Avicennia marina. Classification (NCBI taxonomy): domain Eukaryota; kingdom Viridiplantae; phylum Streptophyta; class Magnoliopsida; order Lamiales; family Acanthaceae; genus Avicennia; species Avicennia marina. Next base: position 3,697,476 of record CM032776.1, read on the forward strand.
GATTTTGTTATCTAATCACTTTATAAAATTGGTTCATAAGAAAACCGATCAAGAATTGACCAGAAATAGTGAAAGAAAAAACGGGTTTTGTATGCTTTATTAATTAAAAAAATCAACTATTTTTAACAGAAATGAGCAAAATAATTTTTTAAGCTTTCTTATGATTTCTAATATTTTTACCTCCTAAATATTCAATTTGTATATATAATTGTACTTTTTGACTTTGACTTTTATTTATCGTTTTATCTATATATTAGTGAGTCATTGAAAATTCAATTATTTCATTTAAAAAATTTAATTTTTCATATTAATTGAGTTTTTTTATTTTACACAACTAATTTTCTTTATTTATGTTTAAATTTTTTCTTTGAATTTAATTAAATTTCTTTTATATTTTTCATTCTTGTTAAATTATTAAAATTTTAATGTAACATGCAAAACATATCCTTTGCCACATTAATAAATTGAATTGTATTTACTTGATAAAATTGATTTGATATTACAATATATATATATATATATATCTGTATGTACATGTATAATATTATACATATATAATTTAAAATAATTAAATTCCTTTGAAGCGGTTAATCTAATCTAATTATTGACCCAATTAGTGCTCTGTTTAAATCATCATTCTGGATTTAAAACGTTAATATATAGGTACTGTTGATTTGGTAATGAATAAATATGATAATTAAATTTTAAAAATTTGTTATATACATAAAAAATAATTTGAATTTAAATTTAAAAATTGTGCACCAAACATAACCTTTGCTATTCTACGTCAACAGGGTTTGGGCGTACGTATGTTCGCACCATATACGGCAGCACCGACGAGCGTCTGCCGACATTCATGTGTATGTATCTGGTTGCGTTCGCTAGAGGTCCAATATTTAATTAGTCGAACAGCAAAGATGCCCCTGAGCATTTGCTGACCAGCGTTGGGCCACTACTACATATCGTACGGTGATTAATGCGCGTAGACACTTGGAACTTACGACATCCACGCATCTTGGGGGACCATATTTGAATTGGGTTTCATTTGAGACAAGGGTCAAAACCGAAGCCAGTTGTCGGATGGTCAATCAAACACAGTTGAATGCATCACTGATATCCATTTTCTCAATTGTAGTTAGCTAACGAGTTGGATTCAATTAATAGTTCCATCTCAGTGACTATTTGAACTTGGTTCGATTATATTTCATGTAAAGCTCAAATTCAAGTTTAAACTTGAATCAAACAGCAGATCAAACTTGAAAAAAATAATATTAAAATTCATGTTCGAACCCAATAATAACACGCAAAAATTCACGTTTGAAATTTAATCGAATTCTTAATTTGATTTGGTGACACCCATAAATTCATAGCTAGAGTGACTGCCAACTAGAAAAGTGCACGCGACGAGTCCCATCGTCATAAAACTCTCTTGTTGAACTTTGCTTGGCTCCATTTCTTCAAGAATGTCAGCTTGGCCAAGTTTTTCTGCTGCCCGAGCGATGCCTCAATAAGCAATTTTTCCTGCTTTTCTCCAACACAGACTGCTCCTTTGCCAAGCATTAGACCACTATAGAGGGATTTTCAACTATGCTTATGGTCGCAATAATGCAAGGATGTGTTTACTTTGAATAATAATATATGACATATTATTTTGTCAAATTTAATTAAGTGTTTATTTTAATTAATTAAAATTCTTGATTAAATAAGGTTTGGTATAAAATTGTAAAATTGTATGATAAATGATATTACATGTCAAACTTAAATAAGGTTCAGTATAAATGATTTCAAATGACTATAATTTTAAACTTATATAATTGATTCAACCTTATATAATTTGATTGAACTTTATATCATTCAAATGATTATTTTAACCTTATGTATAATGCAAGGACATGTTTACTTTGAGTAATAATATATGACAGATTATTTTATCAAATTTAATTAAATATTTAATTTAAATAATTAAAACTCTTGATTAGATAATGGCTCAGTATAAAATTGTAAAATTGTATAATAAATAATATCCAATGAGAACTATAATAAAATAATCAAAATTTTAGGAATTATATATATCATTTAAATGAGTATTTTAACTTTATATAATTGATTGACTTATATTCTATACTAAGGTTGTTATTAAAAAATAAATAAATCACCTCAAATAGTCAAAATTACTGAACATAATTGTTAAGATTATTAATCCATTCAAGCTTTAATTTTTTTATTCTTCAAAATATTCATTTGAATTATAATTCTATCTGACATAACATAAAAAACGTTGAGCCCCATCTGTTTTCTTTTCCTTGACCTGATCCATGACAAAGCAACAACTTATGGTGACAATAGGGGTTTTTTTAATTTAAAATTCTACTTTTATTTTATTTTCAAAATAACTGAGGTGAGATGGTTTTGATAGAATAATCTATTCCATCTTTCCAAACGAGGGAATCTGACAATTCTGTTGTTTGAAAGATGGCTTTTGAATTAAAAAAAAAAAAAAGAAAGAAAGAAAATTAAAAAAGAAAAAGAAGGAATGCCAGGTGGGCATTCCATTGGTTCCATTCAACCAAAGGAATGCCCACGTGGTATTTCACTTGCACACGGCACCGACACTCGTATTTGATTAATATAATTGTACCTGTATAATTGAAATCATGCATGATAATGTCATGGTCTAGGGTTTTTCGTGTTTCGGGTTTTGAATTATAGCATTACCTAGACATGAGTCCATAATTAAGAGCTAACAATACATAATACAAAATGTAATATAATGATAAAAAAATATAAAAATAATTAATTTCATTTAAACATGCCATCAGTACATAAAAGGTGATGAAAAAATAATTAACTATACAAAATATGTAAAAAATGTCTAACATTATAAATGGCTCTTGTGGTCTTATATGACGACATGGCATCTGTCGTTGTTATGGATCCTCTCCTTATAATGTCAACTGATCTTCATAATCATAACTAGTGTTACTATCGTAACTCTAGAACCCTCCTATATAATATAATGGCGATGGCGAGAAAATATTACCAAACGGTATAGGGGACATAGAATACTGTGGGAAGCATAATACTACATCAGGATGTAAGTCCTAATCCCAACTATAAATCTGGTGGCATATAGAGATACTATACTTGAGATGAATCTAATCCTAGTGGTATATACGCGAACTACATGTCAATGTCTAGTGGTGTCGGTATGTAACAGTATTATCTAGACCTAATGTCAATTAATGGCCCCATGTTGGGCATGTCATTGAATATAGAAGCATACGAAAAAGGCCTAAGCATATCTAAAAAAGGAGGTGGGTACGATAGTCTGGGCTTATCTAGATGATAAAGTGTGTGCGATAGGCTGGACATGTCTGGATGATGATGCGAGTATGATCGCTTGGAAATGTTTAGATGATGATGTGGGATTTGGCTATATAGCTAAGTTGTTGGGAGGCGATGGTATCAAGATGTTTAAATTGCACCACATCATACCCTCTCTAGCACATTTGTTGCATCTGATGGACCTGTAACAAAATGTTGACAATCATGCATTAATATACATGCATTATATGCTTTAGTAAGTTATGTATAGAAAGTATAAGGAAGTTGAGGACAACATATCATGTGTGCGAAAACTCCAGTGTCTCCCAATTAGTATCCTCTATGAACATTATGTTATGGGGGATAGGTGATACTCCATGTGACTCGCTGGTATCACTCATAGTCTCCTTCCTTGATGCAAGGTTGGTTGTACGGATGTATAGGAAAGTGGATCACCCAAGATGGATCCCATCACTACTGCACATGTACAGCATGCTCGGTAACCCAATTCTTACCCACACTAGATCGTCAATGTGTGAAGACGTCTGTTAAGGTCCCCTGTTAGAGACTATACTACTTGATCACTCTATTGTGTTAGTGATACTCAATTATCTCATACAGGATAAGGGAATTCCACTATGTCCATTGAGCACGAAACTTTTTATCAGGTAATGATGTAAAGTCTAGCTCGTCATTGGGCTGCCATATGAACTGCATATAACAAAAGTCGTATTACTATAAGTGTGTTGTATATGCCATTAATTAGAGTAGATGTTAATGTATTAATGTAAACTTGGGTTTAGGCCTCGAAATCTAAGATATCACAAATGATACACATGGGATTGGCTCTTATCTCGTGCAACTCATTGCTACAAGTAACGTACCTATAATAGGAAAAATCATTCGAATGCATAAAATTGTGTAATAAATTTATGCCACAATGTATAAATCAATATTTTTATATGTAGATCATCATTCCATGCATCAAATATGGTGGTTGGAAGTAATCAAGTGTCAGTTAGCACCATTAGCTACCTGTCCCTCCGCGAGTGACCTAAGCAGGGGTATAAGCCTAGTATTTAGGACCACGCCCAAATCTGTACCAAACATGGACTAAGTATCATCAATAAAAAGATGCATTGTGTGATTTGAACCCAAAATAAAATTGGACTTAAGCTTACTTGTAATAACTCGCATGCCCCAAAGATAGTCTCAAGCCCTTATCGTGCTAAGGCATAGAGGTCTCTGTATAGATATGCTAGCGCAGCATTGCCTTAACTATACTCACATATGTGATTAAGGTCTTGGAAGGGTTGGCACAACAATAGCTTAAACCTATTCCTTGAGGTGCCAGGCATCATCATGCATGCCAGCATCAACAACACATATCCTTGTGTGTACTATGTGACTTACTCAGAAGTGCTATGTGGCTATAATGGGGTCACATTTAAATAGTTGGATATATCAATGATTAAGAGGGTAGAACCTTTGAACCGTCACTGGACCAGGGTGAAAGTTAAGTAACGTATGCTTGCTAGTCCATTTTACTCTGCTCAACATTGATCCCTGTCACTGGGAGGCCAGCAGTAGGTAGCTGCTATATCAATGTCACATCTTGAAGAGTGATTGTGGCCTCTCTTGATGCCAAGTGGAAGTGTAGGTCTTTAGACTCCATCTTTTATCCATAACAATCGCCAAATGCCAATCCATTTGGAAGTGACTGCATTTATGAACTCTATAGAAACCAATTTGATATAAAATAGCTATTACACTGTCATCTACTTCGAGCTTCCGTAATTGGGTGTTTGGACAATTTGAATAAAGGGTCAAGTCCAACTTTCCATTCCATGCTTGACTTGAATTATAACTACGTTGATCATGCAGCAAAGTAGGATCAATCAATCCATCCTGCAATATGAAAAGAGATGATTTTAAGTTTTTGAATATTAAGAAATAGAAAAATTGTGTATTGTGTGATTTGAGTGTTAGAAATTAGGAATCTTGAGAGTATTGGGAATTAGGATTTGTTGGGATAATTATGTGAAGTGTGAATTAAGTGTTGGAAATTGAGATTCTTGAGAACATTAGAAATTAGGGTTTTGTTGGGATAATTTTTTAATATGTGATTTGGGTGTTGGGAATTAGGGATCTTGAAAATATTGGGAATTAGGACTTTTTTGGGATAATTATGTATAGTGTGATTTGAGTGTTAGACATTAAGAGTCTTCCGAGTGCCATAACTATCAAAATAAATCTCCTCACTTACCTATGTAAAGAATGGCATTGATGGCTAGATGGACTTCAATAGGAGGCATTGATGGATACATGGACATGCTTGCAAATGGCATTGATCTAAGTAGTGCCTAGGATGTGACTGAAAGGCCTACTTCAAATTGTGCCAACACTTCTTCCATAGTTGCAATGTCAATTACATTGTGGTTATTGTCCTTATCGGATGTATTGCCTCCAACACTCTCTTACTTAGATGTAGTTTGTATTGTCTAGTAGCCATACTCGTCTGCATACTGTATAACCATATCCTTATCTGCCTCCTGCTCTAACTGGGTCATCTCATATGACTTCTCACTATATGTTTGCACACCACGTGACGTCTTGCCATATGTCAGATGCACAAACGACACTTTATAAGAATAAGGTTCAATGTTCAGATCAAGAATCTTGGTTGGATCATGAATACCGAATTGAGATAGTGCTTTAGTGACTCCTGGCACACTAGATACATCATCGCCAATTGATAAAGTTTGATGTGATGACATGGCCATGTCCAATACTCTTAGAGCATATGTAGATTGATCACCAAATTGTCAAGGCTTTGTTTGTAAATATAGCTCTAGGTATTTCAATTAATTCTTAGGGTATAACAGAAAGTTCAAATTAGTTTTAATATCAACAGGAAATACTGATAATAACTGCCCTCGAACTAATTCTTGAATATGTAATTGGAGTAAATTTTGAATGAAACCCTAGTATTGTTGAACCTAAACAATTGATATATAGTAGTAATGAATTGATCAAAGTTAATGTCACAGGGCCTGAGAGTCACTATTGATGGACTATGACTATAACTCACAAAAGTTGAATCATGTAAGATAACGTCTCTTTAGTACAAAACAATTTATATCTTACTCTCAAATGGTATGGATACACTAATAAAAAAACACACAAGAAAATTTTTATCAATACTACGAAACTATAAAATTACATTTCCTCTAATGCAATATACTAAATTAAAATCTTATAACAATACATGAAATTAAACCAACTAACAAGTATAACACACAATCAACAGATGTAACTCACTAATAAAATATCCACAAAACATAACCTATGTCGAAACTACGAAAATATATTAAATAATAATGTAATAAATTAAATTAAAATCTTATACTAGTACAAGAAATTAAACAAACAAGCAAATATGACACATAATCAACAAGATGTAAAGAACTAATAAATTACAAAAAAAAAACATATCGCGACAGTACATAGTGTTGAATAATGTTGTATGAATAATACATAAAATAGAAACAAAAACATCTCATTATTGAATTTTCCAAAGTAAACTTTACTATATTTGTAAATTATGGCCTAAATTTTTTAAAATTGAAAATTCTACTCTAAACTTTTCTTTATTTGTAAATTCTATGCTGAAATTTTCCTAATGGAAAATACTATCCTAAAATTTTTTATATTTGTAAATTACAATCCTAAACTTTTTTATATTTGTAAATTACGATCCTAAACTTATCGATAATTATAAATTCTAATATAAAATTTGCAATAATTGTGACTTCTACACAAAAGTTTTCAATACTTGTAAGTTCTACCAAAAAATTATAATTATTACAATTTCTATCCTAAATTTTTCAATGATTATGAAATATACCATAAACTTTTCAGTATTTGTGAATTATACCATAAACTTCTCAAATTTAAAAAATTCTACCCTAACAATTTCATCATTATAATTTCTATCAAAAACTTTGCCATAATTGTGAATTTTACTCTAAACTTTTTAATCTTTGTAAATCCTCACACATTCCATGAATTACAAAATTTGACCCCAAATTTCCCAATTTCTCAACATGCGTCATTGGTCCATTTTTTTAGATATGAAGTCATTCCCAAAAATCCTCCCAAATTGGTCATTATAACAGCTAATTACTATAAAATTTAATAATAAATTTAAAAACATGTACAATCAAAGGTTTCATAAAAATTAATAAGTTTGGGTAAAAGAGTTTAATTTAAACTACACACTTGAATTTGAGGATGCCATAGAAGGGGGAGGGGCTGCCGGGGGAATGAGGGATGTTACTAGCGAGGGGATGCCACAGACTACCCGCACACACACACACACACACACATATTGCCTGCATACCCTTATTTCTTTTTGACCTGCTACTATCTTGTTTTAGTATACAGAAATTGCTAATTTTTAGGCTTTCCAATTAATTATTTTGTGAGAAAATTGACTTGTTTAATCTTAAACAAATATTTCAAATTGCTGAAAACAGTACTCCGTACATGACTTAAGCCACGATTTATTTTCATACGAACATTTTCTTGAAAGTTTCTAATTATAATTCCCCTACACATGGAAGCAACAGAAGCACGCATTCATGCCGTCAATTATTTCCTGAGGAACAAATTGATCAACCAAGGAGCACTTCGGCGGACACCTGCAACGTGCGCCTTCTGCTCTAATTAGGATCAAATTTAAGATTAATTTGAGTTGTAGAACTTGTAATTGTCCTCTTTATGCTAGGACTTCTGGCCCAGCCCCGTGTCGATGTCCATTCCAACAATTTATTGCTGTTTTGTGCTGTGGGAAACCATGCATGCACAACAAGAATCTAAATTCCGAAGATTTAAGTTATACCAGGCCCTTGTAGTTGGGAAATTCTATTTCAATTATGCTTTTGCCTTGTTATGTTTTAACTAAAATCCCAAACAGTTAAATCCACCATTAAGGACAAAAATATTACAAGGATATAGTTTCTATCTTGTTAACTGTACATTGAGAAATAAAATAACAATATATACATTTATCGTCTTTGCTAATTTGCCCCATTATATTACGGACTCGTACATGTGTAAAAAAACCAATCTTATTTAAACTGAAAACAAAAAATACTATTATTGATTATTTGTGTCTATTAGTGGAGTTATGATGATTTTTGTGAGTTAGAAATCTCATAATTACCTATCAAAATGGTTTGGTAGATTTTACTCCCAAGTGCATCACTCTTAAAACATGAGAGGTGACAAGTATCATCTCTATTCTTTTATCGTTTATTGTTATTATTTTTCTCTCCCTTTGTTTTGTTTGTTCTCCTTTTGTTTTCCGTGCATTTTTCTTCAGTTTTCAAATTATTTTTTAGTTTATCTACTTGTTTTTTTTGTTTCTTTTTGCATTTTGATCAACTTTTTAAAATCAATTTTGTAATTTTTCTTTTTTTAGATATAGATTAATTGATAATTTTATCTTTCATTTTTTTTCTCTTCTTTTGGTGGAATTTTATTAATTAAAAATATTTTTATATTTAATTAACAAGTAAGATTTTTTATTTTATTAATTTTTTATGTCTTCTAAAAAATTTTAAAAAATAAAGATAATTTGAAAAGTGGATACAGTTGAAAAAACAATAAAAAAAATGAAAATAGAAAGGAATGTAAAATATAAAATAAAAATAAAAATAAAAATAAAAACTTACACTCCTTTGATTAAGTACGAAAATTTGTGTACATATAATAAAAGTCTATAAAGGAAGTGAAGATATGGAAAGGAAAAAATTAAAAATAAATAGAAAAATAATTTGTCAAAGTGGGAAAAATACATAAATAAAAAACAAAAAATAAAAATAAAACAATATGAGGGAGGAGAAAGAAAACAACAAATGAGACAAGGATGGAAACGACGCTTGTCAACCTCTCTTATGCTACGAGAGCAGTACTCCTAAATGTAATATCTACAAAACCAATTAAAATAATTATTTTTACATCTTTTCACTCATACTTTTATACTATTTTAACTTTTCATGCCAAATTTCTACGTCATAATTTGCATCAAAATAAAAGAGATAATATTGTCATTGGAACACGAAAATAAGGCTATCAACATTTATATAATAGCATTAGTTAAATATAATGCAACATACATGAAACGAAATTTTTAACAAATTTAATTAAAAAGGCATCATGATATAAACTATTTCACAATGAAATATATAATATTTACACTTTTGATATTTGTTTACAGGTAATTAATATTTTACTAATTTTAGACCCATCTAATATGTGAGTCAAATACATTTTTCATCTTTTAAAAAAATTTAAAGAACATAGATATTCAAAAAATATCCAATAATTTCATTTCAAATTCAAATGTCTTAGTCACCACCCACACCCTCTTAGAAGTTGCCTATCAAGCCAAAAATATATGCAAGCCTAAAATTTTATTTAGGAATAGGGTATTATTGCCAATCACGAATGTAATAATTATTCTGATGAAGGTATGCTCGTGTATCTATAAATTAATGATGTGATAATATTTTTAAATATAAAATTTATTTAATTATTTATAAAATTAGTAAGAAAAAAATTGTAAAAATTAAAATTAAAGGAAGAGAACGAAGTCGATGAAAATCGACAGGGAAGATTGAAAACTTGGTAGTGGATTGTGCAACGTGGAGAATTTTGATGCAAGGTGGAGAATATTCTTCAAAATGCAGTGTTCTTTACAAGAATACTCCTTACAAGGTGGAGAAGGCGGTGATTTATTTCTTAGCATTTATTTTCTTTAATTATAGTTGTTGGTAGGTGAGATTATTAACTTGTCTAGGTTAATTTTTAATGGTATTTATGGCTGCTGAAACACCCCACACGTCCAACAGCCTTTTCTCACTCTATTGTAATAGTGTTGAGGTTTGTTTGGTGTTCTACCTTATGCAATAAAAGAGTTTTGTTTTGCCCTCAATTTTTCTCACTTCCTTAGTCCATTTTCACCCTTATTTTCAACTTGTTTGCATCTAAATTCCAACAGAAAATACATACCAGTGAGCCTGAGATGGCTTGTGATCCTTTCACTTCCACTTTACATAGAAAACAAATTAGTGCATGCCATTATCTTTTATCATCATTGCACAGAGCTGTTACAACAATTAACTCCTCGTGTATTCAAGATAGAGACAGTGTTCTTTCACTCTGGTTATTAATTATAAGCGCAATTATTACACTATTATTTGTAACTAGAAGGTGTAGTAAAGTAACAGTTCTGTCAGTTGGTTAGTTTCTAAAAAAGCCTAAATGTCAGTGTGTAGAAGGAAAGAAGTTTGTATTGGATATTTGTAACCTATAATTTTTATTTTGATTTGTGAATTATTGCATAAGTAGACAATTCCGCAATGATGCCTTTGTGGTTGGCCCCTCTGTAATCTCTATTTAATTGATATTATGTCACCGTATTAGAATGAAAATGAAACTCTAAAACTAAAGTGAAGCATTCTTCAACTAAAATTATTACTAAATACTGATTTTAAATTTCTGCATAGCAATGTTGTTTCAATTGTTAGTTTTAGTTGATAATCATGGATGTGTGTGTAGTTGGGCTAAAATGCATATAGTTCATAATGAAGGGAATATTGTATAAAATTGATCCCTGGATTCTACATACTGAAATAGGATTTAGCACAGAGCTGGCTAAAGACAAATAAATACGAGGATTGGGTGGTTAGGCGAACAAGATTTAATCATTGTGACAGATGAGCCTCCATTTAGGTTGTGAATTTGAAGGAAGATGGTTGTGAGCCCTGACATAAAGTAATCGTTTTTCAGAGCAGGGAATGTCTGATTGAAATTCGCTTGTTACATTAGATTTCCCTTCATTTCATTTATAATAGTACGATTGTATATAAATTGTGATTTAAGAATAATTTGATGGCATTTGAAGTAATAAGAAAGAACCTTCGTTATTTGACGAAGCTGACTTAGTAGTGTGGAAGACAAATATACTTTTGTCTCTCATACTTTACTATATACACATATGATATTTGATTATCTTATTTGATGAGTTATAAAATGCAAGAAATGCACGAGCCACTTGAACCAAACCCTTGAAGATTTGGAGCTATTTGAGTAGATTTTGCTCATGGTGCAAACAGAGTGCAGATGGGTACATGAAAAAGGTATACATCAATATGGAGAACTTTTGCAAGAAATTTGCTGGCATCTCAATGGTCATAGATTTTCTAATCCCTCCTTTTATGATTCTTCAGACAGTAGTCATATACTTGGATATACTCATAAATTTTGACCCATTATAGGTGCACAATGTCACTCAAGTATAAAGGATGAGTAAAACATCATGTGATTAAAGCTAAAGTTAAAGGAGAAAGGAAGACAAGAACCCCAAATTAGAAATGTTTTGGATCGGTATAGATGAATTGGATTTTTGGGATTTAATATTTTGTGGATAATTAACTTTTGAATCCTTTTTTAATAATTAATTTAATTATCTTGTATTTTGTATATTATTCTTGAATTATTTATTGAATTATTTATATATCTAATGAGACTTCATAATCTAACAACCCATGCACTCATAAGTTACATGCAATTATTTAGCATGAGAATTCAAGCACATTGAATAATATATGACTTGCATACAATCATTATTCGACTTTTGTTATTTTCCTGTGTTAATGTGTTCTTACTTGTCAGTTCTAATCTAGGAATTTTACTTTTGCAATTTTCCTCAAATCAACAAATCAATCTAAATGTAGTTAAGACTTAGAAAGCATTAAATGCCCAAAAAAGATAATTAAAGACAAGGAATATATCTACCAGTTATAAGAATTACAAGAATAATAAAAATTTATATATTCTATGAGTTATAAGAATAAAAAATTTAATATATCTCTAAATATATTAACCAAAAATATAAAATTATGTTTTCCAATTGAAAATTTTAAATATAAAAAATATCCAAATTTTTATAAAATATTCATACAAACATGTTAATTTGATTATAAAATATAATAATTTTTTGAATTTTTTAAAAGTATAAAATAAAACTTTGACATATATTTGAAAATATGTTCTGTAAAAAATATAAAAAGATATATTTTTGAAATTATAAAATATAAATTATTAATATTTTAGAGAATATATTAAAATATTTTTAAATTTATTAATCATAATTTATATTTTATAATTTCAAAAATATATTTCATAAAATATAATTTTAAGAGAATATATTTAGAAAATATAATTTTATATATTGTTTTTATTTTCGAAAAATAATTTCATATTGATGTAGAATATATATATATATACACACACACATTAAAGAAATATAACATATTTTTTATTCATTTAGAAAATATAAATATTTAATTTTATGTTTTTCCAAAAATTCAAAATTTTAATTTCCATGTTTTATTATATATTTTATTGTGTACATAAAAACATATATGTTACATCTTTAGGGAATAATATATTTATAATATACATTTTATGAATGTTTGAATATATTTTTAAAAGTATTTAAAAAATTATTAATTGTATTTTTTAGTTTATTATTTTTTTATTAATTTTTGAAAATATAAAATTTTTGAATTTTTATTTTTTAATAAAATTTAATTAGGTATCATTTGTCCCAATCATCCTACCATGTCAATGTCAATGTGTTGATGGTTATATTATTTACATGTTATCAGTCCAAGCTTAGTCGCCACTACCAACATGTCAATATATGCCCAAAAGTCCCAATTTTGAAACTCACGTGCAATTCACGTGCCAATTTCTAAGCAAGTTAGGGCTTGAAGTCTAGAAATCGTCAATTTTTGTCAAAATCCAGACATTTTTATCAGTTGCAAAAATTAAAGAACAATTTTGTCAGACTGCTGTATATACAGGAAAACCATTGCATTTGTCATAATAAATTAAGAGTTCAAGAACAACAAAAATAAAGGAAAAGAGACATATTATTCCAAATTTAGTGTCGTGAACGATTTTGGTTTGGCAATTCATTCAATCCTTAAAATTCCTAAAGAAATTAGAGTGTTTTTCTATGCTAAAAACTGAAATATAGGTGCTAAAAGGTTCTCTTCAATAAGCCCTGATTGCATGTTTAAATCAGTGGAAGAATTTTAAAAATTTACTTCCCTTTCTGCCCCTTTTCTGCATCCTGTTTCCGTCACCGGTTGCCACAACATAAAATGATGCACTCCATGTCGGGCTCACGTCCAAATTTTCATCCCATATCATAAACATGAAAACAACTTGGATAACCCTAACTAAATGACTCTTTTTTGTGGAGTCATCAACCCTCGCCAAGCCAAGTGGATAACTGCTCCATTACCGCAATATATTGTCAAAGGTTGTATGCTCTCTCCATGGACGAGAATCACTTATCCGCGACATGGTAACGTTTTAGATTCTATTGACGACCAAGCAACTTTTTCATCACCAAATATATGCAACCATCCCCCTAGTAAATATTTTAAATCCATCTTTCCAGATGCCCAACTTTGATCACGCAACACTTTCAAAGCAATACTAATAGTAGAATATTTCAATAATGATAAGCAATATCTAGCCTTACCAATATCATTATAGGTACTTGACTCAATGCTATTTTCACAACAAACACGAAGCGTGGAAGTATCATTACATATATCTCCTGAAATTGATTTGAGAATTCACCGTTGTTCTTGCCCACGTCCAATGACAAGAATTCTGATACTGCAAGAAACGATTTCTCCCAATCCTCATTCTGATTTGCATTCTTACGATTGGTGACGCATTCCAAACACTCTTTCTTCTGTTATTTATTATTATTTTTAAGTAAAGAAAGGGATAGAAGCCAACTGCTTTTTCTTTTCATTTTTCAGCCCTCATAAAAGGAAAGGAAAACAGCATCCATTTCTAAAAAGACAAATAAAATATTATAATATATAATTCATTAATGTAAAAGAAATCTTCCAAATTCATAATTCTTTCATATATAAAATTAAAATAAGATGAAAAAAGGCTTACAATTACCTTCTTATTAGATCTTCTTCTGACAGCAACATCAAAAGCTACTGTTCAATTCTTTTCCAGCAAATAACCCCATTAGCACTGCATTCTTTGTTGCTGGATAAGGTAAGTATTATTATATATATAAATTAAGAAGCACGCCACGAAGAGATGCTTCCACTCGCAGGATCTAAGATAGAATGATCTTGTTCCTGCGTATGCACGTTTTGTCTCAATCGTCAGCGCACAAAGCAAATGATGCCTTGTGAAGAACCCATGGTTCTATATAGTATAAAGTTTAATTATCAAATTTTGACTTCTCATCTATTTTTCGATATCCAACAGAAACATTATTTTTTCTGTCCACCCCGCAAAAAGAATCTTCATCACACCCATCTCTTGGGATACGGAGGCAAATCACTTTCTGTTCAAAGGCAGAATTACAAATATGGACTAAGAACAAAGTCTATGTCCGGAAGCTAATCCTCTTCTTCAGTGAAAAAAAAGATATGTCGAACATACAACAATATTGAGGACATTAACCTGCACTTTCACAATTCAAACACAACCGCCATCTTGCACGAGATGATTTAGATTAAGACCCAAAATTTTCTCGAGAAACACCGCACAGATATATTTGCTATAGTCAGAAGCCTGTCAATTATATGTTTAATATTGCCTCTGATTCTTAAACCAATTCCATATCTTTCATTTAATTGCCTAGACAATAAACAACCAAACCTTTGAAGAAGACACGGTAAAACACACGCGCACACACACGTATCCAATGATCTCAGAAAATGCTGCTTGAACCTTTCTGTGAAATTAATTGTTTTAGATTTTAAACTCAAGAAAAGTCTCTCGATCTAGAAAGTATGACAAGGGAAGCTTTTTCTTGTAAATATAAACTTACTCTACTGTAGAATTACTCTTCCAAGGAAGGGACTATTCTTTTCTTGTAAATATAAACTTACTCTACCGCAGAATTATTCTTCCAAGAATGGGACTGTTTTCTTCTATCTCCTTGCGATTTGATTGGAACCCCTTTCAAACTCTACTAACCCACCAAATTTTATATTATCAATTGTATTACTCCACAAAAATTTTATTCAAATTCAAGTTGAAATTTTTTCTCTTTTATATATATAACAACTAATTATTTTTCAATCATTACATCTATTAAATACCTATATAGACACACACGCATATCTTCACATTTATATATATTTAAACTCTATAAACTAATCATTATTTTTTTGTATTATCACAATTAAAATTTTGCAAAATTAAGACGGCTTTAGAATGGCTAAAAGCAATTCCAAAAAGACTTGTCCCAAATTGGCTTTTAGGAAATCATCCCAAAATTTGAGACAGTAGCTATCTCAACAGTTGTCTTTCCCACATTATTGTGATGACATTTTGGAATAACTTTAAGATGACTCTTTTAGGATGGCTTTGAGATGACTTGTTTGGGATGACCTTTTTTGGAACAACTTTATGACAGTTTCGAAACTATTTTTGGGGCAACTTTAGAACAACTTTACCAATAAAATCTATTTTTTTTTCTAATTATATTTTTCATGATTTTATAAATATTACATATTGGCAAAGAAAATACACATGTATGTAAATTTTAAAAAAAAAACATGCATATTGTTTAGAAATACATAATCCAAAAACACTTTAGGTAGTCATTAAGCTACATCAATCATCTTCGTCTAGCCTTTTCTCATTGTTTTCTTTGTCACCCTTAGTACGCCGTGATGTGCTGGCTGAACTTATGTTGAAGCCGCTCTTGAGGTTAATGAGCCTCATAAATTCATTTATCTATGCATTCCAACTAAAATCTCATGTCCTGTAGCTCCATTTGATTTTGATGTAACTTTTTCATGTAGAATGTTAAGGTCGAGTCACATTTGATGAGAAGGAACAAGATCCTATGCATGAATAATCTTTAAAAGATTTTGCTAAGAATCCCATACCTGACAACCTTTCCTTTGTCATCCTTTTAACATCTATGATCACATTAAAAATTTTGTCAAATATATTTTTTTCAATGTGCATGACATCTAAATTGTGACAAAACAAGTTGGTCTTTCAATAGGGTAAGTCTCAAAATGTACTTTGCATGTGGGTTGTTTGTAACTCAATCTAGTCTCATAATGCAATTTCATATTTGTTCACTAGTTTTCCTTTGAAGCATGAGACGCTTCTCCACCCATCCTTTTGTAAAATTTTTCCTGTTTCCCCTGTGCAGATGGTTTACCGATAGGAATTGATAATGTCAATCAAAATAGCTCGCCTTCCTACCATGTTGAATATAAATTGCTTCGTTGTAATACAGACATAATAGACAAGCCATTAAACCCGCTGTTCTCCATCTTGATATCATAGAATATATAGACAAATCGTAAATTGTCCACAACAATACTACTCTCGTGTTAAAATAACTTTGTTTGGATGAATCATATGTCATGAGACCAGCATCCTACAATATAATTGACTCCTCTATCAGTGACTGTAGATACATGTCGATAAATTTCTTTGCAATAGAAGGTCTTGGAATAACAAGAGATAGAAACATGTACCAATTTTTCACGCACATTCTAGGTTGAAGGTTGTACGACATCATCACAACCAACCAATATGAATATATTTTTCCATAAGATCTATGTGAGGCAAACCCATCCGCACATAGCCTAAGTGTCACATTTCTAAGCTTAGCAGCAAACTCAAGGTGTGTCTTATTAAAGTGTTTTCAAGCCTCAACATCAGACAGATGGCACATAGACCCCTTCTCAATGGTGTGATTGGCCTACCAAGTCATATGTTCAGTTGTTTTAGCTAATGCATATAATCTCTACAATCTTGAAATTAATGATAAGTATTTCAATGTCACATATGGCACGTCTCTCTTACCACGACTACTACTTGTTCATAGTTTGAACCTAAGCTGCCCACAAAATTTACAGTTCTTAAGTTATTCATCGTCCTTCTAATATAGTATGCAACCAACTCTACAACAGTCAATCTTTACAATAAGCAAACCCAACTCCTTTATCAACCGTTTAATGTTGTAATAGTTTTGGAGATATGATGATCACGTGATGATACCTCACAAATCAAACTCAAGATGTCATCATAGCAACTTTGTGACAACCCATGCATTAGTTTTATATTCACTGGTCGCACAAGGCTAACAGTTGGGAAACTTCTTACATCCATCATTTGTAGTTTGGTCAGCAGCATGTAACACTTCAAAAAATCTTTTTGACAATTATTCATCATAGTTTGCACTATAACTTTGTCCCCCATGAGAGCGAGTGTCTTTAAAATTGGGTCGTGCTGTGTTACTTAGACCTGTTTTTTCCTTAAAAGTTTTCATGTGTACCCAACTGCATCATACACCATTTGCTGGTCCCACGGCATTTCCTAGTCATTATCATCGCCCACAGTACTGCGTGGAGGCCCGTTGTCACTATGGTTCCCTGTAGCATTGTCAAAGTACTCAACCTTATTATGACTAGTCCAATTATAATAGTTATTTAAGAATCCCTTCCTAAATAAGTACATATGTACCTCATCATTATATAGAAACATATTATTCTTACACCATGAACAAAGACACCTGATCTTATTGTCATCTATGAACTCAAATTACTGACAAGCTTACTCTACAAATTCATTAACCCCAATCTCAAACTTATTAGTTAGTCCACGACATTTAAGAAGGTTTTTGTTGTACATCCAAGATCTAATTTATCTCAACATCTTTGACCACAACAAATACACAAATAGTATATTCAACATTACCTAATCATGCTCACTAAACTTCATAATTTATTTCAATAATGTACACTTATTACAAATAAGAACTCAAACACGTGTAAAGTACGTGTCATTCAACTCCACATACAAATTTCATTATAGTGCCCCAAAAAAAACTTTGGAAAAATTTATTACATATTTTTGGTGTCTTTAAAATATGGAAGTAATCAAAATTACCCAAAACAATTATGGATTGATCTTAAATCTCACCGTATAAAGCAAAATTATGAATTACACCTCAAAAAATATTTCTTTTCATCATTATGCATATCTATGGAACAAAAATAATAGTTAAAGTCACATAATAACATAAATAAGAGCAAAAATATTACCTTAAAAATAAGAACAACTTCAATCCCACCAATTTTATGGAGTTTTTGACCAATTTGGATATTATTTTCATAATAGTAGAGAGAAAAAATAGAGTTTCAAATAAAAAAGGGTCGTATTTGACCTTATTTTAAAACCTAGGATTTGGAATAATTTTAGGACAACTTTAAAAAAAGTGTCTTTAAATTAAGAGATAATCAGCAAAGGCCATCCCAAGTTGAGACGCTTTTTTCTATCGTCCTTAAATTTGGGATGGTTGTCACAAAGCTATCCTAACTTGAGACAGGACAACCATAAAAAAATTGTCCCAACTTAAGATATCATGGCAGTCCTAGATCTAGGGATGGCTTAGGAGCCATCCTGGGATGGTTTTTTTGGTCATGTTGAAACATGACTTTGGAATGGCTTTGATGGTTTTTTTGGTCATGTTGAAACATGACTTTGGAATGGCTTTGACGCAGGTTTGGGACACATTTTTTCCATTTTAAAGCCGTAACAAATTCATCGAAAAGTCATCCCAATCTGGTTGTTTTTTTATTGTATATAAATCATTCAATTATTATTATATATTTTATATATTTATGAATAAACAAATTCAAATAAATAGTATTATTTATACCGTCAAATGTTCCTTCCAAATGTATCATTCATCCAACACAACTTTTACCAAACATCATTCATCACAAAACACCTTTTCCAAACATAGTCCATGAGTATTAACTAGAAAGTACTAAAATTTCGAGTAGGAACATTATGTGCAGGATATATAAAAATGGAAATTTAATCTGTTTGGGTGTTTGGGATGGATTCTTTCTCCTTAATATGTAATAGAAAAGAGAAGACGAGAGTACAGAGACTTTGCGGAAATATAAAAGCAACCTTGTAGAGGATAAATTATTTTTTGACTTAAATTATATGCTTACTTAAATACTAGTAAAGTTGTATACTCTACGTATATGTAAATTTATTTATAAATTATGATATTATTGAATTTTAAAAATAAAATTGAAATTATTTAATTAAAAAGTATAAAATATTTAAAATAATAAATAAAGAGTGGCAAAAAGATTTTACAAAAAGAGAAAATTTAAGAGGAAACATAAATAAAAATGATAAGTTAAAAAAAAAAAAGAGAAAGTAAAGAGAAGAAAGAAATGGACGAAAATAAAATAAAGATTTATATGTAATTCAACATCGTGCACCAAAAAGAACTTTATTAACTTAATATTGTAGTATAAATAAGTAGAGTAATGATAGTTGAGCTAAAGTGTTTAGCCCATTTCCACCAGAAGTCCGAAGTGCAAGTTCCCTTATCTCATTTGTCAATACAACTACTTTGACTCCTAATTTCAGAGATAATAAAGCCTGCAAGAGTCTTCATAAGTTTTTCAAATGAAATGAGAACGTATTGGGGGTTTAGAGGGTAAGAGTTATGCACTTGATGCACACAATTTTTTAGTACAAAATAAATTTGCAAGCATTTTAATCTAAAATAGAATTTGAATAATTTGAATTGACTCAAGTTACTTGTTCCCCATCTGTATGTATGGAACTACTTCCTTCAAAGTTTGGGATCTCACCTATACTCTTAACACTTTTCATAATTTTTTCACAAAAATGGCATCTTGATCATCACTCAAGTAGTATGTGGAAAAATTGTTATTCTTCAACTGTCAAGAAATTTATCCTCAAAATTAAAGTAGGAGGGACTTTGTAATAAAAGAAATGATTAGGACAAACGTATTACTTAAGATACTATTTTAAGAACACAACATTTTTTACACTATGCATGTGTTTTTTTAGAAATTGTTTATTCTTAAGATACAAGCCTATTTATTTAATAGATTGCACTGTGTTGAATAGTTGTATCAAATACCCTTCATGGACTTGAAGGAAAAAAGAAGTAAGATCCACATTTAAACAATGAAATTCATATTCTAACTTCATCTTCTAAGGTCACAATGTTTTGTTTACATGAAAGTTTTCATGACTTTAATGAAGGGGCATATGATTTGACATTCAAATAGGGAGTTGCATGTTTTATAATGGGAAGTTATAATGTTTAAAGTTGACATAATTAATTCATATATTTTAAATTTAGTGGAAATATTCCAACAATATTATGCAATGACTCTGAGAGAGGGGAGCAGAACGGTTTGTTGTAGTGTTGTGTTTGAAGATGAATGCCCATTGTCAGGCCTGCGAGATGGGGATGTCGGAAGTCCAAGGTTCTATCTGTGTGGGAGCATTAATTTCTTCTCTGCTCATCATTAAACTATAAAGTTGGAAACATAATGGATCTTGTGATATCTTCAAAGATTATTTTTGCTAAGGGAATATATATAACGTGGACATGAATTCTGAAGATGGGTTGGCCAGGGTATGCGTGTTGGGTCCAAATATGGTCCTGAAAGCATTACAAGGACCGGATACCATACAGAGTTAAAATGGGTCAAGCTCCGTGTACTTACGGGTATGGGTGCAATCATGCAACTGTGTAGCTGGCCGATGACCCGTTTAGCTACAGACGGGCTTTACCCGATCCTTCATCTCCTGTTGGGTACCCATGCACGCTTTAGGTCTATTTCTCCCAACTATCACGGATTGAACCAATACTACTACGGGTCGGCCCTGCCACCACTCAGACATGAGCCATCCTACCGACCCAAAGAATGCTCCTTCCCTTACTGTCCCTTTAATTGGCAAAGGCTCGTCTGGTAAAATGGGGATGGGATCCTACGTTGAGAATCATGGGAATAGCTCATCTGTAGAGTAAAGGACTGGATCAGTAGGCTGAGGAACCCATACTTAATTCTGTGGAATAATGTGATTTTTTTTTTATTTTTTGTGCATACTTTTGGGGTTTAGTTATGTTGGATTTGGGAACTAACGCACGTATGTTTATGGTTTGCTTCAAGTTTCAATTATTGGAACTGCATTTTGGACTTCCGCTCTTATAATTTTGATTCGTAATGAGTTGAGGTCAACTAGTTGTAATAAAGAAGAAAGGGAGATTGTGGATTTTTTTTTATTAATTTCTAGAGTTGATGCTTGTATTTAGCTCTTAAGAAATGGTGGGATTTCAATTGGATTATTATTCATTAATCAAGTTTTTTGTGACTGACGAGCATTACTGGAAACATATTAAGTGATTATTTTTTTAACAAATAATATTTATTTTTTGGGGCTAAAATATTGATTCACAGAATATGTGCTTAAAGTAAGGTAAATTCGTTATCGATATAATATATTCTTCTGATTTGTAACTGCAGTCACTTGAATCTGACGAATTGATAAATTTGAGCCACAAAAAGAATTACGACTACCCTACCAAACAAAGTGAGCTTTCAGTCTATAATTCGTGTGATAGAAATTACGAGTTTAATTTAGAATAAAATTTTGGACAATTGCTGAAATGGCCACGTGAAGACAGCCGTCCAGCGGCGTGGCCGGCAGACTTTCGATTGATGGCCTTCGTTTGTCAATCCAGCTGTCTAGAGTGGCTATTGGACTTACCTTTCAATGTTTTTAATTGCCATAACCTAAGACTTTTGATTTTCCTTTCGATGATTTAGGAATACAGATAAAAGTAAAAATTTTGCCTGTTTATTTATGTTTTCACAAACAAATTCACTAGTTCTTATATATATAGAAAAACGGCCGAAATTAAAAAATATATATATATATATATAGAAAAAGAGATTTGCATCTGTTTTATCCTTTTTCCTTTCCTTTGTTTTTTTTCTCTAACTTCGCCTAGACTGTCTTCATTTTTATAATTTCAATTCCTATTTTTACACCCATAACTTACTCACAATCCTCTTACATAAAAATAAAAACAAATTACAAAGAACTGTGTCACTAACTGGCCCAACATCTCTCTCTCTCTCTCTCTGTGGCAAAAATTTCGTTGCTTTTTGAAATAATTATGAGCACCACAGGATGTTCGAGATATCAATTAGCTGGTTTGGTGTAATTCATAAATTATTGTGAGATTGACTAAATTTGCAATAATTGGCCCACGTGATAGCGTCCTTTTGCAGTCGCACCAAAAAACATCCACTAGATAAATTTCCTTGAAAATAATAGACAGCGGATTGAGCTGTTATTTCTAGAGACCTTAAGAATCTTGTAAATATTTTATGGTTGGATAGTGATGTGTGGATATATGGATGAACATTAAGAATTGGTGGTTAAGTATAGCATATGTAGGTTGTCTCGTAAAATGCGTTTGGCATATGACTCTGGGTAACTCATAGGTAATTGGAAAAATTGGTAGAATCAATCATAAGACCACTCTTTTTTTTTTTTTTTTTCCTACTTTATATTTGAATTCAATTTGTGTTAAATAACTATGTTTTGTTGAGTGAGATATATTTTTAAATGTATTTTTATTGAAAATAGTATGAAAGTGAAAAATATAAAAAAATTAAAAATTATAATAATTGTAGCAAGTGCTTTGAGTTAGAAAATCTGGAAAGATAGTTAACACCGAACCAAAAGGCCAAAAATTTGTACATAGCTTAGCAAAAAAATAAAAATAACTAATTAAATTAAATCAACAACTACAATAATAAAATATTTATGGATATCATTTGATAATATAATAAACTTTTCATCTGCGTGATTCACATTCAACAATTATAAGATATAGTAAATGGAAAATGAATATTAAATATCAGTACGATGTATCGGCATTATATGGAATCACGATTCCCCCAACTTTCAATTGAATCATTTATATTTGTGTGTGTGTGTGTTTATTTATTGTAATTAATGATGAGTGTACAGTCTATACATGTGAATTATTACACAGATAAAGTAATAATATGTTTTGACATATAAATTCTACATCAGCATAAAAGAAATAGAAAAATTGAGGAGTGAGAGGGAGGAAGATAATAAATTAAAGTTAGAAGAAAAGATCAAAAATAAAACATAACAATTAAAATTGTTGGAGAGGAACCGATGCAATAAATGAAAATTATTTCCATACAAATTGCTAGCATTATAATGTATTGACACTTGTATAGCTTATACATGACAATCCAAATTAACAAAATTAATACTATATTCAAAATATATTATTTTGGTAATATTTTCTTAACTAATTGTGATTGTAAGTATATGACAAGATTTGAAAAAATATTGGAGAAATTGAAATTAACCCAATGAAAGAAAGGTTAACCTTATTTGTATAGAATCAAGTCATATCAAGGGAAATTTGAAAAGATTATCCTATCTCTAATCCAAGTGTATTGAACAAGTAACAAATCTAGTGTTAAAAGGAAAGTCAATTTATTTTTGCAACATAGAATTAACATGTATAAAAATTATAGAGTTGATTGAATCAAGATGATCCTGATAAATTCACAAAATCTCAATTTCACATAATGTTATTTGAGAGACTACCACTTATGTGGAGGAGGATTCGAGAAGTGAAAATTCCAAACTCAGAGAATGTGTGTGTGATTTGAGATCTTCACTAGGCAACAAATGCTAATCTCGGGATTCCTCGCCAAGTATAAGATCCCCATTGTACAAGGGTGAAGTTTGGAAATGATATTGGTAAAGTTTCGAAATGACATTATTGACCAACTTTGTAAATTGTGATTGCTACTGACCAACTTCGTAAATTGTGATTGCTAACTCATATGCCTCTTGAGAAGTGTCAATTATACTTAGGTTTATATTGAAATTGAGTCCAAAGGTCTAATATTTTTTTTAGCGAAATAATAGAGAATTGTTAAATATTTATTATAGCAAGAAGAATTTATTGTAGAATTCCACTTAATTGGAAACTCGAGTTGTGTGGAACTTAAAAAGTCAAGTGAAATTGAAATTAACTTGAAAGAGAATTTTATAAAAAAACTTGTTTGAATTTTAGTAAACTCGTTTCAACTAAATAAGGTCGCATGTAAGTAAGTGTGGTTACATTGTGTAAACAATTCTAGTTTTTCTCTTTACATTTGCTTTTACTCAGTTGAATGATTGTGTTCGTCGAAGATTGGGTGAATTTTAACAAATTTAGCACTTAATCTTATTTCCGCTACATGTTCTAATTTTGCCCCGACAATTGGTGCATTTGTACTTTCGCAAATATTTATTTTATATATTACAAAAATGAATTAACTTGAAAAAATTCTGAAGTTTGTAAAAATACATGAATTAAGTTTGAGTCGAACAAAATAAAAAATAAGTATATTAATTGAGTTTGAAATCCATAATTAATAAGTCCGATGATCGATAACTTAAACTCCACTTACAAGAACTGATTAATGTCGGTAAACCGCAACATAGTGAAGTGTCCCGAGATGTAATTGAACCACAATAATGGACCGACATCCCTCCGTAAGGATGTTAAACCACGAGCAAAAAGGATCCAAACAATACATGTTAGATCAAACCCATGAAAGGAGCAATGGTAGAACACGAGTTTATACATAAATCTAATCAATCATACACGTATTATTTTTTTTTAATACAAAAAAAACTTATAGTAGTTGCTTGTTGACAGATGTATACATCCCATTGTTGACCTGTGATAGTCTTTTTGTTTTTTTTTTTTTTGTTTTAATCTTTTTCTTACATCTAATTCTTCCTTTTAATTAACATTTCATTTTTTTTTCTTTCCTTATCTTTTATCTCATTAAACTTTTTTCTTTATCTTTTTAAGAACATTTTAATATAAATTTTATTTTAATCTTAAATTTCTCAAAGAAAACAATAATTTTATACTTTATTATAATTAGTAAAATTATAAAATTTTTATAATTATGGGCACGTGTACCATGCATTTTTACTAGTATATATGAAATATTTGCAAATGAAGAACAGCTGAAAAGGTGATGCTTATAATTATTCTCATTGTGAAACAAACACGAAACCCTGAGCATTTATGTACAGACGCACAGCTACAAAGGAAAGAAAAATTGGATCAAATTAAAACCAACATTACCAACTAATAGAAAATTGATTTGGATTACTAAAGGGTTCATATTAGTTGACCATGACAACCAGCTGTTGCTGTCGAGCTTTGTTGATCCTAATCTCTTCCTTCATCCTCCTTATGAAATCTTCAAATTTCCTGTTCAATTCTTCCGCTTTCAACATCTCTGTCTCATCTTCCCCGTTCATTTCTTGTCCATTCACTCCTTGTTCTTCTTCTTCGTCGACGTCAAACTTCCGGCGAGCGCTGTCGTGGTCTTCTACCTCTTTCGCCTCGTAGTCTCCTCCTTCCTTATCGCTCTCTGCAATGAAAACTGAAATTTCTGTTGGCGCCCTTGCACGTTCTTCTTCTTCTTCTTCATCGCTTTCCTCCGATATTACATCTTCCTCGAAAAGGGTTTCTGATCCTGCCATTTCCAGGCCACCGCCAATCCTCTTCTGCAACATTTCCTCAGGATCAAAACCCCATATTGGAGGCGAAGAATCAGGAACGAGGCCTGAGGTTGTCGCTAGAAAAACCAAGAGGCCATTGCAGATTAGAAACATGCAGTTCTTGTCCACTGCACTGCTCAACAGGTTGAAAGAGTGTGAAGAAGAGTAATTCAACTTCTGAGAACATAAAGATGAGTAGCAAAACAGCAAGAATAACACTGAAACAGCAAAAATTAATTGAGCAATCATCTTGGTCGATTTGGGATTCTTAATACCGTGGTCCATATCTCTCATTGTTTTTATCAACTACGTGCGTGACAAGGGAGCAAGTTGAAGGAAGGAAAAAGCGTGGAAGTTGGTGAGGAAGAAAGACGATGAGAAGATACGGTTGTATATATAGGGGTGGCAATGGGCATGTTATACATGATTACACCATAGAAGGAAAATATGGAGCTGATGTACGTGTATTATGGGGTCACAGAATTAAACTACGTGTAAATATGTGATTGTTTTGGCTGCTGCCTTACTAACTATATTTTATTTGTTCATCTCGAGTCTTGACCCATCAAATCCATCCACAATACGGGCAAGAGATCAACACAGCAGCCTTGAACGCAATTGTAAAAACAATCAGATTAGATTTATCGATGTTGAAGCAGAGTCCAGTCAAATCCAAGAGCCATAATATGGCAACACTTGGGAAAAAGGCAATTCATCACTACAACAGGCAACAGCAAATATGCAACAAGTGTTGAAAAAAAATAGAATTTTACAATATTGATTAGGTAAGATTTAATAATATTTTTGTGTAACGATTTAAAAAATATTGTCTATAAATTTATTTACAACACTTTTTACCCGTTGTAAATCATTAAAATTAACATTAAAGAATTGGAAATATTTTTATGCAACAGTTTTAAAAAGTTAAATAATATTCATGGCTTATAACTAGAACATGTATTGTATATAGATTATATTTATATCAAATTATTTGAATTTTATTAATTTATTTAATGGAATGCTTTTGCTTGTATGGTTATAAAAATTAATTAGTAAATTTTGTATGAAATATTGAATATAAATTTGTAATGAATAACTTAAAAAAATCTGATTTTTGTTTATTTTAAATAAAAATTAGAATTAAATATACATATATATTAATATTTAATTTATTCAAATAAATTTGTAAAACAACTTTAATTTCAATTACTCTTGTAAAATATTTTTATTGGGATTAAACTGATTCTAATAAAATTAATTTTGTCAATATTACCAGGGGATGCATACTGTGATTAAACCTGTTTTTGTCATTAATTCAATTTTTTCCCAAACACACCTTTCTGCCCGACACAAGATTCGCAGTCTACTATGCCCCGAACGCGACTCCTTTCTGCCCCAACGCAAACAGCTCCGTCTTCGATCAGTCCCATCACTCGGAAACACACCCCAACGCGAATAGCTTTGTCTTCGATCAGGTTTAATCCGTTTTGTCATTAATCCAATTCTTTCCCAAACATACCCTTTGCCCAACGCAGGTATTTGATTCTGCTTTGCCCCAAACGCGACTTGAAAACGCCTTTCTACCCCAACGGAAACAGCTCCGTCTTCGATCAATCACCCGTCATTCTGAAACACACCCTCACGCGAACAGGTTCCGTGTTCAATCTTCCAATCGCCATCGTGTTGCGGCGTTTCGTCTCAATCAACTCCCGTCATCCGTTGCTGCTGGGTTTGGCCGGGGTTTCGCGTCATCAATCAGTGGTGCACGCCTCTCCGATCGGTATTCTTCTCCGTGGCGCGTCTTCCTCAGGCAAAGGTAAGTTTAAATACTTTGGTTCATAGCTGTTTGGTATTCCAAATTGATTATTGGCAAAAAAAATAAAAAAAAGCGTTTGATTTGGGGCTGGAATGTATTTGGAGATGTTTGCCATTGGCGATTCTTGGGCATTTTTTTTTCTGATTTGGCTTGTATTGGTGGTGTAATTAGATGATTTTTAATGCTTCTGTATATCATTAATCAGTTAGCGCAGCTGCTGCAAGTGACGAAATTAACTTCCAAATCCGAATTAGTCCTCTGAAGAATTTAGGTTAAGTGAGCCTTTAACGTTTTCCCGACACTTGGGGATAACAATAAAAGACTGTTCAAATTCTGTGGCTATAATTTGTCTAACTTGGAGTAATTCTAGATCATGATGAGTCATGAACATAAAATTAAATCAAATTGCAAATCAAGAGCTAAGGGAGATATTAGACCGCAACAACTAATTTTTTCACAGGTGGGTGCGCCGATCAGATCTTCCAACTCTACCTCTTTTATTCTTCCTAATTCTGGTGCATGATTTGATCAGTGAATTGAACTAGAATAAAATGGTTGTTATGCTATAGTTCAAGGAGCTCGCTCATGCTTATGAGGTTTTAAGCGATCCTAAAAAACAGGAAATCTATGATCAGTATGAGGAGGATGCACTCAAGGAAATAAATCTATGCTCATGTTTGAAGTTGGAGATTTCTCAAACATCTAACACAGGGAAGATGCCGCCTATAGGTAAGGAGATGGATTTATGATAGTATAACTTGTATTATTGATTTTATTCATATTTTATAAGATATGAATATGTTTCTATATTTTTTGTGATACATTTGTGCCTCTTTTTCGTGTAATATTTTCCTTGAGATGAATGTGAAGGATGACTACTACATGTATTGTAAGATATGTGTCGGTGTGGATTGTCATGTGTTGTTAGTTTCAACCAATAAATGTAATGAAGTATTTTTTTTTTGTTCTTTTTGTATATTTCTATTGTTTAAAGGAAGAAATAAATTGTGGTTACCATTGCAATTGCACACTTAATGTGATTTGAAAATGTTGGCCAATATATTTTTGTGTTGTTGTCTTCAAAAGTTTTGCGTGTAGTGTTTGAATATCAAATTTGTACATGATGTTTGTTTTTATGGTAGGGGTAGTAGGTATTGGTCTGGGGTTTTTGATGGAAAGTTAAATTCTTTTTTTTTATGGTTTTCATGCAAGATGTTATGCAATATTAAATTGTGAATGTATAATAAAAACTTATCAAATTGTAGGGAATTGACTCCAAAATTAAAAAATAGGGTTCATGAATTAGTTGACTGGGTAGTTCACCAACATGAGCATATGGATAGGCAAAAAGTTAAATGTCCATGCTCCTATTGTAAGAACACTAAATTTTTCCAGTCCAATGAAGTTAAGGTCTACCTATTCAAAAAGGGATTTGTTCAGAATTATTATAATTAAATAAGTCAAGATGAAACCCAATTTTGAGAGACCATGCCAAATGTAGAAGTGAATATTATATCAACTCCCTCGACCTCAACATGTATTCCAACAATGCAGGACTTCGATAAGGAGCACCGTATATTATATAATGCATTTAGGTATTGTAATGACATTACGCATGTGACGGCAAGTCCTTCCTCAAGAGTGGGCAAGCAATAGAATCAACTTAACTTTTCTACTACTCAATGTGGTGAGGGTACAAGTTGCGATGCATGGATGTAGATGGGTTGACAAATAGTTTTTTTGATATCTTACATGCACTTGATCAACCACTGTATAGTGGTTGTGAAAATTTCTCATAGTTGTCTGCAATTGGCTAATTGGTGGATATTTAAGGCAAATCACAATATGTTACAAAGTTGTTACAATGATATTTGTAGAATGATTGGGGAGATGATTCCAAGTAATCATCAAATGCCTCTTAATTTTTACAGTACTAAAAGGGTAGTAAGAGAATTAGATCTTCTTGTCGTGAAAATAAACTAATGCACATTTAATTGTATGTTATGTTGAAAAGAGAATGAGGACTTGCAACATTGCAAATTTGTGAAGAGTTAAGGTATACAGTGAAAAGGATGCACGTGGCACATGAGAAACTTGTGCTACTTGCCTTTCATATGTGTTAACGATGACAGTTAAGCATATGACTTGGCATGCGATTTACAAAACAGACAGTGGTTGTATGTATTATTCCTCAAATTTTGAGGCATGAAAACACTTGATAAAATGTATTTTGAATTCGCGGCTAATCTTCTTAACTTACAACTTGGTTTATGTGCAGATAGATTTGCCTCGCATGGGTCATTTGGGAAGACATATTCATGTTGACTTGTTATGGTGACACCATATAACATACCTTTAAGAATGCACATGAAATATTCGTACATGTTTTTGCAAATGGTGAATCTAAGTTTATTTAATCTAAGTCTATCTAATCCAAAAAGACTTATATGTGTATATGGAACCACTTATGTGTGAGTTATTACAACTGTAGATGGTAGGTACAATCACATACAATACCCACCAACAATATTGTCTCAATATGTGGGCTACTCTCTTTTTGACAATTAATGACTTGCCAGCGTATTCTATGTTGTCTAAATAAAGTGCAGTTGAAGGGATGGGATGTTTGATTTTTCTTGATTTGAGTAGAGTTATTTACTTGGTAGGAAAACTTGTTACTTCGATTGTCATCACTAATTCTTGTCGCCCAATCATCCATGTTGGAGGAATAGGAAAGATTTCATAAAAGGGTAGGTTGAAACGTATGTTATGCTTCCAAGAGAGACAAGTGATTAGATTTGAGATCATGTTAAACATATGCGACGTGTTATGGATGATTCACATGGCAAGACACTAGTATTTGGGATTGATCACAATTGGACCAAAAGAAGTATATTTTGGAATTTATCATACTGGAAGACAAACATACTGTGGCATAATTTAGAGATGTCAAGCATATAGAGAATAGTGTATTTGATAACATCATAAACATAATTATGAATGATAGAAGTAAGTCGAAAAACAATCTTAATGCTTGAAAGGATGTGGGCATCATATGTGACCGTTTCAAGATTGCTATACTGTTGGATAGTGTGGATCTGAAGCCCAAAGTTGCGTACACCTTTCCCAAGAACAAGAATAAAAACAAAGTTTTGTTAGTGGTTGAAAGAACTAAAGTTCCTGAACAGTTATGCTTCCTATATAGGATGGTATGTCAACATGATAGAGTTGAAACTACATAGCTTGAAAATCTCATGATTGTCATATTTTATGGAGAGGTTTATACCCATAGCATTGAAGGATTTGTTTCTTGACTTTGTGTGGATTGTATTGGTGGAGGTAAGCTTAATATTTCAGTAACTTTGTATGCCTGTCGATTGTCATGTTTTTATAGAGAGGCTTATATTCATAGCATTGAAGGATTTGTTTCTTGACTTTGTGTGGATTGCATTGGTGGAGGTAAGCTTAATATTTCACTAACTTTGTATTCCTATCGATTGTCATGTTTTTATGGAGAAGCTTATACTCATAGCATTAAAGGATTTGTTTCTTAACTTTGTGTGGATTGCATTGGTGGAGGTAAGCTTAATATTTCACTAACTTTGTATGCCTATCCTTCGTACTAATATGGTAATAGAAATGGAAGATAAAATGGTAAGTATAATGTACAATTTGGAGAAGATATTTCCTCTATCCTTCTTTGATTCTATGAAGCACAAGATAATACATCTTCTTAAGGTGAGAATGAGGGGCCCGTTTCAGGCCCTAGGTGCTCCTCAATAGCCTCAAATGGCACACCCACTGCAAGACATAATTTTGTTATAAAATGAGGATGACATAAGGACACTAGCTAATTTTGTGCACATTGATGTCTCCCCTCGTTGATTAACTGGCCCGCATTAAAAAGTTCTCCTTTTAGTATGCAATACAAGATGGTTGCAAGCTCTCTTGTGATAGTAGCATGATAGTTGATTGACTGGATCTTTGTGGTAATGAAGTATCATCGTGTCTTGTGCAACTAATCTAACCTAACTATGTTGGAGGAATTTATGAAGTGAGTAACAGGGAAGACATTCCAATGTCCCCCCTCAGGACACACCACATCAGCCACTGCCTTCAGTGTTTGCCAATGAGAAATAATCTCTTAAAACCTAGCATTATAGGGTTCATTGGGCATGTGGAAATGTACATTGATTGTAGCAGGGTTGATATCAACGTAAACATTGCAAGTATAAACTTTATACTATCAACTTTCGATCAATTAGTGTAAAACTTCCTCACAATTGGCACATCCACGTCAACTTGTAGTTGTTGGGTGAAGCAAGTCCATTGCCTTCACGTTATCATTGGGGATAAGATGTCATTTTTTATTGCGTCAGCTAAACCTATCTGAAGCATAAGTGCCTGATGTTTGGTGACTTTCTCAACATGATTGGCTGCTTCTAATGAAATATACTTGTCACGATCGTATGATGGGTTTGCTTCCTATGTTCTAAGGGCCATTTCACCTAACCAATCATACCAAGACAGATTTATGTTTAAATCAGAAACTTAATTCATTCAAATTGTCAAAATAAAACACTCGATTCAACCTAGTATGCAATTGTGGGAATAAGACACTAAGAAAATTGATCACAAGAATTTCAACCATAGAAAGAGCCATTTCAATCATCACACGCATTCATGGAAATGCTCCAATCAATTCATACATGCAATTAGTTGAATTATCACAAGCAACACAACCATAAACAAGGCCATATCCCAAAAAAAAAAGAAAGAAAGAAAGAAAATAGCCTAAGCATTCCACCCAAACAAAGATTCATTTGTGCACATCTTTTTGTCATGTTGATACGAGCATCACAAGACCTTATTTCCCATTTTCAACTCCAATGCCTAAAGAGGCATTTCATGGAACAGTTTATATTCAAACATATTTTAGTTAGGGATTACCAATAAATTTTGTCATACTTTCTCCCAAATACAACAACCCATGAACATGATTCTATTTAGCTAATATAATTAGCAGCAAATGTCCACATGTCCATCAACAAATCAATTCCAAACCAACTATGATCTTAAAGAATCAATTTGGATAGAAGGAGCAAGTTGTACAAGCACATTCTTAAAAAAAATAATTAATACAATTCATATTTCATGTGAAATGCTACTAAATTGTCCAAACCATAGTAATTCCAATGTTTGAAGCAATGTACATGGGCAAAATTGAAGAGCACAAAGAAATACATACAAACACATTATGTTGTGATACCCAACATTTTAGATGCAAATTAAGCACAATACAAAAGTCAAATGTGATGCAATTATGAAATAAATGGATTACTTACTTCTTAGAAATTATGTGATGGAGATGTGATGAAGTTCCAAGCCCTTTCCACAGAGTTTGAATGAGTAAGACTGTGATAGGAAGGCGGTTTAAAGTCTGTAACCTATTCATCGTCTTGGTCATTGCAACAACTAAGACGATGTGTCATTTTTCAAGTGAGTTGTCGTGACCATAGTCACAATGGCGTAGGCAACATCATTCTTTGTCTGCACGTTGCCCAAGTCGTCGTGACTACGGAAGCAACAATGCAGCTTGTTGCACCTTTTTAAGAAAAAGTGGTTAGGATGGGATTTGTTTTTTCATCCTAAAGTTATCTAAAATGCTTTTAAAAATTAAATCCCTCTCCCCTCTTCTTTCATTTTGATTCTCACCAAAACCCTTTAGAACTTAAACGATAAGCTCCCCTTCCACAAGAGCCCAACACGTTGAGGATTAGGGGAATAACGATCTCCAATCATCGAAAAACACCGCTACACTCTCAATCCTTCAATTCTCAACTCTAATTATTTATCCAAACCTTGAGTTAAGGGGTTTTTTTTTATTGTTTTGGTTTCTTTTTTTGAAATAAAACAAAGCCCACTATTTGTTTTTCAATTTGTATTGTCACGATTGTTTAATGCGTTAAAATCAATTTTCATGGTTAGTGAATGAATTTTGGTGTGTTTTCAATATACCCTAGTGATTTCAAGAGTTGTCAATCCCTAATTAAGTTAGGGGTTTTGTCTGTAGAAATTTTTGGTGATATATGTTAATGAATGAGCTCTATATTAGGTGTTCATGCTTGGTTTTATTTGTTGGGTGAATGTATATCCAAAATATTAGACAATCTTTGCTAAAGAATTGTTGCATAAAACATGTTTGATGAAATGCCATTAAAAGGTTTTTTTTATGTATACTTTGCTTGTTAGCCAAATGGTGAATGTATTTCATTATCACTTTGAAAATAACTATGATATATGCTACAAATGATATTGTTCTAATATCAACCAGTGAAGAAAGTTTTGAAGGCACTTTCAAGAAATTATCGTCGTCACTTCGAAGATAATTAGGATAAACATGCTTAAGTACATACCAAATATATATAAATAGAACAACAAAAGATCAAAGTTCATAGCAAATATACATAAATGGAACAGCGAATATCAAAGTTCATTATAAATTTAGATATCATTCAAAATACATAAATGGAACATAAAAATTTGCATTAATAACTGCCCTAATCTCCTGACAGTGCGTGGTCTACGAACGTAAATGGTCCTACATCCTTAGGTGAATGCGACTGCTGAGATACAAGATATGGGATACGTCTAAATGAACAAGGCCATGTTGGCATAGATCTTACCACACTATGAGGGACCATCATGTGTTGATAGTCGTAGATGGCCTCATCTCGTGCTGTAGCATAGTCTCAATATTGATAAGTCTATTAGTAATATTGATCTTGATGAGTAGTTAGCGCAGCTAGGTGGGCCTCCAGCCATCCTATGTGCTAATCTTGTTGTATTATATGCTCTCTTTCCTCCCTCATAAGCCTGAGCTCCGAATCCATACGATCTGATAAACCCATCAAATAATTGCTTCATACCTCGGATTAGGGCTGGAATCGAGCCGAGTCGAGCTCGAGTAGTAATCTACTCGGGCTCGACTCGAGTCGATTTTTCACGAGCTCGAGCTCGAGCTCGTGCTCGAACTCGAGCTTGAGTAAAATTTTACAACTCGAGCTCAAGTTCGCTGGGCTTGGAGCTCGAGTTTATCGAGCCGAGCCCAAGTTGAGCTCGAGTTCGAGCTTGAGTTAAACGTTAAATCATGTTTGAAAAAAATAAAAAAAAAAAAGTCGAGCTCGAGCTACTCGATCGAGCTCGAGTATTTTTTTTAAATACTCGAGCTCGACTTGATAGGTATATCGAGTCGAGCCGAGCTCGAGTCGAGTTTTGACTGAGTTGCTCAACCGAGTCGAGTCGAGCAACTCGGTTGAGTCACACCCCTACCCCGGATGTCATGGCACTGTAGGGAGGCTATTGAGCCTGCTGTGACTGTTGAACAATAAAGGGCTCCTCATATGCCCTTATTGGATCTACTGTCTCCTCTGAGGGAGGTCAAAAATGATCTCACCCTATGTAGAAAGCGTCTCTTCTTTGGAGTCAATAGCTACTCTAACATGCCTGCATAACTCAATGATGAGATGGGAATATCACATTGCCTCTCTCGACATCTTCCGACATTTGAATATACTATCGCTAATTTCACTTCTAACATTGAAGTATGTACCATTTGTAACAGCATATAACAGTATGACTTACTCCTTGGTAATGCTTATATGATGATTTATAGGTCATACTCGAGCAGTCAAAAAATAGAATCATGTACATGCCACATCATTTAACCCAACACTCCAAAATGCACTACACACCGAAGGCTCAGTCCACTGAACTCTGTATAGACATAACTCCCTAGCTATTTCAGGCAACGGGTTGTTTAAGTTCAAGAGCTGATTGAATCTTGCACTATGTTCTACTGGGGTGTTTCAAGCATTTGGTTTATGGTGCTTGCATCATAATCAACATCAACCCCTCACACCCAAACTTGGTCAGTGTGATATTTTTCCATATTTGCATAAAACTCCCTAACCACAAGCTTCACTGTGGGATACTTAGGCTCTTGAGTGAACTACCACCAGTCCAAAGCATTAATAATTAGGTGGTATAAATGGTGGTGTCGCATCACCCGAACTATCCCTCGCTCAGGCACAAAGCTTCGATTTTTTATGATATAATCATATTTTTCCTTTACCTCATCTGATACAAAGGTTGTCCTATCATATGAGCTAGATAATGGTGCATCTTGGATTCTTTTAGGTGCCATTACCTTGTAAAACAACACAATAAACAATCATATCTTCAATTGTAATATTACAACCTTATCAATGTATTACCAAATCCCATTACAAGTCAACATTTCACAAACATTACAAATTCCAATATAAACATAATATTTGATACTAGTCAACCTAACATAACTGTGGCATAAAAATAAAGATTCCATCTTTTAGGTAATTTATCGATCACCTTATATGTAAATTAACTTGTATTGGCTTTGTTGTAATCAAATCATTCCAAATCCAAAGATTTTGTACAACAAATCAAATGTACAACATTCTCAATTGTCAATATACAAATACTACTTAGAATAAATGTCACAACATTTCTAATTATCAATATTGGCAATTTATCAAACACCTTATGTGCAATTCAACTTCCAATAAAATTGTTGTAATAAATTCATTCCAAGTCCAAACATATAAATTAACAAACAAATCCATACATTTTGCACAACAAATCAATCTACAAATTCCGTAAATGGAACATGCTATTCATTTTCATACTAAACTTCAATTGAGAGAAAGGACAAACATTATAAATTTCAAATTAAAGTAATGTAACAAAGCTTACTTGTTTACGAGGTGAATGCAAGATTTAGGTGAAGATGATTAATAATTGAGGAGGATTGAAGTATTTGGAAGAAGAATTAGAAAGCTTAGAAGAAAATGAAGCTTATATCATACAACATTGATGCTGTCGTGTCACTCTTCGTCACGACGATTAAGAACGACGATGACTTTTTTTTGGGTCGTCACGACAATGTAGACAACTGTGCATTTTTGGCCCATCATTGCGACCACAACAACTTTAAATTGTTCTAGAACTACCGTTTTTCGCCATCGTCGCGACAGTAGACTGCAATGGTCGTCGAGACGACCACAACGATGGCGATTCCAAAAAGTTCTAGAGTCATCGTCTTCCTCTGTCGTCGCGACGACGAACTGCGATGACTATCGTAAATGTTACTACTTGGCAGCGGTTAAATGTTGTTATGGTGTATGCACCATCTTTATTTGATGAATTAGATGAAATGTGATTGTATATTGTAAATTATCTAATTCTTATTATGCGTATATGAAGTGACCTTCATATGCGATTGTGTATAAAATATTGACTCTGACAAACAGAATTTGCATGAAACCGTGTAGACATGACTACAATTGAGAAGAATTTCAAGAAGAAAGTTTCTGAGCTCTTAAGAAAGTACTTGCATTGTGCAAGAGTTTTAGAGATAAAGCCCAAATAGATATCTCAAGAGAATTGGGAAGAGATGATGAATGAGTGGGTACAAGAATCATTTGCTAAGCTTGTGAAAAAAAATAAGAACAACTGACTAGCTGATGCAGCGTTAGCCTCTACCATTTATCGAGGCGGTTCGATATCCATTACTACTCACAAAGACCGAATGGTTAGTCATTTACTTTAAAATATTAACGGATATGATTTCCCTATTACATGACATTTCATACAATTTCATTATTTAAAATCATATATTATATCTTCATAGGAGTCAACTATAGATAGGTTGTCAAATCTATTAGAGTTATACTTTAAAATTTGAAAGATTGCATCTGAAGATTGAGTAGGCCCTCGTGCAAAGACCCAAGCAGTAACTTAGTATTTTCTCTTTCACATAGTATGCATTAATATATATCCAAATTTATTCTCATCATTTATAAAAACAAATTGTTGTACAAGAGAATATTGTGGAAGAACTAGATGAAGTAAATGCCATGGACCCTAATAATCCAACTACTCAAGATGGATCATTTTACAGTTCATCTAGTAATGCTATGACTCCTGCTCTTGGTGGGTTTAAGAAAGGCCAACTACGGGCATAAGATCAAAGGTTAAGAATTTTCACAATTTCTGTAGGAGATCCATCTCATAAACCTCCTCACATATTCCAAAGTTGTGCAACATGGAGCAAAAATTACTTCAAACTGAAGAAAAACTACAAATTGCTAAGGAGAAAAGAAAGAGTACGAAAGAGAAGCTTGAGCGAAATGAGGTACAATTAAATCAATTATTGAATTGGGTTAATACAAATTATCCTTAAGCTTTCATTCCCAACAAGCCATCACAGTTCTCAAATCAAGATGCAAATGATGATGATGAGAGGTTTGACACAAATGAGTAGCGTGCCATGTCATTTACAGTTTCGATTCTTTCCTACTATGTCATGTTATTATTACAATACATGTGATATTTTTGGAATGGGTTGTTAGATTCATTTATTTGTGGTAATAAGTTAATATAATGACAGTTTGTTTTTATATTTTAGCTAATGCAAAAATAAAGATTAAAAAAATATTTATGACAATTATTACTTAGGAATTATGAGCTAATATTAATAAATAATGCTGTATTTTTACCAAAAAACACAAAAATTATTCTAAATATGTGTCAAAAATGATCCTAATTTATTCCTATACGTTTGGAAAAAAATCCGTTCCAAATCTGTTTGAAAGTAGCAAT
This sequence comes from Avicennia marina, assembly GCA_019155195.1. NCBI lineage: Eukaryota > Viridiplantae > Streptophyta > Magnoliopsida > Lamiales > Acanthaceae > Avicennia > Avicennia marina. The sequence continues at coordinate 3,735,898 of CM032776.1, forward strand.
GCCAAAGTCGTTCTAAAGTAGTTGTGCCAAATTAAACTGTGCCAAAACCGTTTCAAAGTAGCCGTGCCAAAGCCGTTCCAAGTTAACTGTGTCAAAGCCGTTTCAAAATAGTTGTGCTAAAGTCGTTTTAAATTAACGCTACCAAATTAGTTCCAAATTACTTCCGTTTCAATTCTGTTTCAAATATGCAGTGCTAAAGCCATCCCAAATATCTTTCATGTCAATACCGTTTCAATTTTTTGTATTAAAACCGTTTCAATAAAAGTCATTCCAAAGTTTCATTCCAAAGCCAATCCAAACACTGTATTTCAAGAATGTATTTGGAACAATTTATTATAACCATGTTAAAAACTTTGAACGACTTGCTTTGACTGTTCCAAATATGAAATGGCTTTTATATGGAACCCCAAAAATGGAATAGCTTTTATAGATTATTCTAATTTTTTGGAACAGTCTGTTAATGCTATTTCAAAAAATTTGGAACGCTGCGTTTTGCAATAGTGAAAATATCTTTTCAAATTTGTTTCAAATTGAATTTAGAATGACATTTATAGAAAAATTGTGTCAAAATGTCATTTCAATTCTACTGTTTTCTTACAGTGATTTGCATATTGTAAGATCAACAACAATAATGAAAAGAATAATAACATTACTCAAATTAAATATATACTCAATTCATTACATTATATACAAGCCAACTAATCAATTTTTTGTTTTCGCTAAAAACTATTTTTTTGTCAAAATGAACAATTTCGTCCAATTGCAACCTAACTTTTTGTAAGCAATTTTGTATACGTATTTGGCTGTGCCGTTGCATTCCCGTGATTTTTTTTCCCTTTGTCCTTGTTATTATCGAATGTCCACGGAGTGAAGCAAATTAATATTTGAACTTTGTTTTTGCGGGTACAAAATGCAACACCCCTCATAGTAAATGGAAAACAAATAATCAAAATCCCTCTTTCATGAATTACTCATACTTCCACTTAATAAATTTGATTGTACATAAAAATAACTCAAAAATAATTTATATAAATAACTGCTTAAGAGAAAAAGAAAAAAGAACACTTGATAATGCGGGACAAATAGCAAACATATTGGGCCTGCGGTGATGCTCAGGCTTAAGAAATAGACGGCCCAAATTCGTTCAGCTTGAAATAGATGATCGTATAAGGAATAACACTCATTGCCAAGGAATTAATGTTTGCTTTTGTTATTAAATTTGTGCTTGAAGGTGTGATTTATTTGAAAATTGTGCAATAATAAGAGACAGAAAATTATTGATTGTTTCACTTGAATTGAATTGAAAACAACATACGTAGCCCTATTTTATTATTATTTTTTGTTTAATTCAATCAAATTTTCCTGCAAGCTGTAATCCCCAATATTCTGCACCAAGTACTATAGCTTCTACATTGAGTCCTGATGATAAATTCAAGATTTTCTTACTCACAATCCTTGGAAAAGTCCATTACACCATTGTCAGAATCATGGACCGAAACCAGAAAACCCACTCATTTTTAGGTTCTATTTTAAAGAAATACACAAATGCACACACACAACAAACAATAAAAAAAATAAAAAGATGAAAACACATTTTTTTTTGAAAAAAAACTAAAATTATTAGTCTGTAAAATTATTCAAGTACTATACACACTCCGTCGCCACATTAATCGATACCCGCTAAATTGACAAATTTGTTATTTCATTGTATTTAATGAGTAACAAGAGCCACAGTATTATACGGCGCACACAACACTTACACGTCCAATTATTCAGAACTGATCGGGCCACAGAAAGGCTCCCATGGCGAACCTCCTCTTCTCATCCAAACCTCCCTGGAACTCAAGCCCATACTCTCGAAGAAGCACGTCCACCTTCCACTCCTCCATCTTCTCGTAATCCGATTTTTCGTACCTTGGATAGTGTAATGGCACTCGGAAGCGCCCTCCGTTTACGGCTCGATCGTCATCGCCTGCAGCCTTCGTTCTTTCTGGGTTACGACAGTGCGTACAATTATCGTTGTGAGTAACATCTGAAGATGAGCGATCGAGAAGTATTGCGTGAGCGAAATTGTGAACCCAATTCAGGGGCATGGTTGATTTCTAGTTAGGACTGGACGAACCGTTCAATTTCATATGTATAGATATAGGTATATATATGCAGGTGGAGGAAAGAGGTTGAGAAGCCGATTGAGGAGTGAAATATCTTTCGGTTACTTGGTGAACAATCCAGCCACGTATGGGCGGTTACGTGTGTATTAAATGGTGATGAGCTGGAATGAAGGGGATTGATTTGGTACAGCACATTGTCTTCTGGTTTCTAAAATAAATTAAGAATGTTCAAAACAACATTTAAAAAGAAAAAAAAAATGATAGAAAAAACGAATAAAATAATAAGTTGAAAGAAAAGTGAGAAATAAACTGATTGAAAAATAAAAAGATTTTTAAATAAAGGTAAATGTGTCATTTAATGTTGCGCAACAAACAAATTTCTATTAATTAATAATATGTTATAAATTCATTTGCTCATAAAATGTGTACAAAAGAAACATATAAAAATTGTTTGAATAATATCAAGACAGTAGTAATACAGAAATAAATATTGGTAAAGTAATTTCTTGTGCATAGCAGAATTACATGCTAGTTGAATTTAATTCAATAGTTGCAACATCAATGTGAATTTTGCTCACAAAAAATTGCATATGGGAAGATTATAATTCCATCCAAAAATAAAAAAAAAAAAAACAAAATTATGGTCCTGTACTGCTTTTGCTTTAATAGTTAACAGAAAATTATTTATAACTGTTACTAACTATTGACCAAAATTAGTTTTTTCTTCGAAAAAAAATTAGTTCCTAATATTTGGTATAATTATGATCATCTATCGTACCAAAAAATAAAAAGTAAAATTGCCACTAATTAACATTTGGGCCATTTGGTCAATATCCTCGGAAAGGGCTCTGCATAACTCGTTTACGTTTGGGGAGCGATTCTTCTAGAAAGGTCAAGTCCATTGCTTACCCGTACTTTACATGCTTGAGTAAATTTCAATAAATAAAACGAAACAAACATGGCGGATCGATGGTTCCGAAGTTGAACAAAATAAGGTTAATTAAAAACAAAGTTCTCTTAGTATAATTATTGGCTAGTTCAGTGCTACATTATTTTATTCATTGAAATTAAAAAAGTCACTGTCTTCAAATTTTTATTATTTATATGATTTTTATTCTGGATTATCCTGTTATAATTTTTATATATTTTAGCATACATTGCATATAGCATATGCATGCAAATGCAAAAGATATGTTCGGTTTCTTATCAAGGTGGGTAGGAAAATTTTAAACATTTGAGTGGAGTAAAATTTAGTTTAATTTGTAAGATTTTGGTAGATGAAAAAATTATTTTTATACATATTTAATATATAATAATGATTGTATGATATAATAGTATATAGATTTATAAACTAATAAAAAATGAATGTGAGTTATAAAATTTTTTAAAGATATGTATTAATTTGATTGTAAATAAATATAATGATTAAAACATTATTATTTAATTATAAAAGATAAAAGAACAAATTGAATTTAAATTGAATAAAATTTGTACAATAAGATGTTTAGTTTATGAGATTTTCAAATAGTGTTGAATAATTGATAATAAGGAAACATAGCCAAAGCATTCTTTGAAGTATGAACTTGTTTACATGTTTAAGCCAAGTTCACTTTACATGATTATGTAGAATAAATTACTTTATCAATTCCATTGTATATTCATTTTAATAGATAAAAGTCCGTGATGTATAACAAATATATGATAAAATAATTAAAATAAATTCCATACAACAAATACAATTAAATAACTATAAAGAGTCTTTATCTTATCATTGAAAATAAACATGGCATTATGGAACATGTTTGAGGATGTGCATAGATTTCATCATAATGTGATTTTTAGTTTCAACTTATGACAATATTTAAAAATTTAAGGAAATATTAATTTTGGTCTCTAAAAATTACATAATAAGGTAAGTATTCTATATCTAATGAAGAACTCTATTTTTCGATTTTCCTAAAAAGAAAAAGAAGTATACAATTTGTGATTATGCTAATTTTTAGGAAAGGTTAGTGTAATTAATTAGTCTAAAACATAATCGTGCAAAGGTTTTTAATTATTGCTTCTGTCTTTCTACTCGACAGCCATACAAAAAGTTTTCCTATAATATTGTTGCGTAATTAATACTTGATTAAAAACCACAATGATAATTTATAGAATTTTAGGTCAAATCATAATAGTTAAATAGTTATAAATGATATCTACATAAAATATAATTTTTTACAGTGACAGAAATTATGGTTCAACAAATTTCTCAACAATAAGCAAATGATAAAACGTAACTTTATTAGCGAGAGAAGTTGAGATTAAAACGTCATTTTTTACGTAGTTGGACAATTAAAGCTTGCGTCTACGGTTGAGTTCTAGCACTAAGGTCTTCTCTCGTTAATGTATTAGAAATTCGAAGCAAAATTTTTATAAATTATAATATTTTGTTAATGGTAACACATGTATTGAAAAAGAAAAATTAAAACATGAAATATAAAAAGAGTGAATTTAAAGATCTAAAATGTATGAGAAAAATATAAAATTATATTAAAAAAAACGAATAAAGAAAGAAAAATATAAATATTTAAATAAGGCCATTATAATAATCTGACATGTACAACTAAAATCAAACCCCAATCTTAATATATAGTGTATAGTATAGAATAAATGAAAGAAAGAAAGAAAAGTAAAAATTGAATAAATTAAAATTTGGAAGTGAGAGAAAGAAATTTGTATATAGAATTAAGGGAATCTAAATAATTACACATTGTTTAATCAAACTCCCTCTTATTATTAATACATAGCATATATAGATTCATCACTTAGTCAATATGCATAATTATATTAATTAATTAATAACATTTCATAAATATAAATCTTATATTATTGATAAAATAATGAAGAGTAAAGAAACTTGGGGGAAAAAAGGAAATTGAAAAATAAAAAAAGAAACTTAAGAAAAAAATTATATATATATATATATAATAACTTAAAATTGAAGAAAGACAATGAAATGAATAAAAATTAGAGAAGAAGAACAAGAATAAAATATATGAATATGCAATTGTATATTGGTAATTATATTGGAGTGTAAATTCACTAATTATAAACAATAATGTAAATTTATAGGGTGTAACTAAATTTTTTCCAACCTTAATAATATAATCTAAATTATTTTGAATCTTAGTTACAGATGGTACAATATGCCTATTCTTTTTTTTTTTTCCTTGTCTTCTTTTTTCTCCCCTGCTCAAATGCATCTATTTACAGGGTGTAATTAACCCTACACACGAACAATGCTCTTTGCACAAGAAAAGGCTAAAATGTGTTCCTTTGTGATTTTTTTATCTCGATTCTTTCACCCCATTAAAAACGTGACTTTTTATTATTGTTATTTACATTTTTGTTCCTCTCAAATATAGTTCTCAACTTTACCGTAGTTTAATACAATTTAAATTTAAAAAAGGGGTGATGTCTAAAACCCAATCACGGTATTTAGTAAAACTCTTCCTATTTCAATGAAAAACCCCCGCACAGCAAAAACCATAACCATTGCTTGCAAAGCCCACCACCCTTGTTGACATCTACATTCATCTCGACCTTTAATCCTCTCATCTCTCACCCGATATGACTCCTCCGGCCTCTATTGGTGCAAGATATAGCTTCATTCGCATCATACCGTAGATTTATTAAAATTTTGTGCCTAATCAAATTATGCTATATAAAAAATATGACATCAAAATGTCAATTAAATAAATTCTATTTATACTTTTAGAGATTTAAATAAATAAATAAATAAATTGATATTTTAATTCGTCAATTAAATAATGCCAAATGTTGAAATCTTGTTAGAAGCGTAGAATATGAAAACTCTGCAAGATCAAGTATATCAGTGAAAATTTTGGATAGACTTTAAGTTGTAACAACTAATAAGAGCGCGTCAGTAAAGTGATGCTACTACAATATCTCTCTTGTGACTATCAATAAAAACAATATTCCATGGAAGACAATAGAAGGCACAGAGTTGAAGCAAGCAGTGAAAACTCTCTCCAAATTTCATCTGAAATTTTTAAGAATATTCAAAGTATTTTTCATCAAATTTAATAAGTTTGTTATCAAATTTAAGGTATTTTTTTTTTTATCAAAAGTTTCAAAATTTAGTGTTTAATCTAAAATTGTGGTGCTAAACTCAAAGATCAACATTATTGAAGTCACAATAACCTTCAAGAAAAATCAAACATAAACCTTTCTCTTGAAAATTGTTCAAAATTCAAAGCAGCATTTTTGAAAAAAGAATCAAAATATTGAAGTAAGAGAATAGAACTTACAAAAGTTTTTTTTAATCCAAATTTATTCAATTTTGTACAAATTTTTTTATTATTTAAGAATTTCGTGGTAAACATAGCTTGCTTGTTTCCGTTGTAATGTTTCTTTCCATCTAATATTTGTTCATTTTCATTGCAGCCTTCTCCTCCACGACAAACCTTTTTGTTGCATTCCTAATATATTTTTCTTTTTTGGTGCGATTGGGTTTTGATAGGTAAAAAATATCTATCTTGCACCTTTTTCTCTATTTAGATTATGTTTGCTAAACGTATATGTTGACAGGTTTCATTTTTCTATTTAGATTATTTTTTAAAATTTTTATGCGAGCATGTTTCTCTTGTTTGAGCTAGTGAAATTATAGTCTGATTATGTTAAGAAAGTTAACATTGTAACTGTACTAGGTGTGTAACGAACTTTTAACTTGCCATTTTATACTCTTTATGAGTACTCACTTAAGAGGATTATTGGCATCATGTTTCACTTTTATTCCTATATTAATTGGAAAAAAATCTGAACTTCGCCTGGGGTTTGACATATATTTCATTAAGCAGATGGTATGGAACGTGCTTTAGACACCAATCCTATTTAATATTACGTATTGATTTCTGTTGACACAACAGATGAGTGTGTCATAGCAAAGTAACAGGAAAGAACCAACCAAATCTTGCTCAAGCCAAGATGCTAGCCAAGCTCATCACAAGACAACCCAGCGTTCAAGTAAGCAACTTAGCAACATAGCTGACCAATGGGCTATGTGAGAGCTGCATGTGGGATTCGCCAAACATATTGCACGTTGGGTCTAAGTGTTCCAATAATAGCTGCTTAACATATCGGACGTTGAGGTAAAGTTTTGCAATGGCTTCCAAACACAGGCAAAGGAATTGATTTTCGTTTATGCTTTTTATCCAAAGAAGCAAAATTAGAACAATATAACTTGGAAAGAAGCCCTAAATAGAGTTCGTTCATTTTCAACGGGGATACAACATCACAAATGAGGAGTTTGTGAGACCCTTTCTAATTCTCTACTCTATTCCTTTATCCTAAATATCTATCCATTCCACAAACACACCCAACAGTCATGGCATACAAGTTTGGGGATGCAAACCCATAAAATTTAACAAAACAATTAAGATTACAAAGAAATGAGGAGAAAGAAAACTTAAAACCGAGTAATAATCAAGTTGAAGAAAAATGTGGACGAGGAGGAAGTAACGATGGAAGATGAAAGAGCTGTGCCCTATCCCCTCACCGCCTTCACACGCCGACCAAGGATACTGCAAAATGAAGGGATGCCTCGACAGCCGTCTTGAATCCAACGTAGCTTGAAATTAGATGCCGTGTTTGGAGATAGGACGTGTTTTTGTCGAGAATGATTTTTCATAAAAGATACGGTGAAATGAATAATATGTTTCGAGAAAAATATATTGATGGAATGAATAGTATAATTTATTTAAATTTATGCATAAAATTTATAATAATGACTGAATAATATAATAGTATATATAAATAATTATTATATTTTAGAGTATAAATAAAAATAAATGTGAGTATATATGTACTATATATATGTATGTATTGATTTGATCGTAAATAAATATAATGATTAAAAAATAATTAGTTAGTTATATAAATAACAAAAAAAAAATTGTTTTCAAATTTTAATAAAATTTTTGTTGAATAATTTGTTTAATATTGTAAAATTTTAAATGATGTTTCGTAATGCAAAATTTGGTTTCAAACATAACCAAGGACAGATTCGTTAATGCATTACAAGTAGAGCAAAGTAATATTGACAAATAATTTAGTTTCACACACACACAATATAAGGTATGTGTTTACAATTTAAAAAAAAAAGAAAAATGAAGATGTAGGTATAATAAATCCATATCTACATCATTATATTATTAAAAGTTTGGAGATAATTTATTTACACATTATAAATTTATGACATTGTCATTAATTATTAAATTTATTCTTTCACCTTTAATAAGAAGATCAAACACACTTAAATATTATCACTAATTTTTTTTGTACTATATATCTATGCTTGTATTATTATGAAGTAAGACATTTTAATTTCACGGTTGTAAAAATTGAACAACTATTTTTAATCAATTTAAATTTTTAATTTTTTCTTTTAATTTATTATTTCAATTTATTTTTCTCTCAAAATTTATTTCTTTTCAATTTTTTTATCTTTTTTTTCTTATTTTTAATATTTTGTCATGTTTAATTTTAATATTTTTATTATTTTAAATATAATAATTTTACAATTAAATGGTCACTCTCACTAGTCTAAAAGAATAAACTAACGCAGTGCTTTTCGTCGATGAGCTATTCAAGCACCGCCGTGTAAGCATTTGTGTTCTTCAATTCGAAATCCCGCCATTTGCATTCCAATCGCAGGTGACCATTCGTGACGCAGACTCACCGCAACGCAAAATCTCTCGCTCGATGAATGTGCAGATTCATAGGCTACCCCTCTGCTGCGAGCGAATAACATCTTCTCGATATTCAAATTGAAGATCACCTCCGGTTAGGGTTCGGGTTGGAATTTGAAAACAATGAATTTGGGCGATCTCAACAAAGTATGGGAAATCAAAACGCTGAAGAGAAAGCCTAAAGAAGAAGAGGCCAGGAAGATTTTAGACAATATAGCACAGCAGATTCAGCCTATCATGCGTAAACGCAATTGGAGGGTCAAAATGCTTTCTGAATTCTGGTACGGATTTTCTTGCTTTTCACGTAAATTACATCATCAATCTTCTATACCAGGAGCACTTTAGTAGAAATTATAAAAATATTCGTGAATTAATTTTTGTTTGTTACATTTACTATGGAGGAGTAAGTAATTATAAGTCAAATTATGCTGGTTAGACTTAATTGCCTAATATCATGTGGAATTCATCATGGAGTATGGAATTTGCAGTCCAAAAAATCGAGCTCTTCTGGGCTTGAACGTAGGACGTGGTATACACATAAAGCTGAGGCTTAGGATGCCAAACAAGGACGAGGAATTTCTTCCTTTCCATGAAGTCCTGGACACAATGCTCCATGAGCTATGCCACAACGTTCATGGTCCTCATAATGCCAATTTCTACAAGCTCTGGGACGAAATTCGGAAGGTAAATTGTTAAATGCATAGTTTAGAAAATCTTATGTGTGCTGACGTGCAAACAGAGACGAAAGCTTATATAGGCCAATGTATCTGAAAAAGACAGAACTAGTTTTCTACACTATTTAAAGCAAGAACTGTAACAATTCTCTTTCAAAATTGGGAAGATGATGGCGTGAGGGATTTCCTTTTGGCTCTCCATTTGAATCTCCATATGCAAAAAATACTCTTGTGCGTGGACGATTGTTTGGGGTTACAGAATGAGAAATGGCAGGGATTATCTTTTGAGTTGGTCTCCTGCATCAGTTGAGGATAAGTTTTGCTGGATTTATCGTATCTATTTTCCTTGTCTTTGCTAAATCCTCCATGCATTTAATGCATTGAGTGAACTTGTTGATCTTTGGTTCTTGTACTGACCTTATGTCAGAAATTTTTGCCTGGCACTAGTTTTATGCAACAACTTCTTTCTTATTTAATAAGCATCCTTGTTATTTTGTGCAACTTAAGAGTGTCAATATGTCCATAGGAATGTGAAGACCTTATAAATAAAGGAATAAGTGGACCTGGAAATGGATTTGATTGTCCTGGAAGGCGCTTGGGCGGAGTCTCCCGTAAACCTCTTTCATCTCTTCGTGAGGCTGCATTGACTGCTGCAGAAAATAGAGCCCGTCTTGCATCCTTGCTGCCTTCAGGACCTAAGAAAATAGGTGGTGATAGTTCTATTATGGTTGCGCTTAGTCCTGTGCAAGCTGCTGCAATGGCAGCTGAAAGAAGATTACAGGACAACATCTGGTGTGGCTCTGAATTCTGTGATTTAACTGGAGAAGATGAATCTTCTGATAAGGAGTGCTGTTCTGAAATTTCAAGCACTGCATTTCATGAACAGGATCTGAAGGTAAAATCTCGGAAAAGAAACCGAGAATCAGATGATGTTTCTTTGGCCCAGTCAGCTGATGGTGAACCAGAATCTACTTTTATAGACTTGGCTAAAGTTGTTCAAAAATCCGAATCGTCAGATGAAATGCTTCCGGTAAAGAAATGTCAAAAAGAATTATCTGGAAAAGCTTCAACTTCCTCATCCAGATTTGATCAAGATCTTATACTTGATGATCCATGTAGTGCATGGCAGTGTACTGCATGCACTTTGTTGAACCCGGTTAGTTATTTACTAATTTCAGTTTCTCTTCAGGTCTCACATTTCTTGAACTTTTCTCCTTCACTGTTATGATTAATTTGGTAATGTCTTTATTCTGCAACAATCATTCTTCACAACTATGCTGTGATTGTCATTGTTTACAACTGTTGCCACTCTTTCCAAACTTTTTACCTGCGTTTTATGATTCAGTGTTTGACTTCGCTGTAGTGAACAAGCTTTAATTTGTGGTCAATTGGGTGACTTTTAATGTTTTCTTTCAACTATGCCTTCGCCATTTGATAGCTAAGTTGTACTTGGCTTGCTGATACACGATTGCACTAAAACTTAAGCAGAATACATCTGTGAAGATACTTATTTTAATACCTCTTATAAGTTAACTCAAGAGTGTACCAGTCCAAGTGTACTTAAATAGCTAAAACAGAGTTAGTGAAGGAAGTCATATACCTTAGCACATTCCTATGTGTTCCTGATAAAGCCGTGTGAATTTATTCCATGAACAAAATGAACTTCTAATAGTGACTTATTCTTTCAACTTTGTGGATATTCTTATTAAATATTTTGACATTAACTTGTTAAAATCATGAAGTGGTTGGTGTTTACGAATGGTATTTGTAGCGCTCATGAATATGTTGTTAAATATGGTCCTTTTAGCTAGTTGCTTCTTCGGTCTTTAGCATTCAAGAAGTGGTCACATTTGTTGATTCTCTTTAATGTTGTCATGTGTAGTTGATTTATTTTCCTGATTATTGCAGCCGTTAGCTCCAATATGTGAGCTCTGCAGGACTCAAAAGCCAAAAGATGATAAGCTGAAAAACATAATCTGGTCGTGTAGATTTTGTACATTAGAAAATAATGCGAAAATGGATAAATGTGCTGTATGTGGAGCTTGGAGATATTCTTATGGTCCACCTGTGGCTGCTTCAGCGCCCAATCGTGGTACTTGAGGTAAAATTCAACTGCTCATGATGTTTGTATCCACAGTTGAAGCAGTTTATTTGAATGTTCAGTTGCCTTTGTTTTAAATTATGAGCCCTTTAGTTCTTTCAATAGCCACTGATAGCTGCTGCATTTCCGTAATATATGGGTATACGGCAATCTTCACTGTAAATAAGATTTTGTTCTGCAGCAATGGGTCGGGTTGGCGGGTCAGGGTATTACATGTGACCTGTTGACTTGAACTTGATTCTCCAATTTCATGGATTACTCGAATTTGACTCACCAACTTGTTAATAAATTTTTTTTTCTTTAATTAAAATTAAAGCTTAATGTTTTAAGTATTTATAATTTTACTATTTAATTTTATTTAATTATTTTTTATACTTATATAAATATTTATTAAATTATTTAAAATATATTTTCGGATTCACAAATCTGCGAGTTAACTTGAAATTGACCCGTTTATCTTTTCGAATTCGTAAGTCTGACTTAATTTTGATCCAAACTTTCGAAAATTTAACTCGAAATCCGCTAATTTCAGATGGAGTGGAAATTGCTACTCCTCTAATGTCTGATGAAGTTTCTCAGTTGATTGCTGTAGACTCTATCGTGTGCGCACATGATGCCTCTGCATGCTCGTTGACATTGCAACGTATTCATAATCAATCATATACAGTGGAAGCTCACACGCACAGCAAATGAACAGGTTTCTCTATACATGCAGAGTCTGATTATGTAATCTTTATTTCTTTATAATGTTTTCTCTGTATTTATTGAGAAACTGGGACTAATATATGTGTGTGTCTGCGCGTGCGTGTGTATATTTTTTTTTTTCTAGATCGGCTCGTTCGTTAATCATTTTCATCCTTTTGATCATGGGCAAGCGTAAAACTTCCCATGCTTACTTTTGGCCAAGCATTTCCAATGGGACATGTTTGGACAAACCTGAATGGAGGCTGAAATGGGATAATACTGAATTCGTCGTGGGAAACGACAAGGTGTAATTAATTTGACATTAGTCTCCAGCCATCTATTCTCAATGAAAATCAGAAGCTAAATGGTGTATACCCTGTACTGGCCTGCATCTGAGTGAATCAAATTTAGAAGCATAATAGTCAGATTTTAGTTTGTAATTAAATAGCAATAGCGCTCCTGATTTGTTTTAACATAATTTTTTGGATTCAGTCGCCCGCATTTATCATTATTATATAGGATTGTTACTGCAGAATTTGTGGACCTAGGCCCAAAAACGTGAAAAATATTATAATAACAAAAACAATGTTTGATTTATATATTACCATAATTAAATCAATATATATATATATATATATATAATACACATAACCTTATATTTGTATAAATACAGTCTCTAAAAGTAATTATTAGTTTTATATATTATCATATTATTAAATTATTATTATATATTTTAATTAAATATATATATGATTACAAAAATTTAAACAAATCAAATTTATCTAATCGAAGTTTAAAATTAAACATGATTTTTATTCCCTTTTGCAAGATATGTTAACATTACTAGTAGATCATCAACAGTGACAGCTATGTTTGATTAGGTTAAAATTAGTATATAATTTTTGTATGAAAGCAATATATGTGTGCGTTTGATTTGGTTGGTGTTTTCTTGTATTTTTTATTGATAATTGAATGATATAATGCCTTATAGAGATTACGTTAGTTTGTCTAAGCCTGTAAGGTCTAAATATTAATTTGATATTCATTATAGTTAGATTTTGAGTATGACTTTGTATATACGTACGCTTACACATACATATGAGTGCAAGGAGAAAATTTATTTTTAATCCAAAACAACAAAAGTAAAAAATGTTCTAAGACCAACATGAAGTCAATAGCTATTTTTGTCTGGTAGCCATTTATAATAATACACATATTTTAATCATCATGTTTTTAAGTTCTATTTTTTTTCTTATTTTTATATAGTAATTAAAAAACATACACTTAAAAATCAAGGCAAACTTAGCCAATGGCTTTGGCAGTGAAGCCTATGTGGCAATGCAAGTTTCAGCACCCAAAATCCACACTTGATATTTTTTTCAAGGAAACCGCCATGTCGTGGTGTGAGGCACTTTTTGTGGTCCTCTTTCTACATAAAACTCAAAATGTACAAGGAGATGTACAATTATGACATGAAATTTTAAACTAAGAGTACTCACTCCCATTTAAAAGTATATTGTAGCAATATGAAAACATAAAAAAAGAGTTGCTCTCTAACAATAAAGGATCAAAGTCCTCATGTTGAAGACAAAAGAAGAAAAGTAACTAAAGTCCTAGAATCTAAAATTAGAGAGTTTAAAAGAATCCATTTTGCTTATGCCAATGAATCTACTATTAATTTTCTCTTTGTTCATGATTTTACTATCTTAAAGTTCACAAGCTCCCTTACAAGATGGTCTGGTTGATTTCATCCTCTATAAATGTGTGAGATTCTTGCTTTCATTTGATGCAAACAGGCATTTGAAGAGAGCATCAACTTCAATCCAAAGTTTAGTTATTCTTCCATCGGTGCAAAGTTCCAAACCCTTTTGAAGAGTAGTGAATTCAAGAAATGTGTTGCTAGTATTTTTCAAGAGGCATTTGAAAAGCAAAAAGTATCTCTCCAAGGTGATTTGTAAGAATCCTCCAACTTTGCAGGCCTTGGGCTACCCTATACTGCACCATCCATATTGTGTTTGATCCATTTGTTTGGAACTTTTTGTCAAAGAATCATTAACGGTTTTTAAGGGCTTTTTTTTCTTAAGTCTAAACCCTATCTTGCTATTTGTCAACACAGAGATTAACAAGTCATGTTTTGAAGTAAATTTTTCCTGTTTTTTTTTGAACAAAATGTAAACACACAAATAAAATTACATTGGATCATCATATTCTAATAAGGTAGAAAGCTCCAACAATAAACTTGTGGAAGAAGTTGAAAAAGAAGTCTTTACTAGATGATGAGCTACTTTATTACAAGATTTGTTCACCCAAGAAAAGGAGATTTCCAAATTCTGGGCTAAATTTCTCGTATCATGGATCAAAGAAGCTATAATCCATGGAGGGTTAGGTTCATTAGCAGCTAAGGAAACAACATGGTTATCATTTTCGACAATAAAGGGGCATTGCCATGCCAAAGCAAGAACCCAAATGCAAGCTTCTCTAACTGCATAAACTTCACCTTGAGAAGGGCAACAAGCAAGAAAACCTTGCTTTCTTCTATTATCAATTAGTTTACCTTCATGATTTTGACTAACAAGACTAACTATTAATTGACCTATACAAAAAGAGAAACTAGTATCACAATTAATTTTGAGCAAGCAAAAAGGTGGGGGGAATCTAGCATGTTTGTGATGATAAAGATATGACAGAACTAGATGGCTAATGCATAAAAAGAGTGCCAATAAATTTTGATCTTGATGCTTTGGCTGCTTGAAGGGTAGAAATAGGATCAGTTGGATGACCATTGAAAACTCATTTATTTCTTGATTTCCATAGAGCCCAATTGACCATGAAAACTTCCACAAGGATATCTACTACTTCTAGTCTTGTATACAATGTACTTGTGAGCACCAATGTAAAATTGAATGAGAGACATCAAAGTTGAATTAAATCCTAAGATTCCTTGTAAACCATGCCACCCTAGTCCACTCACAACCTATTATTAAATGATCAATAGTTTCAAGAAACTTACCACATATTGGATAAGAGTTAGAAGTTGAAATGTCTTCTTGCAAGATTTTCTCTTGTTGCACTAGTGTTTCTTCAAACTTTTCACCAGAATTGCTTTGCCTTTGGAGGGATCTCTAGGCTCCAAAGAAGTGTCCTGCAAATTTTGGGAAGGGAAAAAGATATTGCCGTTTTTTTCTTCCATTTTTGAATTGATGTATACACTAAAAAATACTTAAATTTGACAGTGTAGTTGCCTCTCTAATTCAAACTCCAAATCAATTTGTCTGGAGTTATAGTTTGGGGTAAAGGAATTTTTGATATAGCAACCATTTCTTCCTTGGAGACATATTCTTTGAGGAGATCAATATTTCAAATGTAACATGAATAGTTTATTGCATCAATAACAAATGGTATTGAACATTAAAAGTAGGGTTGAGTTTGAGTCGAGTTGAGCTCGAGTGGCAATATACTCAAACTTAACTCAACAATAGAAATTGGAGCTCGAGCTCGAGCTCAAGAATGAAAAGAAAACTCAAGCTCGAGCTCATAAAACTCAAACCCAAAATTTGAGCTTCACGAGCTCGAGTATCAAGCATTGGGAGAAAAAAAAAGTTGTACATTGTAATGATATTGTGTTGAATTCATGACCTTTATGCTTAATTTGTGTATAGTGTATGCCATTATGCTACATTGTAATTTTATGAATATTCATTATCAAAATATTTACATATATAAATTTCTAGATTTTAGAATCGAATTAATTTATCAAAAATCATTACTTGAGCTAAATTGTCATTAATTATTGCTTGAGTTGAATTGTCTTTATTGGTACTTTATATAGTTGATTCTTGTAGATATGCAGATAACCTTTTTAATTCAATTTTTTTTTCTTCAAAGAATAGCTATACTAGTATTGCATATTCTAATTTCTAAGAAAACTTTGATAAAGCCTGACGTGATAATTTGTTATATACAAACAAAAACCTAGAACAATAATTTTCCAATTGTGGCAAATTTGATATCACAACACCATTCACATCATACAATTGGCTTAATGTCAAAGTATAAATACAGAAGCTACATTATCTTGTCCATTCTATGGACAAGTGGCCAACAAAACAATAAGTCTTTCAATAAAGACAATGAAAGTCTTTGCAAATATCTCTTAAAATAACATAAGTTGTCCAAATTCTAGATAACAACAAATAATCAACTCCTGAGATTGATGGTGATGAACTTATCTAGATTACAAGTCTTTTGGTTGGGCACTAAGAGCTACAACTACAAAAAAAATAAAGAAAAATTGCAAATTGATGGTGATGCATTAGTATATAAACCAAAGGTGCAAACCACACACAAAAGAAGAAATCAACTACAATAATTAATTTATTAGACCATAAAAAGCATATCCAACATAGTTTGACAACTGTGCTAATCTATTTCATTCAAGATTGCTCATAAACAAACCAAAAAAAGAAACATGAGATATCAATACCAAGTACCTGCATAAACAAATTTTATGGATTTGGATTTGGAAACGTATATTCAAAAGGAGCTTTTTCTTTCTACAAATTCAAACAAACAAATATAATAATAATTAATACACAACATAATTTATAATGGCAATGTATAGACTATAGATTCATAATAAAAGGATAAAGCTTACTTTCATTTTCTTCACTCTATGCAAATGTCTACACCAATCACTTGCACACAAAAGTATCTGAATAGTGTTAGAAGCTAGTGAAGCTCAATAAGAATCGATCCCCAATCTAAACAATCAAATGCCTCTAAATCAGATGATGGTTGCTCATGAGATTTTTCAAGATATTCCATCAACTCAGACCTCTGGGGCTCACTGGTGCTACCTCTAAAAAACTCCCACTACTTTAGTTTATCCCATACATTTGGTGTTGAGCTCACACTACTATTTTCATTTCTATGTCTATGAAATAGATAAGAACTTGATGGTGAAGCCTCACCACTTGCAGGCGTAGGCAATTTCACATATTCTTCATAAAGGTTAAAGATGACATTTCGTATTCCTGCTAAGTGCACTTGTGCCTCAAATTTAGGGTACATATTGGAAAAAGCAAACCGTACCATTTTCATTTTGTTTCGGGTCTAAGATGGCTGCAATGCACATCAACAAGTTGCACTCTTTTCAATATTTATCAAATTGAAACTTCATTTTAACCACCATTCTTCTAATAAACTTATCCTCATTATTAACTTGAGCATCCAAGGCCAATCTCACATTAAGAACCTTTAGGAGGAATAAATAGCTAGTCGAATAATTACTCCCTGAAATAACATGTGTGGTATTCCAAAATGTAGTCAAAATAGCACAAACCTTTTCAACTTTATTACAATCTTCTTCAGTCGAACATATGCCATAATTAGCATCTTGCTCCGCATATTGTTTGACAATCGTGAATCAACTTTTTTCCTGGAACACCACATCATTGAACAATTTCAGCAAATATTAAGAACTTCCCATCAGTGCCACAAATGTAGTCCACACTATCCCTAATATTTTTACAAATATCTGCAATCTAACTTAGCCTATCTTGAACCATGAGGTTGAGCACATGGGCACAACAACAAACATGAAACAACTTACCTTCTACTAACAGCTTTTTTGCTTTACCAAAATCAATTTTCTAAGGATTCACAGTAACAACATTATTTGTTTGGGTGTTTGCATGTTTAAAGTATAAAGATAAGAGAGATGAAAGGAAATATATAATTTTTAAAAAATTAATATGCTTGAAATATGTGTTTTTTAATGGGATAAAAATAATTCATTGAGCAACAAACATAGTGACAATTTTATATGCTCACACATTCACATGAAGAACCATCTTGATTTTTATTATCTATATTGGTGTTTCCTCTAAACCTCATTTGTTTCTCTTGCTTAGGGGAGTTGGTAAACCCAGCTACTTGATTTGGTTCGATCAAAACTCAACCCGACTTGCTTTGCAAGTTGATCTTGAACAAGCTTTGAAGAGGCTCAAGCTTGAGTCTCTCCTCTATTTTTAGTATTATTTTTCTTCATTCTATTGATTAATTAAAAAGATAAAATTTGAAAAAATAAACAAAATATAAGTAATTAACTCACTGGTATCGCAACTTTCATTATTGAAAAGTTGGTGTTTGAATATGGTGGCAACCAATATTTTTTTTTAGAATGCACCAAACTTGAGCTCGATAGGTTTGGGTGGGCAAGTATTAAACTCAAATTTGAGTCCAAATTTACTGAATTTGAGCTCGAGATTGACAACTCGACTCAAGTTCAAGTTCAAGCTCATCAAAAATCATTTTGAGTCAAATTGGAGTAGGTATTCGAACTCGACTCGGCTCGATTCCACTTCTACTATTACCATATAATTTTTACCTAGCACTTTTAGTGAAAATTAATTGCTGTGGTTACCTAGCTAATTGTATAATAGTGACAACAAATAAAACTGTTTTTGAAGATATTGCTCTATGGAAGTTAAGGTGATATCATTTTACCACCAAAGTGTAACTATACTCGGATTAAAATTTGATCAATCAAACATTAAAAAATAAGTGGTATTGTTGCGCATATGTTGTGCGTGCATAAATATTTAAAATGATCTTTAATAGATACTAGTTTTATATAAGCAATGTGTTTTGATATTATTTAATTGTATTAATTATTATTGAACTTAATAAAGAAAATAAATTAAAATTTTAAAATAAATAATAAAATTGAAAGAAGAAATATATATAAATTAAAATTAATAGGTAAAAGTGTTAAAAGAACATATACTAAATAAAAGTTCGTAAGGAAAAGTGAAACTTGTGAAAGGATAATAAATGTGAAGAGTATTTAGTAAGTGGATTTTGGGACTAGGAGGGGAGAGATCTCATGCTTTATATATAGTATTAAATAATAGATATAACTACCATTTGATCTCTTATCGCTACAAAAAAGTATTCTTACATGAGCACATTAAATATTTTCACAATATAAATATTATTTAAATTTATATATTTTCAATCTATTTTAAGTATTTCAAATGCTAAAACTTTCTCTATTCATCTTTTTGAAAAAAAAAATCTATCAAAAACTAATTTAAATTTTTTAATGACTAATCACAGTACTTCTATCCAATACTTAATCTTTTTGAATCATTTTTTCAATTATTAATTTATTCTAGAAAAAATAATTATTTTAGATTATTCGCTATAAATATTTTTAAAAGTGTTGCAAGAGTATGAATGTCTTGTTTATGTTATAAATATTTATTCATATGTTAATTTTGGTAATTTACCTAAGTTGGGATTTAATTTTATGCTATAAATTTGAATTGCTATAGAAAGATATTTATAACTTTATCTAGATCTGAAATTTTACCTGTTATTGATTTTCTGCTAGTTATATTGGTTAATATTCCAAAAGTCTACTATACTTATGGTAAACTCTAAAACCTATTATTCTTCAGAACTCTTACTTACCAGTAGCTTCAGTGCCTTCACTTACTTTAATTACAAAAAAACATAGTGCAAATGTAGTTATTATTTTATTTTTCTTAAATATCTCATTCAAATACATACAAGAAAAAGAGGAAAAATCTTTCATTTCTCTAAATTTACCTTTTTTTTTTTGTCTGATTATTCCCATAAAATCAATTCCTTTGTGCAACCGTCGGCGATAGCTTAGGTGGGAATAAGCCCAATTTATATTGGGCCTTTAGCCCAACATCTTTCAAGGTTACCGATTGAGATAACAAATGCGCTTCTGGATAGGGTTACTGAAAACCAGAGCAACTTTGCTTCTAAATTTCGAGCGACAAAGGAGACCTGGAGATCGGCCATGGCTTCAATGTTTTCGTCTTCTCTCTCGGCAGTAATTTTACCAGTATGCAATTCATCCAGTATGTCTTCGATGCCCCAGCTTTCTTTCCCTTCTTTAATTCCCTTCAAGTTGCTGAGCGTGAAACCCTTGCGAAGTTCCTATTCAAAAATTTTGGCTGTTCCTGAAGTTATGGAACCTAATGGCGACTCTACTACAACTGAGGTTCTCTTCTACCTATGTTACTTCAAAGCTTATTTCTAGCATTTTCTATATTTGCGAGTGAATGTTTTATGCCGGTTTTAGGATGAGATTCCTGCTTCAACACCGAGTATTAGTGCAGATTCGGATAAGGTATTTTCATCTACTTAACTCCGAAATTTTACTTTCTTCTTCAATTTTTATAGTAGAATGTCTTTTTTTCTCTTGTTAGCTGAAATCCATTGTTAGATGTTTTTTTTCCCAATTAATTGTTGCTTCCAAAACAAATTTACTTTTGTTTTAGTGTGACTGTTGCCCAATGTTTGTACAACTTATATGCGGCTGTAGCAGTTTATTTCTTCCGTGAAATTGTGGTAGCCGTAGCTCCGGCGTGACGGGCCCAATAAGTTATGGACTATTGTCTACTACTTATTGGAATATCTCTTATACTATACGATGCATTACTATGTAGCCGAATACAGATTTTTCTACAATGTGTTTTCAAGAATGAACTTTTCATGTTAATTTAAATTCTGAAAATTCTTTCTATATATGAAGTTTTTTAACAATGAACTAGGAATTGGCAACATCAAACGTGTTGACAGCATTTCTGAACTTTCAAAATGGTCTTATAGATGTGATGTGACAAAATTTATAGCTGGAATCAATCACAAATAAACACAATTCGTCATTCATTAACCAAATTACCACATTATGTCCTATAACTCCTGCTTTACTGCTCATGAATAAAGTATCCCTACTCAATATGTCAAAAGAAAAAAGCATTTCCGAGGTTATACATACATATACATGTGTATGCGTGTCTAATTGAAAAGAAGATGACGCGAATGTACTCAAGTTCTTTTTTTTCTTTGAATCTATCTTTCTATTTATAAAGTTCGAAATTTTAGTATATGTTACCCCTTGATGCATACTTATTTTCAAACACTGATTGGTGTTTATTTATTCCCAGTTATGCTTTTGCCTTTTCCAAAGTTTTCACATATCTCTAAAAGGGCATTGATAATCTCAGGTTGCTCCAAAGCAGAAGATAAGAATCAAATTGAGATCATACTGGGTACATCTGATAGAAGACTCTTGCAAGCAGATAATGGATGCTGCAAGGACAACTAATGCAAAGACTATGGGTCCAGTACCATTACCTACAAAGAAAAGAGTGTATTGTGTTCTTAAATCTCCTCATGTGCACAAAGATGCTAGGTTCCACTTTGAAATTAGAATTCATCAACGACTTATTGACATTCTTTACCCAACTGCCCAAACAATTGACTCGTTGATGCAGCTCGACCTGCCTGCTGGTGTTGACGTTGAGGTTAAGCTTTAATTAGTTTGTGACCCCTAGTTTCTGGTAGACATGGTTGTTGTTGCGTGTGCATGGCTGAGACGTTAGCTGAATTTGGGCAGACAAGTAGGGAGAGAGCCAGGTGGTTGCAATATTTCTTTGTATGATAGTTCGAAATGCTATACAGCCATCTTCAGTAATTCGTGTTCCACTTACGATTTGATGTCCTTGTAGATAAAATTCTTGTATTTGAATTTTTATAAATAAGAAATTTGTACAAATATAACTTAAAATCAAATCAAATAGACTTTTGTAGTCTCTAATTTTATCTTTCAATTCTTCTTTCAACTTAAAAAAAAAACCTTAAATGTTCTTGTTATTTTTTAAATGTTTATGGATTTGCTCGTTCTTAAAGTTTATCGAGCTCGCTTTTTAGTTTAATATTACGATTTTGAATCAAATTATAAAATTAAAGGAATTTTGGGAAGATCGCATTAAATATTGGAAGAATGTTTTGAATGTTTTTTGAAGAATATAATTAAAATTGAGGTAGTTTTTAAGTTTTGATCCTTTTTAAAGTTAATTGAAATTTTAAATATTGTTACTTTGTGAGTTTAACACGTTAAATGCAAATGAAATATTACAATTTAATGGAATTTTAAAAAGAATTTTAAAACACAAAAGAATTCCTTTGAATATGGAGGAGAGCGTTTTGAAATTTTTTTTAAAACTTCTTTACTTAATTTGTGTTTGAAACTTGTGAAGGCCACTTGTATTTATTGGATTGTGAAAGGCTTTACTGTCATACACGGTGAATGTTGTATTCATTGGATTGTGAAAGGCTTTACTGTCATATATGGTGAATGACGTGGCACTGGCTTGTCCCTTGATTTGGGCTTTGATAAGCACAATTTCTCCAATTTCATAATTTGAAGTGGGATAATTTTGGCTCACCAAATGGGGATGTTTGACATGTGGCATAGTTTGATTAATTGACTTCGATATTTATCATTTTTCAATAGGTCAATTATATTTTGTATTAAAATATCTATTTATTTTATTATTTATTTTTTAGAATTATCTTTAATTAAATTCTTAAAATATAAATAATTGTCTCTTTTTTGTTGATATTCAGTACACTCAAAAAAAAATGCCACATGTTGGCATCTGAATGGATAGAAATTTGCATGCCTACAGTTCCTTTCTATTACTTCAGCCATGGTCGTCAATGATTTGCAGTAAGCTCAATGTGCCATTTCATCTTTTTGCGGGCACATAGTTTTAGGGGTTCTCAAGCAAGTATTCTCTAGCGAGTAGGCTAAAAAATCTCCAATTCCCTTTACCCCAACTTCTGTTCAGAAAATTGTTAAGATAGATCCCTTTCCCCCAAGTTTTGTTAGGGAAGTTGTTAAGCTATCCTCTATCCTCATGTAATCTTATTGTCAGCTCTTTCACCTCAGCCTCACAATCATTTGTACTGGAACTTGCGGCGGACTTGGATCTAACGTTTTTGTGTAACAATTTCGAATGCAAATCCACATCGTTGAGAGCAAGCAGTACGATTTTGTATCTGTCAAATTTAAGTTGCATGATAAAATGCAATGGACTCTTACTTAAGATTGCAAGGATTCAGATGCCAATGCAGGAGCTGGCCTATAGCTTTGCCATCGAACCTGATAGCAGAATCCGATGCAATCCAACTTGAAAAGCCGGACAGCAGCTTCCTCCAGCACCCTAGGACTTGAATGGGATTGTTTGCCCTGGAAGACAGAAATGAAATTTGGTGTAGAATTCTTATCGGTCTCTGGGGCTGTTCCCGGAGTGGTGGGCTCGACAAGAATAACTCGAATTCGTGGCAGCTGAAAAGTAAGGCTCCAAAATCCACATGAACAGCGATAACGAACAAGACAAATATGCTGATTGTCTTGGCTCTTATTATTATTATTTTGAAGAACAAGAAGAAGAAGAAGAAGATAGGATAAGGCGGCTTCTCAAGAACTTGAACGGTCAGCTCTAGCCATGGACGATGTTGCCGTGAATAGCCACCTCGCAAAAACTAACTTCTATCGACCACAGACCATGCCTCCAACGTTAACCACTATGCGGGTAATATTGTAATTTGATGATTTATTACTCCACTTAAATATTGTCTGAATAAAATACGAGTAGCCCCAGAATTTTGAGAAACCACCAAATTCTATGCTGAGAACCAGTATTTTATAAAGCAGATCGGTTATTAAACTGCAATATCTACTGGTCTAAAGATTCCCAATTCAATCGGTGGTTTAGTTAGTCGAATCGATGTAATATTTATATTATAAATATTTATTCATATATTAAAAATACATAAAATAATGAATATTAACAAAAAAAAAAAAATACTTGAATCTAATTTTAGCAATTTTAATTACTATTAGTAGTTAAATTTATTGCACAATAACAATAAAAATATCTCAAATATAAAAAATAAATATTAATTCAAGGTAAAAATATACAAAAAAAATAGATCTTATTAAAACATTTAATCAAAATATTATAGAATTTTAATGTTTTATATATTCAATATGTGTTTAAATAAAAACTTATCGAATACTTTGAAAAATAATTTATTTGATTCATAAAATTTTCATATAAAGAGAACAAATCGAAGATAAATTACGACAACAAATGGAAATTAAATTAATAAGAAAAAAATTAAAATTTAAAAGTCTATTTATTTATTAATTTATACCTTTGATTTCATAAATCGTTTTAGCGATTCAATCACAATTTTATCTAATTTTATTGTATTCTAATTTTTAAATCATATCTAAACAATTTTTAATCAATCGGCGATCCAATCGATTCAACCGGAGTTGATTTTTAAAACAATATTGACAACAAATCAACTAAAAGTTGGCCAAATTTTACATGTTATGTTCCCTTCAATTTCATACAAAATAAAACAAACACTTTCATCATTATGTTTTTTAATGTTTTCCTCTGTAATTTTAAAAGTACACTTACAATACATTTATTGTGTTTTAAATATGTTTCATTGTATAGAAAATAAAACAAACAGTTTCATTTTTACATATTTATTTTATAAAAGTACACTTACAATATACACCAAAAATCATGAACAAACAAAGCTACTGACTATTTGTATTCGTTTATTGTGAAACATCGACACACCGTCGCCTGGGCTAATCCGTGGTCAAAGTTGTAGCCTCCTTGCCCAAGCATGACTCCGCCACATGTATAATTACCAGACTAGACACACACCTTATCACACAATGATGTGATGTTATGGTCTTCAGCATAAACACGGGCCACTACACTTTTTTCCCGTGCAATCGCTCAAACGTGGAGTGGAATCCTATTTTTCCAATCTGACTGCATTGTCTCTTACGCAGCTGCAATATTAATATGCAATTTCTCAATCATAATATGGTAAGTAACCCAATTCAAGTCCAATTCGACCCAAAAATAATTTGAACCCGATTTTTGAAAGAATTTTCAAGTTTAATCTCATGGTTCGGCTCGAGTTTAAATTTGAGCAAGATTTCACGGAATTGAATTCAAGCTCGATTTATTCAAACTAGAAGTAGAATTAGAGAATCTTTCTATTGCAATGTCTTGAGTAACTTCAAGTGAAATGAAGTTGTCTTTTCCTCGCCAAATGGGAGTTGCATGAACTATGTCTTCTTTAATTGGGTGTGTGACAGAGGTAGTGACGAAAGGATATGTTCTTTGTAAGGAGAAAAAGACAGCTGGAATCAAAAACTATTAATGAAAATACTTCTAAACTGAAAATGGCACTTTAATAATCTTGAGGGTACCTTTCTCCTTTATGCTAATGCATAATTATGAATAAGTATTCAAATAATGTATTTTTGTTGATTTGTAAAATACAAAATTAGTACTAACAATACCACACTATCCTATCCTAACCTATTCTGTTCTATACAATTCAAATGGTCGATGGAGCACTCAATCAACCCTTCTCTCAATTAAATAATTCCCCCTTTCCCACTAGAATCCAATGTTGAACCTATACCAATTTCAGGACCCCATTCCAGTCAATCGTTTGAATTGAGTCGGCCATTTCTTTTTAACATGTGAGCCTTTTTTCAGCCTTCATTGGACTTCCCTGTTTCATAAAAAAGTTATTGACAGCTAAGCTGTAATTGGATAAAGTTGGACACAGATCGAACGAATAGGAAATATTGTACAAAATATCATGCCACGAATTTAAAACCTCTTAATCAATATCAAATGACTGTTCATAGAGCAAAAGCGTGGTCAAATGGATTATTGTTCTGGTATCTAAAATTTTTTGATGCAAAGGATCCATACAGTGTAGTATAGTTTCTAAATATCTAAGTATTTGGTTAATATAACAAGAAGATATCTTCAAAAATTAGAAAGTTTAGAAAACTATAGTTTATAGAATAGATTGATTGTTGGATCCAATCTACTGTATATTATTATTTTTTTATATAAACGGTGGAAGGATAAGAGAAATTTTAAAAAATTTATGACAATATCATATCTAGCAAATGTAAAAGAAATAATCCTACAAGATAGAGATTTCGTGTAACATAAAATTGACATGACACTAATTATAGTAAAGATTGATAATAGGCAAACAGAGGTGAATAAAGTAAAAATCAAATAGACTTAATAAACCTCATACTTGACTTGACTATTAGATCATTGTGGTGTGCCCAAATTAGCTTAGGGGTTGATTCACAATCATATAGGTCTGATGATAATCCAACTCTTTTTTACTATTTTGTGGTCTATTCAATATTTTCTTTAGAATAGGCGCTACGACCTATTCAATATCTTCGTTTAGATTTTGAGAATTCTAGAATCATGGGTTATTTAACTTAGTGCTCATTCTTCCACTTCCATTTGCATCTACTTCTTGGGAAATTTCCTTTCTATCATTTGAATGTTTTTGTTAGAAAATGTTCTTTCTTTTGAAGGAGCTTGGAATGTTTCCAAGTTGTCTTCTTTTTTTCAAATTTTGCATTGTGTGAATCTTCTTTCAAGTATACTTTGTCAAATGTTATTATCAAATGATCTATTACCATGCAAGCACCTAATTGTGTCATCTATAATCTATGTAGGGAAATAGTTCTATAGCCTTTGTTCTTTCACATATATGCATTTATATCCTCTTTGATTTTGATAGTATAATATGTAAGAAATTACTTTCATACTTCTTTTATTATTATCCAGATTACTTGTAGCACACAAAAGCTCTCTTCTACAAATTTCCCTTCTTATTTTTAAAATTTAAAAAGAAATTGTTCTCAACTTGTAGTAAAATTGAAAGGGAATATGGCACATTCTTTGACAGTTGTAAGATATTTATATTCATTTTTTCTTGTAAAAAATCATTGTCTCCAGAAAAAGAGAATACAATTGTAATAAATCAAGTTATAATTTTAAAATAATAATTTTTATCAACTATTATTTAGATGCAAATTAAAGTTATTTTTTTATTGTTCTCTAAATATGAATATATATATATACACACATACACACACATAGATATTGATTAAATAATATTTTTTAATTTTAAAAGCCATAATACGTGTTTATTACTAAATTAATAGTACATTTGTTAAGAATAAAAAATTAAAAAAATACTAACTGTGTTATGAATAGTTTAATTACTAAAACACTTTATTTAATAACAAATTAAATTTTTTAAAAAATTAAAATTGAATTTTAGTGAGTCAACATGGTCAAACACCTTTTTCGTACAGATTATACGAGAGAGAGAGAGAGAGAGAGAGAGAGAGAGAGAGATTCTCTCTTCTTAAACTCCTCCATTTGGCGCCGCTGCCCCTAGCTATGGCTGCGCCTGGGACCCAATGAATTAAGCCACCCCTTCATTGACACGCTTTCTCTTGTAGACCCATCATCGTTCTTTCCAGGACATTCGCTAGAGCAGCCTCCTTTTTTTAATAGTTAATTCTCCCTCAAAAATTTCACCTTTCCTACGACTTTGTCCCTATCCACGTCTGCCTCTATATAGCTCTCTGCGCTGCGCCTGACATTTCTTGCACCGCTCATTTCTATGCCCGCAAATTCTCTAGGATCACCACAAGTTCTTCTGCTCAGCCTATTTTTATGCCATTCAAGAATTCTAGCTTAGCAATGGCGACCTGCGTGCACTCTTCGAGAACAGACACTCCTCAATCCCATTCGAGTATCGATGAACATGTGTTCAATAATTATGTTAGATTCTGTAGACCTGATTTACCCGACCTCGTTTCTTGCCTGCCCATTACCGACAAAAATTCCAAGCCGCCCCTCGGGGTGAACTCTGACGCCAAGGCCGATGATTTGTGGCAGCGGATGAAGGACGAAGCCAGGTCAGATGTTGAGGAGGAACCCATATTGTCTAATTATTATTTCAGTTCAATCTTGTCCCGTGATTCCATGGAGAGTGCCCTAGTCAATCATCTGTCCATGAAACTAAGCAATTCCAGCCTGCCTAGTGGTACACTTTATGACCTTTTCTTGGGGGTTCTAACAGAGAATCAAGAAATTATTAAGGCGGTCAGTTCTGATTTGAGGGCAGTCAAGGAGAGAGACCCTGCTTGCATTAGTTA
This sequence comes from Avicennia marina, assembly GCA_019155195.1. Classification (NCBI taxonomy): domain Eukaryota; kingdom Viridiplantae; phylum Streptophyta; class Magnoliopsida; order Lamiales; family Acanthaceae; genus Avicennia; species Avicennia marina. The sequence goes on from CM032776.1 coordinate 3,764,154, forward strand.
TGTGCACTGTTTCTTGAATTTCAAAGGATTCCTGGCATGCCAGGCTCATAGGATAGCACATAATTTATGGTCCAAGGGTAGGAAAATCTTGGCCCTGTTGATACAAAATAGGGTGTCTGAAGTTTTTGCCGTGGATATCCACCCGGGGGCCAAAATTGGGAGAGGGATTTTGCTTGATCACGCGACGGGAGTCGTAGTCGGAGAAACTGCAGTGATTGGGGATAATGTGTCAATTTTGCACAATGTGACATTAGGCGGCACAGGCAAGGTCTCTGGTGATAGGCACCCAAAGATTGGTGATGGAGTCTTGATTGGGGCCGCAACTTGTGTTTTGGGCAATGTTAGGATTGAAGACGGGGCTAAGATTGGTGCAGGGTCTGTGGTGCTGAAACAGGTCCCTGCTAGAACAACTGCTGTGGGGAACCCTGCAAAATTGGTTGGAGGCAAGGAGAATCCCATAAGATTAGATAAAATGCCTAGCTTGACCATGGACCACACATCACACATATCCGAGTGGTCTGATTATGTTATTTAGATTTCTAGCTTTTGTATTCCACGAATAGTATTGTTTCAACTTTGAAGTGTTAGAACTCCAGGGTGCTGTTTGTGCCTTCAAGACAGAACCTAAGTTTTTTCACTTAATGCTTGAGGGTTAGTGTCAAATGAGCCTCTTTTGGCTTCGGTTGCTTTGCATTCATGTTTCATGATCTGTTATGAGAGCTTGCACGGCCTAATAAATTTGCAATATTATGAAATGCTATATTTCCTGACTATGTTACTTCCTCTTTTTTGTCATTTTTAAGCTTATTCGAGATTTGGAGATTGTTGATGGCTATAGTTTTATTTAGTAATTACGCTTCCTTCACTTCTCTTTATCAGGCAAACTTGGCTGAGTATGCTAAGTTAAATCTTCAGGACTATTTGATTGATCATGTATTTTTTCAGCTTGGTAGAATTTTTCTGTCTGAATGAAGTATTGGTTACAAAATACAGGTTTAGTAATTCTCCATTCGTGCCTTCCCTTTTCATCTTTTTTTCAAATTTTGTTTAGCACAGAGGCTCAAAATCAAGAGTCAATCAGGTAACGTTCTTTGAAGATAGGAGTAACATTTAGAGGATTCCAAAGGACTAATCCTCTTTCTGGAACCAAAAGGGACACATTCAGAATTGTTCCCCTTTTATTAAACTGAATTATCAATGTATCTCTTGGGTTTAAAGCTCTTTGCTTGTTTCCAGTGTCTAGATCCCTTTGAATCGCCCATATCACCGGGAACCTGGTTCTGTCCAGGAATTCAGTATCCATTGGATCTCACACTCACACTGCTTTCTCCTGGAAGTAGTAGTACTGGTGGATGCATCCTCGGTCTCTTTGATGGCTACTTTTAGGTACTTCGGTTCATGAAAGTAAAACCCGTTGCCTTGAAAACTTGTTTCACCTCATGGTCTTGCATTCAATGCTATCCACAAGTCAATATGGATATCTCTCTGGAGCAAAGCTTTCAGCATCATCCCACTGTTTGGGATCTCTTCCAATTTGTTGGGATGTGCATCTTGCATGCTGCATCTCTAGCGAGTAACATGGGGCAGTGGTGGATGTAACCTTCATAACTAACCTTACGTGCTCGAGCTTGTTGAATCGCGCGTCTCGTCTCATCGAATATCCGTTTTCCTTTCCAGCAGTGAAAACATCCTGAATATTCGGACAAGAAGCAAAAGAAAACAATAAGGCTGATATATATCTGGTAAACTGTCACAAAATAGTAAGTTTTGTTCTTGAGGCTGAGTCATGACAAAAGCAGACCGACTGGTTCGGTGTTCTCTGCAGTTCACAGAAGTTCAATTCCATTCTCCTGAAACACACGAAGCAAGTTTACTGAAGGATACGCATCAGCAACATTGAAAGACTATCGATACGGAAGTTTCTTGCTCCATCGTTTTCTTTTCATGCCCATGGCTGCCATCGGAAGACACGGCGCGAGGAAGAGAGCATTTTATCTTGTCCCATTGATAAGTGATTTTGCATGCAATACTACATGTTAGCCCTTTGGAGCGTTGGGTGATGGGAGCTCAGTGTCTGGGCAGTCATTTGTCTTGTGTGAGGGCATTTTGAGCAGTTGTGGTCAAGAAAACCATTCAGACACTTGGCAATGCACAATTTATTGTGCCTGTTGGGTCTGGTCTCTCCATGTGTTGTCCACGCATTGGTTGACATCTCCCTGCAATTGGGGTTGGGAATTGTCATTTGCACATTTCTGTGATCTGAGGCCTGCACGCGTTCTGCAAGGAGTTGTGGTGCAAGCCCTGTCCTTGTTTGCATAAATTGAGGAATAACACATATACCATTGGGTGTAGAACCGTAATTCCACGTGTTTACTTGCGGCTCGGGCATTTTATGCTTTGTGGCTTCCAATTTCATGTGAACCACATACCTGACACAAGTCTCTGTTCCTTACCATGAAAGCATGCAAGGCAAATTGGAGCCACACAAGCAAATAAAAAGGGCTTCGACGATGTTTGTTTTTATTTTTTAGCGTGTATTTTTTTAAAATTATACAAAAGAAAAAATAAAAAATAAAAAATTTAATCATTGCACTGTGTGTTTTTGGAATGCAAGGATGAAAACAAACATGGATTTAAACACATTTAAGGGTCAGAACCTTTGATATGCAAGTCCTTGTCGGAGTATCCATTTTAAGGAGCAAATGCAGTGTATGCGCAACCACACGACATAATCTTTGCTTCTAGCAATTCAGGCGAGGAGGCAAACGTGAAATCGTGAGATTTCATCACTTCCTTCGCAGCAGAGGCTGAGGAAACAATTAATCGACACTTGGAAAACTTTGTCAAATTTTAGGTGCAGCAGTGGTCCAAATAATTTGGTGGACAGCATCTAAGAGCAACGTGGGGTAAATAGCCACCTAACAAGTGTATGTCTGCAATGAAAGGCAGCTTCCATGGCCACGAGGAGCCTGTACATAATCAGTTTATGGGGACAATAAATAAATAACTACTTGGAAAACTGTTCGTTAGTTTGATGGTTAGTGTTGCAATTTATGTTGGAATAATTAGTGCAACACAAGCAATGGAAATAGAAAATGGAGACATTAAGCGTTTGTCTGTATAATTTAGAGATAACGCTCTTATGATATAATGGGGCGATGCATGAATATTCAATTAAAAAATGTTAGGACAAACTAACTCTACTAGCATAGATACATTTGTCTAAACTAAATTTTCTTTGGTCCTCTATTCATTGACGTGTTATAGTTTAAATTCTTTAGACAGCAAATCCTCTTGCCTCATGACTAGAACTTCCTCTTAATCTTAACTGCAAATATTGACGCGTGACCTACCTTTCTCAAGAAATGTTATTCTTTAAACAGCAGCTTGAATGGTCATCGATGGATGGTGAACTTCTCAAAGTGTTTGGCCACAAGTTTGTTCTTCACTTAATGATGTGGCCAAGAAACTCTCTTCTGAACTCTTTGATGTAATTCACTCAAAATATGAGTATTTCAATTAATCTATTGAGTTCTCTCAAAATTGTGCATTTTTCTCTCTCAATGCAATGTGTTTTCCATGTTTTTGGCTATCTAAAAATAGTCCATATAGAAATGAATTTTCAAAAAATCTAGTTGATTTTCTTTAGAATATTTGAATATATTAATTATCATGATGGGACAGTTGTGTCTTTCTTTAATGAGAATGATTTAATTATCATCTGCAAACCATTCATTAACTAGCTGGATAAGGTTTGAGTGAGATGTGATCAACTATCAAAATTTTGCTTAGATGCCAATTTTGAAGGTAGAAAAATTGGTACGAAAACTTAAAAATAATATAAATAAAAAAGAGAGAAAGATAATATGCAAAACATTTATACACTGGTTGAATAAGGATTGGGTGAGATATGTTCAACTATCAAGACTTTGTTTGGATGTAAATTTTGAAACTAGAAAATTTGGCACAGAAATTTACAAACAGTATAAAAATAGAAGAGGAAAAGAGATAAAAAGTATTTTTTTTGATATATGAGATGTTTTGAAAAATTTGATTTAGATGGAGACATATTTCATCCAAATGTAGTCCAAGCCTTCTCCATATCTTTGTAGACAAACTAAATCAATTCTCTTCAAACCAACTAATTATAATCTCATAAAATTAGTAAGTCAATTAAAAATCTGTATGATCATAGAACGGAGAATTTGGATAAAATCAAGAATCTCAATTTGGCAAATTATCGGGCAATGTTCGTTGAAACAATCCTTAATATAGATTACGATAATTTCAGAATTTCATAAAAATAAATCTGCAATGTTATTTTTATATAATCCATTGGAGTTTGTGCAAAGAAAATGACAACTATGCAAGTCATATACACACGTTGAACTTAACAAGAGGATTATCTTGTGATGGGACAGTGAAGCCAAAATCTGACGTGCAATAAAATAAAAATCCAGCTTAATAAGAAGAAAATGGCATTGGTGGTGCAATAATATGCGAACATTTTCATTTCTCTATTGCATTTCCAACATCTACATTCACATAATCAATCTATCAACTTTGTTGTAAATTGTAATTAATTATATTTTATAATTAACTAATAATAATTATATGACTATAAAAAAATAACTTGCTAATTCTGAAAATCGTGCTACTACTTGAACTCTACTTACTGACTTCTTTATTTTGTAATTTCTGATATCTAGTCCCTTGGTTCAATAATCTACTAGTATTTTTTACTTAAATCAAAATCTCTATTTTTCTCTATCTAAACTCTCAAACTTCTTAATCATTTATATTTATATGTTGAGCATTGATGATGATGTTCACTATGAAATTTTGCTTTCTCAATGTCTTTTAATTATTTGGTTGATACTTGTCCCATACAGAAAAGAGGATGAATAACAGGAGGGGAAAAGTTTTGTTTGAATACAAAAAAGGTAAATAACTTAGTGTATATGATAAATAGATAGTTAACAAATCAGAAGTTGATTATGAATTTCAAATTTAAATTTATTGTTGGTAAGTATACAAATAAAAAAACTTGGTCAACAACCTTCCAATACAAATTCTTAGACTCTTATTTTAAATTATAATTTTAATAATTAAAGGCTCCATTTGGGAGAGAGAATTTCAAATGATATTAAAATGAAAGAAATTTCAAATACTTAATAATTATTGAAATTATAATTTAAAATTTGGGCTTAAGGATTAGAAATGCACTGTCATTCAAACAAACACAATAAATAATACAATAGATACATTAGATATCCCTGCCATCAAATCCTTCCATCCAAACGAGGCCCTGGTGTGTATTTCAAATTCTCCAAATTTGAGGTCATTTAAAATCCTCCTTTCAAATGGGTTCACTAAATTTAATTTCTTTAATTCACATGGGACCTCCAATACAATCTAACAACCCTAATCATATTTAATCCAATCTTGATCATCAATATTATCATTTTTCTTTGTAAAACTCACGAATAATTTCCCCAGTTAAGTATATATAAGCATATCTACACACGCTTCGATGCGTCTGTGTGTTCATCCAACTATATTTGATTACAATGTTCTATTTTACTTCGATAAGTTCCAAACAGATTTTATATTTCAAATTTAAGTTTCATATTCAAACAATTCCTTTTTACTTGAACTAATAATAATACAACGCCAATTGCCAAGTAAAAGTTATTAAATAAATAAATAACATTTTTGAACTTCTAACCTTTGTCGAAAATTTCATATTTTGATAAAAGAGGAGGTAAAAAACAATCCCAAAAGGGTAAACAAAGACTAAAATGGAAACAGAGGTCATGGCACAAACATCCTATATTATCCATTATTCTGTAAACATGAACTATGATCATTTCCAGATTGTAAGTTCCACACGTTTGGTTCAGTTCGTATGATCTTGTCCAGATTAGAATTTCCGTATTGTCTTCTGAGATAGTAGGGCTGGAAGTGCTCAAAATCTTAAGAGGAGGTGATTTTTGGGACTTCCCGGGAGTTGGACTCTCTCTACACCTCATCAACGAGGCCCAAACCTTCAATAGTGCCTATTTTCCGGAGTCAACTCCTCCTAGCTCCCAAGAACATCCCCCAACAGGCAACCCCTGGAGCTCTGTCCCGTGGTGTCCCCAAGAGCAAAAAACTTGGGGGGCCGGCAGTCTTACTAGGGAGGCATTCACACATGGGCCCACGCACCCATCAAGGGTATGTGGCTAGTTGCCATTTCAGTCCGAAATTTAGATTCAAGAAAGAAACACAAAAGATGACAGAATACTAAAACAAACGAGTCACTTCCATAAATTAATACCGTGGGGGGTTCTGTCATCAACCGCCGTTTCACAAAAACAGATATTTGCATAATATAACTAGTGCAGGTCCACATCCTTGAGTAAATCAAATCACTCCAAACAAATCAGATGCGTGTGAAAGCATAGCAAGCATAGGAGAAGTGTGTCGTTTTTGCCAAATTGCGGTTGCTCTAACTGTGCTGTGCGCGTCCAAATAATCTGACCTGATGGGATTCTTCAATGCAGTTATCGTGGGAATGCTGTACATCTAGTTGTGTTCTTGATACATTGCCCCAATTTCTGCTTTCCAAGCCCGATCAACATCTTGCAATGCAGCTTCAGGTAATCCGTTTTCTGCAGGGTACCGTTTCAGGGTAGTCATCTCCATCTTGTGCTTTCTCTTAAGTTTCTTGATTTGTTTCCTTAACTTACCATTCTCTTCTTGAATCACTAAGTACTTCCCCTGCAGCGGTATAAAAAAAAATTTATGTCAGAAAACTTGATTTGGCTTCAATTTCAAGTAGCCAATGACGAAAAACTAAACAGGCTCAGCAGGATATTTGAGAATTACCTCAGCCGGCGAAGCTGCTGCTTCTGCCTCTCTCAACATAACAAGAAGTCCACCTACAGCATGCACTGCTTCTGCAGTGTCCTTGAGCTGAATTTTAAGACTTCGGTTCTATTTCAGTAGCAACTCCCTTTCACGCTCCCTTTCCACCCTCATAGCAGAAATCTCGGCAGACGGGGCCTTTCCAAAGTGAGAACCATGATGGCTCTTGGCTCCTGCTTTGAAAGCTGCCCTTTTCAACTCTGCAATCTCTTCCATAATAGCTCCATGCTTTACTACCGTATGGTTTCCTGCAATTCTGCATATTGCTAAATCAATCTAGCATGATTCACAACAGCTGTTTTGAGGGCATCATGTAGTTCTTCTGTGCACTTTTTCTCTAATGTCAACTCCACCTCCACCTGTTCTGCTCAGCTCGCTGACAGTTAGACTCAATTTCGATTCTCAAATTGTCAGTTAGTGAAATCCAATCACTCTCCATTTCCATCCAATTCTTTCTCAGATTCTTCTTGTCTATTAACTTCAGGACTTGCATAACTTTTTCTCAGCTGGATCGATTGTGACAGAGAATAAGATCCGAGTTTGCTGGATGATCTTCTCGTTGGTGCATCAGTGTAGAACTGCAGTTTGTTCCTAAGTATCTCGGTTTCTCGGAAAGTTCTTTCCTTTCTTCCGAATTGAAGGATTTTTTCATGCTAATACTCGAGCTCTGGATTTCTTTTATTTCACATTTCTCTTCTACAAATTCTGGCTCATGATCTTTGTCACCGTTCCATGTCAGAAGGTGGAAAGAATAACAGCAGAGATTAGAGGCACAAACAATTGGCACGAACCATCAATCAAGCAAGCAAAGCTCCTGAACTTTGTTTCAGGATTTGGTAGATGGCATTTGTCACGTTCAAACTCATTGGTTGGCTTCAGCTGCTGCTTCATGTCACTGAAATTTGAAGAGCTGCAACACACACTTCTAAAAATGTGATCAGTTATGCATTCGCATTGCTCTAGCTGCAGAAAATCACAAGCCAACTTATATTTTTGGCCGAATATCCATAAATTACGTCAATTTGAGTTGTTTGGTCCTTGCAAATACCATCTAGCTCCTTCTCTCTCTGAATAGCCAAAGTTAAAATCTTTTTCCCTATCCTATATCACTAAGACCAACTAGGTATTTAAGCAAATTAAGGTTAAAATTAGGCAACTCCAACCTTCTTCACTTACAATGCATATTTTCAAACTATCCTCAGCTTTATTGCTATCACTGCCTGGGCATTTCACGCAAATGAAGGTTGCTGACGGCTGATCTGATAATCACCCATCATGTGAGGTTTTGAACGGAAGCGTTGGACTTGTCACATGGTTTGAGTGCCAAATGTTCAAAAGAGAAGGAGACGGGTGATCTAATAGTTGCTAAGTGTGGGGAGTGTGGCAGGCCCACCTATAAGTTCTGATTGGACCTTGTTGGGCCGGGAAGAGAAGTCCAATCAAATCGGGAGCATTACCCATGGACAACGTCTGTCGGGCCTGGAGTGAAGCCTAACGAAATGTGGGAGAACTATCCACAGGCTTTAAGAGAAAAAGTCTAATCAAATCAGAAGTATCACCTATGGACAACATCTGTCAGGCCTGAAGCAAAGCCCAAGGAAATGTGGGAGAACCGTCCACTAGCCTATACGTGAGCGCGTATATAAGTGGGCTTGACACCATGTATTGGTCAAATATCCATTTATATACAAGCCACTTTTCTCTTCTTCTACCAATGTAGGATGTCACTCTCTAACTCATATTTGTTTCCCAACACTAAGTTCCTCTGGTGATTGTCAATGATCTATAATCCCCTGTGAAGGCTAGCTGCCAAGGACTCAGTAGGGCACTAGATCCCAACGACTGAACGTTCTCTAGTTGGCGGGGCTGCTGTTTCGCATCCATACTTTTAGAAGTTTGTCCCCCATCATCCTGAATGAAGAGATTATCCGATGGGAACACAGAGCTTTCAGTTTGTGCCCCATCATCTCAAATGGAGAGATTATTTGATGGGAATGCAGAGCTTTCAGTTTGCAGGATTTTATTTTAGGAGACTCTGACAAAACAGGATTTTGAAGGTCTAAAGACTGATGACATCTAAGATTGACAAGCTATGCCTCAACGGAGGATCTGTATCCATTGCTGGAAATTTTCTCAGGCTTATCAACTGATGTAATTTTATTTGGATATGGCATTTCAAGTACAGTTTTGCTTGAATTGGTTCTTCATTTTCACTTTCCTCTAAACAGCTCAGATAATGTTCACAAGTGAGTTCCTGTCTCACAATCTTTTGCAGAGTATCAGAAGGCACTCTCCCCAATTAGAGAATCATATTTCAGAGTTCTCTTCGTGAGAACTTCGTAAACTGTCAATGTGAATCTTTAATTTTTTAACATCTTCCTCATTGATGTATAAATTTTCTTTGAAATCATTGTTTATGCTATTGCAGGGTAACATAAGCAAACGATTAATGCTCAGTCTCAATTGATTCAAGCTTTTAGCGCATTTCTCCCTCTGAAGTATCTGTGATTGATGTTGGGAGGGTTGCATGCACTGGACTTGGCTCTTATGAGTTCTTGCTGCATTTCAGTTAATGACATTAAAGATTCTGCTAGAGGAAGCTTCATAAAAGCTCTGGTTAGTAGATGCAACAATACCACCAACTGGTGAATCTGAGTACTCAAGTCATTACCATCATCATCTTCTGTTACTTCATTTATCACAAGCTCATTCAGAATGAAGGCTGTCAGAAAATATTCTAAAATATATGGTTTGTTTAAGTATTTTTGTGTTACCTAGTTTAAAATTGAGAGAATATTTGATTTTATGATTTATAGAATTATGTTTATATCAAGTTATTTCATATTTTTGATATTTTTGAACTTATTATATACTATAAATTGAGACTTTTTTTTAGTAATGAAATACACAACAATTCTCTCAAATACTACTATTAATGGCGTTTGTGGTTGGAATGTAGTTGGAAAGTCTATTTTGGTAGCAATTTCATGGGCTATAATGTGAGCTTGAATATAAGTAGGTTTGACGTCAACTACACTAACAAAGGTCATCATTTCATGGTATAATATGTCAATATGCTTCCTACGAACCATAATTGGATAAGTCCTTTAGAGCCGTATTTTGTGTCAAAGCATTCTTAAAGTGCCAATTTAAGATAGCCACACCTCTCCTTTCCTTTTATGATTGGGGGTTGATCCATTAGAATTTGTTATTGTAGGATTGTTAACCTTTCAGGTCTATGTATATCCATTCTTTTTTTGTGGACTCCAATGAAGGAATAGTGCATTACTTGGAAGTTGAAACATAAAACATGTGGACAGGAGCATCCATTCTTAAGAGTTTGAAAGCTTCTTAATAAAAATGTTAAATCTGAGGTTATACTGGATTATCTTGCTTTTGATCTCATTATTGTCATCATCCTATCCTAAGTGGGTAGTTGGCCAATGAGAAGGAGGTGGTGTTGTATATTAGACATAATAGTTAAATTTTTTGCTAGATTCTCCTAATAGCCCAACTATTGGATTATTTTCCTATTATACCTAATGTAGATTCTATTGAGATGATACCAGTGTTATTTGGAATTGGGTTGTAAAACATGATGTTGGAAGTTTTCTTTCTTCTTGAACTAGACATACTGCCGTGTTGTTGTTTCAAAAAAACTAGACTCTATAAACTAAATAGGTTCATTTTGTTGGGAAATTTGCTTGGTTATTTCATAAATTATCACCAAAGCTTCTAGTATTAATTTCAAGAGCTCTTGTCTAGATATCTATTTGGGAATATAGGCACAACATAGCACCTAGCTTGAATTAACCTGAATGTGTAAAACATCTTTTGTTTTTTTGAGAAGAGAGAAATTTAGTAAATAATTTTGAACAATGTACACCATTTGGTAATGAAATGGTATACTATATGTTGTCCTTAAGCACCATGGGATATGCAGTAGACATTAAAATTGGACTACGCAGTAAGAAAATCGTGCTCACATTTAAAGTCATTTCAACAATACTAATGCAAGTATGTTGATATTTTGAAATTTGAAATCTAGCAAAGCAATTCTGAATGAAGTAGGGAAAACATTTTCTTCCATAAAAGGTAAATGGAAATCTTGTAGCCCCAAAATGAAGGCATTTATATCCTTCTGTAAGCCAAGTTTTTGGGAGATGATCAAGTTTTTCGAAAGAAACTAGTTGCTTCTGCTCAATGATAGGAAGGAGTTGTAGATTGAAAGGGATAATTGCACATATTCTTTAACTAAAGATTTTGGAGGAGAAACCAAGTTTCTAACTTGTTGGTAATGGAGCATTTTGGTTTCAAGTAGGTGGAATTGGGATCTTGAGATGGGAGATCAATTTTGAAAAGTTTTTCTTCATCCAAGAAATTTATTTCATGATCAAAATCAATTGTCTAGCAAGGGGGTTCTTTGAGAGGAAGAGGAGGACAGTTTTATAAGGGACATCATGAACAAAGGATCCTTCCATAATTTGCTAAGTCAAACCACCAAACCTAAGCATTATGGCTCTGATACCACATACCCAGGCTTCTCTTCTGATAATTACAAGATTAGTTATGCTAGCTCTATATTAAGTTTCCAAATTTTATGAGGTGCAGCTCAAAATTATAATGGCTAGGTCAAAATAAATCACAATTTTGATACTCAAGTTTTTTGATACAAAGGATCCTCAACAAGGCGATTGCAAAGCTTATGAAGTATCTGTAAGTTTTGCAGTATTAATTTAAGAAAATAACTTCATGGGAGGGAACTTGAAAGCTATGAGAAATATGATTGAGATAGAAGGAAAATATTCATTCACGTTCTGCCAAAACAAAGATACAAACTTCCTCATTTGTAGAGGTAGAGGGGATAAGGATTAGAACAATTTAAACAACCAATCACAGAGATACATTTGGACAACACTAGATATAGACATAAAGCAGCTATGTACAAATCAATTACCATAAAGATAGGACCTAAAGTTAACAAAATAAACTAGATGACATAAAGATTGATACAAATTTGACTAAAGCATTTTTATGGAGTACCAATGTTGGCTTTAAGGCAGGTTCATTTGAATAATAAGAATCAAAGAAAAGTCTAGCTTATATTTAACAATCTTGAGATAGCTGATAAGAGTCTAAGAATCTTTAAATAGAGAATCACGAGTTGCTACCTCCAATACTTGTCCCTAACTCCTGAAAAATTCAATTTCTAGACTTTGCTTATCCTTTTTCGAGAGGTTTAGTCACCTTTTCGTAGGACTTGAGTTGGCTTTTTGTACATGTGCCTTGTTGGTATTTTACTTTAAGTGGACTGCCTATGAAATAGATTTTTCCATGCATAATCATCAAAAGGAGAATTTTGGTACAAATATTTTATCATGTCCTTTAAGCTCTAATAATACCTTCTTGAAAAATACTCATCTATGTTTTCTTCAAGTCTCTTGGGCATATGATAAGTATTTTCCAAGAAGGTATGATTACATGATAAGATAGTGGATCATTCATTTAAATACCCATTTTCAAAACCCTTCACCAAAACAACCTAAAAACAAGGGCATTATCAAAATAGGATAACCCGCCATCTAGATCAAATTCTAGCATTCCAAACAGTAGAGCACATAAAATAAAATAAAAAATAAACCGGGGTGGACATTTTAACGAAAAATTCCATTATGTTAATTCTACTTAAAAATCAATTCCGGCATTTTTAAGAGTAGAATATAAAAAAAAAATAAAAACAAACTTATGTTATATGACCTTAATATTTTATATAAATATATAACTTAGGATCTATATATATGGTTTAGGGTGTTATATCTAGTGGTTTAGGGTTTTCATATACAGTAATTTATTGATTTTTAGATTTAGTAGTTTAAAATTTTTTAGATTTAATGTTGATTGTGTAAAATTATATTTTTATAAAAAATTTCAAATTTATGAATTTGAATATATTATCACAAAATTGTAATAATATTCTATGAATGAAAAAATGTAATGTTATGGAGTGACCCTTCTAATTAACAACAAACAATAATACAATATAACAAAATTAAATATTAAATAGTTATTATATGTGACAAAACATTTCTAACAGTAGATACTTTTATTAAGTCTATAATGATACTATATATAACAGTAAAGACTTTATATGTAGAGTTTAACATTTAAATAAAGCAATATCTCAAAAAAAAAATCTAACAAGAGGTCCTATCGAAGTGACCCAAGTGCCACATTGATGTGGTCAAACTGTGTGTCAATAATGGCATCTTCAGCTTGCCCAAATGTAGTACTATCTTCAGAATTATGTGGTTCATCCTGAGATGGAGAAAGCGAGAAACATCCAAATGATATAGGTGATACATCAAGGTCACGTGAGCCTAGTAGGGATGTATATCCAATTTGAAATAGTATAAATCCAAATCCTTATTGAAAATCCATAAATACAGCGTTGCCGACTGAGGGAACATGATCTGTCCAACCACATTGATGCGGTCTAACTGTGTGTCAATAATTGCATCTTCAGCTTGCCCAAATGTAGTACTATCTTCAGAATTATGCGGTTCATCCTGAGATGGAGAAGACGAGAAACATCCAAATGATATAACTGATACATCAAGGTCACGTGAGCCTAGTGGGGATGTATATCCACTTTGAAATAGTATAAATCCAAATCCTTATTGAAAATCTATAAATACATCGTTGTCGACTGAGGGAACATGATCTGTCCAACCACATTGATGCGGTCTAACTATGTGTCAATAGTGGCATCTTCAGCTTGCCTTAAATATAGTACTATTTTTAAAATTATGTGGTTCATCCTGAGATGGAGAAGGCGAGAAACATCCAAATGATATAGGTGATACTTCAAGGTCACGTGAGCCTAGTGGGCATGTATATCCAATTTGAAATAGTATAAATCCAAATCCTTATTGAAAATCTATAAATACATCGTTGTCGACTAAGGGAACATGATCTGTCCAACCACATTGATGCGGTCTAACTGTGTGTCAATAGTGGCATCTTCAGCTTGCCCTAAATATAGTACTATTTTCAAAATTATGTAGTTCATCCTGAGATGGAGAAGGCGAGAAACATCCAAATGATATAGGTGATACTTCAAGGTCACGTGAGCCTAGTGGGCATGTATATCCAATTTGAAATAGTATAAATCCAAATCCTTATTGAAAATCTATAAATACATCGTTGTCGACTAAGGGAACATGATCTGTCCAGCTAGATATAAACGATATCTGGCTATAAATGGTGGACCTAGTATGCAAATATCAATATGCTCCACCAGATGATATGAAGTAGAAAGGCTAAGCACATCTATGTGATAAGATGTCGAAAGACCAGGTGCTTTTGTTCGATAAGAAGTAAAGGTTCAGACATGTTTGCATGATATGAAGTTGGGGAGCACATGCACTTATGTCTTTTACATGTGATGCAAGTGACGAAGGGCCAAGGAGGACTTCATATGATGTGAAGTTTCTCATTATGTGTGATGAGCACATGGCCCACATATTCTAAAGGACACTGTCGTCATTTTAGTAAAAGAGTCAAGTGTTCGAACTGATCCACTTGAAATGAAATACCATTGGCCATAGGGCACAATTGTGAACTCCTCACCAGCCATGTAAAATCTCTCCTGTTGACCTAGCACAGGAGCAACATTAGAAACCTTGATCCATACCCATATCTACATACACAACATACACAAATAATAAGTAGACTTTTTGTGCATACAATAATAAAATCGATGTAATGTACCTGTAAAAGCATGAGAGCACTAACCATGTTAATCTTCCAATGAGTTGATGACATAGACAACTCGTGGTATATTTGCAATAGTTGGAGAATTTGGATAGAGTGCACCGCTTCATTTGGGGCTCTATCCAAGTTCTCTAATTGTTGCAAATATATTAGCTTAACTCTATTGCCCAATGAATCGGGCATCATCTCAGATCACAATAGTAACAATACACAACAATAAGCATGAGAGCACTAACCATGTTAATCTTCCAATGAGTTGATGACAAAGACAACTCGTGGTATATTTGCAATAGTTGGAGAACTTGGATAGAGTGCACCGCTTCATTTGGGGCTCTATCCAAGTTCTCCAATTGTTGCAAATATATTAACTTAACTCTATTGCCCAATGAATCGGGCATCATCTCAGATCACAATAGGAACAATACACAACAATAAGCATACTGTGTAATTTGTAGCTCAGCGTTGCTATCTCGTAGGGGTGACTCCTTATGTGATTGAAAAGTGTAAGTAGTTGGAAGGTGGCACCCTTGGAGGATGCCTAACCATGTCTCGTAATACACTACCTTTCTTGTGAGGTTACTCCTAGTAACCTACTAACCGATGCGCTAATGACTGGCAACTATCGTATAACAACTATGTCCTCCAATATAACGCGGCATCACTAAACACAAAGTGGAATGCATCCGTCGCTGGTTGCCACCTCCTATGTCATGCAAAATATAAATGATACAACCATCCAAGTCATCAAGCACAACACAGGCTTTATTGTGGTGGCGAACCTACATCACAGAATCTTATGCACCAATCCACTCATTGTCAGACTTATGGTCATCCCACCTTGATAGCAATATATGGTCCACTAGTCCAAGCTCTATGACACTTGACATCTTACAAACCAAACAAGCAGTAATCATTCATTTATGTAAAATTGTGGAATTCAATGCAGGAAAACTAAGATATAGAAAAGAATACGACATAAACTTACACAACAACTGACATTCCTTAAATATTTTTTCTTAAATTGTAAATATATCGTAATTTTGTCAACATTTCCTTTACTAAATTGATTAATAAAACCATAATTAAATCATTGTTTTATTAAGTATTATATCATACATATAAGTTTTAGTTCAAATTTAAGGTATTCCATATTGAATTAAATAAATTGACATATTACTACATGTGTCCATATGTATAAAAATAATAAAATAAGAAATGAAGAATTGTAAGCATGAAACTTATTTTACTTCATTATAAAAGAGAATTCAAACATACACTAAGTACGCAGTTAAATTACTAAGGTAACATAGAAGAAATAAAATACAAAAATCCATTGAAAAGAGTTATTTGAGTGGCTGCAATCTATTTCTTGGATTTGATGGTAGTCAATTGAAAACACCATATGGTGGTGTGCTACTAGTTGCAGTGGAATTGGTTGGAAACAATTACATTTATGTAGTGGCTTATTCAATGGTTGAGGTTGAGTTTAAGGCCTTTTTCTTTTTTTGCTAGGAAAAGTTCCTTGGAGGTTTTACAGCAAACAAGACATGGGCATTTATGTCAAAAAGGTAGCTAGTAGCATATCATCATATAGTTCTTTCAAGTAGCAACCATCAAATCCAAAGAATGGACTGTAGCCACTCAAATAAACTTTTTTCAATTGATTTTTGTGTTGTATTTCTTCTATATTACCTTTGTAATTTAATCCTGTACTTGATGTATGTTTGAAATTCTTTTTTATAATGAAGTACAGTAAGTTTCATACTCACAATTTTTCATTTCTCATTTTATTTTTTATACAAATGGACACATGTAGTAATATGTTAATTTAATTAATTCAATATAGAATATCTTAAATTTGAACTAGAACTAGTTTCAAGTCTAGTTTAAGAATTATAATTGAAATGTATATGTATGATATAGAACTTAATGAAACAATGATTCAAGTAAGGTATTATTGATCCATTTAATAAAGGAAATGTTGACAAAATTACAATATATTTACAATTTAAAATATATATATATTTAAGAAAGGAATGTTAGTTGTTGTGTAACTTTGTGTTATATTCTTTCTCATATCTTAGTTTACCTTCATTGAATTCCTTGATTTTACATGAATGAATGATAACTGATTGTTCAGTTTATAGGATGTTATGTGTTATACAACCTGGACTTGTAGACTATACATTATTGTGGCGACAGGATGACCATAGGTTTAAGGAAGTGTGGGCTGGTACATTAGATTTCGTGATATGAGTTTGCCACTCCAATAGAGTATGCACCATGCTTGATGACTTAGATGGTCACATCATTTGAATTTTGCATGACATAGGCTTTTACAGAGTTGCATCTACCACTTAACTGACATCTAATCACGGCTTTGGTTGAAAGATAGCAACGTGAGACACATACATTTTCACATTGAGCTACATATGTAAAATCTTTACTATTAGATATAGTATCCTTACAAAATTAATAATAATTTTTACTATTAGAAATGTTTTGTCACATATAATGACTATTTAATATTTAATTTTGTTATATTGTATTATTGTTTGTTTTTAATTAGAAGGGTCACTCCTTAACATTACACTTTTCCTTCATAGAATATTATTATGATTTTTTGATAATATATTCTGAAATTTTTTTATCAAAATATAATTTTACACACTTAACATTAAATCCAAAAAAATTCTAAACCACTAAACCTAAAAATCAATAAATTACTATATATAAAAACCTTGAGCCATAATATATAAATCCTAAATTTTATATACATATATTTATATAAAATATTAGGGTTGAATAACATTATTTTGTTTTTATTTTTATATTTTCTGCTTTAAAATCAATTCGGGTGGAGTTAACATGGCAAAATTTGCCGTTAACATCTTTGCCCCCACTTTTCTTTTTTTCTTTTTAATGTTTTGTATTTAGCAGTTTGGAACAAATTCCACCGTTCTAGACAATTGCTTGTACTATTTTGATTATGCAGTTGTTTTTTGGGTTATTTTGGTGAAGGGTTTTGAAAATGTGATATTTAAAAGGACTCCACACATTGTTCACAATAAAAAGGTTGATTAACTTTTCCTAATTTGTTGAAGTCTTCATGCTTGATGTGTTTTGTTGAAACACTTGACAAATATCTAAGGACTTTTAGATTGCTTGAAAAATTTCTCTAGAAACAACCTTAAAGCTAGAAGTCTATGTGGGTAAGAATTGTGAAGAGTCCTAGCTAATGCTGTTGGATGGTTGTCGACAATTACGCAAAAATAGAGAAAATTTCCCCTAAAACTCTATTGAACATTAATCGATTGGAGGCATGTTTCATTTGGACTTTGACACTCAACACTAAATGTATCGAGCAAAAGAAAGGCAAGAGATGCTAAACAGAGTTCAAGTTCTTACTCGAGTATTTAGTCTTTAGCCCATTTGCTAAAGTGCCATTTTTATTATTTAAGTGAGTAAAGAGTATGAGAGACAAAATTTTGAGAGTAAATTCAATATGACAGAATGTTAGATGAGATATTTTGCGATTGACTCTTTACCAATTGTATTAAGTAGAAGTATCCTAACTAGGTAAGGCTAAGCCAACGTAGGAGACATTGATTTAAGTTGCATTATCAACTTTGTACCTCACTTCATTTACTTTACTGTTCATTGTGTGGTTGTGTATGTTCCTAACCTCATTGCAACATTTGTTGATGCGTTGTCAATTTCAACTCAATTCACAATTGATTCATAATGATGCTTTTGTCGAGATTAAATCAGTCATTATATCTAGTTTGTTATGTTTACTTTAAGTCATAGTATTTAAGCCAATTGATTTGTACGTGGGATATGTCTATATCTTTATTGGATTCCTTTCAAAGGAATCCTTACTTAGTCCTTAGTATTGTCTAGGTGTATTTATAAGATTGATTGTTTATATTGTTTCAATCTTTATCCTCCTCTATAAATGAGGAAATTTGTATCTTAGTTTAGGTAAAATGCGAATGACTTACTATCTCTACCATTTCTCTCATGGCTATTTTATAGGTTCTCTCCCCCAAAACTATTTTTTTTAAGTCACTATTTTCAAACACATAGATACTTTATAGGTGTGCTTATAGTTACTTCATAAAGGGTGCTCTGCATTAGAAAACTAAGTAACAGAATTGTGATCCATTTTGACCAGGCTATTATAATTTTGAGAAATAAGAAGGGTCGCCCCTTAATGAAATTTGAAAACTTAATATTATGCCAGCATAACTTGTCTCTTAATTATGGAGAAAAGAAAAGCTTGGGCATCTGTTATCAATGCCATAATGCTTAAATTTGGCTATTTGACTTAAAAAATAGTAGATGGATCCTTTGTTCATGTTGTCTCTTATGAAACTGTCTTTTTCTTCGTCTCGAAAAATCTTCTCTATCCAAAAATTGATTTTTTTAATGAAATGAAATTCTTAGGTGAAGAAAAAATTTTAAAAAATGATTTCCCATCTCTGAATCCCTATTCTACCTATTTGAAATCAAAACCCTTGCTAAATAAGTTAGAACCTAAACCCTAAATCAAAACACTCCATTGCTAAATAAGTTAGAACTTAGTTTCTCCTAAAAAATTCTTGGTTAAAGAATATGTGCAATTTACCCCTTCTGATCAACACCTTCCTCCTAGCACTGAATAAAAGCAATTAGTCTCCTTATCAATACTCGATCATTTCCCCAAATTTGGCTCACAGAAGCCTATACTCACTTTTATTTTCAAGCTAAGATTGTGTTTACTTATATGGAGGAAGAAGGTCTCCCTACTTCATTTAGAATTACTTTACTTGATTCCAGATTTCCAAAATATTGACATACTTGCATTGGCATAGTTGAAACAACTTTGAACACGAGTACTATTTTGGTAACTATGTACCACAATTTTAATATGCTCATCGCAAATTCTATGTTGCTTAGTGCCTTGAAACTCCAAGTTTAAGTAAATAAAGTGGTCCCTACAGGGACAACGTTCAAAATTCCTCATTGAATTTCTCGCTCCCACAAAACAGAAAATGCTTTACACGTTCAAGTTAATTTAAACTAAATGCAATGCTGCCTCTATGTTTCCAAACAGATATCTAGACAAGAACTCTTAAAGTTAATTCTATAAGTTAGGTGACAAATTATTAAACTACCCACCAAAATTCCTAACAAAATGAACCTATTTAATTTATAGAGTCTAGTTTTCTCAAAACAACAAGATGGCAGCATGAAGATTCAATTCATAAGGAAAGAAAACTCTTAACCATTGTGTTTTGCAACCAATTTGGGATAATAATGGTATCATCTAAACAGAACCTGCATCAAGTATATGAGGAAAAGAATCCAATAGTTGGGCTACTAGGGAACCTAATAGAAATTTTGACTATTATGTCCGATATACACCATCACCTCTTACTCTTTAGCCAACTACCCACTTAAGATGGGATGATGACAATAAGGAAGATCAAAAGCAAAATAGTCCACTAAAACCTCAGACCCAATCTTATTATCAAGAAGTTTTGAAACTCTTAGGAAAAGGATGCTCTTGTAGCTCCATGTTTATATTTCACCTTTCAAGTAATGTAGAATTCCCTTCATTAAAGACCACAAAAAAGAATGAATGTACATAAACCTAAAAGGCTAATGATCCTATAACAAAAAATGCTAATGGATTACACCTTAAATCACGAAAGGAGAGGTTATCTTAAATTGGCACTTTGATAATGCTTTGGGATAAAATATGGCTCTTGAAAGGATAGAAGGAAATATTGATGCCCAAAGGACCATAATGATTATTGATCCAATCATGGTTCTCAAGAAGCATATTGACATATTTTACCATGAAATCATGACCTTTGTTAGCATATGGAGTGTAGTTGGAAACCTGTGATCTTAGGTTTTGAGTTCATACATGACATTAAACCCACTTATATTTAAACTGACATTTTAGCCTATGAAAATGCTATTCAAATGCGTTTTCCAACTACATTCCAACTGCATAGATAATGGTATCAGAGCAACTTTCGGTATTTATTAGGTGTGACACTTTAAGTAATAGAAGCAAGGCCAACAATAGCTCAACAAAAAAAAAAAAAAACATAAAATCAAGGTCTACATAAGCAACGTGATGCCTAATAAAAAATAGAAAAAAAAAACAGTAAACTCGCATTTGAGGAGAATATTGGAGAATCATATTTGACTCTCAACCCAAAAGTACGAAATACAATAATACCATAACAAACTAAATATTTTAGAATATTTTCTAACAACCTTGATTCAAAATTATATGGCTATGTCTATGTTTAAGTTTAGGTGTGTTTTAAGTGTTTTGTTTTGATAATTGTGTAAAAAATAAGAGAAAAATAGATAAATTTTAAAAATATTATAATTGAGTATATTTTCTATGGCTGAAATTCCATTATGCCTCTCCGTTCCCAAGAAAGAGAAATGCAAAATAGTTTAATTAAAGTCTTTTAGAAGTAGGACTCAATAATGTTTCCATTTGTAAAGGAAAGTATTGAAACTACTGACAAAAGCGTCAAAAAGCACTAGCATTTCATTAATTATCAGCATCCAGCGCATCATGTATTCTTCAAAACCAAATTTTAATCAGCAAGTTACTTGTATCAATATAAAGAAAAGTGAGAGTTACTTCTCATCGAAGAAGGGTTTTTAATTAAATATTAAAATTTTATTCTTGTTTTTAAAAAATAACTGGTTTATAAAATTTTTGACAGAATGGCCGATTCCATCGTTTCAAATGACAACCTTACTAAAATAAAAAATTTACGTGAAAGGCCACATCACTTCTACTACACAATTATAACATTATAATTGACAAATTTATTATTGAGAAATAATTGCTATAATTTTTATTGATTTAGAATATTTAATGATTTAGAGTTTGTAATAGTTTAGTGTTTTTAATGATTTAGAGTATTTAATATTTAAGTGGTACTAAAAATTAGAAATTTTGTATAATTGTGAATTCAAAAACCCTATGATATTATTTTACTTTTTTTAATATCAGTGCAGGAATATATAGAATGAATTATTAAAAGTATTCACTAGAAGAAATAGAATTGACCAATTTCAACTATTTCTTTCATTTGAAACTAATAATATACAATAGAAAATGTAATTAGTGATAGGAAAATGTATAAAATAATTAAGTTTATTTAAAAATATAATCAATACATACAAGTGATAGAAAAATAACTAACTATACAAAATATGCATAAAATGTCTGTCGCCGTAAATGGATCTTGTGCTGCTCCCTGGTGGCTATATATGACAAAGTGGCCTCCATTGTCACTATGGATCATATCTTTACAATATCAGCTGATGCATAGAGTCATGACTAGTGTCACTGTCATAGGTCTAGGAATCGTCCATGTAATCCAGTGGCAAGAAATATCAGCGAATAATATAAGAGACATAGGACAATGGCGGAAAGCGCAATACTGCAACGAGGAGGTAAATCCTAATCCCAACTGTAAATCCAACGATATGCAGAGTTTTTATATGGTTTAGAGTTTTTTTATAGTTTAAGGTTTTGTATGTATTAGTTATTTATATTTTAGGGTTTTAAATATTTAAATGGCATTTGAAATAAGAGTTGTATAGTCATGTTTTGTAATAACCATTGGAAAAATATAATAATTTACAAATTAATTAAGATTTTGTTAGAAACAAATTTATATTTTATTATTCGTTAAAGTGTGTAAATTTATGTTAATATCCTATACACAATATTGCCATTATAATTTTAGGTTGCATACAAGAAAATTTTGCAGAGATAAGACTCACAACAATGACAAAGCCCACGTCGTCAAACACGACCACCATTGTTAATATTAGACATTTTGTATATGGTGATTATGTTTAAATAAACTTAATTATTTTTATATTTTTCTACCATTAAATTACAGTTTCTATTGCACATTGTAGAACTTATGTGCATTTTTCTTTAGTAATTGCAAAATTTTTCATATGTAGCCCAAAAATATTATAGCACAACATTATTCATAAGATATTAATATGAATTTGTACACTTCAACAACTAATAAAGTATAAATTTGCTTCTAAAAAAATCTTAATCAATTTGCAAATTATGATATTTTTCTAAAAAATTTAACAATTATTACAAAAACATAACTAGAAAACTTTTATTTCAAATCCTATTTAAATATTTAAAACCCTAAAATATAAAGAATACTAAAATATACAAAACCCAAAACTATAAGAAACCCTAAACTATATAAAAACCTTGCATGTCACCGGATTTATAGTTGGAATTTGAATCTACCTCCTCGATGCAGTATGACACTTCTTGCCACTATCCTACTTCTCCTATACCATTCATTGATATTTTTTCACCACCATATTATATGAAAAGGTCCCATAATTATGACAATGATACTAGTTATAACTCTAAGTATTAGCTAGCATCGCAAGAATAGAACCCACAGTAACAAAAGAGGCCATGTCATTATACATGCCCATTAGGGTGCAACACTAGAGATCATTATAATGATAGATATTTTATGTATATTTTGTGTAATTAGTCATTTTTCCATCATTTGTATGTACTGATTACATTTTTAAATGAAATTAATTATTTTATACATTTTCCTTTCACTAAATTACATTTTCTATTATATATTGTTAGTTTCAAATGAAGGAATTAGTCGAAATTGATCAATTCTATTTTGTCAATATTGCATTTCTTTAACGAATGCCATCAATAATTTATTCCATATATCACTGTACTAATATTGAAAAAAGGAAAAATATTAATTACTTTAAATCATTAAAAATGCTAAACACGAACCTTAGACCATTAAAAACCCTAAATTAACAAAAACCCTAGCAATTACTCAATCATAAATTTATCAATTATAATATTATAATTGTGCAGCAGAAGTGACATGGAATGAATTTTTTTTTAGTAAAGCTATCATTTGGATTCTGTTGTTCCAAATGATAGAATCGGCCATTCCATCAAATATTTTCTAGAGCAGTTATTTTTAAAAAATAATAATAAAATTATAATATTTAATTTAAAAACCCGTAGGGAGAAATGCCACGTATAATGAAGAGTTTAGCATTGCCACTAAATGATTCCCGTAGCAGATGAATCGAACTAGAACTTCTATTTGGAACCTCTTCAGATTTTCTGGATTGGCCTCCTTTTACAAAATATTTACAAAGTACCTACAAGAAGGCATTAATGACAAAAGGTATCCAATCTAGTGTATGTATGCTCTTCAAACTAATGTTTTAATATGCATTAATGCATCATTGCTTTTAAAACCACTCTAGCACAAGTCATATATAGTTTGAACTTCTATGAGACAATTTTTAGATTGTGCAATGAAACTCAACATCAAAAATTACTTAACAGGATCAAGTGAAAAAAATTTATATAGAAAAAATATTTGACCAAAGGTTGATTGATTTATTAGTAGATTTTTAACCTCAAAACACCATAGGATATGAAAATGTGTGTTCATCGATCAAAGAAACAATATTAAAGCAACTACTATACATTGACTATCCAGCTTCTATTTCTTTCTTGTAGCAATTCTGAGATTTCTTTCCACAGAATTAGGACTTTTTGATGAATGGTGTGAAAATTAGGTTATTTTGAAAAATGGTTTTAAAAAGTAGGGTAAAAATAAGAAAAACCTAACTTCGGGATTGGACACAATGTGGAGGCCCCCAAGTACGATGGTTGAGGTTGTATTTCTCAGTGGTATTCATGGTATGGTGCCACACATTTTCTAAATATTTTCTGAGAGATTCAAAAGGTAGATCATTTTTTTTCAACGTGATTGTTTGTCTGAGAAACGAAGATAACAGTTAGCACTTCTTTATCTTCAGCAATCAACAAGAGAAAGCCAATTCTGATGGCAAACTATTGGAGTCCATTTAGCACACCACATCAGCACTAAGTGCACAACTTATCACAATCTAGCTTTAATCTATTGTCCCCCTTCATTTTGTTGTTGTATTTGTTTGTGATATTTATTCCTTTTCAATTAGTTTGTTATACTTGATTGTTATTTAGTGTGTGTAGGATATTCTAGTAGGAGATAGCTTTATAAAACTCTAGGTGGTGATCAGAAATTAATGGAACAGTAACACTGCCACAAAAGAAGTCCTTTTCTGTTTTAAGTTGATTTCTCTTCTTTCTTCTTTGTTTTTTGAATATGCATTCAAACTAGCCATTTCTCCACATGGTATTAGATCTAGCAAAGAAGAAAGTAGGAGCATGATCACCTAGAAACCATGGCGGAAGCATCATCTTCCATTAGCAACTAGCAACATATGCTAGCAGACCAATGAGATAAGTACCAGAACCTTGCTGATCCATCTAATCCTTTAGGAATTGATAATGGTGATAATCTAATGGTAGTGCTAATTCTAGACCTACTAACCATACAGAATTATATGTTGTGGTCAAATTAGAAAGCCTACTGAAGCAAACACTCACCTTGTGGAAGCTTCAAAAAGATATAACGATATGGTAGTCTCTTAAATCTTAAATTCCATGTCACCAGTTATTAAATCTAGTTTGTTGTTTGTTGATGATGCATGTAAACATTGGAATGAGTTAAATGAAAGGATGGCACAACACAATGGTCATAAAATATATCAATTGAAGAAGCCACTTGCAACACTTAAACAGGCACGAGTTAGTGGTAACTTACATTGGAAAATTAAAGGTGATTTGGGATTAACTTTCAGTGTATGACACAATACTTGAATGCACTTGTTGCCAACTAAGAGTTACTAACCACGAGAATATAGAGGGAATGTGTTATTTAATTCCTAATGGGGTTGAATGACAACTATGCTCATATGAGAGACTAGATCCTAATGCTTGATCCAATTGCTCCTATCAACAAGGTCTTTGCTATGGTGTAAAACCAAGAGAACCAACATCAGATCCTTAGAACAATGAAAGAAGTAGATAGCCTAGCTCTGGCTATGCAAAAGGGAGTTAGGACTTCAAAGGCAGCAATAAAAAGGGAGCACTTGCTCTACACACATTGTAGAATTCTAGGACATAACCTTGAATCTTGCTTCAAGACTGGGGATGTCGAGATTTCCACTTGTACACACTACAACATCAAAGGCCATACTGTAGAAAAGTGCTACAAATTGAACGAGTATCCCCTCAGGCATAAATTTCACTAGAAAAGTGGAACGAGTGCAACACATGCTAACTATCACAAGATGTCCAACAAGAATAAGTTGAACAGATGGAGTTTGATGAGAAGATGAATTTAACTAAGGCTGAATACCAAGAATTGATAGCAATTCTTGCTACAAGAAAGGCAGCAGCCACCAAAATTGGTGATAAAGATTAGCACCTATGCCTTCCTACAACAAACACTACAACCACCATTCCTTAGAACCTTTGACCTACAATGCTAACCCACCAAATGTGGCTAGTAACTCAACAAACTCAAACATATCAGATTCCAACCATTCTTAAATAATTGACCAATCTAGCATAATTGATAATGGGGCAATAGATCAAATGATTTGTCACCCCACCTTGTTCACTTCCATTTCTGTTGAAATCTCTAAACTAATCAAACTTTCTAATGGATCACATGTGGCCACACATATAGGCACAGTGAGGCTTAATGCGAATATTATCCTGCATAAAGTGTTGTGTGTGCCCTCTTTTTTAATAAATTTGTTATCAATAAGAAAGCTAACACAAACTGCCCTTAGTGGCTTTGTTTTCTCCTCTTCCTCTTATTTCTTGCAAGACCTAGCTACTTAGACCACTATTGGGAAGGGTGAGATTGAGAGTGGTTTGTACAAGTTCCTAAAGAGACAAAAGTTGACTTACAAGTCTACAGTAGACTTACCTATAGGCCGGAAACCTACTGCTCTTATAACTTTTGCTGTGAGCTCTAGCCTTTACCATGATATATGGCATTATTGCCTAAGATAACCATAAAAAAAAGTTTTAGAGCTCATTGATGATCCAATTGAAAAAGCAAATCCTCATACATTAAATGACAATCCTTATTCAATCTATCCTTTACCAAAATGCACAGAAAACCTTTTAACCACAGTGAGCACAAAACATCACATCCTTTTAAATTGTTGCATTGTGACTTATGAGGCCCATTTAGTGAAGTAGCACATGATGAAAGCACGTATTTCAAGACCATAATTGATAACTACACTAGGAACCAAACCATACTTGACCTTCTTTTGTAATCTGATCACAAAAAAAATTAGGAAGAAAATAAAACTGATTAGCACAGATACTAGAATTGAATTTATACTAAAAGACTTCTACCAAGAGAGAGGAATAATACACCAAACAACCCATGTGGAGTCGCCTCAACAAAATGGCATAGTAGGGAGGAAGCATCAACACATGTTGAATTTGGCAAGGGCCTTGAGATTTCAATCCAATGTACCCCTAAAATATTAGAATGAATGCATCCTAATAGCTACTTACCTTATAAACTGATTACTATCCTCTATTCTGAACAATAGAACACCTTATGAGATGCTTTTTGGGATTAAACCCACATATCAACAGATAAAGGACTTTAGCTACCTGTGTTATGTGTCAACTCTGGTCTAAGGGAGAAAAAAATTGGATCATAGGGGGAAACAATGTGTGGTTCTAAGTTATCCCTATAGGGTAAAAGGGTACAAAGTACTTGAGTTGGATAGCAAACGTCTGACCGTTTCAAAGGATATGAAAACATTATTCCATTCCAATCCAAAGAGTAGAACCATCTCACTGATCAACCAAGTTGTTCCCATTCACTCTTTAGCCATCCAAATGTTATCCTGCCTTTCTATGATTCCAATGACCTTATTAGCTAAATTCCTTCTCAAACAATTCCCAACAAGTCATACACAGAAGACATTTAAGAACAAGAACACAATAGCAACCATCAATTGCATCAGACACACTTGCCATTTGCCAATGATCCATGGGAGCCTCTCCACTTTCTAGCCTTGAGGGGGTCCTATAGAGTGAGGAAAGTACCCAAGCATTTTCAAGATTACTATTGTCATCAAGCCATTTCGTCCTCACCAACACCAACTGATCTAATCAACACAAAAGCTTGTATCCACTTGAACATGTACTTATTTACCATAAACACTCTCCCCATCACTAGATTTTCTTAGCTGCTATTTATTAACCGTAAACTCTCCCCCCATCACTAGATTTTCTTAGCTGTTATTTCTTCATAGGAAGCCAAAAACTTTTGCAGAGATAATCAATCCAAGGTCGCAACTAGCTATGAATGCTAAATTAGAAGCCTTGGAACAAAATCACACATGGACACTGACAGAGCTATCTAATAGAAAACAACCAATAAGGTACAGGTTTGTCTACAAAATCAAGTAAAAATCTAATGGAAACATAGAAAGATATAAAGTTAGACTTGTACCGAAAGGTTTCACACAAAAAGAGGGAGAAGATTATCATGAGACCTTCTCACTAGTGGCTAAATTAACCCTAAACACTAAATCACCCTTCGAGCAGTGGTAGCCGCAAAAGGCTAGAACTTACACCAAATTGATGTCAATATCGCCTTTCTACATGGTGATTTTAATGAAGAAATGTACAGCTATATATAGCAAAAGAGGACCTATTCAAGTATGCAAATTAAATGAGAGCTTATATAGTTTGAAGCAAAATATAAAGAATTCGACCGAGTATATAACCTGCTATGAGGATATAGACTTTGGTCTTGTCTTGTTTTTCTTTCTCATTATTGGAAATTAA
Organism: Avicennia marina; assembly: GCA_019155195.1. NCBI lineage: Eukaryota > Viridiplantae > Streptophyta > Magnoliopsida > Lamiales > Acanthaceae > Avicennia > Avicennia marina. Next base: position 3,792,628 of record CM032776.1, read on the forward strand.
TCTAAATATAACTTCATGCTATAGGGTCTGTCAAATTGAAAGATTGGAGAAACAAAAAAAAATATTCAAAAAGCTCATGATTGAGTCTTGGCTTAAGGTAGTATCAGCGATTGACTAATGTCTAGTAATTTTAGAAATTTCATTTTTAAAATATTTTTTATTTTGTCTCCCCAAACCTTGGGTCTTTTTACTATTCACCGTACTTTTTTAAACAATTTTTTAAAATAACTTTGTATTCAAACTGTTTATCAAAATATCCCAATTCTATGGAATTCTATAATTTTGTTCCATGAATTCATGAATAGGGATCACAAAATTGCTATTAATTCGTATTTTTTAATACTAAAAATTTTTGAATAATAAAAAAAGTAAAAATTGAAAATAAAAAAAACTATTCTGATTTAAAAAAAATAAGATTTCAAAAAAATTATGGAAAGTAAAAATTTGTAGAAAAGAAAGGAAAAATGGGAAAGCAAAAAAAAAAAGCCTAGAAATTAAAAATAACAAAAAAAAATAGATCAAAATCATAAACTCAATTTTCAGTTCATGAGAAAATGATTTGTGTGAATAAAAAAACTTCATGGAAATAAAAAAATAAAAATGAAAATTTTAAAAAAAGAAAAATAGAAAATATGAGCATGGAAGAAAAAGAAAGAAAAGAAAAAAATATGTGCCAATTCTATAAAATATTCCTTTGATTGAGATTGAACTTTAAAATTGGATTATATAATAAAATATAATTAAAATATTTTAAATAATATTTGATTCTATTAATAAGTGAAATTATAATGTTGTTGAATGTTCTATAGAGATAATATTGTAATTTACATTCATAGAATTAGTTTGTAAAAAATGTGTGTTGGAACATCGTGTACTACTCGTGAATTTTGAATTTTGTGCTTATTTATGTTTCAATATTGTGAATGTAGAATTTTGTTGTAAAGTCCAGAAGGTGATCATATATGTGTTATCCATGTTGTCATAGTTAATGTAATGTCCATGCTCACTTCGAATGAATAATAGAACATGCCAATTTGAAAAGCATCCCCACAAACATATTTATCCAAGAAAATTCAAATAAATATGCCAATAGATAATACAACATAATCCTATATAAATTTTCTATGACCCCCGGTGCTCACCCCCAACACCACACTTGGGAGCACGTCGGTCTCTGCAAGGTCTCAATTCAATAGCATCATCCATATGTTATAATTGCACCGGTGCATTGTACTACTCCAATGTATCGTCTTGTTGCAACTCCTCATACATATGATAGCTACACCATGGAACAAGTGAGGCAAAAAAAGTACATTTAGAGTCCTCTAATGTCCCAAAGCACTGTATCGGCTTCTACATACTATCTCCTAAATAGTAAGGACTTTGCACCCTATATGATGTGTATAAACTCTATATAGATGAACCCAATAGAATAGATACATAAACATCGTCATGTTACTGTGGTACAATGCTGCACCGCATGTTAAAGTAGATGATCTATCAAGGTCCGGAGACGCTAGAATATGAGACGCAGAGCGACGTCAATTGCCCTGCCCCACCCTGAGCCTACTCATGGATAGGTGCATCTCTACAGACTTGTCGTATGTCATAGGGGTGACATCCAACTCACTATAAGTACGAAATTTCTTGACCGGCCTTGCACGATCGGGTGTCAAATCTTGCTCGACATGACTAACATCACCATCTTCAAAAAATTGGTCCTTTTTTTTGGATCAAAAATGAAGATATGTTTTAATATACGATAAATTTTATTAACAATGGCACATAAGTACCATCTCCAAGCTGAAATAAAGACTCTATGAAGGTGGTCGGTTGAGTAATTGTGCGGTGAGTGATCTAATAATATCAATCAATGTATCCACGCGTTACTTGAAGCACATGGTTGTGGTGTTTATCTCCACACAACCATCGATAAGCTCTATTATTGATCCATGTATGCTCGATGATACATCACCTAGTCTCTCTCCATACCTCCTTAACAATTAATGCTGTGTAGGTTGTCCACCTCGAATCGAGGGTAGGTGGATTGTCTTACACTATCCTATACTATCGTAGAACTTGTTCTCCACAATTTCATATAACATGAGTGGACTCGAGTGCATGTATATATGACACCCACACTTTGTTGGTAAGGTAGTATACCACTGAAAGCATATGGTAGCCAATCAAACTACATATTGCAATGTGTTGTTATGATGTTTATTTCAATTAAAGATCTTACTAACAATATGACAAAATATATACTCTACTAAAATACTTGGGTGCATGCCTAAAAATTTAAAATCTCCCAAATAATCCTAAACTATGGCTACGTATCTCAGTCATTTATCTCTAGGCACAACAACAACTGTACATTTATCAAGAAAAAGTAACAATTATGCATTCTAAAGCGATAAAAGGTTAATATAAGTTTTTCATAGTCATACCTGGCACCATATGATACTGTCGAAAGTTCCTCGCCATCAAGTCGACTCAATAACACAAGTAAAAATGATGCCCTACTATCTGTGGCGCAATTCCGATGATCTCTATCTCTGGTAAGATAGAACAGTCTAACCTAATTGTTGAGTGAATAAAGGAACAAGGTGCCATCTAATATTATGAAGCTATGTGTCTAATACTCTACACCTACCTACGTACTCTCGACCTGTAATAAGTGCAAGTCCAAGTGCTATGCGATCTAAGTGAGGGGTCCTTATTCAGTGCCCAACCTAATGCTCCTATGCAAACTTACCTCCAATATGCACATGTCAGCCTAGGGTGCCTACTAATAACTAAGTTGTTTTCTATCAGTAGATGTCATATCAGCGTCACATCCTTTAGTATAACTGTGGCCTCCCTGGGCATGGATGTTGCTGAATTGGAACCTTGCAAAAATCAATATACTCCTAAGTGTGGCACTAAAGGTTATAGAAGATTTGTGTGGGATTATATTGTGCAATACATTAGCAAATTTATTTGGATTTTTTTCAATAAATATGTTTGTATGGATGTTTTTCAAATTGACATGTTTTATTATTCATTACTAGCATATGTCAACGTAAGGAAGGGCATTGCATTAACTATGACAACATGAATAATGCATATACGATCACCTTCTGGACTCTACAATAATAATTCGACCTTCACAATTTTTAAACATAAATAAGAACAATATTCAAAATTAATAATTAGTACTTGATGTTCCAACAAAAATGTATTTTCTAATTTGACAATTTCAACAAGCAACCCTCTTTCAAAAATGATACCTACACATTTTTTTACAAACTAATTTATGATATTTTATTATATAATTCAATTTCAATTCTCAATTGAAGGAATATTTCATAGAATTGACAAATATTTTTTTTCTTTTCTTCCATGCCCAAATTTTCTAGTTTTCCTTTTTAAAATTTTTCATTTTTCATTTTTTATTTTCATAAAATTTTTTATTCACACCAACCGTTTTTCATAAACCACATGGAGTTTACGGTTTTGATCTATTTTTTTATTTTTTTTATTTTTAGGCTTTGGTTTTTTGCTTTCTCATTTTTCTTTCTTATTTTCCACAGTTTGTTTGAAATCTGAAGTCTTTTTAAAAATCTAAGCAGTTTTTTATTTTTCAATTTTTACTTGTTTTAATATTAAAAATAAGAATTAATAGCAATTCCGTAATTCCTATTCATGGAATTGACAAATCTGACATCAATAGGTATTCCATGGTCTACATTCCCTCTTTTTTTCTTCTTCTTCTTAAACCGATTCCCTGAAACGAAATCATAAAAAATTTTGCAATTTCGTTCTATGAAATTAAGACATTTTGATAAAAAGTTTGAATATTACATTATTTTGAAAAACAGTTTTTAAAAGTATGGTAGATAGTAAAAAAAACCTGTCTAGTCTTGATAAACCAAAATACGCTTCAAAAGCTAAGAAAATTTCAGTTACAATATTGGATAAAATTTAATTTAAAATAAGCCAAGATTTTACCTTGTTCATAAGCCATAATTGATGTATTACAACCAGATAATGCATCCTTAACCAAAGAAGCACCTACTAATTGGTACACGTCCCCCGAAATCACACAACCAAGATTCATACGTCAAATATGAGTGTATATTTTTCTAAGTGAAGCTTTAGTTCTGGTCCATATAATTTTTAGAAATATTAATCCAAACCAAAAAGGTAAAACAGAAGTTAAAACAATATGCATTCCTGTTCTAAATATGAAATCAAAAGGGGCTACGTCGGTAATTCACACATGAGTTGGATCTGAGTCCAATACAGAATCAAATGTACATTTTCTCTCGGCAACAGATAATGAATCCTTTGAAACTTTTCTCAGAGTAAAGTATATCCAATTCCAAGACTTTTAGCTGGCCTAATTCTCACCATAACCTATCCACGTACCATGAACTTAACGAAAATGAATTTCAAAAGTAACCAATATACGTGGATTCAGAAAATTCTGGTTCATCAAATTAAAGAACAAATATGTGTCCTAGAAAATTTAATATTCAACAAAAATCACAGTTAGGTTTCACAGAACTGAAATATAAAGAGTTACGTCAGAGTACCTTAACTGGTCGATCTGGAGCTTCAGAAACTTTTTCCTGGACCACAGATAGGGTGAGTTCTTCCAATCGAGGAGTAGTTTTGTCTTTTGATGGCGACTTTTTGGTAAATGAAGTTGAGGCAGAAAGTGGAGGATCGCGGATTTGAATGTTTGGATTGATCAGAGCTATACTCTCACCGTTTGATTTAAGTTTGGAGCGTCGAATTGAATTCGCTTTCTGCTTTGCTTTTGGGAATGGAGTCTTGAATGGCGCCGAAGCAGTGATGCTTCCGAAGAGTGCCGTTTTCAGATTCTTCGGAATTGGGACTCTCCATGATTAGATCCAACAGAGAAACAGAGTAATACTCGAATTATTTTCACGTAAGATCTTCGTGGGAGATGAAGAAGAAAAAATAAGGGGTATTTCGGCGGAGGAAGAGAGAGCAAGGGTACAAGGGTTTGTTTGAAATTTTTAATGCTGTTTGGGAGACAGACGTTGGAACTGTAGCATGTGACCGTTGGAGCGTACCTTGCGCCTGCAGAGTGTTTAAAAATTTAAACATAGTTATGAATTGACTAAAAAGGTCATCTCTTCATTTTTTTAAATCAACAACGTCCACGTGCGTTAAAATGGTGTTTTCTCCTCTGTTTTTGGCAAGAAAACCCACAGAAGACAAGCAGAGTACACCCAAAAACTCACCTTCAACTGTATATCTTAGAACGAGCACAAATCAATTCATGGTGGCTTCTACTCCGCTGCACACGGCAGCGACATGGCAGTGGTAGAATGCCAGAGTACGATCAAGACGAGTTTTAGAAGAATTCTTCCTCTGAAATTTTGAGTCGCCAATCATCTCCCAGGATTTTGGGGCTCTAGAATCTTACGCGCATTTCTATTTTTCCAGCGGGGAGATTTCGCAAGAAGCACCTTGAAAAATATGGATGCAGCATTCGAAGCGGTTTCATGAAGGCATTCATTACGTTGAGGGTGAACTTGTCCAGCTGGAGCCACAGTCAGCTGCTGATAAGGTGCAGAGCTGGAATGCCAAATCAGCCTATTTAATTAGTTAGAGCAGCCGGTTGTCTTTGGTTTCTGTATCTCTGAGTGTATTATTTAGATTACTGTGTTGGTTGTTGGTTAATTGTCATTAACTAGGTGCTTAGTTGGAGGTATAAATAGTGGGATTACACTATGCACAGTGAACGGTTTTCTTCATTTTTTCCTTCTCTCAGAACTGGGGCTTTGGCCGAAAGCTTTTTCTCTCACTTCGAACCTTGTATTCCAAACGTGATTCTCCTCCATTTTTACACTCTCTCTTTATGGAAATCCTTAGTGAAGTTACCAATACATTGCAAAAGATTGAACCTTCGTGGGGGGTTGTGTTTGACGGCGGAGGAAATAGACAGATAGTCCGCTGCCTTTTACTAGCTATGAGTTTGAGCTTTGAAATTCTAAGGGCCAACACACTGTGGTAGATCTAAAATTTGAAACTTATTTGATGTTTAGATAGATAGACGAAATGATTTTATTTATCTCTGTCAACAAATCTGCGTAGCGCCATGAATATTCAAGAAGAAGCATTTTTGGACATGTCATACTATCGACGTTGTTTTTATATGCTCTTCGATATTTCTTTGTCAACGTTATATTTAAAATAAAGAATTTGATTTGATAATATATCCAGCATTTATTTCCTTCAGTTTGGGATATTATGCATTTTTGCATAATAAGGGATTCCCTCCTCGGTCATCATCTTGCTTTATCTAGTTGACCTGTGCAACTTATTATTCTGCTGTTCTGGGAAGCAGATTCGAGCTGGTCATCTCAGTGGCGATAGCCATTACGGAAGGGAATTACGTTGTCGTTTCCTAAAGATAAAAGGTCATGAGCAAGTGAGTTGCATCTCGTGCTAATTTCTCCAATATCCCAATCTTTCATTTTCTGTAGCATGATGTGCCATTTGGTCATGATCAAACACAATGCTTGGATGATATTGAAAGAGCCAAAAGAAATAGTAGTGAAAACTAGCAAGGCATTTTCCTATAAATTGTTTACAATATGAAGGAACTGATGGAATTGATGGGGTGTGATAGGATATAGAAATAATGGAGTGCTTGAGAAAGCTATCCGTGTACTAGTAAGGAATGTACGGATTCTTGAGAAGATAGGAATCATGGTGGTCCTCAGACTGCTCGGATCCCACGAGTGAATTAATAATTAGATCTATATTAGGTCTTGCCTAAATTGTTCATTTATCCTTTTTAAGGGGAAGTTTGATCTCAAACCCCTGTTTGAACAAAAAGAGTATGCCATGCTAATGTGTTTTGGATTCTTCTAAAAGCTCACAATTACCACAAGTAAACATATTAATGATGAGGAAGGCATTTTTGTGTAGCATCCCAGAATCTAACATGGTTTTGTTGTGGTGGAGGAACTAACTGCCCATCCTAACACCTCTACATCTTGACAGTCCATCCTTTTTTGGTAGAGTCTTTCATGTTTCAGTCATCTTTCCTATTATTCAGAAAAAGAGAGCTATTGACTACAAGATGCTATCATTACTGCTCAGACAATTAGACATCCAACCCATAATCCCAACGACCCTTCCTAGAGCCAAACTCTACTGAGCCGCATCCCTTGCAAGAGCCAAACTCTGCTTCAAAACACACAGTTACTCTTGAATGGAAATGGAAAAAGGATGTATCTCCAATCCCTTCAGATTCGTTAATCAATCTTATTTTCAATAGGACAGTTGATGATTGAATCTGATTTTTATAATTATTCTCATATCCATAATGGTTTTAATTTCTTGGAATTGAGGTTTAGTAGCGAAACAAAAAATTCTTTACCTATTCAATTTTTAACAAATTAAGACATCTGTTTATTCTGGTATAGATAGTCATTATCTGGTTGTCTGTCATAAGAGACTCTATCTTTATTCTTGTCAAGTTAATTAGTTTTTAAAAAATCTATTGGACTATAGAGTGAATGATTTGATGAATGAATGTTCAATTCCTTAGATACCTTCTTCTCCAAGAAGAGAAATTCATGACCCATGGCCTGCTACCTCCTTATGGCTTTGTTCTGTCATGCTTTCATCCATTGTGGAAAATTCCCCGTAATGCAGCACCAACTGTGAGAAATCCACCATTCTACATGTGACATATGAACAATGACAGTTGTGTACCATAATCAATAAATAGATATGAATAAGGGGTACACATGATAAGCTACAGCAAAGGTTAAAGAGCCTAACATAGCTTAGTCAACAGACAATTGACCATGCCATGATGTTGTTAGGATCTCATATAAGCCGTTTATGGCCTAGGCCTATAAATGGACCTACCTTTATGAGCTTCTAAGCAACTAGAAAGAGATTCGTTAACTGAAAAAAATTAGTGCAAATATAGGATACTTATCTAGAAGTTTTTCAAACTCAATCATAGATGATGGAAAAATCGAAGTTTTGATTTTTTGGAACTCTATCTGTCACTCACTTGAGGCATTATGATTCTTGAGTTTATCAATAACTACATGCATTGCACAAAATAGTAGACCATTATCTCAGCAATAGTGAGCCAAGCTAGTATGTGCAGTGAATTCTCTTGTTAAGTAGTTGAATGATAATTGATACAACAAAAATACAAGCAATTCTTTTCTTTTTCAAACTGGAATCCTAAAAGAAAATCTATGGGATCAATCGTTATTCTTTTGGTGTCTAACATTAATCCTCTCATATCTACTAATTGATGTACTTATGTTGCATTTCCTCTAGCTCTAGAAAAGACTGTATGAAATGAATTAAAGTGATTAATCATCCTGAAATATAGGATTCAAGTAAAAAAGCACAGCAGCTACATGGAAAGTAATACAGAAAGAGTCAGCAGACTACATTGGTAAAATATCTTTTACTCCTGTTCGTTCTCTGCCAATTTGCTTGCTGTGCAGTTTTCCAAAGAAATGGCTAGGGAATAAGATTGCCATGGTTATTGTGTGAGCAAATTAATATTTCACCAACTAATTTGTTACTTTGTTAATGACAACGATCAACTGGCCAGTTCATGAACGTGCATCTTCCACTAAAGTTGAATATTTACTTCCATAGCATGAGCTTCTGACTTAATATTTGCTTCTGCAGTGTGCATTGTTCTCTGTGATGCCCTTGGTTGGAAGGAATACAGCATGGATATGGTAAAATGAAATATTTACAAGCAGAATCCTTAGCTATGTTGTTGACTCCCGTTAAAGTCATTTTTGAATTACCTGTGCAGGTCAATCACATCCATCTTTGTCGACTTGGTGCCTAATCACCTGGAGCTCCTTCACCATGAAAAGAAAATTTTCCATGTACTTTTGAATTTTGATCTTTGTCCACCATTTCCCCCCTCTCCGTCTAACCATGGAAAGGTCAGAGCTTTCTGCCATGCATCTTGAAGTGAATCGATAAGTCACCAAATTAAGCTGACGTCACTATTTGATAAGAAGGATATTTTGACACAGGCGTGTAGATTAGATCAAAACCCTTGTAAAATCTTATAACTAGAGAGAATGGGAGTGTAGAAGAGACATAACAGGGTCTACTCTTTTTGACTCTGCAGTTCAGAAGAAGTCCCAAATGAATTAAGTTTTCATACCCTGCATTCTGTGTTTCAGGCCCTTGGCTTGGCAATGAACTACTTGGCCATGAAAAACAGGTCTAAGAACGGTGCACGTCCTGGTTTGTTTGTCAACACAGTTTGGCAGATTTGTTGTGGGACGATTTCTTGGAGGAAATTTCTCAGGCTAAGAGTAATTTCAAACATTAGAAATCCCATACTGACAGGATTTTTGGCTTAGCGCTGTGGATTACCTGACATTTGGATAGATTTCAAGTATGGAAATATGGGTATGCTCTGTTAAAATTTGGCCGGACGAGTAATAACTTTAGGACGTGCAAGTTTCTGGTAAGACATCAGGTTTGTCTACACCTACTCGTGGGATCATGAATCTACTGTTGGCGCTCATATCATTCGTAGTAGATCTAACTTCAAGGGCTGATCAAACTGTTTGTGCTACTTGCATTGCCAAAAGCGGAGGTCATAGTGAAATATACATAGTGAAAAGAATTATGAAAGCGTGGAATTTGGACAAACGCTAGTTAAAGCTGCAAATGGGGGCATTCCTAGGGGACGTCTGTGGCAAAGGATTTTAAACAGCATAGACTGGATGAGCCTGTCAATGAATTGCGCAGTGTCATATTTTGAGGTATGATGTCTGTGGATGAAGGTGAGGCAACTCGAAATTGCTCGTCTTGATTCCTGTCTACCATTTCTTCCATTGGCTCCTCATGTAAACAGGGATTTGGGTTTCCTCCAAGCAAAAATTTGGCTCTGTTCCCTTCTGGAGATAATGGCACGGTAGTCGGGATATCTTGATTTTGGTCATGTTTCTTGTCATGCTATATTTCTCAACCATTTGCCATTGGTAAAATGCTGATGCCAAATGCTAAACATATGTGCATATGTATCGCTTATTAAGAACTTTAAACCTGATTTGATACTCAGGTGTCTGGTTCAACAGTTACTTCTTGTTGCCTAAATGCATCTTGTTGTTGAAATGAGGGTGATTCTTGGGAGGACTCGGGATCTAGGCTCCCAAGAGCCTTCAAGAATTTGTGAAGTCCGCACCATCAAGGGTATTTGATTTGATGTCTTGAGAGCTGAATTCCCGAGCTCTCAAGAGATTGTGAGGTGAAGGATAATGAAATCAGCAATCGCAAGCCATCCGTACTACTTAGAAGTAAATTATTCCATGAAAGCTGTTTGAGATGTCCAGTGTAACGATACCAAATCATTTCATGGAGGTCTTTGAAAATACAGGATTTTTTTTTTTTTTGGTTCTGTTTTCACATGAATTTTATCAATGATAGACGAAAGACATCCTGGAGCATTTTTCTCAAGTGCGACCCCAATACATTTAAACTAAGATATGATTTTTTCTTTTCTTTTTCCTTTTTCCTAGAGAATCTTCATTAGAGGGGTCTGTTCTTTAAAGAAATTATTTTTCTTTAAATCATTGATGCGATAGGATATATGAAAGTAAACCGCCAAAGGCAAAGCTACTATCTACTGTTACAACTCAAATTGCTGTTCTTTTAAGAAAGAAAAATTATTTTACTAGATGTGGAGCTAGTTTTCACTTCATTCAGTTTATGGCTATGTTCAATTTATTTTTAAGTGTATTTAAAAAAAAAGTGTAAAAATAAGATATAAAAAATAAAATATTTAAAAAGTGTTATAATTATAGTGTGTATTTTGATGTTAAAAAAATGAAAGCAAATATTACCACGTTGTTATTGAAAAGTTATTGGATTAAATTTATAGGTCACTTATCTAGTAATAATATCGTAACTGTACACATAAAAGGATTACTATCAAATTGAATGAAACCTACAATTCTAATAGGGAGATTTCTTTTTGGCCGAGGAAAAAAAATTAAAAGCAAAAGATGAAATATCCTTTTGTGTGAAAAGTTAAAACAATAAGTGTGAATATTTGATTTGATCATTTAATATTTTATAGTTGTATTCACTGTAAGGAATAGAATAAGAACTCCATGGCAAATCAAAATTTTAATTTGGTATGATAAATTTTAAAATTTCAGTTTTCAGTTTAATTTTAATATTTAATTTGGTGTACTATACCGAACTAAATACCAATTTTTATTTTTCTGTTAATATTATCATCTTTTCCTCCCTCTCATTTTATCTTTTCTTATTTTTGGTTATTAAAATAAAAGTAGCAATCAAAATACCAAATGGAACCAATTGAAATTTATTTCGGTAATATACTAAATCAAATTAAAAAATTCAATTCAGTATTCAATATGCAAATTTAGCATACTAAATTTTCAATTCGGTTCAATTTGATATTTAGTTATCAAATGAGCACCCATAAGGTTTGGCTTTAAATATGATCGTACCATGTAACAAAAATCGCACATTTTATTTATTTTCATACATACATTCCAATATTATTTTTTCACATTTGCCGAATCATGTAACAATTTATAATGTATTAATGATTAACTTTTAAATTATAAATATATGTGAATATGAATGCATAAATAAATTACCATATATAAGGAATGTGGTGTTTGAAGAAACTATTTAGCAGGTAAAAACTGAAATTACAAAAATAACATTCTCTTTTAAAATTAAATTTCATTTTTTGAAAACAATTTATGTTTACAAGTTTTTAAGTACATTAATGACATTTGTATGTGTCCCACAGAAAGCATATTGCCTCACTTTTTTCAAAACCTTGCCAATATTATTTTTGGTGTAAAATGCATCACTTCTATAATTTCAATTTTCTTTATTACACACGTATAGAGGCGTACTTAATTGTTAATAAAAGTAATGACTTAATTTAAAACAAAAAGTAATTATTAAATAATAATTAAATTTTAAATATTTTCTTCAAATAATTGTTTTTAAAGTATTATATATTTACATTGTGCGTTGAATGGAATAAAATGAAGATGGTCACAAAATTTTCTCCCACGTGTAGTGATGCATGATGTGGGATACTACGAATTGGGACAAAGGATATGAAGAGAGGATAGAGTGATGGGCCCCTTTCGGACCTTTATTGGTTGGAAGCTGTGTTTGGCCCACAAAATCCGGCCTTTATGGTAAAAAGGTAAGAAAAGGGGGCTTGCTCCTGAATGTTGATTAGGTTGGTGAAATGGCTAACCCAATGGCCATGTTTTGGTTGGTAATTTTAATAGGGACGAAGATAAAAATTATATTTTATTATAAAATTCTAACTAGAACAAAAACACTTTAATTTGTTTGAATTTTTGCACGCAAGCACAGACATGTATATAATATGAATATTATTGAACGCCGCGTTAGTATGAAAAAATAATAATTAATTTTAAATTATATATAAATGCGAGTTTATTTGTATATTTATAGACCTTAATTTGACTATAAATAAAAATATATCAATTGTAAATGCATAAATATATATATGAGAAAAAAATAAACTTTGAATTGGGTAAACTTCGGCGAAATGAAAGCAGATGAAGATATTGGAACAAAAATAGCCTATAAACCTACCCCTGTAATGAATTTAAGAAATAATAGTTAAAAGTCACACTCTATACTTGTTAAATTTATTTATAAATAATAAAGTTATTATATTTTAAATAATATAAATAAAATTATTAAAAATAAAGTATAGAAAAATATTTAAAATCTCAATGCAAAGAAGTTTGCAAGAAGGGAAGATTTGAGAGAATATATGAATAGAAATAATAAGTTAAAAGAAAAGAAACAGATATGAGAGGAAAGATCGAAAAAATACAAAAAAATGTAAAAAATAAAACAAAGATATCCGTGTTGTAATTTGATATTGTTCAACCAAAAATCTTAGCAAGGTAATAATAATATGGTATAGATAAGCCACAGATCATCATCTACAATGCAATTGTGGGCTGTCTGTGTCAACATATAGAATGTGCTTTAACCAGTGCAAGTGCAGCTCAGTGCTTCCCATACCACAAAATTCCCCAAATTTCCCATTCCCAGTAGCATCCAACTCTCAAATAGACACAGCAAAATCTTACCTCAAACGCTAATCAGACATGTGACTCTGTCAGCATCTCTAAGCATACAACACTTAGAAGACTAGGAAACACGCACAGAACACATATGTTCAAGCAAGAAGAACAAGAGTTTCTGACAGCTAGATCTGTTTCTTACACAAAAGAAGCTATGAACTTGTCAGCGACATGAGTTTCAGTAGAACAATTAATCGTAGTATTCAGCATTCTTTATTGAAGGCAAACCTTAGGTGGACATTCCTCTTATATTTCACGCGAGTAAATCAAACAGAAACCCTGAACTCACATACACTCTGACAGAGAGATACAAATCCCAGACAAAAAGGGGGAAAGAGTTGGAAAGTCCAAACCGGGAAAAAAAAAAAGCAAAAGAAAAATACAAAAATGACTCTCTACCTTTTTAATGTCATGCCAGGCAGTACCATCTTTGTGTTGAAGAGGCGCGCAACAAATAAGCTAGAATGGATCTTCCAAAGTATATCCCGCAGTCTGATTTACATCTCAATCAAAATGCTGATATAACAAACCTAAGTTATACTAAAAATCAAACCTCAGACCTCAGCAAAAACCCTTGAAACTAATCTCTCCAATCATGTGTACTTCGCTCAAAGGCCCTGTTAGCTCCATATAATGGCATGGATATAATCTGAGACGTATATCTATGAGGGATACGAATGAAATTCACAATCCAGGTGTTTTTTAGATCTCCTCTCCTAAATCATCTCCAGCATACACAAAGTTCCTAGGCAGCAATTCCTGAATAAAATCATGGAGCCAGGTTAGGCAATTAAATTCAGTTCACAAGCTGGACATCCATATAATAGACTTCAATATGAAAACAATCTGTTTGAATAATCTGCTATCTTAAATTTATAGAAACTGTAAAATTGTTTTGAGCCTAGGCAAATTTACAGGATTTCCCAAAATTGTTTTGAGCCTAGGCAAACTGCTTTGATGCAGGCCACACACTGTCTTCAATCATACAATTATGCGTACATGTATGTCTTTAAGGATCCTATGGAAAAAAACCTACTAACAAATTACTGGACTAAACCTCTTCGCACATAAATTTGTCATACTTAGCCTATACCATTAACCCTTGCAACATTAGTTTTCAATGTTTACTGAGACATGATTGGAAAATTGCAAGCCCAAGCACTCGCAGTCATAAATATAAATCGTAAATTTTAATCTCCTTACATGCATATTCTTTCACCTAACATGTCCAAAAGGATGATCACATGTGTGCAATTGCCATTAGTTAACTGGCTTGGATGATTGCAACCAACTAACTACCGTAAGATTAAAAAGCATGAAACTTCGTTGTGACAGACTAATGAAAAACTATGGCTGTCCTCCATCTGAAAGATGAAACAGCACACTGGCTAACAATGGCAAGCATGACATCATAAGGAAAATGCTGTTTTCATACGTTTAACAAGAGACATTACATTACATTATCTGGACCAAATTTATTTGTTAGGATGCCCAGAACATAATAGTTAGGTCCAATAGAATATAGATTAATTCATTTTTATCAGATCCTGCACAAACTATAGTCCTAGGGACAACAAAAGTTGTAAACAAAAATTGAATTTAGATAAGCTTCATTTAAGTTAAAAGTTACAATCTGATATCCAGTACCATCAGGCATAAGAAAAAAATCAACTCTTAAGTTCTTTTATGCAAAATAGCATTTACAGAATCTTAAGGTATGTAAATCAGATATATACATGTTACATGTGAATTTTTCCCACGGTTGAGAATGGCTAATAACAATAGGAATTTCATTAATCCCTGTCTCTACTCTGACATCTTTATTTCTTCAAGGCTTGTCCAGACATTGCTTTTATCAGGTATCATGGAGATCACATATCCTAAGCAACCTCAAGCAGAAAATTCATAAAAGTAAACATGTGTCGTTTCTTCAAAGCCAGCTTCCAATTTAGTTATCAAAAATGGGAAAGTAAATGGTTCTATAGGAGTCAGATTCAACAGCATCACTAAGCTCTTATATATATATGTATATATAGAGACGTGAATGTGTGTATGTGACAACTAATCCTACACGTTCTGTGATTATTCTTCAGACAAACAAGTATAAAGTAAAAGTTTATGACGAAAAATATTCGGCTTCTACAACATATTCACAACAAAAGAATAAAAAAGGTTACCTAAAACACATTTTGGTTACATCATGCTTCTTTTAAGATATATGATGTAATTATATCATCAAGAGGAAATTCATCTCAATCATTCGTATCCAGCTTTTCGATCAAAAACCTACAAAATAGCAAAATGCTCTGCGTCTGGAATAAAAATATTTGCAACTTTTAGTGCAAAGACAAGAAAGTAATACCTCTATTGGATTGTCTATTTGGAAGGTCATATCCCACAGTGTAATCCTCAGAATCGTTAGCAGTGACATCGTCTGAAGTTCCAAGTGCATAGCCAAATGTACCAGAATTATCCAGCTCAGGAGATGATGACTGCCAAGTAGGATCACCATAAAATGAGCCACCACGGTAAAAATCCCCATGAGATCCTTGATAACCATGGTTTGAGGCAGAAAATGAAGACGTTGTGGCCACACCTGTTCCACTGTTTCTTCCAAATCCTCCTGCACCCAGTGTGTAGCTGCTTTCTCCGCCCCTATAACCAACATTGCCCCCACTGTATCCAGAAGAACTTCCCCCAAGTGAGGCACCAACCGGAGAAGCACCCCAAATTGCTCCATTGTTTCCAAAGACTCCAAAGCCACCACTTCCAGTACCAAAGTATGAAGTAGAGCTGTTATTATTTGCTGAATTATTAAGGCCACCATTTCCCCACACATTTCTGGATGATGAATTGAAAAATGAATCGCCTCGGCTGCTACTTGGGTTGTAACCTATAGGAGTATTATACCTGCTCGGGTTACTGCTGAAATAGGGGTTCATAACACGGCCATAACCTAAGTTGCCACTTAAGTTAGAACCCCCACCAAACCCAGCATTCAACCCTTGCTCCATATTCATACCCACACCGTAAGCAGGAGAACCAAATTGAGAATAACCAGCACGTGCACTAGCTAATGGACTGTATCTTCCATCCAACCTGATGCTGTAGCCTCCCAATGAGCTTAGGCTATATCCCTGGGGATAACTGTTAAGGAAGTTGTTTGCTCTACTCAAACCATAGTTGTAACTGACAAGTGGTCCCCTGCTAGGGCCTGGGGACAATTCTTTTGGGACTGCTCGCTTTACCTCAACCATCTTACCATTGAGTTCATGAAAGGTTTTGTGCAACACCCTATCCACTGCATCCTCTGAATCATATGTTATAAACCCAAAACCTCTTGGCCTTTTAGTGTTGTGATCATACATCACTACAACATCTGTAATGGTGCCAAACTGGTCAAAGTAATTTTTAAAGTCGCTCTCGGTAACAGTAGATGCTAATCCTCCTACAAAAATCTTTTTAGTCCGTCCAGGGCCAGGGGATCCCTGAATGCTGCCACTGTTTCTATTTATCAACTGTTGATCATCTCTCGGAACAGCTTTCTTTGCTTCCACCTGTAAGGTAACAGAAAATTCAATATTCCATGATATTGTAGGCCACGGAAAGAGGATTTTCCGGATCTAAGGAATGCAAATCCTATTCCAGACATTAAAATAATGAAACTCAGACCAAGTCCAAGGACTAAAATACTGACATAATCCATTATCAGAATACACAAACTTAATTACATTGTATCCTTTTTTAGACTGTAATCATGACACCTCAAGATTACAGAACACAATTTTGTTAACTTCAAGAACAACCATTACTAACAACGTCAAATGCAGCATTTTAAAAGCTTTTGATCTCCAGCTATTTTATCCAACCAACTTACAGTCCGTCCGTCAATCATGTGCTTCTCCTTAACCACTCTTTCAGCAACCGCAGGGTCAGCAAAGACTACAAAACCAAAGCCGCGAGCACGACCCGTGGTTCGATCTCTCATGATCACTGCCTCCACCACCTCTCCATAAGCTCCAAAATATTCTTTAAGACGGTCCTCGTTCGTGTCCCAAGAAATCCCACCAACAAAGAGCTTACCTTGATCAGTCTCCATCGTCTCTGCAATTTCCAATCAATTGAAGACAGCAATTATCCATCAAACCAAACAAATGAACAGAAGGAACTCACAAGAAAGCAACCTTACCAATCCAGCACAATCTCCGATCACAACAAGTATGTATAGAATCTCAAATAATTCTCTGATCCTCTTAAATGCGTGAATCAATTCAAAAATGAGTTGACAGTCCTAATAAAAAACATAGGTTGAGTTGATGAGATTGCAGACGACAATTACATAATCGCAGAAAAAATTTTAAAAAAATCATAATCAAAAGTTAAATCTAGTAGATCCAAGTGAAAATAAAAATTCAACAAACAAGACCCAAAAGCAACCATACCTTATCCAGAAAATCGGGTAGAAACCCAGTAGCAGCGAATGATCAAATATCAAGTAGGAAATGCTGGATTCAATCTAAAATCAGTGGATCCCTGATTCATTAATTAAGATTCAATACACGGAGCCCTGAAAATTCACAATATATGTAGATCAAACAGACCCACAATCAGATTAAAAAAGAAAGCAATACAACAATCACCAATGTTTATTTCATTTACCATTAAAGACTCACCACTGAAAGGGCTATAAACAGATAGGAAAATTGATAAAACCAAGATCTAATGAGAGGAATATACATAAATGAAAACAGAGGGTATGCCCAACCTCTGTCTCTCCCCTCTCTCTCTCCAAAGGTCCTTCTCTCTTGCTTTCTTTTTCTTGGTTATTCCACTCCTTTCTAAACCAAATAAATCAAAAGAAATGGAATTCTGTAGCTTACACGAGAGGAAATATTATTTATAGTTTATATAATAATTAGGTAAAAGAGGAAGAGATAGAAGGAGAAAGAGGCAACACGCATCTATGTATGTATGTATGTATGTTTGTATGTGATTGTTGGGCAAAAATCTCTGGCTGAAGTCCGAGGTTGATGACAGGAGATGATGAGCTTTGGCATACTTCGACGTTATTATTTTTTTTTTTTTTACTATGTAAAAGTTAATAAATTCAATTTATATTTTATTTTTTCAAATTTTTTTTTTTTACTGCAGATGGTAATCTTTAATTTTATTATTGGTGGAGAATAAATGGTCTTCCTAAGGAGTCATTGAATGGGATTAATTCAGTTCATTATTAATGGCTACTCAATCTGATTTCAATCTTAAAACTTTTACCTTGGAGCTTATCTTTGGCAAATGTCATCTGGACCACTAAAATTATTACCAAAGAGAAATGCAGCTTGCCATTTATAAAAGGCATGCACATACTCAACGACTACAGCTGTGTGTGTTCCAATTTGTACCAATAAAATTAGTCATTATAAAAAATATATATATTGACTAGATTTATAAATTGGTCTAGAATTTATTTTTATTATTATTATTATTTTTTGGTTGCGTATAAATTGGAGTCAAACTCTACTCACTCTAAGCATATGTCGTATAGCATTAACTCATGACCAGCATTAACAGTGTGTAGACTCATCTTTTAAGCTGCACTAATGGGATCATTGGTCTTGACTCCCCCGATGGACCACTCACATGGAGTTCCTCATTGAGCATCAACACAAATATCACGGGATTTAATTCGTTTCCAAAAAATTCAATTATAAAGAAGAAAAATTAACCAAATTTATAGGTTGGTTCAAAAAATTTTCCTAAATCCTAAATCTTATAAATTGGATCAAATTTCCATGTTGGTATCAAAGCAAATATAAGATCGATATTCAATGTGTATGACTTCGAGTTCCAATACTTAGTACCTTGACTCTGATTTAGAAGATGACCATATACATCAGTGTTCGCAAGGATTGTCAAACATAGACTGCGTGCGCACGAAAAAGGATTGTGAGTTTAGATAGTAGAGAATATTATTTATGTTTACTTTGACCATAAAAAAAATAGAGCAACATATAAATAAGGAAAAAAAGGGATAATATATATATATATATATATATATGTTACAAATAAAGTTGGAGAATATACATACATACATACATATATATATAATTTATTACATTTATTGTTGTTTTCTTTCATTCTGATTGATAGTGAAGCTCCCTAAAGTCCTATCCTACACAGAATATGTGGTTTTGACAATTGCCTTTAGTCTGATAATTCTCATGTTAATCCATCATATAATATTCGTCCATTCTTGGAAATTATTTTCTTTATTATTTACGTACATATATATTCGCAGAATATTGACATGACTATTTTTGTTAGTTAAGGTATCGAAGTTCTGCCGAGTGTTGTAGATTATAGTAATTCTACTTTCTTTGAACTTATCAGAAGGGCTCTTGTGTCATTTAATATTGTTCACCACAAGACATTACACGGTGATATATATGAAGTTTAGAAATTAAAGGATGGTAGCCATCAATATCATGTCTTAGCTAAGACAACGTGCACATATCATAATGATGTATATGCCAGCTAAAGCACATTAATATGAACAGTTCAAAGTTCCAACCTCTTCCGTCTTTCTGATATTTAACCACCTCAGCCCAATAATGATTCTTTTCGCACTCTATAAATCAGCTTTATGGCAAAAGGCCTCTTACCAATTCTTATTTCCATTAACTGAGAACATACCTAAAACTATTATGTCCCCAGATTCAAAACCATAATGTACAAGAGCAACTGGTTTTAGGTTTCAACCCTAGTGTTCTTTTCACAGATTGTTGGGATGTCCTCTTGTGCTTTGGCAACATCCTCTCTCTCTCTTCTCAAGAACCTCAGCTTCTCTCTCTTCAGGAAAATCTGTCATGCGCTCACTGTAGACGGACACACACACGCTCATATATATATACACATCGGCAGCTTCTCAATCAATCAGCTGCACCTATCCTGCCCATACTCCCTCACCCATCTTGTAAGGTTTAAACTTCTGTTTTATGCAAATTTTTTCCTGTTATCAGCTCAAGAAGAATCACACCGAAGCTATAGACATCACATTTTTTTGGTGAGGAGAAGAGGCAAGCTCCACTGGGGCCTGCTTTGCGTATCCTTATTCATTTTATCAGTGGTTCTTGATTGTTTTTTTAACATGAGCCTGATGTCCCATGACGAGTACTGATCTCGTTGTTGTTATCAGGCTGTTGGTATATGAAGAAGTGAAGGCCACTCGTGCTATCCCAACAGCTAAGTTGCCATAGAAATGCCCTTTCATCTGCAACATAGTCTGCATGGAGAAATACTACGTAACAGTCGGCCACAATTTAGGTTTTGATACTTGAGAAAAACAAGCAATGCCATCTTTTAGCAGTTAGTTCAAACGGTTTTAGCAGAGGCTAATTGAGGCAAGCAATGTTCGAAGAGTTGTGAAGCTCAGAGTTACTACTCAGTTACCGTCCACCTGAACATGAGAAGCTTTTCCTCGGGAGTAGAGTTATAGCAAACAAGTGTAAGGATATTGGGATGTCTCCAATTTACCACCCTCACAGAATGTTTGCCCGAACTCCTCAATAGACATCTGCAATTTCTTCTAGTCTCTGGGCATGCAATGCAAATCGGCTGCTCCCCCTCCAGAAGGTCCTCCAATGTAAACCTTTACAAAGACACAAGCTCTGAGTGCTTGTCTTCTGGCAACAGGATCCCTCCCTCCCCGGGTTTGACGACCTATCTGACTGTCACTTTATTTTCTAAGTTAGTGGCATTCATGTCAAGGAAAAAGATCGACTCCCTTCCTCCGTGATGCACTTCTCTTTCTGTCAGTTCAGTTATCGCTTTGCCACCTCGATTGCATGCAACACCTTTCCATTTAAACAAGCAAGGATTACATGAATTCTTGTTCTTCCCAATGGAAAAACGGCATGGCCGCTGGTTGTGAAGAAGTAGAAAACTGGATGGAAAGCTCCCCAGGAACCTCAGAAACTGCAATGACTCTCCTGCTCCACACAATTAATCACAGCCTTGGCTTTCCTGTCTGATGCTCTATTTGGGAACCAATTCAAGGAACATTTCTGCTTGCTGCATTATCTTGCTTGCACGTATCCCATTTTCAATCCGCTGGCTTTATAAAAATAATTAGGTTTCATAGATATCCTAAAGGGCTGTTGCGCATTATGCTGTAAGACAAAAGACATTCCTTCCATCTAACAGTCAAGGGCTCAGGCTATGTTTGGAAGCTACCTTTCAATTCTAAAACAACATTTCAAGCATTAAATTACCAAACATACTAATCAACAAAACTTTCGGTTCAAATTCAAATACATTTTTTTTCTTTTGTATATATAACTAACTAAGTATTTTTTAATCATTACACCTGTTAACGATCAAATCAACATCTATATTTAATTTTACTTGTATTCTAAAATTCAATTATTATCTTTATATATCATCACATCATTCAATCATTATTATTTATTATATACATATATTTAAATAAATCATTAATTTATCCCATCAAAATTTTACACCCAAACATAGCAATCATACCAACATAACTCCTATCAAACATTTTACTCTACAAAAACCCCTCTCCCAAACATAGCTAAGGGTCAAAGTTAGTGCACAATTTACTGAGGATGTCAAAGCTAATAAGACATAACACAAAATTAGATATAATATCCCAAGACTTCTTGAGAGGGGTTGCGCTTTAAGTGGGATGGAAGTGCCGACAGATGATCATCTGGTTACAAATTAAAAATAATAATGGAAAATCAGTGCTTGGGCTTTGGAAATTGGCGTTCTTAAGAGTATTAAATGCAAATATAACTAAGTTTAATTTCGTGGTTTATTTTTAAGATGAAAATAAAAAAGAATGTGAAATTGTGATTATTGACTGTGATGTATGGGGTAAACGCACTTGTGTAGCATACATGTGTTTTTCGATGTTTTTTCATTTTATTTTTCCCTGTCATATCAATAACATTAAAAAGGTATTTAGAATTAGTATTAAGATTTACATATGTTTCCTTTCACTTTTGGGAATAATAAATGTGTATAACTATGTTTAGTTTAATGCTTTCTCAAAAGCCCCAACGATGCGCCTAAATTTCAAACAAAAAGAATATGCCAATAATGCAAATTATATATATATATATATATATATATATGCATAGATAGATAGATACAAAGACATATTTTAAACTTTTTTTTTGACCTATTCACCTACTCTATGGGCTCATTCGAACCACACCTGGCGAATTTCACCAGTTGGGAGATTATGACACGTATCTCTATTATGAAAAAAGTCACTATTTAAATAATACTAAAAAAATCCAAAAGTAATAAAAAACTAAATAGTGAATAAATAAATAAATAATATAAATAAATTTAAGTGTTTTCATAGTATGTTTTGATTTTAAACTCTATTTATAAAAATTAATTTTAATTTTTTGAGTGCATACATTTGTTTTATTCATGTGTTATTTTTGTAAAAAAAAAACAAAATTATTAAAAATGACACAACTTTAGTAAATAGCATTTTTATCTTATTATTAAAAAGAACAAATTAATCAATAGTACATAAACTATTGAAATATTTAGTATAAATAATTTTTGAAAATTTATGAAATTAAAAATATATTACGACAATGTTTAAATTTATTTATTTTAACTATTTCAAAATTTTTGGTATTATTTGTTTATTTATTTATGTATTCTTAGATTTTTAGTACTTTTTATTTTACTTGAAATTTTTTCTTTGGATTTTTAAAAATAATTTAGATCCCACACCCCGTGTATCTCACGCCGCAAAGTTTTCACTTGAAGTGTGGGAAGAATCTTATTGAGCATTACACAAGGTCACTTATATCTTGAAGGACAAATGGGCCGTAATCCGTATTAGACCTGGGCCAAATTGCTGGGCTATTTACTGGACTCATACTGAACAGAGCCCATATTTATTAACTCGACTTGGTAACGATGTTTAGACCCACACACTCATACTTGGCAAAGAAATTTTAAAAAACAATACCGACCATATTATTACCAATGGACGTACATTCTATGTAAAAGCGAAATTATTTATAAGTTTAACTATAATATAATTTTGATGATAAAATAAATTATTTCAAATGATAATGGTATCAATGATACAAAATAAAGAAACATAAGAAGAAAGAAGTCAAAAGAGAGAAAAGAAATATACGAGAGAAAAATAAATATGATACATTAATAGAGAAGGAGGAAATATGAAAAATAAATATGTAAAGGGACATTTTAACAACATGTACATTTGACAGCTACATTTGGACATTCTGTCTGAAGAAATTTCTTCAAAGAAATTATTCATTTGGGTGTTAATTCTCAAAATTTATTTCTTATTTATTTTATATTTGTTCTATAATAATTTGGACTTCAAATATTATTTAACATTTTAGATTCCCTCTCTCATACCTACTCTAAATCTCAAAAGAATATCCCACGTCATAATGAATATCATAATTTTTGGTTACAAGTCAACATGTTTGGAGAATCTCACTTTGTTTTTTATTCAAATTTATTCTAAATAATTTTTGAAAAAACAAGTATATTCAATTGCAAGTAACATTATGGTGAAGCGAGTCATGATTCGATAGTCCAAATTCATTTAGAATTAATTAGAATTTATATGTGAAATACTTTATCTCTACGTCAATCTGAATTGCTAAAAAGTGTACCAGGCTATATTTAGTTCTTGAATTTTAATGAGGAATAATATTTATAATTTTTTCTCTTCATATGACACCATTTTAGTTTTTAACTATTTATATTTTATTAATTCAAGTTCCAAATGTAACAAAATTAACCAAAAGAAAACCAGTGTAATCGATAAAATAAATTGCGACGGAAAGATTCAAATTCTCAAAATTATGGAAATTCAGAAATTTATTAAAATTATAACTTTTTAGTCAATCAATTGATGTGCTATTATATGTTATATATGGTATATATAATTATTATGACTCTTCTTATTTAAAATATTAAAAATAATATTTTACGTCAGAAAGTTATAATTTTTGCATCATTAATATCATTCAATTTAGTTAAAATATGTAGTGCGTATAGATATGAATGTAGATGGATATATATATATGTATGTATGCATGTATGTATGTATTATCCAATAAAAATATTTTTTTTAAAATTAATATTTTCCAAAATTCTGAAATTTGAAAATTTGGTTAAAATTACATGAATTAGTCAACACGACACTCTTCCTATTACGTATTATTTATGACATATGATTAATATGGATGATGAACACTCACGTGCATAATTATAAGTGTCCACACTTTATAAAATCTTCAAATCTCTTTTTTTTTTTTTTTTTTGTTTTTATCTAATTATTATATATATTATTTTTAGCACGTGTGCCAATTACTAAATAAGTTGGCCGACACTTGTGTATTGGTACAAAAAATAGAAAGAGAGAATATAGAAATTAGAAAAATTGACATGTGCCCATTTAAATGAGTTAAGTTGAAATAACAAGTAGAACTCCATAATAATTGAATTTAGGTCAACTCTCTATTTAAATCAAAATTAAACTTATAGTAAACGAGGGAAATGGAGTTCAAAAAAATTTCAAAATTTACATTTGAACTTAATAAGATATAAATATATTTTTAAAATTAATTAATATTAAGTCCAGCAATTTAATTTATTAATTGATACTCTTCCAACTATAGTCTTCAAAAAATTTAAAAATGGGAAAGGATGGGAATTATGCTGCATGCCATGCCAGCAATATGTAGGTTTTTTATTTTTAAATTTTAGCGTATATTTAAAAAAAAATTATATTGTATAAAAGCATGACGTCGGTATACAAATAAATTTTAAATATATAATAATTGAAAACGCATGTCTTTGTTCTACGGAAACAATGGAAGCTATAATATTTGACATGATCCAGCTCACGCTTAGACCTAACACGAGATAAGATGAAAAACTGTTGGGGGCCCGCAAATATTTAAAAATAATATTATTTTATTATCAAAAACCGTTAATGATTATATTTCATTATATTAATAAAGTTATGGCTTTGTTTGTTTCCTCAAAATTTTATTATTCTTCATCATTTAAAGATTTTACGAATTAAGTATCTTATCATACGAATTTTATTTAAATTCAAATTTAAAATTTTTATGCTATTACCTTTTATAACTAACCAATACTTTTTCAATCATTATACCTACTCATAATCAAATTGATACATATTTTTATAATTTTCTATTCATATTTATTTTTTTAAATAATTTACAAACATATATATTATCACATCACTCAATCGTTTTTACATATTAAATATATATGTATATAATATTATAGCCCACCTAAATATTAATACGAAACATATATTTTTCTTCCACTCTAATCACCAAAATTTTTCTACCCATCCTAATAACAAACCAATCATGCACTATATATATTTTTTAACTATGGCAATGTTTGTTTTCTTTTCTTCTATTATTCATCGTAGTTTAAAAATCTTATAAACTAAACATATTACCATATAACTTTTATTCAAATTAAATTTCAAAAATTTTTCCTTTATTTTTTATAAATAATTAATAATTTTTCAATCATTATACATATTCAAAATCATATTAACACTTTTTCTTATAATTTTTTTACATTTTTTTATTATCTTATAAATTTATATACTATCATATCATTCACTTGTTATTACATATTACAAACTATTCAACTCTTACAAATCAAACATAATTTTCATCTCCACTCAAATCACCCAAAAAATCCTCTCCGGAAACAAACACAGCCTATACATTTACAAATGGGTATTACTTTACTAATCAACAATACCAAGAAATGCTCATATAATAATTATAAATGAATTAATATGTTAGAGGGCCCACTCATCGCCCATCATTTCAATTACAACTGGCTGCATTTCTTCTTCTCCAACGGTCATCGAATGATTTAAAGAATGGAAGAATGGGAATCACGCCACATGCCAGCCAACAGCCACATTAAAGTCGGCAATGCATATCATGCCACGATATTCGACCATTTTCCAGGTCATGCTTGGAATTAGAATGATCAATTAATTAGAAAGCCACCTCATGTATGATCAATGATGAGCACCACTTGCAAACCCAAACTCTATTTACAGAAACCACCAGCACCAAACGAAACGTTCACCGGAACATCTCGTTGTGATGTTTAGGTCAGTTAATCAGAATCCAAAAATAATAGGATACCATCAAATTTCGAAATTCATTGGCATAACAAGAAAAAGGGATTAAACTAACACAAAAACTAAGACCAATTAGTATGCATAACGATGGAATTTATGTAAGTCATCCGTTGGCATTTTCATCATCATCTTCATCATCCAGAATTTGGTCAAAGAATGGATCTTTGAGGAGATCAGCAGCTGATGGTCTGGCCCCAGGCTGAGCAAGACACTTCTCGATAAATGCTTTCACCTCTGGGTCTTTGACCTTATTCATGGCCAGAGGTCTCACCCCAGTTGTCACTTTTTTGTATATCTTAACAACATTGTCACATTCACTGTATGGCAATTCAAGAGTCACCATCTCAAGCAAGCACATCCCAAATGAATATATATCTATCAGCTCGGTGTAGTTCTCATCATATAGCTCAGGTGCCATGAATTCTGGTGTCCCAAGCAGCGAATGAGCTGAGTGATTCTCCCCAACTATCGTTGCCAGTCCCAAATCACCAATTTTCACCTATATGAGTCAAAGCTCAAACAGGCTAAAGAGAACACAATTTAAAAATCCCAATCAAAAGACTACCAGTGGCAGAATAGGATCTCAAATTAATGTTGCCAACAAGGAAATGTCCTGCAGAATACTAGTTCCATAAGGACCATGACATCTTATGTCTTTGTGAGCATCAACATATTGCATGGTGACTCAATCTATAATTAGAGATCAAAACATATCTAAACCATATTCATTTCATTTTTGTGTAGAAATTTCAGTTGCCTTTAATATTATAGTGACCACATCAGATCCAAACATATAAAAACTCAACAATTCAAGTTGTGAACACACTGAAAGAACGAAAGATACATAATAAAGAAAGATATTCAACTTGTTTACCTGACCAATGTTGCCATTGATGAAGACATTGCTACAATTGAGATCTCTGTGCATCACACAAGGGTCATGAGTATGCAAATAGTGCAAGCCCTTGAGAATCTGCCCGGACCACTTCTTCAAAGCCTTAATCGAAACCTGTTTGTGCTTCTTCCTGTATTCCCTCAAATTCCCCGAAGTACAAACCTCAGTGATAAAATTCAGTGTGTCCCTATCCTCATCGCGCCAGACCGAGTAAAGCGCAATAATATTCTTGTTTCTCAGACTCCCCAGCAGCCTTACTTCTGAATATAACCGCTTAATCGCGGATTCATCGTCGCAGAAGTTTCTTAGCTTTACTTGGTTCCATGCCACCTCAATTCCTTCTTCCTGGTCAAATGCCCTATACACTTTCTTTACAGCCCCCGACCCCAAAAGCTCGTCATACCGGCCATATCTACCGGTGGGATCAACTTCCAAAAATGGTTCCTTATCTCGATCTCCAATGTCGCAACCCATGCTCGGCATCTACAATCAAAAGGTTTCAAAAATCCCAATGGAATTATTCAAAATATGAATTCCATAACGTTATATACTAACCCTAACAATGAGACTCTGTTTCCGCACTAAACGAAACACAGAGTTTCGAAATTCGTAGTTTCATAAAATTATTTAACTCCAAAATTTTCAGGGCAAAATGTTGACACACACGAAACGATTGAAAACAAACTTTCCTTCACCATTTTGTCATCAAAGTCACCATTCTCTCCAAACCATCAAATAAACTAAATTCAAACAACACATTACATCTTTCTCCATTTTCGTCGAAACAATCATCCCCGCAGTCGCACTTATAAGAAGGAAATTGAGCAAATACACTAACGGCCCAAGGCAAAGTACCATAAGACGAAAAGAGGGAAACCATGAGATGGTACCGTGCAGCCGATGCCCTCGACGAATATCTCCACTCCAACAAACTAAGAAAGACAGCGGAATTTATGTACAGCGCTCGGCGAAGCAAAGATATGGGGAAGACGAGTAACAGAGTGCAACCATGACACACACACACACACACATATATATATAACGAGGTTTTATGGTTTTTGACTCTGGTCAAGTGAAAGCCAAATCCTTGTTGGACTAAGATTAGTGGAAACGTCGACCTAGGGCTACTTTGGAAATTGGGCAAAAGAACGCGATTTTTTAGTCCTTGCGTTTTTATCCATCCTTCATCTCCCGCCCTGAGTCGCGCTCACGCTTTCTTATAGTCGCTTGGAATGATAGTGTTCTGTAAAGGGATGTTATTCCCAAAAAAGAAAATTCCAATTTTAATCTTTCTATTTTTAATTTAGATTGATCTTAGTCATTTAGTTATATAGTAATATGTTTTACTAGTGGCTTATATATTGACGATGTATTTTTTTGCACAAAATGTGTTTCGGTTTTAAGTATAATAATTGATATTTTTAAATAAAAATATTAATAATTGAATTTGAGATAATTTCTCTAAATTTATTTATCAAATAAATAAGATATTATCAAGAAATGAATGTAATGTTTATGTGATATCCATTCTATTTTTATAATTGTCCAAAAAGGTGAAATAAATTCTTTGTGTTGTTACTATTGCTACGGGAAATAAAAAAAGCATAATTCAAGTAAAGGAACGGTTTCTGAAAAAAAAAAAAAAAAAGGGGGCAAAGGCGCAGTTATAAGCTTATAATTTTAAAATCATGTTTCTTCTGAACCATCCTTATTACCCTTGTATTTATAAGCTTATTTAATGTAATGTTATAATAGCAACTTGTGCACACTTAATGCATATGAATATAAAAGTTAAAACACAATTGATCATATATATATATATATATATATATATATATATATATAAGGTTGTGATTTCATCATGTATGTGTGTATAAACTTTTGATTTTATTATGTAAATATTTTGAATTACATATGTGTATTATTTACTTTGTAATTTATCATCTAATAAAAATTATTTATTTTATGAATAATAGAATTATATGAATTTATTAATTGAAAATAAATATAAATTATTATGTTTTTAAAAGATATTAAAAAATTATGTAAAATGGGAGAAAATTTTAAGAGAAAAAATTAAACAGGAAGAAATAAGTTAAATGAAATTTAATTGGGAAGCATAAAAAGATAAAACTAAAGAAGGAGGAAAATTAAAAATAAATAAATAATAGTTAGTTTAGCCTTTTTACTTTAAGCGGCAAAAAGGTTGTTACTTTACAGAGTTTAGTCATAATAAGTAGTATAGATATAGATTTATTAATTGAGATATTTTAGAAAATTTTATTTAATGGCCAAAGTTAGTTTTTTATTAAAGAAAAATTGCCAATGCCACAGTGGGAGGAACTTTTTAGAGCTTTTAATCCTTTCTTACTAAAATAAAAATAAAAAAAATTGTTAACAAAACAATCAACATGAATACGAACAAAGGGTATTATTCCCTTACAGTATTTTAGTATGAAATAAACAAGGAGTACCAGTTCTTTATAGGATTTTTACATTACTTAAATCTTGTACAAAGAAAATTTAAAACATCTAATCTAACAATGCCAAATAACTGGCCTTGAATTTGCTCTTTGGACAAAAATGTTGCGCAACTAATGTTGCATGCATGATTAGCATAAGACGCCACCTGCTCCACCTGACACCTAAATTTCCATGACCTGCACCACCTGTGTTTAATTTAAACCATCCCATAGGCGATTTGCTCCATAAAATCAGAGTGTTGACCTTTTGGGTTGTGGAAAATGAATTTGCATTTGAGAAGCAGCATTCCTGTCCCCTTTCCAGTGATAAGTTTTTTTGCAAAGGCTATTAATTGTTAAAGAATGGAGATGACAATGTATCTTTT
Source organism: Avicennia marina (assembly GCA_019155195.1). Classification (NCBI taxonomy): domain Eukaryota; kingdom Viridiplantae; phylum Streptophyta; class Magnoliopsida; order Lamiales; family Acanthaceae; genus Avicennia; species Avicennia marina. Next base: position 3,822,780 of record CM032776.1, read on the forward strand.
GTATGATAGCATTGCCTCTAAATGGGATCCCTGCATCGTTCCTTGCACACCATAAACACCACAAGATCAAACAAGGAGTAATATGATGCTGCTGATCCGGATGTTTCCCATGCTTGAAGGAGGCATTAGATATATGTGGAAGAGAGACATTAAATAAAGAAGCAGAATGGTTCTATGTTGTGCTGTCTTTCAAGCTGCTGAAGAGCAGGTGCTGGAAAGTTTTAATTTCCTACCAGAACCATCATTTAGAAGATAATAAAATACTCTTCCGTTGAGCCTTTCATCGATAGGTAATCAGGCATTAATAAGAAAACAGATGATGTTGGTAGAAACAATGGGGACTAGATTTTCCAAAAAATCCCGAGTTTGTCCTTGTTCACAAATTAAATTCCATGCCGACTTCAGTGTGAAATAACCACCATTTGATGGTTTCCATGAAGGACAATCAGTTCCACCAAATGTTAAAAGAGTAATAACAACCAACGGACAAAAATCATCTAGAAGAATTCCCTTCAAATTATTAGGCTGTGAGATATTTTTTTCAGAGTCGAAATGAGATGAACTTTTTTAAGATATGCAATACAGACTTATCGTTATAATGTGATGTGAAAGGATGTTATTTGCATGGATTTATGTGGGTGGACACGACATGTGTACCAATGGTAATAATATGAAATATATATTATCATGATTTAAATATATTATTAGTGTAACTGTTTGATAATATTAAAACTTGTAATATTATTGTTGTAGTTGAAATTATTGTTATTGATATAATCATTATAATTTTCGTTGTCCTTATTACCTATAATTTATTATTATTATTATATTTAACTTCATTTTTAACCTATAAATTGCCACCATTAACCAAATTTAGTGGTGCTTCATTGTTACTACTTCTCTTATTATAATGAATCACAAAATACCGTAGCCTCTTGAAAATCTAGATTGCACAAAAGTTTCCTCAACACAACTCCAAAGTAAATTATTTCATTTAAAAAATAAAAGAACTTATAAATCTAGTCATGCATTTTTTGGAGTATGTGGGGAGAATTTCTTATGGCCTTTGGCATCAAAACTAAACAAGACTCAAGCTTTACATATTCAGACTTTAGAACAAGAACCTCGACCATATAACACAAGACAAGACTTGAAAATATTAGAGGTAATAAGTATATTATGTTGCTTTTGGACACAATGGCAACCCTCAAAAAGAAAATAAGGGAAAACACCAGCCTCCAGGCTTCAATACAAAACAACTCTCCAATTATTAAAATTTGCATACGCATTCTCTCAATCCTTCAGTATCCACATCCCATGGGATTTTCAAAGCTTGAATTGATACATATAGACTATGAATTATAAAAAATAAGACAAAATAAAATACTCATCAAACTGACATAACCATCTTTGCCTTATTTAGTTGGTTCAAAACATCGGCATTTCGGAGGGCAAGACACATGTTAATGAGAAAAACGATGTTTGTTGATAAGTTCTTGCAAGTTACTCTTTTGAAGCCAACAGTCGTACCAAAAAGAGACGTGGCTATCTCTAAGATTCTAGAAGACATTTTCCTAAACTAAGTTAAATTTCAAAGTATTTCACACTTAATAATATATTACAGATGTACAATAATAACTCTTGCATGCTGGACATGCATGCATTCAAAGTTTCAAAATGTAAATTATTACCTCATTTAAAATTTTATTTTTACCCTACCAATGTTTTGAAATATATTGTGTGTGTATGCGTGTGTATTATGTTTTAATATAAAGTTTAGAAAAACCACACATTTACGCATGCATAATTATAAAAAATTATAAAATTTTATTATTATATGGAAAAAATGAATTTTTGTTAACAAAGACAGAAGAAATAAACAACACAAAATGAAGGATAAGTACAATAATGTTACTATGATAAAATATAGATTCATTATTTATTGATAATTTTAGTAATAAAATTATATAAAACAGATAAAAAATTTTAAAAAATAAAATTGAAAATAAGTTATAAATTAGATAAAAGATAAGAATGAATTAACCAAGAAAGGAGGGAAAATGAAGAGAATAAAAGAAAGTGCTTTCTTAAAGAAAAATAAAATTATATTATTAAAAATGGGAGAGATAAATGTCATAAAAAGAATAAGGTTACTATAATAAAATATAAAATTATTATTTGGTAGTATTAATAACAAATATAAAATTAGTCCTAAGTAATATTATAATATAACTTTGATAAAAAAAAGAAGAAGAAAAAGAAATAGATTAGAAATTAAATAAAAAATAAAAAATAAAATGACCAATCTAACAAAGAAGAGAAAAGTGAAAAACTGCAATAGTGTTGTAATGAGGAATGAAATTATGTTGATATATGGAGATATAAGAAATAAATGAACAAAATAGAAAAATTGAATATGGTTACTATAATAAAATAAATTTTTCATAATTCTAATGATAAAAATAAAATTACATTAAAATTTTTATAAAAGAAATAAAAATAAATTAGAATTGAAATAAAAGATAAAAAGATGAGAAAAATAATACAAGAGAGAAAATTAAAAATGAAAAATAATATTGTAATGAAGAATGAAATTATGTTGATAAAATAGAATAAAGTTACTCTAATAAATATATACATTTTTAATAATTTTGATAATACAAATAAAAACATAAAATATTGTAAATTTTATAAAAATAAAGAAATAAATTAAAAATTAAATAAAAGAAAAACAGAAAACGAATAAACTAGGGAAGAGGTAAACACTAAGAAAAATACAAGAAAATAAAGCACTCTTAATAATTTAATACGGTGGACCAATGCAGTTACTTGATCTTCATGTTTGTTTAATAATTTAACATGGTGGGTGTGAGATAGTTACTTGTTCTTGTCTTTATTAATATAATATTAGTAAAAGCTTCATATTTTATTTGTGTACATAATTATAGTAAAAAATTATATAATTTATGAAATATAATAAACTTATAAGTTATTAAATTTTTATATAATAAAATAAAATTATTTAAACTATAATTATATTAAAATATTTTAAGAAAAAAATGGAAGGGAAAAATGTAAGAGGTAAGTTGAAAATAAAAAAAAAGGAAAATGTCAAATGTTAATATTTAAATGAGAGAAAGAGAAAAGAGATTAAAAAAAAAAGGGGGTTTTAGTCACAGCAATTCGATCTATTTACATTTAGTATAAACTAGTGCTTGTACACAATCTATACATGTAAACACAAAAATTTAAATATTTTATCATATAAACATATAAAATTGTATTTTTGTCATGTAAGTATGTTAAATTATATGCATGAGTGCTTTATCCTATAATTTATAATCTGACAAATTGTCTATTTTAAACGTGAAAACATTGTGTGCATTTATTGTTGATAGTAAAACATAAATTATTATGTTTCTTAAAAATTCATCAAAAATTTATATAAAACGAAATAGAAAGAAATTAAAATGGAAAAATTAAGCAAGAACAAAGACAATAAATAAATTTAATTGGAATTGATAAAAAGAGAGGAAAATAAACAATTAAATAAGTTTTCTAGTTTTAAGTCCGAAAACAATCACGATAGGAAGTATAGTCATAATTTATATCTAATATTCTATCATATTAAATGATAATGTGTCTTATAAAAAAAGGTCAAAACTATGTGAAAACATTAAAATATGGATAAAGTGGTAATTTAATTATAAGAACTAATTTCTAACATTTATCTATCCAAATAAATATTTTTATTTATTATCTTCTTGATTTTTCCATCAACTTTTACACTTGTTGCAACTGTATTTTCATTTCTTCCAAATCTCTTTGGTACTCACAAAACTTTTCCATTTATTATCCGTTCAATCTATTCCTTAGTTTGTTTACTTTTTCAAGTGTTTTTAAATTTCTTTCAAATTTAAAATTATAGTAATCAAGAAAAGGGCTTATCATAATTTGATAAATGCCATTGTATCCTGATTTTTTTAAATTAAAGTATAATTTTATGTAATTACTTTTTTTTTTATTGCGCTCATCATGTAAATTTTATGTTCTGATTTTTTATTCACATCAAGTGTGCCTTCATCACTGGTGCATGTATAATTATAGCTTTATTAATTATAATGATATAAGGTATTATATTTAAATATTTTTAATAAAAATAAGTTTATTAAAAAAGAGAAAAGGAATTATTAAAAGTACATAAAAAATATGAGAAAACGAAAAAAAAGAAAGTTATAAACAGAAAATAACAGAAGAACAAAATATTTTATTAATTTTACATTATAAAGCCAAAAGTAGTTATTATAGAAGTCCCTCCTTAATAATAATAATAATTAGTATTTTTCACATATTTTTAACAAGTACAATCTAAGAATTATTTTGTAATTAAATTATATTGTAGAATATAGTTCATGTTAATCAGTGTAGTTTAATTAAAGATTTAGAAAACTTATTTCACATTTCATTCCTTCTTCTCTCTCTCTCTCTCTCTCTCTCTCTCTCTGAACCATCTACCATAGTGTCAAATATAAGAACTTAGGCTAACCCATTTTAGTTTTGGGGTTAAATGTACATTTACTAAAATCTGTTGTTATGTTTGTTTTACAATTATACATTCTCTAAAAATATATTTAATTATTATATTTTTTTATTTCTTATTTTTTCTTATTTTTATACAAATTTTTTAAAAATATATACCATAATTACAAAATAAACAAAGTTTCTCTCTCTCTCTCTCTCTATATATATATATTTTTTATTTTTTTTTTGTTTTTCAAATATAAGTTTGTCTTCTTTCCCCGTTTTCAATTAATGCACAATATTGTCTCTCATTCAATGTCAATCTTTCCCTTTCAACTTTTTTTTTTCTCTTTTGTACTTTTAATTTTATTTATTAAGATTTTAGAATTCAGAATAATCATCATAGTTATTGGTATTAAATATATATAATATACCTTTTCAACTTAAAAAAGACAAAATTATATTTTTTTGTTATTTTTGTTTTTATTTTATTTTTCTAATTTTAAATATTTTTCCTTAATTATAAACTAATTATTTAAATAAATTAAAATATACTACAAATAAAATAAATTTAATAAATGTATGTACACAAATTTAAATACACACATTAGTGTACCAAAATTGTTAATATATGGTGTATGTTTATTGCAAAGGATGCTTTAGGAAATTTATTGAATATTCAAAGCGGTCACTCAAAACAGTTATTTATAATAAATAGTATAAATATAAAATGTACATAAATATATAAAAGACGAACAAGAACAATATAAATTAACCGCAGTCCACAAGTAAACATATATTTATTTAGCCTCAAATTACGTCACAGCACTAAATCTATGTTCATTTTGATTTTTTTGGTAAGTGTTTTTAATGTTTTTTTTTTGTAGAAAATTATATAAAAATAAAAAATTTAAAAAATATAATAATTGAAATGTATTTTCATGGTGAAAGAGTGAAAGCGAACATAACCATAAATTTGGTTGAATAATGAAAAAATTAAATTTTAAATGACACTACACCTTACTGATTTTTCATGTTAAGTCAAAATATTTTATTTCATTAGCCACAGAAAAAGGGAAAAGGCCTCAAACATTTTTAAAATGAGCTCAAATAGTTGAAGTAGCCAATTGGTCTAATTTCTTTAATTCGAATTTAATACACGCCCAACAACAACAATAATCAGCAGTGAATACTGCATATTTCATGTGTTTGAAGATTTAATTAGTAAACAATAAACAATAGTTACATATATAAACAATAATAATATTTAAAGTAATTAAAATGATTTTTTTGAAAACAAATAAAGCATATTTGAAATTTCTAAAATAAAAGAAAAACAAAAAAATAAATAAAACCAGTAGAAGGGGATAAAAACCTAAAACGCGTTAGGAACCTAAAAAGTCAACGACGCAGTGAATGGACGGGGAGCGGGGTTCCTTGCCCGCGTTACAAACCAAATGACCAAAATACCCTCTCCCCTCCCGCAACTGAAAGGGCAATACTGCTCTTGACCCTCTCACTCCCAAACGATTTTCATCAATGGAAGACTCGAATTCAGTCCCTCACTCCCTCTCTCAGCACTCCCCCTCAGATAATGCCAGAGCTCACGAGACCTCCGCTCCCCAGCGCGTGACTGACGGCGGCAGCTCCTCCGGATCCATCAATGGAGCTAAGTACAAGCTCCTGTCGCCGGCGAAGCTCCCGATCTCTAGGTCAAGTTGTATTACGGTTCCCCCTGGCCTCAGCCCAACCTCTTTGCTCGAATCCCCCGTTCTTCTGTCGAACATCAAGGTCTCTTCTCGTTCTCGGCATAATTCAAATTACGTTGCCTTTTGTTTTCGCTTTGTTACGCATTTTCAACTTATTAATGTAGCGCTCTCCGGAATGCGCTGTTTTCTTCAGTAGTTTGATGGGTTCTGATTCCGATCCGATACCTAGTTCATTTGTTAAGGCACTGTTCGTTTGATCGGTGTATAAAATAAAATTTTGGAAGTTGAATAAAGCGAACTTCAATTTTATAATGGTTTAATCGTTAGCTGCCGAACTTCGAACTATTTCGCAGTGCGGTATCCAGCTGTGCCGTGCTCAATTCTGCGAGATTTATTCTTCTGTTGTTTTCTAAATTTGAGTCGACAAACAGGGCCTGATGCTGACGTCAGAGGGCTGTAGTGGGGAATTTCTGGAAATTATAGGGGTGGCTATCAGTGGATACATTATTGATTTGATATTTGGTTCTTTTTCATCATGTTGCTGCTTGTCAATGATTTTCTCTTTTCTAGTGAGTGCTGGTTTGAAGAATATTTAATGTTAAGTGCCTAATATCACTTTGCCTTGTGTTGGTTTTAGGACCGTTGGATTCTGATGCTTGCATGAGAATGTTTTATATTGGTTCTTGAGAGGAATTAATTCCAGCACCTTAAGGCCTTTGTATTTTCTAATTTGGTTCAGGGTTGTTTTTTCACATACTGAACCTTTCTTTTTATGTTTGATGCTTGGCATTTTTCATGTGTGCTGTTCCCCGGAGAAAAAGATTTTAGACTTAAACAAGGGAGCTTCTTCAATGCAGCATCATATAAATTGTTCCATTGTGCTTGTTGGATTACGTGTGATGATTGTTCTTATGCCAGAATTCTGAAAAATGTTTTCGCTCAGCCATGTGAAAAAATTACTGATCCTTTAGGTTTAGTGGATAAAATTTACTTTGCCCAGTTCTGTGAAGGAAAAGAGAAAATTCCGTTTCTGTCTCCTTTTCAAATTTAAACGAATAAAAAGGGAGAGAGTATTTTATTCTAGCTTTTTGGGGTGAGAAGAATTTAATCCCCAATCATTTGAGATTTTTGTCAAATTCACAGGCAGAGCCTTCTCCAACAACAGGTTCCTTTTTCAAGCCTCTATTCATACGGAATTCTGATAAAACCGGAGCACTCTCTATGGAGAAAAGTTGTTCCAGTGGCAATAATGTTGATGGCAAAGCATCTAGAAGCAGCTTTGAGTTCAAGTTCCACACTGGATCTACTTCAGCATCAGGATTATCATCGGTTACGGTAATGGTCAACAACCTCCTCTTTTGGTGAGGGATTGCTTTTCTCTTTTATGTACGCTTCTTCTAAAAATGATGCAGAAAAGAAATACAATATATTGAGCAGCAAATCTTTTTCATTTTATGTTTCTTCTTATAAATATTCAATCATATACACTCCTTTTACAAAATTTAAGGTTAGAAATGAAAACGTGAGGTGAATGATTTGCAGATTTTCCTTTTCTACTCTACGGTGTTGAAAGAGAGGCTAATAATCTTGGCAACAATTTAGTTAAGTATCTAATTCTTTTAAGTTCAAAATTGACTTCAGAATAATATGGTGAACTAATGAAGATTTCAGTTATTCAAACCTCTTATCTTTCCTTTGTTGTCACTTGGTCATGGTCTGGAGGGAAAATTATTTGTTGCCTGTGAATCAACTATTTCGGATTTTACACTTCTTATTGTCTTGAAAACAACCCTCTTAATATTTTTTTGGTTAATTCACAAATCGAACTTTCTTTTTTTTTTCATCTTATAATTTTAAACATTGGTTACAATAATGAGACACAGATGTGAAACTGTGTTTCTCTGATACTTGAGCTGCTTGTCTTATCGGGTGTCCTGTCGTTTTCCTGTTCCATAGATTCCTGCAGGATTGAACCGAAATGGATCAGTCAGTCAAGTCCAAGATCAATGTTTTCCACAATCTTCTGTCGCTACATATGAGCAGCTGAGCTTAGAGGAATGGAAAACATCTACACCTATGGATATGCCTGATTTGCCAGCTTGTAGTATGGCTGATGAGCTAAATCAGGGTGGACATTCACATTCAAGCATTCCAGTGTCATCTTCTGAGCAGAAAGACAGCATCTCCTCAACAACAGCTGACAGGACATCAGATGATGGGTATAACTGGAGAAAATATGGGCAAAAAGTGGTCAAAGGAAGTGAATTCCCACGGAGTTATTACAAATGTACATATCCTAACTGTGAAGTGAAAAAGATCTTTGAACGCTCTCCAAGTGGACAAATAACGGATATTGTCTACAAGGGATCACATGATCATCCAAAACCTCAAGCTACTCGCCGCCACAATCCTGTTGCTCTTATTTCTACTCAAGATGAGAAAATGGAACAAGCTTTCTCATCATTCACTGGTCAAGATGGTAATTAGCTCAACTCTTTGATAACTTCTTTTCCAGAAATATAAACACGATACAAAACTTTTGGTAGCCAAATTACACTAGCTGATCATAATTAGAGGATTCGGATAATGTCACTTATCTCTTCCCGCTGTGACTTGACTATCAGTTGGAAGTGTTTGAGCTCAGGTGTAATTTTAAACATTTGTGTTAAGTCAGTCTGGCTTGTGAAAGCTAATCTCATCTCAAACAAAGCAAAACTTCCCAAATGTGTTTATTCAATACAATCACTTGTTCCTCTGGTCGCTTTCTGCAAATCTCAACCAAACCCTGTCTTCCAAATTGCTTTCTCTATGGCAGTCATACTTTCCCTGCGTTTCAGACCTCTTTCCTAGGGTGTTACATTTGAATCTCTGCTTGTTGGCTGATTGATCTTTAAATTTGACGAACCGTGCGAGTGTGGCTCGGGGCAGATGATGTTCATCTGTTGTACTACTTTGTGCTATCAATGCTAATATTTGATATTTAGTATATATATTTTTTCAATTTTATTTTTTGGTTGAAGATAAGCTGAACACCAATAGCATGGAGCCTAACGTCTCTCCAGTATTGTCCCCTCTGCAAGCAAATGAAGAGGGTATTGCTGGTTCAGGTTCTCAAATTCAGGGTGCTGATGATGACATTGGTGAAGATGATCCATTTTCTAAACGGAGGTAATGCTGTTAAAAGTAATCATGGGTCATCATACAATCATTGCTTTCTAATAATTTTGTTTTGCTGAAATCCTAAGCAGGAAAATGGAAGATGGTCTTGATCTTGCACCAGTTGTTAAGCCCATTCGCGAGCCACGAGTTGTAGTTCAAACTGTGAGCGAGGTTGATATTCTGGATGATGGATATCGTTGGCGCAAGTATGGGCAGAAAGTGGTCCGTGGCAATCCAAATCCCAGGTATGCGACACTTTGATGCATAAGCACATTCCATGGATAATTGAAGTTATCAATTGCCAATGGAGGGATGAAAAGCATGTAAAGTTAGAATGTTCAACAATCAAAGAAAACCAAGAAAAAACGAGATACTATATACAAAAACTAATTGCCAAAATCTTTTTTGCCCAATTGACAATCTTTGTTTGAAGTACAAATTATACAGAAATTCTTTTGAATCTACACACAGACACACACACACAGAGTCAATGAATGACATGGCTTTGATTTATTCCACACACTGCAAACTGTGTGTAAACCTTCAACTATGATATTTCTTGCTTGTTTCATCCGCAATCCAGGAGCTACTACAAGTGCACAAGTACTGGTTGCCCAGTGAGGAAGCATGTGGAAAGGGCATCCCATGACCCCAAATCTGTTATAACAACTTATGAGGGCAAGCACAGTCATGACCTCCCAACTTCTAGGAACGCCAGCCATGAATTTTCAGGAACTGCATTATATAGTGGAACTTCAAATATCGGGGCAGAACAGAGTGGTTCAATCAGCCTTGATCTTGGTGTGGGAGTGGGCCATTTTGCAGGCAATCGAACTAATGAGCAGGTGCACCCCTTGGATGCTTCACGAATCCCCGCCAGCCACAGTATTGTAAATGGTGACTTGAATCTGTATGAAAGTAAACAAAATCTTGTCCAGGGTCGGCGCTTTCAGACTCCGTCTGTACATCCTTCCAATCAATACCCCCCAAACCTCGGAAGAATACTTAATGGGCCACAACAGAGTTCTTGAATATGTTGGGAATTGTAAAAATAATTTTTCTTCAGCTGTTTGGCAATGTAGGCAATGAGGGATGATCCTCGAGGTCAATTAAGAGTGCCTCAGCATGTAGATGTACACTTGTAGCTGCTCTAATATGTAATATAATGCATTTCATTTTTCAAGAGTGCCATTGTTATAAGGGTTGATTTGAATCAGTTTCATTATTTCTACTTTTCCATATTTTAGAATCGTCATACATGGATTTTAGGTGTATGCTATTCAGAAGCTTCACAAACTAATGACTCTCAGAATTGATATGAACTTCCATACAACTTTTCATCTCCTGCAGGATATCATAATTCCATGTTGCTACCGGTTATGCTGTTGTGCTCCTTGAAGATCCGTTGGAGTGCAAATCTCAAGTGCTGTTATGCTCTACAGAACTTCCTGAAACCAGAGGAGAGTCAGTTAACAAAATCATGAAACCAGCATACTCTTTCAAGCACGAATGCTAAGGTAGTAAGCCATCAAATAGCATGATAAACTAAAGAATGAGGATCTACCTCAGCATCAAAATTCTATTAGCGTTTGGGAAGATTTACTCCCATGCACAAGAGCCAACTAAATCTTGGTTCACCCAGCCAAGATAGAGACAGCCATCTCTTTCTTTAAGGCAGTAGTTCTCAGTGTAGTTTTCCAGAAGAGTCTGAATTGTAGCATTGACAGATGAGTTCAACGGAAATTGGGCGAACCCAGCCATATGAAACCTTAGCCTCCACTTTCCAAGGAGCTCATGACGTTCCACTCTCTCTGGCCCTTCACAAGCTATTATGTTGACAATGTCTCGAGCTAGACAGTGTTGCTCGACTTTAATGCGTTCCTTGTGCTCCCTCGGTAAGGCCATGTCAATCGATCCAAATACAGCCAGGTAATACTCAAGCGTCCTGATGAAACGAAGAAAGAAAGGAGCTGTATTGGTGTTCAATTCTTGCTCAACTAGAGTAACTACTTTGGGAGCCATGTTCTTTACCATCCTCAGGAGTCTGTCCCTGTGATTTTGAACGCCGAAGACACTCTCATCTGGCATGTGGTGTAGCGTTAGCGCGAAATTCACAGCCAGTGCTTCCCCTGGCTGAATCCGGAGATGTTCACTTTCAATGTCACAAGCAGAGATGGCCACAGCATGAAACTCAAATGGTACTCCACATGATTTTGCAAGCCCTGCTAGTCTTTGGCCCACAATTTCAAGGCCCACTCCTCCGGCATGAGCCGATACAGAATCATCTATTCCAGTGATACGGATATGTGGGGCGCCACCTGGCCGAGCGGCAAGAGCTTGGATAAGAGTGATCCACTGGCTACCCTGAGAGATTTGAAAATCAATTATGTGTACCCTCTTTTCATTTTTAATGGCCTCTGCAATGGCACCATTTGCCGACAAATACCCAAACTTGAAATACGGACAGACTTCATAGAGTAAGTGCATGTAGGACAGAAGCTCAGAGCCGGTAGGCTCTTTGCACTTTAAGGCTTTATAAATTGAGCTTCCAGAGGAAGCCAATCTGGCAACCAATCCCTCTAACATATATGCTCCTAACCTCTGCAATGGATCCCCACAAACTGAAACCATGGAGCGTAATCCAGTCATCAAGCGCTCTGAAGTCAATAGGTCATTATCTGTTACAGCTTTTGCACAAGCAACAAGCATCTCTTTTAAGTTCTTTCCATGGATAATCCCAATTGCTTGTCTTGAGAACTCGGACTCCTCTAGAAACTGATTACATGCACCCAGATTGGCAGTATCATGTGCACCCCCAATCTGAGAATTAGATCCACGAATAGGCTGCACAAAAGTTTTGAGTCCCCCTAACTCAGTTTCATTTGCACCATCTACTAAGCAAGCCCTCCTTACACCCACAGGAGAGTTATCGCGAACAGAATTATATGTATATGATAAGAAATCTGGCATATTAATGGAACTTCTATTAGGTGAAGAACTAATATTAGAACCGTCAGCCATTAATGATTCAATGGGGCAAAGCTGTTCATATGCTTGAGCAGACAACCGCTTCCCTTGATCACCACCACCAGCACAGCTAATGAAATGATCTAGATTGAAAGATGAATCTAACAAATAGGATTCCATCTCCTCTAGCATTTGGTGGTAGAATTCACCAGATTCAGCTAAATTCTCAAGATCCTGAGACGCCATGCTTAGGAAACTAGTTTTACAATTTGGCAAAGACACAATCCCAGAAAAATCAGGAGTTCATCAGTCTGTTGCATTTAGATAAAACAATAGATTAACCTTAGCAGTTATACGGGCATACTCTGCACAGAAATAGACATCAAGCACTTAGTAATAAAACATAAGTTTCACTTGTAAACAACAGAGCATGCATCAATATGTTACCTAAGTCTGGATGTCATGTGCAACATGAAAACATGGAGCTTAATCAAAGATCTATCACCTATGCAATTGGAGAAGCTAGATGTCATGAATCGATTTGAGATTGGAATTTTTACTACAAGCCTCTGATGCAAATTAGTGAATTCGTGTTCCAAAACCAAGTTTGGGAGTTAATACAACTGAAATGGGAAATGAGAAGGTTCACAGCTAGAAGCGAGTTAAAACACAAGGTCTAACTTCAAAGATAGCTTTAGTAGCAAAAAGGATTCTTTCCATCTTCAATAATTTGCCCATATTCATTGATCGTTGCTAAAAGCATCACAAAACCAAGAAACAGGCACCATCATGTGTGTGATTCTGTGTGTTTGTGTGTGAGTGTAGAAAGATCCCATCTTTGGCACAATTCAGGAAGAAAACAACTCATATACCCAACAAATCATGAATAAACAAGAATCGGCCAAAATCTACAACCTCAGCCCTCAGAAACATTACCAATAACATAAAAAAACAAAAAACACAAAAAAGATAAAGAAGAAAAGCCATCTCGAAGACAAATAAGGAAAAGCCCACAAAGATTTGGATTAAGATACCTCGCCCCGCCCCTGTTTGAGAAATATATCCGAAAAGTAATCTTCTATTTCTTCATTACGCTCACTTCATCTTCAAGGAAGTTTGTGGGTGAGATGGGTGCTGAACGCCGAGCGACATGCTTTCATGGTTGCTTGACTGCCTGCCAGTCTGCTAGTTAAGTCACATCGCCCTTGCTGCCACATGGGAGGACACACAGTCGCGTTCGCGAACGCCTATATTTGCTGGCAATTTTTTTGTTCAGTCACAATCTGTCCAACACATGATGTAAAGCCAATCAATGTTCGGGTCATGTCAAACTGACAACCACTCGAGTGTATTGGTTATAGTTTATCTATTTATCGTACAAGAACTGTTTCGAGAGGGCGGGGGGGGGGGGGGGGGGGGCGGGGGGGCGTGGGTTTGGTTGTTGCGCGTCAAACAGAGAACACCATTCAAACGGTTTGACACTACTCACGGGTCCCAAATTCAAGGAACTTTGCCTACCATCCCTCGTGTCTGTTGAAGGGCGTGGCTAATGGCTTCTTCTAATTAATATCTTTCTACAAATAAATAAATAAAATTTAATTTCTGAAAAAGAAAGCGTTCCTATATACGTTGTAGGGCTCCTTTCAAGTACATGGATAAAAATATACTGTACAATTAATAATCATCCCGCAGCTAACCACGTCTATCTAACTCACATGTAACTTTATTTATAGGTCACACTTACATTTTTTGAACGCTTTAGAAACACAATTTCGATAGTAAATTAAAGAATGTAGCAACTATATACATAAATTTCATAAAAAAATTCAATAGTTCAATTATAAAAAGACAACGTCTAAAGCAACAAAAACTTTAACAACCGTAAGTACATAACAATCATATGTAGTTTCACCAAAATACCTTATCTTTTATAATAAGCTTGACAAAAAAAAGAAGCCAGTGATTGCAATAGATATTAAAAATTTAAAAAAACACAACTAAAAATAAATATAAAATTATTACATATATTTACAAATATGTACAAAACCCTAAACCTAATAATAATAAGTGATGTTTCATTCGACACAAGACTACAATAAGGCCAGCATTATGTTAGAATGACCTATTGGATAGGTGGCTTTTCACATTCTTTCCCACCTAAGATGGCGACACCCTCTGTGCCCTTGAAGTTAGGAATGCTTCCGCTAGGTATTTTAACACCTTGAGATTTGTTAACCATTCCCAAGTGTTCTCATCCTCCGAGCGGCCTTCTCATTTTATCAAGTATTCACTGATTTCTCGCTTGATAGCACTTATGACTTGGTGATCTAATATTATTTCAGTTACTCTCTTTAATACCTTCCCAAATGGACACTATAGTCGGATCTCTCTGATACGGTAGGTGTCACTTGGGTTTTGCTATAAAAGGCTTTAGTTAGCTTATATATAAAATATTATGCGTCTTTCACTATGGGAGTAACTCAATTTTGTAGGCCACCTTTTCGATCCTCTTTGCCTCTTGACATGGTTTAATGTATTTTTGCATGAATCGAGGGTCTCTTCCTCAAAACACACTTCATGAGCAATGAGTCTGGTGCCTTTATTAACACGAGGTCTCCTACATTAAATTTAGTAAAACGTCATCCCTGGTTAGCCTACTTTTTCATTTTTTTCTAGGCTTTCGTTAGGTAGTTCTTTGCAATTTTCAAGTTACATTTCCACTCTTCAATAAAACTCCATGCAAAGGGAAATCTTACACTTTGTAGGGAGTCCAACGTGTGTGGGAGACGATCTCAAAAGAGCTCCGGCAACCCTCTGCACTTTGGTGAATTAAGTACTTTATAGGTTTTTCAATGAATTTGTGGTGATGTATTTAGATGACATCGTGGTGTTTAGTGAGACTTTAGAAGAATATTTAAAGCATTTAAGGAAGGCTCTCACTTGTCTCGGAGAGCATGAGTTATATGCAAACTCTTCAAAATGCTCATTCGCATAGGAGACCATCCACTTTTTGGATTAAATTGTTGAGTGTGGGAAATTTTGATTTACCTAAAGAAGGTGCAAGCTATTAAAGAGTGACAACCTCCTAAAGATCTTCATGAGATATGATTATTCTTTAGATTAACCAATTATTATTGTGGATTTGTGAAAGGATACACTACAATAGTTGTACCACTCACGGATTTTACAAAGAAAATAGAGGAATGGAAGTGGTTGATGGATCGATAGGTCACCTTTGAAAGATTAAAAATATTCATGACCATGAGCTCGGTGTTAGCTCTCCAAAACTTATAAAAATAATTTGAGGTGGAGACCGATGCTTCAGATTTTGCAATTGGGGGAGTGTTGACCTAAGATGGACATCCATTGCCATTGAGAGTAGAAAATTGAAGGAGGTAAAACTACCCAGCACACGAGAAGGAGCTACCAGTCATAGTTTACTACCTTAAGCTACATTGACATTATTTGTTGGGTGTTCCATTTGTGGTTAAGACGAATAATAATGTAGTGATTCACTTCATAATCCAACCAAAACTCACACAGAAGCAAGCTCGATGGCAAAAGCTGCTAGTAGAGTTTAACTTTATATTGTAATTCTAAGTGGGTTCCAGCAACAAAGCAATAGATGCCCTTAGCCAGAGGGTAAATTTAGTAGAGTTGAGGATGGTTGTTACACTGTCCTTAAGCAAAGTAACCACCTTCGTGAAAGATCAAATACGGTAGTTCCTAATGTGAGATCTAACTATAGAGTGTTTGATCAAATTGGTACAAAAACGGAAGTTTAGGCAATTATGGCTAGAGGAGAAATTGCAATAGACTAAAGACAAACGTTTAGATGTCCCTAGGGGTGGGGATTTAAGGAAATAATTAATAATAGAGTGCCATGATACCCTTTGAGTAGGTCACCCTAGAGGTTAGTGGACATTAGCACTCATGCAGAGGGCATATTACTAGCTCCAAATGCAAGATGAAGTTGTGCCATATGTTTGATTCTACCTAATTTGCCAACAAGATAAAGCGGATCAATTGAAGTTGAAGGGCTTGCTGAAGCCCATTCCTACCCTCACACAACCTTTGAAGAGTATCTCGATAGATTACATCACTGGATTGCCTAAAGTAGGAGATTTAAGCAGCATCATCATTGTAGTGGACAAGTTCTCGAAGTATGCTACATTCATCGTAGCCCTAAAGCACGTGACGGTGGAGGCGACTGCGCACTTGTTCTTTACATGCATTGTTAAATACTAGGGATTGCTAAAGGACATTATCAATGATCGAGACCTCAAGTTTACAAGAATATTTTGGATCGAGCTCTTCAAGTATAAGTTGAGTATGAGCTCAAGTTACCATGCACAATTTGATTGCCAAACAGAGTACTTTAATTCCATATTGGAGGAATACCTTCGACACTTTTTGAATGGCAATTAAAAAAGTTGGGTGAAGTTATTGGATACTGCTCAATTGTGCTTCGATGCTCAAAAGAGCTCTTTTACCAATCGGAGCCCTTTTGAGATCGTCATCAAGTGGCAACCACTACTCCCACATACTCTGGACTCCCCATAGAGCGCGAAATCTCTCATTACACAAAGTTTCACTGAAGAGTAGAAGTGTAACTTAAAAATTGCAAGGAGTTACTTGAAGAAGGCCTAGAAGAGAATGAAAAAGTAGGCCGACCAGGGATGGTGTTTTACAGAATTCAACGTGGGGGACCTCGTGTTGATGAAAGCACTAGACCCATTACTCACGAAGTGTGTTTAAGGGAGAGACCCTTGATTCTAACAGAAACATATTAGGTTATGCTAAGTGGCAAAGAGGATTGGAAAGATGGCTTATAAAATTGAGCTAACACTTTGGTGGACAATGCATAATGTTTTTTCACGTAAGTCAGTTAAAGTCTTTTATAGCAGACTCAAAGGATGTCGACTGTATCACAGAGGGCCGACCATAGTGTCCATTTGGAAAGATGTCGAGGAGAGTAGTTGAGCCAATCTTGATTCACTCATAAGGACTGCCAAGGGAGAGATCAGTAAGTACTCAGTGAAATGAGAAGACTACTCAAAGGACGAAAAACACTTGAGATCGGGTAACGGATCTCAAGGCATTAAAACCCCTAATAGATGCATTTTTTGCTTCAAAGGCACTGAGGGCATTACGATCTCAAGTGGGGGGAATGTAAAGGGCTGCATACCCAGCAAGTCTCCGTGACATAATGTTGGCCCTATTGCTACTAAGTTTAGAGTTTTGTATAATACTTGTAAATATTTATAATAATTTTTTATTTTAGTTTCAATTGTGCTTCCTTGAATTTTTAATATCTACTACTTTAATTTCTTTTTATCAACTTGTTATAAGGGGTAAGGTGTCCAATAAAGTTATGTATACTTGTAATTGTTAGAATTCTCTTTACAATAGCCATCATCTCTTTGTAATTGAACTATTAAATTATTATAAACAAATTTTTTTATACAATTTTTGTTCATAATTATTGTCTTTTTTAATTTAATTTTAAAATTGTACCTCAAATGTTTAAAGAAATGTGAATACAATATATAATCAAAATTGCATCCGAATTCAAGTAGGCGTAGTCGACTGTAAAGCGATTTGTAACGACACAGCACTTTTTATTCTTGAAAAGGACCCGCGGCACTACGTTTGAGCGAAGAGTTTTGCTAAACAATGATGTTTTATTTGAAGCGTCCTTTTCATTAATTATTAGAGTGTGACTTTAAATTTGGATCACCATTTTCAAAGTAAGATTTTGAGCAGTGTCGGATTGCGTTTGATATCTATATATATATATATATATATATATATATTAAATAATTGAATTGTGCCACAGTGAATGATTTAAAATGAAATCATTAGTGCCCCAGGTACATGTTATGGGATAGGGCATGGTGCTCTCCAATTATTGGTGTCGCCCGACAACATAAAACATTGAATGAAATTTCAATTTTAAAAAATTGAGTAGGATTAAAAGAAAAATGGGTAAAATTTTTAAAATATAATAATTGTAATATATATTTTAAATTAGTAAATATGAAAACAAACATAACTTTTACTTTTTGATAGAATCAACGGTTATGTTGGTTGAAAATTTTGATAAGATGAAAATAAAGAAGTTGTTAAAAATGCAATTATATTTAATTGTAAAATTTTAATTTATTTGAATTAGTGTAATTGTGCATATATAAAATATTTAATAATAATTAGATAATACAATAATTCACAAAAAATGATTAATTTATATGGTGTAAATTTATATAAATATAAGTATATATAAGCCTGTGTGTATATATATATATGTGTATGTGTATGAATTTTATTACGAATAAATATAATTATTGAAATTTAAATATATATATATAAACGATAGAATAATTTAAATTTAAATTTAAATAAAAATTATGTTGAAGAATATGTTTAGATTGTGTAATTTTTTATGGGATGAAAATCCACACAAATTAAAAAGCAAACGGAGCCCACGTGTCGTACGATCTTCAGTCTCCTGATCACGCATACTGGAAAAGCCCATTGATCAAATGAACACAACGGGAAAAAATGGTCCTCTGTTTCCCAACATTTCTTCCTCATTAAGCCCTCCTGTCTACAATTGAAATTCCAGGAACCCGTGGTCAGTAATAGTTCTTAGATGCAGTTTGGTTTCATCCAGACAGAATAAACAATGGGTCTCTTGCTCATTATGGAACTTTTTCGAGTCATGAGATGGTATTGAGTAAATTTTCGGGATACGCATCCCATAAAGTTTGAAAATATTTTTTGTACTTTTGTATCTTAATAGGCTCGATCTCAAATTTTAAGCACATCTGAGTTCAAGTAGTTATCTCGAATGCAAATTCTTACTTGAACTTGAGTCATTAACACTAAGGCAAGTAAGGGGGGATAATTAAGATCCCTGTTCATCCTTTAGGAATGGAAACTGCATATAAGTATTAAGGGGGAATAATTAAGATCCCTGTTCATCCTTTTAGGAATGGAAACTGCATATAAGTATTAAGCCATAATTTTGTTCAGCCAGAAAACAGAATAAAGAAAGATGCTGTCTGTAGTTAAGCTATCAGATCAAGCAAAATAAAGAGACTACGTAATAAGACCCAAACAGAACTAATTTTTCTTCCTGATCTGGGCCTCACTTCCGAATTCAAGAACCCAGACATCAGTTTGACTTGAGTTTAGCAATCCTTTAGCTTTGGCATCTTCAATATAACCTCTTATTATATGATGTGGTGAAACAATATGTTCTGTTAAAAGAAAGTATTGTGAAATCACCAAAGTAGAATCTTTGCCTACAACTAATGCAAACATTCTGGCAACAGTCATGATCTGATGATGATCCCCATGTCACAAAAAAAAACTAGGAAAGAAACTTGACCAGACAAGATAAGAAAATCATTTTTCAACTAGAAGCCTCCAAGGAGAGCGGCCTTTCAAATTATCCTGTTACTCTTAAAATCAAAACCCATCTCTCGTAGTTATAAAGTCTTCAGCTGTTCTGAATCTCATCCCTGATTTTGATCTACACTATTATCAATACTTTTTTCAATTTTTCATATAAAATCTGAACTTAAAAATGATAACTAATGACCACTTTAGAAAAGGATTATAAGAAATAACACGCCAGTCAACAACTGAGGCTCCAATCCATCCAGAAAATTTCCGCACCAAGACCTAACATATTATGAATATATCACCAAGCTGAAACCAATTTGATCAGCCACCAATCAGCACAACCTTTGTTGTCAAAGGGCAATAAATATGTTGCTAACGCAGAACAACTTCATAATTCCTAGACACAGAGAAGCGCAATTTCCAGAAACAGCAATAAAAATAGCTATCTCATACAAGAAAATACAAGCTGCTCGCAAACTTGCCACACCGTATCCACAAACGCTGCAACAAGACTGGAGCCAGACAACTATCAACTTTTAGTAAAATCAATGTCCAGAATCAAAGAACATAAATAACAAGCAAAATAAGGAACCTGAAATCAAAGTTTACATCAATAAGCAACAATTTTGACAAGTAACTCAAAAGTATCAAGAACCACTCTTAATTTATTGACAATAGCAACTTAACTTGGTCCTATGCTTCTCACAGAAGATAGAATTGAAACATAAAAGATCAAAGAAGAAAGCCTGGACTTTTAGTGTCAATTTTATTAGAATTACAAATATAAATAAGCACCAGTTGGGAGCACACACAGAAGAGGCTGAAGCGCTGTTAAAATCTACTTCTTGTACTTCGCAACCTCTCCTTCATTAGGGAAAAATCCCATGAGCCTACCGGCAGAATTCTGATACGCGTACATGAAACCTCCCATTAATCCTATCAAACCTCCCGTCACCATCGATGGCCCCCTAATTCCAGGCTTAATCCCTAATCATTCGATTGCACATCAAAAAAACAGTTCAGCAAACAACAAGGCATTTTCTGCAAAATGAAAAATAGGACTGATTAATTAGGTTTGAGATGTGAAGAAAGAAATGCGCACCCGAGAGGTAACCGACGACGACGGAGACGCCGGTGATGGTGGTGAATCGCAAGTAGTCCAGGGTGTTGAAGTTGGCAACCGTCTTGGCGAAAGGAGGATTCCGATCGATAACGGGGTATTCCGGCTTCACCGACGCCGTAATATCAGTGTTCATCTTTGTTCTTCACTGACAAGCTGCTGCGCAATGCCACTCTTCACTCCATCGTGTTCAACCTTCCGACGGCTCTAAGTTTTTCTTACCAACGAAGTTACTGGGCCTGGGCCTAAAGGAGATGGGCTCTCCGTTTTTAATGGGCCTTTATTTTCGTGGAGTTATACTTTAGGTGAATTTTGTTTCTAACGTACACCGTTTGATATAACATATTTTATGACTACTAAAATATATGGCTAGTGGCTGTGATTGATGGTTGTAATTTGGAAAAAAATTTTGAAAAAAAAGTGAAAAAATTTGAGAGAAATAAAAATTAGTGGGAATATATGTTTTTAAGTGTTGGCCTTGATTTGTTTTGGAAAAAAGTTAAAGATTATTTAAAGATTATAGGTTTAACATAGCTGAAAATTAATGAAAAATTAAAATTTTAAAAATAGATGTGACCGGTTTGTTTCCTCTCTTGACTTATCATTGTCCACACTCTAATAATCCAATCACATCTTGTATTTTACTGCTAATTGCAGTAGTTTAGTTTCAACGCAAATCATTTGTTTCGGTATGTAGTAACCGGAGATTTGCCAAATTTATTAAAAAATAGATAAATAAAAAACCACTCATGTACCCACTTTCTTCATCTTGAAGACATTAGATGCCAAAATGTCCATAAGGGATGTAAACTATAGTGGGATGAAATTTGGTGTAAAAAATTAAAAATAGGGTAAAATAAGAGACAAAATGAGATTGAAAAAAATGTTATTTTGTTAAATAATATGTTTAAAAGTATGAAGTTTAATTGGTAGAAAATAGACCTAAATTAGCATTCAAACATAGCCAAAATAATTAATTTACCTTTTTATGATTGAAGGTAACCACATGCAAACATTTGCCATTTTCCACTACTATTAATAGACAAGCTATGGTGTTTTTTTACAAGAAAATGAGACCACAACAGTGGTCATGTATTTTAGAACTCATTCGGATCCAAAGATTTAAATATGAAAAAACAAAAAAAAATTTGAAGAGAGGATTTCAAAAACATTAAAACGAAAGTAATTTTAAATTCACCATAATTATAGTTTAAAACAAGAGTTTAAAGATTTGAAATTAACAGATGCAATAAATTTATTATAAATGAATTTGAAATCCATCTCATCACATACTTCAATCTAACTGGAGCAAGAAAATTTTTCATCTAGTATATTGACCATGTAAGACATGCATGACAAAATTACAAAATCATAAACTTGATGGATTATTTTGTTAGGACTAAATTGTGGATGCCTCTGTGTGGGTTAAATGATGAATTAATTCATATGCATTCTTCAATCACTAATTTCTTATCCTAAAATTACTCAGAAAAGAATCGGGATTAAAGCGTGTCTGAATGTATTAAGAGTGATGACGAGCCTCGAGAGAACTAATCTCTCTATTGATCCAACAAAAAGCTAAATAGATGAAAACCCTCTAAATAAAAAATATTGAATGAGTGTCTTCTATTTGTTCGTGTCCAAACGAAGCCTTAGGAAACAAAGACATAATGACTACCTTTTGTATTTCTAGAACTGGTGTTTTGTCACGATTGTATGCAATAAAAAACACATTTTGTGAATAAATTACTTAAATAAATAATATTTTATAAATCATTGGTATAATTTAATTATATTATACCAATATAAACTTTCTAGACAAATAAAACATAAAAAAACAGGTCTGAGTTATTAAATACAGATTTAAAACACAATTTTGAATGAAGAAAAGAATATATTTATCAATAATTTTTTATTTAAGAACGAAAAGAATAACTCGTTGAATTTATTCGGGATATTTTCCCTGATTTATAAATTTTTCTTTTATTCATATAGTACTACTGTATTTCAAAAAATGTTGTAGTTGAATTTATTAATTAATATATTTTAAAAAATTTATTAAATGATCCAAAGGTTACTATATATTATATCATTTTTTTAAAGAAGGAGAAAGTATGTTTTCATCAATAAATTCTTTATTAGTTTCTTTATTTTATTATTTTTTAAGAGTAAAGTAGTCATAACTATGTGACTGCCACCTCTTGCGTTAATTAATATAAACCATTTCGTGATGACGGAAATGGAGGGGACGAAAGAAGCCATACGTCGTCGTAGCAAGATATAACTGGAGGGTGTAATTGTAATTTTGTACCTTTAGGGTTTTCGAGCAAAGAGCGTTAAAGCCCACACACAACGGCTCACGTGTTTCTTCCTCTTGCTGGCCGCATTCAATCGGAGACTAATCGGAGCCCTAGAATCCTTCGCCAGCAATCATGGGTAAATCAACAGTTGGCGCCCTTGCCGATAGCCTTCACTTGTTCTAGTTCATATTCTGTGATTGTTTTGGAAAGTGACGGAAATAATGTTTGTGCACAGGTATCTCTCGGGATTCTATGCACAAGAGGCGTGCCACTGGAGGAAAGAAGAAGGCTTGGAGGAAGAAGAGAAAGTAAATTTTCATGCTTGTACTTTTTTTATCGTTAAATCGGATCTCTTCTTAAATTCTTGTCGTTCTTGTTCTGGCATTTACATGTTTGTTTATGTAAAATTGTTTATATTCTTTACTGATGTTTAGTCTTTTTCATTAAAGAACATTGGTCTTTTGCTGTATACAATACGATTTCATCTAAAATTTGTACTCTTATTTTTAATCCATTGCTGTTCTACTTTGGCGTTCAAAACTTCAAACACCTAAAAGGAAAGGTGTTTAAATTTTTAGTTCACCTTTTTCAGTCAGTTTGTTTCATCAGATCCTGTTTCATAATTGCTTTTTTGCAAATCTTTGTTGGACTGAGTCCCGTTCATATTTATTTTATTTCATGTTCCTATCACTTGTGGTTCAGATTTCTCAATGAGGGTTAGCAAATGGAAATATATGTATCTTGTTATTAACTGGCGTTACAGATTGTTTTGTACAGAATGGCTGAGTTACAATGAATAAGGATTGTGTTATTAATGTACCTTTAGAGTTATTTCTCTTCAAATGCTATTTAGTTGATCAATTCTACTGTGCAATATTATTATTAGGTATGAGCTCGGCAGACAATCCGCAAACACAAAGTTGTCGAGTAACAAAACAGTGCGCAGGGTGAGAGTTCGCGGAGGTAATGTTAAATGGCGGGCCTTGAGGCTGGATACTGGAAACTACTCTTGGGGAAGTGAAGCTGTCACCAGAAAGACTCGCATTCTGGATGTTGTTTACAATGCATCCAACAATGAGTTGGTTAGGACCCAAACTTTGGTGAAGGGTGCTATTATTCAAGTGGATGCTGCACCATTCAAGCAGTGGTATCTTCAGCATTATGGAGTTGACATTGGTCGCAAGAAGAAGACTGCTGCCAAGAAGGAAGGAGAGGTAATGGTGCACTTCTTGTTATTTTATATCTATATATATATATATATTGATGTTTGGTTTAGTTATCTTTGGGGCATGTTCTCTTTAATGTATTGGGGTGGATAAGTAATTTTATATGGGTTAATACCATATTCACATTGCATTATGAAAACCCTTGATTAAATAGAAATCTGGTGTAACATAACTAAAGTGCATGATAAATAAACCTTTTAGGCTTTTATCATATCCATTAAAGTGAACATGGTCTCACAGTTTTTCCTTTGTCGATTGCATTTGACAGTCTATATTTGAATGCATATCAAAATGGTAATAGAAATTAGAGTGTCATTAAAGTTATTGTGTTAAGAATTTTTGGATACTGAAATCTGCTAGGGATAGAGAAAGGAAGTGTAAAAGAAAAGAAAATAAAAGCACAAAGTTCTGTCATTTTAAGTTAATAAAATATTTTTCTTCACTAAAATCCTTGGTTAAACATAGAATTAAGAATTGTTTTTGACTGTTGGTTGGAAAGTTACTAAAAGTTTGTAAGACAGCATTGCTGTCCTTTGAATGTTTTAGTTTTCAACTGTCTGGATTAATTGTCGTTTAGTTTTGACTTGTGAAAATAAGTTTTTAAAATCATTTTGTGAATTTTATATTTCACCACATAGGAAACTGAGGCCACTGGTAACGAAGAGGTAAAGAAGAGCAATCATGTTCAAAGAAAACTAGAAAAGCGTCAACAGGAGCGTATGATTGACCCCCATGTTGAGGAACAATTCAGTGGTGGCCGCTTGTTGGCTGCTATCTCCTCGCGCCCAGGCCAGTGTGGGCGTGCTGATGGGTACGTGGTTTTTTTCTGCATATTTATTTTTCTCCTGTCCAGCACAGCTAGTGATAAACTGACATGTCACAAATTGTTTCTGGTTATAGCTATATTTTGGAGGGGAAGGAGTTGGAATTTTACATGAAGAAAATTCAGAGGAAGAAAGGAAAGGGTGCAAGCAGTTCTTAAACTGTCACAAGCTCATCAAAAATTCCCAAAGAAAAATGTCACTTTTATCATTTTTGTTGATCATTGCAATGAGCGGAACAATAGTTTTGTTTGAGCTTTTTTGAGTTATTGAACCTTTCATTTTTCTGTTATCTCAACACCTCGAGCAACTGTCATTCAGTTTTGTTCTCTTGTTGGCTGATAAATTGCTTTGATGATCTTTTAACTGTTTTATCTTGACATTCTGTCTACACTCTCAGCAAAAAAGAAAAAAAAATCTCCATTCCAGAAATTACTTAATCTATAATTGTTATTGTGTTATGTGCTAGTGCACGGGAAAGCAGAATGTTGTGTAGATTTACCTCGTAAGGTGGTGGTTCACGAGCTTTATGGATGGTAAATGACAACAGAAATAGAACAGAGCGTCTGCATAAAATGTTTGGGTGTCGGATCCTATGCCTGTCGTGGTAGATGTTTTGTATGGTAAATCTTGGACAAATCTTTCTTGAATCTCCGTTTGAATTTTTCTTGTTCCGCAAATTAGTGGGGAAACTGAACATTGAAATCTTGGAATCCTTGGCGATCGGACTTATGGATTGGCAGATCAAACTACACTAACCTCGCAGTTGGCTATCATTTCCATGACTACTAATGCATCTAAGTGTGGGGTTGCGATTTTTAAAGGTCGTCTAGTTCAAAGGCCAAGACGGTCTTATATTCTTCCTTCAGCATGAGATTCATCTTTTTTGCTATATTTACTATTACGTGAAGGTTATTTTTGTCGTCCAATGAGATTGTCCGTTGATTATCATATTTATAATTTCCTAGAGTGTTGGTCTTTCTTCCATTTTTCCTATCTTTTCCTTACCTTTTCTAACTTCTTGTTTGTTAACAAATTCTTGAAGGAATCCTCTTCTGATTAGATTCTCTATCTGCTTTTTAAGGTTAAAGCAATTAGTGGTATATCCGAACTCGTTGTGGAATTTACAGTACTTATCATTTTAAGGGTTTCTTGGAGGTAGGGATGCATCTCGTGGGGCCATTTGATCATGCTAAAGTCCTTTTATGCTATCAAGATATTTTCTTTGCTTGCTTTCAAAAGTGTAAGCTTTCGCATGATCCTTTCCTTAGTTGCAATGGTTGCAGCAGTTATAACCTACCTCACCCTCTTATCATTTTGAGCTGCCTTCCTCTCAATAATCATCTCTTGTCATACTTTTTCTATATTGATATATTTCTTAGCTTGAAATAGGGTCTCATCAAAGTCTTTTACTGGTTTCTTGGCTAAGGATCTAAAAGTCTCCTTCCTTAAGTCCTTTTGTGAACACACTCGCTAGCACTTCTTGCATTGCTGGAGGGGCGTCTGGTGCCACTTTTGATAAATGACAAACCTATTTTACATGGATATCGTTTTTTCATTCCTCTTACAACTTGCAAATTGATAGAAAAATAAATTAGAAAAATCATCAAAGTTTTTAATGACTTTTCCTAAGGTGGTGAGGGAGACTCTGTATTTGATTCCATCAAGATATTGATAAAGTAATACTTGGTGTTTCAATGTAGCTAAATATTCTATAGGGCTTGAGTTGTCGTTGTATTCTGACATGTTAAGTTGCTGAAAATTATCAAGTAGAGGTTCCACTAAAATTTCCAACATGAATGGCAAACCTTCCATAGCTTGTGTGCGTTCCTCTTAATTTTTCATTTTTTTCACCTCCTCTCGGAGCTTAGCTAGTATTTTTCCCACTTTATTAAAAAAAGACACTTTTTTCTTTACCTCTGTCCCTCATGTTTTACTCCACAAGCATTCTCTTACCATCATCCCCTACTTCTGACCTCGCAGGTTAGGGGGGCTTCCTCCCTACTTGTAGCCCAAGTAGTTTCAACTTTTCTAACCATGGCGATATTTACTGCCTCTAAAATTGCCCCATTTAACCAAGACAACAGGATATTCATCGTTGGATTGACTGGTGTGGCTAGTTACTCCTGAAAGCATAGAGCTTATGTTGGAGGGGCATTAAGAACACCCACTCGACATGTTCCCTTCCTTCTTTTATTTATTTTTCTCTATGTTTTCAAAAAAAAAGTTTCAATAGACGGCACACGTAATAACTTGTCAAAAATAGTAAATATTTTTAAAAATAATAAGAATACTTTGTAACTTATATTTCTTTAATGAGTAGGGATTGATAGTTATGAAATACACTAACTGCTATAATATATTATTATTGTCTATTCTACTATTAAGTTAATCACTTTATAATAGGTTTGGTAGTCCAACTAGAATGGGAGGAGTGTCAAACTGGACTCTAGGTTGTGTTAGAAATAATGTCATACATTTAGATCAAAACATCATTAAATAAATACTTAGTTTAACGAAAAAATATTATTTAAATTAGAAGAGGTTATGCGTTCATTTCTTCACCTCTACCACTTCGTTTTTCTTTCGGCCCTTGATCACTTAATTTAGTTGAAGCTAGATTGTGCTTAAATTCGACATGATAACATCTCTAATATTTATTTTAGTATCTTATAACACATATACATCATATTTATTCTGCAATAATAATAACTAGTGGAAATACTTAATTATATGTTTTTAAAGAAAGATGCAAAGAAAAAACCAGAGGTGAAAAAAAAGATGAGACAAGAAAAAACTAAATATTACTTAAAAAGAGAAAGAATTTTAAATAATAGTAATGAAGAGAAAAAGAGAAAAAGCATGAAGGTTTCTATTTATTTATATTTAAGATTAAAAGTAATTATTAAATAATGTAAATAGATTTATTAAGAGGCTTATTTTAAGATGATGAAAGTTAGCTATTATGGTAGATAGAATTGTGGCACAGATACTATTAACAATTAGTTACGAAGGGCAGTCTAAAAATTATTAAACATAAAATAAGATCTTAGAAATGATATAATAATAAAGATATTATATATATATATATTAAATTTAATATTTGTATATAATGTTCATTTTAATATTTTTTAAATTACTATATAAAAAATTAAAGATAAATTTTTAAAGTTCAATTTTAAATATCACATAATGAGAAAAAGAATAAACATATACTTAGAAAAACAGATAAAAATCACAATCTAATTTTTCATAAAGGAAAAAAAAATTTCAAATAAAATAATTAAAACCCAAATTTCCATAATTCAATTTTTCAAAACAAAACAATGAAAGGGAAAAAAGGATTGAGGAATCATGGTAATTCAGTTTTAAAATTGAATCTTCATGATCTGGCTCACCAGCAAAAATTAATATTTTAAGATAATCGATTTTAGAAAAACAATTGATAAACCAATATATGAAATTTGCGTTTAAACACATTTTTATATACTAAAGCGAAAGCAACGTCACTTCATCTACGTGTTTATAATTTTGAAAACAAATATATTGTGACGACGGTTGTATTTTCTAATTTTGCTTTTTCGCCATTAGTGATTGCAAAATATGAATAAACTATTATTTATTCAATTAAATAAAATAATATCTGAAAATAACCAAAATAAAGATAAAATTTTCAACGCACGATCCGTAACAATTCATATAAAACCATAATTTTATCTTTCTCCCATTCATTAAATTTAACACTGTATTTCTCAATAAATTGTGAATGTAATGACATACTTAACATTCTCTCAAATTCAAATTCCATTTATATTGCAATACAGTGTCTTTAATCATACAAGTCATTACTAAAGACAACGGAAAATTACAGTTTCAATAGTTAGGCTAAACCTCGTTGTGGGTTATAGTTGTATCAAATCTATATTAGTCAATGTTAATAAATCAAATTATTCGATTAAATTATTATACTCAAAGTACACTATTTAGATCAATTTTGCATGAACTTGATCTCATTTTTTAATTCAAATATAAACTTGAACTCAAGTTTTACAGATTTTAATACCACTATTTATTACATAGAAGTCATTAATTACATTATTATTGTACTTGAGGTTTCAAACTGCGAGGACAGGAATATGGACTTGAAGTCCCACTCACTGGTTCATTTGCTGCCCTCAAACACAAGTGGTCAAAATAACAAGCCCCAACTTGCCCAAATATTGAACCAATGCAATTCTAGTTTTTCCAAACTTAAATAGCTTGCATCCGTACATTTGATCTTGCTGGCCAAGCTTCATTCTTCGCCATCTGCCAGCAACTTTACATCGAATCAAAATGAAGTTAACAGCTACATGAAGGTATTGGGTAAGCACGATCGAGGGGTGTTGCTGTCCCAAAGGCAAACCTGGGTGACCGTTGTTGAAGGTGTCCTGTATGCTAAATCAGATATCTGCTCGAACATCCTACGCCTTACCGGGATTAGAACAGCACCGATCTTGGAAAAGAAAATCTCTAGTCTCAGTTACATGTTTCTCCTGAACCAGACATTCAAACCTCAGCAGCTTCAACATCCAAGGCTAGTCAAAATGCTGCTCAGTTTGTGAATTACTACTCGAGGATCAGAATGGGATCCATCAAGATTAATGGCGTGGTGCTCCAACCCTTTCTGTAATAAAAGCATAAATCAATATATGTTTACACAGACGATTAGAAATCGTCCCAGAAAAATTAAAATCTTACTACAGTAAAAGAACATGTATATATATATACACAGCAAAACACCACTTTGGGAATGTAAACACGACTTCGGGAATGTAAACACGACTTTGGGAATGTAAATAGGACTTCGAGAATGTAAACACGACTTTGGGAATGTAAACACGGCTTTGGGAATGTAAACACGACTTCGGGAATGTAAACACGACTTTGGGAATGAATAAAAATGGTAACGGTCATATTTTCAACACCCCCCCTCAAGATGGAGGTGATAAATTGATCACTCCCATCTTGTCGAGGTGATTCTTCATTACTCCTGCTGGTAAGGACTTCGTGAATATGTCTGCCACCTGATATTGGCTTCCAACATGTGTAGTCTCAATCCTTTTGGCTTGAACTAAATCTCGTACAAGGTGACAATCTAGCTCGATGTGCTTCGTTCTTTCATGGAAAACAGGATTAGAGGCGATATGTAGCGCTACTTGACTATCGCAGTAGACTTTTACGGGATCATTATGATGTACCTGCAAGGCCTCCAAAACAAATTTAATCCAAATTAGTTCAGTGCAAAGTGTGGCAATGGACCTGTATTCCGCCTCCACAGAAGATTTTGAGACCAATGACTGTTTCTTGGATCTCTAAGAGATCAAGGATTTACCGAACATAACGCAATAACCTGTTACAGATCTTTGCGTGTCAGGGCATGAACCCCAATCTGCATCACAAAAGCCTGTTAGTTGAAAATCAGAGTCTGCGAACAAGTGAATACCTTGTCCCATTGTCAGTTTCAAGTATCGTAGGACTTTGTAGGCAGCTTTTAGATGTATATCGGTAGGAGCTTCCATGAATTAACTTAATGTATGCACTGGGAAAGCGATATCAGGTCTAGTAATCGTTAGGTATAATAATCTTCCAATTAACCTTCGATACACAGAGGGATCAGGTATGGGTTCTCCATCATATTTGCTTAACTTAATGTTTTGTTCCATTGGAACCTTAGATGTTTTACAATGTGTCATTTCACAATCAGCTAGTATGTCTAGGATGTAATTCCTTTGCGACAGATGTATTCCTTCCTGAGTTTTAATCAATTCAATTCCTAAAAAATACGATAGATTCCCAATATCCTTTATTTTGAAGACATCATTCAGGTAAGTTTTTTTAATTTCTTAATAACAGTAGAATTATTCCCAGTAACAATAATGTCATCAACATAGACCACAATAGCAGTAAAAGAGTTTGATTTGTTCATTGTAAAAAGACTATAATCAGCCTTACTTTGATCAAAACCAAAATTCTTAACCGCAGCACAAAAGATTTGGTTCCATTGTCTAGAGGCTTGTTTGAGTCCATAAATACTTTTGTTCAGTTTACAAACTTGATGTTTTCTTCCTTTGTTGTACCCTGGAGGCTTTATCATGTAGATATCTTCTTCTAAGTTTTCGTGCAAGAATGTATTGTTTACATCTAATTGTTCTAAATACCAATTCATCTTAACAGCAATTGCCAATATTATTCGAACTGTGGTAATTTTGGCTACAGGAGAAAAGGTCTCTTGATAATCCAACCCATATTCTTGGGTGTATCCTTTTGCCACCAATCTAGCTTTAAATCTGTCAATGGATCCATCCGGTTTGTATTTAATTTTATAAACATACTTACATCCTATAGCCTTCTTTCCTGGCGATAAATCAGTAATAGTCCAAGTCTTATTTTCCTTTAAGGCTTTTAATTCTTCGTTCATCGCTTCACACCATTCTGAGACTTGGGAAGCATCATTATAATTGTTTGGCTCTTGAATAATTTTATTCCCAGAATTAGAGCCAGAAACTTGTTGGCAATAGTAATCATTTAGATATTTGGGTAGATTTTTCTTCCTAGTTGACCTTTTTGGTTCTGGTGAAGTTTCTCCAAGTGATGTCTCACTTGTCAATTCACCTTGTTTATCATCGGGTTCTGCTTCTGCAGGTGATAGATTCAATTCGTTGTGATTTTCTGGAGTGGGGAATAAGGTGATTTCATCCTCACGAATGGTTTCTGATGTTGGAGGAGTGTTCTCATAGCCTTTAAAAGAAGCTATGTTATTAGAATCGAGATTCTTGTTGATCTCCTCATAAGGAAAGATATCTTCATAGAAGATTACATTTCTTGACACAATTATTTGATTGGTTTCTAGTTCGAGCAACTTGTAGCCTTTTATGCCAAAGGGATATCCCAAGAAAATGCACCTTTTTGCTCTAGGATCAAATTTGTTTCTTCCTTCCTTGAGCGTGGCGCAAAAGCATAAGCAACCAAAAACTTTCATGTGATCATACGAGGGTTTAGTTTGGAAGAGAATTTCAAAAGAAGTTTTGTTGTTAATAACAGGAGTAGGTAACCTATTGATAATGTAGGCAGCAGTCAATATGCACTCACTCCAGTACTCAATGGGTAAGTGCGATTGGAATTTCAATGCCCTAGCTACATTGAGTAGGTGTTGATGTTTTCTTTCAACAACTCCATTTTGTTGTGGGGTCTGAACACAAGATTTTTGATGAATAATTCCATTTTGTTGACAGAAAAGGTTAAGGTTGAATTCAGTACCGTGATCAGTTTTGATCATTTTAATGTTGCAACAAAATTGATTAAGAATCATTTTATAAAAGTTTTCAAAAATGCTAGGAACTTCGGTTTTGTATTTTAAAATGTAGACCCAAGTGCATCTAGAAAAATCATCGACTATGGTTAGGAAATATCTGCTGCCATGATGCGAGGCTTCACTGTAAGGCCCCCATAGGTCACAGTGCACTAACTCAAAAAGCTTTGAAGTGCAATGTGAACTGTCTTGGAAGGGAAGCCTATGTTGTTTGGCAAGGTGACAAGTGGTGCAAGGATTCGACTTGCAACCAGAAAAGGAAGGGAAATTTTGAGTTTTATGCATTTGTATCAACTTATCATTAGATGGATGACCTAATCTATGATGCCAAAGAGTGAAAGAATTTGTCATTTGTGCTGCCATGGAACAAGTGGTGTTCCTTGGGCAGTCCTTATTGTGGTTTGGTTTTTGATGGAAGCAATAAAGGCCTTTTCTTACCTTTCCCTCACCAAGTGTCTTCCAAGAAACTTGGTTCTGAATGAAACACGTGTCAGTCATAAAAACTACGCGACAATTAATATCAATCATTAATTTTCTAACCGACACCAAGTTAAAATGAAAGGAGGGTAAGAAAAGAACGTTTTTAAGTAAAATATCTTTGGACAAACGAACACTGCCTATTGCAGTGGCATTTACAGTTTGTCAATTTGGCAAAGTAACCCTATACATACATGGGATCCAGTCATCACTAAAAAGCGATTTATCACAAGTCATATGATTTGTGGCACCAGTGTCTAATACCCATAAACAATTCTCTTTCTTATTTATATTCTCAAAATCATGTTCCAAATTAGAATACTTACCCGAAACATTGAGGCAGTGTGTAGGCTCGCTGGGTTTATCACCTCGGGGTTCCTTAAGCCTTTCTCTAGTCTTTTCACCGTTGAACCACTGGAATAGCTCTTGGATTTGCCCCTTGGTGAAAGGGCATTTATCTTCTCGACTGTCCTCGGGTACCTGTGCTGAAACATTGGAGGCAATAATGTTATCAGTAGTGGTTTTATGATAAAATTTGTGTCCTGGGGGAAAACCTTTGAGCTTGTAGCATTTATCTACAGTATGTCCATTCATGTTGCAATGGGTGCACTTCATGGGTTGTGCATTCCCTGCCTTGAAACATCTGCTCAATGAGTGTCCCGAGATTTTGCAGTGGGAACAGAAGGGCTTGTCCTTCCTTGCTGCCTGCTTCTGATTAACCTTGACCTTTTGACGTGCCATAGCCATCAAATCTCCTTCGGGATTACCATCTGCAACAAAGTGTTGCTTTTCTTGTTGAATCATCCCAAAAACCCTGTTCGCCGAGGGAACGGGATCCATCATGAGGATTTGATCTCTAGCAGGTGAATACACATCATTCAGCCCCATTAGAAACTGCATCACGCAGTCTCTTTGATATCTTTCTCCGAGAATGCGTAGTTGCCCACAAGTGCATTTTGGCTGTTCGTCATAAACTAACAGCTCATCCCAGATGCTCTTCAGCTTGCCATAATAAATCATGACTGTGTCTGCTCCTTGCTTCAGGCTTGCCAACTCTTTCCTCAATTGAAAGATACGAGTGGCATTGTGTTGAGACAGTCGACTGTACAACTCATCCCACAGTTCTCTTGCATTGTCAACAAACATCAGACTGGCTTTGATGGAAGGTGATATTGAATTTAATAACCATGATATGACCATGTCATTACATCTTTCCCACGGATCATATGCAGGGTCAATAACTGAACTTGGTTTGGGAATTTGACCTGTGATGAATCCCAATTTATTCTTGGCTCGGAGAGCTCGCTTAACATTTCTTGACCAGCAAACACAATTTTCAGTGGTCAGTGTATCAGTCACCAGTGTCATCATGGGACTGTCACTGCTTTCGATCCTATAAGGATTTAAAGGATCCATAGGATTAAATGTAATATTTTTCATGGGACCAGACATTGATCCATCTGATCTCGAAGTGGATGTAACGTCTTGCATTGGGAATAAAGTGTAGAAAACCTCGAAACTACAAGGTTCTTCTTTAAAGGATAGGCCTGATGGCCAGAAAACAAACAGTCAATAAGAGATATAAAGGTTAAACAATGGCCCGATAACCGAAGCCAACAATTTGCCGAGACAAGGTGACGGACAGGAACACCGCCGAACAGAAAGGGAACCGATTACACGGTAAGTCAAAGGTCTAAACCTCGATAATGAGCGTGAACGAACGATCCAACAAGAATCGACGCCCAACACGGTAAGTCAGAGGTCTAAGCCTCGACAATGAGCGTGGACGAACGATCTAACAAGAATCGACGCCCAAACTGGAACCAACAGTTCTGCCGAGACAAGGTGACCCGACAGGAACACCCCCGAACAGAAAGGGAACCGATTACACGGTAAAACAGAGGTCTAAGCCTCGATAATGAGTGTGGACGAACGATCTAACAAGAATCGACGCCCAAACCCCAAATAACGAAATCTGTCGAAACTTCGTCAAAAGAAAGGAACACCGAAACCTGGCTCTGATACCATGTAATAAAAGCATAAATCAATATATGTTTACACAGACGATTAGAAATCGTCCCAGAAAAATTGAAATCTTACTACAGTAAAAGAACATGTATATATATATATACACAGCAAAACACGACTTCGAGAATGTAAACACGACTTTGGGAATGTAAACACGACTTCGGGAATGTAAACACGACTTTGGGAATGTAAATATGACTTCAGGAATGTAAACACGACTTTGGGAATGTAAACACAGCTTTGGGAATGTAAACATGACTTCGAAAATATAAACACGACTTTGAGAATATAAACACGACTTTGATAATGAATAAAAATGGTAACGGTCGTATTTTCAACACTTTCCATGTGGCAATCAGCTCAAAGTGCGGCCGCCTGTCTTCACTACTCATTATTTCTAAAATGAGAGTGTTGGAAGTTGCAGAAACTGTATGAGTCGGGCCCGCTCGAACTTGCTCGTTGCTCAAAGCCAGGCTAGTCTACGATTGGAATGATTTGATGCCCAACTCTTTATAGAATCAAACACTTCTTGCTCATTGCTGAGCCTTGTTGTGATAATCCTCAAGTTGCACGAAGAGGATGTTAAGACCAGAGGCTAACTTGGGGGTGTTGGATCTAACCACCGGAAACCCAAAAGCTGCTCGTCATCTCGCCAAACTCAGATAGTCGAGCTGACTTATGAACATTAGGTTTTTGCCACAAATCATGTGCAGAAGCTCCACGACAGTATTATGTTCAGAGAGCCCCTTAAATAGGGCAGTTTCACACCCTAATGGGGCCCGAATAGCATGGCATGGCGGAAGCAGACAGGACCACAAAAATTCTTAGCCTAAGTAAGGCTTGAAAATAATGCCATCCATGTTTCTTCCAAGGGAGTCTGATTTGTCATTATATATAACAATGGTTACTTAAGAGCCATAACATATGAAACACTAATAAATGGGCCATAACCATAGAGATGATTGGCAAATACAAGATTCAATCCTTAAAAAGATATATTATGGAAACCATGATTTAATGCGAGTATTGCATCAATGCGTAAGTGACACACAAGTACCAATTTCACCACAATGATGTTTGTGGAAGCACTTCCCCAACAACACAACCAAAGCAGTTCTAGGTAAATTGGCGATCACACAGCCCAGGTTATGTCGAAACACCTGCCACAACTTATACAGCCACCCAACTACCATATTTTGTTCAAAGTAATAAAATGAACAGGAGTGATTCGCTTGTTGGTACAACAGTATGGGGCACTCATGAATGCGATGAATTAGTTTGAAGAATAGCAAAATTTGCCAAATTTCACGAATTTTTGTTTTCAAATTTTGTGGTCTAATCGTACACATCCAATTTTCTAAAAACAAGAATCGTCTTGCGGAGAGAGATGTCATCTGTAGCCGGCATACACGGACAAACAACTATCACGTCATGTTAATATCCCATACGAAAACCTCATCGCCAGCTTTCGAGTAATTATTATCTACAAGGCTCGCCATTAAGATTCTCATGGCCCAACGTCCTTTTCCCACTTCTATAAATGCTTCTTAAATTTTTGATTAGCAATATAATTGATAACAGCTACACTATGTCACAAAAGCTAAAATGAAGTCGAGGAACCACTCTGTAACTGCGTGAAACAATTGCATATTCAAATCCAGTGACCAGAAGTGTCGGCTCCTCAATCCACTGAAAATAATATAACGTCAAAACCATTTTAGAAATGTTGGACACCCGTTCACTGCGATGGCTCAAACTAAAGACAATATAAAGAGAGTTTTGAGCATCAAGGGCTAAATATATTTATTTGAAAGAATCAACAAAATAATAATAATCTTATATGGAACGTATTTAATTCAGTTCGACTGCTGAAGGAACTGATGGTGCAGATTTGCAATGAAATCCAACCATCCCGACATAAATTATGAACCAACAACAAAAGCAAGGAAAAGACATTTTTTGAAAACTTAATCCAATCACATATTCGACAATCTAACGAAAACCCAGATCCCGAAAATAACGTAAAACTAACGTCAGAGCATATAAATTGAGTGGAATCTACTAAGCGAATTGAACCGACCAACTCAAGCATGGGGTGCCTCCGAAGGGCACCTTCTTGCACGTAGTTGTCCAAAAACTCCTCATCCACCACCTTTTTCCCGACTCTTGACATGTCACCAACCTCAGTCTCAAAAGCCCCTTGTTCAAATTTCGGCAACTCTTCATCCTCCCCTCTTCCGATCACGCTATCCAGCCTTTCTCCCTCTCTAGAGATCGCAATTCTGTCCGGACTCATCCGCACTTTCCCGCCTTCACATATGGAACTCCTCAAAGTCTCGCTGTAATAACACCTGAACCCGTCGCCGGAGGCGAACATTTTCCGGCTGGGTTCCTTCACGGGATTCAGAGGGTCGACGCTCCGAGTGAACCCGTTTCCGAAATACGATTCGCAGGAACGGAAGGGTGGATTGAGATTCCGACACCAAGGGAGATATAGGAGGGCAATATGGGCCGGGGTTTGAGGGAGAGAGCGACGTGGGGTGGGGAATATTCCGAGCAGTAGTCCTTCCTCGACTGTGATTGGCAGTGATCGGGGTACGACAAGAAGTAGAGGCACAGAAAGATGAAGTTTAATGCAAAGAGAGCAAGCAGAACGATCAGAGCTCTGCAGTCCATCCCCCCCCCCCCCCCTCTCTCTCTCTCTCTCTAGCTTGCGCTTCCAGCTGTATTGCGTCCGTGTTGATCAGTGAGAGTTTGAGTTTCATGTACGATGGAAGGTCCTGTACTCCTGTTTACATTATGTAAGTGCGCCACAAACTTTGTCGCTGTCACGACAAAAATCAAAAATGGTTTCTAAGCCTGTTTGTTATTACTATTATTGAGCATAATTATAAAAATAATATTTTATATTATTTATGAGATAAAAAAAATATATATATATATATTGAAATTAAATAAAGTAAATAAAATTAGTTGGAATAGAGTGAAAAAGATAATATGTGTGTGTGTGTGTGTGTGCGTGTGTAAAGAATTAACGATATATAGTTTAGTAAATATATTATGAAACCAAATTTTGTTATATATATATATCTATATATATTATATTATATTA
Source organism: Avicennia marina (assembly GCA_019155195.1). NCBI lineage: Eukaryota > Viridiplantae > Streptophyta > Magnoliopsida > Lamiales > Acanthaceae > Avicennia > Avicennia marina. The sequence continues at coordinate 3,860,981 of CM032776.1, forward strand.
GTGGTGATAAAAGGAAAGTTTGATGCACGTGCGTAATTAGATAAATGAATAAATCATATTTTATATCATTTATTTAATAAGAGTTAAAGAAATAAACTTTAAAATTAGAATGAATTAAAATTGTGATAGAAAATTGAAAGAAAAATATAATAAATTAATATCGAAGGAGGCTCAAAGCTTCTACATATATATAAATTAATAATATTTTTAAATATAAATTTTATAACATTCACAAAATTTATAAAATGATAAAAACTAAATTAAAAAAAGAAAAATTAATATGGTATAAATAAAAATTTAGGGGGGCAACTGAAATAAGTGAAAGCTAACGAAGAATTGACAACATAATTGGCATATAATAATGAAATAAAATCAGAATGAAGTGGTTTCATGAAAAGAAACTCAAGTTTCAATCATTACATTTTTTAAAAAAATTATCTTACTTTCTTATAATTGTCAAAAACAAGCCTAAAAAAATACACAAAAAACCTAAACAAACATTGCCAATAAAAATGAGGATTTTACTGGTATTCCGTATTTGGGATACAGAAGGAATATCTAAAGGAATTGGAATTGTTGTTTTTTATTTATTTTATATCTATGATTGTTAATTATTTACAAATAAATAGAATGAAGGAAAATAAACAATTTTCAATGAACAAAATATTAAATTAATTATTATATTATTACATGTTTATATTACGTAGATATCTAATAAACATTCATTTTAAATATAACAACATCATGTAATAATATTTTAATTATAAGCAAAATTTATATATTTATATATAACTTGTGCAACATAGGTAATTGATATTATTAATTGTCATGTAATTTATGTCAATATTAGTGATGAAGGCACCCTCAATGCATGAACAAAATAGAACATAAAATATACACCATAAATGTAATAATAAAAAATAGCAATTGCATATAATTAAATTTTAATAAAAACGTGTTGGTAATATTACAAATGAAATAAGATATTATATGTCGGTGATATATATGCATGTATGGATTCATTTTGATGCTTATTTATGTAATATAATTATGTTTATTCATTCTATATAATATTTTGAGTATCTAATTTTTTAATAATATATAATATTTTTCATAAGTTTTTTGAATGTAAAATATAATAAGATTATTTTAATGTTATGCAAATATTCTACTGTCATTGCATTGGGAAAGAGTTAAAGCCATATAACTCAAGCAAAATGATTATTCATTGTTTTACAGAGTGGGAATTATTGAACAAATAGTGGTCACTATCTTTGTCTAGTAATTTTCGTACACTTTATATATATGATTAAATTTATATAGCATAAAATTAAAAAAAAATTATTCAGTTTATTTTATTTGTAGCATATATTTATTTATTTAAATATTTATTTTTATTCTTAGGTAAAAAATATTATCATTAAAAATAAAAATAAAAATAATAACAAAAGGATAATTTTGTAATTAATAAGTTAAAAGGACATATATGTGTAGATCTATCTAGTGTTAACCATAATCGGACCTAAAGGTCAAGATCTTAATGAATAGTATATATTGTACAAAGGTGATCATGACGTGGTTTTAATTTTTTTTAAAATAAATTTCAAATCGAATTGCCATATCCGATTTATTCTAACTAAAAATCAAAATTGTGATTTTAAAAACCAAAATCAAACGTTCGGTTTTGAGTGGTTTTATATAGTTCAGTGCAATTTTATGGTTTATAAATAAATTTTATTTTAACACTAATTAGCTTAAAATATAAGAAAAAATTTAAATATATCAAAAGTACTGTTCATACATACTTCTAATAATACAAATACCAACTTAGTTTTAATAGACAAAAATTAGACACGTCATGCAAAAAATATAAGTTGAATAACATTACAATATAAAAAAAAAAACGATTAGCACAAAATAAAGTTTTATTATCAACAAAAAATATTATTCTCTCTTCATTTTGCTAACCTAATTATAATATATCTTGAGAGACTAAAATCTAGTAGGCATACATATAATTGATTCTGCCAAAAAAAGGAATAATTTAAGAATAATGAAAAATAAGAAAACTAAGAAAAAGAATTATAAATAGATATGCAAACTTAAATATACTCCATGAATATTAATGTTTTACACCCATATCTAAACTAATAGAAGGGCTTGATCCTACCAACTCTAAAGACAAATCATTATTAATAAATTAATGAATTCTCATAAGCATAAATATAAAATGTGTGTGCATGTGTGTGTATATGTGCATATATTTATAGAAAAATAGAGGAGTATTTTACCTTTCTCAAGCAAATCAAATGTTCAACATGACTACAGAAAGGTTAATTGGAGAAATAGTAGCACATAACCAATCTTGAGTTCATATAAATGCTTTTGCCATATGTGTAGATAAGGAACTCCTAAATATCAATTACACAACTACTAGTACCAAAAGCAAATTTTGAAGCAATACAAGATATTGAAATGGCCAACAAATCATCATCATTATCATAATTGAAAAAATATTAAAATAATATTATTGAATATCAAAATTAGAATAGAAAAGAGTCTTTGAAGTGTCAATTCATTTTTGCAAAAGTTTTTCAAATATCTTTCTTAAAGTTCTTTAAAATTTATACTAATAATTTACATTCCTAGGACTAATGTAATAAAAAATATTAAAGATATTGTCATATATGTACGTGCAATTAGTTTAAATTAAATAATGATGGAAGAGTAAATCTGTATGTTTGAAGAATAAAATCTTGTTTTGAACTTTTTGGGTACACTAAAAAGTAAGAATCATATATAAACATAGATTAAGTACACATGTTAAATTATATAATATATATATATATATATAAGTAAAAGAATCATTAAATTAGCATTCAATATTTTTTTTGAAAAAACATATGAAATATTATGATCAATTAAAAAATATTTTTATACTATCTATAAATTGTGGCAATGGCATTGGCAACAATGATTTTAATTTTTTTAATATTTTTTTTTAGTTTTTATCAATAATTTTATACTTTAATATTTTTTTAAAAAAATTTAAATCATATTTTAAATTTTACATTCATTATATATTTATTTTTATTGTTTTCAACTTATGGTGATGATAATTTAATCATATAATTTGATAGAATTTGAGGCGACTACAATGTATACAAAAATATTTTTGGCTCTAAAGATAATTGTAATAATTTAAAATATCCAAAGTTCTAAATAAAAATTAATATTCGACTATATTTTGTTTAATATAAATATTTAATTTCGTTTATATTTTATACATAGAACGGTGCAATTTCGGTGTTATTTTTTAATCCAAAATTAACACCAAACAGCGTTTTGCGATGCAATTTTGTTAAAATTTTGAAATTGCAGTTTACATCTTAAGTTATTACAAACGATTTGATTTGGAACAGTGTGAGTGGTGTGGGCAGTTTTTAATTTTTTCTGATCACCCCTAGATTATACTAATATAAGTATGGGATTGGTCATTCTATTCCTAATCTATCCAACGCACCAATTCTACTCTTGGCTAAAATTTTGGATACATTACCAAGTTTAAAATTGAACACCTTGCCCTTATGGAAAAATCAAAAGATTTCAATACCTTTTAGAGTATAATTCAAAGAATGTGTCCATCAAGATGCGATTAGAATACAGACAATTATCTCAAAACCCAAAATTATTATGAATTCATCCTTATTGATTCAAATTCAATTGAATTAATTCATAACCATGACTCAGAAAGACCCTAATAGAATTGCCTTCTCCAAATGCATCATTAAAAATAAACAAAAACTCCATGATTGGTGTTTTCTTTACACAAAAAAACATTCTCCAAAAACCTTCAACCACAGAGAATATAATAATAAATTAGCCTAGTTCAAATTGATATTCAAAAGGCCGTTTGATCATTTATGATTCATCACTTTCAATTCCAATTTTTCAAAAGAATTTCCAATCTGATTTGTTGAATGGTGGATATTATATTGTACATAATATATGAAACATTTAACTTGTTCATTGTAAAATATTTATTTATATAATTTTTAATTTTAGCTTTATATTAATACTTATTATATATAAAAAGTAATATATAAATTAATATAATAATATTAATACTCTTTACAAATAATATACTAAGCACTTATAATAAAATATCTAATCTCCGGTTATATTAAATTTATTTATCAAAAATATCAATACAAACTACTTTTGAAAATAGTTATATTAGTATTAAAGATTAATTTTATACTTTTGTGTTATATATATTAGACTACGTTAAATTATGTACTGCCGTTTAGTGCGTATGTATATATATCTGTCTGTGCGTATGTGCTTGTTTGTGGATGCATATGTATGTATGTATGTATACACACACGAACACATGAGTAAATGTGCTACATAATTAGTATAAATTTAAGTAATATTGCAAATAAAATAATATATTATACATGTTGGCAATATATATATATATATATATAGATTTAATTTACATGTATTTATTTAATTTATGTTTATTCATAAGTTTACATATAATATTTTAAGTATCTAACTTATTTAATGATATATAACATTAGTTTCATAAGTCTTGTAAATGTAAATATAATAAGATTATTTGGTATTGTAAAAAATAGTCCATTCTCATTATCTTGGGTAAAGTTAAAGCAAGTCAAGTAAAATGGTTTTATCTATATTAAGTTGATCTATTCGACACCAGCCATGACAAAAACATTGAAGAGTCAAAATTTCAATGAATTGTACGGATTGTACTACAACGAGCATATAAATTGTCATTCTGTTCTTAATTCCCAGTATCAATCATTAAAGAATAGTTCAGTAACTAAATATTATATAACAACATAATTTTAGGTTTTAAATACATGGTTGTGTACATATAGATAGATAGATAGATAGATAGATTAAAGATATAAGCCTCTGTTGAGTGCATAATGAAGAATTGCACGATTTTCTTATTTTATTATTTTATTATTTTATCGTTTCTTTCTTCCTTGTTCTTTTGTCTTATTTTTATTTATATTTTTCTCAAATTTTTTTTCTTCATTTTCTTTTGATCTTTCTTTATTTTCTTATATAGTATATTTTTATAATTTTAATTTTTGTTATTTAAAATATAATAACTTTACACATTGTAAATAATATGGCACACATATGGCTTTTACCAATTTTTAATATATATATAGAATAATAATAGTTTACAATTAGGAATGGTACATATGAAATTTGATTACTAACGCAAATTCTTTTATACTAGCGATTTAGCACACTATTGCATGTGTAATAAAAACATTTTATGAATAGATTATTTTGAATGAAATATACATACATACATATATATATATATATGAATATATTATTGGTATAAATTAATTATATTGATAGAAGCTTTTTTAAAAAAAAATAAAAATACAAAACCAGCCTAAATTATTAAATATAAGTTTAAAATAATTAATTTTTAATGAATAATGTGGTACGTTTTTACCAATAAATCCTCTATCTTTTTTCTTTTTTCCTTTTTGCGTAATAGTGAAAAGTGGTTATAATTAAATTTATCAGAGAGGGTGTTTTAAAAACTTGTTAAATGAATAAAAGTGGTCATTAATAGCATAATCTTTTTATTGAAGGAGAGGATTAATTTTTACCAATAAACCCTCTATTGCATTCTATCTTTTAAATTAGAGATTAGAGAATAAATAGAAGTGGTTATTTATTAAGAAATATTTTTAAAAATATATTAAAAGACCAAATAGGGGTCTCATGCATTCTAAATAGTATAGTATAGATACAGTCAAGTTAAGAGGATGTGATATTACTTATTTAACTCTTGTATAATTTTGAAAAACACCAATATTATGACGATGGTTGTCCTAGCTCTCTAATTTTGTTTTCCACTATTGTCAAGTTGCAAAGTCCTTAGACATTATTTACTCATTTAAATAAAAAAAAATCTGAAGGTAAAATAAATCAGTGCATACACGATCAGAAACAAGTAATTCAACGTCACACGACTTCATCCATTCTTTCTCCCACTACTTACATTTCACACAGTATCCTCCAATAAATTGTAATGGTGCAGGGATACTTCACATATGTCATCATGCTGTAGAATATATGTCAATAATTGTCACAAGTCATTAATTACTAAAGATGGGAAAAATGTAGTTTCAAAACTTCAAGGGTTATTTATAATATTTAGGGTTAAACTGACCGTGTGTTGTAGTTGTAACTGATTCTATGCAATACCCATATTCATAGTATTATAAGTTATTGCATTATTGGATATATGAGATTTCAAACTGAGATGACAGAAGTAATTAAGGACTATGGACTTGCTGCCTCTTTCATTATTGTCTTGCTGCCCTTTTCAAGAAAGAAACACAAAGGGTCAAAAAGCACTATGCTTGCCCAGACATTGAAGCAATATAATTCCCCCTTTTTTTCCCAAAATTTAGATAGGTTATGCCTAAAACATTTGATCTTGTGGGGCAAACTTGATTCTGTGCCATCTGTCAGCAGCTCTACCAGAAATAATAAATGTCAGGTGAGACCACCACTTTGAAGCAAATTAAGCTCCCATCTTACACTCCAAGACGCCCCAATAATTCCAAAATTATGAGAAAAGTTGGCACTCGGCCAGTAGTGTTAGAACTGGTGTTACTTTCCTCAACTTATGACATAATAGCTGCATCTATATGAAGTCATATTGTCTCCACAAAACACATGATAAGTTCAGTGTATCTCAAAAGCAATGATGCCCACTTATGATAAGAGAAGAGATTTTGTTTAATGATATTCATAGTTGATCTAGCATGAGTCACACAAGGATATCTTGATTTGTGCTCAATCAGACAGATAAACACAGTAAGCTACTAATCAATAACCAAAAGCAGTAGCTGATTCAGATTTCCAGTATCTTGCTTTCTCAAATCCATTGGTATAGTTTTCATAATCTTCAATAGTCTGGTCTACTTGCTCTTGACTGTTCATCACAAAAGGTCCACACTGCACTACTGGCTCTCCCAATGGCTCACCTCCCACCAGAATAAATCTGAGAGATCCAGAGGATTTGTTCCAGGCATGGAGGCCATCACCGGGGCCAAGAAGAAGAAGGTGATGGGCTGATACAGGCGAAGATCGTGGCTTCCCAAATGCGCCCTCCCCCTCCAAAGTGTACACAAATGCATTCCATGATGCTGGTATAGGCTGTCGAATCTTCGACCCAGGCATGAGAGTGAAATCCAAGTACATGGTAGGGGTTCTGGTATATATTGGTGACTGGATTCCCAGTGCCTCTCCTGCTATGACTTTTACTTCTACCCCATCTTTTGCAGCTTCTGCAATGTCCTCACTCTTCATTTCTTGATACCTTGGCTCAATCCTGTGGATGAAAAACAAAATCAAAATTAAATAAATTAGTGGTCATTTAACTTTTTTAAGCTTTAGTCCTCAAATCCCACTAGCAGAAAGGTCAAACTTCAGATACACTTTCCACAAGAGTGAGGCAGAATCAGAAGCTTTGCATGTCTCTGTCAATTGTGATTCAATTTCAAAAGGGCACATTAATGTTTTTAGTGGTTGGCTAAAATTCATAATGGGCCTGGCAAGTGTCCACTCACATTTTGTATTCAGATGAGAGGTTGATCCACAACTGCAAACCTTTTTGAGTTCCTTCAGCTGCAGGCATCTCAGAGTGGACTATTCCTCTCCCTGCGGTCATCCACTGCAAGTCACCAGCTTCTATGGTTCCCTTGTGTCCCTCAAAATCTTCATGCGTCACTGCTCCCTGATGACTCAGATACAATCATTCTATCGGTTTTCTTGACCAGAGGATATGAATGATTAGATACACATTCAACACATATTTTGTAGTTGATGAAAACTCAAGACTCAAGTTAGCACAATAAGTACTGATATAATTCAACAGAAGAAGAAGAGGAGGCCGGCAGATCATGGTTGACACTTCTATCTCATTGGAGGTTTTAGTGGTTAAAAACATGTCCTTTTATGACCCAAAATATGCCAATTTGAAATTATAATACAAGACTGACATGCCTACGTCTGCTGGCCATATCCATCCAAGCAATGTATCCCAATGCAGGCCAGCCAAATTTATGTAGAAGTCAATATTTTTGTTTTTTATCTGATCATGTTCGTCAGAAACTTGGAGCAGCTGAATCCTACGAAGTTATGTTGCTTTCTTTAAGTTGTACGGTCCAACTGCTCGACTTGAACTTCCGGACGTTAGTTAAATATGCTAAACAACACATTACCAAGAAAGTTGCCATCTGGCAATCAAGAATTTGTCCTATATATTTTCCACCTCTGCTTATCTGTACCCCTGGGTTGTTTTATATTTTAAGGACTAAAGAATAACACACGATCTTGACATCCGAACGTGTGAGAAACGGAGGAAGTATTCAAGAGAGAGCTGATTAATTTGATTCTTTTGCAGTTTCACATTACATCGCACAAATCATACAGAACTACGATGAAAATAAATACAAAATTCAAAAGCTGATCTATTATGACATTTATGAAAATAAGCAATGTAGTTTGTTGTACCTGCAGCATATAAGTGACAGTCTCAAATCCTGTTTTACGAGATGAAAGTAAATATTACATCAGTTACCAAGTGAACCCAAAATACTTGAGTTTTTAGCAGATTATTATTGTAAGAGTACCATGAAATGGTTTGAGATCGAACCTCTGTGGGGGTGATCAGGAAATCCACCCGGAGCAGATACTGTGGAATATCAAGAAACCAAGTATTCATACATATTCAATAACAAAGCAAGAACCTTCAAAATTCAATTCTGCAACCAAGACGCTAGAAAGTAAGACACCCACCCGAGAATTCATCCAGCGCAATAAATGGATCAAAATATTCGATCTCGGACCTGAAGGGGACAACAAAAAAATCCCATTACAATATAAATACATAAATAGACAAACAAGAAAAAAAAACTTCTTTCACCTCACTGTCCTAAAAGTGCGAAACTGCCTACCTTCCAATGCTTCTTCTGACGATAGCGCCCATGCCTTCACGTTGAGGCCCGGCCAAGAATTTCCTGACCACAGGCCGAGACTCTCTTACAGCATTTGACATGCCTCTGTCTCTCTGGCTTTACCTTTTTCTGCTCTTTTTACTATGGAACTTGAAGGCTTCATGCTTCAGGCTTATATAGGAGAAGAGCCCTGTGGGAGGTGGGAACAAAATAAAATTGGATGGCCAAACGAAGGGGTGGGAAAAAAGGCATCGTAGCTGGCAAATATAGCCTCAGCACTACGTTGTCATGGCGTCATATGTTACTAAGATATTGCGTGGACATGTCCTGGTCCATATTACAATATTGGCTCACTTTCTTGCCATAGCTGAGTGGATACCAAGATAGTTAAATGGTCCTTTTATTGGGGTTTCGAGATGAAACGCGCCCCCACGGTACGTCGCACGATATACGTGGAAAAATGAAGTGGGAATTTAAAAAACGTGGTGGACTTTTTCGAATTCATGAAAGCAGTAGCAGGGACTAATCGTCGTGTTAATGATCCAACCATTACGAAAGATTGATGCAATCTCAAGCCCCAAAAATAACTGATTAATATCTCGTAATGAAATGTTAGTTACTTAATTAGCTCAATACTCGGAGCAATATTAATTAAACTCTTAATTTTATCCGAATTAATTTCCATGAAAATCCACGGTACAAATGGTGGGAGTGCGTCCCAGAGAATTCTATCTCCTTGCCCTCTTTAATTAGTACTTCATTAGTTTCCTTATTACTTCATAAGTAGCGGTCGCCTTCACTTTCTCGATCAAATCCGCCGCGTCCTGAACGGTGGCGATGTTCTCCGCTGCTCTTTCTCTGATCGACACCTGGAACTTCTCCTCCAGAGCCATCATGATCTCCACCGTGTCCAATGAATCCGCACCCAGGTCGGTGAATTTCGTCTCCGGCGTCACCGAACCCTCGTCGATCGACAGTTGTTTCGCGATTGTGCCCTGCACCACCTGCAGGGTTTCCGGCTGCGCAACGGCGCACATAATTCTCGCGCTCTTGAAGCCACGACTTTTGGCAACCGGAATCCGACCGGTTTTGGGCACGAGTTTCAGCCCCACGGCCCTTGGGTTGGAGAGAAATGCGGCGGCTGGAGGAGCAGGTAGGGTTGAAGCTAGAAAAGAAGCCATTGTCGTACTGCAAATGGATATTTTAGTTCAGGTAATAACTGTATGTTGTTATTCAGAAATGGGAAGTTGAATGAATATAAAGGGATTCAACTGGGAAGAATCAAAATCAAGGGACGATCACAACAACGGGGATCTGTCTTTTGCGCCTCGTGAGCAGTGATAATAGCAATGATGGGACGTTGGGTGAATGTAATCATCGTTCGTTTTCTTGCCCCAGCCGACAGACTTCATAAAACAACAAATGCTTTGTCTGTAATCGACAGGGAACGTTGTTATGCGAGAGTAGTTTGTTTATTTTACGTTGAATCTCAAAATTCGATCTGTTTAAACCAAAGTTTCATAAGAAAGGTTTCATGGACACAAAAAACGAAATTTACAGCATTATGTAAGACGAGACAGACCACCAATATAAAGATCAAATTACGTCCATGCTTGCGTATTGATCTCAGCGCCCTCCGCAAGCTGATACAACCCCTCAAGACTCCTCAAAATTTATTATCTGAAATAGCTGTCTAAAGATTTACTCCAGTTGAGGATGTAAAGAGATCCAAAAAGGGAGGAAGATATTTATACTTTCAACCTCAGCATAGTACAAAGACTGCAAGAAGGATAGCAATGCCACTGAGTACGGTGCTCACAGCGAGTGTAGGCTGTCCGTTGGATGGAGATGGACCTGGTGATGTGGCCTTCGTGGATGGGGGTCTTGGCCCAACGTGGGGTAGAGGAGGCTCAGTCACATCCCCCTGTCTCAGGACAGGGTTTGGAGCCTCTGCTTGAGGCACTGCATTCGGTGGCATAAGGGGAATAAGACCGCCAGGTTGGACGGGAATCATGTACGCAGGTAGTTTTTTATACCCTAAACATCGGTTCCCTGTAATCAGACAAAACTGTGGATTAGTCAAGCGTCTGAGAGTGTTAGTATGAGAAACCCCTCCAATTACAGGCTTTAGAAATGCACTTACTTCTGTATCTATTAGCAGTTGCAGGGTAGCCCGTTATGACACCTTTGATCCCCATATTTAAGACGTAAGTGTTGATCTCGACATATGGGTCAGAGAAGCAGTCCCATGCTTGAGATACAAACTCATTTTGGAAAAGCTGAACATAGACTGAGAGATTAAAGGCCTGCAGCTTTGGAAGAACAGTTGTTTCGCCCACAAGGAAAAGCTTATCGGCAGGGAACATGGATGCTTTTGAGATAAGCACGGAGCTAGCGAATTCTTTTATCTCCAAAATGGTTGAGTTCAAAATGTCACTGACATCCTTATCAACTAGGTAAACAAGCTCATAATTGCTTCTGCTCTTGAACTTCAACAACGCTGCGCTGTCGCTAGATCCAATCATAACTTTCTTGCCCGTCCGATTGTCATAACCGGCTTTGCTTAGAGCATCCAGAGCTGCATCGGTAACGCCTAAACCCTGTTTTTCAGCGAGGTAGGCTGCATTCTGCAAGGCAGGAGCCAGAATGTGATGTCACAATCATCAAAGGTTTTCCGACAATGTTGAACTGGACACCAAAAATAAGGATTCGATGTTTGTGGTGCCTTACTGCAAATCATCTTTACTTCTCTATTACCACACCAAGATATAGGTAGAAAAGAAAGGTCACTCAAACCCATCAATAGATCAATCAAGCAATACAGACAACGTGGATTGTGTGTGTGTGTGTGTGTGTTGTGCCTATGCATCCATTCACGAGCCTTTTCAGTTCTTCATTTTTTATAAATACAGGTGCCACACAGACACGCACACACACAGAGACAAACTAGGTTGCATGAAAATCTCAAGTGAATAACTTATGATATCATATCTCAATCTTCGACTATTTTATATGTCATTCTGCATTATAGACTGAACTGGTCAATATTATTCCAAATCAACATATATTATATAATGCCACAGCTACAAACGTGCCTTGAGATACGCATCATACATATAAGTTGCATGGCATTGTGGTTAAATTAAAGATGCAGCACAATTTGCGTTATGTATGTGACTAGGCTCACCTCAATGCTGATCAAGACTCCAGAGACGGAAGATGCATTATTAGCAAGTGCTAAAAAATCAGATAATAGCATAAATTTCCCATGGTTCCTGGCTCTTGGATTTCGGAACAGTGTATAATTTGAATATGGATTGGAAATGGCAGCTGCATCAACAAAAAAAAAAAAAAAAAAAAAAAAATATATATATATATAGTACATAAGTGCATCAAAATTTTGGGATCAAATAATTATCATAATGTGCTAGAAACCATTGCCAGTGAAGGAATGACGATATGAAGGGAGAGAACAAAAAGAAAAAGGAAAATGGTAATCAAATTTCTGGAGGGTGATTGTGTTGGCTGAGTTGCAGCTCCTCGTATCTTCGATCTGATGCAAAGGTCTAATGCAGTATCCTAAATTCAAGAAGGCCCACTACAGACATTGAGAACAAATAGTACAGATTTAGACTTCACTTACGTTTTAAGGTCTGAATTTGGCTCCATGTGAGACTATAGGTGAAAATCCCATTCCGTATGTTAAGGTCTGGATTATTTGTTGTCAGGTTGATAAAATCTGACTGAGCAACAGCTGTTCTGTCCCTGAGGTCGATAGATCCCAAGCAAAAAGGTAACCCATCACTTGTCATTTGAACAGGGCAGTCAAGAATGTCTGCACCATCCGATACAGCTTTCTCATATGCCTTATCAGTACAACCAGGATAGTCCCCACTTGCTCCCTCAGATGAGACAACCAAAACATTTGCTGCATTAAAGTCGTAACAAGAGGCTCCTGTCAACTTTCCTTCCTCAATGCTTCGATGTTGCAATATTTACTCCCAACAGGTTTACAGAACATAAGCGAAACCAGAAAGAAAATTATCAGAGCATCGTGGCCTACCTTGCACTGTCTCGTTGCTGCCCATGTGGGAGAAGCAGTCTGCAAGAGAAAAAACGTATTAGGTATAAACCTACAATATGTTTGAAAGCCTTCCTTCAACCTTCACAACATCTACCATCTTTGATACTACTAACGTATAACCTACAAAAATTCTATTCGAATTTAAATTTAATTAATTAATTATTTTTTAATTATTATACTAATTTATAATCAAATCAAGACCTATACATATACAAACACATACTCACATTTACATATTTTTACATTTTAAAAATTAATTATTATTCTTATATAACATTATATCATTTAATTATTATTATATATTTTATACACACACACATATATATATAAATACATAAATTCAAATAAAAATACTATTTATCACCTCAAAACTTTCTTACAAACGCATTGCATATCCTAACACAACCCTCACCAACAACCATTCCAAGTCACGAACCCCTTTCCAAACACAGCCTTAGAGTCAACGTCACATATTATTGGAACCACGACGTGGAAGTGGAGAAGGAAGATCGATTCTCTGGTTTCACTTACCTATGGTTTCAGATGGAGTTACGGGGAAGTCGGACAGCACGCCATCAACAGAAAACTGGCCGTTGTCGACAAAGGAGAGATACTGAGCCACGGGATCATAGCTGTAATCATACGGTATAGGATTATCGTTTACAAAAGTAAATGCAAAGACTTCTAGACCCGCTTTATGAGCATCGAGCACAAGTGACGTATGATTCTGTAAATATAGGTCGTTGCCTACTGGCCATATATAATATTTAGGGACGAGAATTCCTGAGGCAAAAGTTTTGATTAAGGTAAAATTCCTCAAAAGTGAACCATATGTCCGGTTGGATGAAGGCTCCACGTCATCAGGTCCCAGAAACTGGAACACAAGTTTCGTTCGGCTGCCTCTGAGTCGTGATGCCATGCTGCGCAAGAAGCCCGTCTCCGGTGACGATACATAATTGACAATTACACGTCTGGATACTGAAAGAAGGAAGCTCGTCATGCTCAGATTGTGCTGACTGAAAAATGCATCGTTCTGCACGAATACATGAATGAAAGTAAGCCTGATCAGGAATTGTCTGGCAATAGCCCACAAGAATTTGAAACAAAGTCGAAGGGGTTTGACTCGTATACCTCCACATGTAGCCATAATCCAGGTGGTTTTATTTCGCTAACTAGATTCTCAACGGTAAGAATTGGCTGTTGAGCATTATCAAAATTATCGGGCCGGGAAAATATCCTTTGTTTCACTGTTTCAAATACAAGAAGACAATCAGCACCAATATTGTGACATTAACATTATTTAATTCCCACGCTGTCAACCCAAAAAAAAAATGAAGAGCGAATATAGGGCAGTTTGTTTTAACAAATGAGAATACGAGCATATTTCAAGTTATTAACAGATACAAAATCAGGCTATAGACTCGCCTTTTCACCATAGTCATAACTTGACTGCCTAAACTTGCCATCTCTGCAGTCTTCTAGAGTATGCACAGGCACAAACGCATTTTATGGACTAGCTTAAAAATAATGTTAGAAGGGAAGCTATTCTGGTGGTTCAACTGAAAGCTACAGACCGGAGGGCTATTCTGTGTTTTACAAGGCCAAGAGATTTTCACCCATGCTTTGTTCATATCCTCTTTTGATAGTTTAGGTTCTTCTCATGAAGAAAATAAAGGTATTTACGAGAATAAATGTGTCCAAAGCAATGCAAGGTGTAGTAGTCCTGCAGCCGGTCATTCCTCATGATAGATCCAACGGGGCCATTTGAAGTAAGAAAGAGGGAAATATATGCACAAAATAAATACATATATATATATATAACAATAAATGCAATCAATATAAGGAAAAAAAAAGAGAGAAAACGCAACGCCCGCGTATGACGGATGAACTGAACTTACGACTGACGGTCTCCAGGTCCTTAAGGGTAAAATCAACAGAAAACCATCCTTTAACAGAAACTCCATTGACATCGTAAGTTTTTTGGTGGTTTGGATACTGAATATCTATGTTGGACGCATTTTGTAGCCGGATATCTGGAAAGCATATCCCTGCTGCATCTTTTGTGAGTTGAATATTGCACCACACTTGCAAATTTGGCGAACCAGTCTGCACCGCCACTGAATATGCATCAAAACTGGAATCAGGAAATATTCCTGAAAATCCACCTCTTGCTATGACCAATGGCTCTGTCCCTGCCCAGAGAAAAATGACAAAAAGGAACCCAAAGGTGGGTCACGTTTCAGACCACAACGTACACTGCAGTTATCCCATTCTCCAATTCGTATGACACAAAATGGAAGCACAGAAGAAACATGACAAAGAATAAACTTAAGAAACATTAGAAAAGGTAAATTTAGGACCATGAATTCTAACACCTGAAAAATGTTGTAAGAAAACAACAGCTTGTTAAAGTTCCATGACAAAATTATTATTATAATAATAATAATAAAAGAATCCAAATACTGTACAATAGTATATGTTCAACAAATGAAAATCCCGAAATCCTTGACCTCGTTTTTCCGTATGACTTTCCGAGAAATTTACACAAATTTGAGATGCCCCCACCACCACAGGGGGGAGAGAGAGGGGCGTGGGGGGGGGGGGGGGGAGAGACTGACACAGGTAGACAAACTGACAGTCTCAGACAGACTGAGAGCGCTTACCCCCGAGTGTTTGCCATTTGCTCTTAGATCCTTGAGCAGCGACTAAAGCCGCAGAGAAGCAAAGCAGGAGAAGGGACAGCAAATCGATGACTGAACGGATCTTCCACATTGCTGGCGGCGCGTTTCGCCGGTGTACTGAACAAGCGGCACGGAAGTGGGCTGTTCTCTTTCTGACTGTCTCTGTTTCTCCCAGGTATTGGCTATACGAAGATGCGAAGCAGAGATTAATGAGATTGACTGACACGAACCCTCTCTCTCTTTTTATTGGGGGTGGATTAAAGACGAAGCAGAGATAGATTTTCGCCTTCCTCGGACTCTATTTGTTAATCAGCCTGAACGCTCTGTGGCCTTTATAAAGAAAAAGTTCACTAATTCCCGTGACAATTAAAGTTTGTTCACTTATTATTACCATCGATTATAGCAATCTCATTCATGCAATAGGACGTATCGAGCTTCAACTGATATACTAATACGCGTAGTAACGTAAGCTGGCGTTGGCTGGCTCGACGCGTTCCAGCATCTTCCATTTTGTTCACGTTGGCGCGAGCAAGCCGCATGGTGAGCGGCTTGAGCCAACTGCGCCGAGTCATGCAAGCTGGCGACTGGCGAGCACACAACTCGGATCAGAGTTCTCCTGCAAATGCCTACGTGGCGTCCTAACATTGGTCCTCAAGTGATTTATACTGGGGAAGTTACCAACATAGGGCATGGGGTCCCACACCCTTATGTTTATAGGGGTATGGGACCGCAGCTGACACGTCAAGTGTAAAGTGCAGTGGTGCACCGTTTCCCTTCCCGATGTCTTTCGATAGAGACCTGTCTGTCAACGACAAAATATACGCTTGCTTTTAACAAAACCTCACCACGAGCGCGTTTGGCCAAATTTATTTTAAATAGTTTATAGAATGATATAATTTAAAAATTATTTTTAAAACTTAAGTTTATTTATCTGCTTTTAAAAATAAATTTATAAAGTGTTTGGATATATACTATTTTATAAGATTTTATTAAAAATTATTGTAGAACAAAATTCTCGAATAACAAAAAAATTGGTGAAAGATTAAATAATTTAGATTAAATTAAATTTTTATATTTATATTCTCTAACTTTAATCTTTCTGGTTCTTCTTTCAATAATACTTTACTTGAAACTTTGAACAATATTTAAAGAAAGTATTTATGCTTGATTTTACTTGAAGGTTATTAGATCTTCAATAATATCAATTTTTGAACTTTAGTACCATGATATTGGATCAAATATTGAATTTGAAGATTTTGACGAAAAACATTTTAAATTTAGTGACAAACTACTTGAATTTAATGAAAAATGAGATGAACTTTTTGAATTTGACGAAAAATGTATTGAATTTAACGAATAACTCTTTCAATATTCTTAAAAATTCCAAAAAGATTTTGAAAAGTTTCAAATTTTTGCTCTCTTCGCTTCTCTAACTACTGTCCTCATTTTCCATAGAGTTTGACACTTTTTTATAGTTAGAATAGAAATAGAGTGGTTACATTATTTGCTAACGTGGCACAATCTTATTAGCTGTTACAATTTGAATCACACATAACAATCTTAATTAATAAGTTTAATCTTATAAAGTTCTTATCTTATCTACTTCTAACAAGATTGTATTAATTTATCATCATTTGATTAGTCAATTAAAATATTGATTATTTATTTATTTATTTATTTTAAAAATTATGTTTATTTAAATTTTCAAATAAATAATAAAAATATAAATTGATTTAATTAATATTTTAATACCATAATTTCCAAGTGGTATTTTTTGATTGGACACCAAATTTTAATATATCTACAATTATAATTAACTATAATTATAATTTTTAGAATAATAATGAAAAAATAAATTAAATATTATTAATATAATATAATAGAAAATTTTTATATCATTGTTTATATATATATATATATTATGAAGTAACTTATAAGATATTTGAAAATAAATTAAAAAAAATCAACTTATTTTGAAAAATCTTATAAACTTACAAACATTTTATAAGATGTTTTAAAAAATTTATATATTTAGTCAAAAACCCTCTTAGCATATTAGCTGTTGTGCAACGTTCACGCTGGGCAAATATAATTTGTTATATGAACCTAAGAAGTTCCAATCGCGCAATATCAAATTGTATGAGTTTTTAAATTTTTTTAATTTTTATCATTTTTCCACTTTTTTTATTTTTTTCTTTTATTTATCAATACCATATTATTAAATTAATAAGAAATTTTGATTACACATCATTATTTTAGTTTTCGTTATTTTCTATCCTTTCTTTCTCCCATTTCTTTTTTATTTTTTGTTTTAACATGTTATTTTTATTTATGTTTTCTTTTAGTTTTTCTCTTTTTTCAAATTCTTTTCATCATTCTTTATTTTATTATGTTAAATATTTTTTTATACTTTTAATTTAAATAAATTTATTTGTATTACTTAAATGAAATAATTTCATAATTTATAAATAAATTTACACATATATAGAGTGTGTGATTTTTACTAGTGCATTATTATGTGTATAAATATATAAAATTATGTATTTATTAAATTAATATTTTAAACTATATTTTATTTGTATTTTATTACATAATATAGTATATATGTTTATCTTGTAAGTTATTATTTATTAAAAAGCACATATTTTAGATGTGTGATAATCATAATAAAATATGAATTGTTATATTTTGATGATAAAAATAAATTTGATAAAAATAGTAAAAATAAATTAACAAAAAATTAAAGTGCAATAAAATTAATAATTTAAGAAAAAAAATTTAAAGAAAAAATAATAAATAGTATAAAAATGGTGATAGAAACAGAAAACATAAAGAATCGATGAGAACAGGAAAATATAAATAAAATAAGTGTATTTTGGTCTTTTAACTTTAAATGTCAAATTGCAGTTGCTCTAAGTGATAGATATATTCTATATAATCTATATTGTTGTTGTTGTTGTTTGAAGGAGGTGCCTTGATCAAACTTCGATCGAAATTTTCAATCCTCATAATTTTGAATTTTTTTTGAATTTTAATTGGTCTAAATTATTTAATTTGATGGTACATTTTTAATTTAATATATGAAATATATTTAATTCATTGGTTTTAAGAAATACAACATTATCAAATATAATTATTGTTGTAGAATTACTAAGTATAATTGATGGCATAAGTAGTTGTGGAAAGCTTAATTTAGGAATTTATTTGTTGCACCTAATAATGAATAATTAATAGCAAACTAAGGGGAAAAAAATTCCAGATCGATTTTATTGTAGTTGAGAATGAACCACCCACTAATTCATTCACTTACTTCACTATATACAATCAAATTTATTTTAATTAAATTTTTAATTCTTAAGAAACGCTTGAATAAACCTGTAAATAAGGTAATAATAAATTCATGCCATAAATGTTGGTATGATTCATTGAAAAAATCATTTGGTTTAAGAAAATAATTAAAGGATAATAAAATCATGTTTATAAATACGCATCACTTTCTCCAAATTTATAACGATTTCCACATATTACAATTACAAAAATCTTCTTTTCATTTTATTAAAAATATCTAATATTTCTTACTTCTAACTTTTTAGTGGCTTTAGACATTCTCAATGTTAATTCTCTCTTACTCGGTGTATTTTTATGTAAAATTTTTCTTCTTAATATATTTTATTGAATTTTTAAAGTATTTACTCTTCACTTTTCTCATTGATTTTCTTTTATTTTTTGATACTTGGGCGATCATATAATTTTCTTTTAATATTATTTTATTATTCTATTTATTTCTTCAAAGCATTCAAAAGTTTACAAATAATTAAAAATCAGTAATATGAAAAATAAAAAAAATAAAATTCTGAGAATTCACCATTATGTCAGAATTGAATCAATTAAAGTCAAACACACCCTTCAAATAATAATAATATAGAGATATAGTTAGAATATGAGCAATTATGATAGATTTTAAATTACTTTTATTTTGAATAATTTGAAACTTTTTTAAAACTTTCTTTAAATTCAAATCATTCTTTTCAATTGGGGCACGAAGTCTTCATTTAAATAAATGTCTGTAGCATTAACTGGACCATAGGATACTAGTAATAAATAATAACAAGGTGCTCTACTGACCAGAATTATCCACTTTTGACTGAATTCAAAATTTATAGAATTTTGGCAATTTTATTATTTTAAAATTAATTTTAGTCATTATTAATCTAAATTAGGAAATTCTATTGTTTAGGAAGAAAAAGTTTTGATATATCATAACAAATTTGGGTATTAACTTTGGCTACCATTAACCTACTGTTTTTTAATTAATTATCTTCGTTTATACGCACATGATTAATCATATGTCATTTATCTATCTAATATATTATTTTAACATGATGTATCATGTATCATAATAGTAAGGCGGTCTATTTACCAAAATTATGCAGTTTTGATCAATTTCGGAATTCTTAAAAGAATTGAGAGATTTTGTTATTTTAAAAATATTTCAAAAAAATAATTTTAGCCATTACCAATATAGATTAGAACATTTCAAAACTTAGGAAGGAAAAAATTATACTTAATATATCATAACAAATTTGTCTGGCCAAAGGCATTATCAATTTTGGTTACCACCAAGTTGTTATTTTTTTAAAATTAACTTTCTTAATTAGGAATATTATTGGATTTCTAAATATTAATCATATTTTATACAAATATATTAATCATATATCGCATATTTATTATTTAAATATAATATAGTATATGAAGGCGATGTTTGACCGCAATTATTTATTTTGACCAAATTCTAAATTTTTAGAATTTTGGAATTTATAATTTAATTAGGTAATGTCTAATTACCATATCAAATTTATTTCATTGAACACATTAACTTTAATTTTCATTAATTTATTAAAAATAATAAAACCCCTAAACTTACAAATGAAAAAAGGGGTGTGTAAATGTTAAATTTGTTTAATGAAAAAGTGGACCCACCAAACGAATTTTCTTTCTTGATTTAAGCTTCCTAACTTAGCTGTTGCGCACATATAAAATTTAAAATATAATTCATTACAAACATATAAGATTATATTTTTATTATATAAAATTTTAAAATAAAATTTTTTGTCTATTTTACTAGACTACATATTGTATGTTTTTTATTTCATAATTTATCATTCATCAATAATCACATAGTTCGAATATCTGATAACGAATTAAATATAAATTATAGTTTTTTTTTTTAAATAAAAAATTAAAGTGCAATAAAATTATATAAAATAAGATGAAACAACTAAAGAAAAAAATAAATAATAAGAATAACATAAAAATGATGATAGAAAAAGAAAGTATAAAGCATAGATGAGAAAAGTAAAAATAAATAAAATAAGAGTATTTGTTAGTTTAATTTTAAAGACCAAATAAGAATTACTCTTTCGGACAGAATTATTTTATATAGCAACAGATAATAAAGAGGCAACCTATTGACTAAAATTATGCAATTATGACTAAATTTTACATTTTTAGATTTCAGGGAGTTTTTATTATTTTAAAATCATTTATTAAAATTAATTTTAACCATTATTAAACCAAATTAGGAAATTCTATTATTTATGAAGAATAGTTTGATTTATGGTAACAAATTTGCCCTATTAACTTTGGTTGCCATCAAGCTATTTTTTTTAATGAACATCATTTGCTCAAATGCACATTATTAAATATCTATCATTCATCTGTACAATACATTATTTGAATACTATGTATGATGTATCATTTATCATATGTGAAATATAATAGAAAAACGATCTGTTGATCAAAATTAAAATCTTAAATTTGTAAAATATTGAGTGTTTTTATTTTAAAAATATTTTATAAAAAAAGTTTTTGCCCTTATCAATATAGATTAGGAATTTTCAAATTTTAGGAAGGAAAATATTATATATTTAATACATCATAAAAAATTTGCGTAGATAGAGGCATCAATTTTGGTTAGGATCGAGCTCTTATTTTTTTATTAAACTTTTTAATTTTTTATGGACATGATTAATCATATGTCATATATCCATATAATATATTATTTAAATATAATGTATTTTTTTAAGGCGGTGTTTGATTGTAATTATTTGATTTTGGCCAAATTCTAAATTTTCAAAATTTTTGAAAATTTTCCTAAAATGTCAATTATTAAAATGATTTATATATAACTTATTATAAATATATGATTTATTCGTGCATTGCACAAGCTGTACACTAATTCAACTAATGCTGTGACTGGTAGACTTTTCTTGGATGCAAATTTAAATATTGTGGTGGATGAAAGTTGATTCAAAAATTTAAGAAGTATATAAAAGTAATAGAAAGAAAAACATAAAAAGAAATATTATTATGAATAATATTTGAAAGTGTAAAATTTAATATGATGAAAATGGTGTCGATGAGACATTCAAACTTCACCTTAAGAATTTCAGTTGGAAAAATAAATTGTTAAAAGAGAAATTTTTCATATTTTATTTGGCTCCATGTTTTGTATTAAAAATTATGAAAAATAAAATTGAAAAAAATATAATACTTTAATTTTTGACATTGCAGAAGAAAAATAGTGAGATATAAATTTATCCAAACATATTTCACAAACCATATAAAGAAGAAGAGGAATCAATTCTTCTTTAGGACAAGAAATATATGAATTAGTGACAAATATTATAGGCGGTAGTTTTTTTCTTTTTTTTTTTTTTTTGAAAGAATAGGAGGTAGTTAATAGAACAATAAATATATGAATAGCTTGGTAGACTTTTTTTGAATGTTTTTCATGTGGACTTTTTTTTTGAGTTGTTTTTTATATTATAATATTGTATTTTATATTTTTGGTTTGTACTTTTGAGATGTCTGCTTTAGTAAAATAATGTTTCCTATAGTAATTTTGTTTGATTAATAGAGAAAAGAATATGATGTTGATGCTAGATTGATAGAAATTTTTTATTTGAATTTAAATATCTCAAATTTTTATTTATCAAATCTATCTAATACAAATTGATTTAATTTATTACAAACTCGATTGTTTTTTTTGCTAAAACTCAACTCGATTGAATTAGAACTTGGTCTACTAAACACTAAAATTAACATCATTGAATAGAGTTTAATTACTTGAATACAAATTAACTATTATATTAAAAAAATTGAATACAAATTAACTTGATGGATTGAAAACTAGTTTGACCTTATTTTTATAATTTCACTATTTGTATTCATATTTTCAGTACCTTATAAACATATATATTATCATATTATTCAATCATTATTATATATTAAATATATATATAAATTATTTTCCTATGCTCCCAATTGTTACTTACCAAATATAATTTTTATCTCCACTCAAATCACTTAAATTTTCCTCTTCACTCTAGTTTGGAAACAGAATAGCCTTTATTTTTAGATTCCGACACATGTAGTTTTTTGAGATTTTCAAAAGCCAAAAAATATTGGTTAAGTTGAAACAAAAAAAATTTGAACCCTCAAAATTGTCAAACAAACATAGTCCTTTTCGTTTGGTCACTATGGCCATGTTTGGGAGGGGGGTTTTTATTGAAGAAAATGTTTAGTGGAAGTTAGGTTGTGATAATTAATATATTTGAAAAGAAAGTTTTGATGGGATAAATACTATATTTTATTTGAATATATTTATAAAATATATAATAATGATTGAATGATATAATAATATAAAGGGATAATAATTAGATTTTAGAGTATAAATAAAAAATAAATATAAGTATATGTGTGATATACAGAGATGTTGATTTAATTGTTAATGAGTTTAATGATTATATATATAAAAGAGAAAAAATTGAATTTGAATTTGGATGAAAGTCTTGTTGAGTTATATATTTAGTTGTTTAATATTAAAATAATGTTTTAGAATTAAAAGTCAGCTTACAAACATAACCTATTGACTTTCATTATATTTAACAAATCGAGCACGCGTGATGTATCCATGCTATTTATCAATTATTCAAATTTTATCTCATATAATAATTTATGTAAATGGCATAAAGTATACTGGTATATTTATCCTTCATAAAAAGATTTTTCCTCTCGTGTTTTATTTTATTTTTCTTATTTTATTTTGAAATAAATATAAAACAATTGGTTACGAATAAAAATAAATAAATATTTTTAATTTATATTTTTTAAATTTAATTACACAAATTGAATATGTTAATATAACTAGTACTCTATATTCAATATTTAATTGTTTATAATAATCAACTTTGATTGTGTACTGTTAAATTAACTCTATTTGTTATTTTTTCCTTTTTATTTTGTTTTTTCAATTTTTCTTATATTTTAACTTATTTCCTTCCCTAAGTTATGTGAAGTTTATATCGTAATTTTATTTATTCAATAATTATATTTCTATTATTAACGTTATTAAAAACTAGTAAAAGTACTACACTCTACATGTGTGTAAATTTATTTATAAATTATAAAATTATTGTATTTTGAGTAATATAAATAAAATTATTTTAAAAGTAAAAGTATAAAAAAAAATTTACAATAAAAAGTAAAGAAACGTTGAAAGAATTTCAAATGATAGGAAATTTGAGAGAAAATATAAATTAAAATGGTTAGTTAAAAGAAAAAAAAGTAAAAAAATAATAATAAAAAAAAGAGATTAGAATAAAGACAATTATATAATTTTTCATCATGCAATAAAAAATCCTTGTTAAATTAATATATGGTATATAGATATATTTTTTTTATGCAATGCATATGAGTCTGGTTGAGGTTATGAAAACTATCTTATAAGGTTCTACACCTATAAATGCTCTTTAACTCACGAAATGTTATTAGTTAAAAAGAATTCCAAGAATTTGGATAAAATAAAATCATAAAACTTATTTGTTATTAGTAATAACAATTGTAAATAATTCTATCAACATTAATGTAATTAATAAGCATTTTAAAGTAAGGTGAAAATTCTTTACATTTTAAAATATCTTACAAATTTTTCATATCTCACTTTTAGACCTCACAATATTTTTTTTAAAATACTTTGCAAAATCTTATAATATATTGATGATCTTATATACTTTAATCAAACGCCTCCATAAATTCTTTTCCATGCATTTGGGAAATTAAGAAGAAAGTGCTGAGGTGGTTCCCATCAAACCATTTATCAAGTCTTGTAGTATTTTCCAAACTAGATGACTTTCAAAAAATCATTATTTCATTTATTTATTCTTAAATTTCTATATCAAATTTTATACCAATTAAATTTGCTTGCAAATAAAGCCACGGGCTTTTGGCACTTTTACAGTTGTAATCATAATAATTTTTTGACAAATTTGCCTCAAGTAATTTATTCCATAAATGTGCCTCCCCTGGCAAGATGGGTTCTGACTTGGAGTTGGGTTCGCATGGATCAAAATTTTAAAAACAATATATTTTTTTAAAAATTGTATTTAATAAAAATTTAATTTATATCTCTTGAATGGATTGTTAATGACTTGAAAGACATTTTTGTCATGCCACTCGTAGTTGCTCTTCTATTATATAACTAATTTGAAATATATAGTAGGTGTATTTCATTTATCATTTATTTTATTTTATAATTTATCATCTGATGAAAATAGTCCATTTTAGATATAATACAGTTATAAACTATAAAAAATTAAAATTCAGAAGAATTTATACGAAATGAGAGAAAAAAGAAAAAGGTTCAAGGAAACAACTAAGTAAAAATGAACAACATAAAAAAAATTGGTGTAAAGTATGAAAAAAAAAAATGTAAAAAATCTTGAGAAAAGCAAAAAAAAAAAATAAAATAAAAACTGTATTTTAGTGCATTCACTTTGAAGTCCAATTGACTGTTACTATAAGATCAAGTGTATCTTGACTAATAATATAGACTAGGTTATTTAAATTGAGTTAATTAAATGCTTTTTTAATTGATTAAAGCCTTTAATTAAATAATAATTCAATATAAATTATAAAATTACAAGATAAATAATCCTACAAGTCATTGATAAATTAATCAAGTTTTTAGGGTGTATGTATGAATGATTCAAATGACTATTTAATCTTATATTATTAATTTAATTAATTTCATACTAAGACTATGATGAAAAAATAAATAAAATTACATTAAATAATCAAGTTTATTAAAACATAACTATCAATGATTAATTAACTTTTACAATTTTTTTTAATGTTTCAAAATAATCTTTAAAGTATAATCTCATCCAATTTAGATATTTTAAACTTACTGTACAACTTAACATATCCAGTAACCCAAAAAAAAAAAAAAAAAATCCTTTAACTTTGATATTTAGTATAAATATTTGAAAGCTTTTTAAAAAGTGAAAACAGCCTAAAGTGGAAGTGACCACCAACTCTCACGGTTGGAATCATAATTGAATGGCTATGTTTGTTTGTTGCAAAATTTTCAATCTTCTTTCATTCCATTAAAATTTACGCAACAAATATATTATTCAATAAATTTTTTTGTTCAAATTTAAAATTTCTCTCCGACACATGTGTATAAATATTTAAATTCAATCATTACATTTATTTATAATTAAATTAATAACTACATATATGTACACACATACACGAATATTTATACATTAAAAACTAATAATTATCTCATAGACAATCCCATTATCTAATTATTATTATGTATTTTATACATAAACAAAAATTTATAACCAAACACAACTCTTTTACCAACATAACTCCCACAAAACATCATTCTCCAACAAAACCTCTCAACCAAAGGTAACAATTTTTTAAGTAGTTTTTTTTTTTCTTGCGATATTCCTTGCTGTCCAACCTAAAATGGTTGTTAGTGAAAATTGCAATGCCTTCTTCATTTTTATTTTTCACTAATGTTAAATGTGTTATGGGAAGAAGGCAAGGTAAATCTTTATTATGATTTAGAACCAAAATACGAAAGCATTTTTTTCCTTCCATCCCAATACCCGGCTCCACATCCTCTCTTATAATATTCTTGAACAGCGCGCCTTTTGTATCTACCACTACTATCCTTCAAGCATTCTACTCGGTTATTCCTCATCCGAGACCGAGAGAGTTGGCATGGGCATGGCAAAGGGCTACATTTTTGTCCCCCGTCGACAGCCAAAACTGTTTGCTTCTTTGCTTCCATTTCAATTCCTCCGCCTGTTGATGTCTTGCCAATTTCTCCCACAGTTCGTCTTTCTCCTTCTTCGACTGTCGTATTACTTCTCCTTGCCTTAGTACACTCCGTCACGCACTGCACCAAAAATTCTTGTACTCCCAATGTTTCAGATTTTGCGCACACGTCCTTAGCTTTTCTTTAACCGTGGCACCTGGGCACGCACTCTATGATTCCCGGATAATGTCCTCGCATTCCTAATACAGGCTTCATTTTGATTCGAATCTAAAGGGCCTAGGCCTGTTTGAGTTCCATACTGACCCCAATCTTTAGCCGTCTTTACTAATATGGAGGAGGGGTCTGAGTAGATGGTACTTAAGTATTGCGCTATCATATTCGGAAATAGCTCCGTCCATCCTTTGTGGGCACACGCCCTATCTAATTGTTACCTCCCTATTATTCGACCAAGTGAAGCTTTGGTTTCATCAAACCCGCTTCCTGAATAGCATCGCGAAAAATATCTCAGTTGCCAATGTTTCACTTGTGACATCCCCCCCCCACCTTTTCTCTGGTAACAGAATGGCATTAAAGTCCCACAGCAAAGCCAAGGTAATTGAAATTTCCTGCTCAATGAAACCAGAATTTTCTAGGACGCCTTCCTA
Organism: Avicennia marina; assembly: GCA_019155195.1. NCBI lineage: Eukaryota > Viridiplantae > Streptophyta > Magnoliopsida > Lamiales > Acanthaceae > Avicennia > Avicennia marina. Next base: position 3,888,559 of record CM032776.1, read on the forward strand.
CGACCTGCGTGCGTCCAGATCACCATAAAATCTTGTGAAGCGCCATTTGATTCCTCGATATTCCTCCTCCACTACAACGTCAATGAAGCTAGCCGAATACCCAACGGCTTCCCTCTTGGTTGATTTTTGCCAGAGAAGTGCTAATCCACCAGATCGTCCTGACACCACAACGTCTACACCGTGAAAGTTTAAGTCTGTTTTAAACGATTAATGGGTTCAGACCCCTTGTGAAGTCCCCAACCATTTTGGGGTACAGTCTGAACCTGGGTAGACTAATTCCAATTCCATTGAACCTGCCAAGCGATATTCCATGACCATGCAGACTCAAACCACAAAACCCTCGTGCAGAAACCCTTATGCGGGAGAACAGATCTCTTACAAAATGAGGTATTTCTAGACATGCTTTCTTTTTAATGAAGTAAAGAATATGCATTTTTACACTGAATAAAAAAAATAATTATAATTAAATTTATTAAAGAGTGTATATATAAAAGAAATAAAAAATCAAGTCGCAGATAGAAATATTTCAGTGTCAAAACACTAGAGAGAAAACTCATTATTGCAAGCGCAAATACAGGGAAATTGACCACTCTGCCCCTATACACGAACAAACGGTGACCTGAAATGCAATGTCCGCTCATCAAAAGAGCAACGACAACAGATGGGACTGTGAAACGCATATACTTCGTGGAAGCTTCACCCCCCCTTCTTAGGCAATGCCAAAGCTTCCGCTGGATCTACTCCATACTTCACACAGGCGGGGCAGATACATCTCCTACTGGGCTAAGGTGGCGAAGCTTCGACATCGCACATGGTGGAAGGAGTGGCTGCTGCACCACCGCGAACCATTGGAGGGATGGTGAGAATCTCTTGGAGGGAACAGACACGTGGAGCTCAAATGAGGCGTCATGCGGCCATTATCCGATATCCATAGGACTGTTCCCCATTCCTATACATGCTAGGAAGAGCTGGAGATCGGAGCAGTAGAAGCTTCGAACGAGCTACTCTTCTAAGTTGTAACTAAGCTAAGGCGGGTCTATGTTTAAAGTAGAAAGAACAGACAGAGTGCAGAAAATATAGACCACAGACCCAGCGGGAGACCAAGACAAAAAAGGCTTGTTCCTTGAAATTTCCACCACATGGCCGAACCATAGAGAGTAACCCAGAACTAAATCAGCTCGTAAATTACTTGTCATCTATTGAAGGTTGCTGGTTTCAATGCGCCAAAGAATAAAAATAGAAATCATCATCATCAAATAGTTTTCGATGTGTTCGGTTGTGAACTTTTTCTATCTTCACACTATCAAAATACACTTCCAAACATAATAACCATTTTTATTTATTCCTTGCTTTTAAATTATTCTTAAATTTCCATATCAACTTTCCTCCCACCTAATTTGAATCCAAACCAAGGCTTCCAGATGCACTATGCAAATAACAAGAATTTCCCACAGTTCAAACAACAAATACAAAATCCTTGTGAAACAAAGTTGAAACAAAAGAATGGAGTTCATAAACAATAAAAGAAGTCAGCAAGAGCCTTTATAAAGGAAATTAGCACTCGTTAAGTTGCAGATATATTGACATGAAATTGATACATCATTCTACAAAACCATAATCGTAAGCTCTTTTACACCTGTTCTCCCCCAGTCAGCATATTACTACATGATGGAAATTCCCAACACAGCAAGAATGTAAACTATGAAACTATAGCTGGCCATAACATGAACTTCTCATCGGCCCAGAGAGCAGTCCGCCCATAATTTACCTACCTTGATAATTTTCTAGCACCACCACCAGTCATAAATCTAAAATTAAAAGAAGAAGCCAATTGGACCCTTCAGGGAGGCATTTGAGATGATGTCAGTACACAGTAGTAAGTTAGCATCGACATCATATATCTGCAAAATAGAGCAAAACCATCATTAATCAAGAGTTGATGCTAGTGAATTTTTGTGTTTTTAATATATTCCAGTCTATCTCAAGAAAGTTCCACAAAACAGTTTGTTTGCTTAATGATTCAGAGCATCGGTTAAGATCTTACTGGAAACTGTCTCTAATTTAATAAGGTAAATGTCTACAGAACAATAATAAGTATCTTCAGAATGGGTGAAAAAGCTGCCAACACCAGTGCTGACCAGAAAAAGATTAGGGAAGATCCGATAAGCTCTATCTAAATGCTGAAGAAAGATAACAAAGAAGTATAATAAAAAATGCGCCATTTGCTCAAAAAAAGCCAACTAATTGACTCTCTTTTAAACCACCAGCAAACAGTTTAAGTGCCAAAAAAAACTGAGGTCCCAACATACAGTTCCAAAGCAGAGTCATAAATGCAGCGAAATTACAGAAGAGAAAGTAGAGAGAGAAGTGATATCAGAGCAGAAAGAAACAAGGAAAAGGAAAACAGCGAAAACAGATGGAAAAAGTGAAAAGAAGGAAAATCAGGAGAGCTAAGAAAGAGAAGAATGGAATAACTTCAAAAATGTAGCAAATTTCAGGCAAATACTCCTCCAGGATTAAAATCTCTTTATCATTTTACTCCACTTTTTTTTTATATATTTTCTTTTAACTTTTTGCCCCTCCTTTCATTTATTTCATTATTTTTTCTCAATTTTAATTTATTATACATTTCTAATTTCAATCTCCTCTCCAATTTTCAATTTACTTTTCTAAAATTCTCTCTCTCCCTTATTTTTATAAATGATATAAAATTTATATTGAAAATATCTTATTGATTCAATTATATAATTATGCACACACACCTATTGTGCCTTTCATCACTAGTATTCACATTAACAAACAACTAAAGTTGGCAACAGCAAGTAATAACTTGCCAGTCAGTGTTTCTGTCATGATTTCTTTAAAAAATGGCGTTGTGCCAACATCTCAGGCATCCCCAATGCAGAAAAGCCTTCACACCCAAGAAGCTCTTGTAGTTTTGCATCACACATGATGGCCGTTGAATTTAAGGGATCCTGAGAGGAGCAGAACAGAGAAAGGCATTCAAGCAGAAAATTGGGAATTACTTTATAACTAAAAGAAACGCAGGTGGTTCTTAGAAAGATGGAAACAAATGGTGAAACAAGAAATTATGACAAAAAGTAAAGACAAAAAGTTCAGAGGAACAAATATATTGAAGGAGTAGATTTGAGCAGTCACAGCCCAAGATAAAGTGGAAAAAAGAAACAATACCATATAGTAGTTACATACCTCAAGTTGGTGAACCTTTATGTACTCCCACATCTGCCTTAATACTTCTGCTTGTGACATCTCCCTCTCATCAGTTCCAAAGAAACTGGCAAGTGCTTCAGAAATTATCGCAATTGGAACGGGGTCATCATTTTTATTCCCAGATTCCTCATCAACCTTCAGTTTCTTAGTATTTTCAGTTGTTTGTTCTGCAAGAAACAAAGATGATTATACATATAAATATATATATATATATATATATAGAGAGAGAGAGAGAGAGAGAGATCTTGTTGTTGCTGTTGCATAACCAAGAGTGGTCACCAGAAGAAAATCAAAAACTTAAAAACTAATAACTGACACTCAGATCCATACTTGTGGGCTCAAGCGCAGTAATATGTTTAGCTAGCAATTTATTCATCTTGAACATGTCCGTGCAATCAGTCTCCAGTACCAAACGGAGCTCATTATTGCAAATTATCTTCCTTCTATTGTTTGGATCTTGAAGGTTGTTTTTCCTTATGTAAGCCCACAACTGCTTCACAATCTGCAGAAAGTACTTGTTTTAGGAGAAATGTAGTTTTGGAAGAAAGACAAGAGAAAACATGTCCAAACCTCAGTCCTTGACAAAACTGGCTGGCCAACAATGGTTTGAAGCTCAGGAGAAACACCACAAAGTTTGTTTAGGCCTCCTGGGCCACCTCTTCTTTTTCTCCCTGTCGGAGCACTGCAAAAAGATAGTGCATGTTAAAGGCTTATGAGAATCTACTTGCTAGAGCTGCAGTTGTATAACTCTTTACATGAATGGTTAAAAAGAAAATTCAGATCAGTCCAAATACGAATAAACAGCCCCAAGGTACGTTTCCTTCATTTATACAAGCAGCCTGCATGTGTAATAATCTTGGCATTCAATCTTAACGGCAAGACAGAATTGATGACTAACTCGCAAGAACTTTGTTTATGGAAAACTGTGAATTATTGGATATGGTCATTCAACTTGGCCTTTTTCTTGAAAGCAGATAAAGACAGAGAATTACATGATGATGGAAAAAAAACTGATCTTTCAATTTATGATTTATTATGGGAAGTTAGTGACATAAAGGTGCATATTATTAGGAGATATTTCAATTTTGATGACAAAAGGGTCAGCTACTTCAAGTTACACTAATTGCTACATTAAATTTCTATGTGTTAAGCATAAATCAATTTATCATATAAAGAATAATAAACTTCACTACTATAAAGTTTTGCTGGTAAGATGGATTGGAAATTAAACAAAATAAAGCAATCAAGAATTTTTCAAATCACACGATTCATGTGTTTCAGTGATTCTTAGTCCTTCGCCATTTCAAAAATCTAGCAGAAAAAATGTTTCTCATGGAGCACCAGACATACCATCAACGCCTAGGCCATAGAATTTCCAACATATGGGAGATATAATCGACAAACTATTTGTCAATTGTTTATCCACAGAATGCTTTGTCCAATTAACTCTTGCAGCTTCCCTCAAGTGAATTCAGTCGACATCCGGAAGAATCCATCTTTTCAAAAGAAATTACAAATGAAACTTGATTTTGGCATGCTTGAACAATACCCATTTCATAAATAAAAACGAAAATTACGTTACACATATAAAAGAAAATTTAAATTTGTGAATCCCGTTTGTTGGACAGAATTTGAAGGGAAAGTAACCTTGAAAGCAACTAAACCCACAAAAAGGAAAAGTAACTAGGACACGAATCTTAGAAAAAGAAAGAAATCGACAAATGGAAACCGCTTTGGTTGGTCAGAAATTGAAGCGAGAGTTTTCCTAGACGCAGAGAACGCCCAAACTTTCCACAACACACCTTCTAAACACACTTTTTTCTCAAGAAGGATAAAAATTCGTAAAATTAGAAACCCACCTCTCTTTGGCAGAGACGCTGGTAGCAGTGACGCTAGGTTCACTCGCCACAGGAAGCGGGGGCGGACGCTGCGACGACCGCGGCTGAGGCGGCGGGCGTAAACCAGAACTCTCTGGGGGATGATGTGCGGCGAGATTCTGGGGTAAATGCTGGGATGAAGCGGGGTTAGAATTCGGGTTTGGGTTGAGGGTAAAATGGCCTTTCCGCTGCAGTTGGTTGGGCACGAAATCCTGCGCCCGAGACTGCACGAGAACGAAACGGTGGATTTGGCCGCGAATGAAGTCAATTTTGTCGCTCAAATCCACACCCAATTTGGACTCGAGCGGCTGAACGACGCCGTTCAGAGAAGTGAAGGCATTTGTGTGGCGGAGGAGAGACTCCAAAGCCTCAGCAAGTTGCTGCTCCGTCACCACCACTCCCGCCGGCGGGGCTGCTGGCCCTCTTTCGCTCATTACGTACCAACCAGTCACTCCGCTGTTGCTGTTTGTATAGTAGCACAAACTGACCCACGCTCACCCTCTCTCTCTCTCTCTCTCTCTCCTCTCTCTCTCTACGCTGCTGTTTCCGTCTCTGTCTCTCTTATCTCCTTTATAGATTATTAAATGACGAAACAGCCCTCGTGTGGTTAGCCATAGAAGATTGACCCGTTTGGAGATAGGATTAACAGGGTGTCTTGCTAAGATCATTTTTTTAAAAAGATTATATAATTTATAAAATATTTTTAAAATTTATGAATTTTATTTCAAAAATAAAATTAAAAATATGTAATAAAATTATTTTATAAAATTTTATTAAAATTTATAATTAAAGTTTATTATGATTTTTTTGATATAATAATAATAATTTAAATAATATTAAATAAAATATATTTAAAGATATTTATGTTATTTTAATATATAAAATGAAATATAATATATTTGAAATAAGCTAGTTTTCAATTTATTTTTAAAACGTATAAGTTTCAATATTTTATTTTTATTATTCAAAAATCCTTTTATAAAAAATTTATCAAACACTGATTAAGAGTTTATGAGTTCTTATAAATTACATTAAAAAGTTTATAAACTAGTCTAAATAAAAAAATTATTAAACACTTATTAAGAGTTTATGAGTTTTTATAAATTGTATTGGAAAGCTTATAAACTAGTCCAATATCTTTCAAGTATACCACCGCTATTATAAATTTTAAATCCTGTTTATTGTATTGCATAATATAAAATTTTGTTTTATTATATAATTTTAAATTTTATAAACACATATTTATTATTTGATTAAAATTATTTATATTAAATAAAATATAATTGCATAATTTTATCTATTTTAATAAAACAATAAATTAGTGTATTTTGAAATGCATTATGCTTTTATTTAAATGAGTGAAAAACTTTCAACATAAAATCTTAATAATAAGAATTAATTAATTAAATAAAATTTTAAAATAAGAAAAATTAAAAAGAAATTTAAAAGGGGATGTATTTTAGTGTTTTTACTTTAAGTACGAAGAAGAAGTTATTATAGGAGATTTAAACCAGCAAATAGATTTATCAAAAAGTTCAAAATAAAGTTTAAGAATATTTTAGAAAATCTATTAAATGAATAACGGTGTTTTTTGTAAAAATGATAGTTATACTATAAGATAGACAATAATAATTCGAGGTAATTTTATTTTAATTTTTTTCTCAAAAGACATGCCAATATCAATAATTAAATGAAGCGCGGTAAAAATTTCATAACGAATTACATGTTATATGTTCAGCAAAACCATTTAATTTCGAGACATCAATATTACTTATAAAACAAAGTCCGATTTTCACAATTAAATATTCGAAGTGACACAACATTCGCCAATAGAAAATTAGGATTAATGAGTTAGTCTTTATGAACTTCTCATGATCGTGAATTATCGAACTAAACACTATAAAAGATGACAGGTACTTTTTCCATCGTTTCCAAGGAGGGATCTCACAAAAATAAATGAACTGATGTGTGTGTGTGTGTGTGTGTGTGTGTATCTCACTATTAAATAAGAAATTACTTAATTTCATAAGTGATATACCTCGGAATATAACATCCCATTAGATATGCCTTTCTGGTGCTGTGTAGCTCACTGCCTTTACCAAATGCTAACTTAAGGAACGATCCTGGAGCATGTGCCACCCAAGAAAAGGAATATCGGACACCCTCGATCCTCACTCATCTCTGCGAGAAGATATCTAAGAATCCTAGCCTGAAGATGGCTCCTAGCTATGAGAAACAACTGTTCGGTAACAAGGGTTTGTGCTTGTTGCTGCCACATTGGAACATGCGTTCTTAAACGATGGACGTGTCACAATGAAGTAATAGCCGTCAGGCTAGCTCATGTCTATAAAGGAAGATAGTGTAGGAAAAGTACATCTAATTTCTTGTACTTCTATATATACATATATAGGACTAATAAAAATCTCCTCCTACCATGGCCGTAGGCTATTTTCGACTGAATCCGGTAAATATTTTGTCTCTTTTAATGAAATTTTATTACTTTAGTATGATTCAAAAATTGCTAAAATTTTGGGATCATAACATTGGCTGTCTATGAGAACGATATTCAAATCCTACTGTAATTCGTCTTAGAATTGAGACGATAGAGAACAACGCCCAGCAGCAAGCAGCCATGGCCCATTTACCCATTTCCTTAGACTAATTACAAGCCATAGTTAATGGTGTTGTTCAAATTGTCTTAGAATGTGCAAACCCTCTCCAAAATGGCAAAGGAGAAAGCCCTTAGATTGTTCCATTGCCTGCACAACCAAGAGACCAGGAAGGAGAAAGCTGAAGTTGTCCTAATAACAACTTTGAGAACTAGACTTGTTTTTAGCCTAACTAAAGATAAGAAAGGGGGCACGAAAATGGGATGCAAAAGAATGCTTCGTATTAGTTGTTGCATGATCCATTGTCCAGTAACTTCATAGGATACCATTCAAAATAATGATGCCTCAAGCCCCATGGAACACCTCTCCAAATTTAAACAGCAAATCTTGCTTCATCAATACTCTAGCAATGTCAAATTTTGCATTTTCCTCACCACTCGAGTAGGCATTGTGCAATGATGGTTTAGCCATCTCACAATGAGAGTGATTTGTAGCTTCAAGGACTTCACTTCTTTAGTTCTATATCGATTTGCTAGCAATTACCGACATGAATGAACATTGTTATCACTATTCAATGTTTTACAAGGCAACATAAAGTCTTTACGAGACTGACACACTATGTAAGAAAGTTTACCTGATGTGCCCTTAAGACCCTCACCACTACCCCAAAAATCCTTGCTAGTGCATTTGTGCAAGTTTATGCGACGGGGAATTCTTCTGGTTGTTAGCGAGAAGGTCAGTGAATGATTTTAATGAGTTTTATTGTGAGTTGAGAAGTATATCAATACAGATGAGGTTCGCTGTGAAGGGACTGAAGGTAGGCCTCTATAGGGGCCCACTAAAAGAACATGACAAGATAACTTAGAACACAAGTTCTCACCAAAATATCAACAAGAGTTGAAGTAAAGATTACTTGGTAACTAAATTGAAAGAATAGAGGGAACATGTACTCAATGCCTATTATGATTCCAATATATTTTTTCCCTTCCATCTCCTCTAAACCTCCCAAAAATTCTCTATGTGAAAATATGCTTTTTTGCTTCCACAATGAATATTGGCACACTACTAATGAGTGCGCCAAAAAGGATATTTCCAGGAGTTAACATGGGAACAAACCCATGATGAGCAAAATGAGAAGGTTAAAAATTCTAAAATTCCTATTAACCCAAGTCAGTAAAAGAAAGGGTTTGTTCATATGATAATAAATAGATCCTTAGAAAAACATTTACAATCGAGCCAGAAAAGCATATGTACGTGAGGTAATGCCCATCGACAAGAGGAGAAGGGTGGAGGTAGGGCAAAAGTGCAACCTAATGATCACTTTTGGAGATAAGGATCTAGAAGGTATTTCCTCCTTACATTATGATGCCTTGGTAGTTATAGCTACTACCATTAAGTCGGTAACTATGATGTAGCATGCTGTCTTGTAGGTAGTAGGAGTTTCGTGGATGTCCTATCATTTGACCCATTTCAGAAGATGAGATTAGTTAAGTAAGACTTGGAACCAGTATGTGGCTCGCCTTTTGTATTTGTAAGATAATTAGTAACCCCCTAAAAGAAGGATTAGCCACCCTGTCACTCTAAGGAGAGGCACGTTAACTTTCACTTGGATTATTTTTGTCTTTGTTGTGAGCCCTATAGGTGGTTACAATGTATTTTTTGAATGGCCATGCTTTCCTCCTCTGAGGCAATTGCTTCTTCCCTCCATGTGGCTGTGAAGTTTCTTGTAGAGTGTGGGTGCATTGAGACAACCAAAGAAGACCAGGAGACCTGTCAAAAGTGCTATGTCTACACCATCAAAAGATTGGTGCCACAACAGGGATTTGGCTAGCCCTTTGTGTCCAACATTAAGAGGTACCACGCCCATTGAGAAGCTCACAAATAGTGGGATCGAACCCCTCCTCAGTTACCAAAAAGGATTCATACCATTGGAAGAAATATGTGGTGGTGTGATAAGGTCTTAGGAGAGATATTTCAAGGATGTTTGTGGCTCTAAAAAAGAGAATTGATGCTCACTGAGCAACATTGAATCCTACCAGGATGAAATGCACATAAGAAGAGCCTTAGATTTCCTTTCTGTAAATAGTATAAACCATAATGCTTAAAGGGACAAGTTTAAAAACGACTTAAATGTCTAAGGCATGGCAAGATATTGTTGTATAGATAATGCTAATAAAGTACTTATTTCCTTAAAATGACAAATTAAATTAGGGCTAAAGCTCTCAAAAACCTTAAAGTCTAAGGTGACAAATCTCATTATGGCGTAAGCTCTCTAAAACTTGAGGGATTAAAACTATAAATCTCACTAGGGTGTAAGCTCTCAAGAACCCGAGAGGCTAAGGCAACAAATCTCACCTGGGCGTAAGCTCTCAGAAACCCAAGAGGCTATAGCCACGAATCTCACGAGAGCATAAGCTATTAAGAACTTGGGAGATTATTGTAATAAATCTCATTAAGGCATAAGTTCTTTAAAACCTGAGAAGTTAAGGCCACAAATTTCATGAGGACATAAGCTCTTGAGAACTTGAGAGGCTAAGGCCACAAATATCATTAGAGTGTAAGCTCTTGAAAACACGAGAGGCTAAGGCCATAATCTCACCAAGGAAAAGGGTTTTAGAAGCTTAAGAAGCTAAGGGCTCTTGAAAACATGAGATGCTAAGGCCATAATCTCACCAAGGGAAAGGGTTTTAGAAGCCTGAGAAGCTAAGGGCATAAGTTTTCATAAAAGCATATGCTCTTGAAAAATGCCACAAATCTTGCTAAGGCATAAGACCTTAGGAACTAAAGTAATGAAGATTGCAAGTTTTACCAAAACATAAACCCCTTAAGGCCATTGAAGCTTGTTATGTTGAGATTTGAAAGATTGAGATCATGGACATGATTAAAAGCAAGAATTCTCAGGAAACAAATATACAATACAAGGAAAATAACTCAATATCACTTAAAAGTAGAATGTTTACAAGATAAGACTGTTACATTCGGATGGGGTATAAAAAAGTAGGAGGAAGGGTTAGAAATTCTCTCCAATAAAGCCAAAGAGACCATCACATTTGTCTACAGGAAAGGGAAAATAATTGTCATAAACAGTGATTCGTCCTGCCCCGACATGGGAAGAGGGGTCTCAAAGTCGCTAGCCACTTCTGCCATAATAGGTTCCCTAAGCTTCTTAGGAATTTAAAAATATAGGACATGTAGACCCATCCGAGTAGCCTCCACAAGTTCAAGATCGCTAGACTTCTCTTCATCTCCACAGAGCTCTTCGAATGGGATGAATTCATAACTTGCTTTTATATTAGCATCGAATGGGCAACTCTTAATGTCAACATGTCCACCATTGATTAGGGCCTCACGCAAAAATTTTATCCTGTGGAAGTAATAAGTTGTTGCCTTGGTATAGAGATCATTATGGCACTTCTTGAATCTCTTATATTCTAATACCTTCTCCTTACTATAGTTAACCTGCTAGACCTTAAGGCGAGTTAAGAAAATCTTGTACTGCCTCTTTTACTACTTTCTCTTGGGCTTTACGAACTCTATCCTCAGTCAATTGAGTGGTCTTGAAAATTCGCCCTTACCAGTATTGAGCCCAATTCCCTAAGACGTTACACTAATTATCAATCAATGAAAAGGCTATTTCACAAACCTAATCAACCATAAACCATTCAATATTGCTCACATTGAAAAGGAGTAATGATGTACCCTAGATCATAACACCCCACTAAATATTCCCTTATGGTGCTACATGGCACTCTGTATCCCCAAGTACTAACTTGTGCAATGAATTCTAGAGCTTGTGTCACCTAAGAAAGGAATATCACATACCCTTAACTCTCGCTCATCTTAGTGAGAAAAAAACTCAAGAACCTCGACTTGAAGATGACTCTTAGCTATGAGAAACATCTATCCAGTAACTAGGGCTTGCTGTTGCCATTGTTGCATCAATAGAACGTGCATCCTTAAATGATGGACATGTTACAACGAGGTAATAGCTGTTAGGCTAGCTCATATCTATAAAAGGAAGCTAGTGTAGAAAAAATGACTTCTGATCTTTTGTACTTCTATATATACATGTATAGGAATAATAAAAATCTCCTCATACCATGGAAGTTGGCTATTGTTGACTAAACCACATAACTATTGTGTCACTTTTACTAAATTTTTATCAATTTTGAGTGATTCAAATATTGCTAAAATGTTTGTTATCAAAACTATAAGTGACGTGTGTGTGTGTGTGCGCGTGCGCACGCGCTTTATTTTTTCCTCAAAATCTTTCCTTATTCCAAATCTCGAACATCATTAATTAAACCATAATACGATGTAGTAGTATTTTCATTTTCATTGGCAAAACTAAAAGGTCTTGAGAAAGAGTAAAAGACCGCATTTTTTGGCCAACATTTGGCTCTCACATTTAACTCCTTAAACTAAGAATTTTCATGCACACACTCAACTCAAATTTTGCCTTACAATTTTCGCTTAAAAACATATTACGAATCATCACAAATTAAGAACTCATTCCCTTATTACTATTAACTTATCCTAATTTCTTAATTTAACTTTTGCTGTTCTCTTCCGTTTCATTAAAGGCAAGTATGACAAAAAATTTCCAATCTGTTTTGATACAACAATCTCAATTTTCTGAATTTTTTTGGTATGATTATGTGTAACTTTTTTTGAGAATTTTATTTTGTGTCTTTTTAATTTCATTTATTGTGTTGCTATTGAACTGTAGGTGAACCTAACAATGGATAACTTAGACAATGAGGCAAATAGAAATACTTGCTTGACTCTGACATGGCATCGAACTTGGAATGAAGAATAAACAAACAGTCAAGTCAAGCTTCTTGCTATGGAATTGAGGATGATGAGGAGTTGGCAAACATTCAGTTAGGCCCTAAATGCAATATCAAAAAACATCATGAGAAAGACGATGTTGGGTATCAATTCATTTCTAAATTTATCACAAATCCTGCTTGCGTGCATGCATGGATTTAATTTCAGATGATCGTGCCATTTGATTCTATTCTATTTTAGATGATCTTAGGAAGTATAGATGTTGATGCTATGGAAGTTACTATTTGTTTTCCTTTTTATTTTGCTTTACTTTGTGAAATCATCAATCAAACTCTAGGAATTGTTGGGACTAATTGTAGGGAGATTGAGAATTTTCAGAGGATCTAGAACTAGATGTCAAGATTTTGATCCTAACAATCTTGTTTCCTAGAAGACTAGACATTATGCTTCCAATCCAAAAGGGTGAGAACCCAAAAGAGCAGTGTTTTACATTGAAGGAAGGTAGCCATTACAAGCTGAGATTCTCTTTCAAGGTTAGCAGCAACATTGTTTGTGGACTCAGGTACCATAACATTATCTGGAAGATTGGAATCAAATGTCTATGTCATGGTGTTTTTGTTTCTATTCTATATACTGAGATCAACTAAAGACCTAACTGATTAAGAGAATTTATGAACTAATTTGCTTGGCTCATCATAATTAACATTAATTCTTTTGTTTAGACAAATAGTTGATGGCTCGAAAGAAATGTTGGGAACCTCTAGTCCTCAAGTGGAGCCTTATACTCACAAAATGGTAGAAAACACTACTCCATCTAGGATCTTTGCAAGAGGATCATATTCAACAAGATCTAAGGTATTTATTAATTATATTTGTTTAATTTTTTAAAGAATAGATGTAGCTAAAGTGCCAAAAAAATGAGGAAACAATTAAAGTGGTTATTCATATGCCAATGAATCTTTTGTCCCATTTTTTAGTCTCTATTCCATTGTTTCGTTTACACACACACACACATATAAATGTCAAATATTGTTTTGTAATATGTGACATAAACATACGTCCAGTGCTTACTAGTAGATATAAAGGAGAACGAAGATGATCCTTAGCTGAGCCTTTTTTACATGCCTTCAATTTTTCATTATATTTCAGTATGCAAATGTTTTATAATCATATATTTTTTATGTTGTATCCATTTGTAGTTCGTAGATGATAACAAGAAGTGCTACTTGGAAATCTACTACAATTTTGACATTAAGAGAGAATGGCCCTCCACCCAGCCTGAAGATAATTGAAAATTTTCCCCTAATGCATGCATGCTTGCAGTTGACCATTCTCCAAAGGAATCAAGGATGTATACAAATCAATATATTCACTCCAATATACACACACACACACACACACACTCACACATATGATTATTACTTTGTATCATCATTTTTGTTTTTATCTACCTATTTTCTGTTATTTGATGCATTTTATCTTCGTCGAACTTTTGTAACTTTTAACTTTTGGTCAGTTGATAGTCACAATTGTAGTAATGATTACATTTATGTTAAAAAAATTATAGAAAATTTATGTATATGATGAACTTTGCAATTCAAGTATCATATAGAATTGAGTTTAAATAAAGATTGAAATTACAATTATACAATTTGTTACATTGTATGGTAGTGCAAATATACTTAATTTTGGTTTTTCGAATGGCTCAATGTGTGAGGAAGTTGCAAGAAACAAACAAAGAATTGTGAGAGAATTGAGGCAAAACTATAAACTTTATTACATGAACAAAACTAAGGAGAAGAAGAACAAAGTTGAGGAAAAAGATCAAAACTTTATTTATAAACTCTCAACCAAACTTGCCCTACACTATTACATTGGTAAGGTGGTTGTTGCTCGCCCATCTCTTCTCTATTCCCTTTTGTTCTCTCTTGTAGAATTCAACTATTCAAATCCACTATTTATAAGCTACAAGATGAAAAAACTTACGGAAACCTACTAAGTTAAAGTAATTAAAGTAACTTATTAAGTAAGGTAACTCTTGATTTCTAAGTTGCTTTGTCTCTAAATTCCAATGCTTATGGTTGTTCTTGTGTTCGAAGTGCTTGTCTTCAAAACTTCAATTTATAGTAATTCTTTTTTTGCCAAATTCTTGATCATTAAATATTGTCCAATTTTGAATCATTTTCAACACTGACTTTTGAATCAAATTTTTGTTCTCCAAACAATGCTTTGAACATGACATATATGTCATATTCCAATCTCTAGCTCCCAAAAGCTTGATGATATCTTCCTTCCATAGTTAAACTTGATCATCATCAACTTGCTTTTATTGCAGTTCTCTTGTTCATTCCATGTAATGCATTGTTCAAAATTTGTACTTTCACCAACTTTATAATACCAACCATCATCAAAGACATTTACTCGAGAGTCACCAGCATAATTCTTGGAACCTATAATTTTAATGTGCCCAACTAATGATTTATCATCCATTTCATGCGTCAAGTTTGTTTATTCTTGCACATATGTCATGATGCTAGGTCCTAAACTTCGAAAGCTCAAATATGAACAATTTACATTTTGAACTTGCAAATGATTAGGAATTGCCTCCTTTAATTGCAATTCATCATCATCTTTCTTTTCTGCCTTAGGATGATCTTACTTCTTGGCAAATGAACGAATCATTTCCCTTACTGCCTTTTGATTTCACTTTCAAGAGCTGACAGTTTTGCCCTTGCTTCAATATGTGCTACTTTTTCAAGTTTAAGTTTTTCTTTAGCTTTTGCATTCCATACTTAAGTTTCGTTACTCATTTTCTGTCATGGATACAAGTTTTTTGTTCAAAAGAGGCTGTTCACTATTGATCTCACGAGGAAGTGCAATTGCGTCCGTAAGGCTAATCCTTGCTACAATGGATCTGACCGGGTCTTTGTTGGGTCTTTGTTGATGTTTATATCGTGGTCATTAAGATGAAACTTGCATCATTAGCCACCATCCTGTAGCCACAGATTTAACTGTGAGTCTTTCTCTTTAACGTGCAGTTGCGAAGTGCTAGAACATGGCTACTTAGAGCTTGTTTGTAGTCACAAATCTTTTTGTGGCAAAGTGTTGTTGTCTTCCATTCAAGCTTCTTGCTGTGAATTTTTTCTCCTTTTTTTCCCCCTCAATTCTAACCTATATTTTCATTAAAAACATCAAAGAGAAGTTTAGATTTATCTTGGCTTATATAAGTTGTCGTCAATTCTTTGCCTTTTTCTTACATCTTTTCATCATAGACCTTGAATAATCTACTTTTTTCACTTATCTCATGCGTGTAGTTAAATTGCCTTTTTATAAACCAACGATGAGCCTTCACATGTCCGAACTTATTGCAATTGAAGCATTGAACATTCTTGTTCGGCATTTGATTTGAACCTCTTTCACCACCTTTATCGTAGTAGTTATTCTTATCTCAATAGCTTCCATTTTTGTCTTCCATGTCCTTCATTTTTGTCATCCTTCTTAAATCTTTTTCCTTTTACTTGAAATGCTTTTTGTTCTACTTTGTCATCTTGTCTATTGATCCTTACTTCATCGGATTACAAAGACCTTATTAACTCATCAAAAGAATAAGTTATCAAATCCTTTGATTCTTTGATTGCCACCACCACATGATCAAATTTGGAATTTAATCTACGTAATACTTTGTCACAACATTATTTTTTGAGATAATTTTTTTTTGTACAACCACATCTAATAGACAATGCTCTCCATCTTTGTTAAGAACTCTTAGATAGATTCTTCATTCTTCACGTGGAGATTTTAGAATTCACAATCAAGTGTTTGCAACTTAATATAATGAATGATCCATGACATGCCAACCTTAAGATTGTTCATGCCTTTGTTGCCGTAGAGTCACCCATAATCTTGGATAAGACCAATTTATGCATGGCTTGTTAGATGAAAAACAATTCAAAACTTTATTCCTTATGGATACATATTTTTTTAAAAAAAAAAATTAAAAAAAATGTTTGAACGTATATTTTAGTGGATGAAAAAATGACACAAAAATTTAGCAACACATAAAAGTAAGAGAGGAAAAAGATAAAAAATATTATTTTGATTGAATAGTATATTTAAATAGATTTTAATAGTGGAAAGTGAGAAAAAAAAATGGCATCCAAACATAGTTTCTAGTACACCGAAAGTTTTAAATATTATTATAATTCAAAAGTTACATTTTAACTGTGATTTGTGAATCATTAACCAACGCTTTTAATACTCACGCGGTTTTCATAAGTGGATTGGTCCGGTTGGTTTGACCAATTTAACAATAATAAAAACCATTGAATTCATAAATTTATCCTAATTACTTATAAAGATTTTTCCTTATAATTAATTTTAAATAATTGAAATATTTTGTTTTAAATTATAGTGTTTAAACTTTTCCAATTCTCATTAATCATTTAATGCATTCACATGGAGACTTTGTATAAATTAATTTTTTTAATAACAGAAATACTTTCAAAAAACTCAACATATTAATGCTCTAAGGCTTGATTTTAAGGGTTGACTTTGAAAATCCAAATGCATTTACATGTATCTAATGTACACTAGTAAAATTTGCATAGTTAATGCGTGTGTGAATAAATTTATAAATTATAATATTATTGTATTTTAATTAATAAGATAAAATTATTTAATATTAAAAATATAAAGAATATTTGAAACAATAAAGTACAGAAGTACCAAAAGAATTTGAAAGAGAACGGAGAACATTCTTGAGAGAAAACATAAATAAAAATACTAAGTTAATAGAAAAAATATAAAAATAAAATAAGAAATTATGCGAATTTACATTCTGTAAAATATTTAAAATAAAATTGATAAAATATCAAAAGAATTTAAAAATGACAAAATTTGAGAGAACGTATAAATATAAATTATACGTTAGATGAAATGATAGAAGAGAATGATAGAAAAAACAAAAGTATTTAATATAAAGGCAAGCGTGTAAATTTGCTTTATGCAACTAAAAATTCTTATTGGCATAATAATATAATATAAATATAGATATAGTATAGATAAATTAAAGGTATGTATTACAAAATAAATAATAATTATTTAATTTATGTTATTTGTAGCATGTATTTGTTTATTTAAAGATTTATTTTATACTCATGCAAAAATATTACAATTTAAAAAGAAGTGGAAAGAGAAAAAGAAAAAATAATGACAAAAAACTGATAATTTTGTCATTTATAAGTTGAAGAGGATTATACATGTAAATCTATTTAGTGGAATCATATAGGGTCCAAATTTTAATATACATAATAATATGGTATAGATATATCATAGAAAAGTTATAATAATATATTAGTAATTATATTTGAAAGTGTAAGAGTAATGGTGTAAATGTATTATTAAGGATGATGTTATAAATTTATAATGAAAAACCAAATTAGGTCCAAACTTTTAATAATATAATTTAGATTATGTTAAAAATATTATATATGTTAGCAAATATATATTTATATATATACAAATGTACATTTATATATATATATAGTCAACCAGTTTTTTAAAAACAATCCAACTAGTGAATCATTGACCTTTTTTATCACCAAGCCGGTTTATTAAACACTTGTTACTCTTATACCAACAACAAAACAAAAATCCACAATGAAGTCTATAATTTTTATAGAACTCACCGTTTAGCGAGGTAGGAGTGGTGTTGGAACAAGTAATATATTTAAAAGTAAGGTTTTAATGATATAAATAGTATAATTTTTTTGGATATATGTATTTATAGGGATAATAATTATATTAGAGTATAAATAAAAATAAGTATATGTGTGATATATATCGATATTGATTTGATTGTGAATAAGTATTAAGGTTAAAAAATAATTAATTAGTTATATATATATATATATATAAGAGAAAAAAATTTTAAATTTAAATTTAGATAAAAATATTATTGAATGTTATGTTTGGTAATGTGAAGTTTGAGAAAGTATTTTAGGGTTGAAAATTGCCTTCCAAATATGGCCTTAGCTTCTCAAAAATTTTCTGGTCCTGTTTTCGTTTGGGCTACTGGCCTGAGAATTAGCCCACATCGTGGTACGAAAAACACTCGTCTGTTACGAAGCTTGCAGAATGACCCACTGAATTCTGGAAAGGGAATTAACTAACGCGAATATGGCAGAGCCCTCATCTTAGCCCTATAAGTATTCGGCTTCCTTCTTGAATTGAACCCGTAGAAAAGCCACAGCAAGTTCCAAATCCTTAACCAATTTCAGCAAACAATAATCTTCTTATCGTCTTTAATATCTTTACTATACGGAATGTCGTTGATTCCAGGCTTCTTTGGTAATCGCCGGAGCAACGTCTTCGACTCATTTTCGTTAGTCGTATGGGATCCGTTGGAGGGCTTCCCTTCCTCAGCCACAGTAGCCAACGCCTCTGGCCCTGCCCGTGAGGCGTCGGCGTTCGCCGATGCGCGCATCGGCTGGAAGGAAACCCAGGAGGCCCACGTCTTCAAGGCGGATGTTCCGGGGCTGAGGAAGGAGGAGGTAAAAGTGGAGGTCGAGGACGGGAGCATGTTGCAAATTAGCGGCGAGAGTAGCTGCGAGAAGGAAGAGAAGAACGATAAGTGGCACCGCGTGGAGAGAAGCAGTGGGAAGTTCCTCCGTCGGTTCCGGCTTTCGAAGAATGCAAAGGTGGATCAGATCAAAGCTAGTATGGAGAATGGCGTGCTTACTGTTAATGTGCCTGAGGAACTGAAGAAGGCTAACGTGAAGGCCATTGACATCTCTGTTTAGAGAATTTAAGAATCATTTCTTGGTCCTAGGAGCATCGGGAAATTTCATGTCCAATATCATTGTGTCTGGGTTTGAGGTTTACTAATTTCTGTGTATTATCTGTCTTCAGCACGTGTGATCTTTGTGGAATTAAGTAGCGTGTAACAAATCAAAGCTTCCCCTAGTTGCTTATTTCTTGTCTGTTTTCTTCACGCTTTCGAATATTTATACTGTTTGTAAAACCTTCAAATAATAGCCAAATAAGATTTTCTGTTCTGGAAAGGTTGAGATTCAAGGTTTTCAGGGTGATTAAAGACACTATTTATCATATTTTCTCTGAGTTCAACCAGAATTGCAAACCCTTGTAATGTTGAGATTGACGTAGTTGTGATGAGTTGGCATCCAGGAACTAGACTCTGTGATCCAGAAGGCGTGGACTTGGATCAATTTAAGTGGAAAATGGTCTTTAGGATCTGAACTTCCATTAGAGGATACTGTGCGTGAGGAAGGAAGATGATGGCCGAAGTCATGTGAATTCGCTTGCTACAAGTCGGTGTCGGGCCCTTTTTTAAAGGTTGTGATAGTCAACCTGGGACTTGTTCACCTATATAAGTTTGAAAGATTATTTAATCACACTAATTATTTTTTATTTTAGTTATTTTTTATTGAGTTAGACAATAATAAGGAATTTTATACTTTATTTAATTTAATTATTTAAAATCAACATGTCGTGAAAATAGTAACACACAAACCAGGTTTGCAATTTTGGCATTCGGCTGAGGTTTGGTATTAAGCTAGGGTTTAGTGTAAACACTAAAGTTCCATCGGGCTCAAGGTTCATGACTACCTTGGCGAGTTCCTAGGCACAAAAATGGGAACCATGTTGGTATATATGTCAATGTTCCTCCTTAATGCCAGTTCATGAAAGATGCTATGCTTGATCTATTTTCCTTACAATAGTTGGGTGAAGTCGTTCTCTATTATTCTTTTTTTAAGCGATGCCGACATTGTAGTATAATTTATTCAACAAACTTGACTTATTTGGTGTGTGTGAGATTGGGATTCTGCTACTGATCATGCTCTTCCCTTCTCTTTTGCAATGTTTATTGTGTGATATTTTTTTATGGAAATTTGAAAAATATATCATGTAAATTGTTTTTGCCTGGATGGTGGTTTTAAAAATTTTCCAGAATGCTTTTATTTGGCAATTTGTTTTTTTGATTTGTGATGCGAGAACATCTTCGGTGCAAACGGATCGAAAAGGCTAGAAAAGGCAATGGAATCGACTCCAGAGGATGTCGGATCGATCCGAACACGATGGTATGTTGATCGGATGAAGTTGAGATCAATCAAATGCAAGTTGGATTGATAGGAGCCTAGAAAGGGGGGTTTGGAATTATCCGACTTAACATGAATGTCGACGAGGCTGGATCGATTGCAACTTAAGCTATAGATGTTGCAAACTCATTGGAATTGCAATTCAGGTGCAATTGATTGACCCAGATTGATCTCAAGGCATAGCGGATCAATTTGAGTGACAATTTTTACAATTAGATATTGACTAGGATTTTTGTATATTTTCACCTAGGGTTATCAACACATATAAATAGGTTGATTAGGGTTTCTTAGCAGACTTTGGGCAGTTTGAACATCTCTTTTACATTATTCTATCTATCAATTCAAGATTTTCTTGAATTTTACAAGAATTTTGCTTGAATTCTTGTTTTACAAGATTCAAATGTGTTCCATTTCCTTTCCTCAGATTTATTCGTGAAATAATTTTGTGGGTAGGGTTCACATATATTATGCGTCAATGGTACTAGAACAGGCTTTTCCTATTCTTGATTTAGAAATCATGGCCAAATGTAATTCAAAGGCACTATTCGATTTGCGTATTGCATGTGAGGAACTTAATTTCCAAGTTCAACGATTAAAATGAAGCATGAAACTAAGTTAAATAGGTTCCAAAGCTCTGTTGATCACCTGCTTGAATGTGTGCATGTTGTGGAAACCAAAGATGTAGATTTGTAGGATTTTCAAGGTGAGAGATTGACTCCCAATTAGGTAAATTTAGATAATAAACCCCATGTCAATCATAGGAACTTGTTGTGTAATTATCAGGGAAGATCAATGGTATGAAGATGATGGGGTGCAAATCCATTTGTCACTCGTGAAATTCATCAACCACATGGATGGTGATATGGCGAATCTAAAATCAAAGTTGAATTGTCCAAGTACAATGGAAATGCAGGCATTGAGGGGTTCCTCAAATGGCTGTTCTAGGTGGAGAAATTCTTCGAAATTACAAATATTCTTTAAGAATGCCAAGTGAAATGGATGGCCTTCCATTAGAGGGAGTAGGTTTAGCTAAGATGTGGGTGTGAAAGGTAACCATTCATGAATTGGTAAGTAAGGATGAAGCAACTGTCGAGGGAGCGGTTTTTGCCATTGAACTATAGGTATATATTTACTGTCTTAGTTCCAACATTGCACTAAGTGAGACAAGTAAGCCACCAGATACTATAAGAAATTTTCTCATTTAATGTCCCATAATAACATTTGGGAAAGTGAGGCATAATTAGTTTCGAAGTTCTTTGATGCTTTACGTTGAGATATTAAAAATGAGATAGGAGAGCAGTCAGTTGCTGCATTAGACTAGGAGTTCAATTTGGCACATAAGGCCAAGACATTATTATGATGGAAGAGCTGGCATAGAGAGGCAAGAGTTCCGACTCTAGCATGTGACGTGTGTATGGACAATGTGGAGGAACGTTGAGCTAAAGTTTATGAGGAGAAGCGACCAGCGGGCAATGACTATGAATTGCTTGAGAAAGGTTGTGATCATGAATTGCGACATATGTCGAAGATGTGCCCGAAATGCTGGCAATAGGTGCTTCATATGACCATAGGTGCTTATATCATCATTTTGTCAAAAAAACTTATTCATATAAAACTTTATCTATGCTCTTTGTTATAAATGAGCAAAAAAATTATAATCTACTGAATTAAAAATTATAAGTACTAACATTGATATTAAAATCAAACTTTCCAGTATTAAATTCAAATTCAAGTTCAAGCAGCATGTGACATACTCAGACGAACCACGTGTAAGAAGTGTTAATTTTCTCTACTTATTATCATATTTTTTTTGTCTTTACAAAGTAAATATATGATAACGATATGTACTGATATACCATCAAGGAACCACGAAAAATGCATAATTATTAACTAATAACTTAATTTTTATTTATTATCTTGTTTCATCCTTTATTTATTATTTTGCATTCCGTCCAGCTCTATCATGGAAATGACCTGCGAGAAAATTCTGTCTTCGTATGGTGTTGTCTGACCTAGAGTTACGTATAATTGCAGTATGTCTCCCACGCCGTGGACAAGTACTTGGCTGCAAACAGCCAAAAAAAACTCACAATCCGTGCTCTTAGTCTTAACAAGTTAATGCGTGATTAATTGTCCGAAATTAATAGCTGTTAGTGCTAATCAATTTAATCAACCACTTTTCCCTCATTCAATTATGATTGGCATTGACAGCAGAACATAGTTTGATAGTTGTACACTTGTACAGTACTTATACACACACACATTAATTGACAATATTGGTTATAAAAGACAACAAAAAAGTGGGAAGAATCAGATATATCTAATACAACGGCCACAGAAATATATCATTTTATTGTATATTTTTATATTTCTATTTATTGAATTGGCATTAATTTTTTTATTTGTGTGATATTTTTACTGTATTCATACGGTAAATTTAACTATTAAAGATAATAAAAAACACTTAAAACTAAATTTGTTTAAGCATTTATTATTTTATGCATATTTATCATAATATTTATAATATAAAATTAACATCAATATATTGATCTCGTTAAAGCACCGTTGGCACAAAATTTTCATTGGTGGTCCACATCCAAGAAAGTAGCTCTGCCGTTGACTTTGGATCTTGAGATCCAGAACTTCACCAAGATGTGGTTAACTGCCATCGCCTCTCTAATTTTCTGCCACCAAATCGCCGCCAGAATCCCAAGCGGCGCCGCGAGGCTCTTCTCTCTTCTTCCCGTCATTTACCTCTTCACCATCCTTTCCCTCCGCCTCTCCTCCTTCCACTTCGGTGCTCCCTCCATCTTCTACCTTGTTTGGCTCGGCAACTTCAAGCTTCTCCTCTTCTCTTTCGATCAAGGTCCTCTTTCCACCACCCCACCATCGTCCCTCATCCATTTCGTTTCCATAGTCCTCCTCCCCATCAAAACCAAGCAGACATCTCCCAAATCTGACAATAGATTTGGACCCATTCTTTTCAGCCGGGAGAATTGAATTCTAAAAATAGAGATGAGCTTTTAAAAACATGTTATTTTATGTTTTAGTGTATATAATATATAAAAGAAAGAAAATAAACAACAAAGATAAGAGAGGAATTTGAACTCACCAAAAACAACCTCACAAGAGACACTCCTTTTTACACACATTCACACACTCAATTCTTGAATTTAAATTAATGCAGAAGCTTGCCAAAACCTCCTCTATTTATAGTTAAAAGCCCTGCACCCGATTGGCCATGTTTGGAAGCACCTACCCATGCACTTGATTAACTAAGATTGGAAGCACTACCTCTACACCTGATTGGCCAAAAATGGAGATACCTATCCCTGTATCTGATTGGTCACAATCTTTGGCTTATTTTTGTTGGTTGAAATGGGCGGTTCTTGGTATATAAATAGTTACAAACCTTAACATTTCTCCCATTTTGTTGCTATTTATAGACTTTCTTGTAACCCAACAACTTCTTTGCACGTGTCAGTCTTCTCTCTGGGCAATGCCTTAGTTAATATGTCTGCTCCATTGTAGTCTGTATAGATCTTTTGCAAACTTACTTCCTTTTATTTTAAGGCTTGTCGAATCCAGTGATAAAAAACGTCAATATGCTTGAATCGGGAATAGAATGTTGAATTCTTACTTAGGTAGATCACACTCTGACTGTTATAATTGATGGCATATTTCTCTAGGCTTCATCTTAACTCTTGAAGGAACTTTTTCAACTAAATTAATTCTTTACATGCCTTAGTTAATGTAATGTATTCTGACTCTATACTTGAAAGTGCAACAAATTTCCAGAGTTTACTTTGCTAAGACACAGTAACACTAGCAAAAGTTATTAAATAATCAAAAGTAGATTTTCTTGAATCAACATCACTTGTCATGTCTGCATCAGAATATCCTTCAAGAACAGGCTTATTCCTCCCTCGAGTATAGCAATTTTCAAATTTGATTGTTCCTTTAAGGTATCTCAAAATCTACTTGACAGCATTCCAATATTCTTTTTCGGGATTTAACATGTAACGACTTACTTGTCCAACTGCATAAGCTAAGTTTGGCTCGGTGTAAACCATTGCATACATCAAGTTTCCAACAGTTGAGGCATATGGTATATTACTCATATATTTCTTTTCATCTTTATTGCTTGGACATTGCTTCGAACTTAACTTGAATTGTACCCAGTTGAGTTGTCACCGGCTTTACATTTTCTATCCTAAACTTTCCAATCATCTTTTTGATGTAGTTTTTTTGAGATAGTCAAATCTTACCATTTGGTCTATCTCGCAGAATATGTATGCCCAAGAGTTTCTTTGCTAGTCCCAATCCTTCATTTCAAAGGACTTATTCAACTCCCTTTTCAACTTGTTAATCTTGTTTAAATTATGGCCAATAATAAGCATATCATCAACACACAACAAAAAAATAATAAAATTATCATCACAATTCTTAATGTATACATAATGATCATTACTTGGTTTTCTAAAATAGTGATTAGCCATGAAGAAGTCAAATTTTTTGTACCACTGTCTCAGGGCTTGCTTTAGTCCATAAAGGCTTTTCTTAAGCCGACAGATTAAATTTTCTTTACCTTTGACTTGGGAGCCTTTTAGTTGCTCTATAAAAAATTTTTCTTCAAGTTCTTCATTTAAGAATGTTGTTTTCACATTAAGCTGTTCTATTTCCAAGTCTAGACATGCAACTAATTCAAGGACAACTCGAATAGAATTCATTTTCACAATAGGAGAGAAGATTTCATCAAAATCAATGCTAGATTTTTGTTCAAAATCTTTAACTACTGACCTTGCCTTATACCTCGGTTGAGAACTCCCTTTAATTGTCTTTTGCTTGAATACCCATTTGTTTTTTAATGCCTTTCTTCCCAGAGGTAAACTTTTCAAATCATAAGTTTGATTTTCATAAATGGACTTCATTTCTTCTTCCATCACCTTCTACCATTCTTTTCTATCTTTATTATCCACTGCTTCTTTAAAGGACTCCGATTCACCATCTTCTGTCAGCATTAAGTGTTTAGTTGAATTGTACCTTGTTGACGGTCTCTTTCTCGTTCAGATCTCCTTACAGGCTGAGATGGAGTTGCAGCAGTTTCAACTTCATGCCTTTTCTTCCATGTTTTTTTTGTGGGATTTCAACTATTTGTTGAACTTGCTGGGAAGGAGGATCATTTACTGGAATTTCTTCAGTAGTCCTGTTCTTATTTTCTTTCTTTATATCTTCAATAGTTTGATTTTCAAAGAAAATAACATCCCAACTTCTTATTATTTTCTTTTCATTGGGGTTCCACAATCTATATCCAAATTCTTCATGCCCATAATCCAGAAAGATGCAATCTCTTGATTTAGAATCAAATTTATTCATTTCATCCTTTGGGATATGAACAAATGCCCGACACCTAAAGATTTTTAAATGCTGCAAATTGGCAGACTTACTAGACTATACATTTTCTAGAATATCTTCATTCAAAGGAACTGAAGGCGAAAGATTGATCAAATCAACAACTATCCTCATAGCCTCCCCCCAAAACAGATTTGACAGCTTTACATGTGATAGCATAGCTCGAATCCTTTCAATAATGGTTCAATTCATTCTTTTAGCAATGCCATTTTGCTGCAGGGTCTTTGGAACGGTCTTCTCCAATTGGATCCTATGGTTGTTACAATATTCTTTGACTGGTCCTTGGTATTCTCCACTATTATTAGCCCGAACACATTTTAATTTAATGCCCATTTCTCTTCAATCCTTTTATGAAAATTTTTGAAAGGTTTCAAAACTTGATCCTTTGATTTTAATTCATAGGACCAAACTTTTCTAGACTAATCATCAATAAAAGTCACTAAATACAAAGCACCACTAAGTATTCTTTCATTCATTTGACAAATATCAGTGTGTACAAGCTCAAGAGGTTTTTCTTTCCTTGTAGAGGGATATTTTTTGAAGGTAATTCTTTGTTGTTTCCCTTTTATACAGTCGGTACAAGGTATGAATCCAATTTTTCAAATTTTGACAGATAATTATTTTAGCCAAAATTGATATACTTTTTTTCACTCATATGCCCCAACCTTTTGTGCCACAGCTCCATTGATGATTCCACTACTGCACAAGCATTACTAATCAATTTTTGTATCAGTAATATAAGGGGTATTTACCTTTCTCCCTTTGGCAATAATCAAATTGTCATTTGTTAACTTTCAAATTGTACTAATGAAATGACTGGAGAATCCTTCATGGTCCAACTTTTCTGTAAAAATTAAATTCAGCCTCTGGTCTGGTACATGCCTCACATCTTTTAGTTATAATTTGCATCCAAAGGCAGTAATTATCAAAACATCATTAAAACCATGAATTTTAAAAGTGCCATTATCACCCATTTTTACAAAGCCTTTTTCTACAGGATGGTAAGAAGAGAAAAATTCCTTATGTAGAGTAATATGGTAGGCAGCCTCTACGTCAATCACCTTAGAGTAATCTTGAAAGGTAAAATTCAAGGAATTTTCATCACTTACAATTATAACATCTCCATCTAAAGTTGTGGTGTTGTTTCTTCGAGCATGATCTCTTGCTTCTTTTGTTCCTTTTTTCCTTTGTTAATATCTTGTTTCCAATTCCAACAATCCCTTTTGATGTGACCTTTCCTTTTATAGTAAAAGCATTCAACTTCTTTTTTACTAACAGACTTACTCCTTGAGTGTCATCTTCATTGATTTGGTCATCGACATTGACTTTGTTCACGTCTTTCATATTTTTCAAAAACTAAGGCCCAACCTTCAACTTCTTGTACAAGCTCTTTCGTGCTTATTTCTTCATTAAGTAAGACTTTTTTCACCATATCCAAGGTCAAAACTCCGTTTAGAGTAGAGTTAGAAATAGTAACAAATAAGGTTTCCCAACTATCAGGCAATGAACTAAACAACAAAAGAGTTTAAACATCATCATCCAAATTTAATTTCAAGGTTGTGCAATAATTAATTAACCTTTGAAAATTATTTAGATGCTCTGACATACTAGAGCCATCCTCATAACGAAGACGAGTAATTTTTTTTAATAGTGAAGCTTTGTTTAAATCATGTTTTCTTTCATATATTGCTTCAAGTTTCTTTCACAAAACATCAGCTTTTGTTTCTTTAGAAACATGATTAAAAACACTTTAATCGATCCAAGCACGAATTTGGCCTACTATTTTTCTGTGCATCCTTTCACACTCGACATCGGACTTACTTTCAGGTTTTGCAATGTTTTCGAGCACTAAATCCCACAGGTCTCGCATGGTCAAGTGGTCCTCCATTCGAAGCTTCCAAATAGCATCGTTACTGGTATTCAATTTAATCATGGTGCTGGTCGATTTCTTTATTGCTTCTTGAATTATAAAAATGACAGAAGCTTAGTTCTGATATCATTTTGTTAGGAGAAATAGATTCTAAAAATAGAAAAGAACTTTTAAAAATATGACACTTTATGTTTGAGTGTGTAAAGAAAACAAACAATAAAGGTAAGGAAGGAACTTGAATTCTCTAAAAACAATCTCACAATAAACACTATTTTTTACACATACTCACATATTCAATTCTTGAATTTGAACTAATGCAGAAGCTTGCCAAAACCTCCTCTATTTATAGTTGAAAACCCTACAATCGATTGACCACGTTTGGAGATACTTATCCCTGCACCTGATCGATCACAATCTTTAAGTTATTCTTGTTAATTGAAATGTACAGCACTTGGTGCATGAATAGCCGTAAACTTTAACATTTTCCTACTCAAATGCGTACTCCTGGCGCTGATTGTTAAGTCCTACGAGTACAGGGAGTTTATGCATCCGTATCTGATCTTGGCTCTGTACTGCTGCTATGTCTATCTCGGCGTAGGGCTGATATTAGCGCCGGTGCAAGCTATCCTGGGGTTGGAGCTCGAGCCGCAGTTCAATGAGCTGTACTTCGCCACCTCACTTCAAAATTTTGGGGCCGGAGGTGGAATCTCATGGTCACCAGTATCCTGCGCCCCGCCGATATCACCCGGTACGCCGTATATCTACGCGTATTATTAGCAGAAGGTGGAGCCCCGTGCCCGCATTCGTGGCTGCTTTCTTGTTGTCTGGTCTGATACACGAGGCGATTTATTTGCCAGCCCCACGTGGGAGGTGACGTGGTTCCTTGTTTTACATGGGTTTTGTGTGGCTGCGGAGGTAGGTTTGAAGAAGGCGCTGAGCGGCGACTGGAGGTTGCACGGGGCGGTTTCGGGTCCGCTGACGCTGGCGTTTGTGGCGGTTATCGGTGGTTGGTTGTTCTTCCCACAGGTGACCAGAAATGGGTTAGACATTAAGGCCATTAACGAGTACTCTGGCTGTGGTATGATTTGTAACCGGCGGCAACTGACGACTAACAGTCATTTCTCGAATTTTCTCGTGTACTTCAATATGTCTTTTTTGGACATCCATCATTTGGGGACAAAGTCGCGTTCCAATAACAGTTGTCATTTTGTTTCAGTTTGTGCGATTTTTCTCAATCAGCTGTCCTGGGTCCATGAGTGTAACCCATGTTCCACGGTGGAGTATAGTTCACACTTCGCGGATCTTGTAATTCTGTACACTTTATATGAGTATTATTTTTTAAAAATTGTAAAATTATTATATTTTACATAATAAACATACAATTATTTAAAATTAAAGGTATAAAAATTTTAAAATAATAAAAAAAGAATGATAAAAATAATTTTTAAAAAATAAAATTTGGGTTGTTAAAAAGAAAGAAAGGAAAATTAAAAAATAAATAATTCAAAATAAGAATAATTATATAATTTTATATTGTGTAATAAAATTTTTTATTTTAATAATAATATAATAGAAATATAGTATAGAAAAAATGAAATAATGTGTCATTAATTACAATTGAACGTGCTTGGTCACATCAATTATGTCAATGATATAAAATTTTATATTAAATACATTATTGTAAATTTATGTCGTGTAACCAAATATAGTATACATGCTATATTTTAATGTCAATAAGCATTCTTAATTGTATAAAATAAATTTATATAATTATTTTTATGTTAATTATTTTATTCATTTTATTATTTTCTTATATTTTTTTAATTTATAATTTATATTTATATATTCTCTCAAATTTTATTATATCATATTATTTTATATTGCATCATTTTTTATTTTAAATATTTTTTATAATGTAAAATTATATAATTTTATTTTTAATTTTTTTGTTTGTGTTTCTCTCAAAATTTTTCTTTTTTTTTTTCAGATTCTCTTTATATTTGTTTATTTTATTAATTTAAATATTTTTTATGCTTTTTAATATTAAATATTTTTATTTTTATTAATAAAAATATATTAATTTTATAATTTATAAATAAATCCACTCACACACACGTACATTGTGAAAATTTTACTAGTAGTTATAGTTTGGCAAAAGTATTGGCTTTGTTTGGATGCAAATCATGGTGGGAATAAACATTAGTGTGGAAGAATGTGGAAGAAAATTAACTTGAAAATTTAAGAATAATATAAAAATAAAAAATATAAATAGATAAAAAAGTTAATTTATTAGGAAAATATAAATTTTGATAAGAAAATAGAGAGAAATTTGGATCCAATCACTGCCCTTAACTTTGGGCATGAGCGTGTGTCATAGAAAAAAAATTGAACAGAAAGGAGACATGCCATTACTTAAATTGTTGAAAGATAAATATAAAAGGAATTAGACAAATAATAATAATAATAAATGAGAATTTCAAAATGAGTACTTTACGTGCACAAGATAGATAAACAACAAAAAACTACACTATATTATTAAAAGTTTAAACCTACTTTAGTTTTACAAAATAAAATTATATACCTACTCTTCCTTTCTATTGCACAATACAAAATTATACATTTACTTATATTTTAGAGTTATTTTGTTTTTTCTTTCCTTTATTTCTTATTTTTTTTAATTTATCATTATTTGTTCTTTCTTTCAATATTTTTCTCTGTCAAAATTTTCATCCCTTTCTTCTTATTTTAAATATTTTTTATAGTTTTAAATTTAAATAATATAATTTTTATTTTTTAAATTGTAACAGATTTAGTTCAATACTGTTTTATATGCACCAACCCTGCCATTCATCACAAGTAGTAATTAGGCTAAACTGGTTACGTAGAGACTTGGGCCCAAAATCCAGTCTGATAAGCAATCTCATAACAAAGCCCAAAACGAGTCTTTTAGCCCAAATGAAATCCGACGGTGAGTATCGTCTTGTAAATGGTAATTCTTCCATTCGTGGAGGAAAACATTCGAATCTAAACACAGCGACGCCGGATCGAGAGGCTTCAACTGCCTTCCAGGAGCATCGCCGGTTGCTGGAGTTTTGGGGTAATTTCATATTTTCAATGTGAAGAGTTTCGTTGTATCCAACGTACGTATTGCTATCTTTCCGTGATCTATTTACGGCTCTTTTGAGTGCCTTGATCCAACTAAATTGCTATAAGTTTAAGCCTTTCCTTTCGAATATTTTGTGCTTCGGACTGGTTTTCTCGTTATCCTACACTTGGAATCTGGAATTGTTATTGGATTTCGGAATTACGGATCTCCTTATTCATTTGTGGGCCCAAATTCGTTTTTGCAGGTAAGGTTTAGCATTGGATATGGGGTTCTTGGTTGCTACTCTAATCTTCTTAGTCGTGGGGATAATTGCATCCCTTGGCGTTCGAATCTGCTGCAATAGGGGACCGTCTGCAAATCTGTATGTTCTAATTTATTCCTTCTTGGAATATTTTTTCTGGAGTTTAATTATGCTGGTAGTTTTCATGCGGTAATTAACTACGTTACTACGCCATGATCTTTGCGATCGTCATGTTCCTGTGTCAATGCCAAGTAGTATGTATGAGCTGCAAGCCTACTCTGTAAATTTTGCATGTGTTCTAGTTAATTATATTTTTATAAGCTAGAGAATGAGCAACATATTCATTGAAACTTGCTGTCTCCTGTTGGAAGTCAATGACTGTTCCCACTTTTGTTTCTAAAGATGACAATGACTAATTCAACTAGTGGTGCGAGGCTTGATACTGATGTGTCTGTGCAGTTATTTCTTAAATTATACAGTTAATTTTTTTTTCTATAATTCATATTTTATTATGTATTTTTTTAAAAATTTATTTCATGTAACTTTTTTAAATGATGACAAATTAAAAACTTCAGAAATTAAATTAAGTATATTGGAAGAACAAATATATGTGTGAGAGAAAAGAGTGAGACATAGAAGTTGGAGAGGCAGAAAGGAAATATAGCTGTAAGAGTGGAGAGAGCAGTAGAAATTTGAGGAAGGAAAAGACAAAATGAGAAGGAGAGATCGGAAATGAATTGATATCATACCAAAGACATAAAATAGGTGCCCTTTATTAATAAAAGTGGATAGCAATTTGATTTTATATTGACTGCGAATAATTGGGATACCTTTCTGGTTGTCTGTCTTAATTTACGTGGTGCTTGGGGATGAAAAAGTTCTGAAACTGCTGGTTGATTGGACTTGCATTTGACTATCATAACTGAATTTAGCTGTGGAAAGGATTTAATGGTTATTTTGAATTACCGAATATCCTCCCTGAGTGAATGATAAAAACATGTTAATATATTTTCTCTGTTGGTCACTTTTCTCTGGGCTAGTTTTGAACTCCTGTGTGGCATATACTTAATCCTTTATTGCAATGCAGGCTGCACCTGACACTGGTTATTACTGCAACAGTATGCTGTTGGATGATGTAAGTTGCATTCTTTTGTTTAGGGCTTTAAGCAGCTAATGCATTAACTATGCACGGCTGTCCTTTTCTACTCTCTTTTTAGTGGCAGTGATATATCTTAACTGATATACCATGGCAATCCTATGCTGAAATTAGGTAGAGAATTTCTTATGATGCAATTTGTTTAAGGTTCGACTGAATTGTTGTCTTGTCAAATTGTTCAAGTAGGAACCCTTTTTGAATCTTGGACTCCTTCCCTGCCTTAGATCATTTAGTTGTTCAGTCTGTTCTATTAATATTGGACATCGAAGTATTTATGGTAGCTTTATTTTGGAATTTGTACCCCTGGACTCTCTAATCTATTGATATTTCTTTGTCAAGTTGCTCTTGAGTTCAGCTTTATGCTGTGAAATTCATTTTGTTGCTCGAGTTGATATTTGTTTGAGAATTTCTTATGATGCAACTTGTTAAAGGTTGGACCTAATTTTTGTCTTGTAAAAGTGTTCCAAATCTTGGTCTGCTTCCCTGCCCTAAATCATTTAGTTCTGCTTAGGCTTTGTTTGTTTTCATCTTTTAGTGTATCTTTTAGTGTGTGGTTTTGTGTATTTTTTGGGAATGGTGTAAAAGTAAGGGAAGGAATTTGAAAATATAATAATTAAAGTGTGTGTCTTTATTTTTCAAAAATGAAAACAAACAAAACCTTAGTCTCTTCTTTTAATACTGGAAATTGCAATATTTATTGTCCCTTTATTTTTAAAATTTTTACCCCTGAGACTTTCAGATCTATTGTTTTATATTTCGGTCAAGTTGCTCTTGAGTTCTGCTTTATGCTGTGAAATTCTTTTTGTTGCCCAAGTGGACTTAGTAAAATAGCATTCGAACAAATTTCCTTTAGGGTGGGACACAGATAGTTGTCAGTGTACAGCTTGGACTTCTATTTGAACTTCTGCAGCAAGAATAGCTTGCACAATAAAATTCATGTTCTCTTTCCTACAATGCGACCATGTGGGTTATAATTTTTGCCCCTTTCCTGTTAGTAATCTCGGCAATATTTTATGCTGCATGTTATCCATTGATAATTGACCATGCTTTTGCTCTTTATGTGTAGGTGGGCAATTGTTTACCTTTCGCAGATGAAACCGCTAATTGTTCCAATTTTAAACGAGACAGAGTGATAACCTATGAAAAGCACGTGCATTGATTTTCAATGGAGAATGGGAGATCGGTAACTTTTTGGGGTACTTGTGGCACACATGTATTATGCATGCTACTTTCTTTCCTATTATCTCTTCTGTAAAACAGTTCTTAATCTAATATTTATTTCTAAGTGTGATGTAAAATTAGGTGTATTTAGAAGAGAATAAGAAACTGCAGCCTGTATGTGGTTGCTTCTATGTCCGCTTATACAAAGTTTGGGAAATTATAATACTGTGGATTGATTCTGCTGAAATCACTCTATACTACTGCGACGAGATAAGGTTGGACCGCAGGCTGAATGGGTTAGCTTAGTTCTTTTTGTCTCTGTACTCTTTTACTGTAACAGCCGAATTTAATTCCTAGAAAAATGGTTGTTTTATAGTGTAAATTGGTTCAAGGAAGGTTGCTGGGGGAATACAAATGTCATTTGTGCCTTCGGGCAATGGGGCCTCTAGCCTCGCCTTTGGGCTACGATTGTGTGGGCTTTGTGAGTCGGCTTCTGTCTTACACACGCTTGGATCATGCTTTAATGTTACTTATTCAATTCAGTTTCTAGAAGCTGATTGCTTAAATATTAAAGTTATCTGTTATAAAAGTTTGTGTAAGATCTTTTTCCTTAATTGATGTCGATCAAAACGTCACATTATGCTTACCTAATTTGTTTGACTATTATCAATTTAAAAGATCTTATATATTATAACAGGTAGTTTTACTATTTAAGTAATCAGTTTCTAAAGGATTTTTAAGAGTTTATAAATGTGTTTAGTAATTTTTTTTGATAAAAAAATTAATGGGTTTTAAAATAAAATGTTTGGAGTAGTAGGTGTTTTAAAAATAAGTTTGTTATTTTCAAATTATTTTTAAATATATTTTATTTTTATATATTTAAAATAATATAAATATTTTTGAATTATATATTGTTAATTGTATTTAAGTTATTTTTATTTTAATTTTATCAAAAATTCATAATAAGTTATAATTATAAATTTCAATAAAATTTTACAAGATAATTTTACCAAACACATTTTAGTTAATTTTTGAAAATAAAATTTATAAATTTATAAACTCAAAAATATTTTTGTCATCTCGTAGACCTTCAGGAATAAGTTTAGATAAGCACTCTCGTATGAAAAAAGCTAAATTATGTGTCATGCAGCAGTTGAATTCTTCAACGCACAGAAACAAAGCCCTTATTTTTAAAAATATCATTTTTAGCTTATTATTGTTATGTGTATTTTTTTCAAAATTTTTATTTTTTATCTATACTATATTATTTAAAAAATAAAGGCTTTGTTTATTTTGTAATTATCTACCGTTACAAAACACACATTCAATTATTATATTTCTTTTTCATCTCTTTCTCTCTCTTACTTTTACACAATTCTCTAAGCAAAAACACCTAAAAACACACACTATAATTGTAAAACAAACAAAGCCGAGGCTTTTTTGGCTGAATAATGTTAAATTTAGGCAACTATCTTTATTTCAAAAATTTTTATTTTTCTATCATTTTTTCTTTCTTTTAACTTTTTTTTTATCTATATTTTTTATCAAAAATTTTCTTTTATAAATTCTTTTTAATCATTCTTTATTTTTTAAATATTTTTATTCTTTTAGTTTAAATTAATTTTATTTTTATTATTTATAATATAATAAATGTATAATCTATAAATAAATTTATGCACATATAAAATGTGCGACTAATATAAAAGAATCTCATGAAAATCAATATGTGTCCTCACCACCCATCAATGCATAGTGTTCGTTATTCTTGACTATAAAGGTGTTATTGGTTGTGAACTAATATTAGGTTATTTACATAGAAAGATGGAAAAATTGCAAAAGAATCGAACAATTATACATTATTTGAGTGATATAACACGTTAAGATTATTTAACTACCATATTCACAGAAACAATACCCCCGTAAATGTACATATAGCATAATATATTAATTTACATTAATATTAAATAGTTAACACTTATTTCAATATTATATTTATTTTTCAATAAAAATATCACACATAGTCTTTCTACTCAAAGTGTATGTTAATTCATCATGTAAGATATTTTTATAAAATTTATATTATTTGTTTTTTACTTCATAGAATAATAGTAGGATCGAAATATGATTTTTCTTTATTTTGTATATTTAATATTTTTTTAAAATTTTTATATATTTTGCCATGTTATTTTTATATTGAAATTTATAAATAAAAGTAATTAAATATCATTATATAAAACTGGAACTGTAAATAACTAAAACTAGAATCACTGAAAAATTAGAACTAGAAGAGTTGGTTCCAGAACCAGAATCAAAGCCTATGGTTTCAAATTCAGAACTAGAATAGTTGTATGAAGTTTGATTATGATTTTTTTTCTGGTTTCAATGCCTAAACCATGGTCATGATTATCTGCATGAACTGCAAAAAACAAAAATAAATAAATTAAAAAAATAAAAAAAATAAAGAACCCACGTATGAAACGAATTACCTTAACATAAAAATCTTTCCTACATGACTCTAAAACCCTAAACACCTCTTCTTTTTCCTGCTACCAATCCATCGCTCTCTGGAAAAGATTACAACTCATCCGCATTTTCGCTTACCAAGAAGCAAGCTTGCGTTAATGGCGACGCTCGGATTCCCAAACCCAGCGTCCGAATTAGCCTCATCTCGCCTCTCTGCGCCCTCCATTTCTGTCGGGGTCTCCCCATTGCTATCCAAGAATGCACGTTGTAATATTTCCTTCACTAGGTGCCGCCGGAAAAGCTTTTGCAATTTCAAACGACACCGGAATGGGGTTTACTGCTCGTTCGTGCCTATGGATTCCGCTAAGATTAAGGTCGTCGGAGTCGGCGGCGGCGGCAACAATGCCGTTAATCGCATGATTGGCAGCGGCTTACAGGTAACTTCCCTTTTTGCTTAAAGATGCGACTTTTCAAAACTAAATTCGGTGGGCATTTTAGTTGCTATGAGCCCATTTCCCATGGCCATGGATGAGTAGCGATAGTGCTTGCGCTAATGTGAAGGGGGAAGGTTCAGTTTACTTGGATTTCAGCAAGTCTTGGTGCTGTGCTGAACTTTTTACTTGTTTGAGAGCATTTTTGGTTGAAAAGGGTTCTAAGATTGAGTTTTTCTTAGTGTTGGCAAATGCCAAATCTTATTAGATAAATCAAACGTGGCTGAAATTCTTCTAGAAACAGCAAGGAGATATTGCCTTGTACAACAGAACTGCTTTTCAGTATGGACATGCGAATCCACTTTAATATAATAATTCATTGCCAAAGAACTAATTTTATTGATTATCATGTCACCTTCACAAGAAATAAATAGCAAACATGTCTTACTCTCATCTTTCTGAGTTGATTATGTTCTTGGTTCATACGTATCTCTTGGGTAATGATCTGAATTTCTCGAGACATTCTTTTGTCTGTGTTTAATGATAGGGAGTGGACTTCTATGCCATAAACACAGATGCTCAGGCTCTGTTGCAATCTGCTGCTGAGAATCCTATTCAAATTGGGGAGCTTTTGACTCGTGGACTTGGTTAATATCTCTCTTTTTTTTGCATTAAAGTTTAAATTTTGAAACTTGAAGTTACAATATTTTCTCATATGCTAAATGGAAAACTGATAATATCATGGGTGAACAGTTTGTTTAACATGAAATGTAGTTGTCTATCTACATTGTCAAGCTTGATCTGATGGCAGGACTGTTTCAGTTGTCTTCGTGCACTCATGACGTAGCACTTACTTGATTGCAGGCACTGGTGGCAACCCACTCTTGGGGGAACAGGCTGCAGAGGAATCAAAGGAAGCCATTGGAAATGCTCTCAAGGGGTCAGATATGGTGTTTATAACTGCAGGGATGGGCGGGGGCACTGGTTCTGGTGCTGCCCCTGTTGTTGCACAAATAGCAAAGGAAGCAGGGTACTTGACTGTGGGTGTTGTTACCTATCCGTTTAGCTTCGAAGGACGTAAAAGATCTTTGCAGGTTGGTGTTATTTTGTTTACCCACAAGGGGAGTCTATATGTGATTCTTGTCATAGTTTCTGTACTTAGCGTATTGTGCTAAGGAATGTAACTCTTGAAAGAAAAGCATAAAAAAAAATTCACATGATCTGATATTTATTCATCTTGTCTTGCTAAGAGATCTGCCACTTTGATTGAGAAGATGTTGAAACAGAACTCAATTGCTTTTCTGTTTCGAATTTGTGTTTCTCAGTCACTTCTTGAAACATTTTTAGAAAATAGAGCCAGAAATTCATTTATCTCATAGTGTTTGTTTTCTGTAAGAGGGATTCATGTGTACATGCTGGTAGAAAAGTTTATATGCCAAGGATTTGTTTTCCAATTATGACCTCTTGCATGGAGTGATGCATTCTCTGAAGGGTACCAAATTTCTTGCAAAATATTGTCTCTGAAGGTCTCAACGCTGTGTTCTGCACATATGATGTTGTTTCAGGCTCT
Organism: Avicennia marina; assembly: GCA_019155195.1. NCBI lineage: Eukaryota > Viridiplantae > Streptophyta > Magnoliopsida > Lamiales > Acanthaceae > Avicennia > Avicennia marina. The sequence continues at coordinate 3,926,594 of CM032776.1, forward strand.
GGAAGCAATTGAGAAGCTCCAGAAAAATGTGGATACACTTATAGTGATTCCAAATGACCGTCTTCTAGATATTGCTGATGAACAGACTCCTCTTCAAGATGCGTTCCTTCTGGCAGATGATGTGCTCCGTCAAGGAGTTCAAGGGATATCTGATATAATCACAGTAAGTGATGGAATGAATCTGTAGTGTGTTACCTACAATTTCTTGCTATGTAAAAGTTTTCTCAACTTCCTTTTCTGTCGGTCTTGTATTCTTGACTAGATGTGAAATATAAAATAGTTCTAATTGTCGATGGTAGTCATCTGGAACTAACAAATAAAATATTCTTAAAACTTATGCCGCATGTGAAAAACTTTTCCAGCTTTTGTTTTGTCGCTGAAATTTATTCTCAGCTTGGACCAATAGAGTGAGGAACCAATCATTCTTGTTTTTGCAGATACCTGGTTTGGTAAATGTGGATTTTGCAGATGTTAAGGCAGTCATGAAGGACTCTGGTACTGCTATGCTTGGCGTAGGTGTTTCTTCTAGCAAGAACCGTGCTGAAGAAGCAGCTGAACAAGCAACTTTGGCTCCACTGATTGGCTCTTCTATTCAATCTGCTACAGGAGTGGTATACAATATTACTGGAGGCAAGGATATAACGCTGCAAGAAGTGAATAGGGTGTCACAGGTATTTTGGTACTGTTTCTCTGTCTTAATGCTTTCGCACCTTCCATCAGGTTTGGCCTTGTTACATATAATGTCCTCAAGTTTGGATAATTGCATAGACCTAAATGTGAATTATAGTTGCTTCCAATATCCGAAAGAGCCATAATGAAATGAAACTAGGATTATGGAATTCCTTTTATTGCCAATGCCATCCAGGTTGTTACAAGTCTAGCAGACCCTGGAGCCAATATTATATTTGGTGCAGTTGTAGATGAGCGATACAATGGAGAGATCCATGTCACCATTATTGCCACTGGTTTTACTCAATCATTTCAGAAGACACTTCTGACTGATCCAAGGGGAGCAAATCTATCTAATAAGGCCAAAGGGAGTCTAGATGGCATGAAATCTCCCGTCACTCTCAATTCATCTTCGTCTCCTGCCGCCGCTACTAGGAGGCTTTTTTTCTAGCTTTTTCTTGTTTGGTTTGCTCCTTTTTTAATTTTTGATTTTCTCCAATTTTAGCTTTCAGTCTTTAGGTAGATGTTATGTTGGCAGATTCATGTAGGTATGATTATCTGTTCTGTCATGTATTGGAGTTCATCCTTGTCAGTGTGTAACCCTTTATTTTTGACAATTGTTGTCCCTGAAATGAAATTTAACCCATAAAAGAAGTCTCATGGAACCCATAACATGTATGTGATACAGAAGGGGCACAGCAATCCTTGTCACCTATCTCTGCCTGGAAATTCAACCAAGAAACTATGATGCTGGTACTTTACAGGGGGAAATTTATGGGGGATTTTGCTTCAAATTCAGATATTCTGCACCCGATACTTGAAGAAGTGACGGTTTTGTGGTTTGGTTCGTATAAAAAGAGTTGATTTGCATTCGAAACATTCTCACAAGAACATAGAATAGTCATGGAAAGGATCAAGAACGTGGAAAAGAAATACAATGAATCAAGTTCTTGGATTAGGGACAAGCACCAAAGTCCAATCTCATCATGTTCAGAATTCGCATAATACCCTTCTCATCATAAATTCAATGAGCTCTAGCCACGACCTTTTTCTACCACATCAAGAATTTAATTTGTAGATTGTGTCAACTATGTTCCTGAGAAAAGCCTGGAGGTGGTTTTTGTGGGCAAATTTTGAGGAATGTTGCAAATACTTGCACAAAATATGTCAAACTCAGCACAATATAATCACAAATATAAAATAAGACAATCAAGATTCTGACTTTCTCAAGAGTACGTAGATACCCTCTTAGATCACCTAGATACAGTTCTCTGTCAAAGACTCTGGGCTTTAAGAGGATTCCTTAAACTTACCTGCCACTACCAGAATTTTGTGAGGCACGATGAAATCTTAGCTAAACCACTTATGGAATTACTTAAAAAGAGGCAGTTTCAATGGTCAGTAGTAGGACCAGAAATATTCCAACATAAAAGGACTATAGCCAGTAATCGTATCCTAAAAATACCTGATTTTAGTAAGGTTTTTTTGGTTGAAATAGATGACTGCTACTATGGTTTGGGTACAATATTAATGCAAGATCAACATTGCTTGCATACTCGAGTAAGCCATCAGGTCTAAAATGTTTAGGGCCATCCACCTATGAGGAGTTTTTGGATAATTTAATGGTAGTTGACGAATGGCAGCCTTGTTAAGTGGTGAGTTCATTGTCATAACTGATTATAAGTTTAAAATATATGTTAAGAGTAAAAGGTTTTACACCTTAACGACAAGAATACATGACTGGACTTTTGAGTTCACTTTTTGAGTATAAGAAAGGTTATGATAATTTAGTGGTTGATTCTCTTTCATGCAGAACTACACCAGAAGGGCAGTTTGAGCTATAACAGTAGTTCAAGCTATGCGGATTCAAGAATTGTAGAAGTTTTATGAAGGAAATCTGGAAGCTCAATAGGTGATTCATGCATTTACCTTGCAGCCATACAATCTTTCATTTTCTCCCATTAAGTAGGGCTCTTACGTGACAAGGGAAAGCTAGATGTGGTTGACTGCTACTCACTTAAGATATCGAGTTGTAACTTTTATGCAGGCTTCTGGTGTGGGTGACCATGCTGGGGGTGAGACTTGGACAACGACGACAACCACGCTCCCTGACCCACTAAATCTGATCCCATGTTGGCGTTCAAGGGACCTAGCAAGGATTAAAATTGATTTTTTAATAGATAGAAATGAGGTCCAAAGTACCGGCCAAGGTTCTATTATGCGATATTTGCCAAAAAGCGCAAGAGCACTTAAAAACTCCTGGCTATGTGCAGCCATTACCTGTTCTAGTGTAGTCTTTGTATTATATAACCATTGATTTTATTGAGAAGCCACCTACTTCTAGGGCAAATGATACTATATAAGTGGTAGTTGATTAATTTGCTAGGTACATTTCTTTCTCATCCCTTTTGTGTATTTACTATTGCTCAATTGTTCTTAGATCATGTGTCATGATATTTAGCAAATTAGAATGCTTAATGAGCTTCACAACCACATCAAGCAATATCTAACAACAATTAAAACAGATAAGGGTAGCAAACTAGAGTTGGAGACCCAAATTGGATGGGAGAATAAAGAATAGCGGGGGATCTTCAATATACAATTAAGGGACATATCGAAATCCCATCAGATTCAGATCAAGTGTAGCACAAATAATGGAGGTAGATCATATCACTCAACCAGGATTTAGCTTTGATTAAAATAAGGCAGTAAATAAATGAAGGCACTATTTTGAACCCCAACCCTTTATCATAAAAATGAACTGTGAAGCATTAATGCATCTATTGAGCTAAAAGATCATAACACCCATACAAAAGAAGGAGATGACAAGATTGCTAGGCTTGAACTATAGAATCAACTATAAAAAGGGGGAGGAAAATAAGGCTACTGATGCATTGTCTAAGATTTGGGATGCGATGTTGCTGGAGTTGATGCTCTAACTATAGTTGACCCTCAATGGATGGAGGAAATCATAAAAAGTCATGAAGTTGACCTAGAATCTCAAAAAATCATAGAAGCAGTCAAGGACAATAGGGATACGTCAGATAAGTATAGCTTTAATAATGAAATTTTAAGAGTTTACCATAAAATTTATGTTGGAGTAGGGAACCACTTAAGGGTATAATCGAATCAAGTCGAGTTTTAGTAGTACCCTACTCGAGCTTGACAAGAAATGATTTTTCATGAGCTCAAGTAGAGTTGAGTTGTTGATCTCGAGCTCGAGCAAATCATGCAACTCGAGTTCGAGCTCAGTAGGCTCTGGTGGATGAGTATCGAGTTTGAGCTCGAGCCTGAGCCTATCGAGTTCAATCTTAAGCTTGAGCTTACTGAGCTTATCGAGTCTGAGCTCGAGCTTATTGAGTTGATCTTGAGCTTGAGCCTATCGAACCTACCGATCTCGAGCTTAAGCTTGAATCTACCGAGCTCACAGGTTGGTACATTTTAAAAAAATTATCGGTTGGCATCAAATTTGAACTCTTAACCTTATAATGAGATGATTTCAAGTTTTATTTATTTAATAAATCCATGCAATAATATTTAAATACACACAACTATTGACCATAAGAATTCATCAATTATTTTCAAATATTTGAAAACATAGCCACAGTTCTTTAGGCCAACAATGAAAAGAGAGCACTACTTTTCTTCCAAACAAGGGAGGTTCATTTTGAGTTGCCGGCAAGGCTAGGGAATTGAGGAATGAATCAACTCCAATAGTAGACTTCCCAAAAAAAAAAAAAAAACACACACACACACATACCCAAAAACTTCGCTGCTTCATTCTGCATGCATGATTGTTTATTTATACAAGAGGAGGAAAGCACAGTTATTAAGCTACTACTTAACTGCTAACTCAATATCTAACAAAAGTTATAACCAACTTTCATTCCAACCAACTTAGTTATTTTTGTGGATTTATACGTCTCTTTCACTAACAAAGTCAGATGCCTTTCTTGGGCACTTCCACTATTCGTTTTTCAACTGTAACAACTAAAAGTCCAGTCATGGAAGAGCAGTCCCTTTGGATGGTGCATAACAAAAAGGACATTATGTTTAAGAAACTTAATGAATCATGCCTAGTAATTATCTCCTTAATTACTAATCAAATAATACCAAAAATTTTATTTAAAAAAATATTGTCAAATCTCTTTTTTCATTCTCCAAGTCTTTGCAAAGTTTTTTGGGCTGGGGGCATCTTACGTGGACAAGGAGGAAGGCACTTTTTTTAGATCGGGTTAATTAGGCATATAGGGCTTTATCCCATTGTTTCACTCAAAATTGACAAAGGACATGGATGTAACGAATATGACAGCATGTTGATGAGCCCAATTAGCCATAGAACATAGCCTTTGCAAATACCTTTCGTACACATTCAAATATATCAAGAATTTTAATCAATGTCATTTTCATTATCTAATTCAGTCTTTGCCTTAATCAAAAACTAGTGAAGTTATGTACTACATAGTTCAGTTAGTCATTTGCTAGCTAACTCCAACTATTAAGGGAAAAGTAGGAATTGAATTTGAAAAAATCACACTTGTCTAGAAAAACTGATCTGAATTGCTGAATGCGCAAATACATTGAAAATTATGGTTGACTAGCTAATGGAAGACAACAAACATTTTTATCGCACCCCTCTTCAGTCCCACCGTGTGGTTTTCAAGGCAACAACTTCAAAAACTTCAATTATTGCAATGTTCATCTTCAGCCATCATTCTTTTTTAATGTTTAATTTAGCTATTACAGTTTACTTGAAAGAATTTAATCATTCAATCCTTTCCATATTAATAAAAAGTATAAAAAAAGGGAAATATTTTATATACACTTGTGTGTGTGTGTGTGTGTATGTATTTATGCGTGTGTATAAGTGTGGCATGTTACTATTTCTATGTATGCTTTATAATATGATGAGCCAAAAGCATGATTGAATTCATCATAGAAGTGACCTGATGCCATTGTTAACCAACCAAACCTGGCATTTCCAAGAAAGATGATGTTTATGACCATCAATCTCAAAGACTCAGAATTAAACAAGAATTAAAATGTCATCAAACAAAACCAATATACTATATTTTGAGACACCATTCTTTGAATTTCAATGCCAGCTTTATCACTTTGAAACCAGAAAAAAAATCAAGAATTAGAACTCAAGAAAAATGATCTGCACACTCCCCCAGCTTAATTCTGATGTCATCCATATGGTAGAGATTCTAATGTGCATAATTTCGATATCTTTATACAGTGATTTGTTTGCTACTTAGGACTTAGGAGTTAGAACCCCTTGTCATAGATTCAGTAATTTCCTTCTCTATCATCAACTAGCCTGCTTGATGAAATAATATTAATCATTTCGTCACCAATAAACTTTACCAATTAAGGTAAAGGATCCCATCTTGATAAAATAATAAAAATTAAGGTAAAAGCATCAACCGTAGAGGTTGAGGAATGAGCCTAGATTTCGTATAGATTTTGTGTCATCGTAAGTCATCTAGGTAATAAAAACTGCTAAGTCATTTGCCAAGTAAACATTCACATAAGCCTATTGAATTTGTATCAAATAATAACTAGGCAATACGTGTCCCTACACAAGGTTTCAAATTTCAAACACATTTTTTTGTCAACATTATAAGAATGTAATGCAAACATCATTTTACACAACTAGTGCGAAATGTTAACAAGAACAAGCTCCATATATAGCCAGTTTCTTTCGTAGCTATAAGCCTGCAACAATCCATTACCATCACAATCCTCCACTTGAATTACTGCAACAGTTAAATAAGACAACACTACAACAATTAATCAAAGCAATATTACAATATGGGCAATATGAGCTTATTTTCAACAACCAAGATTACACCATAACAAAATACTAGAAGGAAAAATAAGTGCTTATTTTCATCAACTCAAAATATCACCATAATTCAACAAGTTCATTTCAATAAAAATATAGTTTCCTTCCAACCAAACTAAACTAAATGACAAACCTTGTCATGTAACACATGTAGCAACACCTAGAAAATAAGTAAATGTTTATGTTATTAATTAAATAACACAATAAAAAAAGAATGACAAAATATGTTATCTATTGAAATACTCATATATTTAGTTTTTCATGAAGTTGAGTTTGGTGTTGGAAGCTCAAACTCTATGGGAGTTTTCTTAATCTACATAAATAAACAAACAACTTTATAAATAATAATTAAATTAAAGTAGTAAATATAGTACTACTTTATAAATAATACTTATACTGAGATGTAAGAAATTTAAAACAAACCAGCTTAACACAGTACTCATTATAGCTCATCCACAAGTATAGATTGAGATAATTTTAACTTCTATTAACTTTCTAGGATTTGAACATTTTCATACCATGATAGATTCCCATAGGAAATAAACTAAGTTGCAACATTGCACTCTGTCCTTTCTATTTAGATTCTGATGACATGCATTTCCAGTCAACAGGGCATACCATTTGGAGTAAGTCTCCATTTAAGAAATGCAAGTTTGGCTTCATAAACATCTAAAGCAGATTGAAGGCTTTATAGCAAGGCATAGAACAATTAATTCTCCAAGCAGCAGTAATTTAAACTAAATAAGAATGGTTTCAATACAACTAAACAGGCATAAAAATAATCATCCAAAAATTTTAACTTGAAAAACTAACACTCGAACTTCATTCAACAATTACAACAAGTTTCCAAATCTGAACATACAGCATGCTAGAACACCAGTACAGACGAGACGATTACAACATTTTTTCTGTAAATATTAAAAGTAGAAGACTAAGACTGGAGAACAAATTCTTACCACCACAAACTCCTCTAGCGACACTACTTGCTGCCGTTGATGATGGTCTTGTGCTAATCTTCCATTTTTATGCTTGCTAAGTCTTTCTGGAAAGATGGGCTACTATGCTGCTTTGCTCTGCTCCAACCACTAACTCGAAGGACAATGGGTGGATGGGGTGTTTGTTGTTGAGTTTGGCAATTGGGAAAAAGGGGATTAATCGATGGGGAAGTTTTGTGGGTTGCTCAAGTCAACACCTCAACGAGACACGAGGGAGAGTCGCGAGGTCTGAATTTGGGAATTAGGGATGGGGAATTGGGGATTAGGCTGTGTTTGGAGATGCAAACACGGGACACTGAATTTGGGGGTGGGATTGAGGTTAGGCTTTGTTTGGTTGGAGTCTAAGTTCTGAAATTATTTTTAAGGTAAGGTCATTAGGCTGTGTTTGGGGAAAGAAATAAAATTAAAATGGGGAGTCGAGCTCGACCTACACGATCGAGTTTGAGTATCTCCATGAAATCTTGAGTTCGACTTGGTGATTATGTCGAGTTGAGCTTTGACCAAATTGCTCATTCGAGTCGAGTTGAGCAACTTGGTCTGCTAACACCCCTAGAACCTCTCAAGAAGGAAAGTCATATAAAATATACATTTTGAACCAATTGAGGGCTATTTTGGAGTCTTGGACACTTACAAGAGGTTACAAGCAATATTTATTGGAAGGGAATGTATGATGAAGTAAATGTTGTAGTTCTATCAGGTATTACTTGTCAGATAAATAAAATTAAAAAAATTCATCATTTAGGATTACTGTAGCCACTACCAATCTAGAAGGAGCTTGACAGGGCATTGCTATAGACTTTATTGAAAGGCTGCCAAAATCACAAGGTAAAGCTACAATCTTGGTTGTGGTAGATCATTTTAGCAAATAGGCACATTTCAAGGCACTCTTACACCCTTTCACAGCCCAGCAAGTTGCACAGGCTTTTGTGAATAATGTCTATAAGCTACATGGACTACCCAAATCCATTGCAAGTGATAGAGACAAAATATTCACAAGTTAATTTTAGAGGCAACTTTTTTTGATGGTTGGGGTAAGTTTAAATCTCAACATTGCCTATCATTCCTAATTAGACGAACAAACTAAAAGGGTCAACCAGTGCATTGAGCATTACTTGAGGTGCATGACAAGAACTCAGCCCAAGAAATGAGTTTATTGGCTGCCACTAGTTGAATGGTGGTATAATATAAACTATCACAGTAGTTTAGGCACCACAACATTCCAAGTTATTTATGTATAGCCTTTCCCTTAGTATAGATGGGGTGTTATCAAAAACTATTCGACCGAAGAAGCGTTACAGTTCATAAAAGATCAAGGGGCTTAATTAGGGACAAATTACAAAAGGCTCAACAAGGGATGAAAGTTTATGCAAATAGGAAAAGAACATCGAGGAGCTTCAAGGTGGGGTGATATCGTGTACCTGAAGCTATAACCCTGCAACTAGAACTTAGTCACAGCTTATTTAAATAAAAAATTGTCATCCAAATACTATGGGCCATTTAAAGTTATCAATAAGGTTAGCTAGTGGCAATACTGTTTAGAACTACCTGAAGGGCCTACCATTCACCTAGTATTCTATGTTTCTCAATTAAGGTAACACATTGGGTCACAGTATAATCTACAATAAGAGCTACCACCAATAGATCAAAATGGCGAAATAAGGACCAAACTAATAGCTGTGTTGGGATAGAAGTAGATAGAAAGGGGAAGAGGGATAGCCACAAGGGTTTGATGCAATGATCGGGATAAGCCCCAAAGATGCCACCCGATAGGACTATGTAGCCCTCTAGTGATGGTTTCCCATTGCTAGTCATTAAGGACATGGACAACCTTTAAGGGAGGAGGAATGTCATGATATTTAGCAAGTCGAACACTTAATGAGCATAACAATCGCATCAAGCAACATCTAAAAGCAATTAAAGTAGATATTGGTAGCAAACTAGAGCAGAAGACCTAAATTAAATGGGAGAATAAATTATAGTGGAGGATCTTTAATATACAATTAATAGGCATATCAAAATCCATTCGATTTAGATCAAGTGTAGCAACAAATAATTGAGGTAGATCAGATCATTAACCAAATCCAGGGGCTAGAGAATTAAAAGAGATTTCTAGAATATCTCAGTAGATTTGCATTTAACAAAAGAGATGCATAATAGAGAGGAAGGAAATAAAATACTTATCTTGTTTTTCTGTTCTTCCCTTCATCCTTTTTCCTTCTGCCTTTTCAATACTCTCCTCCATCTCCCATTTCAATATCATTTCCAGTGACACCTTCCCTTAGAAGCTATACCTTCATCCTTGAGCAAAGTTACCAGGGTCAGCATTAGAACTCAATTTTGGCATGAATTGGAGCTAAACTAAGATTTGGCTTCGATTAAAGTAATGAGTAAAGCCAAAAAAATATTTTAATTGGAAGGGATTGGCTGCCAAAGCCTCGACAATCGAAGATGGTAGCTATTGGGCAAGGAAACCTTAGAGAATTAGAGAAATGACAAGAGAAGGAGAATGGGTAAGACTAATGGTGCAGTTTGATTTGCAACCTTAAATCAAAGCCCCATTTGCCATTTATATTTTTGCCCTTAACCCTATCCTTCTCTTCCATTTCTGCCCTTGACTTCCCCATTATTCACGTAAATACATGCCAAATTCCAAAAATAAACTCCTCAACCTGTCAGAACAAACAATCGGACCCCAGCAACCACATTATAAGGCTTAGGCTTAACCAACTGGACCAAAACTCCCGTTGGGCCTCGGAAGATTTGTTTCATCACCCGCCCATTTAGATAAAATTAAAGCCCTCTACGTTACATCATGTTTACTGACTACAAGGATTTTCGGTCACTAAATCCACTGATAGACATTTTGCATTGAGTTACTTTGAACATTTGATGGAAAGTGCCATTTAAGTACTACTTATTATCCATAGACGGATGGACAAACAGAATGGCTTAACCACTGCCTTGACGCTTTACTTACATTACATGACTATGGAAAATCCTATGATATGGACTTGTAGAATTTCTATGATTGAACAGTGGTACAATACCAATTATCATATTGCCATTAAAAGGGACTCTTTTAAAGGCATTGTATGGGCACACTCCAATTCAAATAGGATTGGGATCATTTGTCGGTCTAGGTCAGACATCTTCGCGATTCCACGTCAGAGTATGGGGCGAGCTTCTTCCTTCCTGATTGGATTGCATTCGCATACCGCCACTGCGGATTAATGTTAGCAGTGCTGAGGTTGGCTACTATGTTGCGTGGGCACTGTTTCTTCCCTTTCTTCTGTCATTGGGAAACAATTCCACAAAATTAGTATATTGCCAGTAAAAGTACCATCAATTATAAAGTTATTTTATCTTAAAAAAATATAAATAAAATATTTAAATTTAAAACTATAAAAAATTTTGAGTTAAGAAAATAAGGAAAGATCGCAATAATTTTAAAAGGAAAAATCGAGAGAGTGCACAAATAAAATAATAAGTTTAAAAAATTGAAAGAGTATACAAATAGAAATATTGAAAAGAAATTTAAATAAGGTCAATTGTGTAATTTGATTTTGTGAAGCAAAAATATTCTGGTTAACTTAATAACATAATACATACATACATACATACATACATACATATATATATATATATATATATCCCAAGTTACAATTCAAAATTTTACTATGCCGTGCATTACAATAAACCTATCCCTATGTGTGAAATTTAAATACCTAATGCTTTAATAGTGACACATTAATCTCGTTATTTGGCAAAAAAAAAAGTGTTCGGCTTCAAAATTGATGTTAGGTGTTCCGAATTTCTCAGGCTTTCTTTGGTTTGAAGTTTTGTCAGACAACGAAAATAACGAGAACTTTGATCGCAGTGAAAATTATATTTAGTTATAAAATTTTGATAGAATAAAAATTAATTTTTTAAATTATGTAATTATATATAAAATAATAATTAAGTAATGTGATCGTATATAAAGATAAAATTAATATTTTAAGTACATATATAAATATTATAATATATATTAATTTAATTATAAATAAATATAATAAATTATTTTTAATAATTGCACGGGGATTCATACACACAATTTAAAATCTCGTTGTTTAGTTGGCACAAACAAGTTAGAAAAATGAGGTATAAGATTTTAATTGGGATAAACATTTGAATTTGATTGAGTTTGAGTATTTGTATATTTATATATAATATAATAATGATTGGATGAATAAATAAATTTTAATTTAATTATAAATAGATATCATAATTAAAGAATAATTAATAGAGAGCCATGCGATTGCCTCAATTTAAATATAAAACAAAAATTTACATTTACATTGAAAGTAAACAGAAGGAAAAAATAAAAAATATTTATATAAAGGCAGTATAGTAATTAATATTGGACGGTCAAAATCAAGTGTTTAACTTCAATATATAAAATTAAAGGAACATGAATTTAAAAAATGGAATGAAGTGAATTATTATTATTATCATTGTGATATAAAATATTGCATTTGTAGGGCCGTGATTTGTCCGTAATAAAAGAGAGACACTCAATAGTTGATACACGGGTTCACAACAACAGCCTAAAAAAAAAATGTTTCTTATTAATTGCTATATTTTGGTAATTATTTTTTTAATTTAACAGTAAACAAATAAATTACACGTGTCCAAGACTTCAGCCACCCATCCATAATCCTCCATTTAAGCATTCGCATCCATCTGTAACTGAATAATCGTGCAAATTTTTCTCAAACGTTGCTTTCCTTTCTCAAAGATAACAACCAATTCCAATAACATACTGCGGACTGCTCGACTCGCCAATCCATCGCTCAAATGATTTGTAGCATTCCTCCAGTTTGATTCAAGAACCCCATTTCCTATCTGGGTTGTTCCCAATTATTCCATGGCAAGCTCGAGTTTCCCTTTTCTGATACTCTTTTTGCTTACCTTTTTTTATAGCCATGTTCAGTCCCACGAACAAGGTTATATCACGGCGGAAATATCGAGCAAGGGTCTTGATTTTCTCAAGGATTTGCTGATGGAGAAGGTGGAGTCTTCGTTTGTCCCACTCGGGCTGCCCGAGATTGAGAAGTCTGTGAAAATCCCGCTCATAGGTAGAGTTCAAATGACTCTTTCCAATATCACAATTGAAAGAATTCGTGTGACTTCATCTACTCTGGAAACTGGAGATTCCGGAATAACTCTAGATGTTTCTGGCGGCACCGCTAATTTCAGTATGGATTGGAAGTATTCGTACAGTGCTCGGTTCGTTCCAATTTCAATATCTGACAAGGGAAATGCTACTGTTCAGGTATTTCTTACAGTACTTTAGACGAATCTGTTGCTTTCACCATAGTGATAGGCCGCCGTTTCTCATGTTCGCAAGGGGGAAATGGAGAACAGTTTGATGTGATATTTAATTGTAATTGAATGATGAGTCAGAGAAGTTCATCGTTCATGCATTATTTGGATTTATTAAATGCCAAAATTCTGGTAGCCAACCTCAATTGGAGAGAATTTGCATCGCCATGTGATGCCATTTGCTACTTGTATGAATACCAAAGGCTGAATGAGAATTGGATTATTCGATAACAACAGGATGAGCGAATGATTTATTGAACAAATTTGTCTTGCAATCACTATAATGCAGATGGGGTGGTAAATTTTCCATTTTGTGCAATTATCATAGCTGGAAATTCATGTAGTCGTCTCTACTCTGAACATGATGGTTGTACCTGAACTGCTTGTCTGAGTGATGTCCTTGACTCTCTTTGTGCTCATACATCAATGATTTATTTCTTCTAAGGCTGAAGGACTTGAAGTTGGCCTTACACTCAGTTTAAGGACTGTAGAAGGATCACTAAAACTCTCTCTCTTGAAATGTGGATGCTACTTGAATGATCTCTCCATAAGATTGGATGGAGGAGCATCTTGGCTTTACCAGGGGTATCCTTTCTTGTTTAGTTCTTTTGTGTGTCTGACGAACTGTGGATCTATTTTTTGTTACCTCCAAATAGTGTACATATCATCTACTAAATTTATATAGCTTGGTATTCATCAAAATAAGGTCTGTAGATCCTATTAATGGTGAAAATTTCCCATCCTAAATAGATAAGACACATTTTTGAGTAGTTTGTCTTTGTCAGCTTTCAAGTTTCTTGTTTTGCCTTTCTCTTCTCTGTCTGCTTGTTGGATGCTTCTCCAACATCTATTATTGTCCTTCCCTCAAGTCTTGTCATAGTTTCCTCCACTAAGACGCAATCTATTTATTATTTCTGCTTGCAGGTTGGTACATGCTTTCGAGGGTAAAATTGCATCTGCTGTTGAAGATGCTGTTTCCAAGAAAATAAATAATACAATTGTAAAGCTGGACTCTTTATTGCAGTCTCTTCCTAAAGAAGTACCAGTAACTAATATTGCTTCACTGAATGTTACATTTGTCGATGACCCAGAGTTGAGTGAATCATCGGTTAACATTGAAATCAATGGGTTATTCTCTTCGACTCATGAATTTGCACTTGCTAGGCACTACCATAGATTTCGAGAAGCTTCATTTTCCCGTGAGGAAGCAGATAAGATGGTCAAAATTTCATTGCATCAAGATGTGCTTAAATCAGTCTCATCAGTTTACTTCAAGGCGAGTTCCTAATTTCTTTGGTTATGGAGTAGTTGCATGGCACAATAACCTCACTTTGGTGGTCCGAACTGGAGCCTCCTAGTTTGTGTTGACTGTTAATCTTAATCTTAATTGCCAAGATGTTGGCAGCTACTGTCAATGTCTTTGTTTGACTCCATCCTTGATCTTACCTTTGCTCCTGCTTAAAGTGTGTTACAGAATTCTTATCTTATAGCCTTGTAATCAATTGTTGTTATATCAGGCTAGCAAGATGAATTGGATTTTTGATAAAGTGCCTGATGAATCTCTCTTGAACACTGCTGGGTGGAGTTCTATTATTCCCCAGTTGTACGAGAAGTACCCAAATTGTACCATTAGTTTCAATCTGTCGGTATCTCCACTGCCATCCATTAAAATTGAAAAACAGCAGATTATGACGACAATTCCCTTAGATATGGTGATTGATGTTTTGGATGTGGAGGAAGTAATTCCAGTTGCCTGTATTTCCACAGTAAGCTTAGTGAAACTGCTGTTTTTTTTTAATCAGTTTAAAACTCCTGAAATTTTTATCTCTCTATCTCTCTCCACACACGCACACACACTAAATTTCTGTTGCGTCTGGATGAAAATAATGGATTTAGTTTTTGCTGCAGGTGATTAGTGCTTCTGTGTCTGCTGAATTTTCAGGGAAATCTCTGGCTGGTACTGTAAAATTAAAAGACTTCACCGTGTATCTGAAGTGGAGCAGAATTGGTTACTTGCCCATGCATGCAGTCCAGGTTTGGATTTCAATGTTTCCAACTCAGGGGATTCGTTTATTGTCAAGTGTTTTTAAGGCCTAAAAAGCATTGGGCTATTCCTTTACATTCATTCTTAAATTCACGCTTCCCCTGGTTTGGGAAGATACCGTCGTAGTAACACAAAAATTATGGCCATCACAAATGAAATACCCTTCATTGAGAATGTACACTCCAACTGTCTTCTTCTGGTCATATGAGAAAAATAGAGCATAAATAAAGCTGTTTGGACGATTAGAAGTATGATTACAACAAAAGAAGAATGGTGATTATAATTTATAATAATGGAAGAAGAAAAAGGAGAATAACTATTTGCGTGCTGTAAGCTCTTGAGGTTGCTTATCCTGTGGATCTGCATAATGACTTACTAAGTAGGTAGAGGAAGCTTACTGAATGTAGTTTCATTGTCTCATGAGCTCTATACCTAGTAAATTCAGGATATTGCAAGCCATGCTTTCTGGTTTGGTTGTTGACCTCTTCTGGGAATGTATTTTTGGGAACTTTGTAACAATTTTATAATGAAATATTATGCAGTAATGAAACTAAGAGACATACAAGTCCAGTAAGCAAGTAACTTCAGGTCTTAACCATAGATTTCACTTCTAGGGCCATTCTGGCTTCCAGTTTTTCTTCTTCTAACTTCATAGATGTTATTCTTCCCCTTTATTGATGGAATGGCCTGCTCTATTTGCAGAAATTCACGTCCACCATGCTGAGGGCTGTGCTCTTGCCATATGTAAACTTAAAACTCAGCCAAGGATACGAGATTCCAGCTTTCCATGGTTATGGGCTTCAAGACGCCCATATCCTCTTCGCAAATTCTTGGATTGTGATATGCACTGATGTGACGCCCGTGAACCAGTTTGGTTTCATTTAGTTGCTGACCACCGGAGATCAAGTCCTTCCAGAGGTAAATTTAATGCGTGGCATAGGTTTCAGTTTCCAATGTGCCACGTGGTGAGCTCCAAGGTGTCCACGTCCTCTTCAGACTTCGGGACTGTGATTTGCAGTGGTTCATCATCTATCAAATGATCAGTCTCGTTTAATTGCTATTCAATCGTGGCCAATGTTGTGCGTATCTGTAACTGAAGAGTATGAGCCGCAGGCAGCAGTGACTGATGTAGAAACCTAGGCGTTGGTAGAGAATCAATGCCGCAACAGGGGTTTCCTTGTCTGACCCCTTTACCGGTAACATTTGTATTTGAGAAATGCATTGGTATGGTATTATTTAGTTTGTGACATTTCTGTTAGTTAGATCATGGAAGTCGCATAAATGTGTGGTTATTTGGCGATTGAATACTATGTGACCTATGGTTATGGCCTAAGTCAAAATTCATCCAATTTATATGTTTATTTTTCTATACTTCTTTCATTGTTTCGTTTATTTCTCTTCTTTGTATTGACATGATATTATATTTCATTACAATATCAACACCGTAAAATGTTGGATACCTCTGTAGGTATGTAAGAGTGTCATGTTTGTTAAATTATAATTTACAAAATTGAACAAGTATACAACTTGACTTCAAATTGTTTATATAGTAAATATAGAAGTTTGAGTGTAATAAAAAATAATCTATATTTTGAAATTTTAAATGCATGCCATCAATTGTGCATCTCGTTTGTTTACTAGGTAAAATTGTACTTGTTTTTAGTTTAGACAAACTGTATAAAGTAAAACTAAAAACAAGAATAGACGTGTAAAATGGAAACTTCTTACTAACAATTGCAGTCACTATATTTGATTGTCAATTATTCATTATGTCATCACATTAAAATACTTGCGCTCCAAACATTTGATCCATCTATGTATGTACTATATTATTAAATTAATAAGAGTTTTTAGTCACACAAAGTTAAATTATACAATTAGGCTTATTTTGATTTTTCATTTTTCTATTATTTCCTTATTGTCTCTTTTATTTCATTTTAACTCATTATTTTTATTTAAATGTTTTTTTTCAAAGTTTCTCTTTTTTTTTTGAATTCTTTTGGTCATTATTTTATTTTATTACTTTAAATACTTTTACATTTTTAATTTAAATAATTTTGTTTTTACTATTTGAAGCACATTAAATTAACATTTTGTAAATAAATTTGTAAATACATAGAATATGCGGCTTTACTAGTTAAAATAATTTATCGTTTCTCTTTTATACTTTTAATACTATTTTTAAAACACCTAATATTCATCTTTCAACAAAATTTGGGTTCAACCACAACTAATGTTTTTTATAGACGTTATCCACACACACACACACACATATAATCAATATTACCCAGAAAGTTTTCCGAAAAAATAAACCAATTGAATTTCTGCTGATTTCATATTTCCATTTAACTAGAGATCATGTTTAGAGTTTTGCTCTATTTCATTAAAAAATAGAAATAGAAAAATTAGGAGAGCAAAATACACACACACGTTTTCCACTATAAATTTGAAAGCTTATGGTGGGCAATAGTGCTGAACCTGGGCGAAGTAGGACGTGCAAATGAGCATACAAAATAAAAGGAGAGAAGAAAAAAGGAAGAAGAAAAAGCGGAAGATTGGATCAACCGAGGCCAGATCGGAGGGTCAGGGCGGGAAGCGGATCTGTCGGAGAATGTTGTCTGTTACAGGAGGCTATGCAGATCAATAGATGCAAGGGAGGGACTGGGAGTGTGGTTGGGGATTTGAGGGAGGTGGCGCAATTGGTGTTGCTGTTGGTGGCCATGGGGAGAATGAGGGGAGGGACTCCTATGGAGGCAGAAAAAGAGATTATGGCAGAGGCGTAGAATAGGTTAAGGTTTGTGAAGGTTTTCGGCCTGAAGAGGTTTTCCAAAGGGATGCTTTTCAAGGTGTCAGAGGATTTGGGGCTTAATACATTGAAAGAATGGAGGCCAGGGTTTCGGTCTTCTAAGATGTACATTGGTCGGAAGTTGTTGATCTCCAAACGAATGGATTGTTTTCTGCGTTTTTAGATTTTTTATCTGGTTATTTAGTTTGTGTTATTCATTGTAATCCACATATTTTGCTGTCAGTATTCTTATCATTTTTCATGTTATTTGATGATAATGAGTAATTTGAGAGTATTGGTTGGAATTTTGATTGCTGTGTCACAATCTATGCAATGGGATGTGGTGCTCTAGTCCAGGGATTGGTTGGAGGAGAAAGCCTTTTCCAGCATTATTTGAGTATCTTTATCATCCTTTCGAAAAGCAACATTTTGGTGCATTAATTTATGCATTGCATGCCGCAATCCTTGTTGGACTCGCTGAATTCGAATATTATAAGATTAGAAAGGGAGAATTTCTACTTTGAAACCTACAAGCTAGAGTTTTAAATTATTTGGAACAGTTTCTTTCCTTGTACTTGAGTATTTCTAGTCTGTGTATGTTTTTATTTGTACTGTAAATAGTAGAAACTTTGGTGTTTATTTTGTTGACTTTTACTTAATGAGGTCTTAACAAACAAATAAGCATTTGCTTTGCAGTTTTATTCTATTAATTACAATTGTTTTTGACAGTTCTTTACATTGTTTACATTATTGTCTACTATGAACACAAAGCATTTCGTCCTATTGAGATATGTGGGATGCCACGCATCCCCCAAAACAAAAGTAAATTAGCACCATCATCTTTCCTTTTGTCTTTTAGTAGCCTGATAACTCGTGCATTCTTTTGCTGTGTTGTTGATTGGTTGGTTAATTACGTCAGTGTCCTGTAGCTTTTCTCTTAGCAAGTATAGTTTATTCTCTAACAAAATAAGATGTGAAATTTATTTTCTGATCTGCCTTTAGTTGATTCCCTGTAGCTTCTCTTAGCAAGTATAGTTTATTCTCTAACAGAATAAGATGTGAAATTTATTTTCTGATCTGGCTTTAGTTGATTCCATGCTTCTGAGACTATGTTACTGTTTACTTCTCCAGAGGCCTTATTTCTCTTCTGTCCTCTGTTTTAGATAGCAAAAGAAGATGGTTTTTCATCACTATCTTTGCCATGTTCATCTCAGCATCAGCAAAGGGATTCTGGTGCAGCAGTTGAAAGTCATTGTAGATCGCATCACCTCCACGCATCTCAGCTGAGCATGTCAAGTCCCATGTCTGTATTTCTAGCAAGTTCCCGATCTGCTTCGCCCTTAGGCTGTGTTACCACAACTAGTTCTACATCTTTGCCATATCAGCTTTCTACTAGTAAGATAGGTCCAGTTGCCCCAGTGATTTGCCCTCATGCCATTTGGTTTCAGCAGCATTACCAAGAATTGAAAGGCTAAATTTGAGATTGGATGGAAGATCAAATGGATCATCACATGCTTTACCAGCCCAAGGTAACTCAAATCTTGCTTTCATTTTAAGATAATGGTTAAGCAACTGCTTAGTGCTTTCTGTGGTATGGTTCATATTGCAATAACTACTGATACCTTTTGACATCTAGATATTCTGTTGGGCCAGCTCTGCCAACTTTATAATTTGTCCTGTTGCAATATTTAACATTTTGTTATCAGCGAAAATTGCATTACTGAGTATGTATTTTCCTTGGGAGTTATCTAAATGATGGTCATCTGCTTGGAAACTACTTTATGCTACTGAAATTGACTTTGGGAAGTTCCTGTACCCTGCTACATCCATTTTATCCTTTAAATTTCTTCAGTTTCAACTTTCTGTAAACTTGTCTTGCAGCAAATTACTCTGGCAGCTCATCTATGATGACTCCAGCCAGGCCAGTGCAACCCCAATCTGTTCCTTCTGCCAAAACTGGATCAGATAATAAGGTGCTGCTAAATATGTCACTTAAAGCTGTGGGAAGTGCTAATGCGAAATATGAATTGGCCTGTCAAGTTATGCCTAGGATAGTTATTGCACAGATGGACCACCTTTACAAGGTGCTTATGATGTTCAGGCTTCTACGGGAACCAACCACACCGAAATTGGTAAAGATTGTTCAAAAATTATTGCAACCCGTTGTTTATGAGCGCTGTACTTAGTTTCCACCTTCTTGGGATTATGTGAAGGGGGTTGTCACTTTTCAAATGTGCGTGTCTACCGTTAGTGAGGTAGATAGTATACTAATTTGTGATTCTTGTGAAAAAGGGTATCATTTAAAATGCCTCCAGGAAACTAATCAAAAAGGAGTTCCAGGAGGGGTGTGGCATTGTGGAAAATGCTTGTCCTTGAGCTATGGGAAACCTTGCCTCCTAAATACGGTCATGCTACGAGGAACTTGAATACATCAAAATTGTCTTAAAATTCAACTGCTGTTTCATCCACTTCAAGCAGAAAAGTTGGTGCTTCTGCTGGGAAAGATAGGCAGCTAATGTTGATGGTCAATGGGAAGTCTTCAATACTGAAAAATCCTAATTGAGCTGCTGTTAATAATAAACATCAGACGTCTTGGACAAAGAGTGATGATTCCAAAGGGATGCAAGAGAATGACTATCTTGAGTAGGCATGAGACAGATGACAAAGTATCTTCTGAAAAATGTCCAGATAATATGATGAAAACCTCCAGTTCTGCTTGTATCTCAATTGTCGACTCACTGGCTGACAAAATGTGTGATGAGAAAATTGGACAATTAAAACCAAATCTCCCATCAAAGTAAGAAATGGTTCCCAGATTATATAAACAGTCCCTGACGTTGCTCAATGCTCAAGATGGTAGCTTAAGGATGCCAAACAGTGAAGCAAATACAGTGAAGCAATCTCTAGAAAATCACATTATGGCTACAAATCCTAAGGAATGTCAAGTTGTTGAGAGTTTAAACCATTGTTCAGCCCTGCTAAAGGAGAGAGACCTTGAGCAAGACAATTCTCCAGAAATTGTTTCTAATTCTGGGTTTACAGACCAGGATGGATCTTTCCCTGGTTGTTTGCAATCTGTCTATTGGGTTGGTGACCCAGTTCAAGTTTTGGATGAGAAAATCTATTATGCATCTCGCAGCATCAATAGACATGTTTACAAAGTGATGGATCATGTTGTTATTCGCTTTGATAATGACAAACTTTTACCTTTAAAGCGTCAGGTGAGCAATCTATTGTGAATGTAAGAATGCAATGAGTGCCATTACAATTTTTTCATTACACACTGGTAAAGCGTCTGTAATTGTTTACTTCACACAACTGTATGTTTCTGGCGTTTATTTTATTCTATGGACTCAGCTTTGATCTATTGTTATTAGCTATTTGGAGAACCAATTAATTAGCATGAATGTCTACAGACTGCTCATGGGTAGATTGATTGGTTTTGGGTCATATAGGAAGAAGTAGGAGATTCAAATCTGGAAAATAGCTTTTTTTTGGAAAATGGATTTTAGTCTTACAGTCCATGTCCAGCAATTTTAAGCATTGAAGGACTTATTTTCTCTCAACTTCTGGAAAACTTCCAACCTTTAAAATGTTAGTCCATTGTCTGGATTTTGAACTAGGCATTGGCTTGTGAATAATTTGAGTATGGGACTGGAAAAACAGCATTGCTTCATCAACACCATTTGTTCAAATGCGATTACTTGTAGTGCACCATGTGCCTTCTAGGAGATGAAGATTTACCATATTGAGTTGTTTGTTCTAAATGTTGAAATTGAAAGTATATTGACCAGTTGTATCTGTTAAACTCTCCTCTAAATCTTTCTTCACTGTCCTAGCTTGCCAATGCTTTTGATTATTGTGTCATCATTTTTAATGTGGTTGATCATGTCTGCATGTTCTGTATCCATTTTCTTGTGTGTACTCATTTGACAACATAACAGATTGAATGTTGTAAATTTATTGAGTGAACTGATTATTGTTGCATTTTTTTGGCTCTGAATGGAAATTATGACATTGCTTACTATGTTATGGTATGATGGAGTTATGGATATATTACTGCCTGCAGGCTGTGTGGGATGATAATTGTACTACTAAGAATTGGGTAATGGTAAATAGGTGTTACTTTCCTGCTGATTTGCAGTGAGGTGAATCTTATGTTATAGTTTAATGGCATATTTCTGAGCTGTGTGTTCTTTGAAATTGGTTTGATAATAAAAAAGTGATTTGATTTGATATAGTTATTCACTTCCAATAAAAGTTAAGACTTATGTTAGTGCACAAGTTCACTTCTCTTTTTATTTTTTCAGATGTTCTCTTGCTCCTTTACCCACTTTGCATGTCAATTTATATCTGACTTATGTCTCTCAGCAACTTAACAGGAGAATATAGACTGCAAGTAGCATTCTGTAACTTGATATTCCATTTTTTACCCATGAATGTTCTAGCTATATAATGTAATGTGCTGTTCCTATTTTGTATTTGGCACTCAAGGATAATGCTTTTTTTTTTTTTTGAGAGTTCATATACATTTTTCATTAGTCTTTTTTGCAGGTTTACGAGTCTACATGTAGTAGAAAGTTTGCTGAAGAGAGTGAAAGTAGAAGTCATTTAGTGGACAGCTGAATGATTGTTTGCCTCCGCTTTATATGTATAAGTATGTCAATTGCATCCTTTATTTCCTCTTACTTCCCAGCTCACAAATATATAGGTGATAATCTGAATTAAACTTTTTCTGGAAATGCCTTGACTTTTAGTTTCCTCTGATATTGCAGTATAATCAATCATAATATTCAGTTATTCCCAATCCGCGCACAAAGCAATGCACTACAATACTTAGTTAATTATTGGGCCGGAAATTTAAATTATATATTTGTGCCAGTACAACTGTGTGATATTGACTTGCAGTATTGTCTTCTATGATTTTTGAAGACTGGTGAAAACTTCTGAAACTTTTCTAAGATAATGACAGGGGCATGTGAGACTGAGGAGTGAAATTGATAGTTACCATCGGCATTTCATGGAAAAATATATCATTTCATGATAGTTACTAATCATTTATATAATACTTCTTTTTGCAGGTGGATTTATGATGAATCAAAAGGACTATTGCGGGATATTCCTGTTAAATATGTTTTATGTATACATAGGTAAGAATATTAATTTATGCCACCACCTTTTCGTGCGCATTCTAAAGAGGTACGGGCTATATGGGTATCTAAGGTTTATTTTGTATATGTTGGGTTATTTTTATTACTTTTTTTATCTTTATATGTATGTGTGTGTATATATTTCTACTTTTTTTTAAGAAGATAAAATGCCTCAGCTATTGACATAGAAGAAATATCGTACTCATAATGTCTTCTGCAAAACGTGGGAGACTTCTGCTTAATTATTCAGATTATAAATACTGTAGTAGTGTTTGTGAGTGGGATGATGTTTAGGATTTTTGTTTTGCAATTTTGGAATCAAAAAATACACACTCAATTAAGTTTGGTTCTAAGATTTTGATGTTTTAAAATTTTTTATTTATTTGAATATATATATAAAATATATAATAATGATTAGACGATAAATATTTTTTAAAGTATAAACATATAAAAATAAAAAATGTGAGTGTATTCAATTGTAAATAGATGTAATAAGGAAAATAATTAATTAGTTACATATGTAAAAAAAAAAAAAAATTGAATTTAAATTTAGATGAAAAATTTGTTGAGCAGTGTGTTTAGTTGTTTAAAATTTGATGGAATTTTAGGAGATTGAAAAGGGGAAAACTTTACATTTAGGAGTTGGGACGCAGAATATGTGGGGTGTCCTGCACTTCAACTTGGAATCATTTGTCACCCCGCTTTTCCCAAATTTCCCTGCATTGTTGAATTTCTGAATTATTTTGTGAATCAGTAACCATTACGTTTCATGTCTAGCTTTCCCTATCAATTTGGCTGTTGAATGAGTAACAGGTAGCTTGTTGCTGCTGCTGCTGCGAGCTCCTCCCAGTTAGGCAGGGTATCAAATTCACCTGTGTACAGTACACACTTCCATCTGTAGTAAGTATCAGTTCATTGATTGGCCGATTTAGATGGACATTTTCCAAGCACCTTCTGTTATTGCCCGGAATCTGAATTCCATGATTTATTACTTATCCAAATGTGACAAAGTTTGCTATTTTTTGCTTATCATATTAAATTATAGAAAGTTCTTTATACAACATTGACTTGGACAGTTTCCATGCAAGGCCCTTTTTTCTGATAATCAGGGAAACAAATCAAGAAAGAATAAAAAATGTACAAGGAATTATTTCTATTACAATTGTGTTTTTAAATATGTGTCATATTTTTTAGCTTCATATGATTAATAATTTGTCTATATTTGGTGAATAAATTATATGATTAATTATTTAAAAACTAATAAATTAATTATTATATATTTAATCTATTTAATTTTTAATAACAAATAACTGAGTATATATTTCTTAATCCTGTAATGATACTGTATTGATCGTTGTACTAATTATTTATACAAATTTAAAATGTTGTCATAATTTTTGTAATTGTTTAATTAAATCATACATATGTCTACGTACACTGTTTTTAAAACCGGCCTGGCCGGTCGGACCAGCTTAATGGGAATCGGCCGGCGGGTGGGCTAGTTTTTTATTTTTTTATTTTGGAGAAAAAGAAGAAAAAAAAGGGGAGAAAGAGGAGGAGGAAGAAGAAGAGAGGGAGAAAAAGGAAAGCAATGTGAAAAAGGAAGGAGAGGGAAGAAAAAAGAAACAGATGAGAGATAAAAAAAATATAGAAATGAATAATTAGATTGAAATATAACAAAAAAAGAAATTAAAAAATAGAAATGAATAATTAGATTGAAATATAACGAAAAAATAAATAAATAAATAAATAAAAATTAAAATGTATAAAAAAAACATTATACCATAACAATGGTTTGAATAAGTATTTATTATTTTTTTGTCTTTGTAGATGATTATATATTTAATTTATACATAATATATATGTTATTAATTAAGAACTAATAAATCAATTATTATATATTTAATTTGTTTGATTTTAAAAAATAATTAATTAATTATATATTTTTTACTTAAATAATAATCATATATTGATTAGTATACAAATTAATTATGTAATTTTGAAATATTATTAACATATTTTTAAATTTTCTGTATTAAAAGAATATAAATATGTATAAATATATATAATAAATAATAATAATTGACCGGTTTTTAAATCTGATTGAATCAGTATGATGTTTGATTCAATCTCCTGCCTAGTTCTGAAAACATTACCTACATATGCATATATATGTGTGTGTGTGTTATATATAATTCTGGTTGATCAATTTTTTAGATCTATTGAACTATATGGACTAGTGACCTAATAAATCAGTATGTCATTTGATTTGATTTTGTAAAATAGATTGAGAAGGATGATATGATGCCTCATAAAGGATACTATTCTCCATAACGCCTTGGTAAGGCTTGAAATTATGAATATGAAAGTGCATTTTAAGAACGCAGTGTTGGGGCTCAAGCTATTGATGAGGTTTTTGGCTGTGTATGATCGGTACTGACTTAACATAGGATATACAAACAAAAGTGAAATTTAATACCCTTGATTTTTAATAAAATTACAAATATCTCTCTTGTTTTTTAAGAACTATCATTATCCTTTGATTTGTGAAAAACATTACGTGGGCAAGCTGGAGATTATAAAATAATATAATTACCCAGAAGCTAGCCAATTAGAAAGAAAAAAAAAAAAGAAAAGGAAAATTTTAAAGAAGGCAAAATAGAGAAAATGAAGAAATTGCCCTTGAGATTGGGTTCTTTCACTTTGTGCCTATTTTTTTTAACATACTTTTTGACTTAACCACAAATACACCACGCTAGTTATTTGACTTGACATGTTCTTTAGCTCACCACCACATTAACGATGCAAATGGAGATATAAAGTGAAAATTAGTTTCATAGTTTGCAAGAAGTTGTTGAGACAAAAGAAAAATTACTAATAATGAAGAGAAGTTAAAATAAATTTGAGAAACATAAAATCTATGAAAATTCGAATAGGCAGGACAGTTGTCAACAATAAATAATGAATAGATTAATATAAAAAGATTGTTGCAACTTTTTTTTTTTCTTTATGATATTTTACAATAAGATCACTTGTATGTATTATTTTACAAGTAGGTTCTACTGGCTAGAAGAACCCAAAGGGAATTTTTATCCATAACAATCTGATTATATTGGGTCAAATTTGTTGACTATTTAGTAGAGGGGTCTTTTTCTTGCTCGAAACTAAGTGACGGACCGCCACGAGGATGTTTTTTCAGAAACTTAAAGTAATGACAATCCTTAAAAGACGAAAAGCATTCGTTATTTTATCAGAAATCAATATAGAAATTATAAATCTCCCTAAGCAGCCGCTGGATGGAGGTGGTTGGTGTAATCATCAACGAACTGACGAAGCCCACAAGGACTACAATGTTACATGCACGACAGACGAGTTTTAAAAGCCACTGCCAATCACTTTGACATCTAAATATTTGAATCAAACCAAACAAAATTTTTTGAGTGAGCTGCAACGGTGACACCTGCACTCAAAAGCTCAGATGTCATGAAAAAGCTGCAACTTAGAGAAATGCATGCAGGATAATAGAGCACAAGTTGGGTTTTTTAACTCAAATTTTTAAACAAGAATGTAGACAATGAATACAAATCAAATCGGGCGGGCATCACCATGAACAATGAGGTTACCCATCCACATATTGGATTTTTTTCTTATAATTTTGTAAAGAAATGTGTGGTTTATTTTTGTAGGTTTAACTTGTGATATCATTATCGTTATTCCCCCAAAATCTTTATTTCCTTTATAGGTGATTAATATTTTGAAGGTATGAACAATCACAAATAATAAAATAACGATAAGGGCGTTTAACATTGATTGGATTAAACATTCACCGTCCCGTTCACACAATTCCCACTAAATTGTTCGACCACTCAAAGGCAAACTATCAAACATTATCACGTACAAATATATTAACTTTATAGATTCTCAATAAATCAAGAAAAAAGGATGTAATATTAAGTTGACCTAATGGATGTAATTAGCCTAGATAGTAAGGCCTAAATGCATAGCCCAATAAACTAGAATATGTTGTCTTGATGAAGAATCTAAATTTGGGGGATTCAATGGCAATTTTACCAAATTAACGGCTACAATCTATTAGGTTCAATTAAGTGGAGGGCAAAATTGACAATTTCAAAATTAGGGATTGAATAGAAGGAAATGGTTGATGTTGTGTCATCAAATTCCCCTTCTTTCTTAATGTCTAAGTATTCTCTTTTTCTCCTAAAACACCTAAATTAGGGTTTCAATTGTGTTGCCCTTAATCGTTGATGGTCAATCACTTTTTTGTCTGTCACTTACCTTTTCTAAACCCCATTGAGAAGAGTATTAAGATAATCAAAACAAAATTTCTACATGGCTTTTGTTTAGAAACATTGACTTTCGATCCCCTTTGTCTAAGGGCTATACTGAAGGCATGGATAAGGGACACAAGGCTATGATGTCTCTTTCACTAACAGATACTACCTTTTTGAGCACGATTTGACTCCAATGAGGACTTTAGGGCAGTGAAGGATCATAGAGTAAAAAGGAAAAATATATCGAAAGGAGATAGGGGAGATGAGAATGGGCAAAGAGAAGTGTAATTAGAGGATAAGTCTATTAATTCCAACATTAAGATAATTTCTACTTTCTAATCTTTTCACATAGATATTTGCATACTTGAAATAAACATGATTCTTATCTTTTTACTTGTTTGCATAGACTTTCATTCTATTTTGAGTCTTTTATAATTTGTTCCTAAGCAATTTTAATCCATCCCTATAATCTTTGATAAAATTTGAGGCTTCTTCATTGGGTGTGTGAACTATGATGTCAAACCTATATTGTGGAGGTTTGAAGCCATAGCCTCTTCATTGGGTGTGTGAACTATGATGTCAAACCTATATTGTGGAGGTTTGAAGCCATATAGGACTTGAATGGGTTTGATGCCTAAATTGTTGTGGTAACTTATAATGTACCATTGTTGAGCCAATGGTATCCACCTAACTCACTATTTAGGTTTTGAACTTGTCGTTCACTTCAAATCACACTCCAGACACTAGTTGACCCCTTTTTGATTAGCCATTAGTTTATGGATGATAGGTTGGGCTTAAATTTAGCTTGATTCCGACTGCCTAAAACAAACTTCTATATAATTCACTAGTGAAAATTTTGTCTTTATGACTAATGATTAACTTGGGTTGCCCATCTAACTTGTACAAGTTATTAACATAAACTTGAGCTACATGTTTACTTGAGTAAGGACGAAATATAGTACTGAAGTGATTGCATTCGCTGAGCTTGTCTAACACTACGTTGACGGTACATTTCCCCTCAGATTTGGGTAGTCCCTCTATAAAATCTAAAATAACCTCTTGCCAAGTTTGTTTAAGAATTAATAGTTGCTAGATTAGGCCTAGAGGATGAGCACCTTCTTGTTTATTTCTCTGACAGGTATCACACTCTAAAGCCACTGTCTTGACATCCTTAAACATGCCCCTCCAATTAAACTACAGACTTTATTCTTTGGTGCATAGCTAATATGCGTGAATATCCCCTTGTTAGATCACCATGAATGTTCTCAATGATTTTTTGCCTCAGCTAATGGTTCTTTCTAATGTACAATCTATTTTTGAATCTTAAGAGCCCATCTATGAATTTATAATTGGTTGATGGATCTCCATCAAATTGGTCTTCTTGTATGAGTCGCAGTGTCTGTGCATCTTCCTTGTAACTGTCTTTCACCTTAGTGAGCCAATATGGGTAGTTATTATGATAGCATTAACCTCTTGTGGCTCTACTTCTTTTATAGATAAGGAATTTGCCACTTTATTTTCTTTCTCCTTCTATAAATCATATTGTAATCCAAGCCTAATAATTTGGTCTACTCATTCTTTGGGACAAGAAAGGGTAAATATGTTCAGGTTGAGAAGATACTTTAGGTTCTCATGGTTAGTCTTGATAATAAACTAAATCATTTTCAAGTAATGCTTCCATTTAATGATAGCCATGAGTAATGCTATAAACTCCTTTTCATAGGTAGATAAACATTGGTTTCTAGGGGATAGTGCTTTACTTGCATCAAAGGGGCCCTAATTCCTATATAATATGCATTAGTCTCTATAACAAAAGGTTGGTTAAAGTTTGACATGGCTAAAATTGGTGCTTTGGTCATAGTAGACTTTAGATTCTTGAAGGATTAAGTAGCTATTAGATTCTAATTGAAAACGTTTTTCTTTCGTATGTCTATTAAATTTCTACTAATCTGGCCATAATTTTTAAATAAATCTCTTATGATAGCCAGTAAGTCCTATAAGCCCTCCTAGTGACTTAACTATTTTTGGAGATGACCTATTGACCATGGCCTCTATTTCTATGGGTCAGTTACTAACGTCATCAGGAACACGACGGAAATGAAAGATAGCGAGCGATGTAACTGAATCCAATCCGAGATCTCAGGGATGCGAACCGAGCGTTAAACGTCAACCCAACGTAGTAGAATTGAATTAAATCCAATGCAGATGGCCACAATCAGTACACCGAACACTGATTGATACGTCACGAATCACATAGACTATTTTGGAATGACTCGATTTAGAGAGTGAAAATTCACAAGAAATTGGTCACACAATTTCAAAGAATTGGAAAGGAATCTTAAATGGATTACAAAAACTATCTGTCTAATAATGAACTGCGAAACTGTATTTATAAGAATCCTGAAAACCCTAGCCCATTTAGAGTTGGGCTTTCCCTTAACGAGCTTACTTACATGTGGCCCAATACAAAAAATAATCCAAATTAAAATAAAGTAGTAAAATAATAAATCGATTTAGTCCTCTTATTCCTTTGTTTTCGGGTTGTCAAACCAGTGCAGAATCTTTACTCGGCGCTCCTCCTTGAGTTCTTTGAATTTATGTCCATGTGGGACTTTCTCTTGAATTTCGTGTACTAGCGTGTTAATTGCTTCCTTAATTCTCTTTGTACGTGCCCTAGTCATTAGTCTAGTTGGAACTACTAAGGGATCCTCTTTGTCACACTGGACGTTTACGTCATTTCCCTCATCTTGAAAAGGAATTGCCTTTAATTCAATGTTTTGTTCATCTCCTGCATCAAACAAGCTTAAGTTAGAAGCATTAAAAGTTGTGTTAATTCCATACTCACCTGGTAGCTCTAATCTATAAGTGTTGTCGTTAATCCTTTCTGAGACTCTAAATGGTCTATTTCCTCGAGTCATCAATTTAAACTTTCTCCATTTAAGAAACCTCTCCTTCCTCATGTGGACCCATGCCCAATCTTCGGGTTCAAATACTATCTTCTTTTTTCCTTTATTTGCTTGTTGCGCATACTGCTGGTTTCTTTTATCAATGTTTTTGCTTGACGTGCTCATACATTCACTTCATGCCTTCTAAACTCAAATACTCATTGCTAGGAAATGACAATAGTTCTAATAGTGTTAGTGGATTAAAATCATATACAATTTCAAACAAAGACATGTTTGTGGCAAAATGTACAGCTCGATTATAAGTAAATTCTATATGTGGCAAACTTTCTTCTCAACTCTTAATATTTTTCCTAATAACAGCATATAATAATGTAGTGAGTGTTCTATTAATAGCCTCAATTTACCCATCAGTTCGAAGATGACACGTTGTAGAAAATAGCAGTTTAGTTCCCAATTTAGCTTATAGTGTTTTCCAGAAGTACCTTAAAAATTTAGCATCACGATCAGACACTATAGTCTTAGGCATACCATGTAGGCGAACCACCTTTTTAAAGAACACATCAGCTATGTGCGATGCGTCATTAATTTTATGGTATGCAATAAACTAAGCTATCATGAAAAATCTATCTACGACAACAAAGATAGTATCTCTACCATTCTTAAACCTAGGTATCCCCAAACCAAAATCCATAGAAAGATCAGTCCAAAGAGTATTCAGAACCGGTAGAAGTTGAAACATACTATGAGGTTGGTTGCGAGACTTGGCTTCTTTGCACCATATGTATTTTTCTACGACTCGCTCCACATCCGCTTGCAGTCCTAGCCAATAGAAGGGCTCTTACAAAATTAATAGTACCTTGGTGACACTGAAGTGTCCTTTAACCCTCCACAGTGAGTCTCTTTAATAAGCAATTCTTACAAAGAGCACTGTAGAATGCAAAATTTATTAATATAGAACAAATAGCCATCATGCCTAAAGTATTTGTCATAAACACATTTTTCAGTTAGCGTATAGGCTTGACTGAAATCAGGGTCTTCTTTATAAAATTCTTTAATATGCTCAAACCCTAATAATCTTGTGCCTAGTGTGCTCAACAAAGTATACCTACAGGATAGTACATCAGCAACTACATTTTCCATACCTTTCTTATACTTGATGACGTAGAAAAATATGTTAATGAAAGAAATCCATTGGCATGCCGTTTGCTGAGCTTTCTCTGGCCCTGTAAGTGCTTTAATGATCCATGGTTAGTATGAATCACAAACTCCTTTGGTCTTAAGTAGTGCTGCCAAGTCTTCAGAACTCGCACAAAGGAATACAATTTTTTATCATATGTGGGATAATTCAATGTAGCACCACTAAACTTTTCACTGAAGTAGGCAACGGGCTTCTTTTCTTATATCAAGACTACTCCAAGACCTACACCAAAAGCTTCACACTCAATTTCAAAGACCTTATTAAAATCAGTTAAGGAAAGCAAAGGAGCATGTGTAAATTTATGTTTCAGGGTATCAAACGCCCATTGTTGGGCTTTCCCCCATTTGAACTTCTCAGTCTTTTTTATTATGGCGGTAAAGGGAGCAGTAATATTGTTGAAATCTTGCACAAATATTCTATAAAAACTAGCTAACCTATGGAAGCTCCTTACTTCAGATATTGATGTCAGAGTTGGCTACTTTCATATAGCCTTCACCTTACTCTCATCTATCTGTATTCCCTGTGCATTACCAACAAATCCTAAGAAGACATAGTGGTTAGTACAAAAGGTACATTTATTAACATTAGCATATAATTTTTCTTGCCGTAGAATATCAAGCACATTGCGTATGTGTTCAACATGCTCAGCTAGCGTTTGGTTATACACTAATATGTCATCAAAATAGATGATGACAAATTTACCAATGAATACACACAAGACATGATTCACCAAATGCATAAATGTACTAGGAGCATTAGTAAGTCCAAATGGCATGATAAGCCATTCGTACAACCCAGATTTTGTTTTAAAAGTTGTTTTCCATTCGTCACCCTCACAGATCCTAATATGATGATATCCACTCTTAAAATCTATTTTAGAAAAATAATAACACCATGTAACTCATTAAGCAAGTCATCCAAGCGAGACACGTGACAACGCTTTACCGTAATAGCATTAATAGCTCTACAATCTACACACATGTGCCATTGTCCGTCTTTCTTCGACACAAATAGCACGGAAACAGCACACGGGCTCATACTCTCTCAAACCTAACCCTTACTCATCAACTCCTCCTCTTGCCTCTGGATTTCTTAGGTCTCCTTTAGGTTGGTTCTATAAGCTGGCTTGTTAGATATATATGCCCTTGGAACAAAATTCATCCGGTGTTCTATTCTTCAAATCGGCGATAATCCACTAGGAACCTCCTCTGGAAATACATCAGCATGCTCTTACAACACAGACACTACAACAGAGGGGAGGAGAGATGTGACATCATTAAATATATAATATGATTCTTTATATATTAACAATACAAGGGATCTTTCAATACTTAGCGCCAGTCTCGCATCCCTCATAGATGCCAATATACACTTTTTCTTTTCCTTTCCCCTCTCATCTTTTTTTTTTTTTTTTGCTCTTTCCCTCTCAATCCCTCTTTTCTTTTCTTTCTCCTTGCTAACTCTAACTCCAATTACTTCTGAATGTACAACTAATCTTCATATACTTGCTTTGATGTCAAAGGATTTAAATTGACCTTCTTACCATGGAACATGAAAGAGTACAGGTTGGTCAGCCCATTGTATATCACCTGTCGATCAAACTACCAAGGCCTGCTAAGTAAGATATGACAAGTCTACATAAGTACTACATCACACATCACTTGGTCTTCATATGTATCTATCTTAAAGCTTACCAACACCTACTTTATCACCTTAACCTCAACACTGTTATGAAATAATTGTAACTTCTATGGCCTAGGATGATCCTTCGTGGACAATGCCAAACTTTTAAGTAATGTCGTGCTCGCCACTTTCATACAGCTTCCTCTATCCATTATCAAGCTACATGTCTTTCCATTAATTAGGTACTGAGCATGGAAAATATTCTCCCTTTGAGCCTCATTTATTTTCTCCTTCACTTGAGTGCTCAATGCTCTCATCACCACTAAGTTAATTTCTCCTCCTTCACACAATTCTCCTTCGTCAGATAGCACTTCCTCCAATGGCAGCATATCATCTTCGTATCACGTTCCTCATCAGTCACAATATCTCCGATCTCTATCAATAGCATGGTTCTTTTGTTGGGACACCGTGACATAACATGTCATCTACCATGACATTTAAAGTACAAAATATCTCTATTTCATGTGCCAAAAGGGACAAGAGCCGTTACCTTAAGTGCTTCCACTTTAGGTGCAATCCTAACCTTTGTGGCACTTGTCATGGGTGTCTTATCCTCCCTTCTAAAGAAGGGTTTGCCAAACGTGTTTGGTTAGAATGTAGACCTACCCCTTCTCTTGAGCTATCTTTCTACTTTGATCACCTTTTGTACCATCTCTTTTATCTCCACGTAATGTTGTAACTCCACCACATCAGTTATAACCTAGTGCAAACCACTCAAAAAATATGCCATGGTAGCCTCCCTATCTTCCACAATATCTGCTTGGATCATCGCCATCTCAAGCTCCTTATAATAATCTTCCACACTCCGATTACCCTGTGTTAACATCTGTAATTGCCGATAGAGTTCTTGGTGGTAATAACTAGGCACAAACCTCTTCCTCAGAGCTGCCTTCAACTTTGTCTATGTATAAATCAGTCCCTCTCCAACTTTCCTCCTACTAGTGCATAGCTGATCCTACCATATAATCACATAGTTTGTAAACTCCACTACTACCAATTTAACCTTTTGGCACTCTGAGTAGTGATGATAATCAAATATCAACTCTACCCTCCTTTCCTACTAAAGATAGGCATCAGGATCGGATCGCCTCTGGAAAGATGGCAACTGCAACTTTACCCCCATAGGTACCTTATAATCCATATCATCTCTCCATGACGTCTCCTGGGTACATTATTATATTCATATCAATCCTCGTCCTTATTTGACTTATGTTCCTCCTTACAACCATGTCGATCTTGTTTCACAAGCCTGACAGGATGCCCATGCCTGTCCCTAATCCGAGCTCGTCCTGACATGGGACTGCCTCTGCACCTAATTGGCTTGGGCACTGAGCTGTCTCTGTCTGATGTCATAGCTTGGGGTGCTTCTACGCACCCTAATTGATCTTGCATATCAGTCATTCTATCCTACATGTCCTCTACACTTCTAGGAAGCTTCTTCAGCTCACCATTGAGGTGTTCAAATAAAAATTTAGTTTTGTTAAGGCTATTACCCTAACCCGAATAATGACTGGCCATCTAGAGTAAATTGAGCTACAAAAAAAAAAAGAATAATAATTAATAATAAAAGTCCTCACTAACTTACTATTCTCACTCCTCTTAAATATAGGGCTCTCAGACACTCTTTTCTTATTTCCATTCGTGTATTACACAGCACTCAAATTAATTTTCACAAATTTCAATTTCTTATGCCTTTCTCTTATGATTCAGAAGTGGCCTTAGTAATTCAAGTAATGTAAAAACACCAGCGTACTGTATGAATGGTATGAGACTACAAGGGATATAAGATGAGGAAGTGTCACAATCAAACAATAGGCCACTAAATAATCAAAAAAGGGATAGTTCAATCCTTCCCCTTTCTCTTCCCCTTTTTCAAATTTCCTTCTTCTTCTTTTTTTTTTTTTTTTTTGCTGCCCTCCCCCCTCTTTTTTAGGAAGAAACAGGAATTCAACAGCCAAACAAGTCCTTATTTTAGAAATATGAACTCAGCAACCGGACTCAGTTTTACTATGTCAACCGGCGACCAACCTAGTAAGCTTAGCAGTCTAAGAGTTAGCGGCCTAATTAAACTTGTCCCAGCACTCTACAGCCTAACTAAGCCTGGCCCCATCCTCTTTTCTTTTTTTTTTTTTTGAATCCTTTTGGCCCAAAACTCCTTCAACCCAAGCTAATGTCTGGCCCAGCCCAATTCCTTCTTAGCCCCAAATGCATCCCAGCTCTTTTTTCTTTTTCTTTTTTAAAGTACTCGTTAGGGTTTCTATAGGTGGCACGGTGGTGGTGGTGCTTGAAATTTGATGAAGGTAGTAGAAATTTTGAGTGTGAAGATGGGGGAAAAGGTCGGTGGTGGTCATGCAGCTTCAATCCTGCAGTGGCTCAATGAAATTTGTAGCATTTGACGAGAATGAAGGTGTGATGGCGAGTGGTGGCTCCAACTAAAATTCTACCCGATTCAGGCAATGCTGGCTTCAATCGACGGTGGCGGTGGACTGGGCTTTGGGCGGCAATCCTACACAGACAAATTCCCATTTGAAATTGGTTAAATCGATGGCAGATTCAGCTGTTGTTTCTCGATGGCGTTCAGCCGTCTGTTTTTTTATTTCCCACCCCCCCTTTTTTTTGAATTCTTTTTCTTTTTTCTTTGAATTCTGTTTTTCTGTTGCTCTTTTTTTTTTTTTTGAATTTTTGTCCCTTAATTCGAATCGGGTATCGAATTAGAATTCGATACTGCTAGCTCTAATATCAAATGGTGTGATCAGGAACACAACGGAAATGAAAGATAGCAAGCAGTGTAACTAAACCCAATCCAAGAATCCTAGATATGCGAATCGAGTATTAAACATCGACCCAATGTAGTAGAACTGGATTGAAACCGATACAGATGACCATAATCAGTACACTAGACATTGATTGATACATCACGAATCATATTGATCACTCCAGAATAACTCAATTTAGGGAGTAGAAATTTACAAAAAATTGATCACACAATTTCAGGGAATTGGAAAGGAATCCTGAATTGATTAAAAAAACTATCTGTCTAATAATAAACTGTGAAATTGTATTTATAGGTAGCCTGAAAACCTTAGCCCATCTAAACTTGGGTTTTCCTCTAATGGGCTTACTTACACGTGACGTAGTATCAAAAATAACCCAAATTAAAATAAAGTAGTAAAATAACAAATTTATTTAGTCCTCTTGTTCATTTGTTTCCAGGTCGTCAACTCAGTGCAGAATATTCACCCGGCGCTCTTCAGGTTCTTCAAATTTATATCTATATATGACATCTTCTTGAATTTCATGCACCAGCACATTAATTTCTTTCTTAATTCTCTTTGCACATACTCTAGTCATTGGTCTAGTTGGAACTACTAAGGAATCCCTTTTGTCACATTGGACGTCCACATCAGTTGCAAGCCCTTAAGAGGAGATGATGTCCCCAAATAGCTTGCCTTTGACCAAAGAAGCAATTTTTTGCCTTAACAAAAAGCTAATGTTCTTGGAGACATTTAAATATTAGTTTTAATTGTCTAAGATGACCTTCTATTCCTCCACTATATACTAAAATATCATTAAAGAACACAAACAAATTCTCTTATGTAATTAGAAAGTATCTCATTAATGAGACAGTAAAAGGAGGCAAAGACAATAGCAAGGTTGAAGGGCACAATAAAAAAACTTGTAGTGTCCTTGATAAGTCCTAAATGCCATTTTGTGGACATCCTTAGCATTCGGATGGTAGTTAGACATAAGATCTGGTTTGTTGAACCATGTTACTCTGTTTAACTCATCTAGTATGTCTTTTATAATTGAAATGGGAAACTTATTTTTTCTTGTAACACACACACACACATTCTTATTGTTTGGTCTTTCTTTTTTAACCAACACTATTGGAGAAGCAAGGGACTTTAGCTGGGTCTAATGACTCTAATCTCTGAAAAATAATAGCCTTTAGAATCAGGCACACTAGGTAGTAACTTTATTCACCAAGATCAAAATAGGGTGCCCACAGGTGGTAGCCTTCAGACGAAGGGTACTACAGAGTTAATTCCATGTCAAGGTGTCCAATGTTACTTCTCCTTTGGTGTAGACCTCTTCATTTTTAGGCTCCACTTCCCCTTCTCCATCATGTAGGCCATTATCTTCTCCTTCAATTTGGTGGAGCAATTAATCCTTATATTTGTGCCTTAGATTCCATTTATCTCCACGCCTGAAGCAAAGTCCTTTCTTTGGCTTGTTTCTACTCTATGTGGGTGTCTTTTAGATTACTTACTTTAACACCACTAATAAGGCTTGAAGTGGGTTTTGTGACTTTCTAAGGCCTCAATTTTGAGTTCTTTATATTCAGCTAGCTAATATGCCGTTCTAATGTTTGTGGCTTAAACATGACGGCACTATGTCTAATTTCATCATGAAAAACATTGATGAAACTGCGTATGAAGTGCAACTCACAAAGATTCAAGTTGAACTCAATCATGCTAGTATTAAGGTCCTCAAAACCTTAATATATTCTAGGATCAAACATTTCTGTTGTAATTTGTTGAAAGTCACATCAATACGCCTAGGTTCTATTTGTCATTTTGCAATTTTGTCTAGCTAACAAAATCTCTTACTGTAAGGTAGTTATGGGGCTAATGTTTTACATTCTCTTTGGAATAAAGCACAAATATTTTGGGGCTCATCATTTCTGGGGTGTTGTAGTATTATAAATACATATTGCACTTTCTAATCTAAAATCTTGCATTTGACCCATCAAAAGGAGACAAGTCAATTTTAGGCTTAGGCTGGAAATGATGCCTACTGATGTCATTCTATAGAATATAATTTGGTCTAGAGATAGTTGGCTTAGTGAATTCGGCTCCCTAGTAATATTGGTGGTGGCAACAGGGTGGGTCAAATTCCTTTTCCACCTTGTGCTAATGGTGATCTTTAACTAGTGATTACTTTGAGTCATTATTGCTTATAATTTACTAATTTATTGAAATGCTGGCAACAACTTATCCATCTTGTTGGAGGTAGTAACATGTGAGCCCTCTAACCTCTGTTGAAATCCCTTAATTTGGGAATTGAAATCTTCAATAGGGATGGCAATGTGCTAGGGGAGGGGGGATGCATGCCTCTCCCACCCCTCGTCCCATTATCAAAAACCTTCTCCTGTCCCAATTCTCTTGCAGGTGCTCTTTTTAGGGGAACATATTTAAAGTTAAATTTAAACTATTTATAATATTACAATAAAAATATTGTTTTTATACTTAATAATTAATTAATTAGTTTAGTATAATAAGAAATGAGTTTTAATTTTTGTATTGTTTAAAAGAAAAATTTTATACTTTTGTTTATAGTAATTAATTTAGTTTTTCATATTTTATGATTTTTTTATTGTAAGAAAAAATACTAGAATATTTCTTCACAATTAAAATGTGTATTTATTCAAAATTAATTCTTTTTATAGGATTTTTTTTTTAATTCTAAGTAGAGTGGTGAAATTACTAATTTAGTAAACTAATTTTCATATTAACCAAATTTGAAATTACATATAAATTTGAATTATTTAACATTTAACATAACTAATTTTAATTTATAATTTAGTTTAATAAAAATAATATATATTTTTGTTAGTTTATAATTTATTTTAATTAAATAATGTATATTTATATGTATAGAATAAATAAAATTATATATATTATTTAATTAATGCAGGGGGTGGGGCAGAGGCAGGTTCCCCCATCCCCACCTTAACCCATCCCCCACTATCACCCACTCCCATTACCACCCTTAATCTTCTATTATTTATCTGAGTTGACCCTCAATGCAGGCTTCTAATTTCTACATCTACTTCTCTGTATTTTTTTGTAACATGTGTTGCAATCTCCTCTTTGTTAATTTCTTTTAAGTATCAAGAAAATGTTTTAATATCAAAGGTAATATTAAATTGACACAATGAACATAATTAGCCTAAATGATAATTTGATCAGCTTGATCTGTTGCAAAATTGTGCACGGCCTAAATGCACAACCCAATAAACTTGAATATCTAACTATTATGCAACATTGTCTAGATGAAGAATCTAGACTTAGGAGATTCAAATAGTAATTTTACCAAATTAATGGCCACAATTTATCAAATTAAATAATGTGTAGGGCAATTTTGACAATTCTAAAATGAGGGTTGAATGAAGGAAATGGCTAATGTTGCGTCTTTAGATCTCCCTTCCGTCTTTCTTGATGTTTGAGTATTCTCTATCTCTCTCTGAAAACACCTTACTTAGGGTTTCAACCATGTTGCCCTTAATCGCAAGTGGTTGGTCACCTTTTCATTCACCACTTACCTCTTCTAGGACTCCTTGAGAAGAGGATCAAGATAATTGAAACAAAATTTCTGTATAGGTTTTGTTTATCAATATCAACTTTTGAGCCTTTATGTCTAAGGATTGTATTAAAGGTTTGGATAAGGTTGTGATGTCATTTTCACTAATAGATACTACCCTTCTAAGCAAGGTTTGACTCCGATGAGGACTGTGGGTGGTGAAGAATGATCATAGTGTAAGAAAGGAAAGTAAACCAAAAGGAAAGGAGGGAGATGGGAATCGAATGGAGGAGAGAAATCTAAAGATAAGCCTATTATTTACAGTATTGCGATAATTTCTATATTCTGATCCTTCTACATATATATTAGCATACTTAAGTAACAATCTTTCCTTATTCCATGTACAAATCAAAGTGAATATCCATAGATTCGGTTCAACTTGGAATTTGGCTCCAAACTTGGAGCCCCCTTCCTTTGTTTTTTGCTACTACCATTATTCTTTATTAACCTTTTACCTTTATATATGGATGGAATTGTGTTTCCCACCGTTTAATGTACATAACATTCACCTATTGTAATTCAAAAACCAATCAATCATTTATTCGCACTGATTTTATTGTTTTGTTTGGGTGTATCATGACAAAGGAAAAAAAGAGTGAATCCTTGCCTAATGATGGGTCTTGATTTTGCAATAGCTTTAATGTTCCCTTATGATGAATGAACTTCCCCCTTCCCCACATCGGACAAAGGCAACTAATATAGGTTTGAAGTGTTTTCCAACCCTAAGATAAATCTTTGCAAGAAAGGAAGTCAAGGTTTTGTAGATGCTGTACCTAGTGCAAATGTATCAGGCAATAAGATTATAACAAATATTACAATGTTAATATTTAATTATTTTATCATATTCTTCAATATGAGATTGTGATATTTATTATAATTATAAACTGTCAAAGTAAATACACTAAGTGCATCTTCAAATAAACTAAGAAGTCAATGCTTTGTGCCTTTGCTCCTTGTGGATAGTCATAATTGATTGACCTACCATTTGTCTTTGGAAAACTAATTAATGTTTTTGTATATTTGTAATATTTCATTTGATATGAATTTTCCTCCAAGTAAAATTTCCTCCAAAGTTGTTGCGTCCTCCAAGTTACGACTTTAGGCTCTTTAGCTTACACCCATGCCTATGCTCCACCTCAAGAAATGCCAAAAAAATGTTGAAAAAAAAACAAAAATCATTCAAAT
The DNA here is from genome assembly GCA_019155195.1 of Avicennia marina. Lineage (NCBI taxonomy): Eukaryota > Viridiplantae > Streptophyta > Magnoliopsida > Lamiales > Acanthaceae > Avicennia > Avicennia marina. Next base: position 3,967,079 of record CM032776.1, read on the forward strand.
GAAAAACCTATGAAAAACTAACACAAAAATCCTAAAGATTCAAGGAATCTATAGAACAAAGTATGAATGGCTCCATTTTGATTTTGTAAGAATTATCAGAGTCTAACGTAGTAGTCCCACTTGGGCCGAATGAATGTTGTTGCTTGGCTTTTGTTTGCTCGTTGTTTTAGATTTAGGAGTTGAGATAATTCCTACCTTTTTCTGATGAAGAATTTTTCAACAATTTTAATTTGTTGGGTAATAATGTTGATTTTTAGTGTGTTGTGTTATGTCAAGTATACTATGGTTTTATTTGAGGTTGATGGTGAAATTAATTCCCGATCGAATGCTATTTCTTATGCAAGGCTCAATTGATGAGTTGTTGCATGCCGCAGCATCTGCTTCTTCTTCTTTTTTATTTTTTTTTAAAATCAGAACTTCTCTTAATTGTTAAATCTTATGGATTATTTTTGCTAATTTTTCTATTAAAAAGGTTCATCAGATAAATAACTTTCTAAATTAAATTTAATTTGTCAAAAATCCTCATTGTTGTTCGACTTGTGGGTGGGGTCAGGTCAAGTCATATTTAGACTTCAGAGCTAATTTAAAAATGAGCACGAGTTGTAACATAAAAAATCTTAAATAAATATATTGAAAAAAGATTTTAATTAATATTGTTTATATATTGTTATCTAGTTGCGTCCTCAGTATATCGTGTTTGATATTAATAAGAATGATATATTTTGTTTTCTTTCATGTAAGAATTGTATAATGTTAAAGTTTATACTAATGCTGTAGGTAACTGCCTTAATTGTTACTGAACTTCACCTTGTAAATCGTTGTGGATTTTTGTAATAAATATAGTTTAATTCTTCCAATTTTCTTTACAAAATATAATTGCTGTGACGAAAAATGTTACCAGATGTTCATCAATAAATAAAATATTATAATCATCAATAAAGATAATCTTGATTGTGATTGAAAAACTTCTTATTTGAGAAAAATGTGTTTTAATGATTTTCTTTTTCAAAATCCATGTTTGTTTGGGTAATATTTAAAAAGAAAATTCTAAAACTTGGTTTTTATCCTATTTCTCATCCATCCTAGACCATTCTGCCTTATAATTTTCAAAAATTAAAAATCTCTTTTATTTATCCTACATACCTTAAGTGCACCTTAAAATGAAAATATCACAATAATAGTTATATTTGTGCTTTTTCTTTCTCAGAGTAATTCCATCCAAACAAATATCTAGATTATTTTTTTAATTTTTTTTTTCTATACGAATGTTTTCTCGATTTTTTCTAAAATTGATTTTAAAAATTAAATATTCATTCAGTTGCAGCTTTTTTATGTATGTATAGTATCATTCCTGTGGTTCGCGTGCCTGAAGTTCAAAATTAAAACATAGATAATGATAAAATGAAGGAGTTGTCGTCAAACTTCCATAGATGTTGGAGCTTTATTTTCCTCGTAACAAATAACAAATATTAGACTGTGTTATGGAGAAGAAAGCAAATTACGACAGATCGTCTTTCAAATGCAGCCTCATTGTTTCAGAAAGCTGAATAACTACGAACAAAAATTCATAAATTAACGCTAATCTTCTTTACCAATCAATTTTTCAGAGAACGGCCGAACCATAAGCCCAGAGCATGCATGGATTTTATTTTTGGAGAGAGATGAATTTTATCCCAGGATTTCATTCTTTAATTTCTTGGCCCATTTGGATGTCCAAAGAGCTTACAATTTTGTTGCTTCAACCCGTGACACCTCATAGTACCACCATGATGCATTCAGCTCAGCCCCACTTTTCTGAAAAAAGACATAACTGACCGGTGAAACAAAATCGAATTTTGGCCAATGTATTCAAGATAGTTGTAGAGATGCAACAAAGTCTACCTCCTTAATCTCTGACTACCTAAATTTGAATTGATAGATGCTCTTCTACACAAGACAACAACATGGTGTTTATGGCGCCACATATGTGCGCAACCCTTTATTGCCAACACAGTGTTGAAGAGGTGCAACAAAATCAACCTCCTTAAATTTCAGACTTCACTAATCCAAAATTTTCATTATAACAGAACAGCAACAGAGACAAAAGATGGATAAAAAGGTGGTTGTAGCCTATGGTTCTATCCTCTGCACTGCAAAATATGCATGAATCTTATCCAAACAAGATACAGTTCATTTTTCCCACGAAGCTTCTGAAAATTGTGAATTGGTATCCATTCAAGCCTCAGATCCTTTCTCTGCTTCCTCGTCCACTGACACCGTCACACCAACTTCAGCAGGCCTTAGAACTCGGTCATGCAGCATGTATCCAGCCTGAGCAGGAATAAATTTACGTACAACATGACTTTTTGCTGGTATTATTTAAAAGTTCAACTATGCAGTATTTTTTAGATGTATGTAACAACCCCACAATTATAGCAGCATCATAAAGGGGAAAAATAGAAGTCCAAATTTACAAACACCATAAAGCATATACATGCAACATCTGTATCATAGCATTCAGATAGGTACCTTTAGAACAACTGCTACACGATCGACTGGCTTTGAAGCATGTGGCACTTGGAACACAGCATTATGCCTATTCGGATCAAATTCCTTATCTATGGGGTTATACTTCTCTAGTCCAAACTTCTTAAATACCTGCAAATGACAAAATCTATGTGCATTAGTTAACAATCTATATCTGCGGTCATTGATTTAATCATAGAGATCACAATTGGCTGAATTCTAAAATATCTTAAGACAATGAAGGATGAGTAAACCAGTTTGCCCAAGCCACTTGCTTACCTGATAACCTTAAGCAAACAAATTACTTGATCAATGGCAGATACAGCAAATGTAACCAATGGAGTACAGCAAATAGGATAACTATAAGACCTCAATATCCAAGCAAAAAACAGACTGTAGTACCTCTGTCAATTGTTTTTCAGTCATTTCAACACCTTCCAGCAGAGTTTTAAGTTGTTGAACAGCTCCAGCTGTATCATTAGATGCATCAATTTTTGAAAAACTCTCCTTCGCAACAGCAGAAGCCCTACCCAAATTATCAGCCACGTCCAAAAGGCTCTTTGCAAAATTCTGCGTCATTTTTTAATCAAAAAACTGAGAGGGTCTCCAACAAATGACCAAGTAAAATAAGTAGAAGCCCATGGCCCTTCAAACCACTTGTGACAAAACAGAAACAAATCAACAAACCTGAATGGCAAACTTCTTTGCATTTTCAGATTCACGCCTAGTACGCTCCTTCACATTTTCCATCTCCGCAAAAGTCCTCACGACCTTGTCCTTCATTTGCTCAAGCTCTTCCTGCTTCGTCACAACAAGTTCTTCCTTCTCCATAACAAGTTTCACCAGGTCATCTCTTGAAAGCTCACTCTCTGAATCTGAATAAGAATCAGAAAATGCAACTTATTTAGTGCCTCTTATCCTTTTGACACTCATAAACACATTAGGGCAAGGTTCCCATGAAGAACCTGTTTCAGTTTTTCCATCAGAAACGGATTCTTCTGCTCGATAAGGAGCACCAGCAGCAGGTTCATTCTCTCCATTATTTTCTTGCTTGTGTCCAGATTGAGCAGTCTCCTTCTCATTGGGCTGTGGAGATGCGGATGATGAGAATCCAAACCATTGAAATGCCGACGAATTCAGGGCTGAATGATGTAGAAATGACACCTGTCTATGTGCAACCTGAAAAGGAAAAAGAGTATAACACCTTTGTAAAGCTAATTTCAAGTAATAATTACATTACAATGAAAACAGAAGTGAACTAAGAAACCCAATGCCAAAAACAAAGCAAGCGGCAGCTGTTGTGTCTCTATATAATCCAAAAAGCATAAAGACAGAGGTTCCACTGAGAAAATTCTCTCCAGTATCCCCAAGATAGTTTAATCACCATAAATACTTCAGGAAATCAATCCTGATTGATTTCAAATCTATAAAACATTAAATCCAGGGCCATATGTTGGGAGCCCCTGAGAGTCAGATTCAGACGGCCATGACACACTCAACAGAAAAAACACTGCCCTTAGGCTGCACTCAAACGAGAATGGATAGCAAAAATAAACTTAACAAGCTTGGCATCAGATGAAATCTCTTTAACGCCCTTTCTACTTATATATATTCTCAATATTTATAGCATGAAACAAGCACTATGATCTGGACAAGATAAAATGCACCCACAAGGCCACACGTTCAAGGTACCTATGAATGCAAAACCTCAAAATAGAATTATGCCATATAATTTAATTGGGTGTAAAAATGAATATCATCAGAACCAAATAGCGTTTTTGCTAGAACCAATTATTGAGAAAAAAATAAAGGAAATTAAACAACAAAACAGATGTTACTGAAATATCGCGCAGAAAGCTTCTTCCCTAAAATTGATCAAATCTACAAACTAAAAACCTTATATAAACCTAAAATTTGTAAAGAATATAAACAACAAAAACTCCTATACCACGAAAAACCCAAATCTAATTTATCTCAAATATCAATCTATTCAAACATCAAAGATACAGCTGCAAGGCTCATAGAAATATCATACGCTGGAAACTCAATCTCTCCAAGATAACAAAAAAGTCCTTCGAATAACGAAACAGAATAAACATCCTCAGAGAAAGGGCCAAGAAAGCCGGAGGAAAGCCTAATATTGAAAAAGAGAAACTGTACCTTATCATCGGGCCCACGTGAAGAAACTAAGTGATGGGACAAAGCGTGAAAGTTTTTGGTATCATGGCTACCAAAGCGGAGCACAGAGTTGAGGCACGGAGTCAGTATTATCCTTGAAAATCGAGTAGTAATTCTGCTCAGGGACATGGCTGTGGCGGCCCAGGCTCGTCGACTATATGGGGTTTACCAGAGGGGCAATGGAGACGGCGAAGAAATGGGGAGCCGCGAAGTCAGGGTTTTAGAACGGATTTTGGCCGTGGGAAGGAGAAATGGGGTTTTTAAAGAGAATATTACAATTTTTTTAAAAAAATTTTGTTTGGTTTAAAATTTTAGAGTTTGTTTTTAAATAAAATTTTTTAAAAAATTTAGTCAAAAATAAGAGTTAGATAAAAATAAAAAAAAGAATAATAATAATAAGTGTGTGATTTTAAGGATATATAATTATAAATTTAAAAATAAGAGAGGTAAAGATAAAAAAAAAATAAGAAAGGGATAAAGAAAAATAATAATAATTAAATGTCTGTTTTTAAAGATACATAATTATAAAATAAATTTTTTAAAAAATAATTAAAAAATAAAAAAATTTAAATTTTTAGTCCATCGTTGGAAACCTAAAATCAAGTCTCCGACTTCTAAACAAAAAATTTGAGAGCATAAAAAAATTGTCAGACCCGAATAAATAATATTTAAATAGAGAGCCAGAAATTGAATTAAGGAAAAAAAATGGGTGTAAGAGCAAATTCAATTCATCTTTGTAAATGTTTTGGTAATCAATTTAAAATGACTAAATTTAAATTTATAACCACGTTTTTTGTTTTTATATTAAAAATAAAATTATTAATTTATAAAATAATCCATCTGTGAAGTTTTATTAAAATGACCTATAAGATTTTTATGTTTACAGGTTTTTTATGCAATGAAATGTAATCTGAATTAGAATGATAAATTTCAATATAATTATAAGAGTAGTATTTTTATGTTAAGATGAATGATGCTTTTTTATATGTAATTTTGTTAATATGTGTCTATGTGTCGTTGCAAAAGTTATTTCGTCAATATAATGACACGAAATAATTAATTTTTATTCAAAATTTTTTTGGTAATACAAAAAATTTTATTTCCTATTTATCTATACTGTGTGAGTCTTATTATAATAATATATTTTGATTAGAGAAAGTAAATTTATGCTAATTATTTTTAATTTTCAACACTTTTTGATCATTTTATCCTACCATAGAATTAATATTTATATTCTATAAATTGTATCATTTGTTAAATGTTTTTTATATTTCATTATGTTGTATTTAAAATATTTATGCACGAGTAATACACATAATGAAATATGAATAGAAAAACGTATTAATACCAAAATCTTGTTTTACACAATATAGAATGGGATAAGAAATGAAAAAAAAAAACTAAGAAATCCTTATCGTAACATATATAACAAAAAATGTGCGACTCAAAGAAAATGACCCTAATCCTACACTAATGGCGGTGCACTACTTGACAAGGTCTTTAAGGGTGTCGTGTAAGTCATCTAGATCATATTAAGGTGAATGTACCTGTGAAAGTTGACATCCATCCTACTTTCTGAGTCTGACACTTTATATGACCATTGAATGAGTGACGTGTTGAATGCCCATGTATAGAACATTATACTCAACTGTTGCATAGGGGAGGCCACTCTGTGTCCCTCAGTGTATGCAATTCTCATTGTGTATGCATTCAACATATGTGATGAGTATGGCTGTAAGTTTAGAGGTATAAGAATATAAACATCGTTTGGAGTAGAATGGTGCAAGGACAATGGCATGTCTTGTGGCTGCAACGATAGTCCAGGCATACTCATTGATGACTATGGAGGTAGAGCATCCACTTGTACATATTGACCAAAGGACCTAGCCAAACGGTTATTGATTTGTTTGATAACATCATGTATTATGTTGAAAACTCCATCAAAATAGCATGTTGCAATATACGGCCTAGTAATAATGGTAAAATATGAAAAATAATTGGTTGTATTTATACATATGAAATAAAATATGTAAGGGAATGAATATCCATGTATCACGTAATCCAAAAAACTCTACTATTCTTGTTGAAAACCACTGTAAACATGTAAAGTATGGGGACTGATGATATGTTGAGTGACCAAGTGGTACTAATCAAGATATACGTGAATCACATGGGCACACGATCATTATAACGGATAGCCCCCTAAATGCTAACTCTACCCCTCCACATAGCCATATATTCACAATGGTATATCTCCCAATCCTTACCCCACATGCCTCTGCGGTAAATTGTGTGCAGATTATACTTATGAAAGTGTGGATCATCTAGGATGATCTGTAGCGTCTAGAACTATCATAGCACTCGATCTACATGATGCATCTTTACCATATTGCGCCCGGTCCATGGTGGTAATGATTCATACATCTCAGAAGTGTAGGGTTATTACTTAAATTGGGTAATAATGCATCAGAAAATACAGTGCTACCCAAATAAGCATAGCAAATCCGAATGTTCACTACTCAACCTCAACTTGGGAGCTATCTACGCGTATATGATGATCACTAAGGTGGATGTAAATCCTCTTTTAAGGATATAGAGGAACCCTTGAAGTGCCTAACATCCAGACGCCATCCTAGGTCATTAAGGTCTTTTCCAATTATTGGGATTTTTAAGTACAGTAAAGTTTAAAACCATTTAGAAGTTGAGCTTCATCTCCATATAATGGAGTTTTGAGGCTATTTATTTTTACTTTACTTAATTCTCCTTTGATTTCTTTAAAAAAAAAAAAACTATGCCTGGACAATCACTCGTGCTTCAATTTTATTTATGTGAGCTTTTATCTCACAGAAATTACCCTATGTCACCTAATCTTTAAGAAAAAAATGAGAAACCCCACTTCTCACGTCTCATGCATTTCTCTCTTGTCTCGCCAGGCACTATGCCTGACTCGTGTGTGTTGACTCTCTTCTCTCCCAACAGTTGGCACTCTTACATCTCACCCCTTCCTCTCTCTTATATTCTCTCTCCTCGACCACCCCAAATACCTATTCTCAACTAGCCAAGGGTAAAGAACCTCCTCCTACCACCGCCTGCATGTTAAACGGTCGAATCTCGTAATACACTTCAAAATAAGACCCATTCTGTATAGGTTTCAATTTGGCGTCACCAAGTCAACCTATCCTTCCTCCCCTCTTCGACACTTCATTTCACTAAACTAAAGGCATCTTTTTCATACTCTGATCATTGGTGGTGCTAGATGGCCCTTTCTTTGTGCATTGAAGCATTCTCACCCATCAGCTCTCCCTTAGCTATCACTCCTACTGCTAGGTTGGTGGAGCTGACAAGGGAACTATGTAGGCGGCAGCATTCTTTTCCACCACTTTTGTGCTTATCTAGTCGTCGAAGATGATGGCTGCAGACCTAGTGTCAATCAATATATGGCTAGTGTTGTGGTGGTTTTACGTCCTTCTCCTTTCGTTTTTGAGTGAACTATGTTCAACTTATTCTTTTGCATTTTGGACTCAAGTTCCTTGGGCTGTGATGATGAGGTCAACCTCCGACAAGGTTGTATGGCAAAGGGGTTAACCAGGCTATAGCTTGGCAAGGGTAACCTCTTGATTTACAGCCATAACCTATTTGGTTTCAAAAATTTTCTCCCCTAGTACTAATTTTTTGCATATTCTGAACTCTCCTAATTGATGCTGTTTTTTATAAGGTTGTTGAAATTTATGATACATTCTAGTCATCGTGTTCTAAGGTGTCTTGGTTGGTGTTGCCTTTTTTTTGTGGGGTTGTTGAAATTTTTGATCTATTTTGGTTATTAGAAATGAGGTTTTACTGGCTGTTTATCTCCCTCCAACCGGTAGACAAGTCCAAAAAAGGGAAGTACCACATTATTGTGGTTTTAATTTTAATTAACATGGTTGCTTAGTTCAAATTAGTTGCCTTTGTTGTAATTATCAGTTTATATGCTTTTAATAATGATGAATATTTTGTTCATTATGTGTTAATAAAGGGTTGCTTGTTTTGTTTTTCTTATGCAAGTGTTGTCAAAAGATGTAGTGGTAAGGTGATATAGTGGTAAGGTGATAGGATAAGATATGGTGAATAGTGTATTTGTAATGGGGTTTAACTGACACTATTGATGCATTAATTTTCACTATGTATGTATGTTTTTTGTTAATGTATGTCATAAATGTGTATCTAAAGTAGATATGGTGAAACTATGTTAGCTAACAACTTTCAATTGTATTCAATAATGGCACTGTTGATTGGCAATATAGATTTTCTTCTTTGCCTTTAAATACAAGTATTCGCATCCTTTTATCTTTCTCTTGGTGCTGTGCTGGGTTCTATTGCTTTCAGTTGCGAAGTGTGTATTATCTTCCTTTATTGTTTATGATACACTATATTGCTACAACTCCAATTGTCCACCAAAGTGAATGGGTAGGGTAATGTTGTAGGTTGTGACTAGGCGAACACTCAATTGCAAATGGAATGTAAATATGTGTAAACAATGCATGACATTATGGTTGTATAGTTTTGGTTGTCATATGATTCATCGTTTAAGTTACCTTGCCTTGAAATCACACTAGACTTCTGTATCTACAGTAGTACCATTATTTTCTTTGCAGCACTGGTTTTTTTCACTTGCTTTGTGGTGCCCATTTATTCTTCATCTTGAATGTATTTTATACTTTTATGTATATGCTATTTTGTTGTATTAAGGATTTTTTTTTTTAACGTATTTCTATTTAGTTGGTAGTTGGTAATGATGAAAGTAAGCAGCTTTGGTTTAATTACGTATTACCACAAGAAGGTTCTAGTCAAATAGTGTTAATTACTTAATTAGTTAGAACCCTATTAGCACTTATATTCGAATTATATGGAATAGAACTCTTTTACTTGAAGGATATTATAGAATTTTAAATTAAATATATTTTAGTAGTAGACTAATAATGTAGTCCAAACATATTTAACTACAAAGTGTAATTATTTGTAGGCTATGTAAATTAGAAACTTCCAAGTTGTAGGGAGCAACTACAATTTTTAATTAATTATCAATAACATAAAATTGATAAAATAATAAAATATATGAATATCTAAAAATATTTAAATTTAAATACATACTAAACTTAATTTTTATTTCATAAGCATTCTTGTAAAGAATAACAATGATTTTGTTGCAGGGTATTGACTATGTAACTATATAGCCTAAATAGAGAAGAGACGAATATGATGAAATTCTACAAGTTAAGATATCGACTTTGTTAATTATACTATGAAATGTAGGATACATAGTTACAATAATGAGCAAAATTTTGGACGCAATATTATGACTTTGATTAAACATGGCTTTTCATATAGGAAACACTATCTCGGAAGCGTTAGTGTACTTATGGGAAGCCCCCATAAAAGGTGCTACACACAGTATTTTTCAACCCACCAAACCCCTTGTAAAGGATCCACCACAGGTGTCCAAGCACGAGCATGATGTAATTGTCATTTTTGATTTTGATACAAATTCAAGACACTTGTCTGAGCCCCCATTGTGCATCCACTCCTGTAGCCCAACGTGATTGATGTGTCATTGAGGGATCTTAGTGCTAGCACATCCACATCTAACCTTGGCTAACAAGACCAATGGGAGAGTGTCATCCTCTAGCAGCACACAACCGATCACAAAGACTCGACTCAGGGTATATGGGATAACACATCTCAGTGACCACCTAAAACACGCAAAGCTCAACATCGCTAGGGACTCTTCATTTCCTCATGGATTTCCCATTATTTATATAGCCATGTCGTGCTAATTGTATTATACTACCAATTGCAATTATAATCTCCTTATGACAAACTCAACAACTCGTACTATTTTGCTTTCTAATGTGCATGGCCATACCTATGTTGTATATTGTCATACATGATGCATCAGATTTATGTATCTTTGCAATTTTATTTACCATTGATGTTGGCTATGCCGAGGCTCAATTCTTAATTTCTCTTAATAACACTACTAGTAATAATGATGATGATGACGATAACGATGACGATGGTAATAATAATAATAATAATACTAGGAAATACAAGAATAATAATGACAACAACAATGACAACAAAAATAATGACTATAACAACAACAACAACAACAATACCAATGATAACAATAATAATAGTACCAATAAGGATTGCATCAAACACTATAACTAAGGTAGAATATGAAATTGCATAAAGTCTTGAGTCGAGGAATTTGTGCCCGAGCATTTCGTCAACAGCTTTCAAACAATTTAGGTTTCAACATCTCAAACTTTTTTATAATGTCTCATCTCAAAAGTTCCTAAGGTGTTCCATGTCTTGGAGATCTTTAGCTGATCAATGGTGCTTTCTGTGATCTAGAAAATTTTGAGAGAAAGTAGAATGAGCACGTGTACACACACAAAATTGGTTATGTGGTGGCCAAAAGAGTAGCACTCTTCACAAATTCAACAGCCAAACTATTGATCAATCTTTGAGGGATCTTATTTCTCAAATAACTTACAATATAAACATGTATCTTAGCTGCACTAACATGTTGATGCATTCTATGTTTAATTTGTTGAAATTAGTCCTAGATTGCCCATAGAACAAGATTAAATAATCAAAAAATATTTACCGTGTATTTTTGCCTATAGAGATACTAACTCTTTTCTAGATAAAAGGAAATGGGTAATGTATTACGGTAGAACATTAGAGGAGGGCAAACAATGTCTTTTTGATGGATTTTGTCTGTGGTGAATTTATAATTGTAGAATGAGGTTATTGGCATGTGAGTGGGACTCATCTATCTTTGAATAATCTTACCTAAATTAGGTATATTATTATAGAGCGAGCGACTTAGAGAGTGTTTGTGTCAGTTTATAAGCTCTGCAAAATATCTTATAAAATGTTTGAGAACTTGTAAGTTTTTTAAAAGTGTTTAGTAATTTTTTTAATGAAAGAGCTTATAATCTTTCAAAATAAAATATTTGAATCTTATAAGCTCTTTAAAAATAAATTGACTTTTTCCAACTCATTTTCAAACATCATACGTTATTTTTATATATATTAAAAATGGCATAAATTTCTTGAATTACATTATATTGATGATATTTAATTTATTTTTGTCATTATTACACTAAAAAAATTATGATTAACTACAATAATAAATTTCTGCAAAGTCTTATAAGATATCTTTTTCCAAATACTTTATTATCTTATTTTAAAAATAAGATATATAAACTTATAAGTTTTAAAAACATCTTATAAGTTATATGATCTTATAAGTTATTTAAAATAAGCTTAGTCAAACACTATCTAAATCATGTGTCCATGGGATAAAATATACTATATGGTATTGTCACTACACTACTAAAAAGCCCCGAAGTTGAGCTATGTATTTAAGAAGCCTTTACCGATTTTTATATTAGACAATTTGAATTTATATAGAGAATTCAAATAAGTTTTCGAGTTAACCATCTTTTCTAGCTAGCAAAGAAGAAATCATCTGATGCTATTATCGATCAAAAGATGGAGTTGAACTCAAAAGCAAATTATGAATGGAAATGCTGTAGATTAAAACAAATAAACCATCCTCTGGCTAATTTAGGATCAATGCGCACAAAAGAAGAAGAAGAAGAAGTGTTAGTAAATTTAGTGTTCAATCTACCAAGAAAGTAAACAGTACCATGAGATGGCTATTTCCATCTGATCACATTACTAAATCACAAAAAATAAAATAAAAATGTAAAATTTGAATAAAAGTATTGTAGATAAAGTTGGAGATATAATAGCACCAACCCGTATCAGCCAAAGCAAACCTTGATTGATGAATCTTTAAACTTTGTTTGATCATTCATTCCATTGAGTTATTTGTTATTTCTCAAATACAAGATATTAGAAGAAAGAGACTTAAATGTTTCACTGTTTTGAACCGCAGCTAATGAGCTTTAGTTCAACAGTTCCACCAATAGTTTGGCAATGATGGTGGACGGTTCTTTTCAATGCCTCAAATTCATCATTGCATAAAGCATAAATTTTGAAAAGAACATCGGCCAGAAAAATAAATGGAGCTAAACTTCATGTCATTCATTGTTGTAGTGTAGGGTGAAAATGCCATGCAAATCATTCGTATTCAATTCATTATATTGATCATTGAAAAGCAACCATTTTAGTGTAATAAATTAAGTTTGAACATACCCTATTTACCTGTATGAAAATTTTAGATTATCCAAACTCAGAATCCTATATCATGTTGCGACTCAATTATTCCACAGTCAAATTAAATTGATGACAAAAAGAACTTTATATTTGATAAATGAAAACAAAAATTAATTACGTAAACAATAATCATTCATTTAGTTTAATTCAATTTGACTATAATTCAAACTAAACAAAACAAAATAAAGTAGTAGGCCAAGGATGTCCAGGTGGGAATTTCATTCATACATGATTCTTATTTATTTCTCTTCACCATAGCCATAACACAACCCATCACTCTTTAAGATTCCATGCTTGCATGCACAACATAACACAACACATCACTCTTGTACCTCAATCAGGGACCAACCGCCAAATCTGGGGTTGTGGAGGTGGATTGAGTCTTGGGTGATGGTGGGTGACTTTAGGCAGAAGTTTAGTTGGCACCGATGGTTCCCTAGCAACGACCTCTACTGATGATTGTCTAATTGTTGTAGCTGAGGTAGCAGGTCTGTTTGTTTTGTGGACCACCACGTTGTCCATCATTGGCGTCGTCTTACTAGTTGAACAATTATTGTTAAGCTACTTTTCTCGTGACAGATGTAGTGATGGCCAAAGGATGTTGTGTATTAATGATGGCCTTGGAACTACAGTTGCCCTTTCGACCTCACTAACTCAATTTGTTTGCCTATAGTGTCTACCTTCTTGCCCTCTAATTCCTTAACACCGGTGGTTGGTATGCACAGAATCGGTGCTTTGTTTTGGATAGTTACGATGATGATGGCACCTATGCCAACTATAGAGTAGTTGTTTCTGAATCCCCTTTGTTCCAAAATGCCAAAAGTTGGTCATGGTTGTAAGAGTATCCCTTTTTGGAGAGGTGTGTGTGTGTTGAGCAATTGTTATGGTTTGAGAATATCAAGGATTTGTTGTTGGAGTAGTCGTGATACGTGTCTTAGAGTAGTGCGATATGCCTTTTTGTTCCTTTCTTTGAAATGTGTTCGTAGATACTACAAATTGTGTGCTTTACATACAGGCACGGTGGCTGTCGACAAAGTGGGAGGATGTGTGGTGCCTATGGTGGTGGATGACAAGGGTACTATGCTGAATTTGTGTTGTAAGTTCCAAATCAGTTTTCTCATTGTTAATTCCTATTACCATGTAATTAGGGCTCATTATGGGTTGGGATTTAATTATTGTTTGTTAAAGATATATATTTTTGACAACTTATTTCGGGCTAATAAAGGATACAACAGCATTAAATTGAAAATGGATTGAGATGTTTGGTAGTAGTGCTACATTAATGCTCATTTATGTGGTTGTGAGATGAGTCTAAAGTAAAAGTTGGTGGTGTACTGCTCGCCTTGAGAGTGGTTTGCTAGTCATGCAAAGAATTGGGACGATATGTTGAACAGTATATGAAAAGTAAATTAGCTGCATTTCTTATTGGAACCTGATTTTGATATACAAGAGTGAAGGCGTTGGCCACACACTCGTTGCATTGTATTAACTACTGTAGTGTAATATTCACAGGGCATAACACAACTTATTTATGTTTGTGCCATCGTTCTTACATTCAAGGTATATGTGGTTGTTGAATTTGTGTTACCTTATCTCCTAACCCAATGTAATGGAAAGTGTGGTGGTAAGGTTATGAGAGCACAACATCCAGGTACAAAAGTGCTTGGATATCCTGAAGTAAAATATGGTAATAGTACTTTGGTGCTTGAGATTATGTTGCATATATAAGAGAATATTTATTGTTTTCTTGTGATTATGTTGCATTTATCAGTATATTTGTTGTTGTCATCGCTTCCGTTGACCATGTTATGTGTAGTACTTAGTTCCATTTTGTTATGTGATGATAAATGTACTTGTTACTTGATCACTCATTGGCTATCAATTTTACATTTATGAATATTTACCTTTTATTTTAGTGAGGTATAAGCTTGTCTTTGACATATATTATTTTGAAAACCTATGTGGATGTATGTTGTATGTACGTGTGATTGAGGAAGATCTTGTAAGTTACATAGGTTTAAGAACTTGCATGACTCCATATAGTGTTTATAAAAAAAATATTTATCTTAGACGGAGACAAAAGATTAATGTACTTTCTGTACCTAGGTGATTAATATTCTTCTCATAATGCTTCCGTTTGGCTATTTACTACTAACGAAGTTCATTATCACTTTTGAAAGAGTGTAGCAATCTATACTATGTAAGAAAGAGTACATTTTGGACATTTGTGAAAGGATCAATATATCCTTAATCGAATACTTATATTGTTTATAATAAATAAGGTTATTTTGGTAAAAATAAAATAATATTTGACATATATATGTTTTAATATTAGAAGATGCATAGAGTTGTAATTATCTAAACTACTTATGTAGGTATCTTTAAATTATGTAAAATAGACACCTTGTGGTAGTAAGAAACTAATAAAATTTTAAATTATTTATAAATTAATTAAAATTAAAAAAATGTTGAAGTTGTAAGCTGTTTATACCAACTATTAACTGAAATTCATAATAACTAATTATATTTTTTGAAGTAATAATGAATTCATTAGAGGAATTTGACTTCATAACCATATTGTAAATTAAATAAAAAATAAATAAGTCGAAAATATACAAATATAGATATAAAAATATATTAACTTATGAATGATAAAAACAAAATATCACAAAGTAAAATAATTTTTTGAAATTTATAAATATAAATGTTAATTAAATTAAAATATGGAATAAGAAACAAATAACAAAATAAATAAAGCTAATCAATAACGAACTGAAGCTTTGAACAAATAAAAAAAATTTATGTATGGTACAAATGATTGAATTTTTTACCAGCAATTGTATTAAATCTGTTATGGGATAAAATTTTAAATAAAAGAATAAATTTATTCTATAAAGAACAGTGTCCTTATAACAGTATATTACAAAATATCTAAAAGAAGTCAATTTCTAACCATCTTTTTAGTTAACCAGTTGATAATTCTTCATGTATTATTATTTTTATTTCATAGTTAATTAATTTTTTTATTGAATGCCATACGAAACAAATAGTAAGAAAATTAATATAGTACCATAAAAAATAGTATAACAATGTGCAACTCTATTATCTTTAGCTTGTAAAGATAAAATATACTGTTGGATTAAAAAATATTAATAGATTAATGTGAATGAAATGGGAAATTAAAACAGCATACCCCCAGGACATGTATTACATGCAATGCCATCAATTAATTTATAGGCTTGATATATGGCGTATAGACATGCAGATATATAAATATGATTTTATTATGTGAATGCAAGTCCATGAATGACTATGTCAAATGATTAAAAAAAAATTATAATTAAAAATGAATAAAAAGAATGTATTACGTGAACGTGGACAAAGATAATGAAATTTACAGCAATATATAAACTTCTAAAACTGGGGTTTTTAAACGTTGAAACATCACAATTAATGGAGGAAGAGTAATTTGATTAATGCATGTTTGAAGTTTGAATGCGTCAACTTAAAAATTATGGTGAAAATGTGGCAATATATGAGTATAGAAAATTTAGATAGTGAGGAGTATACATAATGTGTTGCCGAGGAAAAAAGGGAAATTGTACGAAATTGTATTAAAAAATAAGTTGCATATTTTTTTTAAAACGCCAGCCATTTTGGAATGTGTAGACAATACAATTGAAATAGGATTTTTCAATTTGCAGATGCTGTAACGAGTCAAGCAAAGTATTTAGAAACAAATGAGGCAAGAAATAAATATAAAAAAAATAGGTAACAGGGTCTATATGCACCCATAATTTGTTGAGGAAAGTAATAATGATAGTTGTAAGAGATTATAGAAATATAAAAATTTGTATAAAAGACGAATTGCTTTGCAACTAGAGAACAACATATTTCATAAGATTCTTATGTTGGTGAAGATGCTGTATTAACATTTTCAACAAGTCAAGCAAAATATGTAAATCAAAATATGGCAATAAGTAAATATAGGAAAAGTAAAGTCAGTGCATTTTTATATACATGAACAATTTGTTGACAAGGTGATCAATCATAGTTTGACTAAAGTTCACCAGTTTGCACTGGTTTGAATGATGAATAGTAAATCGAGTTTATTTTTACAACATTGTTGTCAAACTTTCCATTAGACGTAGAAAATTTTTAGTGGGGAATAGTAATGATATTAATTAAAATAAGACAACAAATGCCCATAGGCCATGTCAAATGAGAGTGGACAGTATGCCGGCCCTAATTCAAGGGAGGATGCAAACTGGTTGCATGCCACCACAACTGCATTCATCGTGATCATGCATGAAGAGGTCATCATGGACAACTTGAAGGGGCCTAGCTCCACGACATCACAATGGACCCAAATTATGGTGAAAATGATTAAACAATACCCTAGTTACAATTACACTGTTAAGCAGCTATAACGAAAGTTCTCGCTGTTGAAGGAGAAAAGGAAAAAGTTCTATTAGTTGTTGACTTGTAGCATGAGTCTCGGGTGGGATGAGGTAAACGACTGTCACCAAAACTGAGAAGGCATGGGCACGACACCTCGCGGTGGGTATTTTTTTGCATTGTGTGTTGAAAGTATTTGCATATTTTGCATTACCTAATGTACTTTCCATGTAAACATAAAACATTGTTGTAGGCACATTCGTATAATGGAGCCCTGTGATCGAACAGTTGTCCACACTACAAGCAACTGTGCACAACATTTAGATGTCACAATGCTACTGGGGAAGTGGTACATTCCTCTACACAGTCCATTTATTAATCTTCAGGCCGCAGGTAGCATGAAGGCAGCAATGAGGACAATGATGCGTACTACCTCAAGCCAATGCAACCGTGATGATAAGTAGTCATGTGCATATGATGTGTGATGTACTACGAGCAATGGCCTCTGAGTACATCCGTCTAGATATGACAATTATGCTAGACTAAACTTAAAATAATCCACAATGGTACCCATACTTTGAGATACGATTATCCTTTGTTTGATTCACAAAAATGTTCCCCTACATGTGTCGACACCCATTATACTAATTTGACAATACTCGATTAATATCTTATGTTGCCCTTTTCCATGCACAGGATTGTATTGGTGTACTAGACAACACCTTTGTGCTTGGGTGAGCCCCCACAATTCACTAGTCAACATACCATAGTCAATGTGCCATCATAAGCCAAAACGTCCTTGCTATCTGCTTGTTCAACCTCAAAGTGGCATTCATGTTGTCTAAGTGGGAAGATAGTGCAAAAGACTTACAAGTTTCTAAATGCCTAGCAGAACCCTACCTTTAACTATCCATGGCCTCCACCAATCATAAACTACCCAATGTGGCCTTGCATTTTCCTCTATTATTGTAAATTGTTCACTGATTCGTGTGCTTTAGAATAGGCAAATATTACGTGGTAGATGCTGGTTACAGGAATGTGTCAAGCTTTATTGCACCATATCGTAATGAGTAGCATGGACACAATCGTAGCCCGCATCTATGAGATAGTTTTTCATCCAACACTTTTCATCTTTATGTAACCATATCAAGGGGTTCTTTGGGATACTAAAGAAGCATTTCCCTATCTTGAAAGGCCTAATGCTAAACTACGACTTACCAATCCAAGCTAATCTCATCATAGTAATGTGTGTTATTTACAACTTTAGTCTTACCCAATGCAATGATGGCCATTTTGTGGAGGTAGCTGGCCCTAACTCAGTTGATGAGGATATGAACACACATGGATAGCAGCATGTAATGCCAATTCACAACATTCACTTCACTAATGACAATCTTTTGGTTAGGAGCCTTATAAGAGACCAAATCGCGCAGCATATTTTAGACGATGTGATACATGACTTTACTACTTTTATGCCATGTGTTGTAAGAATTGTTAGCCTATTACACAAGTCACCTAAATGATTGTGTACTTTATTCGTAATTCTATGCACATTGTATCTCTATCAATATAACTGTTGTTCATGTGGCATACAGCCACAACATTCCATCATGAAGACTACTTCTTTTACATTTCAACTTGTGCAGTTTAAGTTATTATTGGCCAATGGTCATGGCCCTGTGTGATATGTTAGAATACTAATGTCATAACCAATTTTGCCTATTGTGCAACTTCATTTCAACATAGAACGCATATAGCAATTGCTACAATGACTAAACTTAAAATGGCCACTACGTATCTCCCAAATTGCTCTTTTTTTATG